>OX235270.1:9498067-10783598 GCA_944472135.2 Trichobilharzia regenti
TGTATAATCTGGCGAAGTGCTTGCTAAACAGTTCACATATCGCCTCATTATTTTCGTAAGCAATGCCGTCTAAGTATATTATTTTCGGATAGGGTGTTTTGGAGTTCGTCAACCTACTTTTAAAAAGTTTGACTATTTCTCCTGAGTTATGCGGTGCATGAATGGCCTGCATTTCTTTGTTTCTGAGGCCTATATTTCTCAACTCTTCAATTCTACTGAGAAGGGACGTTATGGCAATTAATGACGATAAGTCATGATATCTGTAGTATTTTATTGAATGCTTTCGTAGACTTCTTCTAAACGATGTCGGAATATAATCACTTTGGGGGAATCTGAAGTTAAGAATCTTCTCGGGTGCAATGACGTCGTGAATTGAGTTAATATTCTGATAGAAGTTGTTAAGAATTGCATCTAAGGACTGGTTCGAAAAGTACACCAACATATAAATGACGTGTGACTAACGTCTGTGAACAAATATTACAATAATAAATCACAATATTACTTCTGACAGTTTACTGCTGACTTCTTTCTGAACAGCGACCGATGAGACGATGACTGGTGTATCGATGTCTCCGCGACAATATAGGGAAGTTGGGTTTGAGCAAACAACCATGAATTGATCGTTCAATCTTCAACTACATTGACACTCCCCGGCAAAATACAGATCCATCCCTTTTTTCCATCACGACCAATACACGTTGACTTGGATGCCATTGCGAGAACCTGGGTCACTCGGACAGAGCTGAAATGGAAAACAAACAGAAAAGCCAACACACCACAAGCATACTCACAGCTCAATCTCACACATCAATGAGGACCTCCGTCTTCCAGTTAAAGGTGTCCTCTTGACATCTTGCAACACAGTCTCCACTTGCTAGAATGACTCTTGCAGAATGCAACGTGACCACAGCACCACCTCACGACACTCTACGCACATCCTCTTATCTACTCACCACCAATTACCACTGCGATCGCTTGTCACTCATTCTGCCTCAGTTCTAGTAACGGTGACGTATGCGAGCGCCAGTTGTCTACACTCCCGCTCCCCGGCGTGTGGGACCACAGTTAACAATTATCTCCGTATGCATTTCATTCTCAGCAATAGCCTGCCCGGCATATACGACCCGTCTGCAGTCTCTAACATCAATCGATTCATTCACGGATGTAGAAGACTGGAAACAACTTCAGAAGTAATCACGACGAAAATTTTAACAAAATTACGGAATAACAACAAGGTACGAAAACAACGAGTGAACACAATTAATCCAAAATCACAAATTGAGAAGACACACCACTCGTATACACAAACAGTACAAATAACCTCGCGAACCATGTCTTGGTGGAATTCCTTCGAAGAATTGCAGGACTTACACCAGTACGCCTACAACCCTTCACAGGTTGACGATTGTAAGTTGTGGAATGTCCGGACACAAACAAGATTAACCAACAATTACAATAATTGGAACTCACACAATTATTTAACACAAACATATGTACAATCAGCACATCAAAAGTGGTGGATTCTGCCTTGACGATCTACCCTTGAAGAACTGTAGGACTTACAGCAGTACGCCTACATTCCTTCTCAGGTTGATGATACAAGTGGAAGTCGTCCGGACACAAACAGAATTACCAACAGCTAGATGACAGATGATACCATTTCAGTAAATACTACATGAATATATGCACAAAATCACACACCAAGCACGTTGTACTGATCATTGATGCGCTACCTTTTGAAGAATTGTAGGACTTACAGTAGTACGCCTACAACCCTTCTCAGGTTGACGCCCTAGGTTGGAAAATCGTTGCAGAGTTCATTTGCTGATTTCCTTCTATCAGCTATATCCTCAAATATGAACGGTAACACGCTCATGTCATTGTACCGTAGAATATAGATGACTAACAGATACACGACGTATCTGGTCAACCAAGCGTAGGCACAGAGTAATTTACACCGAAGATAATAGTATTCAAATAGTAACTTGAAACTAGAAATGCCTTTATTCGTGCAAGTCAATTTAACAATTAATCTCCTGTTTAAACTTGGTTTATCCTCGCTAAACTGAGCAATATCTTTCGTCTTTTCAAATGCACCAATACTATCATACTCATTGCACAAAATGCTTGAGTTCATGGGCGTCTTTTCCATTGTGGATGACAACACCAACGACGACTGAGTGACACAAGTTGATGAACTTAGCGGTGGATCAGAAGCTGTTGTTGCTCGCCATTCAGAAATTTGTCTACCTGCAAGACCACCACCACTGCTGTCTTTCACTACTAGTTCGGGTTTAGCACTATCATCTGATGATAGGTGGGCTACACGCTGATCAATCACACTGACGGTCTCACAAGTATGTATGCCTTCTGCAACTGCATTTATTTCTACTTCACGTTGTAGTTGTACAGAAGCTTTAATTAACTTAGCAGTAGTAGGCATATCCCTCATCTCATCATGATCAACCAGAGACAGATCTGCACTATCGTGATCATTATCACAAATATTCAATTGGCCATCATCTATCTGGTCGACTTCATCATTTTCAAACTCTTTAATAACAGAAGTAGACAATTTTGGTTCCTTCTCACAAATCCCCAAAGATTTTATACTTCACTCTGACTAGTAATACCTCGTAAACTTGTAGGGTCAGAACTGCACTCTGAAGCAGCAACTCTACTCTGTGACACTCTATTCAACAATGGCTTACCACTTGCAACTACAGACTTCTCCACCGCACCGTTATCGTCACACAATTCGGAGTCAGAACTTGATTTCACATTTAGCTTATCCCTGAACTTGCTCACTGGTTCACAGTTCACCTTTGTATGCACCTCTTGCAAACGTGTAAAACACAACCGTGTTTCTCTTGCATCTTGTAACTTATCTGTTGAGGATGTACTACGAAACCTGTTACACTCACTAGGTCTATATGCATTACTAGATATCATGGAGCCTTCTCGATATCCACCTCTCTGAGGCCTATTCGTCATCAATAATTGCATTTTACCCTCAGACTGCTCTATTCTAGGGGTGAGATTCAATATACTGGCAAACCTGCTCATAGATTGATTGACGCTATCTTTTACCAGTTTCAGGATATCATCAAATTTTGGCTCGATACCCTCATCCTCCATACGGGAGCTTGTCTTCACCCACTTCCTTTGCAGTCGAGTAGGTAGGCGTCTTGCTATTACTTCTAGTATAAAACTCGAGTTGAGGTCATTCATGCAATTCATCGAAATCAATGCATTCTTGTAAATCAGCAAATTATCTAAAAACTCAGTGAGTGTCTTGGAGTCATCCTGTAATTGATCACCATTACCCTTAACAGCCTTGAATATTTTCCCTACAATCATCGAAGGTCTTCCAAACCTTTGACGTACTATGCTCATAGCCTCGTAGTAGCCCTCTTTTGGCTTCATAAACTTACAGCACTGTATAGCTCTTGCAGCATCTCCAGTGCAATATCTCATCAAATACATTAACTCCAATTCATCACCTAATAGAAAGCTATTCAGCATGATCTCAAACTCCTTTACAAATTGCAAATAATCAGCCGGGTTTCCATCAAAACACCGTGGTTCAAATTTAGGGAGTTTGATGTTCTTATTTTCCCTAGACGGCGAAACAGTGACATCAACCATGTCATGCTTAACATCAGACACATCGTTGCAAGTAACAGACAAGTCACCGTGACTTACTTTCCTGTTTGCATCCAAGACACTCTGTCCCATCTTTGACCCAGGCATTGTTGAACTTGACCTAATTCCAAAAAAGTTCCAGATACTGCTTGTTCAAAGAGGACTTGACCGGCACCAGGAAAGATGAACGGTGACTATCCAAACTGTCACCAGCTATTTCACTGTCAGCAACTGTCAGCCACGTGTCGTAAACCGTCAATGCCCAGCTCTTGCTACGCCGGGACTCTCGCTGTCCCTTGAAGTTTCTCAGAAACGCTTAGTAATAACGGACGAAAACACCAAAACACCGATTGGCTACTCGAGGATTCTTTATTGTTTCACCAACATATCAATGACGTGTAACTAACGTCTGTGAACAAATATTACAATAATAAATCACAATATTACTTCTGACAGTTTACTGCTGACTTCTTTCTGAACAGCGACCGATGAGACGATGACTGGTGTATTGATGCCTCCGCGGAAATTGGGGAAGTTGGTTTTGAGCAAACAACCATGAATTGGTCGTTCAATCTTGAACTGCATTTACACACTGAATAACCCCAGAATAATCTCAAAGCCCCACGAAAGTCTACATTGTCCTCTCCTAGCCATAACTTCATTGATAAAGGTAAAGAAAATATGACCTCAAATCATACCAACAAAAATGGCAGCTTAAATTATCCCACACTCCCCACGGTCAATAGTACTGGCACTCACGACGTGCGAATTCGAACTATGGCACACACTAATATCGAATGTCACAACAATGTCACCCTCAATAGTACAAGTGGCAATAGTCAGAACTCGGCTACCAACAACTCAGGGTCTGTCTGTCTGTTTTCGACATAGAACTTTGCACAAATGTGCGGAAGTTCAAGTCGCCACATTCCGTGTAGCACGCGAAGCAAGAGAAGAAAGTACAAGAAAAGCATAATAGAAACAGTGAGCAGAGGTGTGAGACAAAGGAGTAATAAAGAAATACAAAACAATTTCATTGAAGATCATAAGTCACAGGGAGTGGATGCATCTGCGCCACTGAGAACGATTTTGAGCCATGTCACCAATTGTTTCCAACCATAGATTTTTGCCGTCAGGGTCTTCAGAGTATGGCACACAAACAAATTTTGACCGGATATATGGTGCAGGTCTGCTGGGAACTAACCCACAATGCAGTACACACGAAACACACACAAGGACATAACTAGCATCAAACAATAGGTGGAATAATAAGCCATGGTCATCACAAGGATCTAATCATTTTTTATCCCCTGCGTCCCTGTCAGCGTTGAAAAAAGCAGCTGGTAGGGATTTTAACACTCCTAAACCACTAGTGCTGGCTCCCTCCTTGCATGAAGACAGGAACGGTCTAGTGCAGCCGTATCCATTAAGCACACCTGATACTTGCGCAAGTATAGGTCAAATAAATGAGCCAACCCACTTCTCTAGCCAAACTAAAATAAAATTGCCTTAGCCCATAGCAAATCCAGTACTCCAACTCCTAATTCTTCACCGAAAACAGCACACACCAACTCGATGGACGTAGGTGATCATGGTGCTGAAACTCCTCTTAACATAGGATTGTCATGTCAAGCAGTACTACTACTCGGGGCTGACTAACGAACTTAAATAATTCAAATGCTATTTCAACTCTCATCTTCACCTAATCCTCATAAATGCTAGATCTGTTTTAAATAAACTGCCGATTCTCATGGCACTCACAGTAATATACAAACCCCCTGTAATTGTCATCACTGAATCTTGGTGTCATTCGAACATCCTGGATGAAGAGATACGCTTAGATGACTACACACACTTTCGGTGTGACAGGGAAGGTGGTAAGGGAGGGGGTTGTCTCATGTACTTTCTGAATGCACTTACTGTATCACAGCTAGAAAGCAGTACACTTAACCTGTCTGAGACTAAATGGGTTAACGTACACTTAAATAACGCAATAGCATTAACTGGATACATCTACAGAGCACCTGGAACCTTTAGTAATAATAATAATAATAATAATAATTTATTTTCATATAAACATAAATTTACATGAAAATGCATGCCATTTTTACAGGCACGATCAAGGATGATATAATGTCAAATCTTAAATTGTCTACAATTTAATAATGTTTCAACAGTTAAATATTTGATATATATATAAATACACATTGTCTGAACTAGGCTGTATAGTTATTGAATTGTACAGTTGTCCTTCAGGTTGAGCGGGAAAATCGACTTCGTTTCGTTTTCATCCCGTGGTTGTAGGCATACGATAACCAACCAATATTGAGGTAAGTACAACGTTTATAAGGAATTGGAAGCTGTTTTAGTAAAATTGAAGTGCTGTGGTGAAACATTAAAGTGTAATAGATTAAGTGAGTGAAATATATCATTAATAAACACATTTATATAGAAAACAGAATGGGGAAGTAATTAATCCTTAGGCCGACAACGTTCATTTGCAATGTATAATGAAACCAATATATTTTATACTATCATGATGTCCATTTTTGGCTTTAATACAATTATTTTCAAGCCAGTTGTTTTTATTTCATGTCTTTTTTTCTATTTGGTGCACAACCGTACCCTCTAGAGAATAGGAATAGAATAAGTCGAATCAAATTCATAAAGAGCTATAAAATGTTAGGTTTAATGGAATATAATGAGAATCAAGTAAAGACGTTATTAGAAAATAAGTGAGACAAGATATTGTGAAGTGGTATTTAAAGATCTGACAATGGATAGCAAGTTAATTTATAAGATGCCCCATAAATCTGTGCAGATCCCACGTGGTCGCATCTCAACAATAGGCTGAGCGAATGGTATATATTTAAAGGTAGAAGCATTATCTGTCAAGGCGTTCACTATTATCTTTTTCAAGATAAAGATCTAAGCCCTCATAAAAATCAGAAATATCTCGAGCCTTTAATTTGTATATTGCTGTTCCTGCAGAATGGGGCGATTCACCTTAGTGACCACCACCATATCTACTGATCAGCTAACGCCACCCTCCCTCCTTTTTTGATGTTAGGCTCTGAGACTATGATTATTATGGCTACCGCAAATATATTGCTTGGTACCAGACATGTTCGTACCCCATATTCCATCTCCCTAGCTTTCTTAATGAGTGCTTCCAATAGGTCTCCACGTACATCTTTACGAACATATTATATATGTGTGCATGCATCCTGATGAACAGATTACTTTATAAGAAGTTAAAACCTTAAAGAGTAAAACGAATAGGTGTTGTGAATAGTGGAGCAAGATTTAGCAGAATACTATAGTTAAGGTTCAATTTAGGTAGTATGGACTGAAGGTAAGGTCGGTTGGCAGGACTTAGTGTACTAAATTTTCATGACAGTCTTATATATAGTAAACATCTGACATTGCAAAGTAACGTGTCTAGACATATTATAAAAAGATATTAACACAGAACCAACGAAATTTTGGCGTTTTTTAACAATACTGCAGTGTGTGTATACTGAAGAATGGTGGTTAGTCTACAGGGAGCCGTAGAGTAAATCAAACCATATATGATAAGAGTATAATCAATAATATAGTTCGTATATCAAATATTACACTAGGTTCAATAATTGAGTGTTATAAGGGAAACAAGCGTGGTAAAGCAAGAGAACATTTGATGCATAAATATTTTAAGTATTTTAATATCCATCTAATTTAAGAGTTGAACATGCATGATTAATAAGTATTATTATATTAGTATATACATATGTAAAACGTTAAAAGGTGTGGATGCTATTACAATTATTTCCAGTGTTACTTTTACCAACACAACTTAGTGAAAATTATAGAGAATAGAAATCAGTAAATTAGTTAACGTTCGCTGCGTGAGTATTAGAGTCGAGATATACGTATGTGACTATACTGAAGACTGGACTGGCCTTCAATTTCCGTTCTACCAACAGTTGTGGTCTTTTAGACGAGCTAGGGTGGACATGTTAAAGTGTCTTTCTAGGCTCCGTTTGAACCCATCAGGGTTTTCACAACATCTTATTTCAGGTGGTAGTTGGTTCCAAAGAGTGCAATATTTTATGGTGAAAAAGTTTGCCCTAATGGATTTTCTGTGGGTAGCCACCTTGACAAGGTAGTCGTGGTTTCGCAGCTGATATGATTTAATATTTTCCCAAGTTATGGATGAGTTACTGTAGCAGTGTTTCCTAATGACTTTGAAGAGTAGAAATAGGTTGCACTTCACTCTCCTTAACCACAGAGGCTCTAATTTCAGACGTACACACCTGTCAACATATTCCACTTGTTGGTCGAACCCTATTATGCGTTTCGTGAGGAATCTCTGGACACTTTCGATTTTTTTTCTGTCTACAGTCCTGAGGTTACTAAATAGGAGAGCACAATATTCAAGTTTGGGACGGATACATGTCCTATATATAGCTAATCTTGCTTCTTGGGTGTAGAAGTTACGCAGTACAAAGCCAGTAAGTCGTTTACAGTCAGATACAACCTTATTTGCGTGATCGGAAAAGGATAAATCTGAGTATGTTATCCCGAGGTCTGTGACTGTGTTCAGTTTTGAGAGGAGCTTCCCGTACATATATAGGCACATTATCGGTTTCCAGCGTCCAAGGTGGGTTATACCGCACTTGTCTGGGTTGAAAGTCAGTTGCCACTTTTCGCTCCAATCGCCTAGATCATTTAAGTCTTGTTGGATCTTGCTTTCGACGCTCATATCACCGTACCCATAATCATATACTATCTTGAGATCATCTGCAAAAAGGTATGGCTTGCCATACTTGATTACAGAGACTATGTCATTTATAAATAAGAGGAATAGAATAGGGCCAAGAACACTACCTTGTATTACACCACTGGTTATCGGCTTTGAGGAAGACAACTGGTGGTTGATTTTGACTAATTGCTCTCTTTCTGTGAGAAAAGAACTTATCCATTTGTGAAGATTTCCGGTTATTCCGTAGGATTGGAGTTTTGTTAGGAGTCTGATATGTGGGACTTTATCGAAGGCCTTGCTAACGTCAAGAAACAATGTTGTTACCGAACGCCCATTATCAATGCTTTGTGTGATGTAGTCAAAATAATCTAAGTGGCAAGTAATGCACGACCTTCTACTTAAGAAACCGTATTGGGATGGGGATAGTAGGTCATTTGACAGCAAGTACTGAATGATTTGAGTCTTAACTATCTTTTCCATTACACGTGAAACTACAGACGTGATGTTGATGGGGCGGTAGTTGTTGATATCAGCTATAGGCCCGTATTTATGGATAGGTACAATATAAGACTTCTTCCAGCAGTTAGGGTATGTCCCATCGCTTAATGAAATTGAGTATAACTTGAGTAAGAGTAAACTCATGTCATTACCACCTTTTTTCAGCAGAACGGAAGATATACCGTCTGGGCCAGTAGTGTTACTAAGCTTAAGATTTGCGACAGCTTTATCGATCTCATGTGTGGTGAAAATTATGTCACTTAAACATTCGTCTGTTTTACGTGGGAAATCCACGACTTCATCGTTCTCTAAGGTGTATAATCTGGCGAAGTGCTTGCTAAACAGTTCACATATCGCCTCATTATTTTCGTAAGCAATGCCGTCTAAGTATATTATTTTCGGATAGGGTGTTTTGGAGTTCATCAACCTACTTTTAAAAAGTTTGGCTATTTCTCCTGAGTTATGCGGTGCATGAATGGCCTGCATTTCTTTGTTTCTGAGGCCTATATTTCTCAACTCTTCAATTCTACTGAGAAGGGACGTTATGGCAATTAATGACGATAAGTCATGATATCTGTAGTATTTTATTGAGTGCTTACGTAGACTTCTTCTAAACGATGTCGGAATATAATCACTTTGGGGGAATCTGAAGTTAAGAATCTTCTCGGGTGCAATGACGTCGTGAATTGAGTTAATATTCTGATAGAAGTTGTTAAGAATTGCATCTAAGGACTGGTTCGAAAAGTACGAGTCCCAATTAGAACATCTAATTAGGTGCTGATACAAGTCCCAGTCAGCATGTGTGTACAATCTCATAGGTATCTGGCCAGCTTCATCTCTGCGTTTTGTTTCAGGAAAGATGTCAAAAGAACAAACTACTATTCTATGGTCACTACCTGGAAATTCATGTCCAACATGTACGGTAGATGGCGTTATGTTGTTCGTGAAAATAAGGTCTAGGATATTTGCGGATCTAGTGGGTGAATTTATGTGTTGTGTCCACCCTCCTGTGACGATGGAATTTATGAGATTATCGTACCTTTGGGGTCCTCGGAGTGAAGACCATGATACTTCTGGCAAGTTGAAATCGCCTCCGATAATTTTATAACTGAAAGGAAGATTGGCTGTAACATTAAAGATATTGCTAAGCATATTATCATATTCCCTGCTGGATGAAGGGGGCCGGTACACACAACCCACAAGTATAGGTTTACTTCTGACAACTTTTATTTCGACCCAGATCGAGTCATTGAGTTGTGACAGAATTGGGTTACTAAACTGGGTTGCACACATGGATTGTTCACAGTAAATTAGTGTTCCACCCCCACGACCTGTCCGTCTGTCCCCGCGAAAAAGGTTGTATTTATCAATCCTTAGGCTGTCATTGGAGATTTCACTTGTGCACCAGGCTTCGGTGATCATAATCAATGACGGTCTGCATATAGAAGCTATTGTACTTAGTGCTAAATGTTTGCTTAGAACTGATCTCGTATTTACTAGGATAATAGATAAACACTGGCTATGTGGTTTCAGTGAGCGGACAACATCTTGGTAAAATAATCCGTGAGTATCCTCTATATACATGTTATCAGACTCATTTACCAATATCTTTGGATCGTAGGAAGACTTCAGGTAGATTTTTGAGGTGGTAGTCAGGGATGGGCTTACGTTTGGATATGGTATGCAGTGAGAGACACCTGTGTGATAATCAGATATTAATATTTTAGAGATATTAGTATCCGCGTTTGGTGTCGACACTGTGTCAGCTATCTCCCGGGAAATATGCCTTGCCCTAGCTGTAGACTGTTCGCTATGCCAGCAAGGAATTGATCCGATATCATGCGTGCTATATGCATGATTCCAGGTGTTTCTGTTAACTGTAATTACGAGACCCAACTTATTAATACTCTGGAGCAATTATCCGACTTACAATACGATCATAAGATCCTATGTGGGGACTTTAACTTACCTGAAATCAACTGGGATATACCCACAGGCCCAACTAAATTTGATAAGTTCTCAGACACACTGGATATACTTGGCTGGAAACAAACTGTCACTACTCCCACAAGAGGTAATAATATACTAGACTTAATCTTCTGCCACAATATAAGCCCCCTTTCAACGCTAGTAGGTTCTGAGTTTCCAGGGAGCTACCACAAAACAGTGATGTGTGCACTGCCGATTCCGCTGAGTAGCAATGTATCTCATACCCCCACTTCACAACAAGTAAAATATAGGAACTATGGTAAGGTAAACTGGGCCTTAGTTGAATCGACGCTAAGATCCTCCAAATGGTTTCTCGACAGAGAAATTCATTCATAAAACCAAAGGATCGTACGAAACTGAAGACACTCTCAACAAGTTACTTCAAACACCACGACTTTGGCACTCTAGGTCTAATACTTAACACCCTTAGCTCCATCTCACAAGCCCGAGATTTCCGTGTGAGAAACGAAGAACGCATCGCAGTAGCCAGTCCTGCTAGAGTGTACGCACTCACAGAAATCTTGAAGAGGCGAATAAACCGCAAAAATCACAGCATTTCTCTCCTCATAGACAAAGGTAGGCTATGCACTAACTCTGCAGACATATGTGAACTATTCAACAAAATTTTTGCAGGTAACTACCTTAAGCCCTCAGTCCAGCTACTCGATATACACCCTATTACTAATATGGCACAAACTCCATCTCCACTCACACCAAACCAAATTAGCACTGTAGAATTCACTTATGCTAATATTAACCAAACTGTAAGAACCCTCAAAAGTTCAAAAAGTTTTGGTACTGACGGTATATCATCTTATTTCCATAATATGGTGGCCCTGACATTCCTCTACTACTGCTTAAAATCTTTGCAATGTCCTTAGAAACTCAAACTCACCCTGAAATATGGAAAACAACATTTATCATGCCTAAACACAAATCTGGCTCGAAAACTGAAGTCAGCAACTACAGGCCGATCAATATCACACCTGTCGCCTCTAGAATTATGGAGAGACTAGTTAAAGATAACTTAATCAGACATATGCTTAGCTGCAATATTATAGGTCCGAACCAACATGGATTCCTGAAATCCAGATCATGTTTAACATGTCACCTAGGCTTCTTCAATTTTGTAACCAGCAGTCGTGACAGACGGCGACTAGTACTTGTTATCTACTTTGACATTTCCAAGGCATCTGACCGTGTTGACTATTTACAATAATAATTTATATTTTCATATAAGCATATAAATTTACATGAAAATGCATGCCGTTTTCACAGGCACGATCAAGTATGATAGAATCTCAAATCGCAGATTGTCTACAAGTTAATAATGTTTCAACAGTTAAATATTTAATATATATATATATATATAATTACACTCATTGTCTGAACCAGGCCGTATAGTTATTGAATTGTACAGTTGTCCTCCAGGTTGAGCGGGAAAATCGACTTCGTTTCGTTTTCATCCCGTGTTTGTAGGCATACGATAACCAACCAATATTGAGGTAAGTACAACGTTTACAAGGGATTGGAAGCTGTTTTTTAGAAAAGTTAAAGTGCTAAGGTGAATCATTAAAGTGTAATAGATTAAGTGAGTGAAATATATCATTAATAAACACATTTATGTAGAAAACAGAATGGGGAAGTAATTAATCCTTAGGCCGACAACGTTCACTTGCCATTTATAATAATACCCACATACTTGGTACTATCATGATGTCCACTTCTGGCTTTAATACAATTATTTTCAAGCCAGTTGTTTTTATTTCACACCTTGTCTATTTGGTTCACAACCGTACCCTCCAGAGAATAGGAATAGAATAAGTCGAATCAAATTCATAAAGAGCTATAAAATGTTAGGTCTAATGGGATATAATGAGGACCAAGTAAAGACGTTATTAGAAAAAATAAGTGAGACAAGATATTGTGAAGTGGTATTTAAAGATCTGACGATGGATAGCAAGTTAATTTATAAGATGCCCCATAAATCTGTGCAGATCCCGCGTGGTCGCATCTCAACAATAGGCTGAGCGAATGGTATATATTTAAAGGTAGAAGCATGATCTGTCAAGGCGTTCATTATTATCTTTTTCAAGATAAAGATCTAAGCCCTCATAGGAATAAGAAATATCTTGAGCCGTCAAATTGCATATTGCTGTTCCTGCAGAATGGTGTGATTCACCTTAGTGACCACCACCATATCTACTGATCAGCTAGCGTCACCCTCCCTCCTTTTCTGATGTTAGGCTCTGAGACAATGATTATTATGGCTACCGCAAATATACTGTTTGGTACCAGACATGTTCGTACATCAGATTCCATCTCCCTAGCTCTCTTAATGAGTGCTTCCAATAGGTCTCCACGTGCGCCTTTATGAACATATGATATATGTGTGCATGCGTCCTAATGAACAGATTAATTTATAAGAAGTTAAAAAATTTAAAGAGAGAAAACAAAAGGTTTTGTGAAGAGTGGACCAAGATTAGGCACAGCACTATAGTAAGGGTTCGATGTAGGTAGTATTGTCAATGCAGTTGAAGATTGAACGATCAATTCATAGTTGTTTGCTCAAACCCAACTTCCCTATATTGTCGCGGAGACATCGATACACCAGTCATCGTCTCATCGGTCGCTGTTCAGAAAGAAGTCAGCAGTAAACTGTCAGAAGTAATATTGTGATTTATTATTGTAATATTTGTTCATAGAACTTAATTAAAACTTAATTTTAAAGACGCTTATATGTTGCTGTTACAATAAAGAATCCTCGAGTAGCCAATCGGTGTTTTGGTGTTTTCGTCCGTTATTACTAAGCGTTTCTGAGAAACTTCAAGGGACAGCGTGAGTCCCGGCGTAGCAAGAGCTGGGCATTGACGGTTTACGACACGTGGCTGACAGTTGCTGACAGTGAAATAGCTGGTGACAGTTTGGATAGTCACCGTTCATCTTTCCTGGTGCCGGTCAAGTCCTCTTTGAACAAGCAATATCTGGAACTTTTTTGGAATTAGGTCAAGTTCAACAATGCCTGGGTCAAAGATGGGACAGAGTGTCTTGGATGCAAACAGGAAAGTAAGTCACGGTGACTTGTCTGTTACTTGCAACGATGTGTCTGATGTTAAGCATGACATGGTTGATGTCACTGTTTCGCCGTCTAGGGAAAATAAGAACATCAAACTCCCTAAATTTGAACCACGGTGTTTTGATGGAAACCCGGCTGATTATTTACAATTTGTAAAGGAGTTTGAGATCATGTTGAGTAGTTTTCTATTAGGTGATGAATTGGAGTTAATGTATTTGATGAGATACTGCACTGGAGATGCTGCAAGAGCTATACAGTGCTGTAAGTTTATGAAGCCAAAAGAGGGCTACTACGAGGCTATGAGCATAGTACGTCAAAGGTTTGGAAGACCTTCGATGATTGTAGGGAAAATATTCGAGGCTGTTAAGGGTAATGGTGATCAATT
Organism: Trichobilharzia regenti; assembly: GCA_944472135.2. NCBI lineage: Eukaryota > Metazoa > Platyhelminthes > Trematoda > Strigeidida > Schistosomatidae > Trichobilharzia > Trichobilharzia regenti. Next base: position 9,512,405 of record OX235270.1, read on the forward strand.
ACAGGATGACTCCAAGACACTCACTGAGTTTTTAGATAATTTGCTGATTTACAAGAATGCATTGATTTCGATGAATTGCATGAATGACCTCAACTCGAGTTTTATACTAGAAGTAATAGCAAGACGCCTACCTACTCGACTGCAAAGGAAGTGGGTGAAGACAAGCTCCCGTATGGAGGATGAGGGTATCGAGCCAAAATTTGATGATATCCTGAAACTGGTAAAAGATAGTGTCAATCAATCTATGAGCAGGTTTGCCAGTATATTGAATCTCACCCCTAGAATAGAGCAGTCTGAGGGTAAAATGCAATTATTGATGACGAATAGGCCTCAGAGAGGTGGATATCGAGAAGACTCCATGATGTCTAGTAATGCATATAGACCTAGTGAGTGTAACAGGTTTCGTAGTACATCCTCAACAGATAAGTTACAAGATGCAAGAGAAACACGGTTGTGTTTTACACGTTTGCAAGAGGTGCATACAAAGGTGAACTGTGAACCAGTGAGCAAGTTCAGGGATAAGCTAAATGTGAAATCAAGTTCTGACTCCGAATTGTGTGACGATAACGGTGCGGTGGAGAAGTCTGTAGTTGCAAGTGGTAAGCCATTGTTGAATAGAGTGTCACAGAATAGAGTTGCTGCTTCAGAGTGCAGTTCTGACCCTACAAGTTTACGAGGTATTACTAGTCAGAGTGAAGTATAAAATCTTTGGGGATTTGTGAGAAGGAACCAAAATTGTCTACTTCTGTTATTAAAGAGTTTGAAAATGATGAAGTCGACCAGATAGATGATGGCCAATTGAATATTTGTGATAATGATCACGATAGTGCAGATCTGTCTCTGGTTGATCATGATGAGATGAGGGATATGCCTACTACTGCTAAGTTAATTAAAGCTTCTGTACAACTACAACGTGAAGTAGAAATAAATGCAGTTGCAGAAGGCATACATACTTGTGAGACCGTCAGTGTGATTGATCAGCGTGTAGCCCACCTATCATCAGATGATAGTGCTAAACCCGAACTAGTAGTGAAAGACAGCAGTGGTGGTGGTCTTGCAGGTAGACAAATTTCTGAATGGCGAGCAACAACAGCTTCTGATCCACCGCTAAGTTCATCAACTTGTGTCACTCAGTCGTCGTTGGTGTTGTCATCCACAATGGAAAAGACGCCCATGAACTCAAGCATTTTGTGCAATGAGTATGATAGTATTGGTGCATTTGAAAAGACGAAAGATATTGCTCAGTTTAGCGAGGATAAACCAAGTTTAAACAGGAGATTAATTGTTAAATTGACTTGCACGAATAAAGGCATTTCTAGTTTCAAGTTACTATTTGAATACTATTATCTTCGGTGTAAATTACTCTGTGCCTACGCTTGGTTGACCAGATACGTCGTGTATCTGTTAGTCATCTATATTCTACGGTACAATGACATGAGCGTGTTACCGTTCATATTTGAGGATATAGCTGATAGAAGGAAATCAGCAAATGAACTCTGCAACGATTTTCCAACCTAGGGCGTCAACCTGAGAAGGGTTGTAGGCGTACTACTGTAAGTCCTACAATTCTTCAAAAGGTAGCGCATCAATGATCAGTACAACGTGCTTGGTGTGTGATTTTGTGCATATATTCATGTAGTATTTACTGAAATGGTATCATCTGTCATCTAGCTGTTGGTAATTCTGTTTGTGTCCGGACGACTTCCACTTGTATCATCAACCTGAGAAGGAATGTAGGCGTACTGCTGTAAGTCCTACAGTTCTTCAAGGGTAGATCGTCAAGGCAGAATCCACCACTTTGATGTGCTGATTGTACATATGTTTGTGTTAAATAATTGTGTGAGTTCCAATTATTGTAATTGTTGGTTAATCTTGTTTGTGTCCGGACATTCCACAACTTACAATCGTCAACCTGTGAAGGGTTGTAGGCGTACTGGTGTAAGTCCTGCAATTCTTCGAAGGAATTCCACCAAGACATGGTTCGCGAGGTTATTTGTACTGTTTGTGTATACGAGTGGTGTGTCTTCTCAATTTGTGATTTTGGATTAATTGTGTTCACTCGTTGTTTTCGTACCTTGTTGTTATTCCGTAATTTTGTTAAAATTTTCGTCGTGATTACTTCTGAAGTTGTTTCCAGTCTTCTACATCCGTGAATGAATCGATTGATGTTAGAGACTGCAGACGGGTCGTATATGCCGGGCAGGCTATTGCTGAGAATGAAATGCATACGGAGATAATTGTTAACTGTGGTCCCACACGCCGGGGAGCGGGAGTGTAGACAACTGGCGCTCGCATACGTCACCGTTACTAGAACTGAGGCAGAATGAGTGACAAGCGATCGCAGTGGTAATTGGTGGTGAGTAGATAAGAGGATGTGCGTAGAGTGTCGTGAGGTGGTGCTGTGGTCACGTTGCATTCTGCAAGAGTCATTCTAGCAAGTGGAGACTGTGTTGCAAGATGTCAAGAGGACACCTTTAACTGGAAGACGGAGGTCCTCATTGATGTGTGAGATTGAGCTGTGAGTATGCTTGTGGTGTGTTGGCTTTTCTGTTTGTTTTCCATTTCAGCTCTGTCCGAGTGACCCAGGTTCTCGCAATGGCATCCAAGTCAACGTGTATTGGTCGTGATGGAAAAAAGGGATGGATCTGTATTTTGCCGGGGAGTGTCAATGTAGTTGAAGATTGAACGATCAATTCATGGTTGTTTGCTCAAACCCAACTTCCCTATATTGTCGCGGAGACATCGATACACCAGTCATCGTCTCATCGGTCGCTGTTCAGAAAGAAGTCAGCAGTAAACTGTCAGAAGTAATATTGTGATTTATTATTGTAATATTTGTTCACAGACGTTAGTCACACGTCATTGATATGTTGGTGTTACAATAAAGAATCCTCGAGTCAACAATTGGTGTTTTGGTTTTTTCGTCCGTTATTACTAAGCGTTTCTGAGAAACTTCAAGGGACAGCGTGAGTCCCAGCGTAGCAAGAGCTGGGCATTGACGGTTTACGAGACGTGACTTACAGCCGTCTAGGTATATTATTTCGGATAGGGTGTTTCTGGAGTTCACCAGCCTACTTTTGAAAAGGTTGGCTATTTCTTCTGGGTTATGTGGTGCCTGAATAGCCTGCATTTCTTTGTTTCTGAGGCCTATATTTCTTAACTCTTCAATTCTATTGAGAAAGGACGTAATGGCAATTAATCACGATAAGTTCTGATATCTGTAATTTTTACTTAGTGCTTTCATAGACTTCTTTTAAACGACGTCGGAATTTAGTCGCCTTGGGGGAATCTGAAGCTAAGAATCTTCTCAGGTGCAATGACGTCGTGAATTGAGTTAATACTATGATAAAAGTCTTTAAGAATTGCCTCTAAGAACTCGTTCGAAAAGTACGAGTCACGATTAGAAAATCTAATTAGGTGCTGATACAAGTCCCAGTCAGCATGTGTGTGCAATCTTATAGGTATCTGGCCAGCTTCATCTCTGCGTTTTGTTTCAAGAAAGATGTCGAAAGAAAACTCTACTATTTTGTGGTCAATACCTGGAAATTCATGTCCCACCTGTACTGTAGATGGCGTTATGTTGTTCGTAAAGATAAGGTCTGGGATATTTGCGGATCCAGTGGGTGAATTTATGTGTTGTGTCCACCCTCCTGTGACGATGGAATTCGTGAGATTATCATACCTTCGGGGTCCTCGGAGTGAATACCATGATACTTTTGGCATGTTGAAATCACCTCCGACAATTTTAGAACTGAAGGGAAGATTGGCTGTAACATTAAAAATATTGCTGACCATATTATCTTATTTCCTGTTGAATGAAGGGGGTCGGTACACACAACCCACAAGTATGGGTTTACTTCTGACAACCTTTATTTCGACCCAGATCGAGTCATTGACTTGTGACAGAATAGGGTTACTGAACTGGGTTGCACGCCTAGATTGTTGACAGTAAATTAGTGTTCCATCCAACGACCTGTATGTCTGTCCCCTCGACAATGGTTGTATTTATCAATCCTTAGGCTGTCATTGGAGATTTCGCTTGTGCACCAGGCTTCGGTGATCACAATCAATGACAGCCTGCATATAGAAGCTAATGTACCTAGTGTTAAGTGCTTGCTTAGAACTGATCTCGTATTTACTAGGATAATAGATAAACACTGGCTATGTGGTCTCAGTGAGTGGACAACTTCTTGATATAATAATCCGTGAGTATCCTGTGCACAGACGCCTCCCGAGTGGTTTTGGGGGCAGTATTACAACAGAAGATGAATGGCGAAGTCACTCCACTTGCTTTCTTATCTAAGAAGTTAGAACCGGCTCAGACACGTTGTAGCACTTTTGGGAGAGAATTGTTGGCTATATATCTTGCAGTCAAGCATTTCAATTACTTACCACAGGGCCAGCATTTCACTATTTTTGCTGACCGCAATCCCCTGTGTTATTGCTTTCACTACTCCATTCAATAAATACTCGCCCAGAGAAGCCAAGCAGTTGGACTATAGCTCCCAATTTTCAACCGACATTCAGTACATCAAAGGGGACGCAAACGTGGTAGCTGATTCTCCTTTAAGAAGTGACATAAACCAGCTTGACACTTTGGCCGAATTACAAGGAGACGACGTTGAACTCCGACCTTGTCACAGAAACTCTTCCTTACAGTTCAAGGACGTACCTATTCCCTTAACAGATGCAACAATAGTTTGCGATGTATCTACCGGCACTAATCGTCTGTTTGTTCCTCTCAGTTGCCGAAAAGCCTCGTTCGAACGCTTACATTCGCTTTCTCACTCTGGAGTACGCGCCATGGTCAGAGTTATCGGCGAACGCTTCGTGTGGCCTAGAATGAACTCTGACATTCGGAGATGGGCATGGGAATGTCTCCAATGCCAATGTTCCAAAGTACACCGCCAAACTATTACAACTCCGAAGATGTTTGATTTACCGGACAAGAGATTTCAGCATGTCCATATAGATGCTGTCGGACCACCGCCAACGTCAACAGGATATACACAAACTTCGGTGTACCAACTACTATTACAACCGACCGAGGTCCTCAATTCCAATCGACAGTTTAGCGAACTAACGAGACTCCTGGGAGTGAAACATATCTCCACAACAGCCTATCATCCGGCAGCGAATGGTCCGGTGGAAAGATTCCACAAACAGCTGAAAAGCTTCCTGATGGTATAGAATGATATATCTAAGTGGAGTGAATACCTATCTTTGATTTTACTCGGTATCCGATCTGCTATCAAAGAGGATTTAGGATGTACACCGGCTCAACTTGTTTATGGCACCAACCAAAATTTGCCTGGAGAGCTAGTTCCCTCAGCCGATTTGACGGACGTCAACACAGCTGACCTCACCAACCGATTAACTAGACAAATGCTCCAAGTTCAACCAACAGCACCTCGACAATCTCCCCGACGAGATCAGATCAACAAACATCTGCAAACTTGCGAATTCGTCTTTGTTCGAGTTGACGCCGTCGGAAAAGGATTTCAACCCCCACAAGGAGGTCCCTTCCGAGTTGTTAAGCGTTCAGACAAACACTTTACAGTGAACAAGAATGGAAAACGAGAGACTATTTTTACTGATCAAATCAAACCCGCCTGCACAGGCGGCAACTTTGAAGCTACGTCGACAACTCCACAACCAATTAATCAGACATCCGATTCCACTCCAATGGCACCAAGTCTTATCCTCCCTCCATATCGGTAAATCATTAAACCGGCTCGCTACGTTCATTTTGTGGACTGATAATTAAAAATTACATTTTTTCGTTCAGACATTACTATCATGACTAATGGTATTTCTTCGTAAACTCTGATGTCACTGTTACTATGAAATATTACTATCTTTATTATTTATTTAAATGTGCCTCAACTACAAAACAGGTATTGTGTGTTTCGGAAGCTATCAATTTTTAATCCATATTTTTCCTTTTTCTTTCCCCTCTTTAATTACTGTATAAATACATATTTTTCTTTATACATTAAAAATCTTCGTTCATGGTTTGTGCAAATGAGTAACCGACCTCATTTAATTGACATGACCTTCTACTTCAGTTTTTGTTGTTGAACTATTTGTTTATGCGTTCAGACTTTACATGATCCAAATACCTTTTCGCGTACATGCATGTTATTACGTATCCTTATTTTTATCCTAGAATTTTTATTACTATTATTATTTACTTCACAGTTTTACTTAACATTTTCCAGTAGTCTCTCCGGACCTCTAAGGGGGGCAGTGTGGAGTACGTAACAATATGATTGCACACTTTTTGTTAGATGATGAAATTAGAGACATTGTACATGATTTTTGTTTAAAACGATTCTTGCTAAAATACATATGATTTCCGTATACAATTGGAAATACACTATACTGTTGGAGCCTTTGCCTTTTTCCTGGCCATTTTTGCTTACTCGCTCCACTCATACCGTGTTGTATACTTTGGATTTATTGCAGGAGTCGATTATCCTAATCCGAAAACAACTCTACAACCGACACACAGCACCTTCGAGCAGACGCAACTCCAACAGTAAACGCTCCCATGAATTATATAAATAATTTGTAGTAGAGGGCTTAAACTTTATATCCAAATAATCCTTTTTATTGATAAAACTAGTTACTGCATTTTTTTGATAATATATTGTTACTCAACCTCTCATTGACTTGGATCATTATTCTCATATCTGTAATGATAATTAGCTCTCACAACAGTCCCCTACATATCGTAAGCTGTTTTAGAAACCTAAAAGGGCTAAGTTGAATCATGAAATTGTAATGAAATAGGTAAGTGCATTGTATTATTAATAAATTCACTGATAAATTTAATAGAATATGAAACTATATAATCCCAAGGCTCACAACGTTCATTTCCAATGTATAATGATACCCATATAGGCCTTACTATCATTATGTCTACTTTTGATTTTAATTCAATTATTCTCGAGCCGGTGTGTAAAGACTTTGTTGCTGCCTGGATTTGATCCCTTCACCAATAAGTCCTTCGGTATCGCTGTTAAAAGGAAAGAGATAACAATAACAGATATAACTAGTGTAGGTAAATCAGACTAGGAGACAGAAAAAGAAATAAAGAAAACGTAAAGATAGACTGATAATTAAGTTTGAAGTCAACACATATACATATAAATATATATATGTAAATAATATCAATAATAATGAGTGTAAATGTAGCATTTATAGTAGTCAGGAGACTAAGACAGGAGAGAATATAAAGAAGTAAAACGATGAATTTAGATGTCTACGCATTAGTGGTGAATAAAGTCGCAAAAGTTACAAGTGGGTAAAAGGATCAAATAAATGAACTGATATCTGCGAAATAAGAGGGGGCTAATGGGAATGACGAATTCAAAATATTATAACTAAGTAACTGAATCACATAGTGAAAAGTGTTTTGTTACTTGATAAATAATCTAGTAGTTGTTAGGATTTTCTAGTTGATTGTGGAGATAAAAGTAATAAGCTGCCTACGGAATTCATTGTATTCCAAAATGTCATACTAAAACAATTAGAGATTGATTATGATTGATTACACACAACTATGAAATCAGTGACTATCAGCCACGTGCCGGCCGTTCTAACCGTCACCTAATGTCCGCTTTCTCATACACCGAAGTTAGTCAGCGTCTTGCTTAACACACATCAAAATTCAACTCGACAGTCGTACGAAATTCCATTATGGGATGGTATCGAGGGAGAATAAAATGGACAACCGTGAACCTTAGGGTATTTGTGCAAGGTAAAAATTGAAGCAGGATAAAATGAAAGAGAGCTTCTTGAAATAAAATCATCAACATTTAAAGCACCCCACAGGTGTATGCATAGAATATACACTATTTTCAGAGCTCAAAACACGTCCATGTGTCACTTGAGCATACATCCCCTTGTTTTGCTCCTTCAAGTTGTATTTCACACGGGGAAAACGACACTCATTTCGTACGCAGTGTAATAAGCGTTTTGATGTGAAATGTGGTCCCGTGGTTTAGAAGTAATATAATTTTCAGCTGTTGTAGTTATGATCCATTAAGGCAGTTTGTTCTAAGTAGATGACTATATGCACTGTACTTTTCCTGGCTTAATTAAATGACCTATTACTCCTAATATTTAACCTGCGTTCTAACATAAATGCGACAGTTCTAAGACTAACCGAATCAAAGCCTGCTCTTTCGTAAGTTACAAACCTGAGAGAATCTTACTGTTCATTTTGATTAAATGGATGTGCTAGACTGAATATTTTCAGATTCAGATTTTTACTGAGTTGGGGAGCGTTTCGAACAGCTGGAAAGTAGTGTTCCAGGAGCATGTTATGAAACAACACTTAGCTTCTACCTCTATTAATTTCTCAAAGTCTGAAGGCCTCAAAGATTCCTTGTAATCTAGAGTCTTTTGTGTACTAAAGGCCAAATTTCCTGGCAGCTTCCAATGGATTAAGGCCGAAGGTAAGAATGACTTTTTCCATCCACACTTGATATAATAAAGATTTTAAATCCCGTCATAATGTCATTGTTGCTCTTGTTCTAGAGCGTTTCCTCCAGATAGCTAGATAATGATTGCTATACAGTGGCGCAAACTATTTCCGGATTATCCACGTGACAAATTATGAGGCGATTAGAATCAGGGAGTCGTTATTTACGCAGTGCCGCTCTGACTTTTAAAATAGCCACCCGTAGCACACAAACAAAATACTGTATTCTTATGATATCGGTCAGTATTCGAAGTTCCGGCTGAGATTCTGTATTTCCCCTTTGCTGAAGTTATTCTTTTCGAAAATCAGATATGTGACACATGCCTCCATCAAACGCCTCTTCATTTTCTTCAGAAAGTTAGCAGTTTCAGACATGGTTCTTCCCACTCAATATCTAAAGTATGAGCAATTTCTCATTGCTTCCAGTACAATAAGATTGGTCTGGAGGGATGAAACTCTACTGTATGTGAAAGTACAAGTATTCAACGTATGTTCAGAGGGCTTCAGAATATATTGTCTCATACCAACTAGCTATCGGAGAAGACAAAAAATTTCTATTTGGAACGCTTACTGAATATCACGAAATTTTCTGTTATAACCAAATTCACTGTTTCACGGCACCTGCCCACTATCATAGTGTACGTCAATGTGAATAGCACCCAGGCTAATGGCTGATGCCCACTGTAGGCATGTTACACATTAAAGTTTAATCTTGGGCAGCACTGCCCAAGTCCTCTTTCCCAAATTCTACTGATTTTCCTGGAGATTCTCTGTCGCGTCCAATTACGATGGTTAGAATGTGGGGTAAACGCCTGGTGTTGCCGTCTGAAGTCTAATCCAATAACATCATAATACATCTTCCCACATGTCAATGTTGGCGAACACCGGAAGATTGTCCAGTGACCTTGTCTATTCCAACTAGTTTCCTTCTAATTGGAGGCGACAATTCTTACCACAGCTTTAACGTTTGCCGGTTGGAAGGAAAGGCGTACATCACATCGACGCTAATACGTGGATTATCGTGTCCATATTATCCATCTGTGAAGCAGATGATCTGACTGCTAAGTAATCAGTCTTGCCCTTTTGGTTGTTGTTGACTGGGTAAAATATATTTGATGTTGTTCTGCGTCTTTAATTATCAGTCGCACTGAAGTTCAGCTGGTGATTAAGTACCTAACCAGTAACGAATGTCCTGGGCGCCGTATGATCATCTTCTGACTCAGGTATTTTTGACGGCTTTAGAGCCGCCGTTGCCAGCAGATTGCTGCCAACTAGCTCCAAATCCCGACGATGCAGTGGACACACCTCTACGCTAACGATGATTTTCACTTAGAGGAGTAGGCTAACAATGGCATTTATTCTAAAGCAGTTTTGGGTTGCATTTCTTAGTTTTCAGTTGTCAATAATACGGCAAAATTTAACAAATGTGAATCGCTCATGCTCATTTAATAGACTTCAGTCGTTGTCATGTGGCTTTTAATTTTACGGACGCAATGATGAAGAGGATCCATAATGGTATGCATTTTGATGACTCGATATGAGCATGAGTCTATATTCCTTCCAAACGAACTAGACTATCTAGATCCCAGAAACATCTAATGCTTATGTGCTTCAACCAGCCACCATTTCGCTCACACCTTTGTTCTTGTGACATGTTGGAAGTGAGCGAGCCGTGCATTCTCATTTCTTCAAATTTCATATCTCACCATTTGGACACTTCACATCGCCCTTTACTTAAGGACTCCTATATGCTATAGCAAATTGTGTTCGTTCCAGGTAACGATCAAGTCACTAATTTCTTCATTAGTGTATTCTAATCCCCTAGAATATTGTCATGCAGAAGCAGAGACACGCTGTCTGAGCTCAATCAAACTTTTATTATAGCTGGTGTAGATTTGAAAGCAAATCCGCTATGGTCAGTATTATACATTCCAGGTGTATATTCGTCGTTCAGCGAACTGATTAACTCCTTCCCGCATATTCTACCTTAACAAATCCCACATATCAGACTCCTAGCAAAGCACCAGTCCTACGGAATAACTGGATAGATTCTCACGGAAAGACAACACTTAGTAAAAACTAATCACTAGCTATCTTCACCAAAGCAGATAACTAGTGGCCCTATTCTACTCCTCTTATTCATAAATGACAGTCTCTGTGATCAATTATGGCAAGCCATACCTCTGTGCAGGTGATCTCAAGATAGTATATGATTATGAGTAAGATGACATGGACGTTGAAAGCAAAATTCAACACCGCCTAAACTGTCGAGACGATTACAGCGAAAAATGGCAACTGAATTTGAATCCACCTGAGTGCAATATAGCCCACTTTGGACACTGGAAACCGAGAATGCGTCTTTATATGTACGCTAACCTCCTCTCAAAGCTGAACGCAGCCACAGGTCTCGGCATAACATACTCGGATTTAACCTTTTCCAATCATGCAAATAAGGTAGTACCTGACTGTAAGCGAATTACTGGCTTTGTACTTCTTAACTTTTGCACCCAAGAAGCAAGATTAGCTCTACATAAGACAAATATTCGCCCCGAACTTGGATGTTGTGGTCTTCTTTTTAGTAACCTAAGGTTTACAGGCCGAAAAAGTCAAAAGTTTCCATAGATTCACCACTAAAATAATAATAAGGGTTTGACCAGCAAATGGAATATGTTGTCAGGCGTAAACGACTGAAATTGGAACCCGTTTGGTTAAGGATAGTGGAATGCAACTTATTCCTACTCTTTAAAGTCATTAGAAAGCCCTGTTGTAGTAACTCATCCATAACGTCGGCAAATATTAAATCATATCAGTTGAGAAACTACGAATGTCTTCACAAGGTAGTTACCCACAGAAAAACCATTAAGGCAAGGTTTTTTACCATTGAATATTGCACTCCTTGGAGCCCACTACCATCTGAAATTAGGCCTTAAGGAAACCCCGATAGGTTCAGATGGGGCCTAGGAAGACACATAAATATATCACTCTAGGTCATCTAAAAAACAAAACTGTTAGTAGAATGGTAAATGAAAGCCAGTACAGTCTTCGGTGTATTCAATTACTCATAACTCGGTCGTACTACTTATTCAGCAAACGTTTAACCAATTTACTCATTTTCTATTCTCTATAATCATCAATGAGTTGTGTTAGTATAAGTAATTCTAGACGCAATTATATTAGCAGCCACATCTTACACATCGACATAATTCATATTATACTACCATTTTTCGTATCTAAATGACTTTACTAATCCAAAAACTGCCTTTTCTCATATACCTTTCTAAAGCGTATAATTTTTTAATATAACATAAGTTGAAGAGTCACCTTACCTTGCAGTGCCTGACGCATACCATATGAAAATAGGTCATGAAATTTTAGTATAACCAGTTCTGCTAGCCAGCTGTTTTCTTCAGGATCATTCTACATAATTTTATTACTAATTGTTCTGCTACCAATTTAATTGTACTAAATAGTTGCTGTAGTGTTAGCTACTTCCATACTTTATAAATTTTCAAGGGAAATTTAATTTTCTAGATGTTAGTAACAAATACTCATATATATGTATGCATGTATAAAGGTGATACTGCTAGTCGTTTCCTCAGGTATCGGTGTACTCGGTCGCCTAATGGGAAGCACTTGATATGGCTGTTATTAATGTGCAGCATACTGTACGATCTAGGTGGGATCAAGGCAATGCAATGCCTCAACTACAGTTATTGCAAAAATGCTCGTAGCTTATCATCAAAAAGTAGGGAGGGTTGCGAATGTTGATCAGCAGATATGGTATTGGTCACAAATGTGAATCGCGCCGATATATAGGACAGCAAAATGCATTCTTTGACAGCTCGAGAATTAAACATTAGTCTGGATCCCTAACAAAATATAAAGGTTGTGGAGATCTAAATTATTAAAAAATGCTTTTGATCAACAAGCCTACTCAGCTTCCGATTAAGATGCTGACCCACGGGCCCTACAGAAATTCGTGAGACATCGTACAGGCCAGCCTGTCCTACGAGTTCTAATCTTGCAGATCGTTGAATTCAATTCTCATTGAAATATCATTCACCAACCTCACAACAACCTTTTTATTTACGCACCATTGTGCTCTATCTGATCTTAACTACGGGGGCCTTTATTCAAGCTAAGGCCTACTCTTTTATTCATATTTGTTGCTTCCTTACATTCTTGTTGCTTTGATTAAAAATACAACAACACCAATGTTTGAGCATAGACATATTTCCACCAAAACGTCACAGTTTCCATGCTTCGACCGGTATGGTTGGCATTGAACATTGCAAATGTATCCTGTCAAATGCCCAGGGCTTACGACACTGAACCCCACGCTGTTCTTAGAAGACTTTCAGGAACTAGGCGCAAAAACCAACGCGAAAAACCAGAACACAAATTGGTGACTAAAGAGCCCTTTATTCTTGTACTAATAAAGAGCCAACCATAAGTTTATCGTAAACGAAGTTTCTGATAGTTTTCCCCCGTCTTTCAAAGAACAGCGAACAATGGAACGATGAATGCACTATCGATGACTCCCGCCAAAATACAGAGTTGGGTTTGAGCAAACAACAACAACTACATATACACTTTCCGTCAAAAATGTATCGATCCTTTTTTTCCATCACGACCAATTCACTCGGATCGACTCGGATGCCATTGCGAGAACCTGGGCCACACGGACAAAACTGAAATGGAAAACAAACAGAAAAGCCGACACACCACAGGCATACCCACATCACAATCTTACTCATCGATGGTGACCTACGCCTTCGAATTAAAGGTGTCCTCTTGACATCTTGCAACACAGTCTCCACTCGCTAGAATGACTCTTGTAGAAAGCAACGTGACCATAGCACCACCTCATGTTACTCTTTGCACATCCTCTTATCTATTCACTACAAATTACCACTGCAATCGCTTGTCACTCATTCTGCCTCAGTTCTAGTAACGGTGACGTATGCGAGCGCCAGTTGTCTACACTCCCGCTCCCCGGCGTGTGGGACCACAGCTAATCATTATCTCCGCGCTAGCCTAGCCTCCCCGGCGTATACGACTCATCTGCTGTCTTTGATATCAATCAATCCATTCACGGATGAGGAAGGCTCGAAATAACTTCAGAAGTAAGTACGACGAAAAATTTAACAAAATTATGCGATAACAACAAAGTACGAAAACAACAAGTAAACACAATGAATCCAAACGCACCAATTGATATGACACACCACACGTATATACAAACAGTACACACAAATTCGCAGTACATGTCTCCATGTAATTCCTTTGAAGAATAACAGGACTTACACCAGTACACCTGCAACCCTTCTCAGGTTGACGATTGCAAGTTGTGGAATGTCCGGACAGAAACAAGATTGACCAACTAATCGATGAGATGATGCTGATTCAGTATATACAACATGAACATATTTACAAAATAACACACAAAGTACGATGGACTGCGCTTCGACGTACTATCCTCGTAGAATTGTAGGACATACAGCAGTACGCCTACGACCTTTCTCAGGTTGACGCCCTAGTTCGGAAAATCGTCGCTGAGTTCATTTGCTGACCTCCTTCTATCATCTATATCCTGAACTCTGAACGGTAACACACCCATGCCATTGTATCGTGGAATGTAGATGACGAAGAAAACATACGACGTATCTGACCAACCAAGCCTAGGAACAGAGTAATTTATGCCAAAGATAATAACATTCAAATAGTAACTTGGAACCTGAAAGGCCTTTATTCGTGTAAGTCAGTTTAACAATTACACTCTCATTCACAGTTGACTTATCCTCACTAAACTGACCATTGACTTTCGTCCCTTCAAACGGACCGATACTAACATAGTCACAGAACAAGACACGTGAGTTCAAGGTCGTCCCTTTCATTGTGGATGACAACACCAACGACGACTGAGTGACACAATTTGATGAACTTAGGGGTGCATCGGAAGATATTGTTGTTGTTCGACCTTTAGAAAGTTGTCTAGCCGTAGGATTATCGCCACTGCAATCCCTTGTGACTAGCGCCAGTTCAGCCTTAACATCTGTTGATAGGTAGGCTACACTGTGATCATTTACACTGAAGGTCTCATGCGTATCCATACCTTCTACCACCGCATCTGATCTTAATTCTAATGCACGTTCAAGTTTTACAGAACCTTTGTTCAATTCAGCAGTAGTAGACATTCCCCTCATCTCATCATGATCAACCAAAGATAAGTGTGCACTATCATGATCATTGTCACAACAATCCACTTTACCGCCGGTAGTGTGATCGACTTCATCATTTTCAAACTCTTTGATAACAGCATAAGACAATTTGGGCTCTTCCTCCAAATCCCTAAAGGTTTTATACCTTTATTCTGACTAGTAACACCTTGTAAACTTGTGGATTCAGAACTGGGCTTTGAAACTGTAATTCTCTTCTCCTGAACAAACTGTGGTGTCGTCTGTGACACTTTATTCAACAATGGCTTATCGGTGGCAGCTACAGGCTTCTTCACCGCACCACTATCGTCACACAATTCGGAGTCAGAACTTGATTTCACATTTAGCTTATCACTAAACTTGCCCACTGATTCACAGTTCATCTTTGTATGCACTTCTTGCAAACGTGTAAAACACAACCATATCTGTCTCGCAACTTGCAACCTATCTGTTTGGGATGTACCACGAAAGCTGTTACACTCGCTTAGTTTATCTAGATCACTGGACACCATAAAGCTTTCTCGATATCCACTTCTCTGAGGCCCTTTTGTCATAAATGACTGCGTTTCGCTGTCTGTCTTGTCTATTCTGGGGGCAGGATCTAATATACTGGCAAACGTGCTCATAGCTTGGCTGACACTTTCTTTTATCAGTTTCAGAATATCATCGAACTTTGGCTCCATACCTTCATCCTCTATACGACAGCTTATCTTCACCCATTTCCTTTGCAGTCAAGTAGGTAGGCGTCTCGCTATTACCTCTGGGACGGAACTTGAGTTCAGATCACTCATGCAATTCACTGAAATCAACATATTCTTGTAAGTCAACGGATTATCCAAAAACTAAGTGAGCGCCTTGGAGTCATCTTGTGATATACCACCACTACCCTTAACGGCCTCGAATAATTTCCCTACAATCATCGAAGGTCTTCCAAACATTTGACGCAGTATACTCGTAGCATCAGAGTATCCTTCGTTTGGGGGAATAACCCAACAGCACTGCATAGCTCTTGCAGCAACAGCAGTGCAGTACCTCAAGAAATACATTAACTCCATTTCGTCACTTAAAACAAAATCACTCAACATGACCTCAAACTACTTGATAAACTATGGGTAGTCGGCTGGGTTTCCATCAAAGTACCGAGGTTCAAACCTGGGGAGTCTTAAAACATTTATTCTCTGTATTTCATGTATAATTAAAATGTTCAATCTGCTAACACAAGGATTATCTTTCATTTTATCTAACCTTTATTTTCTCGGTAAAGCATTTTGAGTTGAGAAGAGGAAAAGCGGTCAAATCTTAAGAAGTGTCTCTTTTGGACAGCAAACACCAAGGCGGAGTTTGAGATAAACTTGTCATGTTTGTGATGGTGTCATCCATTACTTGTTCATTTTAAAATGCTCCTTAGATTCTGTGTATCCTCTTGAGAGTGACAGCCGAGTTGTCCTTTCGAACCAAGTTTCAAGGACAATTTCTGCAGCTTTCTTTATATTTTAGGCAATATTCGTGTGATAAGGTGGTCCTAATTAAGTTGTGGGGCTCTTTTCCGAATTTTAAATATGCTGAGGTCAATTAAGGGACAATGTATATGTACTGATTAAACACTGAACCTTCATCTTGAATCTCTACGCCATATTTCGCGTTTCGTTTCATAATGATAAACTTAGTTACCACGTTTCTTGTCTTGGTGATCTCTCGTATGTCCGTCAGTGAGTAATATCAGTTGGTTGGTTACGATGTGATCTGTCTTGTTTTAAGAATGAAGCTGCTCTACGACTTCCCATGGTCTCTACATTAACTTTCAAACTTTCTGCACTGATTCATTTGATCTTGAAATTCGGAACCTGGCATTGGGCTTTGATTCATTAAGGTTTGTCAGTGTGTTAGCGCGGATTGTATGAAAGGTTTGTCAAGTTGCTTTTCAGGGCGGTAACTTGATCTGAGTAGTTTATTAACCTCATACTGGACGAAGTTTGTAGTTTTGGATTATTTTTTGTGTGTGATGTCTAGAAAGCCGTTTATTACTCAACTGGGTTGGTAGTTTTTGTGTCAGTAGAGGCTTAAATTATTCTTCGGAGAATAATTTAAGCCGCATTGCTTAAATTCATTGTAATATCACGTTATTTTTCCACTGAAGCAACCATTTATGTAGAATTCGTTCTGATATAATGATCCTGGACTCATCCTGGAAAGTGCGGATATCCTTATCCGAGCACTAAGTAAAACGATGTATTCACACTTATTCTGTTCCCTTGACCGATGCATGTATGGAAGTCTTTTCGTCTTTCTCAATTATTTGTCAGTGAAACCCATTCTGTTATGCCTCTCCATCAGCTTATTTGTGGTAGGCCAAATTTTCATAGGGAATGGTCAATTGACTCGCATAATCGCTCTCTTCTTGGGCTTCTAATTATTCATCCTCCTCTATATCTTTTCCAACATACCAATGCAAGTAAGTCCGGTCGTACACATCAAAAAAGAATTTTCAGACCAAACGAACCCACACTTCAGAAGTCTATGTAGTGTTATTCAGAACACGAAACACTGCACTTGAGCCAAATCATTACCAGAGACAACTATAGGCGGTTGATAGTTGATGCCTACTTTAAAACCTGTTGGGCGCCAATCTACAAATTGGATACATTTCTGGGTCTCGACGTTCGCGATTGCGTGAAACGCTTTCTTTGTCGAGATTACAGGCGTGCATTTCACCAACATATAATGATTACGAGAGTAAGGAATGACGTTCGTTTGGGACTTATTAAAATCCACATTTAATGGGCCACTAAACCGAAGTGGAGCCGACACTAAACTCACTGTTTATCCAATGAGCCGATTTAGGTTCGTGTGTGATAGTCATTATGTTTTGTGATTTTTTTTTATTTTTGCTTCATTACGAACCATGAAAGCACGATCAGAGTGCTCCAGTGTGGTATGCGTCGTCAGAATCGAGTTGTGCTGATCAGCAACAGCCGTTGACGCATGTGGAGCTGAATATGTAGCGATCTTCAGTTTAGCTTCTCAGAATCAATCGTTAGTCCTTCCTTAAACAGGGGCATGAGGTCCGAACCAGTCTTACCCTTAAGGAAATGGAACACCAGAAAACCTTGCAGTACCGCACATTTCTCAGTCAGCTTACGCATGCGACTCAGCACCTCGTCAACCAGATCGTTACGCACAGCGTAGTGGCCAAGTGTGTGGTTGTTATCAGCGTACTGCTTGGCACTGGTCACTTGCCCCAGGTCGAACAACTGCTTGTATTTCCCTTTGTACTTCGGCTCAGTATCCACAAACATCACACTAAACGTGGCGACTATAATTTGTCTCACTGAAAAAGTAAATAATTCATTATTCTCACTCAAAATTTTCGAGTCACTTGCGATTCGCCGACCTAATTGTGTCCAGTGTTCAAAGCAATTGAAATGCCGACAAGTCACCCATCTGCGTACCCAATTGATAAACTTGAAGGCTAGCGCGTACACGCATGACCTTTAAAAATCACCTGCACCAACTTTACTTGAATGTGAGTGGGGGCAACAGTTTTTAAAGACACTGACTAAAATATCGATTGTCGGACCGAAATTTAACGATCAAGACAAATTGAGCTGGAAATAAGCTTGTAGTTATGCAAGTAAGTATACACATATGGATAGCTATTTGTATAAATTTCCTAGGAAATTGGCTTTATCTTACTATCCAGTTTGTGGCTAATTGTGACCTTTGTCGTCAGTTATAGGTGACAAAAGCACATCGGATTTGTAGACTACTTTACTGTCTTATGTATGACTCTGTCTCCAAAGTTGTAAGTACTACTCACTCCACCAATAGGTGAAAGGTGTTTTAGTAAGGCTAATATAATTTACACCCTAACAATTGTTTTAACAATGAAATAATCTATATGACGTATGTTTATTCCTCCTTATTAACGGGATTATACCAGTTATGAAAGCAGTTCCAGTTGAGATGAAATATTTCTACCTAGTACTGATTTGGCAGACGATTTCAAGCTGGTAATATGCGCGTCAGTCTTGTAAACGAATTTCTACTTCAAGTGGTGAATTGTTTACTGTCAGTTCAATGATAATTTATTAACGAGTTGAAACTTTTCTAACCACTTGTAGTATTCTCATCGTGGGTCTAGTTGTGTATTGAAGAGTGCCAACTTCAGATTAAAAGCCACTTCAGTCGATTTTGTGGTTATGACTAATGAATGTCTTTGATGGTGTTTTGATAAATTTTTCTTACTTCAGATGCCAGCTCCTAAAAGGTTACGTGAACTAGTGAGAGATATACGATCTGCTCGGACTGCCGCTGAAGAACGTGCTATTGTTAATAGAGAATGTGCCCTTATTAGAGATAGTTTTCGGGAAGAAAACAATACATATAGGTGTCGTAATGTTGCTAAACTGTTATACATCCACATGTTGGGATATCCTGCACACTTTGGCCAGGTATAGTTTTCCTATTTGGTTGTTATATTGACTAACTTTTGTTATGTATCATCTAATATTTCATATGTAGCGTCTGTGGTAATGATTTAGTAGTTACGGTAATGAGTAATACCCATTATATTTGGTTCACTACTTATGTATTGAGTAACCCTGGAAGGTTTTGTGATCTTATGCTGGTATATTATGAATAATTAGGATGAATTTAGAAGAGACTTAGGGCTTTGTAAGTCAATTCATCAATTAGTGAAGCTAGTATATGGCTATAAACAGAAGGCTACTAATCGGGAAAACAATTAGCGAAAAAAAGTAACGAAAGTAAAATAAGGCTAGATGCATAGGAAGACGAGGGATTAATGTAGATTTCCCAAGTCTGGATGATGATAAAGAGTGAATGATTTCAAGCCATGTCATCACGAATTTGAATGTAACAAGAACAGTTTCTGCAGAATGCAATGGTACCGTCATTTACTTCGTTGGCTTCTCATCAGGTTCTTACAGCCCAAAGACTAAGTTTACATACGTAAGTTTTAATATATCCAGAGTTCATTTTTAAACCAAAAATATATCCATACAATAGTAATAATAATAGTTACTTTATCCCAAAACAGTCATACAGAATGAAATTTTTTCCAGCGTTACGTAATCAAATGAAAGAGAGGATGAAAACATCTAGTTACCAGGGCAGGGAAGGACTGATAATCGCTTCTTTCTGAACACATAAATCGCGTTTCAGGCGTTTGACAAAGATTACTTCGGAAAACTTGAGGAGAATTGAGCTATTTTATCTGTTGGTAATTTTGAACTATCCTGAGACGTCCACCTCATTACCCGTCTCAAGGAAAGTGCCCGGCAATGTTACTGTTGAAAGCATTTGTTCCCCTGAGATGTAGGCTTTTTGATAAATGTTAGAAAATTTGGAGGTATGCCCTTCTTTCTGTTCTTCCAGTGTTGAAATTGTTTGCGTGCATCAGCTTGATAATGTCTTTCAGCTGTAAGCAGCTAACGGGAAGCCATTGAAATAAATGATGCTACCATTTTATTCTGCAAACTGTTGTTCTTGCTTTATTCAAATTCATTAAGAGGGATAAATATATGAAGTTTCATCAATAATTGCTATCCATCGCTTCTTGGCACTCTTATAAACCCATCCGTGTAGTTTACACCCTCTTGCTTGACTGAGACTAACATCCGACGGTTAAACAGGTTGACAGCATGATCTGTTCACATCACTTCTATCTCTGCTTGGAACTAGTTCTACTTCAGTAAACGTTACCCAACACTGAAGGAAATGTCTGAGATAATTAACACATTTCTTAACTGTCTTAATTAATCGATGAAGTTCAAAACCCCATTTGTTGACTAATCTTCTGTACTTAGCTCTCTTAGTCTTCTACTAATCCATAATCGGTATCGTCTTCGTTTCAAATATCTGCCTCAACTTTATTTTAGTTATTTTCCCAATTTTAAACCATTTTATTTATTTTGAAATCATTTATGCACTTCATTTTGTGTATTGTTGTGAAGCTTGACATCTTGCGTTCATGTGTTCCTTGGAGAGTCGTAGTCTATTAATATATGTGTAAAACTTGGGCACTGTGGCAGTAAGTAATAGTAATAATAATTGGTATGATTATGAACAATAAATTTTGTTCGAAACATCATCCAGTAAATAATACTGTTTCAATGTGTGATACATCTAATAAATAAACTAATATGGAAGCTTTGTCTATGCTTACGGTGATAAAGGATTCAAACCGCCAACCTTTTTATTGTCATTATTGTTATAGTTTTATTTACATAGGTTATCCAACCGCGGTAGTTGGTTATGATTTTCAGCATAGGGAAACCATGAAATTTGGACATGAAGAGACGCGCTCCTCAAGATAAAAAATATAAGAGGAAAGGAATAAAATAACCGAAGAAGGCTTGTATTATATATAGAGAGAGAACAGTGTTGTTGAATATATATTGCGCCCTTCCATTTATCTGATTTCCTGTAGTTAATTGATAACGTTTACATACTATGTTTTGATGTTTATAAGTAGGAATTACAAATTTTTTTTCATTATCCCGTCATCTGTTTCCTTAGCTCGAGTGTTTAAAACTGGTCGCTTCCTCGCGTTTCACTGATAAAAGAGTTGGTTATTTAGGGGCAATGTTGCTACTAGATGAACGGACTGATGTACACCTTTTAGTTACTAATTCACTCAAAAAGTAAGTTTTGTTTTTACTTTCCTCCTTTTATCTCAGGTGTCCTTAGTGTTAAAAAGGATATTTTGTAGGCAGACAGAAAGGTTGGTTTTAGTTTTGTAATTAGAACGAAACTTCTGCGATTATTTTATCCTATGGCTATCTGTGCTAATATTTGCGGTTCCTATTCTCACAACTGCCAGTTTCTTCTATATCTATTTCCTGTTCTGTCACCATAAATTGTATTTTCGTTACGCTCAACTAACACAAATTGATCAGTTACAGGATTTCATCATGAGCTGACAATGGCTAGAGAACCATTGGAAAACCTGGGAGTACTGGACAACCGTTTCGTCCTAGTTTGGGATTCTTCAGTAGTGCGCACCCCCGGGGTTCGAACCCAGCACCTTCTAGTTACAAGGCAAGCTAGTTCGTAGACCATTAAGCCACTGGGACCCAATCCAATGGCCTATGAATTCTAACTTCTGCCAATTCACGGTATTGCGCGACCCCTAGCCAATGTCTTCGGCGAGTATTTGTCCTCACACCCGACCTGCTGCACCAAAATTGATTATTAAGTATTACAACATTACATCCATGCAACTCATACAAGTTACACTTCAAAAAGTCACTCTGTGATTACCATATTATGTTAACAGAAATCACCTGGATACTGAACAACCAAAACAAAGTAACGGAGGATGTCACTTGTATTGTAGCTAGTATTTCACATGTAACGCTTCCCACAGCATACAACAATAAGTTACTTTCTATCTGGTTGCAGGATTTCATCATGGGCTGACATCGGTTAGAGAACCATTGGAAAACCAGCTGGGAGTATTGCCAGACAACTGTTTCTTGTTAGTTCCCTCGAGCTCTTCACCAATATTCACTCACCGCCAGGTTTCGAACTCATTACCTTCCGGTCACATGGTGAGTGAGCTCGTAGACCATTAATTCAACCGCTGGAACCCGACTCCAATGGCCAGCTCATGAATTCCAACTTCTACGAATTCATCTCGACAAATCTATTGGGAACCTATTTTCGAAGTATATCATATAAAGCAAAAGTTTCTAAAAAAAATTATCTTCAAGATGTTGACGGAAGAAAGAAATAAGGTGGATAGTTCATGTGTCTGTCTGTCTGTCTGGATTCAACATAGAACTTGGCACCGAAGTGCAGCAGTTCGAGTTGCCACGTTCCAAATAGCACACAGAGGTAGACAAGAAGATGAGTGAAGAGAATTAATAGAGTTTGACAAATATAAGAGTGAAACAGAATGGGTAATGGTAGAAAGGAATATGAAAGATTACAGAGATTGAATACATCTGCGCCATTGACAACGATTTTGAGCCATGTCACCTATTGTCTCCAGCCATTGATTCCTAGAGTCCCGAGGGCCCCAACCCGGGAGTCTGCATCTCCCTACCTGACTCAGTTTAACTGTCAAGGATTTCATGGATTGATGCCATGTTTTTGTTTGGCCACCACTGGCTCTTTTCCAACCTGAACCTATATCAGCTAACAATGCCCGTCGGGGGAGGCGGTGGTTAGGCATGCGCACCACGTGACCTAGCCATCTTAGTCTATGTAACTTTATAACCTCGTCGATTGATTTTCCCTCTTTGCCCAACACTCTACGCCTAACGTCAACATTACTTATCTTGTGAAACCACCTAACGTGAGACAGAGATCGCAGACATCTATGATCGAAAGCAGTCAACCTTTTCATGTCTTCAACGCGTATTGGCCATGTTTCAGAGCCATAGAGAAGGACGGAGCGAACTGATGAGCAGTACACACGTCCCTTGGTTGATAACCGGATGTCACGCCTACGCCAGAGATGGTGTAAGTCAGCGAAAGCAGCTCGAGCTTTTCGGATCCGTGCTGAGATTTCATCGCCAATCAGTCCGTTGGTGCTAATACAACTTCCCAAGTAGGTGAAGTGGTCAACATGTTCTATCACTTCACTCCCTATCACTAAGTTAGGGGTTGACGTCGTCCAGTCCTGTAGCAGCATCTTACATTTTGCAGGGGCGAATCGCATGCCAAACATACGAAGATTGCTGCTCAAGGTGTTCAGAAGACTCTGCATTTTGTCAGCATCCTCCCCTAACAGGACTATGTCATCTGCATATTCTAAGTCCATTAGATTATTCCCTGGTAACAAGTCGATTCCTAAGTCACTACGTTCAGTTAAGGATACTTCCATTAGCATATCTATGATGAAGTTAAACAGAAATGGGGAAAGTGGACATCCCTGTCGGACACCACTGGTTGTTACTAATTCAGATGACAATTCCCCATAAGCCCTTACACGACTACGTGAGTTTGAATAGAGTGCCTTGATTAGTGCAATGTACTTTCTTGGCACTCCCTTCACAGTCAGACATTGCCATAGTACTTTTCGGTCCACGGAGTCGAAGGCCGCCTTCAAGTCAAGAAATATGACAATTGTTGGACGCCGAAAAGTGTGTCTATGTTCTAGAATCTGTCGAAGAGTGAAGATATGATCTATGCACCCTCTACCTGGTCTAAAGCCTGCTTGATTTTCCCTTGTCTGTTCCTCCCGAGTTCTGCTTAGTCTATGCATGATTACTGAGCCTAGGATTTTAGAGACTATGTTCGTTAGGCTGATCCCCCTATGATTATCACACGAGGACTTGTTTCCCTTCTTGAATATCGGTATAATAAGTGACTTACCCCAGTCTGATGGTACTGTCTCTGATTCCCAGACTTTGCCTAGTACCTCAGTTAATCTACAAACTAGTATGTCACCCCCATATTTAAACACCTCCGGAATAATTCCGTCGGGTCCTGCCGCTTTGCCTCGTTTCAAATTACTGATAGCTTTTGTAACCTCACCTACAGACGGCGGACCAGTGTCTATATCCCATTCGGGTACGTGGTGGATGGCGGGGAGGTTCAGTGTGGCTGTAGGCAAGTTAAATTGTTCCTCAAAGTGTTCTTTCCAGCGTTCAAGGCGTCTATCCTGAGAGCTAATTAAGGAGCCATTTTTCTCAGAAATAGTCTCACTTATGAATTGCCTTTTCCCGCCCGATTCTGTGATGAGTCTAAAGAGTTGCCTAGTGTTGCCTATCGCCAATGCTTTTTCCATCTCTTTCGCCTTTGTCACCCACCACTGTTCACGGTCCTTGCGGAGACTTTTAGTAAGTTTCCTTTTGTGCAGCTTTCGCTCCTCATTGAATTCGGAGCTCGCCGGAATAAGTCTTCTAGCATCTATCAGTTCGGATGAGGCAGTCGAAATCCAGTGGTTTTTACTCACCTTTGGATTTGTCTTATTCACAGCTTTTACAGCTGTATCTATAGCTGACTGAATATTCTTCCAGGCTTCTCCAGGGTGAGCACAGCTGTCGGATTCAGATATGCGTTTAGCTAGTTCTTCCTCAAATAGGGATTTAGTTTCCTGATCGAGCTGGGGGCGTAATGGTTTTACCGCCAGCTGTTTCCTACGTCCGTTCAGTCGTAAGCACACACGAGCCCGGACCAGTGCGTGATCGGTATCTACACACGTGTTCCAGAAGGAGCGACAATCTCCTACCGACCCACGCCAACGATAGCTTATTGCTATGTGGTCTATTTGTGTCCAGCGTTGGTTTGATGATGGGGGTCGCCAGGTTAAACAGTGTCTCTCCTTGTGTTTAAAGTTAGTGCTTACAAGAAACAAATGATTATCTGAACAGAACTGTAGGAGACGGTCACCGTTGTCGGTTCGCTGGCACGGAACTCCATAGGTGCCACCGACATCCTTCTCAGATTGACACAATTTCCCTACTTGAGCGTTGAAGTCACCAGCTAGAACGACTATATCTGAGCGTTTAGCCTTTCTCACCAAACTAGACAGCTTTTGGTAGAACTCATCCTTCGTTTCATCCGAACTGCAGTCAGTGGGGGCGTAGGCGGAGATTACGAAAAGGCATCGGCGAGTAGTGCAGTCCTTTCTCCTTCTTACTGATCCGTTCAGACGGACAGCACACATTCGGCTATCTACTGGGATCCAGTCAAGCAATGTCTTTTCTGCCCTAGTACTCAGAGCTATCCCTACGCCAGCTAATCCCGTGAACTAGCTGTGGCATCTCCTGACACCCTCAAGGTGAATTTTGAAGATTCATCCTGTTGGCCAGGTGGGGTTAGGTGAATAACCACACTTGGGTCTTGTATGCGTGTTTCTGAAACACAACATACATCAATGGCTCGAGATGCCAGGGTCTTAGCTAGTGATGCTTGTTGTCCTATTTGGCAAAGTGTCCTTACATTAAATGCTCCTATATGAAATTGGTGGCGTGGCTTTAGGAGACTATCCGTGGTGGTTTTTTGGCTTTCGTCGTTTTTAGTGGACACAGAGTGAAGAGGGAGTGAGGAGCCATCAAGTAGAGGAGTTGCATCACTGGGGGAAGGTAAGGTAATAGAGATGAAGATGAAGACAAAGATAAGTGAGGATTAGAGAGGTTTTGTGTGCGTTTTGGATTGTGAGGGCGATTGTTACTTCCCGGCTGCCCACACCGTGGAAGTTGGTTGCGTGACCGCAGAGCCCAGGGGACAACTGCTTGTGGCCGGTCACACGCGGCCTGTTTTTGTTCGTTCTTCGTTGTTTTGTGTGCCTCAGTAGCATACTTATCACTCCCGCCCTGTGACACGGCAGCAGGAAGCGCGGTCGTTGTTAATCCGGGCCACGGCCGATCCGGCATGAAATTTTGTGAATTTGTTTGGATCATGGTATTGGATGAGGTAGCTGCTTTTTGTTTAACCGCTATCCAAACAACCTGCCTGGCATGGTAGAACCTCAAGAGACATAAGTCTCAGCCAGTATAGCTTGATTAGGTCATTGCGGTGTTCAAGCCCGACCACCACGTCAAGGTAGCAGCTTTCGGTCGGGGGTTCATGTGTAGTTCTTGTATTCCTGTTTGATTCTCTTCGATTATGTGTTCCACAAAAGGGTCACGTTACCTGCGTTGAGCGATACATACATGTTAGCTTGGTGCCTAAATCTCAGTAGTTAGAGCCCATATTTGTTACTGTTGACTTTAGAAGTAAATGCTTACTGATTGTATTAAATTATGACTATATGTTGAATTTACTTCATTAGACACAATGCATAAAGATAATGACTGATAATTTATGCACAACACATTGCATGTAAAATTATATAATACTGGCATCAAATGCCGTAAATACTGTGTCGCCTTTATTTATATTAGATACCACTAGACTTTATGTAGAGCCTTTATTTTGTTTCATGACGCCGTTCTTTTATTCCATATGTGTAATACATCTATCTAAGCAGGAACTTCAATTTGCATTTTTCAGTGATCTGAATCATCCAACACCCTATGTGGTTAGTTTAGCTCTGTGCACTTTGGGGAGTATATGTTCTGCTGAAATGAGTAGAGATCTAGCTGGAGAAGTTGAACGCTTGATCAGATCATCAAACGCCTATATAAAAAAGAAGGTGAGTGTTCACACATGATGCATAGTGTCGAAGTGTCAAAGTTTTCATTTTTCATATAAGTGGATTAGATAGCTTGCAATACAATGAATTTATTACTTAGTAGTTAGTTAGTTAACAAAAATATTAAAAGAGAAAGAAACTTTTCTTAATGTTGATATTTACCTAGGATTGATTAGTGTTCTCTTGTTGTTTTCATCTTTAAAGGGAAATCACCACCACCGATCACTAGGTGTATAAGTATTTTCATCTAACTCACAAGGTTTCAGCATTCATTTACGAGTGCTTTCATACTTCTTGAATAAGAAGACAGTTGCAGCGAAGAAAATTTTGTTTTCGACGAAGTCATCATCTAGGCTGTACATTCGTGTATTTATATCAAATAGATGGGAAAGTTCCAGAATAATTTCCAGTTAAGGGTCAAATTAATAAAAATTACAATTAGGAATTAAAATGCCATAATAAACAGGGGGACGGATAAAAGTCAAACAAAGTAGCATCATAATTACTAAGAAGATTGACATTGTGCAATTAGGGGTTAGAAATGTAGAAATAGTAAAATGACATAATAAACAAGAAGTTCGGATATGAAAATATGGTAGTGTTATCAGGGATTAAGAAAAACTTTAAAAAAAACATGAATAAACAGGAAGTTTAGATAAGAAAGGCAATGGGACGGTCATTACTAAAAAAATTACCTGTTTAAGATGGCCATATCAGGGACAGGGGTTGGACGTATTTCTTTTGGATACATAGCTTGAGCTTTTGGATAGCTAGTGCCTCAGCCATACCCAGATGTCTTGATTTCAATCCCTTTGATAGGCTTGATTGAATCTTGTAGGAAGGATTTTCCGAAAGGCGCTGAATGTCCTGAATCGACCAGATGTTCTGTCACTGCACTGTATACACGTTTTTGTTCGCCTTTTACTATTATGCTTTTCTTGTACTTTCTTCTCTTGCTTCGCGTGCTACACGGAATGTGGCGACTTGAACTTCCGCACATTTGTGCAAAGTTCTATGTCGAAAACAGACAGACAGACAGCCAGACTGGGTAGTGTTCGTGAGCGCGGTTTTCAAGTTGGTGCATGGTACAGCCGATGTACTCAGCAGCAGCTCAGCCAGAGAGCAAATAAACTGGTATATGCATGCTGAAGTCCCCAATGAGACAGCTTGTTTTTCGCGTTCTAGCTGAACAGTTTGTTGCAGGAAAACGTCAGTCGTAGGCTCGCGGCGAAGTATGTTTTCCTCAGCGATTTGGAGAGGCGTTTACGCAGGATTTCTGCTTCAATATCACGTTTGAATTCTAGATTAAGCAGAAGTATTTTCTTTGGGAACGGATTGGACTTGTTCGGAAGTCTTCTTAGTTTTGAGATTCTTGTCTATGAACTTGGGCGGGAAACCGTTTCCCATCAGGGTTTTTCGGAGATTACGCAGTTCTTCTTCAATTACTTCCTCTTGAATAGTTTTTCCTAGGCAAGGATGGGAATTTTTTTTACTGCAGTTGTGCACGTGCGGATCACTTACCTGTATTCTTATTAATACAAAATCATTTTTGCTTGATAAGTTTTATATTGAGGATTTTAAACAGCTGTGTCAGCCATAGATATGATATGATAATCTCAAAAGTTGACTGGTAATTGTTGTAAAATGCGTACAATGATGAATACACCAGTGTTGGCTTGCGGAGATTTGATTTGGTTGGTTACAGGATTTTATCGTTAGCTGACATCAGTTAGAGAACCACTGGAAAACCAGTACGAACTACTGCCAGACAGCTGTTCACCCGTCTAGTTTGAGACTCTTCATCAGTCTGCACCCACTGACAGGGTTCGAACCCAGGACGTGCCACTTACAAGATGAGTGAGCTCGTAGACCATCGGTGTTGAGTATTTGTCCTCATACCCCACCTGCTGTACTCCACTGGATGTTACTTGCGTTTTTTGCTGTCATGCTATGCGTAGATTTTAATGAATTTATGTAGGGATTACTTGAAACATTGGAATAGCTGTTACTACGAATTCCTTAAATTGACTTAGTAAAGGGTAATATCTATCAAAAGTTATTAATTTCACAGCCAAAACCAAAAAGCATGTTAGATGATCCCAGTAGTTGAGTGAGGGAGCTCAGTTGAATCGAAAAGTGCACTGGAGCAACTTATAGACTTCTGTGCTGACAGATCAACAGTTATTGTTTAATAATCTGTTCTTTGCCATCATTAATCGCTCAAAAATGATGATGAGTGGACATATAATTTAGCTGTAAGTCATTCATGGAAAGGATCAGCGGGATATTGACACCATTTCTTAATCTTCTGTATGGACTTCGACCACACATACATGCATAAACTTGCATCCAGAACTGATTAGACTAGGAAAAGATTTGAATACCACACACATACGTACGGCTTATTCATGTAAATGTCAGATGTGTATTTCACTAGAAGTTGGGGGTGGGGGGAGGAGGATGTGTCTGATCGTAAGATGGTTACTCACTCATTCTGAAGACCCGTCACACCATGTTGTGTACCTTTTGTGGAAAGTTTTTAAGTGAGTGTTTTTGAAGATATTGGTTATCATCTGGAAAAATCATGTCTGTACAGGCGAAGTACTTGGAAACATAATAATGTGTATGATAGATAGATAGATAACCAGAATAATGTTCTCATTACTGAGATGAGAAGACAAGGCAGACTAAAAATTATTTATCCAAGGGAGAATGGCAAATAGCTATGAAATTTAGTTATCTATACAGACCTAGTTTACATGATCATTAACTTACAAATTGAGTGCTTAAAAACGTTGCTCCAACTGCTATACAACATATGAGTGAAGGGTGAATTACTTTAAGGTAGGTGATTTTCGCAAATCCATATGAATGGTAGAAGTATTTTGTGAAGCGCAAGATATTGAATAGCTCTTCTGTGGTCCAGGAGGGGCATATTACATGACGGGTAAGCGTATAACGGCTGGGCGCACGTTGGTAAGACCGTTGAGTGACATTACGCGCCAAGCCATTGCTTCAGTGGAAGGTGAATGGGGGGTGGAGGGAACAATGAGTGTGGTGTGAGTTTGAGGGTGACGTGGAGCAGATCGTGGGGTGGGGAGAAGATTAGAGACTACGGGCAATCGTGTGGGGTCAGCTGATGAAGAGAACCGCAGAGAGTATGACAAAGTCATGTGCTACTGAACCCATATGTTCCACCGGGGACCCAAAGAAATAATAATAATACAGTGGTACTCGGTAGCAGAATCGTTTATTTGACAAAATAATCTGTAGTGAAGGTGAAATACAAAACCTAGCGTTGAAATTTCAACGTGCTAAAGTTATTCGTAGTCTGCTGCGTCTTTCGTCTACCTTCCATGCTCTATCTAATGTTCTACAAGAAGGATCTTCGTGTTTTCGCTCTTTCCACCTTAATCTGTCTCTCAGCTATTCGGGATTCTTGCTGAAGACAATACACACACAATATGCTACGCATAAACTCTTGTCAGTAGCACACGCTACAAATTAATATATTTATGTAACTCATCATAGTCGACTGACAGCTGTCCTCAAACCACATATAATTGAATAAGTGTCATATCGCAGATTATTTAAACCGTACAACTTGATTATGCGAAGTAAAAAATGCAAACCACTAACCGTTCCTATTCGTATTGTAAGTGGAAAAGACAGATGAATTGTTGTTTTCAGACAGTTTGGGGCGATCGGCAGTAAATCTTGCATCTAAGTTTCGTGCTTGTTAATACTCACCAGTCAGCAAAGCGTGTCTACAATCTGGAACTCATCGGAGATATGCGCCTATTCCTGAAGCTTTTGTCCAATCCAATGTTTATTGAAGAGAGAGAGAGAGAAATCTATGTACTTGGATAACAAAAATATTGAAGGCGGCGAGAAGCAAACTGCTGTCTGCTGTAACTAGTGAATTGAGTATGTTCGTCGTAGTGGATAAAATAGTCCAAAATGATTAAGTTTTCAAAACTGTTCATCATCGTGTCTTAGCTGACTACTGTGAGCATATCGCGCTGTTGAATAAGTGAGAATTAAAGGGAAATTAAATTCAGCCTTTGACGAAAGGTGAGTTGTCTAATCAAGCTTATTATCTTCGATAGATTGAAATCCCCCTAGCAGCGAATTTCGGCCCTGCAGCCGGATCGTGTGTGCGTGTGTGTGTGTATAAGTTCGTACTGATATTAGTACCCTTCAACGTTTATTTACCATTGTAGCATTGTTTAGAAATGCCACAAATAAGTACTTTCTAACTTGAAATTTTTATTCATAAGGCCTTTTTTATAGATCATTATCTGTATCATGGATCACTATATCGAGTCAGCGAGAAAAGCTTTTCAGTATTTAATGCAGTTGAAATGTTTGCCTACAACGAAAATATATATCAGTGAAAAGCATTCCAGGTTTATTCAGTTCATATTGCATACTGGTTCAAAGTTTCCAATTAGTTCTGAAATGTCATGAGGTGCCAGCGAGGATTATTATTACTTATTATTTCCTTGAGTTTGGAGAAGAAAATAACGTTTCAGCAGCGCATCCCCATTTTCATCAGTTCTCTGTAGTCCTCTTTATGTGGCTCCACGATTTCCCGTATGCTTTCGTGTCTTCCTCACACGACCTCCTCTATGACCCCATCGGGTCCAAACCCAACTACAGAATCTGCCTGACGCGCGATGTCATTCGAAGGTATCTTGAGCGTGTGTCCGGTTCACCTTCATTTGCTTCAGAATATTTCTTCAGCAATAGGTTCTTCATGACCTCATCCCCTGAGTCCTCAGCGGACAATTCTTTCCACCAGTCATCTCATCTTCAGTATGGAGACAGCCAGAAAAGGCACCAAATGTTGGTAAAGGCCTCCACTGACCTGTTACAAATGCTGTTTGTGACACGTGAGCCAAGTTTCTGATCCACTATAGGTAGAAGCACTAACTGGCTGACTTAACATTGGTGTTGAAAATTCGAATTTTTTTTTCTTTATGCTGAGGAGTGTGGGAGATTTCCAAACTGATTTCAGAATGATGAATGTGTGTCGTGCCTTTCTAAGTCTGTCTCTGTCTGTCTGGCTTTGACATTGTCATCCGTCACTTCGCCTGTAGTTGAAACGACGTTTCCTAAATAAGTGAAGTCCTGTCTTTGCTACCTGCCTTTAATGCCAGTTTGTTGGTCTTCCTCTGTAAGTTTTGGAGTTTGTGTGACATTGAGCATAAATCGTCCACGAACTCCAGATCTTTTAGAGTCTTCTTATCGGTCCAACGTATTTCTGACTTCTCTCTCCCCAAGCACGATGTGCTGCATAATCCTGTTCACCGTAATCAGGAATATCATCGGTTATAGTAAGCACCTTTATCTTACTTCTGCCTTCACTTCAAAGGCTTCGCTGAGTTCTCCGTTGTGCTTCACTTGACATATGACATTGTAATATATAGCTGTTGAGTATGAGGCTGACAAATATTTGGGGCACTCGGTAGTGCTAAAGCAGTCTACAGATTACTTCGTAGTCGACTTTGTCAAAGGCTTTCTCAAAACTTTTCCAAAATCTCATCATCACTTTTCAATGGGATTTGTGGTTTTTTTTTCTTACCTTTTGTATTTCATCTCGACAGGCGGCATTATGTGCCTTCCAAATTATTCGTAAGGTACCTGATCTAATGGAGATGTTCATACCTTGCACGCGTTCACTTCTAACGGAAAAAAATCATGGTGTATTACTGGCTACTATCTGTTTGATTCAAGAAATGTGTGAACGTAGTCCCGATACTTTGGGTTATTTTCGCAAGGTGAGGTTATATGTGTATGTTTTCATTTTAAATGTATCATATTACCTATCTATTAATTATTGTAATTATTCAAGTCATGGTTTGCAAGCATTTGATTTGATTGGTTACAGGATTTTATCGTGAGTTGACATCGGTTAGAAAACCATCGGAAAACCAGCTGGGAGTATTGCTAGACAACTGTTTCACTCGCCTAGTGTGGGACGACTGTTCACCAATGTGCACCCACCGCCAGGGTTTGAATCCAGAACGTACCAATTACAAGATGAGTGAGCTCGTAGACCATTAAGCCACTGGACCCGACTTAGTGACCAGCTTACACATGCTACTGGCACCAGCTAATGTCATCGGTGTCGAGTATTTTTCCTCGTACCCGACTCGCTGTATCCTACCGGTCGCGAAAACAGGCTTTTTAATAGTATTTCAGCTTTAAGTTAGCGAATATATGGTTTTCACAGACGGATTAGTGATTGTTCTCCGTTGAGTCATCCAATCAACATTTCGATTGACAAAATGCAATTCGTAATTAGCTCAACCAACATATTGGAAACATGTATTTACTGATACAAATTCAAAGCAAGCCACAGAAGGTATTATTGATAAAGCGGGACTTAATGAATTCACCAAATTTCGATGGGATTACGCTTCCTCATCAGGATTCATACTCTAAATACAGGGATATAAAATTAAGATAAAATGCATTATGCGGTTCGGTTATATCACTTAAATAAACAGTTAGTTATCAGTGAGTGAAAAAACCGCAATATATCAAGAATTGCCAACTAAACAATAGTAATAGTTACAGTAACAATAATAATAATAATAATGTTAAAACGAGTTAAGATGATAGTTATGATAAAAGATAGTTTTAAACGAATCACAAATAGTTATGAGGCAGAATAAAATACAGAATAAAACATTGATAAAAGCAACATTTAATAAATAAAATATGTTACCATGGTAGATTCAGAGTGACGATCATTTCCTTATGTACACAGAGGCGCCTGGTTTATAAATTCGAATTGCACAAGCCTCCTCGAACGCAAAGATCCTCCTGTTTTTATTTGTTTATCTGCTGACAACAGTGAACCACTCTTGACAGCGTCAATGTCATGTCCGTAGTCCACAAGATGCTTTGCTATTGAATTTTTAGCCAATTTGATTTGTTGTTGTTGTTTTCAAGCACCTTGGTGAATGCTTCATCTTGCAAGTAGACAATCGCCTTTCTGTACGACCTATGTATTTGCTTCCAGAAACACACTCAAATTGATTATAGGCAGTTTGAAGTGTCGAGGGTTGGCAAACACTGGCCTTTTGTAGATTGTTGAAGCACACACTTTGTGGTGTTTAGTTAGAAATTCTTGATATCTTATCAGTCTTATATCTACCAATAGAGTTGTAATAGTATATATATATGATGATATTCCTGTATGTAGAGTACCCAGCTGAAGAGTCCTATCGAAGTTTCATGAATTCATTAAATCCTGCTTTTGCTACTTGCTGTAAAAAAAACTGGCCTAACAAAATGAAATAAAAATAATATTAGGAAACCTGGAATGTAATTAACGAATAATAGGGAACAAATAAGCCAACTAAAATTTACTCCACTTCTGGTTGACAGCAGACGACGGTATGAAAGCCTCTGAGACACATACCCATGCCACTGGAGTCTATTGCCTAAAATGGAATCATTATTCTAAACTTTATTTAAATGAGCGATTGGAGCTCTAAATGTTTCATATGATTTTGTACCTGAATACAACTAATCTCATGAAGACATCGAATGCTGAACTTATATCTTTATTGTAAACTTTTATTTCCAAGCATCAGTTATGTTTTTACGTGAATCCTATATTTCATCTGTCACATTTCTGAAACTCACCTAAGTGCATAATCGTACAATATTTTCGACAACTCATAGTTCATCCAGCAGCAGTGTGTACAACACAGACTGCTGTCAATCCTTCGAGGAAATTGCGTGTTTCATTTCAGTGGTACAAGGCGGCGAGCAGCAAAATGACCCTCTCCGGCCGTCGTGCTAGTTGATTATATGCAGTATCAGAAACCAGTAGTTCATCACACAGTTATAAACAATATTGTCAGAATACCCATCATTTAAGATGATGTTACGGAGCTAAACTGCTAGCTAAAAATGAAGAGTGAAGTGGTAAAGCGTATTGTAAGCACTTCACTTCTTTAGAAAGTTCTATCAACCAGTCCAAGCGGGGTTGGTCACAGACAAGATCTCATTATGAATATGAAGGCTCGTTTGCCATTCGCCAACAACTTACACCATCTCCAGCCGACTGTCTGACAGTCTGGCTGGTTGGTTGTCGACTAAGGGCATACGTGTGTACTGTTCAGCAGTTCAATCCGTCCGCCTTTATGACTAGCTGACTGTGAGTGAAACGTTGCCGTTATTGAGAGTGGAAGACATGAAAAACCACGCCAGCCCACTATCTTTCATCATCATGAGTTTAGTCTGTGCTCTATCTACATCCTGTGTTAGGTTAGGTTAGGTGGTAGGTGTAATGAGGTGAGCAATAGTGAGTTGAAGAGGCATCGATGGAGTGAGTCCTTGCTTGGTTAGGAGGAAGAGGGAAAATCAATCTGTTGACAAGGTTGTCAAACAGTTACATCCATTCAAGTGACATGGTTAGGACATGTGCTAGGCATCCCTGTCTAACAATCAATCGTCCTATCATCCCCTACTTCCTCTACAAGGAAAGCTAACTGATATAGGATGGATCAGGTTGGAAAAGAACTAGTGGTCGTCAAACGGAAGCATGTCTTCATCAGTCATTCAAGATGCACAACAACAGTTAGCCTAAGCCAGTAAGTCAGCCAGCCAGTCGGTTATGTAAGGAAGAGTATACTGGCTTGTTGGGGTCCTCGGGATGGTAAGGACAAGTGAATGCCGATGACAATTGTTGGTCATCCTTCTCAGTGATGGAGAAGATGATTCATTCACTCTTTGTCACTTGTCATATCCAGTAAAACTCTGTCGCTCTTCTATTATGTTGCCATGGATGGAGGGAGAGTGACAACTCGAGCTGCTGTTGCACATCTGTGCAAAGTTCTATGTTGAGACCAGTCAGTCAGTCAATACTCGGGGTTAAACAATCTTTCTCCAAGTTGCACAATTACACCATCGCTACGCATGTGTTTTTCATAAGTATTTGTAGAATATCGTCAATGAAAAAGTTAAACGGAAGTAGCACAAAACTGAACAATTCTCTCAAT
Organism: Trichobilharzia regenti; assembly: GCA_944472135.2. Taxonomy (NCBI): domain Eukaryota; kingdom Metazoa; phylum Platyhelminthes; class Trematoda; order Strigeidida; family Schistosomatidae; genus Trichobilharzia; species Trichobilharzia regenti. The sequence goes on from OX235270.1 coordinate 9,548,249, forward strand.
CCATACCATATTGGTATGAAACACTATTGTTAGGTTTCTTTACATAGGGTAACGGGTTCAGTTCGCATTCCTGGTAAACAGGGAGTATATTGAGATCAGATATCTTATGTGATCTAGCCTAATAAACAATAAAGACTATGCATCATTTACTAATAGTATATATTCCAATGGTTATTTTTTACAGATCTTTTATTTGATACTAGATGGTTGGAGTCCGTTGTTAGGAAGCCTTGGCATTCACCAGTCAGAAAAGCGCATCAGTAATCTTGAAGAAACTCCTGACCCTTGTGAGATTCAAACCTTTGTCACTTAGTAATGTAGTGAGACGTTACTACTAAGCTATTCGGGCTCGCGATTCACCTCCTGTAGGGCAGCAGTGGATACTTTGGTTAGACACACTGGGTGGTAACCAGTACCATGCACTGTGTCCTTTGTTTGGCTCAGACTGAATTATATCAGTCCAGTTTGCAATATGGCCACTATGCTAGGTGGCTCGCCATCACAGTGCATCATGGCCACCTAGTTTTTGGTGGCCATATTGTAAACCGGACTGGTATAATTAAGTTTGCTTTAAACAAAAGACTAAGCACATTACATCAGTTAATTAATGTCCAACCAAAGACTTAATATCTATATATGTCTATCCCGCAGCGCCTTAAAATTTGTAATCTTTTATACTTTTTCTACCCTCTAGCAATTGGTTCCCACATTAGTACGTACACTGAAGAATCTCATAATGACAGGCTATTCACCGGATCACGACGTGAATAAAATAAGCGACCCATTTCTTCAAGTAAGTAGTTGTCTATGACTACACAATAAAACTAATTAACAGCTTAGTTTTAATGATATAGACTGTGTGTATTTTTCCCGTGTAAATTCTTTTAAATCATTCCGTTTTTTATTTTTACTTACTTACTTTACTTTACTTCGGCTATCTCCTACGGGAGGATGAGCCGGCTTCATGAACATCTCGAATCATCGCTGCCCAGGCGCGGCAATTTGTAAGAGAGTTCATGAAGTTTCATGGGAATTTGGTACGAGTGATGTCCCCAGAATCGCTCGGCCTTTTGTTTGAGAGTGCAGCTCTAGCCTTTACACAACCAAGTGTGACCTACAAGGCAGTAGGAGTGGAGTAAGGAGTCCACTATCCATTGGCAGCCGATGACCGGAGTTCGGTTCATACGCCTTTTTGAATGGGGCCAGACATCCAGGACATCCAACAAGCCCTTTGTCCATACGTCTGCCGGTGAGCTCCAGTGAGCTTCATACGCCAATTATTGGAGGTTTGGAATCAGGGTTTAGCCATCTCCCCTAGACTGTCATCCAATGGACAGTCAACCCGGTGGAGAGCGCCAGGCATCCGCTTTCGCCCTCTCACTTTGGTGAGAAACACCTCCGCCACGTGAAGGCAGTGAGTAGGACTTCCTCAGGAGAGGCTATGTAAGACTCCTGGTCATATGGGAGCATTTCAAGAGATTTCAAGAGGTGTGCAGAGGGGTGGCCAACCCGCAGCGCAAGGCACCCACCCACGACCATCCTGAGGCTTTGGAGGCATCACATTGACTCATTAAATTGGGAAATTAAAAATTGAAATCTATTGAGATTCGTTTGAATGAATTACTTGTGCATTTTTGGTTACTAAAGTATGTGATAAGAAGGATGTAAGGCAGAGAGCGCCTAATTACAACGTATTTGGTTAGTCATTCTATGACATCTCTCTTCAGATAGTTTGTTCAATTATACTGACGTATTACTGTTCCGCCGATGTTTCGTGTGTAATATTACACAAACTCAAAGACTTACAAGCGACGACCAATTAACTGGCAGAAGAAGAAGGAAGCGAGGACAGGACTTCAAGTTGACACAGAGAAGACAGACGTCATGAAGGATAACCCAACCATCAACAATAACAACAAGTACCAATCCACTACTAACGGAAGAAACTTGAAAGAGAGATCACTTCCTTCACTTATTTAGGAAACGTCGTTTAAACTACAGGCGAAGTGACGGATGACAATATCAAAGCCAGACAGAGACAGACTTAGAAAGGCACGACACACATTCATCATTCTGAAATCAGTTTGGAAATCTCCCACACTCCTCAGCATAAAGAAAAAAAAATCGGATTCTCAACACCAATGTTAAGTCAGCCAGTTAGTGCTTCTACCTATAGTGGATCAGAAACTTGGCTCACCTGTCACGAAGAGTATTTGTTATAGGCCAGTGGAGACTTTTATCCACAGCTGGCGCCTTTTCTGGCCGTCTCTATCCTGAAGATGGGATGACTGGTGGAAAGAATTATCCTCTGAGGACTCAGGGAACGAGGTAATGAAGGAGCTATTGTTGAAGAAATATTCTGGAGAGAATGGAGGTGGATTGGAAACACTCTGAAGATGTCCTTAAATGACATTGCGCATCAGACAGATTCTGCAGTGGTCTTTGATCCGAGGGTATCATAGAGGAAGTCGTGTGAGGAAGAGAAGGAATCTTACAGCCAATTGTCGGGTCAGTTGAATGGTGTTACAGAGGAGGAGGAGGAGGAGGAGACGAAATGGAAGGGTTCTGCTGAAGCCATGTTTTCCACTCGGAACTCAGAAGGGGGGTGGGGGGTGGAGTAACAACAGTGATAACAATGAATTACTGTTTCATAGCTATAGTTCTGAATCAGACTTTCGTTTGTATTACAGCTAATTTATTAGCTTGATTTCATTATTTTTATGATGTACTGATAGGGAGATTTAATGGAATTTGGTTGTTGTCGTTGTTGTCAGCATACGAGGTCTAAGAGAAGAACTACATATAATCATTGTTGTTGTTTTCTTACATTAATTCAAGACGACCAACACTTCGTTTATCAACCAAAGTTTGTCTTTTCTCTAAATGTGTAGGTGAAAATATTAAGGCTAATGCGGGTTTTAGGACATGGTGACAAAACTGCCAGTGAAGCGATGAATGATATTCTTGCACAAGTAAGTCTGAACTGATTAATGCGCTTACATAATATTGTATTATTTAAACACTGTCGTTTTATCAGAAGAATTGTATTTGTTTTTAGCGCGCGCGCTAACCTATCATATCCGAATAGTGATCATTAAAGTGTAACGTCAACTATGTCAGTTTTATGCTAATTTGTTGATTGGTTCGATCGCAATTTGATATCAATTAGGGGACAACTGGAAAACCACCTGGGAGTACTGGACATCTGTTTTGTAATAGTTTGGGACTCTTCATCAGTGCGCAACTGTGGGGGTTCCAACCTAGGACTTTCCGGTTACAAAGCAAGCTAGTAAATCATTCAGCTAATGGGACCTGAACCAATAGCCTGTGAACTCCAACTTCTGTCGATTCATGATATTAGAGCTAAAGGCACATATACTGATTATGTCACTTTGTTCAACTCGAGATTTCTCTATAATTCTGTGTTTATTTTTCATAAATTTCTCACCTTCTAAAAAAACAGTGTTTTTCTCTTTACAAAGTCAGTAAACAATGTTTCCACGTGAAAATTGGTTCTAAACATCTGCATTCTATACGTCGTGAGGTTATTTGCTAATTAACACTCCTTTTTTTACCCGGTCATCATGCAAAGTCAGATAAATCTTATTTCATGTTCTGGGTGAGGCGTTTTCGTGTATAGAGTGTAGCAAACGTTTCAACAGATATTCCAACTGACTTCTCAGAACAGGTCTTTTATGTCCCAGACTATGGGCTGCACTTTATTGTGTGACGGCTAAGTGATACTAACTAATTGCCCCCCAGTCTGTGAGGTAGCTGTAGCGGGATTCGAACTTGGGATCCACCGACTCACTGAAAGCTGAGGGCTTAAGTCGCCAATTAGCCACGTTGCCAATAAAACAAAGAGCTGATATAACCCCTTTAAAACAGCCAGATGTAATAACATCTGATGATGATGATGATTACAGCATTTCTGTGGGTATGTAATAGAAAACCTACCAACTACCTGAAGAAATTCGAGTCGTAATTGACCGCCTCCGTTTTGCCTATTCGAGTATATTGAGACGAAAGCACGGTAAATTTGATTTGCAAAGACTTTTCACATGTTTGAATCTGTGCATTAATTCATTTACGAGATTTTGATGTGGCACTGAAAAAAACACTATACCCCAGTTTTAGTTACCATGTCTTAAGACAAGAAATAATAATAATAATTGCTTTATTCCAAAAACAGTACTCATGATACAGCAAGGAATTTTCAGCATTCAGTACAATATTGCATCTAATTTACTCAAAAACGACAAAAAAAATTAAAAATACACAATACATAATAGTAATAAAACGATTGTTGTAGCAGCTACGTAGCAAAATACTGTGTGCCATACGGAGAAAAATATGTATAAAGTACAAAATTGTAGTAATAATAGTAATACCAACTAATATAAAATAGCAGAGTAACGATTTAAACGATAGAAAGTGTAACACCATAAAATACAGAAAGATGAGCGATAAAAGGGTCGATTCACTGTGCTAATTACATAGTAACTTGTAAGTTTCACGTCTAACAGAGTCTTCGTCACATAAAGTACGCGCTAAATAGGGTATTGTAGAATTTCTATACTTAGTAGTACGAGCATATATCTTTTTATATTGACTTCTCGTCCTACCTGATGAGATACAAGGGGACAGGTGTGAATAAAGGGGGTGCAGAGGGTCTGACATTATAGCCTTTGCCCATTTCGTACAGGAATTTATATGCCTCTCGACTATAGTATTAGCGAGCTCATGCAGTGGCAGACCACAAGCTCTACTCACAGCATTTAATACTCTTCGTAATATGATATAATCTTTTTTGAGCAGCCCAGAAAAGATTAATGGAGAGCAGTAGAGTACAGTAGGTAAAATACAGGAGTTTAAAAATTGCAAGACTAAAGGTTGGTTGATACCTGATTGTCTTAACTTTTTAATGTAGAAAGCAAGTAAGCCGAAAAAAAACAACACTCTGCAGACATTCTCCTCAAAATCTCATTTACATTTAGACTCGTTAGTTATGAAGTCCATTATAATTTGAATCTTTATATGGTAAACTCATTGTTACTGGATGATGAGAAACAATGATATTTAGTAAATGTTCTATGTTATTGCATATCATCATTTTTAAACCATTTAGTTCTTCTGTTCATTTACTATGATTTTTCTGTCTTACTTTACAGGTGGCCACAAACACGGAGACGAGTAAAAATGTTGGCCATGCAATTCTCTACGAAATTGTCTTAACTATTATGGGAATCGAATCAGATCCTGGACTACGAGTATGTCTTCGTAATTTCATAGTATTGAAAACAACCAGCTGATTGATTGATTGACCGACTAACTGACTGATTAGTCTAAACATAGAACTTTGCACAGATGTGCAGCAGCAGCAGCTCGAGTTGCCACTCTGCTTCCCTCCCTACCTCCATCCATGTAGTACACAAAGCAAGAGAGAGAGAGAGAGACAATAAACAGAATTGTAGGTGAAGGAAAAAGAATGGCAACATAGTAGAAGAGCAACAGAGTTTTACTGAATATGTCAAGTGACAAAGAGTAAATGCATTATCTTCTCTAACATCGAGCAGGATGATTTTGAGCCAGTTATACCGACAATTGTCATCAGCCTTCACTGGTCCTCACCATCCTGAGGACCCCAACCAACCGGTCTACACCACCTCCTTACGTGACTGGCTTAGACTAACTGTTGTTATGCATCTTGAATGACTGATGAAGACATGCTTCCGTTTGACTACCACTAGTTCTTTTCCAACCTGATCCATCCTATATCAGTTAGCTTTCCTTGTAGAGGAAGATAGGACAATTGATTGTTAGACAGGGATGCCTAGCACATGTCCTAACCATGTCACTTGAATGGATGTAACTGTTTGACAACCCTGTCAACAGATTGATTTTCCCTCTTCCTCCTAACCAAGCAAGGACTCACTCCATCGATGCCTCTTCAACTCACTATTGCTCACCTTATTACACCTACCACCTAACCTAACCTAACACAGGATGTAGATAGAGCGCAGACTAAACTCATGATGATGAAAGATAGTGGGCTGGCGTGCTTTTTCATGTCTTCCATTCTCAATAACGGCCAGCTAATCGAAAAGGCGAACGGATTGAACTGCTGAACAGTACACAGGGTATGCCCTTAGTCGACAACCAACCAACACCAGACAGTCAGCTGGATATCACCTTAGAAACAACCAGCTGCTAAAATGTTATTCTTCTACTGTCTTAGTTTTTTGCATAATAATTATTGTCGTGGAACGACTCCGTAATACCACTACCTAGTATTTTGCCTATCTACTGTCATTTGAAATGAGTCACCAAAATATGCTTACCGATTAGTTGCGTCTAAAGCTGATGCTTTTCCATCTGTTGTTTAACTGTGTTCTATCGTTGATACTCTAAAGAGTTTTCTGGTCGTTTGTTGAGCGAATATACATCATGCTTGGGAAATCGTTTAAATATACAACGACTGCTAACAGCTCTTCATCATTACTTTTGTTTATACACAACTTAATAGAAATGCTTGTTGATTAGTAAAGATGTCCGGGGGTGGGGTAGTAACATGTCGGTTGAACCCTGCCGGATTACTGTTTAGTCTAGAAGCATAACCACTATGTGTATGTGTGTGTGTGTGTGTTTGTTCCACGAGCATGAAATGTCATCCACCTATACGCATCTATCTCCTTGCATTTCATCTGGTAGAACTAGAAGCAGCTATAGGAGGCTATATGCTAGGACTACCAAATACAAAAACTCCACAATACCATATCTGGCACAGCTGTTATGTGATGAGAAATCCGTTAGGTATGACACGATTAACTTACTGCGGCACTCTAACAAATAGTCCCATTAGTTTTTGTTTTCCTTTCCTCGTTACTATTACACTGTTGTTCTCATCTTCTACCACACATCAACTTTATATTTCAAATCCTGTAGTGCATTGTTTGAAATGTAATACTCTACGCTGTTTTTTCTTAATTTTTAATTCTTATTTATTTTAATTATTTATAACTTATTTATTTTATTTATTTATCTTTGATTTTTAAAAATCTTATATAATTTATGAGGTAATTAGATGCAATATAATGTAATGTAACTTTATAGCCTCGTCGATTGATTTTCCCTCTTTGCCCAACACTCTACGCCTAACGTCAACAAGGTAAGTAATGTTGACGTTAGGCTTAGAGTGTTGGGCAAAGAGGGAAAATCAATCGACGAGGCTATAAAGTTACATAGACTAAGATGGCTAGGTCACGTGCTGCGCCTGCCTAACCACCGCCTCCCCCGACGGGCATTGCTAGCTGATATAGGTTCAGGTTGGAAAAGAGCCAGTGGTGGCCAAACAAAAACATGGCCTCATCAATCCATGAAATCCTTGACAATTAAACTGAGTCAGGTAGGGAGATGCAGACTCCCGGGTTGGGGCCCTCGGGACTCTAGGAATCAATGGCTGGAGACAATAGGTGACATGGCTCAAAATCGTTGTCAATGGCGCAGATGTATTCAGTCTCTGTAATCTTTCATATTCCTTTCTACCATTACCCATTCTGTTTCACTCTTATACTTGTCAAACTCTATTGATTCTCTTCACTCACCTTCTTGTCTACCTCTGTGTGCTATTTGGAAGGTTGCAACTCGAACTGCTGCACTTCGGTGCCAAGTTCTATGTTGAATCCAGACAGACAGATATACTGTAATGCACGCTGAAAATTCCATACCTGTACCACAAATACCGTTTGGAATAAAGCTGTTATTATTATTATTTCTTCAACTTACATCAGTTGTCGTTTCTCACAGCCAGCCAAATAATAACCGGATATCACGTCTGCGCCAAAGATGACGTAAGTTGGCAAATGCCACACGAACCTTTCGTATCTATGCTGAGATATGTCATCAGCAATCATTCCATTGGGGCTGGTGCAACTTCCCAAATAGGTGAAGTGGTCAACACCGTCGATCACTTAATTGATTGCTACTGTTATGTCGTATAGTTATCGACTAAAAATTCAGCCTCCTTTTTTACAGAAGATTCCTGCATTAAATTTTGTTAGTTGTAAACAAAAACACTACATTTTAGCAGCAAAGTTCTTCTTAATGAGTTTACTAAGTTGTTCATTTTTATTTATTTATTTATTTTTTGTTAAAGGTCCTCGCTGTCAACATTTTGGGTCGATTTCTGCTGAACACAGACAAAGATATACGTTATGTAGCACTCAACACTTTGCTGCGAGTTGTTCATGCTGACTCTAAAGCCGTACAAAGACACAGGTTGACAATCCTGGACTGTTTAAAGGATCCTGATGTATCAATTCAAAGGTTTGTTAGTAAACTATAATAAGCAATACTATGAATGGAAGTGCAATGCTTTTTAAAATAAAAATTATTTTCACTTCCAAGATATTTATCATTAATTTTCCTGATTGCAGTAGATTGGATAGTGCGACAGACAGCGGACAATGAGGAAATAGGCATAAAATGGACCCACACAAAAAGAGACTTGGAGGATCTGGACTTCTCCCGCGATGATATATATCTGACTTCCCACAAACTGGGAGATATGCAAGTGACAAGCAACAAGTTGGCAGAAGAAACATCCAGAGAAGATAGGAATTCAGGCGAACATAGAGAAAACCGATGTGGTGATGAAGATTCCTGGCCAACGGCAACAACAACAGACAGCGGTCAGCATAAATGGGAGGAACCTGAAAGATACAACCTCCTTTACCTACCTACCTACTTACCTGGGAAGCATCGTTTCAACTACAGGAGGAACTGACGAGGATATCAAAGCAAGGACAAGCGCTCATTACTCTCAAGTCTGTTTGGGGGTCAACAGCACTCAGCATAAAAAATAAGGTCCGAATTTTCAACTCCAATGTGAAGTCAGTGCTACTTTACGGATCAAAGACTTGGCGCGTCATAAGGTTTGTAGTCTATTTGAGCACCTCAAATAGACTACAGACCTTCATCAACAGCTGTCTTCGCTCAATACTCAAGATCAGATGGCCGGCCAGAAAAGATCAGCAACAGGGATCTCTGGCAATGAGCGAACCAACCAGGAACCGATTGTGAAACAAATAAGCAAGAAGAAGTAGAGGTGGATTTACCATGCTCTGAGGAAACCATCAAGTGACATCACTAGACAAGCCATCGCTCGAGTGGAACCCGAAAGGGAGGTGGCGAGTTGGTCGTCAATGCAAGGGTGACTTGGAGGAGGTCATGTGAAGAGGAGATGAAAGCGTGTAGGCAGATTTGGAGCCAGGTGAAAACTCTAGCACAGGACCGAACGTAATGGAGACGCGCGGCTGAAGCCCTATGTTCCTCTAGGAATTAAAGGAAGCAATAATAGTAATAATAATAGTAGTATTTATTACGGCGGTTTTACTGTTATCTTTGAGACGAATTAATTAGTCAGTCAGCATAAAAGGTATTCAGCCTGCTTACTTTCTGTTCTTTTCAGTCGAGATAGAATTTTCTCTTCTTAAACCAGTTTTGATTTGTATTTTCGTCTGTAACTTTGGAGTGATGACCGTGTTTTACCCGGAGTCCAAATTATCACACACACACACACTTAATATTTTCACTTTATGGATTTCGCAGACGATATATGTCTAATGTCACACAAACTCGAAGACTTGCAAGCGAAAACCAACAAACTGGCTGAAGAGGTTAGCAGCGAAAACACGACTGCAGGTGAACAAAGAGAGAAGATGGAGGTGATGAAGATAGCCAACGGACCGTGACAGCAACAACGGCGATAACCAGCACCAATCACCATCAACGGGAGAGATTGCCTCCTTCACTTATCTGGCTAGGAAGCGTCGTTTCAACTAACAAACGGGACGGATAAAGATGTCAAAGCCAGTTAGAATTGGAAAGGCAAGATACGCCTTCATCAACCTAAAGCCAGTTGGGAAATCTTTTGGCGCTCAGCGTAAGGAAGAAGATTCGGATTTTCAACACTAATGTGAAGTCGGTTCTTCTATTATATGGGTCAGAAACTTGCACTGCGTGTCACGGAAAGGATTTCCAACAGGTTGCAGAAAACAGCATAAAATTGAGATGTGCTGTTGAAGCCTTATGTTCCTACCGAAACCCAAAGAAATATTATTAATATTTTATATTATTTCTGTCCTCTTGGTTTCGAACTGGAACAAGGGGCTTCAACAACACATCTCCATCTTATTCTATTTTCTTCTGTCCTCTTTAGCTGGGCTTATGGTTGCCCATAATCTCTCATCTCCTCATTGCACGATTTCCTCTACATCACCCTCGAAGCAACGACCCACTCATTGCTACCCATTCGGGTTCCACGAGATCGATGGTCTGACGTGTGATGTGTGTAATTCGAAGGTCTCCACAGCGTGTACTCAACCCACCTCCATTTTCTTCCAGATATTTTGTGGAACGATAAGTAATTAGTTAGGTTGTTCCCATAATTTCTTGTTGGTGATTTTTTTTCACCAGCTGTTGATAAAAGTCTGCAGTAGGCTGTTCGAATTGCTTTTTGTAATGCGCCCGTGTAGAAGAACTGACACACAGCATTGGTGTTGAAAAGCGGAATCTTGTTCTTTATCCCGAACGAAAATATCCAAACTGATTTCCGAGAGATGAAGATTTGTCTTACCTTTCCGATTCCGGTTTTGACTTCTTCATCCTTTCCACCTGCGGCGGTTGAAACGATTCTGTCTGGGTAAGTGAGGGAAGGAAGTTCTTTCAAATTTCTTCCATTGATCTATAGTGATTGGTGTTGTTTGTTGTTGCTATAGGTGGATGGTTATCATCATCACCTCCGTCTCCATCTTCTCCACGTTCACTTGAAGTCTTGTCTTTGGTGTCAGCCTCTTCTGCCAGTTTGTTGATCTTCGTTGTTGTTGTTTGATCTTCGCCTGTAAGTCCTCAAGTGTGCGTGACTGCAATAGGCTTCGGCTGCTGTTGGTAACATAATAATAATGGTTGTTATGTGGATGACAAAACCGGAGTAGATTACTGACTCTCCGGTGGACAGTTTCAATAGTCCACACGCATTCCATTTGTCCTCGCAGATCCCGAACACTTCCATACCGTATGTTTTCATTTCTTTGCTTACCTTTGGGCAGCCTTCCCAGCCTCGTACATTGTACGTACATTCCACGTCCCCCATTCTTATTCTTGCTTTCATCGGAAGAAGACGCATCGACTGACTGACTAACTTCCCGAAAGCTGGCTTTTACCAGCCTACTGTGTCATTTCGCCTCTTCTATTCCAGAGAAGAATAAGTATTTAAAAAAAAAGTATTTTTTGTATTTGCAATATTTTTCTTGTGCTTTAAAGTTTCTGTAGCGGTTTGATTGGTTTTCTGGTGTTGTGGGATTGCAATCCCCACGCCCTACCCTACCCCCTTCCCCTGGGCATGGAACCGGCTAGTGGTCCAGCGAGTTAGTAAGATAGGCAAGGTTCCAAGGAAATAATAATCTAACTTCATGTTATCATGTTGACTGATACTGTTATTTCTCTTTTTTTTTGGTACGAAAAACAAATACTCTGATGATAGACGTGCCATCGACTTGTGCTTTGCTTTAACAAACCACACAAATGTTTGTGCAATGGTCAAAGAGCTCTTGCTTTACCTGGAGCGTTGTGATAATGAATTCAAAGGGGATGTCTGTTCGAACATTTCAATTGCAGCGGAGAAATATGCTCCTAACAAGAAATGGCATACTGATACTATGATGAAGCTACTGACCACTGTGAGTTTTCAGTTGAAACTTTTTTGTTGTTGTTGTTTTTTTGTAATTATCATTTATTAGTCACTGTCATTGTTACATGACATGAAATAACAGGCATTGTTCAGTTTTGGTGTTTGTTCAGTTTACTGTTCACTACTGCTAATATGCTTTTAAGCTCTTACAATCCATGAATTTATATTTCTTTAGAAACTGAGTTTCAACATAGAACTACTTGACAGAGAAGTGCAACAGTCTAAGTCGCCGCTACTCTCCATGTAGCACGCAAATAGAGAAACAAAGAGATAAGCTGAAATGTGTGTGCGTGTGTGTGGGAGGGGGGGGGAAGGATAGTAGCATGGAAAAGCGTGAAGCTTTAGGGGATATCAGATATTACAGATGGTGGTTGCATCTGAACAATTCACAACTATTTTGAGTCATATCACTAATAGCCTACAGCCATTGGTCCTTAGCATCTCGAGGAACCCAATCAGGCAATCTACACACCTCCATGGACAGCTCGAAATAACTGTCAAAAGCTTTATGAACTGATTCCAGGTTTTGGTGTGGTAACTTCTAACTCTTTTCCAACCTTATCTTGTGCCGGCTAATAACATTCCTTGTCGGGGGAAAGTCGATGGCTGGCGATGTCGTAACGCATGACCGATTGGATTCACCTACACGACCTCATCGATTAACTTCTTTTACTTACCTAACACTATGTCTATCTTGAGTATTACTCACCATATTATACCACTTGACATGAGGGTGGTGTCTATAAACCGCTAGTCTTACTCGTGCAATACGACGATGTAATGGCATACAAAAAATAGAGCTATTGTCAACCAAGTGAATTTTATCTTCTATAATTAGTCCTCACAAAAATAGTCGTTAAGCATAATAAGCCAAAGTATTGGGAAAATATACAATGTATTCTGGCGGTTTATTCGAATATTATTCACACACTACCACCATACGCTTAGACTAATGTATCTTGTAACGAACTTATCCAACACTACTACTTCATGAACAGGTTTGACTACACTATGTTAAATTTACCATTATAACTGCTTATCAAGCTTTGCATTCCCAAGTCCACTGTTATTGTGCTTCTCTTTTAGGCTGGAAACTTTGCACGTGACGATGTTGTCTCCTCTTTGGTTAGCCTAATCTCCCAGAATCCTAATCTACATGCGTATGCTACTGTCCAGCTGTTCACCGCTATGAAGGAGGCTATGTCCCAGCAACCTTTAGTTCAGGTTAGTTAGTTGTAACAGTATTTGTTGTTGTTGTTAAAAATATTAATATGCGGATGGCGAAAGTGATGCAAGAGTCATTATTATGCCGGGCTTAGTTTCCTCGGGCTATTCTAACTGTTATACCATGTTTTCTTTTTAGGTCTCAGTGATGTATTTATGTATTTTGAATTTGAGATTTTCCCGTCTATTGATTGGTTGGACCGAAGTGCTCGGTCTCAGGTTAACATGTCTGTCGGCTTCTTGTGCAGAGATGCTTCGACGATGTCTAGGACGAAATGCGCATCGTGGGATTCCACTGCTAGTCACCATCCACAAATTAAATTCAGTGACGTGTATGTTTTACTTTGATATTTAGTATATGAACGTATGCTAGACATAGCAGTAATTTGAAGAAGAGAACATCTCTCATTTTTTTACCTATCATCTAATTTTTTAAATAAAATCTTGCCTTAAAACAAACGACAAAGGTTAATAATCGGCAGTACGCGCACCTACTGCCGGGGTTCGAACCCCCCAAGACCTTCCGTTTACAAGGCCAGCTGGCTCGTATATCCATTCAGCAGCCAGTGGCAGCCGATTCAATTGCCAGTGCATGAATTCTAACTTCTACCAATTTGTGACTTTAGCGCGCCCAGCAACCAATATCATCGGTGGGAAATCCATCCCCACTCCCGACTAGATGGACCACCTCACTGGTTTTGCAGTGGTTTTCCAACTGATATCAATCTGTGGTCAAACTCGAAAAATAAATCTAATCCTTACAAATCAACTGTTGAAAAGGTCAATAAAGCAGAATTTAGTGAATTCACCGAATTTCAGTAGAATTACTCTTCCTTAGATGGATGGATAAATACACTGAATTAAACAGTTATTTAATGAAATCAAAACACGTATATCAGCGAAGAGTCTCTTTTCGGCGACGAATTCATTTTCTTAGCTGTACAATCACAAATATATACGTGTTATTTTATATGTATGTGTACATTAAGTTTGTCAAACAAAAATAGACAATTGGTTAGGGTTATTTTAACTAAACAAGTGAAGATTGGTAATACAAGTCAAGAAAATTAGGTGTTAATGAAATTAGGGTAGTAACAAAAGTGATGAGTTGTCACAAACACTTGTTAAAAAGGAAGTTACGTAATAATATGAATAGTTTGATGAGTGAGTTTTACTCGGGATGTACATAGGAACAAAGTAGATAATAAGAAATTACATAAGAGTTCTAGATGAATACAAGAATTATAAACAATTAAAGAACAGGCAAAGAAACAAAATCAAGTCATCAAAATAAAAAAGATCATATCAAAAAAAGAAAAAAGGTTATTACCATGACAGTAGAAGTGGTTGAGTAATCCTCTTTGTATGCACAGCTCCGATTTTTCTATGTGAATGACCAGAGCTTCAGCGATACAAAGAAGACGAAGCCGTATTTCCTATGGTAGGTTATTGCTGATTCTGTAGATTACTTTGACGGAGGCGTTTGTTGAAATGGAATGATCAGTGTTAACCAGGTGTTCAATTATCGCACTCCTTATTGCACCACTATTGCCTTTTCGTAACCATGCTGGCTGGATAGTGTTCTTGAATCCTCTTGGACAGGGTGCGCGTCGAACGACCGATGCACCTGGCTCCACAGCAGCAGGTGAAATGATATATGCACATAGAATTGGCCAGATGCGGGATCTTGTCCTTGAGGCTCCTGCAGATCAGTGGGCGACTGGAGAACACTATTCTTAGCGTTGCTGCAAAGAATGTTCTTCTCAGAGATGAGAATATCGCTTGCTAAATCTCCCTTCAAAATCCAAGTTTATGTAGGCGCAATTAAAGTTTCGTTTCTCTGAATTTTTTGGGTTTGATATTTTTGTCGATGAATCTTATTGGGTATCCATTTTGGATGAAGATTTCTCTTAAAATGTCTAATTCTGTTTCCAGAACTTTGGAATTACAGATGCGTTGGATGTGGGTGGCAAGTGATTGAATTAAATTCCCCTTTTGTTGAATTGGGTACCAAGCTAAGAAAATAAATTCGCCGAAAAGTGACTCTTCGCTGATCTACGTGTTTTGTTTTCATTAATGCCTGGATGGAGATTATCCATGAATTGAAACAGTTATTTATCAATGATTGATGTAATTAAACCGTAATATATCTGAATTTTATATCCCTGTATTTAGAGTATCCAGCTGAGGAAGAGTTCTACCAAAATTTGATGAATATTTACTAAATCCTGCTTTATTAACAACTTTTGTGGCTTTTTTTTAAATTCGTATTGGGAACATAAATGTTTCCAAATCATGCTTTTTTGAGTGTGCGCATTATTTGTGGTGTACATGTAGGTTAGATGTATAAATGACCCTTCCCGTTTATCACCCAATATACCTATATATACTATGGTGCCACTGGATACTGTGGTTATCGAGTAGACGTAAAGAGGGATCGTGCTTACAATTTTCAACAAGTTTTCAGTATCTTTATGCGTTGTTGTTTTAGTAGTGGAATTACTCTTCAACCACTCCTCACGGGCTCCAGGATTCGACTCCCTGCTGAACTAGTAGATCGGGAATAGTCAGATTGTCAGAACATGAGAATTTAACTAGGGTTAGAATGATTGATCCCGCGAAGATATGTAATATGGAAAAAAGTTCAGCAATTGCACTGCATGCATTAACACTGTGAGACTTTACCCACAATGGAGTTACACTTCTAACCTCATTTAGCCGGTCGGTGGTAGCAAGCTGGCTTGTGGTAGGGAGGGAAAAGGTTGAAAGTGACTGAGGTTGGCCACCGCACCCCGTAAAATAATAAAACAACCACTGCTGCCACTGAAACTTCACACCTAAAGCTTGCCTAGATCTCTGTGTTGTTCTACTCGGAACGCAAATAGATAAAATAAGCAACAAAACAAGCGAAAAAAAAAATTCAAAATCCTAAAATTCTTAATCAATTAAAAAAATGTGAAGACTCTTCAACTCATTAATCTCGTCTATGAGAAGAATAAAAAGATACTGTTGTATTTTTTCACATTTAGGCTAACAAAAAAAACTCCTATATATTTTGTAAAACACGTCGTCTTCTTTAGGTGGCATGTTGGACTGTTGGCGAGTATGGCGACCTGCTTGTCTCACCGGAACCGTCTGAAGAT
Source organism: Trichobilharzia regenti (assembly GCA_944472135.2). Classification (NCBI taxonomy): domain Eukaryota; kingdom Metazoa; phylum Platyhelminthes; class Trematoda; order Strigeidida; family Schistosomatidae; genus Trichobilharzia; species Trichobilharzia regenti. The sequence continues at coordinate 9,564,365 of OX235270.1, forward strand.
AATCCACATCCAATAACAGAGGCGGAATTGATCAGTGTGTTACAACGCGCCCTTGTCAGTGTAACGTCGACAATTCAAACTAAACAGATGATCATCAATGCACTGGTCAAGTTGACTACACGTCTTAGTCCAGCATATTTAGAGTAAGTAAAAGCGAGAGCTGTTGCATAGTGTGTTTTGTGTGTTTTTGTATGTTAATCGAAGTTGCACAAATTATTTTAATTCTGTATGCAAATTTTGTCCTTGTTAGTAGTAGTAGTAACATAACACTACACTTGGCATAGGAACACGCTATACACACATTAAGTATTTTATTATAAATTATGCATAACAGTGGCGGGAGGTGAGTGTTGCTCTATGCTCTTAGTAGAGTGGTCTCTCTTTCCAGAAGCTGTTGATTATGTATGAATGGATTATTTATGCCTCAACGTGGTAATATATGATGCTTTCGACCATCAGCTTTCTTGCACTTGATGTTGCTATTTAATGTTGGGTGTTGAAATTCGTGGTTTCATCTCTCTCTCTCTCTCTCTCTCTCTCTCTAGTTTTAACGAGCATTATCACTGACCACACATAGAACTGCTGCATAAGCATGCAAATTGAGGTGCAAAATTTTCTGTTCAAACACCTTTTCATCAATCTATTATTGTCATCATCAGAGAGCATCATAGCTGCTGAACCGCTGGATGATACTGGGGTGGTGGTTTCGTGTGCACTTCGGATTGTGAGGGCGATTGTTACTGTTACCGGCTGCCCACACCGTGGAAGTTGGTTGCGTGACCGCAGAGCCCAGGGGACAACTGCTTGAGCCAGGCCGGTCACACGCGGCCTGTATCTCTTTGTTCTTTTTTGTTTGGCGTGTCTCAGTAGCATATTTATCACCCCTGCCCTGTGACATGGCAGCAAGAAAGCGCGGTCGTTGTTAATCCGGGCCCCGACCGATCCAGCATGATATTTTCTGAATTTGTTTGAATCATGGTATTGGATTGGATAGCTGCTTTTTGTCTAACCGCTATCCAAACAACCTTTGGGGTGGTGGGGGGAAGGATGGAAATATCTTCCGCCCTGTTGTTTCCAATTAGCATTTTAATGCCTCCAGATATATCCGTCATATTTGATTGAAACTGTTCATTCTATAATGGTGCTGAAATTTAGCATGTTATCATTACGAAACTAATCTCTCTGGCATCATAAGACTGAGAGAAATAAGCATTCTATCGTAGTTTGTTGGATCAGCGATATACGGTCGCGTCATTATCATGCTCAAGTAACAACTCTAGGTCCTGTTCGATATATCTTTTATTTTAATTCCACATAATAACGAAAGGGGGAGATTAAAGGTGACAATAATTTCCAACTCGATATGACTGTTTTAAGGCGTGAATATAGATTACAAGGGGCTTAGAAGGACAAACTTCCGCACATCACTACTTCAGTGTACACATATATCTGTTCACGTGCTCGTGTGGAGCTGGATGCATATATATTGTTCCATGCGTATCCTGTCAAAGTAAAGCAAAGTAAACAAAAATCTAGGATACGGGTGTGTTTCCGACTTATAAGTACTACAGAAGCCCTCGCCATATCCATCGAAAAACCGGAACTATGTGTTCAAAAGAAACCAGTTTGACCCCTGCATTCACCATAAATCTAGTTTGGTTTGACTCATTAGCTTTCTTTTCTTATTTGTTTTTTCAGTCCTTTGGGTTTTTTATTTTTAATTATAGCTTGATTCCACATCATATTTTAGGTGAAAGTATGGAATTTTCAGCATGTGATATCGCTAGCCCAAATTTTGCGGGCCGACCATTGATATCAGGTGTGCGTCGGCAGGGTGTCGAACCCCAAGCCATGTGTATAGTCGACAAGATTCCTAACCTCTGTGCCACTGACGCACAAAAAAAAGCCGACAACACCCTCTATTCTCAGCCGGTCACCCATGCAACTACTCACCGGGACCAACGTTGCTCAACTTCGGTGATCGGACGAGAACCAGTGCTTTCAACGTGGTATAAGAAGTATTATTTGAATTTGTCTCCATAGCCATCCCATTCACACCTAACGTGTTCGTTAAAAAGTTGTTTTACAAATAACGCAACTACTTTCTACGCCTCTGTAATCTGGTTTGTAAGCCCTTTGTTATCTATATTCACACCCTTGAACCTTCGTTATTATGTGGAATAAAATAATAAAAATAATTGCATCTATGTAAACTTATGTATATAAATGCGATTATACAGCTGCTTTTAGCAATAAAATCGCCGAAAAAAATATCAGTCTGCTGAACTTCTTGTTCTTTTCACTCCTGATGTGTACTTTCCACAAAATTCGATTTGGTTATTTGCTGTTGTCTTTTGGCTTTAAAGTGGATTCATCTACTCCTCTACAGATTCTGTTTTCGTCATTATATGTTCCAATATACCATAATTCATAACCTCCAATCTCAATTGCTGATTTTCTAAACTTTATTTTCTTATTTTTGTATACAGGAAGCTAAGAGAATTGATCAAATTTTACTCTACCAATGTTAACCTGGAGCTTCAACAACGTTCTGTTGAATACAATAAAATTTGTAGTCAACCTACAAATATTCGTAATGGTTTACTGGATTGTATGCCAGTAGTGTCGACAAAAGCATTGTCGGGAACCTCGAATCCAGACAGTGAAGGTCGGACAGTAGATGAAAATGACACTAATGGCGGGATTGGTGGTTTAAACTCAGGAAATGTAGAAGATTTATTGGTCAATGGATCATCGGCTCAAACTCAGTCGCTTACCATTTTTGATTTATTAGGTCCAGAAAATGAATCTGACTCTAAAAATGGTGAGTTTTGTCTCTAATTGTAAAGTGTATATGCATTTGATGTGTAATGCTGTGAGTTATTGTAAATCTATGGAGTTTGTCATAACTTTCGTTAATCTGAGACTTACATCGCCAGCGTCAACAAGCGACCAGTTGCTTTTCAATAATCACAACTTTGGGCATACTATTTGTTGCATAAGAGACAGATTCTAAATGTAGACACTAAAAGGGTTTTTTGCAGCCACGATTTGCCACTATGCATATGTAAACTGTTTTTTTTCTATGCTTTCTCTTGTCTTGTTTACCAGGAGCGACGAATACAACGGCAAATCCTTCTGCCAATAACACTCACTTGTTGGATCTGCTTGATGCATTCGCTCCATCTGGAGCTGTGGTACCGCAACACAACAATACACAAAGCATTCCTGGACTTCCAAACGATCTATTCAGTTCAAAAAATGGTTTTCCTGCTTCTACAATTCAGCCTGTTACTCGGACTTCTCTCTTAGACCTCAATTTTGTCAGCGACTCATGTGCTGCAGGTGTTACTAATCAGGGTTTGTTCACTTGGAATTTTTGGGATGTGTTTTTGTTCTTCTTGTTTTTGTCCTACTAATCATATATAGTAAGTCGTTGAGACTACTGATTGTCTGTGTGGATAAAAGTGGGGGCTTGATTGGCCAATTTGTTCAGTTTTCGAACTTTGTCTACCTTTCTCGCGTGATTGGTGCACTGTTGACAAAGACTTGCATTTTGAATAATAATTCAAATATTCAAGGTGATAAACAGTTTAATTTCGGGCAACTTATCTACTATTTCGTAGTGAATATGTACATATATACATTTCTCGGATTATACTCAGTCATCTTTTTCAGATGCTTTTTAGCCTAAATTATTGTAGGATGTTACAGGACTGGACTACACTGACTCCTATTTTGGAAATAGGGAGTAAAGTGGTAGAGCACGTTGACCGCTTCACTTATTTGGGAAATACCATCAGCCAGTGCCAACTGGTTGATCTCTGATGAAATCTCAGCACGGATACAGAGCGCTAGTTTGGCATATACCAGTTTACGCCATCTCTGGCGTAGACGTGATATCCGACTGGCTGCCGTCTGTCTGTTTTTGACACAGAACTTTGCACATATGTGCGGAAGTTCAAGTCGCCACACTCCCTCCATGTAGCACACAAAGCAAGAGAAGAAAGTACAAGAAAAGCATAATAGAGACAGTAAGCAGAGGTGTGAGACAAAGGAATGGTAATAAGGAAGAACAAAACAGTTTCATTGGAAATCATAAGTCACAAGGTGTGGATGCATCTGCACCAGCCATTGAGAACGATGAGTTTGAGCCATGTCACCAATTGTTTCCAACCACTGATTTTTACCGTCCCGAGGACCCCACCAGGAAGCCAGTCTACACCTTCCTACGTGGCTTAGACTAACTGTTGTAGATTTCATTGACTGGTGCCATGTTTTGGTTTGACCACCAACAGGTCTTTTCTAGTCTGACCCTATGTCAGCTAACATTGCTCGTCGAAGAAGGCTATGACTAGGCATACGTAACACATGTCCTAACCCTCTCAGTCTTTGTAGCTTCACGACTTCGTCGATTGATTTCCCCTGTTTACCTAGAACTCTACGCCTAACCTCAATATTTCTCACCTTATTATACTACTTCACATGGGAGATAGGGCGCAGGCACCTATGATCAAAGACAGCTAGCCAGCCTTTTCATGTCTTCCACTCTCAATGGCCAGGTCTCACACCTGGCCATGAAGGAGGACGGAGCGGACTGATGAGCAGTACACCCGCCCTTTGGTCGATAGTCGAACATCTCGTCTACGCCAGAGTCGGCGTAAACTGGCAAATGCGAAACGAGCCCCCTGTATCCGTACTCAGGTGAGATTTCGTCAGAGATCAACCCGTTGGCACTGGCTGATGGTACTTCCCAAATAAGTGAAGCGGTCAACGTGCCCCACCAACCACTTCACTTCCTATTTTTAAACTAGGTGTCGATGTAGTCCAGTCCTGTAACATCATCTTGCATTTGGCGGGAGCGAATCGCATGCCAAACATTCGTAGATTGCAGCTCAAGGTGTTTAGAAGACTGCATTTCGTCAGCGTCTTCGCCTAGAAGGACTATATGCTCTGCATATTCCAAGTCAACGAGATTATTCCCTCCCCGGTGGCAAGTCAATCCCTGAGTCGTTGAAGTCACTTAGGGTTAAGTCCATTAACACATCTATGATGAAGTTGAATAGAAAGGGGGATAATGGGCATCCTTGACGGACACCACTGGTCGTCATCAGTTCAGATGACAGCTCGCCGTAAGCCCTCACCTGGCTGATGCATGAGTACGAGTAGAGTACCTTAATCAATGCAATATGTTTTCTCGGAATTCCTTTTACAGCCAAGCATCTCCAGAGAACTTCTCGATCGACAGAGTCGAATGCTGCCTTTAGGTCAAGAAATATAATGACTGTTGGACGCTGGTAGGAATTCCTATGTTCTAGAATCTGTCAGAGGGTGAAGATATGATCAATACACCCTCTTCCTGGTCTAAAGCCTGCCTGGCTCTCTCGTGTTTGTGCCTTCCGAGCACCACTCAGTCTACGCATGATTATTGAGCCTAGGACTTTAGATACTATATTAGTCAAGCTAATCCCTCTGTGATTATCACAGAAAGACTTGTCTCTCTTCTTGTATATGGGGATAATCAGTGACTTACACCAACCCGGTGGGACTTCCTCTGATTTCCAGACGCTGCCCAGAACCTCAGTTAGTGCAGACAGTAAGCTGTCTCCACCGTACTTAAATACCTCTGGAGTGATTCCATCAGGTCCCGCTGCTTTGCCTTGTTTCAGATTGATGACAGCTTGAGTAACCTCAGTTAAGGATGGAGGACCTCTGTCTATATCCTATTCAGGGAGGTGTTGGTTGTTCGGCAGGTTGATCGTGGCTGTGGGCCAATTAAACTGCTCCTCATAATGCTCTTTCCAGCGTTCCAGTCGTCTATCCTGGTAGTACACACACACACGCAACAACATAATTTTAAGGATTTATCACCATTGCATATAATGTAACGTGCTAACTATATGCTGTCTTTTGTATTTTATTGTTTAATAAGTCTTTTGTTTTAAACAACTATTACATATTCAGTTACACAGGTTCCTCCCCTCACCATCTACAATACCGATGAGGTGAAAATTGTGTTCAACTTCGAATCTCCTTCATCTGCACCAGATGGGCGTTGTGTGATTTCGATTCAGTTGGTGGCAACCACTACAAGCATCCACCCTGTTAGCTCTTTTGAATTTCAGGCTGCAGTACCTAAATCCTGTCAATTGCAACTGCTTCCACCGTCGTCTAATGTTATACTGCCTGGTCCAAATTCCGTACCGCTGACGCAAATGTTGAAGGTCACTGTTCCACCGAAGGTAAACTGTTTGCTGCTACGTCAGTGTTTTCCCTACTTTTGCATAAAAAATTGTCTTGTATCTTTAGAGCTAGTATTTGCTAATTAATCTTATGTTTGAACTATATAGGCAAACATACTTACACTTCCTCCGTTGTAGATTTTGTTAGCCCTTTAGCTTATTTGGGATTGTTAATCTCGACGTTAAAAAAATAGTACTCCGTAAGCTGTCATTCTCTGCTACCAAGTGAACATATAAAGTTTGCCATTGTGAACATACGCATTCTCGTCGTGATCTGTCATCTTAGTAATTCATTATAATGAATGAAAAGTTACTTTTAGTAAGCTCTGTAGTGATCTTGAAGAGTTTCAAGCTGGAACACGGATTGATATGAGTTAAAGAACCATTGAGTGCGTCGGTGGCACAGCGGTTAGGACGCTAGCCGACCATGCACATGGTCCGGAGTTCGATCCCCGGCAGACGAACTCCTTTACCTCGCTTAGCCAGAAATAATGCCGGTAAAGAGGAAAGTTTGGGCATGAGGGCTACCAACCACATCCTGTAAAAATAAACACTGCTACAGAAACTCCAAGTCTGTAGCTTGAAGCCCTGTGTTCCACTGAGAACGTGAAGGGAAAAAAAGAACCATTGAAAATCATCAGGGAGTACTGGACAGCTGTTTCGTTCTAGTTTAGGACTCGTCGGCAGTACTCAACCACCATTGGGGGGTTGAATCTAGGACCTTCCGGTTACAAGGAAAGCTCGTAGACTATTCAGTCACTGGGTGTGAGAGCCAACTCACTGACCAGTCCATGAACTCTAACTTCCACTAATTCGTGATTTTAGCGCGACTGGCATTAACCAATGTCATCGGCCTATATTTGTCCTCACTCCCAATCGGATGGACTTCGATGGTCTGGTCACGATTGTTCACTAGAACTCCAGACAACCTCATTCTATGGCGGCCAGAAAGCATCAGATTACTTTTCAAGTGTGTTGGTTTGCAAGAATTTGATTTGATAGGTTACAGGATTTCATTATGTCCTGTGATATCGGTTAGAGAATCATTCACTGGATGGAAAACCAACTAGCTGAGGAGTACTGCCAGACAGCTGTTTAACTCGCCTAGTTCAGGTTTAACTTGTAGCTTACTACTATCTTGTATATTTCTCCCACTGATTTATGACAATTTTTGATGATTAATTGTTGTGTATAGGTTCGCCCGCGCATGAAGATTCGTCTACAGTTTATCAAAAATGGTGAATCTAAAAACGAAGAATTCCAAGTAGATGATTTTCCTACTGTTCTCTGGCAATACTGATATTAAATTATATATAATATTCTGTGACTTTTGAGCAGAAAATTCATTCCTTAATTTAAAAAAAATCTAACCCACCGTATATTTGGCGGGGGGTTAGTTTAGTTCTGGCTGTGCTTAATTAAAATTGTATGTTTATGCACAAACTTTATTTTAAAAAGAAGACAAACAAACACAATTTTTCTCCCTTGTTTGTATAAAAAATGATGCTGTGTATACTTAAAAGACTGTTTATTTAACAACAACAATAACAAAAAAAAATAGCCACAGTGCCTCCATTCTCACTCCCTTCCTTTTATCACTTCTGTAATTGCCTCACTGCATCGTCTCCTTAATCTAATCTACTTTTTTTCTTCCACATCACATGTGATCATGATTTCCCGGCACCCACTCCCCTCCCCACGTTCTAAGTGGTGTGGAGAAGCCCTACGTTTATTCACATTTGTCGTTTATATATGTGAAGATTGTTTACTCCGCTTCATTTTTTCACTGACTCTCTCTCTCTCCCTTTGTCTCCCCCTCTTTCATATAATAAGTAATTGTTTCCGGGGCTTATTTTTTGTTAATTTCTTTCGTCAAGATCATGTCTGTTCTGATCATGTTTTGTGGTTTTCGGTTTCCTTTTTTTGTTCTTTTGCTCAACATTTTCAAATTTATATTTTGGTAGTGACACGACACTTGGTGTGTCTGTGAGTTTACGTATATGCGTGTACAAATCTCATCTCAACATTCCTGGTGGTAGACTTGAGGTCGTGGGTGTGTGTGTGTGACTGAGATTTCTCACTTGACTGACTGACCGGCAGCCTAATTTTTCTGTTTCTGTGTTCATTATCAGTCAGAGTGACTGTTTAGGGCGTGTGTGTTTGTGTGTGTCTTCTGAAGCGGAGGGACTTTTCCACCTAAGGTGATTATGATGCTTCCCCAATATACATATATATTATGCACCGTTGACATTTTTCCAAGCTTCCATGATCTAATTTTTGTTTTGTAGTGATGGTATCATTCTGTATGTAAGGTATTTGCTTTGTTTGTTCGTCCGGTAACCTGTCGATTGCACACACACACACACACACACACAAATGATAGCAGTATGCGGCGCAATAATCAACCAATCAAGGGGCTAGATTGCGAGTGATCTCTCTTATTTGGTATTTAGGTATTTTAGTTGGTCCTACTGATGGTAATATTACTGTTTTTGTTTGCATACATATATAATATCTGATTTCTATTCTTCCAGTTACTTTTTTTCTTCTCTATTATTATTACTACTATTGATATTATTCACAGTATGCTTATTTAAGTCACGTGTCTGTTCTCACTGTCTTTATTAAAAAAAAGAGCACTTTTAGTAATAAATTATACAATGTGATAGTTATTTATTTATTTATATGTAAAGGTGGTTTTAATCATTGACTTTCTTTTATTATTTGTCTTACAAAATACATCTATGTGTGTATGTGGGAGCAGTGTCATTATACATATATACTGTACTTTATGTTTTTTATCTATTTATTTATTTGAGAATCCCTATTTCCTTCACATTCGGGTGGTGAGAGGGCAAAAGTGGATGCTAGCCATCTCCCCTAGACTGTCCATTGGATGATAGTCTAGGGGAGATAGCTAAACCCTGATTCCAAACCTCCGACGACTGGTCTATGAAGCTCACCGGCAGACGTATGGACAAAGGGCTTATTGGATGCCCTGGATGTCTGGCCCCATTCAAAAAGGCGTATGAACCGGACTCCGGTCACCGGGTGGCTTCCAATGGATAGTGGACTTCCTACTCCACTCCTACCGCCTTGTAGGTCACACTTGGTTGTGTAGAGGCTAGAGCTGCACTCTCAAACAAAAGGCCGAGCGATGTTGGGGACATCACTCGTACCTAATTCCTATGAAACTTCAAGAACTCTCTTACAAACAACTATCGCCGCGCCTGGGCAGCGATGATTCGAGATGTTCATGAAGCCGGCTCATTCTCCCGTAGGAGATAGCCGAAGTAAAGTAAAAAAGTAAGGTGGTTCTTTGGAGCAATCAGTTGACCCTTACTACTGTGATTAGTAATAATAATAATAATAGTAGTAATAGTGGTCCATGAAAACTATTCATTGCCTTTTCTATCTACCTTCATACATTAGACAGGCACATGTATGTAGCGGTGTTTATTGTGTACAATCTTAGACACGGATTCATCAGTAGTGATTTATTAGCTAGCTTAACTAGTAATTCCATATTGGTTTGTTTATGAGATGTATCACACAGTGAAACAGTATTGTATACTGGATGACGTTTCGAACACAATTTATTGTTCATAATCATATCAATCATCATATCAGCTTAACTAGGTTTTTCAACAGAGAACTTTACCCAAAGGTGAAGTAGTTCTAGATGCTATGTTCCTTGTAGCCCACAAAGGTGTGGAGCAACAAAAGGATTCCAAAGTACTTATAAAATAAGCAGAAATGTGAGGGAGAAAGAATAGTTACATTGGAGAAACTGGAAGGTGTTAAATAGGTCTACGAGATTACGAAGAATGAGTGCAGAATTGATCCGTTGAGAACGATTTAGAGTCATATTACCAGTAGCCTCCAGCCATTGGGTTGTTAGCATCCTGAGGACGCCAAACAGGCAGTCAACAACCCCCTATATGCAGTTCATACTAGGTAGTCGAAGATTTCATAGACTGTGATGCCGCCAGGTATTGGTTCGATGACTTCTAACTCCTTTTCCAACCTACTCTTATATCGGCTAACATTCCAGGCTTCGTCGATATCAGTTTGGGTAATAAAATTGGGAAATATTACTAGCCCTCATACAATGGTTGTCTGGCTCATACATAGCTTGAAAAATCCGTCCCAGATTGCTCAATACCAATGACAGTCAAACCGAAGAATGCTTTTTGACTTGACACTAGTAACTAGTGTGATGCGTCTAGTCCTCTGATTATTGGTGTAGACTAAATTCTATCAGTCAGGTTGACGAGTGCCGACTAGCACGAAACCTAGGTCCAAGGCTTCCTGGTAGCCGATTGCCTCCAACCATCTAATACCATCGAAGAATGCTTTTTATTGATCTATCCGGTAATCCGTTGACAAAAGTTCCTTTACATGAATTTAACATCAAAACTGTTTCCATCAACAAGTTTTAATAAATTTCCCGGGGGGGGGGGTGCTTTTTAGATTGAATGACAAGTACAGAACACTCATAGGAGGAGACACCTTGTGTAGTTCACAACTGATCAGAGTCGCTCCAAATCATATTTCTTTAAGTAGAAAATAAAAAAAACAGTCCTATTTTCTAGGCGTACTATTCACTGGAGGACAGGAGTAAGTGTCAGTTCATTTGGAAATATGTCAGAAAGCTCTTTTTATTTTTCACCTATATTGACTAATACTTCACAAATGTGCACATTGATTGACTTTGATAAAATACACAGTCGTTTGGATAATCATTAGGAATGTGAATAACGAATGAAACAGTTAACTTTTCGAATCGATATACTCTTTTTTGGAGGTTTAAGTGAGTCATATTATATATATATATATATATATATATATATATATATATATATATAGACTGGTCTGTGACTTAATTCTGGTACATCCGCAAAAGAAACATTTGACTCTTGCCAATTTGCCATAAGGCTTGACTCAGACATGATGTTTACTGATATGTGTATATGTACGTGAAATGGTGTGAAATATGATAACATAGAATTGAATATTGCAACGAAAAATTGATTTAGAATTACAAGTGGGACAAGTGAAATAATACCGGGGACAGTTTTCAAAATGAGAATAATAATAATAATAGTAACAATCGGCGTAATAACGGTAGGGACGAAAATATGAATGGGGATTATCATACTTTAGCCTAGATGGATAAAGACCATGTGAGTTGTGAAGGGATTGAACAAACTATTTCTGTATACAGAGATCTGGCTTTTCTATTTCGATGGCCAAAGCTTCAGCAGTACAGATCAGTTGGATACATGGTGATTTGGACAGATGACTTTAAAGGCTGAAGCTGTAGAGAAAGGGTGATCATTATCGGCCAGATGTTCAATCATTGCGCTTCTTATAGCTCCAACTCCTGGAGAAAGCCCTAGTTGGACGATCGATATACCTAGCTCCACACAAGCAGGTGAACTGATAAACACATATAAAGTTGGTCAACTGTGGGATCTTGTCTTTCAGGTTATTGAGCAGTAATGGTTGACCAGAAATCGCTATTTTTCAACTATGCAGTATGGAATGTCTTTTTCATGGCCTGGGAGATCCTTCTTTTAATGATGTCGGCAGCTAAGTCACCTTTGAATTTCAAGCTCGTGTACAGCATTTTCTTGGTTACGGACGTTAAATCACATTTCATAGGTTTTGTATGTTATTGTCTATAAAACGTGGTGGAAGTCCATTTTCTACTAGGATTTTTCTCAAAAGATTTAACTCTCTCCACAGTATCAGGAATACATATACGCTGAATGCGAATGGCAAGTGATCGGATCAGGTTTCGTTTTCGACCAATGGGTATCGAGCTGCAGAAATTTGTCAGTTGACCATTGCATGACAGCTTTCGATAAATTGATCTCTTCAGAGTTTCATCGGTCCTCCGAGATAAGTTCACATCGAGGAAGTTAATGCTAGACTTCTTCTCCATTTCGAGTGTGAATTCTGTCGCTAGATAGCAAACATTAAATGCATTTAATATATTACTTAAATTATAATCATTATTACAAATAATAAAGATGTCATCAACACACCTTTTATACAACTTAAAATCTTTGAATTGTCGATTTCAACTGACCATTTTCCAGACTGGACATAAAACAGTCTGCAAGGAGAGGACACAAGGGAGAGAACCTATTGCAATACCAAAGAGAGTTGGAGGTGGTGAAATTCATCTGTGAAACAATTTAATCAACCCCGTTGTTCTGAGCAAGACAGAGAAGCTCAAATCGTTTGGCTGGAGTTTTCGGTTTCCCAAAGAATCAGTGATTGAAGACTTGATGAACTGCCTGAAAAATGCTTTATTGGGCTTATTATTATTGTTTGCTTCACCCGTGATAGTTTAATCTAGCATCACTACACTTCCATTGTCTTGTGTGTTTCTTCAGATTGTGTCACTATGAGCACGTGCACTGAGCACGAAGATCTATGCTTACCAGCCAGTCTTTTTGTTCTGTGTGTGTGTGTGTGTGTGATCTTATCGCTGTGAATGGTTGTTTGGTACATTCCTATCACGTGAAGTATTAGTTCTCCTCTGGATCGCTAACACTCGCTTGTTTTACTTCTAATCTCTTGTATAGTTTTCAGCTTTTTCCTGACTAATCAGTCCCTCTCTCCCCCTCTCTTTACTGCAATATTACGAGGAGAAAAAAAAATGAAATCTGTGTTATCAAACATAATCGAAAGATACAGTTACGTTTGGAAGTGAGAAGAAATGCACTCAAGGAAAATAGTGTATGGACATAAAGGAGGACGGAGTGCTCATCAGTCCGCTCCGTCCTCCTTCATGGCAAGATGTGAGACCTGGCCATTGAGAGTGGAAGACATGAAAAGGCTGGCTAGCTGTCTTTGATCATAGGTGCCTGCGTTCTATTTCCCGTGTAAAGTGGCATAATAAGGTGAGAAATATTGAGGTTAGGCGTAGAGTTCTCGGTAAACAGGGGAAATCAATCGACGAAGTCGTGAAGCTACAAAGACTGAGATGGTTAGGACATGTGTTACGTATGCCTAGCCATCGCCTCCCTCGACGAGCAATGTTAGCGGATATAGGGTCAGGCTGGAAAAAAGCTGGCGGCGGTCAAACCAAAACATGGCACCAGTCAATGAAATCTACAACAGTTAGTCTAAGCCACGTAGGAAGGTGTAGACTGGCTTCCTGGTGGGGTCGTCGGGACGGTAAAATTCAGTGGTTGGAAACAATTGGTGACATGGCTCAAAATCCTTCTTAATGGCTGGCGCAGATGCATCCACTCCTTGTGACTTATGATCTCCAATGAAACTGTTTTGTTCTTCCTTATTACCATTCCTTTGTCTCACACCTCTGTTCACTGTTTCTATTATGCTTTTCTTGTACTTTCTTCTCTTGCTTTGTGTGCTACATGGAGGGAGTGTGGCGACTTGAACTGGTGCACATTTGTGCAAAGTTCCATGTCGAAAACAGACAGACAGAGACAGTATGGACATTCAGTACAAATAAAGTATGAAAGCAACTACTTCACTACAACTGAGTTTCGCTCATTGTTATTCCCTTGGGCTTTGAGTGGAACGCAGGGTCTCAATTGCATATTCTCATTTAGTCTTGTTCACTGAAGTCGTCATTTATTGGCTCCATTGATTGCCCATAATTTCTCATCTTCTCCTCACACTATCTCTGCTGTGTGTTACCCTTGAACCCCCACCCAGCCCGTCTCATCCCATTCAAATTTCACTGGGGGGTGGGGTGGGGTGGGGTTGACTGACACGAAATGTCAGCCAACTATTTCCTCCACTGCCATTTTCTTAGTCATATTTGTTGTTGGACATTAGGTTCTTGGTTAGTCGGTTGCCAGACTGCCTTGTTGCTGCTGAGCCTTTCTGGCCGAGTTATAACATAACAATCTCAAGTCTCCAACCTTTCACTACTTGTTATTTTTAAAACCTATAACCGTGATGCCGATGTTTTCTCAAGCGGTCTATACTCCATAAGTGGTAGAATGGCACAACATCGAATTAAGGGACTTGTATGGAACACTTTTACTTCAGCTAAATCTACGTTCAGGTTGAAGTTTATTGTTCAGATCTCATCAGTAGTTATTCACCTACTAAAACTTATATTGCTTATCGGTAAAGATGGTGGTTAACACTTCAACTCTACTATGACGTCATTGGTTCGGCGGTATAGAATGCTCACCAACCGACGTCCTCTTTTACCTCACTAAAGTGGTATCAATCGCGATAAAGAGGGAAAGTTGGGCGTAAGGCTATAGCGAACCCACCCCATAAAAATAAACACTACTGCTACTGAAACTTCAAAGCAATAACCTTGAACTCTCCTATGTTTCTCTCGAAACTAAGAGAACTTCATTGTCTAGATTCTTAGAAAACTAAAAGAATAAACCAGATATTGGTTGATGGTGTTAGATCAATCAAACTTGAGAATAAATTTATCGAAATTCTGATTCACTTAGAATCCTATGTGTAAACGGCTCTGTTGCATAGTTTATACCGTCAATCCGCTCGTGAGATTATTTCTATAAAGTCGAAAATAGCTCGATACAGTGTTGCGGGACACTAATCAAAGTAGACGTTTTAAATTATGGCTCACAGCAGGCTCTTACAAGACTATCGTTTCTTCTTTTGATCACAGACTGCATCCAAGTGACTTCCGTTCTTGATTGCTGTTTTAGTTTGCTGTTATTCATTTTCTTACTTGGATAAGACCTCCCGAATTGCTTTATATGTGTTCACCGTTGAGACGTGGTCAGCTGCAACTGTGAATAATACCTTTGTCTAGAACTGACAACTATTAGGCAGTCAGTTATTGAAAGTGACCATTTTTAGAAGTCCAGTGGACTGGAACTGGGGGAATATCATCTAAGTGCTTTCCTACGCAAGTTTACAATAATGCGTGAACAGTGCTAGTAAAGTATTGACTAACGGCTTTTTTCCTGTGGTGATTAGATGCAGACATTACTTTCAACTGACCTCATGGTGCTCAACAAGCATTGATTTCCTTTTCACACGGTCTACCTCATGTCGATCTTCGGCCCACGCCTGGTGTGGTGTCAATATGATGTCTTCTCAGCGCATTTCCACTCCCTCTATATTTCCTCTTTCACATTTGGTTGGGAGGAGGTGCTTAGATAGTTAGCTGCCTGCTAAAGTTCTTTGCTGTGATCTCCAGGCTGACATGACTTCACACTTTGCTTCGCATGGACTGGAGCATGATTCTACGCCAGTTTTTGTAAAGACTTCTTTGGGAGTTTGACAAGGTACTCTTTCTTCTAATCAGTAGGCACCTACTCTTCTTTCCAAAACTCCTGCAATGGTTGCATGAATATATCAGTGCTTCCGTGGGAATTCTACCCGGTCGTCCAGACGTTTTCGGCTTTCAGTAACATTATGGCATTCTAGACTACTGTTTTTGTCGGACGATTGGTATTCACTGGCATTTCTGTGGCTGTTGGTGTTATTTATCGACGATTTGTAAGTGGTGGTCGGTGGGCGATTCCTTCGAAGTGGTCAGTCCATTATATTCTTTGCTTCTCTTCTTTGGTAATTAGATTACCTTCACTGTCGTTCATATGTGTTTATGTCTTCACTTATGTCTGGTGTAATGCTTTGAGGACCCTCCTATATGTGGTTTGTTCTAATCCTGTTTCTAGTGTGTCGTAGAACCGTCTTTCGTCTTCCCTAACACTCTTCACCTTTTTAATTCAGTACGTTGTCTGTCTTTGCACTAGTTTGTCTTCTGTTTCACTCTTTCCCTGTCCTCTATTAATTCTCAAGTGTCCGTAAAGGACCATTCTTTGTCTTCCTTCCTAAGACATCAAAAATGTCACTTTCAGAGAGTTCCAGGTTACCTTGGCGACACTACATAATGTTTCTGATTTTGCCGTGATGGCTGTAGTGATAGTTTAGAGGTTGACGGAATTCTCTTACATGGCCTCTAAATTATTCTCGCGTACCAACAACAAATCACAGAGATAACCACAGAGGGATTAGCTTGACTAATATAGTATCTAAAGTCTTAGGCTCAATAATCATGCGTAGACTAAGTGGTGCTCGGGAGGCACAAACACGAGAGAGCCAGGCAGGCTTTAGACCAGGAAGAGGGTGTATTGATCATATCTTAACCCTCCGACAGATTCTAGAACATAGGAATTCCTACCAGCGTCCAACAGTCATTATATTTCTTGACCTAAAGGCAGCATTCGACTCTGTCGATCGAGAAGTTCTCTGAAGATGCTTGGCTGTAAAAGGAATTCCGAGAAAACATATTGCATTGATTAAGGTACTCTACTCGTACTCATGCCATCAGCCAGGTGAGGGCTTACGGCGAGCTGTCATCTGAACTGATGACGACCAGTGGTGTCCGTCAAGGATGCCCATTATCTCCTTTTCTATTCAACTTCATCATAGATGTGTTAATGGACTTAACCCTAGGTGACTTCAGCGACTCAGGGATTGACTTGCCACCGGGGAGGGAATAATCTCGTTGACT
This sequence comes from Trichobilharzia regenti, assembly GCA_944472135.2. Classification (NCBI taxonomy): domain Eukaryota; kingdom Metazoa; phylum Platyhelminthes; class Trematoda; order Strigeidida; family Schistosomatidae; genus Trichobilharzia; species Trichobilharzia regenti. The sequence goes on from OX235270.1 coordinate 9,581,108, forward strand.
TAGAATATGCAGACGATATAGTCCTTCTAGGCGAAGACGCTGACGAAATGCAGAGTCTTCTAAACACCTTGAGCTGCAATCTACGAATGTTTGGCATGCGAGCGATTCGCTCCCGCCAAATGCAAGATGATGTTACAGGACTGGACTACATCGACACCTAGTTTAAAAATAGGAAGTGAAGTGGTTGGTGGAGCACGTTGAACGCTTCACTTATTTGGGAAGTCGCATCAGCCAGTGCCAACGGGTTGATCTCTGACGAAATCTCACCTGAGTACGGATACAGGGGGCTCGTTTCGCATTTGCCAGTTTACGCCGACTCTGGCGTAGACGAGATGTTCGACTATCGATCAAAGGGCGGGTGTACTGCTCATCAGTCCGCTCCGTCCTCCTTCATGGCCAGATGTGAGACCTGGCCATTGAGAGTGGAAGACATGAAAAGGCTGGCTAGCTGTCTTTGATCATAGGTGCCTGCGCCCTATCTCCCATGTGAAGTAGTATAATAAGGTGAGAAATATTGAGGTTAGGCGTAGAGTTCTAGGTAAACAGGGGAAATCAATCGACGAGGTTGTGAAGTTACATCGACTGAGAGGGTTAGGACATGTGTTACGTATGCCTAGTCATAGCCTTCTTCGACGAGCAATGTTAGCTGACATAGGGTCAGACTAGAAAAGACCTGTTGGTGGTCAAACCAAAACATGGCACCAGTCAATGAAATCTACAACAGTTAGTCTAAGCCACGTAGGAAGGTGTAGACTGGCTTCCTGGTGGGGTCGTCGGGACGGTAAAATTCAGTGGTTGGAAACAATTGGTGACATGGCTCAAAATCCTTCTTAATGGCTGGCGCAGATGCATCCACTCCTTGTGACTTATGATTTCCAATGAAACTGTTTTGTTCTTCCTTATTACCATTCCTTTGTCTCACACCTCTGTTCACTGTTTCTATTATGCTTTTCTTGTACTTTCTTCTCTTGCTTTGTGTGCTACATGGAGGGAGTGTGGCGACTTGAACTGGTGCACATTTGTGCAAAGTTCTATGTCGGAAACAGACAGACAGACAGACAGATCAACAAGAAAGCAAAAGCCAATATTTGATCGTCCAAACTACCTGATATATTTCGGGACCAAAACAAGCCTTCAGACGAACGCTTAGCCAGCTAATGATCGTGCACGTGACACGATGGGGTACCAAATAGCGGGGATGCTTGACCGGAAGCCTTCAGCTAAACAAGTCGACTTAATCAGTGTCGGTCAGCATCCAATGATGAGTGATTGCTGTGGTCAATAATTTGGGGAATTATTTACCGCTACAATAGTATTGCTTGTATGTTCATACTTCGGTTTCTGGGTTTTGGACTTCAACTGCGATCTGCCTACAGCTTCTTTAAAAGCTTCCAAACTGACTTTTAAGGTTCGATACCGCAGACAGTGGGTAAAATGAACTTACATATAATCTTCTCGACAGTTACATCTCCACTTTCTCCAGACTGAAATGAAGTCAATCTGATTTTTGGGTGTGTCTATCTCGTGAGAACGTCGTCGCTCTGTTTATATTCCTGTGATTGTACACACAATCAAAAATCTCTAAAATACTGAAGGCGCAGAAGAATTTAAAAAGTCCTCCTTTCTCATTCACTTCATCGAGTGCCTACCCACCGATGATCAGTTCGCTTCTCGTATAGTCTCTGCTGTCAGCTTAGCACTCATATCACCGATTTGGATTTTGATGTCGCCTTTTGATTGTCCTGTATATAACTATTTTCAGTTTCATGTAGAAGTCCTTCTCCAAGGAGTCCACACTGTTTTTAGTATTTTACAAGTGTGGCTTTCCGTCATTTTGAGTTGAATCGACGTTCTTAGTGATATCATGTTAGCCACAGCGTGCTCGTGATTGTCGCCTAGATGACTGGCGTAGATTAATGATACTGCAACACTTCTTCCAATACTTTTTTACTATATATTTTCATTTTTTCTGTAATCAGAACAGCTTCTCTACACAGCCTCAAAAATAGGGAGGATATTTCATGTTCTCAAGTTAACTTTTGCTTTTATGGAAGGAGGATATCTCGGCTGAATTGCTTCTCAAATGCTTTCAGCCACGGGTTTCATCCGTCCCTTAAATGAGAAATCTTCCCGGTTCCAGATGGGTTTCGGATGTGTTGTTATTGTTCTTACGGCATGAGGTTGCTAGGCCCACACCAACTATTCCCTTTTTAATCTTTTTAGGACTAGCTAGTAAAGTGGGCGAGGTTTTTCGCCTTACAGGAATTGTGAACTACCAAGAAATTGTTTACAATAGTGAGCTGTTTGTTGTTTCATTGATGTTTCGATAAACACTTTGGAAGGCTAATTAACTGCTGCTACTTACCCTTATAATTGCTTCTTTTAGGAAACACAGTGAAGTTCTTATCAATTCAGGGCTGAAAAGTATTCTCTTATTCTGTGTCAAGTCTGCAAGTAGCACTATACGGGAATATCCCCTGAAATAAAATTACTAAGTAGTGTAGCTTTAAATAAACTGCTTACCTTCGTCAGTTCAAATCTCTTAAACTTCATGTCTTCACCTAAGCGTATGCAGAAATCATATTTGTTAAGGTGAGTGGAAATCTCGCTTTGGTTATATGTGTAAAATACTTCCAACCATTTTAGATGTGGGAATTCAGAAACTGCGCAATTTCATCTCACCTTTGCGCACAGCTTAACAAACCTGTAGGTATACTACGAAATTAAAGGTTGTGTTGGTATTTTAGGGGAGGATAGAATACATATACTCATATTTGTAGGTTATTATGATACTTTAAAGTGAAATACTGTGGACATTATTTCTGACTACATGGAATTTATTTCTAGTGAGAGTAAATTTTGACATATTGCAATGGTAGAAGATGAGAGACTTGGTAAGGAATGTTTATTTGCCATTTGCTATCTTTATATGGCAAAACTATGTACTCCGTATCTTCAACGCACCGTTCCCACAGAACTTCCGTGTTGTGCTGCTTCTCGCGTGCCTTCATATTGTGATTATTATTATTATTTATTTGTGTAACTTTAGCGTCTCCTAGGTATCTCTGCAATGCTGTATCGTTTACTTTCTATGATATCGAATCTACCTCCCTGCTATTTGGTGTTGCTATGCCGGCGAACTCCTTTTTGATTTGATTGATTGATTGATTTACAGCTTGATTCCATACTGTATTTTTGGTACAAGTATGGAATTATCAGCATGGATATCGGTAGCCCAAATTTTGCAGGCCGACCATGGATATCAGGTGTGCGCCGGCGTGGGCTCGAACCCCGGACCATGTGCATGGTCGGCGAGAGTCCTAACCACTGTGCCACCGACGCACTGGTAAATCTTATCAGTAGTATGCGCCACACTCGTCCTTCAATCAAATAGTTTCGATCGAAGCCGCTCCCACCTTTTTGGTTCTACCCGTTCTTGTTGAATACTGGTCCCGGCTTATTTATCCCACTGCTTTTTCTCCTAGTATAAGTGATGTTAAATAATGATAAATGCCGACTTCTGTATGAGGTTTTGTTGCTAGGTTTTTCATTGCTTCTATATGCAACAGACAGTCATTCATTTTGTGTTGGGACGGACGAATCCTGGTGAGGAGTATTCATACTATCTTATGACCTTAAGCCAAACATGTTAAAATCTTTTTATTTTGTCCTACATATCTGATATATGTTAAGTTTATTTTTACGATGTTTCCCTTTTTTAAATTCTTCACGTTCCCAGTGGAACATAGGGCATCAAGCTGGAGGCTTGAAGTCCCGGTAGGAATGGTATTTATTTTTACGGGATGGGGTTGCTGCTGGCCTCATGCCCAACCTTTCCTCTTTACCAGTCTTATTACTGGCTTAGCGAGGCAAAGCAGTGTTTCGGTCGAGGATCGAACCCCAAACCACATGAGGAGTGGTTGGCGACCATTCTACCGTCGCGCCACCGACGTATACACGTAGTTTCCTCGTATTCGAATATTACCATATGTCCATGTTAATAACTGTATTCACATTCTGCCACGATAACTCTAATTAGCGTCACAACAGTGACAGAATTGGTGTGAAGATTTCCAAGTGAAACTTATCGAGTCTCTAACCAATAAATTATTTTTTTAATCGTCTAGTCATTCCCATACTGAGATTATTGATTCTGTCATTCAATCAGTCACAGAGGCACAGAGGAATTAACTTATCAGTCGATGCATTAATTCACACGATTGGATTTCAATGAATCCATGAAAATTGATGCTGAAAATCCAAAAATGAATAATCTCAGTTCTAGTAATGCACCAAAATCTAGTGAATCCAATATTTGTGCAAAACCAGAAGATATGATCAGTTCAATTGTAGATATTTCCTCCTATCTCAGAAGAGAATGACGAATAATCTCTAGTTTTCACTACATTTCATTTTGCTAAAAATATTTACTTGGTGAAACCTCTTGTAATATCCAATTCAATTCTAAGAAATCCGAAAATTTACGCTATCTTACCAACCATCATAATTCGGATCTACTCGGCATTGATTCGGTACATAAACCATTCCTTTGTGAAATACTTTTTTTCACTGGAGGATTTCATCATGAGCTGACATCAGTTTGAGAACCGCTGGAAAACCACATAGGAGTCCTGGACAGCCAGCTATCCCGTCCTAGTTTGCGACTCTTCATCAGTAGTCACCCACCCGACTGCAAGCGTTCGAAACCAAAGACCTTCTGGTTACAACGCTAGCGAGCTAGCTCGTAGACCATTGAGCCACTGGGACCCGATCCGCTGGCCAGCCCATAAATTCTAACTTCTGCCGATTCATGACTTAGTGTGCGACCATTTAGCAATGACACGGCTTCCCACTAGAACCTCAGGTCACTGCCTGAATAGGGCCATTTGCTAGTGAGCATCAGTTCACTATGAAATCATCTAACCAGTCAAAATGAATCCCAACAAAAATCAATATTTGAAAATACTTTTTTGTCAAACTGATTTTGATAAAACAACACACAAATTCTTCGTGAAATTTTCGGGAAACACTTGCATCACTGTTCAATATCCGCCACAAAAATGTTTAATTCTGACCTAGGAACATTGTAATGACTTCCTCAGTTTTCCTGGTAAAGTCGACCGTGCACCAAGAACATGGCCTGTTTCCTGGATTTCATATTCGACACTTAATTGCTGACTGTTCAACATATAGAGAAATTATGATGCGACGGAATTGATAAGTTTTGCACATTTGTGTATCTGTCAAAGTGAATCTAATATTTTCTGTACACATTAAGATTATGTTTTTGATGTAAGTGACATAATCTTAATGTGTACAGAAAATATTAGATTCACATTCCAAGAAAAGGCATATAAACAAATTGATGGTGTTGCGATGGGGAGCCCTCTGGGGCCCCTGTTAACAGATATATTTACGTCGAAATTAGAGAAGCGAATGCAAGGTATGCTTGAAGGATTTATGCTGTATAAACGTTATGTAGATGATACTCTTATTATTGGTAATAATAGTAAGTCTATTGAAAACTTCATTACTCTATTTAATCATATTCATCCAAATATTCGAGTGACTTCCGAACTAGAATCGAATAACAAACTCGGTTTCCTGGATATTACTATGATTAGGAGAAATGATGGAACGATTCAGCGCTCTATTTTTCGTAAACAAACATGGACTGGACAATATCTTCATTTTACCAGTTTTGTTCCTAACCAGTTTAAACGTTCCCTAGTGAAATGTTTGTTCTCAAGGGCCCGCAAAATTTGCACGAGTGACACACTGATGGATGAGTTTCGACATGTACATTCAGTTTTATTAGCTAATGGTTATCCGGAGAGCTTTATCACTTGTCACAGCAAAGACAAAACCACATCTCGAAAAGACAGCTTCTGTACCAAAGAAAGCCATCTTTATTGATCTACCATTCAAGGGCGACCAGATTATGCAGTTGACAACTCAAAGACTTCGATCAGCCATCAAACGCACATTCTACGCCGCCACATCTCTTTTTCTCACTTGCCGAACATTTTCGATCCCTGTTCCTACGATTAAAGGACGAAATTCTGTGGACTCTGCTTCAAACTGTATCTACAAGTTCACCTGCAGCTGCGGTGACACCTATATAGGTAGACCTAACAGAATGTTCCAATGTCGCGGTCGAAAAGAACATGTTCCAAAATGGCTAGTAAATCATATCGAAAATCCTAACGCGATTAATCTTAATAGAAATCCAGCATCATCCATTGCAAAACACTTATTAATGTCTGGATACAAAATCAATCAATATTAATGACTGTTTCACAATTATTTCACCAAATAACTCTAATTCAAGGTTATTGAAGGTGATGGAAGCACTTTGGATTAATCACATACAGCCTAAACTGTGTATACAAAAATCAATAGACTTCAATCTTTGCCTACCCTGGACTACATGACCTATCTTAATATGATTGGTCATTAGTATGTACTTTTGTTTTTATTTAACTGAGTAGTTGTCATGATCTTTATTTAATCATTGTTAACCATGTTAGTTGTAAAGCGGTTGTAAAGAAACTACGAAATTTGTCTTCTTAATGCCTTGTTCAAATTGACCACTTATTATTTGGGAGGAACTGAGGGAAACCAGCATAGGAAGAAAACACGGCAGCAAGTACACCTAACAGAGAGCTAAATAGAGAAAATACTTCATTGGTTGTATGACTGCACTGACATACCTGAATTTATCAGTTTTTAGCCATCATGAATTACTGTTTTACACACAGATATCAGGCAATCGTTTGGTCTCTCGTTTGACAGATCCTAAAATTAACAATATCAATTTCTCTAACCGTGGTTTTGGTGGAACTTTTGTCCAAATGAATATGTGGCAATGAATTGGTGGCAAGATTGATTAAACTGGAAATATTCATATCAGGCAAAGAGTTAATGTAATTTAGTTGAATTTTAGATTTTCCCGTTGACTGATTGGACCGAAGTGCTCGGTCTCAGATTGACATGTTGGCTTTTTGTGCAGATGCATCAATGATGTCTGGGCATTTAATTAGTACTTAATTGGTGGGACCCGGCAACTTCGGTCCAATCAATCGACGGGTAAATTAAAAATTCAATTCAATAATTAATATGACCCGTTGCACAAGAGTTGCCTTTCGGGGCCCAAGTGGTCTAGTGGATAACGCTTTGGCGTTTGAAGCTACGGGCACTGGGTTCAAGCCTCGGTGGGAACATCATCACTCACTGAGAAATGGAGGTACATCCAGATGAGGAGTCCCAAATAGGAAGAAATGCGCATCCTGGATTCCACTGCTAGTCACCATCCACCAATTAATGTAATTTAAATATAAAATAATAAGAGATTATGTATCTCAACGAAATTTTTCTTAGAGAATTTACCTACTTGTTACCGGCCAAGTAGTATAGTTGATAGAGAAACTTTTCACTTCATAAATTCAACGTATGGTTTCCATTGAGTGGTTTATTGGTCATAAACTGTAACACAGTTTCATTTGAACCCTAACCATATGCATCAGTGAAGATTTACTTGCTGAAGAATCTGGCAATCTGGCACTTCATTCTGCAGAAACCAACTGTTCTGTGTTCTCTAGTTTCCATTGGTTCTACAGACGATATTGTTCAGAAGAAAAACTACCTTTAAGCAAACATTATTAATATTCATTACTATTCCCCTGGGTTCCAAGTGGAACACGGGGATTCAACAACATGTCCTCATTTCATCCAGCTCTCTGCCTTCCATTTTAGCTGGCTCCACTGCTGGCGACACATTTCCATCTCCTCACACGATCTCCTCCATGTCAATCTGGGACGACCAACTCATCGCCTCCTATTCGGGTACCAGTCGAGGGTCTGATTGGCTCATTGTCTTTCAGAAGTCTCCTAAGTACGCTTCCCATCTCCATTTTCTTTTGCCATAGGCATCAATACCAGTTTCTAGACTGCTTCGTTGCCACCAGTTCCATGTTGCTTATCCTTTCTGGTTGCACATCTGAGCCTCGGTATGAAGCTAAAACACCTGTTGATGAAAGTCTGAAAACTGCCGAAAGTACTTTCAGTAATGCGCTGAGTCTCTGAACTGTACGGAAGAAGTGATCTGAAATTAGTGTTAAAAGCGTGAATAATCCTATTCTTTAATGCCGAGCGCAGCATGAATTCAGAACAATGAATGTTTGTCTTGCCTCCCCGATTTTTATTTTATTTTTATTTTATTTTTTATTTTATTTTATTTTTATTTTATGGTTACAGCTTGATTTCTGGTCTGGCTTTGGCATCCTCACATCTGTATCGCCTCTAGATGAATTAATGCTGCCCAAATAAGTGACCACTATTAAATCTCTTCCAAGGATAGTGACTGGTGTTTGCTGTAGTTGGGTGTTTATCTTTGTCATACTTACTTCTCTATGCCTACTTGTGTAACGAAGGAAGACAAGACACTTGGTAACAGAGTGTTTATTTGCGATTTGGTATACATTAAAAGGGGGAAAATCGTCATTTTCACAGATCTTACGTGTTGTGCGCTACTTCTGCCCTTCTTATTCTGTTTCTTTGTCATCTTTTCGTTTCAACCATATTTTTCCGCAATACTCGATGTTCATTTCCTTTCATTGACGTCAAATTTACCTTTTCGCTATTTGATATTTTTGTGCCGATGAACATCTCCCTAATATACTACTGATAAATTTCGTTAGTAGCACACTCCACACTTAAATTCCTGTCCTCACTGTCTACCTCTTCTACTAACTTGTTGGTTTACCCGTATATTTTCGAATTTGTGAAAAATAAATGTTCAAAATAAAATAAAAATGGTATTTTGCAATTCCATAACGCCTACACTGAGGATATAATGTGATATTTTGCTAATCACTAGACTTTGACTACCAATTGTTCTGTAAATTATATTCAGGAAACAGACTGTTTTAAAATGCAACTAATCTGGTGCTGCTTGTAGTATTACTTTTCTTTGACTAGTTCTCGTGTTTCAAAAATCCAAACTACTGATAGTTTTTATATCATCTTATGATATCTGGCATCGGTGGCAAAGCGGTTAGGACGCTCGCCGACAATGCACATGGTCCAGGGTTCTATCCCCGGCCACCGACGCACTCCTTTACCTCTCTTAGCGAGAAATAATGCTGGTAAAGAGGAAAGGTTGGGCATGAGGCTGGCTAGCAACACCATCCTGTAAAAATTAAACACCACTGCTACAGAAACTTCAAGCCACTAGCTTGAAGCCCTATGTTCCACTGGGGAATGTGAAGGAAAGAAAAACGATGTCATGCAAATTAAATTACCCACCATTTTATGCGATTTTTCTCCTTCATATAGTATACACAAATTTATGGGGCTGGATAACTCTAACGTACTCCACAAAATAAAAATTCAGAGTGTTTCTTCCGCTACTACTACTTCATAGTTCTAATTTAGTAACTTTCTTTGGGATAGAAAATTAGGGAAATAACTGCCTTACATCATACTTAGGGATGTTGCGGCTAATTGGCATAAACAGTTAAGCTTTCAGCCACTGGGGTTTCCCGTTTAAATCATACTCCATTTAATTCTGCTTAGACAACCGGGTGTTCCTATTGGAGCTCACACAATACACGTGACATAGAGCCTCGTCAAATGAGGAATCTTTTCTGACTTGTTGAATTCTAACATCTAGAGAAATACAGGGATCCGGGAGAGACTTCCTGTCTTTTTTCTTGGACTTGGTTGCACTCTTAATGATAGCATAGTGTGACTGACAGTCAACTCCATCTTATCATTGGGTGTTAATTTCAATCAAGGCATGATATATATATATATATATATTTAAAAGTACCATGGAAACCTCTGGACTTAAGCCGAATATTATTCAGTAGTAGTATATGATTATCCATCACTATGGCCTATGAAGATGTTTCAAGATCTACTTCGGTTGAAGGCAAAATCGAAATAAGGCTAGATAACTAACTATTAATAAACGTTACATAGTTGTGAATAGGTTAATTTCAGGTCAGAAGTACAATTGTAACCTTTTTATAGCTTCGATTAGAATATGATTTCAAGTAAACAATAGAATTTATGCATGAGCTAAAATAGTAAAAACAAAATATTGTCGAATCCTTATGCGTTTTTGCATTCCCTGTCTCAGAAATAGTTTGTAGAATTGTCTATTCATAATTATTTATCTTAGTAATTCTCAGTTTCACACTCTAGACTCAAGCCGCTTTTTATGTTTGTAAGACAAATTACCTTGATAGGACATTAGTTACTAAGTAGTACCCTGTGGCTAGTCCTTCATTTAGTTTACAATGTAGTCACCATACTAGGTGGGTCTTCATCTCACTGGACTCTGAATTATTGTTATATGGTTATACGACAATGCTGCCTGTATGACAAGTAATCCACAACGGGAAACTTACGGAAGCCTTCGAAGTGAGCACGGGAGTGAGACAAAACTGTCTACTATCGCCCCTGATCTTCCTGATTGCAGTAGACTGGATAATGCAACAGACAGCGACGGGAAATGAGGAGACAGGCATAAAATGGAATCATACAAAAAGAGACTTGGAGGATCTGGACTTCGCCCGCGATGATGACATATGTCTGATTTCCCACAAACTGGAAGATATGCAAGTGAAAAGCAACAAGCTGGCAGAAAAAGCATCCAGGGAAGATAAGACTTCAAGTGAACATAGATAAAACAGAGGTGATGAAGAATCGGAAAAGCAAGACAGGCTTTCATTACTCTTAAGTCTGTGTGGAGGTCAACATCACTCAGCATCAAAAATAAGATCCGGATTTTCAACTCCAATGTGAAGTCAGTCAGTGCTACTCACTATACGGATGGATCAGAGACTTGCACTGAGCGTCATAAAGAGCATCTCAAAAAAGCTGCAGACCTCCATTAACAGTTGTCTTCGCTCAATACTACTCAAGATCAGATGGCCAGCCAGAAAAGATCAGCAACAAAGATCTCTGGTAGTGAGCGAACCAACACAGCAGGAACCGATTGCGAAACAAATAGGCAGGAAGAAATGGAGATGGATTGGCCATACACTGAGGAAACCATCAAGTGACATAACAAGACAATTCATCGCTCGATTGGAACCCGACCGAAAGGGAAGCGAGCGGCGAGTTGGTCGTCAGTGAGAGGGTGACTTGGAGGAGGTCATGTGAAGAGGAGATGAAAGCATGTGGGCAGACTTGGAGTGGAGTGAGAAAGTTGGCAGAAAACCGAACGCAATTTAGACACACGGCTGAAGCCTTATGTTCCTCTAGGAACTAAAGGATAAAATAATAATAATAATAATAGTTGGAAGAATATCCTGTCTAGACCTAGGTTTAGTGTTTATTGGCAGTGTCACCATCCAGCTAGGCCTATCTCTATTCCTGAAGAAGCGCATGTTCCTCCTGAGATTCCAACCTGCGTCACTAAGTACTGCAGTCAAAGACGTCACCACTGAGATATTCAGGTTCTCAACTGTCTTCTGACCGCTGTACTGAGTGACATGGATTGGGATCTCAGGAAGGATGTCGAACGCCTTCAGTATTGCAGATACGCCTTGCTGACTGATGAGTGCCTGTAACCATCTAATAAAAATAATGAGTAGGTTGGATATTAGGGACGATGTGGCCCCAAGTAGGATTCATTTCTAATTCTGCTTTCAAATCACGGAATATACACATTGGGTCACAGGAGTTATTGGGAAGACAATTGCAGCGAAGAAAATTTTCTTTCCGACGAAGTCATCATCTAGGCTGTTCATTCGTGTATTTATATCAAATGGATGGGAAAGTTCCAGAATAATTTCCTGTTAAGGGTCAAATTAATAAAAATTACAATTGGGAATTAAAACGCCGTAATAAACAGGGGGATGGATAAAAGTCAAACAAAGTAGTATCATAATTACTAAGAAGATTGACATTGTGCAATTAGGAGTTAGACATGTAGAACTAACAAAATGGACAGGATGTTTGGATAAAAAACTAATGTGATGAATAATTGTTTATGCAATCAGAGATTAAATATGTAGAAATAGTAAAATGACAAAATAAACACGAAGTTAGGGTATGAAAATATGGTAGTGTAAAGATGGATTAAGAAAAAACTTCAAATAACATGAATAAACAGGAAGTTTAGATAAGAAAGGCAATGGGGTGGTCATTACTAAAAAAATTACCTGTTTATGATGGCCATGGCAGGTACAAGAGTTGAATGTATTTCTTTTGGATACATACCGTGGGTTTGAGCTTTTGGATAGCTAGTGCCTCGGCTATGATTACGCTACATTTTTCTCATTAATAAAAACTCTTATTGCTGTAAAATTTTATGCAAAGAGTTTGCGGAAATTATCACAATTATTAACCTTTCGAACACTGAATCCAAAAAATACAATCTTATTGACAGATAATACACATAACCCACTGTTTGGATTTGTGGAATTTTTAAACATAAACACATCTATAATTGTATATATTGTTGGATTTATATGTTCAAGTTGCTCCAAGTCAGTGAGTTTATGGTTAAGATATCATTTTAGTTAACTGTACTGAACTATATTGCATGTTGTCTTATTGTATAGTTGTCGTCGCTTTTTGCCCTTTTTTCTGTGAACTGTTTCCTTTGTTGATGTTGTTCTCATTGTTTGTCCGTTATTTTCTGATTTTGAGGGGAGCAACCCAAAAAGTTGCTTCTCTCTAAACTTTTACTTAATGTAATCATTCTTTTCTCAGGCGTGAGGCTAGCAACCCCACCCTGTAAACAAAAATTGCTAAAGAAACTTCAGTATGATGAACCTCCTTGCACCAAAAGAAAAAGTCTGTGTAGGAACATGGAACGTCCGAACTATGTACGAGACTGGAAAGCTGCCCAGATCGCCAACGAGATGAAAAGATACGGAATACAAGTGCTGGGAATATGTGAGAGCAGATGGAATGGGAGTGGACTCACCAAATTGTCAACAGGTGAGTCAGTGATCTACTCCGGTCACCCAGAAGATAACCACACGCACACCGAGGGCGTGGCTATCATGATGTCACCAACGGCAACGAAAGCCCTGATACAATGGGAGGCGATTTCGTCCAGGATAATGACCGCCAGGTTCAACTCCAAAGGAAGGAAAGTGTCAATCATACAATGTTATGCACCCACAAACAACGCAGACCTCGAGAAGAAAGAAGAATTCTACAGGCAACTACAGGCAACAATGGACAATACTCCAGCTGGCGACATGAAAATACTAATGGGAGACATGAACGCCAAACTGGGACCAGACAATACGGGAAGGGAACTCATCATGGGTAGAGAAGCTCTAGGAGAAATGAATGAAAACGGAGAACTCTTCGCCGACTTCTGCGCCTTCAACGAACTGGTGATTGGTGGCAGTGTATACAAGCACAAAGATATCCACAAGGCTACATGGGTGTCACCAGACGGGCAAACCAAAAACCAAATCGACTTCATCTCAATCTCAAGGAAGTGGAGGCGCAGCCTACTGGACACAAAAGCAAGAAGAGGAGCAGACGTTGGCTCAGACCACTATCTCGTACAAGGGACAATCCAAATCAAATTAAAAGCTTTCAGGGAATCAGGAGCTGCAGATAGACCACAAGCCAAGTTCAACACTCAAAAGCTGAAGGACCAGGCTACAAAGGACATCTTCATTGCAAGCATAAAGGACAAAGCCGAGACACAAATCAACACCAGCGAAAAGGTCGGCGTCGAAAAGCACTGGAACAACTTGAAAACGGTGTGGAGCCAAACCTGCATAGAAATTCTAGGCAGAAAAAAGAGACAGGACAAACAGTGGCTCACTACGGACACTTGGAAACTAATAGAAGAGAGAAGGACAGTGAAGCAAAAGATTATCCAGTGCACTGACGAGCAACAAAAACAGGAGCTGAATGCAAGCTACAATACACTGAACAAAAGAGTGAAGAAAAGTGCCAGGGAAGACAAAAGAAAATATTATGAAACCATGGCAAACGAAGCAGAACAAGCTGCAGGCAAAGGAGACCTCGCCACACTCTACCAAACAACTAGGAACCTTTCGGGCAAACGTTCGACACAGATTAAGCCAATAAAGGACGACAATGGAAAGTCAATCACCAAAGAGGTGGAACAGAGAAAGCACTGGGTTGAACACTTCAAAAGACTTCTAAATCGTCCGCCACCTACAACACGTCCAGCAATACCAACAACGGAAGCAGAACTACCAGTGAACACTGACCCCCCGACGAAATCAGAAGTCCTGAATGCAATCAAGATGCTTAAAGCTGGGAAAACACCGGGACCAGATGGAATCCCAGCAGAGGCTTTGAAAATAGACCCAGAGACAACAGCGGACTTGATGACACCACTGCTGGAGAAGGTGTGGAAAGAGGGCAAAGTACCCGAGGATTGGAAGAACAGTTACTTATTCAAACTTCCAAAGAAAGGAGACTTAAGTCAATGTAAAAACTGGCGTGGAATTATGCTTCTGTCCATTCCAAGCAAGATACTAAGTCGCATCATCCTGGAGAGAATCAAACAAGCCCTAGATGAAAAACTTCGTCCGGAACAGGCTGGATTCAGGAGAAACAAATCATGTATTGATCAAATCGCCACTCTACGGATCATCATTGAACAAAGCTTGGAATGGCAGTCACCTCTCTATCTCAACTTCATCGACTTTGAAAAGGCCTTCGACAGCGTCGATCGAGAGGTCATTTGGAAACTACTTCGCTACTACGGGGTCCCATCGACAATTATACACCTCATCCAACAGTTATACGACAATGCTGCATGCCAAGTAATCCACAACGGGAAACTTACGGAAGCCTTCGAAGTGAGGACGGGAGTGAGGCAAGGCTGTCTACTATCACCAATGATCTTCCTGATTGCAATTGATTGGATAATGCGACAGACAACGGCAACCAACGAGGGAACAGGCATAAAATGGACTGACACAAAAGACTTGGAGGATCTGGATTTCGCCGATGATATATGTCTGATTTCCCATAAACTGGAAGATATGCAAGTGAAAAGTAACAAGTTGGCAGAAGAAGCATCAAAGATAGGACTTCACGTGAACATAGATAAAACAGAGATGATGAAGATTCCTAGCCAACATCAACAACACCAACAGACCACAATAAGCATAAATGGGAAGAACCTGAAAGAAACAACCTCCTTCACCTACCTGGGAAGCATCGTCTCAACTACAGGCGGAACTGACGAGGACATCAAAGCCAGAATCGGAAAAGCAAGACAAGCTTTCATTACTCTCAAATCTGTGTGGAGGTCAACAGCACTCAGCATCAAAAATAAGATCCGGATTTTCAACTCCAATGTGAAGTCAGTGCTACTATACGGATCAGAGACTTGGCGAGTCATAAAGAGCATCTCAAACAAACTTCAAACCTTCATTAACAACTGTCTCCGCTCAATACTCAAGATCAGATGGCCAGAAAAGATCAGCAACAGGGATCTCTGGGAGCGAACCAATCAGGAACCGATTGTGAAACAAATAGGCAGAAAGAAATGGAGATGGATTGGCCATACGCTGAGGAAACCATCAAGTGACATCACTAGACAAGCCCTCGAGTGGAACCCGAAAGGGAGGCGGCGAGTTGGTCGTCCAAGGGTGACTTGGAGGAGGTCATGCGAGGAGGAGATGAAAGCATGTGGACAGACCTGGAGCAGGGTGAAAAAGTTGTCAGAAAACCGAAGTCAATGGAGGTGCGCAGCTGAAGCCCTATGTTCCTCTAGGAACTAAAGGATACAATAATAATATTATAATAATAGTGCCTCGGCTATACCCATATGTCTTGATAGGTTTGACTGAATCTTGTATATTACTTTGAAGGATTTTTCAAAAGGCGCTGAATGTCTTGAATTGACCAGATGTTCTGTGTTTATTTTGTTATTTTACTATTTCTACATATTTAATCTCTGATTGCATAAACAATTATTCATCACAGTAGTTTTTTATCCAAACATCCTGTCCATTTTGTTAGTTCTACATTTCTAACCCCTAATTGCACAATGTCAATCTTCTTAGTTATTATGATGCTACTGTGTTTGAGTTTTATCCGTCCCACCGCCCTGTTTATCATGGCGTTTTAATCCGCAATTGTAATTTTTATTAATTTGACCCTTAACCGGAAATTATTCTGGAACTTTCCCATCCATTTGATATAAATACGCGAATGTACAGCCTAGATGATGACTTCGTCGGAAAGAAAATTTTCTTCGCTGCAATTGTCTTCTTAACAATTCTGCTTTGATGAAGTTATATGCCTTAATATATTTCGTATAATAATCTGTGTTTATTGCACTTATATGAGCCGTATCGTTTCAGCTGCAAGCGGAATCTACGAGAATGTCAAAGGTCGACGTTTATTAATCTGAAATCAGTGTGGACACTGGCTACAATCAGCATGGAAGAATAAGATTCGGATTTTCACCCCCCCCCACTAATGTCAGATCAGTGCATTTGGATGGTTCAGAGACTTGGCGAGCGGGCTACTGCAGACTTTTATCAACAGTTTTCACTCATCTCTCTCTCTCTCTATACTGGCGATCAGATGCCTGGATAGAAAGGAGAAGCAACCAAGAAATCTGGAGATGTACCAACCGAGAACCTATTACTACCCAGTCTCCTAAAGCCACTCCACCAATTTCATATAGGAGCATTTAATGTTAGGACACTTTGCCAAATAGGACAACAAGCATCACTAGCTAAGACCCTGGCATCCCGAGCCATTGATTTATGCTGTGTTTCAGAAACACGCATACAAGACCCAAGTGTGGTTATTCACCTAACCCCACCTGGCCAACAGGTTGAATCTGCAAAATTCACCTTGAGGGTGTCAGGAGATGCCACAGCTAGTTCACGAGGATTAGCTGGCGTAGGGATAGCTTTGAGTACTAAGGCAGAAAAGACATTACTTGAGTGGATCCCGGTAGACAGCCAAATGTGTGCTGTCCGTCTGAATCGATTAATTAAAAGAAAAAAGGCCTGCACTACTCGTCGTTGCCCTTTCGGAATCCCCGCCTACGCCCCCACTGACTGCTGTTCGGATGAAACGAAGGATGAGTTCTACCAAAAGCTGTCTAGTTTGGTGAGAAAGGCTAAACGCTCAGACATAGTCGTTCTAGCTGGTGACTTTAACGCTCAAGTAGGGAAATTGTGTCAATCTGAGAAGGATGTCGGTGGCACTTATGGAGTTCCGTGCCAGCGAACCGACAACGGTGACCGTGTCCTACAGTTCTGTTCAGATAATCATTTATTCCTTGTAAGCACTAACTTTAAACACAAGGAGAGACACTGTTTGACTTGGAGACCCCCTTCATCAAGCCAACGCTGGACACAAATAGACTACATAGCAATGAGCTATCGTTGGCGTGGGTCGGTAGGAGATTGTCGCTCCTTCTGGAACACGTGTGTAGATAGTGACCACGCACTGATCCGCGCTCGAATGTGCTTACGACTGAACGGACGTAGGAAACAGCTGGCGGTAAAACCATCACGTCCCTAGCTCGATCAGGAAACTAAATCCGTATTTCAGGAAGAACTAGCTAAACACATATCTGAATTCGACAGCTGTGCTCACCCTGAAGAAGCTTGGAAAAATATCCAGTCAGCCATAGATACAGCTGTAAAAGCTGTGAATAAGTTAAACCCAAAGTTGAGTAAAAACCACTGGATCTCCACCGCCTCATCCGAACTGATAGATGCCAGAAGACTTATTCCGGCGAGCTCCGAATTCAATGAGAAGCGAAAGCTGCACAAGAGGAAACTTACGAAAAGTCTCCGCAAGGACCGTGAACAGTGGTGGGTGACAAAAGCCAAAGAGATGGAGAAAGCTTCGAGGATAGGCAACACCAGGAAACTATTTAGACTCATCAGGGAAATGGGTGGGAGAAGGCAAGTCATCAGTGAGACAATCTCGGAAAAAATTGGCACTATAATTAGCTCCCAGGATAGACGACTGGATCGTTGGAAAGAGCATTATGAGGAGCAGTTTAATTGGCCCACAGCCACGCTCAACCTTCCGAGCATCCAACACCTCCCTGAATGGGATATAGACACAGGTCTTCCGTCACTAACTGAGGTTACTAAAGCTGTCACCAATCTGAAACTAGGCAAAGCATCGGGACCTGATGGAATGACTCCAGAGGTATTTAAGTACGGTGGAGACAGCTTACTGTCTGCATTAACTGAGGTACTAGACAGTGTCTGGGAATGAGAAGAAGTCCCATAGGGTTGGTGTAAGTCACTGATTATCCTCATATACAAGAAGGGAGACAAGTCTTCCTGTGATAATCACAGAGGGATTAGCTTGACTAATATAGTATCTAAAGTCTTAGGCTCAATAATCATGCGTAGACTAAGTGGTGCTCGGGAGGCAAAAACACGAGAGAGCCAGGCAGGCTTTAGACCAGGAAGAGGGTGTATTGATCATATCTTCACCCTCCGACAGATTCTAGAACATAGGAATTCCTACCGGCGTCCAACAGTCATTATATTTCTTGACCTAAAGGCAGCATTCGACTCTGTCGATCGAGAAGTTCTCTGGAGATGCTTGGCTGTAAAAGGAATTCCGAGAAAATATATTGCACTGATTAAGGCACTCTACTCGTACTCATTCAGCCAGGTGAGGGCTTACGGCGAGCTGTCATCTGAACTGATGATGACCAGTGGTGTCCGTCAAGAATGCCCATTATCTCCTTTTCTATTCAACTTCATCATAGATGTGCTAATGGACTTAACACTAAGTGACTTCAGCGACTCAGGGATTGACTTGCTACCGGGGAATAATCTCGTTGACTTGGAATATGCAGACGATATAGTCCTTCTAGGCGAGGACTCTGACAAAATGCAGAGTCTTCTAAACACCTTGAGCTGCAATCTACGAATGTTTGGCATGCGATTCGCTCCCGCCAAATGCAAGATGATGTTACAGGACTGGACTACATCGACGCCTAGTTTAAAAATAGGAAGTGAAGTGGTAGAGCACGTTGACCGCTTCACTTATTTGGGAAGTACCATCAGCCCCAACGGGCTGATCTCTGACGAAATCTCAGCACGAATACAGGGGGCTCGTTTCGCATTTGTTAGTTTACGCCGACTCTGGCGTAGACGAGATGTTCGACTATCGACCAAAGGGCGGGTGTACTGCTCATCAGTCCGCTCCGTCCTCCTTTATGGTTGTGAGACCTGGCCACTGAGAGTGGAAGACATGAAAAGGCTAGCTGTCTTTGATCATAGGTGCCTGCGCTCCATTTCCCGTGTAAAGTGGCATAATAAGGTGAGCAATATTGAGGTTAGGCGTCGAGTTCTCGGTAAACAGGGGAAATCAATTGACGAAGTCGTGAAGCTACAAAGACTGAGAGGGTTAGGACATGTGTTACGTATGCCAAGTCATCGCCTCCCTCGACGAGCAATGTTAGCGGATATAGGGTCAGGCTGGAAAAAAGCTGGCGGTGGTCAAACAAAAACTTGGCACCAGTCAATGAAATCTACAACAGTTGGTCTAAGCCACGTAGGAAGGTGTAGACTCTTCCTGGCTGGGGTCCTCGGGACGGTAAAAACCAGTGGTTGGAAACAATTGGTGACATGGCTCAAAATCGTTCTCACTGGCGCAGATGCATCCACTCCTTGTGACTTATGATTTCCAATGTAACTGTTTTGTTTTTCTTTATTACTCCTTTGTCTCGCACCTCTGCTCACTGTTTCTATTATGCTTTTCTTGTACTTTCTTCTCTTGCTTCGTGTGCTACACGGAGTGTGGCGACTTGAACTGGTGCACATTTGTGCAAAGTTCTATGTCGAAAACAGACAGAGACAGACAAATATGCATAAAGAAATAGAGATGAATGGGTCACATGCAACAGGCAAGCCATCGGGTATGAAACGACGAGCTGGATGTCCGAGAGTAATATATGGAAGAGACAAGGAGGTGACAGTCTGTGGGCAGTTGTAGAGCCAGCTGGAGGGGATTGCAGAGAACAGGATGAAATGGAGATGTTTGTTGTTAAAGTTCAATGTTCCGCTCGGAACCTAAGGGAAAAAAACAATCTATACTAATTTCATGTGGTACAAAGTTTCAGGTTATTTCAGCCTTAGTTCTGTCGAAACTCTTATACACCCCATGAGTTAAACCAACTAAATATCATACAGTGAAATTCCGATTAGCATGTCTGAACAAGAAGTATTACTCGTCACGTGATCGGAAAAGATATGAATAGCTCTCTGTATTGTCATAGTGTCTAGCTCCAGCAGTTAAAAAAAACACCATTGTTTGTAGTTAGAAAAACTATTTAAGGGATTGAATTTATTTTGAAGTGAATCATATTTCTATGAGACAAAGAGTGTGTGTGTGTGAACTGAAATCTAGACAATTAAAACAAGTAACCCAGTGGGTATATTTTTTGTTTCGGCGGGAAATAAAACGAATAAAGTAACAGAATCTGATTTCAGAAATAATTATAATAATTTGATCTGCTTTGTTCAAAAATAGTACTTATGAGCAATTGTAGAATTCTCAGCATTTAGTACAACAATAGGAAAAAGATATCAAGAATTTCTAAGAACTAAACACCACAAAGTGTGTGATTCAACAATCTACGAAAGGCCAGTGTTCACCAACCCTCGACACTTCAAACTGCCTATAATCAATTTGAGTGTGTTTCTGGAAGCAAATACATAGGTCGTACAGAAAGGCGATTGTCTACTTGCAAGATGAAGCATTCGCCAAGGTGCTTGAAAACAACAACAACAAGTCAAATTGGCTAAAAATTCAATAGCAAAGCATCTTGTGGACTACGGACACGATATTGACGCTGTCAAGAGTGGTTCACTGTTGTCAGCAGATAAACAAATAAAAACAGGAGGATCTTTGCGTTCGAGGAGGCTTGTGCAATTCGAGTTTATAAACCAGGCGCCTCTGTGTACATAAGGAAATGGTCATCACTCGGAATCTACCATGGTAACATATTTTATTTATTAGATGTTACTATTGTCAATGTTTTATTCTGTATTTTAGTCTACCTCATAACTATTTGTGATTCGTTTAAAACTATCTTTTATCATAACTATCATCTTAACTCATTTTAACATTATTATTATTATTGTTACTGTAACTATTACTATTGTTTAGTTGGCAATTCTTGATATATTGCGGTTTTTTCAGTCACTGATAACTAACTGTTTATTTAAGTGATGTAAGTGAACTGTATAATGCACTTTATCTCGACTTCATATCCCTGTATACAGTGTATCTATCCACCTGGGGAAGAGTAACTATACTGAAAATTGACGGATACTCACTAAATTCCGCTTTGTTAATTAATACCTTCTGTGGCTTGCTTTGAATTTGTATCAGGAAATGTTTCCTATTTCTGCCCAGCCCAGGACACACGTGATAGACTTTCATTCAATTTAACTATTCCGCACAGTAGATTCTCTCCTGCGAGATGTCCAGTTCTACCTGATTTCCTCATCAATTTCGGAAACATAATTAACCGTAAATGAAGCTGGTTGAACGCAAAATGCAAATAATCCAGGTTTAAAAAGGACATCGCTTTGTCTGCTCAGAGTTGAAAGTGTAAGGTACCGGTTGATTGCTCTAGTGATTAGCTAGCTACACTATTATACAAGCCTTATTAAGCACAGTGTGCGTCACTAGCATAGCGGATAATACTCTCGCCGACCATGCACATGGTTTGGGGTTCGATCCCAAGCTGACACACACCTGATATCGATTGGTCGGCCTGGTAAATTTGCTCTACCAATATCACATGCTGAAAATTCCATACTTGTACTAAAAATACAGTGTAGAATCAAGCTATAATGAAACAAAAATAGATATCCAACTGATCGGCACTCTACCTCACTGAAAATCAAAAAGACTCAGTTAATTAGTAATGTGGTCTGATGTGCAGTAGATTTCAATAGAATAAGAAGTCAAGGTTATTCATTCGATGAGATTCAAAACTGTGATGGACTTTTGGAAACATTACTATAGCCGTTTTCAGTGCAGATGATTAGGAAGGATTGTAGTCACTCGAAATGCGGTCAAGTACACCATGTTTATGCCTGTGTTAGGTAATTTGAGCTCACCACTTGCAGGGTACTGGTTATGCTTATAATTAGGTAGACTATTATACCAGCCTTACCAAATGTGGTATGCCTAATTTCCCGGTCACACTTGTAATTTATCACAGTTGTAATTATCGATGACAAAATGAAAATCAGAAAAATTCAGTTATTTAGTAATGTGTTCTGATAAGCAGTATATTTGAATAAAATATAAAGTATGAGTTTATTCAGAGATTACGCGTGTTTAATACGGCTGAACTACAGATCCAGAGTCTGTGCGCGTTAACATCACAAGAATAGAGAGCGAAATGGCGGTCGACCCTACCCAGCTGTGTATTTGCCTTTAAAACAAAACTTAAAACTCCCAAAGCATCCGAAGGTGGGCTAGATGTTTATTTGGTTAATATTACGTTGACTCGGTTCGGTCAATTAATTTTTTTGGATGGGGGATTTCATCTTAAGCTGTTATCAGTTAGAGGACCACTGTAAAACCACCTAGGAGTACTGGACACCCAGCTGTTCCTTCCTAGTTTGCGACTCTTCATCAGTACTCACCAACCCCACTGCAAGGGTTCGAAGCCAGGACCATCTGGTAACAAGGCGAGCTGGTTCGTAGACCACTGAGCCACTGGGACCCAATCCAATGGTCACCTCATGAACTCTAACTACTGCGAATTCATGACATAGCTCGACCATTTCGCAATGTCTTCTTCGATGAGTTACCGACTCATCTTCAACCTGTTGCAACCTACTGGTCACGGCTTTCCACTAGAACCCCAGGTCACTGGTTCTCTAACTGATGTCAGCTCTCATGATAAAATCCTTCATCCAATCACATAAAATCCCTACAAAACCAATACTGGAAAATTAATTTTTACCCTAGATTTCTTTTTGGTACTTTTGGCGGTTTACTACAAAAGTAACTTTCATGTGTAAGAGAGAGAGTTAAACAAAATTCTCTAATCTGAATTTATCAGGTTGCATCTACAACTCCGCTTGTAGGCTGTTTTCTATCTACTCGAATATATATGTATAATAAGTTATTCTAAAGAGGCAGAAACTATAAAAGTACATTTACAAATAATTAATGCTAACTTGACAATAGTAATAAGGAAGAGAATAATCTTAAAGACTTCGCTAGCGATTATTTAATTGGTGAATAAAAGCAATGCACAGTAGATTAGAGATATTTTATGACAGTAGATACATAAAATTATATAAGTATTAGAATATTTCAGGTGAATAATGATATGATAATAATTAACTCCTACTTCTCATTATCACACTGAATAAATAAATTCATGTTTATGATGAATTTTACATTGAGTGTCTAAGAATATCTATGAAAAGTCGATGAAACATTAATAATCATAATCATAATAATCTTTTCTCCTTATCCTGTAACCCCAACATTATCAGCTACTATAGATGGTTCTGTATGCATGATGATTAGTGGGAGCATATTTATATATTCAAGGCGTTTCACTTTCAAAGAAGTAACACAGATTTCTTTCAGTGACAATATATATATATATATATATATATACAAAAACAAGCTCTCTGCCTTTGTTGCCATTAAATACTGCCAAATTAAGAAGGCAGTTTTATGCTTAGCATCATTACTAATTCATGTGTTCACTTTTTTTTTCTTTCTTTCATCTTCACAATTGGCTGACAAAGACAGAAATATGGTGGACAAAAGCAACAAGTGAATTGTGTACGCTTTTTCTTTTTACTAAAAACCACATTTGACTAACTATAAACACTACCCTCCTGTTTGAATTACAGAGGAGTTGAAGTAATAGTATGCATCCGTGGTTCAGTATCAGGCACACTGTCTGGATTCAGCTGTCGACTACATGGATGTCATTAGATGGGAGAACCAAAAACCAAATTAACTTCATCTCAATGCTGCTTAACGAAGTGGAGGCGCAGCCTACTGGACACAAAAGTAAGAAGAGGAGCAGACGTTGGCTCAGACCACTATCTCGTACAAGGGACAATCCAAATCAAATTAAAAGCTTTCGGAGAAGGAGGAGCTGCAGACAGACCACAAGCCAAGTTCAACACTCAAAAGCTGAAGGACCAGGCTACAAAGCACATCTTCATTGCAAGCATAAAGGACAAAGCCGAGACACAAATCAACACTAGCGAAGAGGTCGGCATCGAAAAGCACTGGGACAACTTGAAAACGGTGTGGAGTCAAACCTGCATGGAAGTTCTAGGCAGAAAGAAGAGACAGGACAAACAGTGGCTCACTACGGACACTTGGAAACTAATAGAGGAGAGAAGGATAGTGAAACAAAAGATTATCCAGTGCACCGACGAGCAACAAAAACAAGAGTTGAATGCAAGCTACAATACGCTGAACAAAAGACTAAAGAAGAGTGGCAGAGGAGACAAAAGAAAATATTATGAAACTATGGCAAACGAAGCAGAACAAGCTGCAGGCAAAGGAGACCTCGCCACACTCTACCAAACAACTAGGAACCTATCGGGCAAAAGTTCGACACAGATTAAGCCAGTCAAGGATGACAATGAAAAGTCAGTCACTAAGGAGGTAGAGCAAAGAAAACACTGGACTGAACACTTCAAAAGACTTCTAAATCGACCGCTACCTACAACGCGCCCAACAATACCAACAACGGAAGCAGAACTCTCAGTGAACATTGACCCCCCCTCCAACGAAATCAGAAGTCCTGAAGGCAATCAAGATGCTAAAAGCTGAAAAAGCAGCAGGACTAAATGAAATCTCAGCAGAAGCATTGAAAATGGACGCAGAGACAACAGCGGACTTGATCACTGCATTACTGGAGAAGGTGTGGAAAGAGGGCAAAGTAACCCAGGATTGGAAGAAAGGATACTTATTCAAACTACCAAAGAAAGGAGACTTAAGCCAATCCAAAATTGGCGTGGAATTATGCTCCTGTACATCCCAAACAAAATACTAGGCCTCATCATCCTGGAGAGAATCAAACAAGCCCTGGATACAAAACTCCGACCGGAACAAGCTGGATTCAAGAGAAACAAGTCATGTATTGATCAAATAGCCACACTACCGATCATCATTGAACAAAGCTTGGAATGGCAGTCACCTCTCTATCTCAACTTCATCGACTTTGAAAAGGCCTTCGATAGCGTCGATCGAGAGGTGATTTGGCAACTACTTCGCTACTACGGGGTGCCGTCGACAATTATACATCTCATCCAACAGTTATACGACAATGCTGCCTGTATGACAAGTAATCCACAACGGGAAACTCACGGAAGCCTTCGAAGTGAGGACGGGAGTGAGACAAAACTGTCTACTATCGCCCCTGATCTTCCTGATTGCAGTAGACTGGATAATGCAACAGACAGCGACGGGAAATGAGGAGACAGGCATAAAATGGAATCACACAAAAAGAGACTTGGAGGATCTGGACTTCGCCCGCGATGATGACATATGTCTGATTTCCCACAAACTGGAAGATATGCAAGTGAAAAGCAACAAGCTGGCAGAAAAAGCATCCAGGGAAGATAGGACTTCAAGTGAACATAGATAAAACAGAGGTGATGAAGAGTCGGAAAAGCAAGACAGGCTTTCATTACTCTTAAGTCTGTGTGGAGGTCAACATCACTCAGCATCAAAAATAAGATCCGGATTTTCAACTCCAATGTGAAGTCAGTCAGTGCTACTCACTATACGGATGGATCAGATACTTGCACTGCGCGTCTTTCTGGCTGGCCGTCTGATGTTCAGTATGGAGTGAAGTAGGCAGCTGTTGATGAAAATCCGCAGTAGCCTGTTGGAAATGCTTTCAATGACTTGTACGCCAAGTCGCTGAACTATACAGATGCACCGAATTGACATTAGTACTGAAAATCTCAATCTTTTTCTCCATGTTGGAAACATATCGGCTGAGTGACTTTTCCGATGTCTTTCACCAACTCGCAGTGTCTTTCCGTCTCTCCATTTCTAGTAAAGAATAAGCACATTTTTGTTCTGCTTTGAAATTTCTGCAACGACCTGGTTGATTCTCTGGAGTGCGGTCACTAGAATTACACCGAACCTTGCCTTTATTTCCAGGCTTAACACGCCTTACTCTCGGTGTCTACTGAGAACATGAATTTTCAAAAGTTCCAACCCTTACAGTCTTTAAATAAAAGACACTTCAGCGAATAAAATCCTATTTATCGACGGAATTATCTTCAGACGAAAATATCAACATGGAAATAATAACTAAGGAGTTCAACAGCTGTCATCATGCTTTTCAATTCACGCCAGAATCACAGATGAACTCAGATTTCCATTTTTTTTTGGATGTTTTTCTAAAAAAGAGATCTGATAATTCTCTTCAAAGATCTATTTACAGGAAACCAACATGGGATTGTCAGTAGACGAATTTTCATAGTTGTGTCCCTTTTAGAAGAAAGAGGAATCTGTCCAAACCATTGGGAAATACAAAAATCTTTATTATAAAGAGGAATCTGATTCACTCCCTATCCTCAAGAATAAAAAGGATATGTTCCAGTGATACAACCCATGGGGAACTAGAGAGATTCAAACAAGTGCTCATAGAATATGAATATCCTCCAAGATTCATCAAGGAAAACATGAAGTTGGAGCAAACGCGTGAAAAAACCCAGACGATGCCGAAAAAACTGTTGTTTATGAGCGTTGAATTCAATATCACAGCTAAGATTTTGAAGAATCGCTTATGGAGATCACTAAGAAAAAAATTTCTTTGCGGCTGAGCTATGGATCCATTTCTAAACCCGACAAATGACCAATGGATGTGTGAATGATAAACTGCCACCACACTGGGCCAATTTAATGTGCATTAAAAAATTAACCTGCTCGTGTGCAGCCAGTTATATTGGCAGAACCACGCACACACCCTTTCCAAACGTATCCCCCAATATTATCCGGGTTGTTGTGTAAAAGCTGGTGAGCTATATCCACCATCTTGGCCTTAAACCAACCCCAACGCATAAACTTGCTAAATGGTTAGTGGAATTATTGAATTCAGTCAAAATACAATTCTGTAAGCATGTGTTAAAAATACATTTGAATTAATTGTTCTTGATGATAGTAAGATTAATATTATGAACAAGAATATGTACTCTTTTGATGTAAACACGTTAATTATTAATGTGCCTTCGATTAAAACAGTTGACATTTTGTGTGATTATACTTCCACAAACAATTTTTTCATCCCGTTCCCTATATCTTACTTAAAGGATTTATTACTTCTGTGTACCAACAATGTTAGGTTTACATTTGAGGGCGATTGTTTCCGCCTTGATGTTGATGGTGTTGCTGTGGGCAGTCCCCTTTTAGCAGATATTTATACGTCATATACTGAGAATTTATCGGAAGATTTAATCGAAAATGTGCCACTTTATAGAAGGTATGTAGATGACATCGTAGTCATCAGTGATAAGCCTTGTTTGCCACCTCAATTTTAAATTGAATGAATGAAGTTCAGAATAGCATATAACTTACATCTGTAGAAGAGGAAGATAATTGTTTATCTTTCCTAGACATATTGCTTAGTCCAGGGCTTGATGGGTCAATAGGCAGATCTATTTACAGAAAACTTACCTGGACAGGACAGTATCTTAATTACCACAGTTTCTGCCCTGTTTGGTACAAAAGAGCCTTAGTAAGGTGTCTCTTCAGTAGAATCCGACGAATATGCACTGAAGACACGCTTGATGAAGAAGAAAGAATATTGACACAAACTCTGGTTGATAACAACTATCCAGACAAGTTCATCAGGAGATATAAAGTAGTCAGAACACCAAGACTCACTCTCCAACTCGCCCCTAAGAAAGACGTGTACATCAAGCTACCCTACATGGGACATCAAAGCAGCTTGATAACTAGACAAAGGCTGAACGCTGCTGTTAAAAAAGACTTTTTATGCAGCTAATATCATAATACTAGAGAATGTAAAGCCAATATATCTATCTAAGCCCTTGGAACATGCGAAAAATGACGTCACATCCCACTGTATTTACCAATTCGAATGTACGTGTGGACACACATACATACATAGGGAGGACTCATCGATCTCTGCAAATAAGGGCTTCAGAGCATATTCCAAAATGACTCCAGAAACAAATGGAATCATTAGAACCTATTAACGGTGAGAACAGGAGACCTAGCTCTTCTATTGCGAAACATATTATAGAGACGGGTCATAAAATTCATGTTAACAGATCTTTTAAACCTATCTATAAAACGTGTTTGGGGCGTATCCTAAAGTTTGTAGAAGCCCTAGCAATTAGAAAGTTCAAGCCACCTTTATGCGTTCAAAAACAATTCGTCACCACATTAAACCTTCTTTGGTAAATTTTGTTTTGATACACCAGCCAGGCCAGATGTACTATTACCTCTGCTATTTCGTTTAGTGGTCTTCATTGTTATTTTGACCTTCAATATGGCAGCCTCTTAACTTGACCTAAGTCTATTTTTCCCACCTCTTACCTCTTTATCAGTTTCATATATATTTCTGTGACAAGTCCGTGTGTGATCAGATTATTCGAAATGTGTTGCGCGAAAACGCATTACACACGATTCAGACAAATTACGTCTTCTTATTGCTTTATCTTAATAAATAAATTATTTCTCCCTGGAGTATCCTTTTTTGTTGCTATTTTCAGCTTCCCATGTAACGTTTTTATACATTTGTTTCCATCATGTTCTGACTAGGTGAAATTTCTTTGCCCCTCAGACTCTTAGGTTAATAATAGTAATGATATTACTATTTTTATTACAGATAAACTTCATATTCCTAGCCTAGTGAATGTTTTAGTGACGAATAACCCCACTGATTATCTTGGTCAAGTAGTTTGTAATTATCGCTAGAATTAATTGTGGACGAACCCGGAATTTACTGTTAACTGACCTATGAAATATGACACCGTGAACTGGCAGCCTTCGGGTTGTTCTTTTTGTCTTTAATTACCTGCATTATTTATGTTCAGTAAAATGTTATTTTATGACTGACTCACAGGAAATATACATAAGACGCTTCTTTGAATCAGGTAAGCTGTTTAGTTTAAAGTTATAAAGTACACGCATTTTGTTAAATCTGAGTCGGTGGCACGGCAGTAGAATGCTCACCAACCACGCTTCATGTGGTCTGAGGTTCGATCCCCGACCGACGCACCTCTTTTACCTCACTAAGCCAGCAACAAGACTGGCAAAGAAGGAAGGTTTGGCATGAAGCTAGCAACCAGCATTACTACCGAAACTTCAAGCCTGTAGCTTAAAACCCTCTCTTCCAGTAGGAATGTAAAGGAATGTTCAAAAATTTTGTTAACTGTGTACGCAGGCTGGAATACTTGTTGACATTTTTTTCAGTGGCAACATTTCAGTTCCAACCAAAAATATCCTCAGGATGAGAACTCAGAGAGTGAGCTTTCATCGCTTCTCAGTCGTTTGATTTTTTTTTTGAAAAAACCTTGGCCAAGTAGTGGCAGGGGGTTAATCTATATTCTGTAATGTCCAAAGGTGTTTTCACTGACCCCTTCCCCCCCCTCGTTCAAAGTAAAAACATCACCTAATTGGTGAAATTTGTAGATTTAGCATCAACAGCTAAAAGGGAGGACTGATTTAGAGCTAAGCAGATTTTGAACAGATAATGAGCAGTGCAGCTGTTGGTGATAAATTCTCTGTCTGAAAATAATTTTCCCTTATTATTGTTATTATTATTATTATTATATCTAGAATAAATTACGTGGATCTAGAGATTAAAAGTGGGCAGAAAGGAATCAAAACCTCTGAGTTTACCAACTTCACCCACTATATTTCATGCCGTTAAAATCAATTTTTGTGATTCCCCTCATTCACTCATATTTTTGACAGTGTCATCCACATAGAATGTCTCTTCCAGTATTGTTATGTATAATAATAATAATAATGGAATTTTCTTTTCAGACTGGAAATTTATCAATAATTGCCATAGTTCTCATCTCCTATTCAAAATCTGTTTTGATCAAAATCTCAATTCGCCCTTTCCAGTAGATTATTTCTAGCGCTATAAAACTATTCCTGATTGTTTTGCTGATGTTTATCAGCATTATTATGATTATTATTATTATCATTGTCCTCATCACTATTGTTATAAATTCTATTGTTATTTAGACCACCAGAGAAGTTTGCGCCTATCGGTTGCAAAGTGAAACAAACGGAGATTAAGGCAATATAATAATAATTATTATTATTCCACTGGATTCCGAGCGGAACAAAGGGGGTCAACACGACTTCTTCAGTTTATCCTGTTATCTGAAGTCCGCCCCACCTGCCCCGACAACTGACCATCAGACTTTCATCTCCTCCTCATCCTCCTCCTCCTCCTCCTACTACTACTACTAACACGACCTCCCCCACATCAACATCACACCAAAACTAAACTCGTCATTCCACATTCATCCACATTCAAGTTCGACCTCAAGAGATGACCACTCATGCAATGTCAATCGACAGTTTCGTCAGTGTATGTCCAACCCACCTCCATCTCCTTTTACATATCTCTTGAGGAATAAATAGGTTCTTCATCGGTTCACTCCCACAGTTTATTGTTGTTAATTCTTTCCACCGGCCAGTCGTCTGATCTTCACCTTTGGAACCAGCTAGTGAAGGTTGCAGCTGTTGATAAAAGTCTTAGGCTGACCGTTTGAATTGCTTTTCGTGATGAGGGCACCCAGTTTTGACCCATAAAGATGCACTAACTGATTGGCTGACTGACTCAACTAACATTGTTGTTGAAAACTCGAATCTTGTTATTTTTATGCTAAGTACAGAAGAATATCTTACCTATATATATATCGCTACATGAAGGTGGGCGAAAGCTCCTTGAGTTTCATGTTCTTGAGATTTCATATGAGACATCTTACTTCGGTGAAAAATCAATGCCAATGCATCAACTGTGTCGCGGTTTTTGCCTCCTAAATCAAGTGAATTTTTAAATTTTGAAGACATTGGTCGGCTCACAGCATTTTATCATGAGCTGACATTGGTTAGAGGACCATTGAAAAACTTGGGAGTACTAGGTAGCTGTTTCATCCTAGTTTAAGACTATTCAGAAGTACACACCCATCACCAGGGTTCGAAACCAGAACCTTCCAGTTACAAGGCGAGCTAGCTTGTAGACCATTAAGCCACTGGGACCGTATCCAATGTCCAGCTCATGAATTCCAATTTCTACCGATTGATGACATAGCGCAATCGCTAGCCAATGTCATTCTTGGCGAGTATTTGTCCTTACACCCGACGTGCTGGCTTGTTTAGGAGTTTTAGATTTTAAATACTCCACGGCTTAGAACATGATACTGAAGTTTTCTAGGCTTCTTTCGTACACTGAAACTGTTGACATCAAAGAATTGAATACATGAGTGCTTCAAAGCTTGTTGGTTTTCCCTTAGTTTGATCCATCAATGAATCTATGGCATCACATTTTTTTTCAACTCGCGAAATATCACCCATTCACACCATGAAAATACAGAGAAACAGTCCGGCGAATTCATTGTCTTAGCTGTAAAAACAGTAATTTATATAATTATTTTTGTACGTATCTACACATACATTCAGTTTGTTAAACAGAAGTATAAAAATAAATTAGTTTGGGATATTATTCATGTAGTCAATATTATCTCATAACAAAAATGAAGACCAACAAAAAATATAATTGAAGCCGAAAAAACCAGTAAGTTTATGACAAAACCGTCCAAAAATTCTGGGTATTAATGTCAAGAGTATAGGGAAAAGTTGACCACCAAGTAATTCGGAAACTGCTTCAACCCTACAGCGTTCAGTGCTCCAAATCTTTATCAACCCCACTCAACAGCTAATGACACTCCACACAAGTCAAGTGATCCAGTAGAGAAAAAACTCACCGAAGCCTTTGAAGGGAAAACAGGAAATAAGATAGGCCTGGCCATTTCCACCATCGATGATACTCTTAATTGTGGTGGATTGCATATAGCGGAACACTATGTGGAATAAGAAGACAGGAATATATGTTTGGCTGACAAGAAGACTCTAGAAGATCTACACTTCACAGACGATTTATGTCTATTGTCATATAAATATTCGTACTAACAAGTTAGTAGCAGACAGGACTTCAAGTAGACATAGAGAAGAATGAGGTGATGAAACAACAACAGTAGGCAGCATTCACTATCTCAACGGAAGGAATGTAAAAGAGGGGTCACTTCCTTCACTCATCTGGCAAGCATCGTGTTTCAACTACCGGCCAAGTCACAGATGAAGATGTCAAAGCCAAAATCTTCATAACACTCTGAAATCAGTTTAGAAATCTCCCACACCCCTCAGCATAAAGAAAAAAAGATTCAAATCTTAAACACCAACATTCATTGAGTCAGTCAGCTTGTCAGTTATTGCCTCTATATGGGTCAGTGAGCCTATCACGAGAAGCGTTTCAGACAGACCGCTACAGACTTTTATCAACAGCTGGCTTCATACTCAAGATCAGATGACTGGCTGGTAGAAAGAATTAGCAACAAGAAACCAATGGAACGAACCAATCAACAGGTATGTAGAAGGAGATGCAGGTGGGTTGGACACACACTGATGAAAGCGTCGGCTGAAATTGCATGCGAGTTCATCTCTTGAGGTCGAACTTGAATGTGGATGAATGTGGAATGACGAGTTTAGTTTTGGTGTGATGTCGATGTGTGGGGGAGGTCGTGTTAGTAGTAGGAGGAGATGAAAGCCTGATGGTCAGTTATCGAGGCAGGTGGGGCGGACTTCAGATAACAGGATAAACTGAAGAAGTCGTGTTGAAGTCCTATATTCCACTTAGGATCCAAGGGAGTAAAAACAACAGAGAAAATTGTTAAAATGTATTACCTAACAGGTAAACCGAGTAAATAAACTGCCGGTTTAAGAAAATAATATGAATAAATGCCATGTTAAAATTGCCACAAGTGTAGTGATAACAAGACACTGATAACAATGGAGCTTGAGATTATACCTAAGCTAGGAAGAGGTCGTGGAAACATATTCACTTTGTCCAAATTATTTATCTCCAAACCAAGTTCACTTTTATTGAATTGAATTTTTGATTTTCCCGTCGATTGATTGATTGGACCGAAGTGCTCGGTCTCAGGTTGACATGTCGGCTTCTTGTGCAGATGCTTCGACGACGATGTCTGGGGATTTGATTTGTATACAATTGGTGGATGGTGGCTAGCAGTGGAATCCAGGATAACGCGCTTTCGTACTGTTTGGGACTCGTCAGCCACTGGATGTACCTGCATTTCTCAGTGAGTGATGATGTTCCCACCGAGGCTTTGGCGTTTGAAACTATGGGCACTGGGTTCGAGCCTCGGTGGGAACATCATCACTCACTGAGAAATGCACGTACATCCAGCTGACGAGTCCCAAAAATGGGACGAACTGTGCACCCTGGATTCCATTGCTAGCGACCATCCACCAATTGTATACAAGTTCACTTTTAACTGTTTGAAAACATTTGGGCATTGGGTATATGATATTCATTATAATAGAGGTTTTTGTGTTTCCCAATGAATGAAAATCGTTTTATTTTTCATTCATTAGGAAATACAAAACCCTCTATTATAATGAATATTTACTTTGTACATAGAAACCAGAGTTTCCTGTTTGAACAGCTGAGGCTTCACTCAACGTAAAGCATGCGGATAAATACAGGTTTCAGGAGGCCTCTTTTGACTTTGCAGATAGCTTTAAATGAATTTTATTTGAATACTGAGTGACCAGTGTGTTAAATATGTGTTCAATTTTAACATTCACTGTTAACTTCCCGTAGACATGTGGAATAATGTTCCTTGACTATTTTATATAAAATATGACCTATTTATCTCGCTTCGCAGAAGCAAGTGAGTTGCTAGATGCACATAGAAGCGGTTAGATACGATAGTTTATGTTTCAAGCTGTTAGAGGACATTTGACAGGAAAAGGATACCAGTCCTTTTTGATAGATACAGAGAGTGTTCAAATTCAGGCCGTCCGATATTCTCTTCTTTACGCTGTTCACAAGACGACCACCTCCTTGCTAAAACTGTTTACACATCAGTTCTTCACCTACTCTTGATGATGATGATGATGGAGTAGGATGTGTAATTTGCTGGAAAACAGT
The DNA here is from genome assembly GCA_944472135.2 of Trichobilharzia regenti. Taxonomy (NCBI): domain Eukaryota; kingdom Metazoa; phylum Platyhelminthes; class Trematoda; order Strigeidida; family Schistosomatidae; genus Trichobilharzia; species Trichobilharzia regenti. Next base: position 9,615,324 of record OX235270.1, read on the forward strand.
GAATTAAGAGCGTCTTCTTGTCTTTTATTAATGAAAATAAAGTACCTCTTTGGTTTCATTCTAACAAAAATGTGGTTTGTTGAATAAAGATTTGAAGGAGGATATAAAGATCTCTTGAATTTCAGAGTCTGAAAATTTTATCTGGAAGTTATAGATATAGTTAAATGAAATATATTAAACATCTGACAGTGCCTAAATACGAATTCCTTTTAATCATGTAGGCAATATGAATGTATTTTCAGATTCCTTTTTAGAAAGCGAATTTTTGAGAATGTACTTCTTTGGAATGGTTGGTATTGGACTTCATGACCTTAAGTATCGCGCATTACTTACCGTTACATTTAATGTTGGTAGTATTCTGGAAGAAAAGAAGTTGCTTAATACTTGGCTGAATTCATTGGAACACACCATTATTCAACATTTCTCTATGCAAAGGACCTAAATATGTGGAGAGATCTTTAAAGGTGTTAATGATATGCTAATGCTATTAGGAGACCTCAACAGACTGTTGGACTGATCCAAAGAATGGATGCTTCCGGCCAACATAGCAAATTGGTCAGCCATGAGCATTACACATGAAAGTGTCAGCTCAGACGACATACAGTGAATAACCCTTTCCTGCCATCAGTTCAGACTCATATGAATCTAAGTGTCTAAGTAAGTCATGACCAGAAAACAGCGGCATAGTGTCATGCGGTGACAGCTAGGAGTTTTATATCTTAGAATTAGAATCACCAGTGACATGTTCACTTCTTCATTAACATCTCTGGTGAGATCAAAACTGAAACACCGTATCCAGCCAGGCAGCCTTTGTCTTAGAGGTGGCTCATAAATTCTAGAAAGGGTTCAAAGGAAGTCAACATATCTGATTTTTGGTATAACCAGTTTATCATATGAGGAAAAAGTTAATGGTTCGAAACTCTACTCCTGGTCATACTGTATGCAGAAAAGAGATTTCATTACAATGCTCAAAATCCTAAGAAAGAACTACAGAACTGGTCTATCTTGTGTTTTGCTTCCCACCAGGCTGCAACAACTCAGGGGACATGATAGGAGAATTCAAAGCTCAAGTTTGAAACCACTTGGAACCCAAAACAATAAAATAAATAAATCATATTTTTACAGGATGTTCCAGTGATACGTATGCATGGCGTGTAGACTACTGCATAATGTTACACACCAGGCCCTTGACTGGAACCTGAACCAGAAGCGAAGGGTTGGGTGTATGTCCGAGGGTGACACGGAGGAGAACACGTAAGGAAAAATGAAAGCTTTTGGAAAGTCATGTAGCCAGTTGGAACTGATGGCATCCGAAATGCTTTGAATAAGCTTCAACCTCACAAGACAGACAGTTGTTGTACATAGACTTGAAATACAGTCAACATATATTTTTAAAAACCTCTCCAAAACTGACAAGCAGAAACCATATATAACCTTAAGGTTTACGATTAAAATTTTTTTACTAAAGACAAGCAGTTGCTGGTCAGACACTGACGTTGTCATTCAGTTTAAAAGTGAGCACCATTCTTATACGGAAGCAATACCGTATTAGATAAGTTTATTTCAGATATTACACAGAGACTATGCAGTATTAATAAATGGATGACTGGATGACCAGGTTTCGGGCATAAAATATCCCTGCTCAAAATAATATCAATTTAGTCACACGGCTTCACAACTCATCTTGCATACATACATTTAGAGGAAAAGACGTTCAGAGAAGAGTTACTCCTCTTTTCGGCAGTATCATTCTAAAGCTGCACAATCGCATATATTACAGTTAATTGTCTGTCTTAGTTCCAAAAATGAATACTTGCAAAGATTTGCCATTAGAATTGTAAAATTTAGTTAATAAATTACGCAATATAGGAGGCGTTAATTGGTTAGAAACTAAAGTCAAATTATTAAAATTGTAAGCTCTACATTACAAATTTCTTTAATGGGTTAGAAACTAAATTGAGATTAAATAAGCAGGTCGAGTGATGTGACGTAGTTTAAATGACGGGGTTGAGTAAAGCTCAGCTTAAATTAAAACTGAAAACAGGTCCAGTTAACAACAGTGGCAATAAGGGGTGGGGGAAAAATATTCTACAATTAGGAAACTACCAAGCAAGAAGGAAAGAGAAAAAAACTGCGTGTTTGGTACGTAGGCGGCACAGCGGTTAGGACTCTCACCAACCATGCACACATGGTTTTGGGTTCGACCCCGGCTGGCACACACCTGCTATCAATTGGTCGGCCTGCAAAATTTGGGCTACCGATATCACACGCTTAAAATTCCATACTTGTTTCAAAAATACGCTGCGGGATCGTGCTTTGATCAAAAAATAAAAAAAGTAAAAAACGTCTGGTCTACTGTAGATTTAATGACTGAACGAACTTCTTTTGAATTTAGAGTCCAGGGTTTATTATGTGAGTTTCCACTGCTCCTGTGGTTTGAAGAAGTTTGATTCGTACTCTTTGAACAAGATTCACACGTATTCTGTAGATGAGTTTGAAACTACTTTCTGGGTTTGCTTGGGGCTCCGATGCGGTCAGGTGTTCCAGAATAGAGCTTCTGGGAGGGGAGCATTTTTCTCCTTTTTGAAACCATGAGGGTAAGTGTTCGATGATACGTTTGGATAGCAGACGCTGGGTACGGCCGACATATCTAGCTCCACAGGATGAAGTTAATTGGTAGGTGCACACTGATGAAGCCAACATATATATATATAATAAATTTTGATAGTTTCCTCTTTCTATATCTCCAGTATAGGCGTTGCGTCATTCCGACTGTACGTGTGCGCTGTTGAACCAGTGAACAAGGATTCAGAGATTAACTTTTCTGTCTCTCCACCTAACTTTATTACTTTTTAATGCTTTCACCCTGCCCTACACAACCTATTTTGTGCTAACATGCAAGTGAATGCAACGCCGTAGCTGGGCTCCGTCTTTTCCAGGTTATTTAACTTAGTAGGGTCAATCATTCCAGGTCTAGTTAAGGACCAGTCAGTCTATTTGAATGCCATCCTAACTCATTCCAGGCTCATTTAGAATTCTGCGTAACGCCTCTGATGTTTCTCCTTTATAGGGCAGTAATACAGAGGACGAAGTTAAACTGTCATAGCCAAAATCTCAGTGACCAATTAGAACAAATCAGAATTCGCAAACAAAAAACTTAGCATAATCGTTGAAAAATGTACTTTAAGATCCATTGCTATTTCTGACACTGTTCTCTAACTTAACCTAAATGTGGCCATAACTCCTAATTCTAACTTCAACCCTAATTCTAACCTTAACTGTAGACCCTAAACTGCAGTCTTAACAGGCATAACCCTACCTAACAGTATAGATTTGGAGAGGAAGTAATTTAGAGAATCAGTAGATTACCGTATCTACTCTGCCCAAGTTCAGAAAGAAAGGTATGATTTGATTTGCAATGGCCTCTCAAAGCGTCTCCTCTATCTGATTGACCTTGAAGGTCGAATTTGACCTTGTCTGTGAAATCTTCAACTTCGCTCTATAGAGGGTTTGAAACCTACATTGGAATTCATAGGCCACTGGATTGGGTTCCAGTGACTTAATGGTCTACCTGTTCGCTGGCCTTGTAACCAGAAGGTGCTGGCTTTAAAACCTGGTGGTGGGTGCGTACTGTTGAAGAGTCCCAAACTAGGACGAAATAGATGTCCACTACTCCACTGCTGGTTTTCAAATGGTTCTCTAACTAATGTCAGCTCATGATGAAATCCTGTAACCAATCAGTCAAATCCCTACAAACCAGTACATTATTTTTGTTACACCACCAAAATCTATATAAAGCATTCTGAATGTGCATATCTTAACTGCAGTTAGCTCTCTGACGATGACTTCCTTCAATAAAATTCCTTTTATTTTAGGTTAATCAACTGTTAGTTAAACTAGCTTCGTTATCAACAAAAAAATTATCGACACATTAACACTAATAAAATTTTTAAGAAAAAATACCTTAGAAAGAAAGAATATGGGAAAATTTTCAAACAGGAAGTGGTGAGCTGAGAGCAATTTGTCAAAAACATGAACGAGTATCATATCTCGTAATAATTAAAGAAGAGATGACATCTATTCATGTCTTTTTCTTCTGACTACAAGGGAGATCAGATCTGCATAGGAAAACGTTTTGTTCAGAGATGCTTTTCACCTTCTTAAATCTTTACTTTAGAATTCAAGAAGAAAAGAAACAACAACAACAAATAAGCAAACAAATTGGAAACAAGTAAACCTGTGGCAAATATGACAGTAAACAAACATATTTGTTTGTTTGTTTGTCTGTTATCAGATAGAGTGATTTAACATGACTGAAACCTATTCAATTTACTTAACTGATTATAAGTCAGTGTGATGAGTCTCATATTTCTTTAAATATTTGTATAAACGTGGTAAACAAAAAGTTACATAATACATTGTAACAAACAAGAGCAACAGCCACAACCAATGAAGGAAGAAGAAGACGAAGAGGGCGAGAGAGATAAAGAGAAGTGTTTATTTGGACCAAGCAAAGCTTGAATTAACCAGGTACAAAGCTGCATGGTATACAAGCTTCCCTTGTAACCGAAAGGTCCTGAGTTCGAATCCCGGTGGGTGCGTACTGATGAAGAGTCCCAAACTAGGATGGGGGAAACAGCTGTCCAGTACTCCACTGCTGGTTTCCCAATGGTTCTCTAACTAATGTCAGCTCATGATGCAAATCCTGATAACAATAATGATAACATAATTGAATTTTAAGATTTTCCTGTCGACTGATTGAACCGAAGTGCTCGGTCTCAGGTTGACATATCAGCTTCTTGTGCAGATACTTCGATAATGTGCATTATCCACTAGACATCATCACTCACTGGGAAACGCAGGTACATCCAGCTGACGAGCCCCAAAAATAGGACGAAATGCACACCTGGATTCCACTGCTAGTCACCATCCACAAATTAAATAATAATAATAGCCTTTTACCAAACAAATATGAAATTTTCAGCCTCTAGTACAGTATTGCTCTCATTACATGGGCAATAATTAAAACAGGGTATTCACACACAACATTGATAATATTGCTTAATTAGAACACGAAAATGTTAACAACAAGATAATAATGAAAGAAAGAATAAAACCGAGTCAGTGAAATGTGTCTCGACTGAATAAGGTACCTCAGAGTGTTATACTTAGTCATTCAAGCATTAAGTCTTCTATAGTTACTTCTAGTTCCACCTACCTGATGAGGTGCAAGGAAAGAGCGAGACAGAGCGTTGTGTTTAGATAAGATGCTGAAAGTTCGACAAGAAGATATTTGCTCATTTCTTGTATGAGTCCATCTGTCCACTGTGTACCAACAGTATTACCCAATAGTTTAGTGATATCCCACTCTCTTTACTGACAGCTTTCAGTGCCCTTCACAGTGTAACAGACAAAGTCGCCCGGGAAAGATTAAGCAGCAAACACCAATAAAGAAGAATACTTAGAATACAAGAATTGATAAACTTTGAAAGTAGGAACGGAATGGTATCAGGTTGCCTTAACTTTCTTAGGTAGAATGTTAAACGAAATGTCTTTCTAGAGACCAACATGATATGAGAGGACCAGGAAAGATTAGAGGAAGTGAAAACAAATATTTGAGGCTTTAATAATGTTATAGCTGTGTTTGAAAAATATATGAGGATTCCATGTGATCACATGGCTGCCTACTATTACCAATTGTATTCCTAATTATGGTACACTGGTTCATACGGCAAACAGTGTATGAGCAGTTATAAAATGGATATACACTAGAACAACTAAAGAACCCGAAAACCTGGACTTAATGCATGGTTGGAAGAGGTAATTGGAAGGAAGCCTTGGACCTATATTTCCTGTCTCTTGGAACTCACCAGTCTGCAAGGCGGATCTGAAATCTTGAAGGAATTGATGTCCCTTCTGAGATTCGAACCCCTACCACCCAGTGCTTCAGTCGGATGTTACTACTGAGCTATTTGGGCTCGCGATTGACCTCCTGTAAAGACTGTATAGCATATTCTGATTGTACACTAACTACTGTTATGCGTGTCATGCAGACACGCTTTACTGATGAGTGCCACAAATAACGAGACTCAGGTCCAAGGCTTCCTACCAACTCTAAGCATCTAATAGCAACAATTCCAAATGCAAGGTTATGGCGAGGCACCCAGCATTGCAAGCTCAAATAATAGTATTCAGCCTGTACCAAACAAATGACTAGACTCATAACACTATTCAGTATCCAAAAAGATATCTGCATTTTTCGGATCATTATATATATATATATATATATATATAATAAACCTGGCAGGAACCAATGTTCCTGCAGGTCCTACTAGGCCAGGAAGGTTGTTAGAATAGTGATTAGAATAAAAGCAGCTACCGGCTGAGGGCGAAATCGTACTGCCGGGGAACAGGGATGTAACACCAGTGAGGTGTTTCCCTCATATGACCAGCATGCCAGCTATGCTGTCTCTCCACTCCGAAGAGGTGGGGGGGTTAGAAAAGGTTGACCCGAAAATTGTACATCCCGACTTACCCTACGGTGGTCCGTAGCCGGCGGTAAGTTTACTAATACGGAACCAATCCCAGAAACCAGTTCACACAGGCCGTGTGTGACCGGCCTCAAGCAGTTGTCTCCTGGGATTTGCGGTCACGCAACACTAACCCTCTTTCTGTTTCAGGGTACTCGAAGAATCAATCAACTTCCACGGTGTGGACAGCCGGGAAGTAACAACCGCCCACACACTTCCAAAAGCACACGAAGCCTTCCTAGGCATCATTCTCTAGTTAGCCAGCATTACTCATTGCGTAATACAGCTTAACACTTCATATTTCTGAGGTGGTAAACTTGTCTAAGTTCCCTTTATTAAACGAATATATGGATAAAAACCTATTTCTCATGGATATGTTCAAGCATAGAGTGCTCTTTAAAGTAATCACCTGAATAAAATAAATGAACAAAGTGACTATTTAGAATATATATCCTTAGAATATAGAATATACTCTTTCTAACTGGCCTTTAAACCCATAAAGGGAAAGTATTTGAGTTAGTACATCGCTATTGACCTTATAATCTTTCCTGGCCATTGTCGATTAGGCCCTCATAAACTACCTAGTACGTCTGAGGATTGTTATACTCCGGTCTTTCTGGTGAAACGCTCGCACATTTGCCACGCGATCATAGCCTCTGTCAGGTAAGACATATTCATTACCTTCTCGCTACAGAGATGGTATTTACAATAGTGAAAAGGTGAATGCGAACGTCTGATGCTTACAACTGGACTGATGGATATGTAAGTCTGCCCAGAGGAGCAGTAGAAAACCCCTGATTCAAAACCCCTGATGTAAATAAGCTACAGAATTTGAGAGAACTAAACTGAGCATGAAGCCGGTTTGGTCACTGTCAACTAAGAGAACTCAGCTCCTGGCGTATCTCTGTAACTTCTCAGGTCAGAGTTCAAATCTAAGCCTCAGGGAAAGGTGTTCCCTTAAGACAACCACAAGCTTCGGTCTGGGCGTTTGGTATGAATTCCAGCCCTTCCACAATCTCTTAGATTTTGAGTGGTGCCTCTCTTAGTTTCCATTATGTGCTGAGTTAATGTTTTAATAGGCTTTTTGAAGTCAGGAGTAACTTAAAAATAGGGAGAAGCACAAAAGGAAGAGAGAATACCTGAAGAGGTGGAATCACAGTATCACAAGAATTTAGTCATTTAGAAGAAGGGTCCCTGTCACTTTTCAGTTCATGATTAACCCAAATTCCGACACAAAGGAAAACAAAACACGTATTTCCGTGAAGAAGATCTCGGTGAATTCATTTTCTTAGGGGCTGTATAATCGAATCTATATAAACAATTTTTCGTGTAATAGGTTGGTAACAAAACTGATGAGTTGTCACAGTCATAGTTTTGAATATGTCAGTGTATAAAAGGATTTACATAAGTGTACTGGAGTTACGCAAACGCTTCCTTCAGAGTAGTCTACAAAGAAAATAGTCTCTCGTCTCCATTGCACTACTGAAGCCTCAGCCATTCACTTACAAAAACTGGAGCTATGTATTCAACTGAAAGTTATTCAACCACTCCCACCATCATCACCATGTTGATTTCTACTAACTTCACTTTTGTTTGTTTGTTTGTTTATTGTTCTAGCTCCTTGCAGCTCTTGTATTTCCTTTAGAAGCCTTCTGTGTGCATCCTGATTACAACTCATTCAGTCATTAAGTTATTCACCTCACCAGGCAACTCTAGTACACTTATTCAACTCCTTTTATCCACAGGCTAATACTGATTAACAAGTGTTGCCATGACAACGTATCATTTCTGTTACTGCTATCCTCTTTCATGAAAAAAACTGTAAATAAATGCGATTGTACGCCTCAAAAAGTAAGGTCAATTCGCCGAAAAAGCCTCTTCGTTGAACACTAAGTATTTTGTTTTCATAATTAGAAGTAGTTGTGACATGATTTTAGTGATGAATGAAGAATGCCCTAAACAGGAAAATAGTCAGAGAAATTATTCCTTTTTAAAATTTTATTTTGTTTGTGAAAGTTTTAACTCATTAACTTGTTTCTCATCACCGTCATCACCATCATCATCATTATTTTCTGTCCAATTAACACCAAGATCTATGTTAGAGTAGAGTCAGGCAAATTCAAGTTGTTTCAAGTGAACTGTACAACACTAACTACTACAAAGTCATCATAAACGCAGATTGCGGGATTTCAAAATGTTGTGTTGTTCTACATGCATGATGAGTAAGTGCAGTATACACTTAGTCAAAGCATTCATGCATTTCACTAACAGTTTGAACGATAATGAATTTCCCTCTTAACAGAAAATCTTTTAAGTAGAACACTTTAATTGTTCACTTTTTTTACCCCTTTCAACCACTGTTATGCTGTTATCACTATTTCCGATAACTTTTACATTTTACATTTCATACTCTTTATTGACATTATTATAGTAATGTAAATGTCCAGCTATCATTCAAACCAACAGACCAGTCTTCGGTCAGTTTTTCTATATGGGGCATAGACTTGGTGCGCGCGCGTCATCTAAAGCATTTTTAACACTCTGCTGCAGATTTTTTTTATCAACAACTACCTCCCCGCCATTCGCTTCATACTGAAGATCAGATGGAAAGAAAGGTATAGCGTCAAAGATCTCTGGCAAGAAGTCCACCAACCAAGAGCCTATGGCTCAACAAATATGCAGACTGAAATGAAGAGAGACTGGGCACACGCTGCAGAGACCGTCGAATGACATCGCGCACAAGGCCATCACTCGAGTAAAGACCTAGTTGGAAACGATGAGTTGACCTTGAGTTCGACCATGAAATGGAGGAAATCGTATGAGAAGAAGATGATAGGACTATAGGACTATCTGCCCAAAGGAGAGCATAAAATAGAACAAAGTGGGAACGTCCTGCTGAAGCCCTATGCTTGCTATCTTGACCCGATATTCCACTAGGATCCCAAGAGAATAATAATAGTAATAACGTAATACTAAATGTTCTGTTAATTATTTTCCCCTGTATTATGTAAATGTAAAAAGAAATTCTATGCATGCTAAAATTCCATCTTGTATGAAACATAATTTTCTGAATAAAGCCTTACTATTATTATTATTATTATTAGAGAACCCCAATTTCTTGTTTGATTAGACTATTGCGTGTCAGAGAATGATTAATCACATAACAGTTAATTTTGATACCGAAATAACAAGATAGAATAATTATGAGAACTGTTTAGAGCTCAGGCGTACCAAAGGACATATACATACTCATGAAGGTGAGTAGTAATTTCAGTTAAGAAAATAATTAACCACTGGTGTAGAGTTCTGTAATTTTCGCCCAGTTCTGAATTCCTCTAGTCTATTCATCTACCTAAAAGGTCAAGTAACTTCAATCCACTGTGAAAAAAAATTTACTAATTACTACAAAATTTCTTGTATAAAGCAATGAATGAAAAACGATATATTACTGATAGGAAGAAGTAAGTAGTTATATACCACTCATATAAACCCGTAGTACTTGCTAGCCGGATTAGAGACATCTGGACATCAGACGGCAAGTTTGCTCGTTTGAGGCAAACTAATTAGCAAATCGCAATATTTGACTTATGGTGTCATCATGTCTCCCAAAAAACCAACCAGAAATCGCGTGGTTAGGACTGATTCGTCTGTCTGAGCTTGGACCCAACTCAGCGAAACAGCCGCCCAGTGTTCAAATGTGTTTCATTTGGCTAGCAAGTATTGCTGGTTGATGTGAGGAGCATTCAAATACTCATCTTAATCAACCAGTAAGTAGTACATAATTTTGAGCATTTACTCGTGTTTTCTTGATTAACATTGATAGTATCAAGCAGATTACCTATCGTGATCTGAATAATTTCGATTTCCAAAGGTGGAAATTATGCTGATGAAATATAATTACCTCGAACAGTGTAAATTACAAAATTAACCAGGAACTAATTTGCAAATTGCGAAAATTTGACACTGTTTCTACCAATCTTTCAAAATATAATGCTGCTACAGAAACTTCAAGTCACCAGCTTGAAGCCCTATGTTCCACTGGGAACGTGAAGGAAAACAAAAAATACCTTTACTATAGTATTATTAAACCAGAATTTTTTACAAAAGCTTAGCTTATGTACACTAACTGAGTCAGTCATAGGGAATATTTTTGTTTAGTACAAAGGGATTTTATTCCATACAAAGAAATCTTTTCAAGGTAACTGTACAATTAATACATGATTCCAGTTACATAGGGAACAAATTCGTTGTTATGGGTGTGTTGATGACATATTCGTAGAATGCAAACAATGAAAGTCATACGTCCTATCCACTTTGGCCATTGAATGATGCACATGAAAACATCAGCACAAATTATGAAACATGAAAGCAATGGGAAGTTTCACTTTCTTGACATTACCAGGAGGAGGTACTTGGAAGACTAGAGAGTCTTCAAAGATCCATTCACCAAAAGTCTACTTTGGATGGACAATAGTTAAATTTCAGTAGTTTTGGGTTGTTGTTTTTTTCAGAACTAGAAAAATATACTTCTACTGAGAAATTCGAAGGAGATTTTTATGAGCCTTGAGAAAATCTTGATTATTCATAAAAGTTCATTAACAAGTGCAGAAGGCAGGAAAATGTAAATGCGAGACATACCACCATGAATAAGAAGCTTGTCTTTATATGGCATAATTCCAAAGGTGAGAATATCGCAGGAATAGTCGATAAAAATATTTGAAAATCAATGCGATGCTCACTAACCACTGGTCCTATTCAGGTAGGTAGTTACCTGGAGTTCTAGTGGGAAGTAGTGAGCAATAGGGTGCACTAGGTTGGGTGTGAAGACAGACACTCGCCAAAAATGACATTGGCCAGTGGTCACGCTATGTCGTGAATTGGCAGAAGTTGGAATTCATGGGCTGGCCACTGAGTCGGGTCTCAGTGGCTTAATGGTCTGAGAGTTCACTCGCCTTGTAACTGGAAGGTTCTGTGTTCGAACCCCGGTGGGTGCGTACTGCAGGAGTAAAGTCCCAAACTAGGACGAGACAGTTGTCTGGCATTACTCTCAGGTGGTTTACCAATGATTTTCTAGCCAATGTCAGCTCATGATGAAATCCTGTAACCGATCAATCAAATCCCTGCAAACCAATATCTGAAAGACTGAATACTTGACTAACCAGAGCCTATCTTAAAGTGAAGTCGGTTTCCAATAATCGAACAACATGATCTTTGATGCAACCAAACGTCAGACGGTATGTTTTTCACGCTAACTCTAAATGTGCACACCAGTCTAAATAGATCTGCGGTAATAGTTTTACTGAGAGAACATGCATTGAAAAGACTTTGTCTCGTGAGGTGTAGACTGTTTTTTAATAGTACTATTATTGCCCACAAACCCGTCAAGATGTTCATAAAATTGACATTATGGAATGGACAATAATATTATTTCGTTCCCCTCGAGTTTACCGAAGCCATTGTTATCAACTGTGCGTCAGTGGGTTAGCCGTAGAACGCTCGCTAACCATGCATGCGTTCCGGGGTTTAATCCCAGGCCGACACACTCCATTACTTTGTTAAGCCAGGAGTAAGGCTAATGAGGAGGGAAGGTTGGGTGTGAAGCCAGCAACCTCATCCCGTAAAAATAAAACACACCACTGCTACTGAAACCTCAAAACTCTAACCTGAAGCCCCTGAAAAGAATAAAATAATGATTATAATATAAATGCCGTTGAGTAAAGAAAACCCGATTTCAAACCCTCCCGTATCCTAATAACTCGACTTCTTTTATTGAACTGCAAAATCCTTCGCTTTAACCTCTCTTCTTTCGGTATATTATAATTTTCGGTAAGTGTTTGTTTCTGCTACCTGAGATGAACTCACTGCATCATGGTGCAAATTATTAGTCTCTTAATAGCAACGTGTTCACCATATATTATTCTTATGTAACTCCTTCTTCAAAGTCATACAAATGTAACTTCAGAAGAATTGTTTTTATTTCATATATTTGGTTCCCTTGATAAATTTCGATAGAGAGGAAAGAAAGACCACTCCCTTGGTAACCGTATTGCTTTCCTTACACTAATTAGTCATACACATATTGAGCTCATCTCACTAAGCAAGGTTTCGACTTGATGAACTTTAACCTACTTGAGTTGCTATTTAGACGTACAAGCTAACACTGTCTATTAGATTTTTTTGTTTTGTTTTCTGTCTTCTCTATTTTATAATTTTCACCTAATTTCGGCGTCCCCAGTTAAACTGTTATCATACCACCTCAGCAGTTACGTACAAACATGTCTATTTACCCTAGTTAGATTGAATGCAGCTGATGAGAAACTCACAGAATATAAATGACATCATCTTATTCTGCTCAAATCATTGATTTTGCTTTAGTGAAGCGAAAATGATTAAGCGAACGTGCAAAATTCTAAATAATGTTAAAATGTCTTAGTATGTGCATAGCACTAGGGAAGGCATGGCTTTTAAGAGAAAATTTATGTAAAATAAAGTGGACAATATTCGTATTCTTATTGGTCGAGTAATACGATTCAATAGTGTTTACTTATATTATAATTATATCCTTTAATTCCTAAGGGAACATAAGGCTTCAGCTGCGCACCTCCGTTGCCTTTTGTTTCCTGCCAACTTTCTCACTCCGCTCCAAGTCTGCCCACATGCTTTCATCTCCTCTTCACATGACCTCCTCCAAGTCACCCTCACACTGACGACCAACTCGCCGCCCGCTTCCTTTCGGCCGGGTTCCACTCGAGCGATGGCTTGTCTTGTCATGCCACTTGATGGTTTCCTCAGCGTATGGCCAGCCAATCCATCTCCATTTCTTCCTGCCTATTTGTTTCACAATCGGTTCCTGCTGTGTTGGTTCGCTCATTGCCAGAGATCCGTGTTGCTGATCTTTTCTGGCTGGCCATCTGATCTTGAGTATTGGGCGAAGACAACTGTTGATGAAGGTCTGGAGTTTGTTTGAGATGCTCTTTATGACGCTCAGTGCAAGTCTCTGATCCGCATAGAAGCACTGACTTTACATTGGAGTTGAAAATCCGGATCTTATTTTTGATGCCGAGTGATGTTGACTTCCACACAGACTTGAGAGTAATGAAAGCTTGTCTTTCTTTTCCGATTCTGGCTTTGATATCCTCCTCACTTCCGTCCACCTGTAGTTGAAACGATGCTTCCCAGGTAGGTAGGCAGGTGAAGGAGATTGTTTCTTTTATGTTCCTCCCATTTATGCTGGCTGATTGTCGTCTGTTGTTGTTGTTGTTGCTGTTATTGTTGGCCAGGAATCTTCATCACCTACCTCCGTTTTATCCATGTTCACTTGAAGTCCAATCTTTGATGCTTCTTCTATCTCCAACTTGTTGCTTTTCACTTGCATATCTTCCAGTTTGTGGGAAATCAGACATATGTCATCATCGCGGGCGAAGTCCAGATCCTCCAAGTCTCTTCTTGTGTGAGTCCATTTTATGCCTGTTTCCTTATTTCCTGTTGTCTGTCGCATTATCCAGTCTACTGCAATCAGGAAGATCATTGGCGATAATAGACAGCCTCGCCTCACTCCCGTCCTCTTATATTATATGCATTATATATATATATATATATATTATCAAAGAACTTATATGCATTAATTAAATTATGTCAAACGCGCTACTATTATTCTTACTGTCTAAGTCAATTGAAATAGAGATTAAAAAACTAAGCTACATAATCCTAAGTTTGAAATAAAGTAAATTCCACAAGTAACCTTTGAAACTACTGTAACACTATGGAGCGCAGCACCCAATTCTTTATCAACCCCACTCAACGGCTATACCATGATCACACAAGCCAAGTGATCCACTACAGAAAACTCACCGAATCCTTTGAAGAGAAGACATAAATATGACAAGGCTGCCTATTATCATCAACGATGATACTTTTAATTGTGGTGAATTGCATATAGCGGAAGACTGTGGGGGGGGTGGGGTGGGGTGGTGAGAAGACAGGAATATGTTGGACTGACAAGAAGATATTACAAGATCTGAACGTTGAGTATGATTTATGTCTAATGTTCAATAAATTCGAAGATGTACTGGTGATAACCAACAAGTCAGTGGAAAAGAGGACTTCAAGTAGACACAGAAGAGAAAGAGGTGATGAAAATAATCAACCAAAAAAAGACAGTAGGCACCAATCTTTACCAACGAAATAAATGTAAAAGAGGTCACTTCCTACACTTATCTAGCAAGCATCGTTTCAACTACAGGCCCAGTCACATATGAGCATATCAGAGCCAGACAGAATCGGAAAGTCAAGATACACCTCCGTCACTCTGAAATCAGTTTAGAAATCCTCTGCACTCTCCTGGATCTTCAACATCAATATTGAGTCAGTCAACTCTTCTATATGAGTCGGAATCCCGGCGAGACCGTCACAAAAAGCATTTTGGACAGGCCTATGTAGACTTCTGTCGACAGCTGCCACCTTCGCTAGTTGGCTTCATACTGAAGATAAGATGAATGGCCGGTAGAAAGATCTGTCAATAGAAAACTGTAGGAGCAGGCCAATCGTGAACCTATTGCTGAAGAAATATGTGGAAGGAAATGAAGGTGACTTGGACACACTCTGCAGAGACCACCAAACGACATCGCAAACAAGATCTTAGAGTGGAACTCGAATGAGAAGCGTCAGATGGTGACATGGAGGAGATCGTGTGATGAGATGAGAAACTATGCCAAATCTTCAGACAAGCCAAATAGAACAGAGGAGAATGGGACGAAATGGAGGTGTGCTTGTGAAGCCCTATTTTCCTCGGAAACCATAGTACTTGCTGGTCAGATCGAAGAGGTTCAAGCATAGACAGACGTTTCGTTCGTATCAGACTGGGCTTATCAGCAGTGCACCCGGTTTGACCGAGCTCAGGGAGCCTATTCAGTGCAAACCATCTGATTTCTGGCTAACTACATAGACGAACTGGTTATAAATTAGATTAATTTGACTCAGGGGGTTACCAGTTCGCCAAAATAGCTAACCAGAAATCAGGTGGTCTAAAATATCTTGGCTCTCTCAGTTCAGTCGAATCAGATACACTAACATTGAGGTCGGTCCCAACGGAAAGAATCGGCCATCCAGCATCTACTCCTGTCTTCCTAATTACCATTTATGGCATCATAAATTGTGATATGAATAATTTCGGCTTTGAAAAGAAATTACACCTAGAAATGTGTGAATTTCAAAATAATTTGAAAACTATTCATTTGATTTTAAAACGATTGTCTAGCGATGCACAGCACAAAACTAACATTTTTAAGCTCTACAGTGAGCTATTACGGCGATTACACCTCTAAAGTACTGGTTCATTGATAGGTAGGTAGGTAGGTAGGTAGGTAGTTACCTGTGGTTCTAGTGGGAAGTCGTGACCAGTAGAATGCAGCAGGTCGGGTGTAGGAACAAATACTCGCCAAAAATGACATTGGCCAGTGGTTGCACTATGTCGTGAATTGGCAGAAGTTGGAATTCATGAGCTGACACCGTCGGATCGGGTCCTAGTAGCTGATGGATGGTTTACGAGCTAGCTCGCCTTGTTACCAGTAGGTCCTGTTTTTAAACCCTGGTGATAGGTACGTACTGTAGGAGTGGAGTCCCGAACTAGGACGAAACAGCTATGTGGCAGTACTCCTAAGTATCCCAATGGTTCTTCAGCTGATGTCAGCTTATGATGAAATCCCGTAACCAATCATTCAAACTAATACTTGAGAATGAAATACACTTTTTGTAACCTATTTTTAATCCTCTTTTCCCTTCTTAGCAGTTATCTGGAAATGACTATTCATTACCTAACTAGTTAGTTACCAACCCTGTCGATTACGTAGGATTACCGACAACTTTTAAAACATTATTAACACTTATATACTGATTTATTTTGCTGCTAACCCTGACCTCTTTTATCAGCTGACACTGTATAAATAAAACCACTAAATATCTGTACAGCTCTGAAATGTATTTAAGTAAAAGATATATCTTTTCTGATTTTCCCCACAGATGATGATGATTGGTGCTTGTTGTCGGTTAGGTGTCTTCACCACTTCCGTCTTTTCAGTGTTCACCTGAAATCCTGTCCTCTCTGTCTGCCTCTTCCGCCAAAATGTTACTTCTTCCCTGTAGATCTTCAGGTTTATGTGACATTAGACATAAATCATCAGTGAATAAATCCAGGTCCTCTAGAGTCTTTTTTGCCAGCTCGACGTATACCTTTCTCCTCATTCACCATTACAATTAGAAGTATCCTTATCTCAAACTCTTCCTTGAAGTCTTCATAGTGAATAACTTGGTATGTGGTGCTATCATACAGCTGTTTGATTAGGTTTATCAATATTTGTGGTATTGCCCGTCTCAGGGTTAAATCAGTTGCTAGATTGCCTCACAGTGAACTGTGTCGTAAACACTTAACAAGTCGATGAAACACAGCTTATGCGTTCGCCGAAATAATCAATTTCGATTGATGAGGTGAGTACAGACTTGGCTGAAATGATTGCTGACGAGTAATCAGAATCTGTGAGTTATCTCCTACTTTAAAAAAAAAGCCTACTAAAAACTCATTGTGACAGACTGTCGCTTCAGAAACGTTTTCCATACATTATGTCAAGAGATTTGCATATTATTATTATTATTATTGTATCCTTTAGTTCCTAGAGGTACATAGGGCTTCAGCTGCGCACCTCCATTGACTTCGGTTTTCTGACAACTTTTTCAACCTGCTCCAGGTCTGTCCACATGCTTTCATCTCTCCTCGCATGACCTCCTCCAAGTCACCCTTGGACGACCAACTCGCCGCCTCCCTTTCGGGTTCCACTCGAGGGCTTGTCTAGTGATGTCACTTGATGGTTTCCTCAGCGTATGTCCAGCCAATCCATCTCCATTTCTTCCTGCCTATTTGTTTCACAATCGGTTCCTGCTGTGTTGGTTCGCTCATTACCAGAGATCCGTGTTGCTGATCTTTTCTGGCTGGCCATCTGATCTTGAGTAGTATTGAGCGAAGACAACTGTTGATGAAGGTCTGGAGTTTGTTTGAGATGCTCTTTATGACTCGCCAAGTCTCTGATCCGTATAGTAGCATTTGCATGTCATTGATAAATTATAGACATACTACCATTTATGCCTCTCTAATATAAATAATACTTTTTGATACTGGAGGAGAAATTAGACACATTAGTTCAGAAATGAGTTGTTCTCAAAACGTCATCCAGTTACCTATACCGTATCACTATGTATTATATTAAATAAACTTATACATTATTGAATTCGGTAATAGGAACAATCCCCACTTGGAAATTTGGAAAACAAGAGGATTGAGTGAGCGAAGAAATATTTACTTTTCAATTAAATCCTCATCTCTGGCTCTAGTCTAATATACACATATAGCATTTTGAATACAATACACAACATTTTACCAATCAGATGGCGACGTGTTTGTTAACGTTAACTTAGTCAGTATCAGCGTATCCAATCGGGGTGGTAATCAACGAAGAGAATTAATACTAAACAATTAAGGGGCAACAAGTGGATTGCATAATGCATAATTCTAGAAAACGGAAGAGTAATTATGGAAAAGTGAGTGTTGCTTACGCAACGGATAGTTAACGAAAAATAAAGCAAATCTGGACAATGATAACTTGTGATTGAAAATGAAGTCTACGAGCTCGCCTTCTAACCGGAAGGTCCTGCGCACCAACCCCCACCCCCCCATGGGTGCGTACTGATGAATAGTCTCGAACTAGGACGGATGAAACAGCTGTCGAATACTTTCGGCGGGTTTTCCAATGGTTCTCTAGCTGACTTCAATTCATGATGAAATCCTCCAACAAGAATGAAGTAGTCAGAAAAAATATAATAATTCGAACAGTTACAATTTTTAAAAGACTTAAGGGGAGGACAACTAGTCAGGTTTATGCATTCATATAACAGCGGCTGAGGTAAGGAACGTGGCTCCATGCATTGCTTCTTCTGAACACAAAGGTACAGCTTCTTCAGATAGATTTCTATGGCTTCAGTTGTATACAGAAGATGAACTAGTAAAGCAAAATTGATATTGGTAGAAATGCGATAAATAACTTCAAATGCTGTACTAACACCAACTTTAAGCTCACTGTCTACAAGGTGGGCTAAAACGGAGCTACGAATAGATCTTGTTTGTCCCTTGCGTAACCATGCAGGTCGCTGTTCGGAAATACGATGATAAATCTGAGTAATTGTACGCCCAATGTAGCTGGCTCCTCAACGTCAGTCATATGACAAGTTTGTCCTAATTTCTCCAACGTAAAATAGGGCAGTAGTGAGGAGACAAGACAGTAAGAGACGAGAGATATATGTATAAAAGCTGAAGTTACATAGAAGGTATGATCGCTCCTGTAAAGTTTTTCAAAGCATGATCCAGTAATCTTGATCAATTTTAGATTTGAGTAATTGTAATCTACTTATTGTTTCACCTTCTGAGTAACAAGCTGGATGAATACCTAAAAAATGGTGTATTATTCGCTAACACCGCCTGTCTTGCTTCTTGACATTTTTGTCCTAGTAAATTCGGTCTTTCGTTTAACTTTCTTTCTTTCTGTCGCATCAACACAACTTTTTTTATTGAGAGGTGTTCATCAGCTTACAACGAACGAATATGGCTATTAATGAGCTAGGCTTTTTCTTCATGATTCAGTAGACTAATAAAGTTTAATTCACTCTATATTCTCAGTTTCACCTACACATATATCCTAACACATATCTGATTGTGAGATACATGACGTAGGCAATTATTATTTTCTTCTGCCTTTGTTAACTTTTCTCACAACAGATATTATTCACAAAATCACAGATATTTCCGCCTCACCTAAAAACTGGTTTCACCTTCTATCAGCTTCGAAGGAAGAAGACTAAGACAGTTACAGCAAGCCAACAAAAATCAAACTGTAAGTTTTTACTTACTCCCAAATACCACTCTTTATTTTTACAATACACTAATCAACCGATAATCTTTCATCAAAACAAAACGCAAACAGTGTTTCAGTGATTAGTGTCATATTTTGTTTAAAAATATTCCATTCACAAACAGTTTACGTAAATGTATTATTATTATTTTTTTTTATAGTCACAAAGCTTTATAGAGAAATACTATCATAAAAATTCGCTTCACTGTCATTAGTTTAGTGGATTTATTTATCCCCGGAATCTGTCACGTCGTTTTGATCGTCTTCTGTAGTCCAGTATTGCATCTTCTCCACACTGTTCCTTTATTCAGATAAAATTATAAAAAACAAACATGTGATCAGGCAGTGGCTGTAACACAGAGAAAGAATATCAATTAATTCTACTATCATACATGGTGTAAAAGTTGCAACTTAGTCGATTGTTGAATAACCTTTGATCTTCCCT
Organism: Trichobilharzia regenti; assembly: GCA_944472135.2. NCBI lineage: Eukaryota > Metazoa > Platyhelminthes > Trematoda > Strigeidida > Schistosomatidae > Trichobilharzia > Trichobilharzia regenti. The sequence continues at coordinate 9,635,249 of OX235270.1, forward strand.
GGCCTTCCCACATCATACCGGCTTCTAGAAAGCTATTCTGTTTGATATTCCACGTAAGGAAGTTAAGACAATCGGCTTTTAGTCAGTCTCCACTTTCCCACTATGTTAGTTCTTGTATTCTACCTGTTCTGTTCTATCGCTCTCCCTTAATCTTTCCTGGAGTACTTAAGAAAGACAGGCGTCAAAAGCCGTCAGTTGGGAGAGTGAGGTGTCGCTCGTCATTACTGCTGTTGTGCACAGTGGACATATGGATGCATGCAAGAAATTAGAGAATATTATCTCATAGGACGCTGAGCCTGCTCTCTATACACAACTCTCTCCTTGCAGCTCATCAGGTAGGTAGAACTAGAAGCAACTACAACTAGAAGCCTTTATGCTTGGACGACTAAATATAAAACTCTGCAATACCTTATTTGACTGGGACAAATTTCATTCATCACACTACCAGCTTACTGAAGTAAGTGACTGTCTTCATCCTTCCATTCACTAATATTCTGTTGTCAATATTTTCACCTAATTTAATTTTATACTCATATCCTTACTGAACAACACTCATAATTGAGCGCGAGGGTACCAGACCCATCCAGCAAAAGCACCACAAAGCTGTTATTATTATTAATCGCTATTGAGAGTACAAAGCGTGAACCTCAAAGCCCTATGTCCCATTCGGAGCAAAAAGGAATTACAATAATATAAGACTGTTATATCGTAGCGTCACAGAATAACGCTTACACATTAATGCTGCAATAACTCATTGCCTTTACATATGAATATCATCTTTTAGTCGACAGTATGCTGTAAAGAAAGACTAAGTAATACTGCTATGGCTTAGATGATTCTAAATTCTCTATTAAAAGCGAACGTTTATTTAATCCAGAGTCTTTGGGACAGCAAATATTCCAATGAATCTAAGCCACTTGTTTCCAGGCAGATTCTCAACACGGCGGTGACCATTTGAATTTCTGCCAATAAACAAGGCAAAATTATGCCTTTATAAGCTAAACAACCAGTTAATATGCACTTTGAAAAAATGTTGGTGGTGTTGTTGCCATGACGATTGATTGCTTGTAAGTGATTTTCTTCTAGAGTAATTAATTACTTGACATGGTAAAACGAAATAATTGTTCAGTGTTTTAAGGTTTATATTTTTTGGAAATTCTTTTTTCCTAAACTTTGGAATAGTAACAATTGTAGGTGATTTTCGTAAAAAAAACGCATGTATAATAAAAGCAAATTTTTCTGAAATTCAAAGATGATATCAATTTTTGGTGCAGATGATGAAGAAGGAGTGCAGTCACACGAAAAGCGGTCAAGTACACCAGGTCTATTGTATGTGTTAGGTGCGTTGGGCTCACTGTCTGTAATGTGCATGTAGCGCTATTGGTTAACTGCAGTATACCAGCTCTCTCTCTCTCTCTAAGTATATTTCCCTAATTACTCAATCAATCAGCACTCAGCCTTACTTGTAAGTAAGCCTATGTGATTGTATACCCGCCGTTAAAGCAAAACTTACAACACCTAACGAATCCGAAGTTGGGCTAGACGTATTATTTAGTCAAGACTAATTTGATTCCTTTTTGATCTATTATTTTGTAGTCCTACATTTAGTTCGGCTTTGTGGAATTTAAACCTCACCTCTCAACAAATATAGCGGTTTATTTTTGGTCTGTCTGCAAATAACTGGTCTAATAAATGGGGAGAATGTGTACGGGCGAGAAAATTCACTACAATTTTATGTATCATTCGAATAGCAGTATTAACATTGTGCTTTTTATATCGATTCTAGTATGTTCTATTCAATATTTCATCAAATAATAGTGCCAAGCATATTTTAAACAAAAATGCATAGAAAAAGAATTGAAGGATAATATTCGACTACTTACAATCAGTTGCTGCAAAGACGACTGACACTGGGCATACCTGATAAAAAAAATAGAAAAATGAAGTACATGTATAGGCTACATATATATATATATATATATATATATATATCAAATATAACCCACTGTAATTCCTGTATTTCCAGCTTGTATGAAACCTGTCGACACCTGTCGATCAGATATTAACAATCTAGAAAATCATGGTTTTTGTCAGATTTTCAACTGACAAAACTTAGAACTCATGTCTGGATCACTGGGTTTCACCCCTCGCCCCAGTGGTAGAGAGGTAGTCAAAGAACTTGGCTGGTACCCGGAAAGTCTCTGGTTTCTGTAACCATTGAAGAGTTGTAAATTAGGACAGAACAGCTAGCAGCTGTTCATTGTACACTGACTTTCAATGATTCCTTAACTGATTTACTGTCATGTGGTTGAGAATGGTGAATTTTCATGTAAGTTGCATTGATTGATTTCGTTTTTACAGTAAATTTCATGACATATTCCTGAATTATTTTGTAAGATGTTGCTTTCTGTGTTTTTTTTCATCATTTAATCTGTTCCCAATACACCGTGAAGGTACTACATTGGAGGTCCAGTAGCAAAATGCTTGGCAATCAAATACGTGGTCCGGGTTCGTTTCCTGACGCTACTGAACCGGCGGGGGGGGGTACAGAGAAGGTTCAGCGTGAGACCAGTAAAAACAAGCCGTAAAAAATAACCACCGCAGCTACAACTTCAAAGCTCAAACATAATGCGCAAAAGAAGGGGGAACAAATACCATGACCTCAAGCTCATGAATACCCGACCAACTGCTATTTGTCATTCACACACACACACCACATGATAGCCTTTTTCTTCAAACCAAAGGCGACGGCGGAGAAAAAACTATCAAGCGAGTAAAACAGGAAAATAACTGGAAGTATAGCGGCAAAAACCATGTCTCAGGAAAGCCCCTTTAAAAACTCCCACAGTTTTCCTGATACAGCTTTATTACTGAGATGAAATTCAAACTGGCACAGGTTGGAATCCAGCGGCCACTGCATCAGGTCACAGTGACTGAATGGCTTGCCAGATTGCCTTATAACCTGAAGGTCCTGAGTTCAAATCCCAGCAAAGGATGCGTACTACTGAAGAGTCCCAAACCAGGACAAAACACCTATTCAGTACCTCTTAGTATTCCAGTGCTCCTTTAACTGATGTCAATTCGTGATCAAACCTGCCATCAATGAAATCCCTGTAAATCAACACTTGAAATGTGCTGATTTGGTGACAGCCTGAAATTTCGTGGTCTCAATCGTCGCCGTCAATTTTTTCGATTAGAATCAGTAAAAAAAAACTAAGATTATTTGAGTTTTTCTTAGAAACTTCACGTACTGTTGATCGCTTAACTCGTATCCAAAAGCAGACTTGATAAGTAAATAAAATAAGCTCAATTTTTATTGACACACGGTATTTAAAAAACCATCCGAATAGATAAACATTAAATTGAACATTATATATATATATATATATTTAAATCATTGAGGACGAATAAATTAAAGATAAACTGGTTGAGATTTCAGGCGGTAGAAAGAAATAATTCCAACTTTAAATCTCCACTCTTCTTTGTCTTCCTGAAGACTTGAAACAATCGGGCGAACAATTAGGCAGGTTCATCATCGTATTTCCGAACATCATCCGGCATGGTTAAGCAAGGGACAAACAAAATCTATTCGTAGCTCTATTTTAGCTCACCTTGTAGATAGTGAGCATAAGGTTGATGTTAATACTGCATTTAAAATTATTTATCGCATTCCTACTAATCTTAATTTTGCTTTACGAGTTCGTCTTCTACATACGACAGCTGAAGCAATCGGAATCCACCTGAAGAAGCCAAACTTGTGTGTTCAGAAGAAATTTGTACAGCCACTTTCATTACCTTGGCCATCGTTACATGACTGTATAAACCGGACTACTCCATCACCCTCCCCCTAGAATAATTTTTCTTTCTTTTTTAAAAAACTATAATTGTCCAAATTATTTTATTTTTCTGACTACTTCATCTTTAATTACGTGTTATCCTTGTAAAAATTATTTTATTCTTATGTCCACTTAAACTTTAGTTACAAATTATCATTGTCCAAATTGTTTTATTTTCTTTAACAATCTGTTACGTAATCAACCTGTGCACACGCTTATTCCTTAACTGCTCTTCATTTTTCCAAAATTATGCATTATGCAATCCACGTGTTGTAACCATTTCCACATTTTAATTATATATATTAATTTTTCTTCGTTAATTATCACCCCATTGACATTTTGACACCGACTAATTATTGTTAACAAACATATCAGTGCCACTTGGTGGTTGGTAAATTGTTGTGTATTGTAATAAAAATGCTATACGTGTATATTAGAGTAGAGCCAGAGATGAGGATCTAATTGAAAAGTAAATATTTCTTCGCTCAATCTTTCTCTTTTCTAAATCTATATTAGTCGTACTTAGTGGAGGAGGATTCAATTGAAAAGAAAACAGGCTATTCTTTTTCACTAATAATAAGTCCGTACAAATGAAAATTCGATAGTATTCTTTTTCATGAAATCGAATCTTCTACTGTTGTACACTTTCGACTGAAAGGAGTCATTTTTGCAAGAAACCAAAAACACTGAACGTCGGATTCTGTAAACTGATCTCCGCTTTTCACTAGTACAACACCACGGATATGGAACAATAGACGGAGAAGAAAAAACGGTAATTACAACACTTATCAACCATACACGTGTTGCGTGTTTTATATCCTCCAATCCAACTCACTTTCAGAGCTTGCTTGGCCTAGTTGACTAGGTGGGAAGGTTGGGTGTGAGGCTAGGTAGGCATCCCAACCCCGTGAATACAATACCACCGCCAGTGAAACTTCAAAAGCTTGTAGTCTCCTATGTTGCATTCAATACCTCTTTTTTCAAAACTGGATAGGTGTAGGTGAATTAACCCCTCCTCCCCCCCCAAAAAAGAAAACAAATCAGTTTTATTACGCAATGTGAATTTAAAATGAATAATATTTTGCTATTCCTGTCACCATTTGTTCTATTCAAGCTGTCTGCGGTAATTGTTTTACTTGATTCTCTCTCTCTCTCTTTCTAGTGATCGTGTTCAAAGCCTAGTTTCATGTCTGATAATCTTTTTTTAAAAGACACTAACTAGGCTTTGCTTTTCCCAATGCTTGAAATTGTAACCGTAAATATTACAAAATTTATTCGACTTACTCAGCTTCTCGAGTGTATATTCCATCAAGTCTGGATTAAAAAAACAACGAAAAAAAAGAGAAAAAAAGAGGGAATTCAAATTATGCTGTCTGCTGAATGAAATTTTATCCCTATTATTCAATTGTTAGAAATTATGCAGGGCTTTTTTCAAAATATCAATTTCCATGGGGAGTGGGGGCGGATATCGCATAATTATCCGTAAATTGGCACAAAACTACATAGATGATCGGTTCTAAAATCGAAGAGTCAGTTTCAGGGAGTTATTCATATTCGAAATCCCGCAGATTTTGAGTTTGTCTTATGTATTGTTAAGGCACCGTTGGGCGTAGATTAACAGACAGACGTATTGTGATCATTTACTGTCAATCATTTTAAGCGTGCCAGTTATTCTCACATCATGAATTAAAAGTCAGTCTGACCGAAGAATGATAAATTCTTCTCTTCTAGTTCTTACAGTTATCATGCATAGCAATAATTATCCTTACAAGAAGAGCCAGTCATGTGGTGGATACATTTTTTTCTCACTTTGAATAACAGATTAGTTATAGGGTGACAAAAAAGTGCTGGGCTGAATTCAATCACAAAATATTGTGAAATATTAGACAGTGATGGTGATTCAGACATAAAACAGAACCTACTGAAAAGATGGTTGTTCGTTCAGACCGACCTTTAATTCATGATCTAGAAATATTTTCATACTCTTAGATATCTTAGACATTGTAGATTCATACAGTGTATGAAGGGAAAACTGACAAGTCAGTTGAAGTTTTGAAATGGTTCTACATGACTGACTATCACAAAGTTGTATGTATTAAAGAGAAGATAGTAAGACTGCGGTGAATAGCTCTTCATAAAATAACCAATGTGTGAAAAAAAAACGGGAGGAGGTATATATTAAGAAAAAAGATAAACAATATCACTAACAATAAGTTTGAACAGTATAAATGAAAAATTCGACAGTATTAAAGGCGTGCTAGAATGAAGGGTTATAAATTATAGAACACTGTCGTCAAAACTGTTAGGACGAAGATAAAAAGAAAGCAAAAATCATTAATAATCAAAAGGAAGAGACACTCTTGGCCAAGGTAAAAAAAAAATAGTGCCTGAACGTGTTCTTTTTGAATACAATGTTCTAGTTAAGTCGATCTTATCGCGACAGTTTCAGCTACATACAGTAGACACATCAGCGAACTGTGCGCGTGCGTGTGTTTGATAATGACTGCAGAATGTGGTATATGATAACCCTGAAAGCTATGCTAGCGTCGATAAGGTGTCGTGTATCGACCACACGTAACAGAATCGAACTTTTGTATGCATTTGATTTCCCCATTACTACACCAAGCTAGTAAATGTTCTCGAATGCATAGATGAACCTGCCTATGTGTACGCCTTGTATAACTTGAACCACAGAAACAGTTGAAATGGTCTAGGAACAAGGGAGAACCAAGACTACAGAAGATGCCTTTCAGGCTCACAGTGAACACTGGATAGCTACTAATGTAGAGAATCTTCGTAGGTGTATCTCCATTGAATCTGTTATTCTACATAATAAATATATGTATCCACCGCACAAATGGCTATTACTGTTTAACTGAACACTAGCCAGTAATTAGTGTGGTGATGTGTCTAGTCCTTTCTTTGGTGCAGACTGAATTCTATCAGTCAGGTTTGCAATGTGCTCACCATTCTGGCAGCTCACCGTCATGGTGCATAATGTTTTGAATATTATTATTATTATAACAATAAATATTGAGATTCATAGTTGTAAGGACCTGAAGAGAATTTTTTCCACTTATTTATTTATTTAACTATCTACTCGCACACTAACTTACTATTTATTCTAATTTGAAGAAGAACTATTAAATGATAACAATCAAAACAAATTGCTTTCTTTAGACAACAAAATACAAAAGTACAAAGAAAATAATACCGATTTTTAAACTGTGAATATTTGTCAACACTTAGTATTGAGTGGATTTATCAACGCCAATCTCCAAGACTTGCAGGCAAATAAACTTACTAAAAAAAATTATGAGAACTACTCCAAGTGATAACTAAATGAGACTAGAATTAGTACCATATTCAATAAGGAATATGTATTATGAAGTAATTTGAAACTTCAAGTAAAATCTAAAATATACCAGTTTGGCAGCAATCAGTATGAACTAAGATTCGCTGTAGTATCATCACTTCAAAATGGCTTTATACGATTACAGTCCCACGTATATCTTAACTCACAAACTGACGATATTAAATGCAACTGGACGGGTGATTCAGCTATGTAGTTATGATCTCACCATGTCTGATACCGTTCCAACTTTCCAGTGTATGTGTATGAACTTGTTTCTGGCCTAATAAGAATATCTTCCACTTTTTGTCAACTGCCCTTAGTTCTATGATTATTGACTTCCGTCGGTGTCAGCTTTCTACCATAACACGTATCGTCTACTTGACAGGGATCATTTTGGTATGACTTTAGTAAAAGTGTTTTTCACAAAGTAATAAGTGGTTGGATTTCACTACATATAACAAATAACTACCAATCTACTTCTTTGATTGTGTGAAACAGTTAGTGCTTTTTCTGCACAAATGGGGCTCTTCATTGTCTCAATGCAACCCCTGTCTCTTTTTTTGCTCTTAACAAAACAGAAATTCAAATTCATTAACAGGAATTAGTCTATACACAGTTTTTGTCTAGCAAACCCCTAATTTCATTTAAATTTGCATTAGTGGAGAGAGCAAACAGCAGAGGGGGAGCATGAGGAGGGATAGAGAGAGAGAGAGAGAAGGCATCACTTATATATATAATATATTGTTATCAAATGAAAATCACCAGCTGTAAAACAAACAGATGACATCTTTTTTAACCACAGATCTATTGACAACACACCACACCTTGTCCAGCATAATCTGATCAAAGAAATTCAATAACTTCGAAAAAAAAATGACACAACACTGATAGCGCTACTCTTTGTACAACAGGTGGCTTACGAGGATAAATGGTTTTTCCCCGTTTGTAAAAACAACAGGTGGTGCTCAATGGTAACAAAAATGCTAAGATGTAGAGTATAATTTTCTTTTTTGTGAAAAATGATAGGGTAAGAATATTTTTGATTTTCCCTATGGAATACATCAAAATTAAAAGGTAGCTGTTGCTCCAGGAAGAATATAAAAGTAAATATTCGTTTAAAATGGAACTCCTGAAAAGTCTTTAAAAGACAATCGAAAGCATATGAATCCTACTAGTCAGTGTATTATATTAAGTAAATCAGACTGTTAGTATAATACGACATATCATATCATAAATAAAATGCGCTCAATTTGAAAATATAAGCATTACCTTACATTTCACAGAAATACATGGATAGAAGTATTAAGTCGCATGTAATTGGTTGCGAATGCGTCACTTACAGTTGCAGCCGACATATATATATATATGCCCGGCGCGGGGGCTGATGGTGAGGCTATCTGAGTCTGAGCTTTTTTTAACGCATACATCCTATAATAGTATTTATAAATGGCAACTGATAATTGATGATAATATCTAAAGTTGTTTTTTTTTCCAATCTTTGATGAATACAGTTGAGAAAAATAAAGGCACCACACCCAAGTGTAAACTGATTGTCCGGAATAAATAATACTAACTGTTGAACACGACAAAGTCCTCAAGCTACTACTTTCTACCGCTATCCTACAGATTCTGAAGATGACCATTCAACAAGTCCTCTGAGAGGAATCACAGGCTGATATTCGCTATACATATCACTGCATCGCATCATAGGCTGTAGAATCATTCAGTGCCAACCTATAAGACTGATACATTCATTCAGCTTTGGAATTCGATGTACAACAGAGTCAAGCAAAGAGATCATCAGATCGCTCCAGTCGAAGAACAAAGATGCAGTTTATGCCTGTTTGATATCTTAAGCTATTTAATCATGAGAAACAGTACAAAATGTAAAAGAGGGCTATTTTCAGGAAAATTTGCCGAGTAGTCCGAGGTTCAATCCCTCACCGATGAACTCCTAAATCTCACTTAGTAAAGAGGAGGTATAGAGAAAGTAGTTTGGGTGTGAGACTAACTACCTTCCCCCGGAGGAGAGAAATTAACACCAATGCTATTGGAACTGCATAGCTTGAAACTTGAAGTCCTATCTTCTAGTAGGCGAGCAAGGAAATAAAATAACAAACTTTTAGGAAAAAAAGTTTATCAGCCCTAATCACCTCTTTCTAATTTATCATCCGTGTACTCAAAACGCAGTTTATCCTTGGTAGGTATGAATCAATCTGCTTGCACCTAAGAATGTCAGTGTCATCTATAAAGCTTAGTAATTTAATCATGAAATATAATTCCAATGCTTAGATATTAAAAGGAAAAACCACCTATGACCAGACTACTTATAAGAGTGATACCGGTTGGTACAAATTGATGTATTTTTATTTATTTCTTATTTTTGATTACAGCTTGATTCTACACCGTGTTTTTGGTACAAGTATGGAATTTTCAGCGTGAATATCGGTAGCCCAAATTTCGCAGGCCGACCATAGATATCAGGTGTGCGTCGGTGAGGGCTCGAACCCCGAACCATGTGCATGGTCGGCGAGAGTCCTAACCACTGTGCCAAAACAATGTATGCATATTAAGTTTCATTTTTTTATTCAGAGGAACGTCGGCCCACTGGCATACACTCTAAACAGGTCTGGGTTCCTTGAACATTAGTAAATATGATGAAAACGACTTCAGTAATGGATGAACATCGACTAGAGGTCTGATACTGGTAGGCAAGTGTTTCATAGGACTTCAAGAGTAAGCACAAGTAGAAGTTGAAATCTTCACAACATCTATTTTTTAAATATAAGGCATGAATTCCCTAACAGTTCATTCAGTCTTATTAACACCGAAAAAATTGAGATTTAACACTTCTTTAAAGCTCCCATACAATTCTATTTTTTTTATAGATAGCCATGACCAAAATGTTACTGATAGTTCAGCTTTAAAATTATTTGCTATTGCGAACATGATGCGCAGTCGTATCAATCCAATATAACCAAAATCACGTTGTACTACATTTCTTATGTCACATTTCACTATGGTAACTCTTAACAGGTAACAGGCAAACACTTACATGAACTTAATTCAACTGAACGCTGGAGTGTTGCACACCACGAATCCTGGTCAAAACATTGTATTAAGTTATGATTTGTGTAAAAACAGTTAAATTATACAATGGACTATCATCATTTTGAAATTACAGTCATCAGGGTTATTTGTTAGCCTAGAATTCTCTGCTTATTATTTAAAGCGTAACGCATAAAACGCACAAACATATCTAAACATATCTCAGTTATTCTTAGTAATGACAAAATTCAACACTGAGCACGATACATTTGTTTAATGTGCAATGAAATAGCCTCATTTGTATGTGATGACTCACACTAGATAAGGAATTTTGTCAGTGAAGAATGTGTAAAGCCGACTGAATAGGGTACAACACAAGTGGATCGGTTTCTTGTCATCTGTACACACTGATTTATGATTAATCACAGAGAGATGAAGGACAACAAACTACCGGTTATGCATCTGTGATTTTGGATGATTACCACCAACATATTTCTTTTTCATTAACAATTATAATATTACAGAAAACATTAAAATAACTATGAAAAACTTACAATCGTACTGAACATGTCGACTCATAAATACTTGTCAGTGCAAGTAACATTAGGAAGGAAACCGAGAACAATTTCATTTTTGCGCGGTTCCTTGAAATTCAGAGACTACTGACGATAAAACAGGTTTGAACGTTTGTTTTACCCTGTTAGATGAGTTGTATAAATCTATTTATATATATTTATATTCCTAATTAAACAAACGTGTGTGTGTGTCTGAATGTGCATGTGCTTCACACAAACACACACACACACATGCAGGCACACCTCACGCTTCAGTTACTTTTCAGCGAAAATTCATATTTCCAACCCAGTTGCAAAATTTTGAAATATTATTGGTCAATCTAAACTGAACTATTTCGTTTGGCTTAAACAGCTTATTTATTCACCTTTTTTCGTTTTAATTATATTCGAGAATTTCTAGAAAACAAAAAAAAAGAAACGCACTTTTCATGTTCGAAAAGAAAGAGTATGAAAGGGGCATATTACCTTTGTAATGGTTGCATACAGTAAGTAGTATTTGGCAAGATGATGTGTACACCATGATGGCAGAATGCAGGATATCTTACCTTCAGTCGTGAGGTTTGAAGTTTCAGTAACAATGGATGGTGTTATCCTTTTTTTAGTAGGCTGTAGTTGTTAGCCCCATGCTCAAACTTCCACCTTTGTCGGGCTTATTAGCCTGGCTATGTGAGATTTAAGAGGAGTGTTTCAGCCAGGGATCGAACCTCGGACCAAGTAGGTGGCTGGTGGACCACCAACTCACCACACACACACACAAACAATGCACCACGTACGAAATCTTGCCGGCAACACACACTACACTCTAGTCAATAAATTATGAGACACTTTCGGGCGCACAAAACAAAGAGTAAAACCAACCATCATTGATGAGAAGGAAGCTGTAGCATAATAAAGAATTTTTTATTCCGTGTAATTTCAGTATATGAGAGTCTAGTTTAAGTACACTATCTCTGAACACTTCATGAAGAATGTAGAGGATTAGATAATTGGAGGCAGTCGGTAAGAAGCCATGAACCTAGGTTTCGTGCTAATTGGCACTCACCAGTCAGCAAGGCGTATCTGCAACCTTGAAGGAATTCATGTCCCTTCTGAGATTCGAACCCACGTCACCCAGGTGGAAGGCTTCCTGCCGACTGCCTCCAACTATCTAATATCATCATATCAGTGTGCGCCGTGATGGTGAGCTACCTAGAATGGTGGCCACATTGAAAACCTGACTGATCATAGAATTCAGGCTGCACCAAAAGAAAGGACTAGACATATCACACTAGACTGAGATGGTTAGAACATGTTTTACGTATGCCTAGTCATCACCTTCCTCGACGGACGGGCAATGTTAGCTGACATAGGGTCAGACTAGAAAAGAGCTAGCGGTGGTCAAACCAAAACATGGCACCAGTCAATGAAATCTACAACAGTTAGTCTAAGCCACGTAGGAAGGTGTAGACTGGCTTCCTGGTTGGGGTCCTCGGGACGGTAAAAACCAATGGTTGGAAACAATTGGTGACATGGCTCAAACTCATCGTTCTCAATGGCTGGTGCAGATGCATCCACACCTTGTGATTTATGATTTCCAATCAAACTGTTTTGTTCTTCGTTATTACTCTTCCTTTGTCTCACACCTCTGTTTACTGTCTCTAATATGCTTTTCTTGTACTTTCTTCTCTTGCTTTGTGTGCTACAAGGAGGGGGTTTGGCGACTTGAACTGCCGCGCATATGCGCAAAGTTCTACGTCGAAAACAGACAGACACTAGTTACTATTTTCCAATCAAATGTATAGGATTCCTCATTAAAAGTATTCGGTAGTTTGGTGAATGGTCTTATTGATGATCAACATCAGGTTGATGTCAACGCACTTTTGAACCTCTCTGAAGGTCTAGGTCAGAAATCTACTAACCACTATGCTTTTGAAACTCAGCCTACAGCCACACCATAATCTAGTTTGATAAGAAAATCCACTGATGAGTAGGTCGTGCATTACATGTGGCTGGTAGAAATTCTGTCCCCCTCCCCCACGCTAAACATATTACTACTGTTAAGAATATCTGGTGCAATAACAAACTGCAGAAAAATACGGTTAACAGATATGAGTAGAACTCTTTCGCGTGATTAGTATACTGACTAATGGACAGCATAACTGAGAGGTATGACCCTCGCATGAGAACCAATACAACTGTCACAAAAATTCCCAGTTAAACTATTTACAGAAGATCATATTAGTGTTTATATACGTCACTCCTATAAAAATCAGTGCATTGTACGAAATAGTTACTACAAGTTATAAACGATTAAAATTTATTATATGTCTCATTATTAGTGTATTAAAATAATCTGAACTTCATTCTCTGACAAACTTCGGCAGGGTTACGCTGACTTGGCTTCTGAAAGCTAGCCACATCAACAATATGGTGAGAATAGTATAAGGTAATACAACGGTTAAACTAGAATGAAGTTATAGATTATTTAAAATAATCCCAGCGGGTTTAAAAAAAATTCAGAACAAGATCTCAGAACATTTCGCCGTCTAAGTCACAGCTTCTTCAGCAGTTTTATTTGGATTTTATTAATCATCAAAATATATAGTCAAACATTTTTACATAAGTTTGAAGTCAGTTTATTTGAAGGTCTCTCGCCGATAGACATTTGTACCAATAGAAATATGTAAGCGGTCATCAATCATATATTTATAATGACTAATGTCAAATTGTTATTGTGAATATTTTTCTGTATGAGTGTGAGTGTATGTTATTTGTCATATGGAAAAGACGTGAATTCACATGTGATAAACATGATTATGTATTTTCTTAAAGGCCATGGTGCTTCGTAGAGGTTTTTGTTGTTTTTCATCTGTCTTGCTTCATAAGAGTTTGCCATATAGGTGATAAGTTTATCTCGATGTGCTTAAAATGTGCAAGCCTTCAAAGGTCAACCTTTCTTGATGCGTTGAATGAAATCTTCTTCCTAGAATTTCAACACTGTTGAAATCAATATTATGTCCGCTGTCTATCACATGCATTGCTATAGCCGATCTTTTTTCTAGACTTTTTAATTCTACTTCAGTTATAGGTGACGTTTTGTGCATAGTCTATGTTCATTCACTCTGACCTCCACCTGTCTACTGCTCTCCCCTATGTAGATAGCATGCATCACATTCTGAACACTTTATCCTGTAGACACAATTACTTTGTGACATTTTGGGAACCATATCTTTGATATTCACCAAAGCTTTCTCTAGAGAATTAGAGGGCTGGAAGTTGTTCAGCTGTCTCCTTTCCATATGAAATGGCTATCGTCAATAACCAAGATTTTTCAATTTTCTGTTTTCCCTTCTGGTCATTTTTATTGATAATATTATCTAGTAGCTTTTCTGGATAACCATTTCTAATCAAAATCTGTTTTATATTGGTGATCTCGTTCTCCATATCGTCATTATCTGTTATAATGTTTCTAGCTCTCTTAACAAGATTTAAAGCCACTGAAACTTTCATTACTATTCGATGATCTGACTGGAAATCCGAATACTTGTTAGAATGTGGCGGTTGTCTGCATATTATTAACTTTAATTTTTCATCAGTTTGTCTTTTTACAAGACAAATTTACAAGAAAGTTGACAGTTCCCTCCGCTGATTCTACTTCATTAGTAAACTCAATCAATATATTCTGAGATTAAGTTAATTTCTGTTAGGATAGTTAGTTCTCTTTTTCAGCTTTCTTTATGATGATAAATGTGTCATCTACATATCATTGTAGCACATTCCTGGATGACAACTAAAACTTGTCAACGCTTTCTTTTCTACGGCTTTCATATACAGGTTCGCTACAACTGAAGATGCTGGTGAACCCATTGCAACTCCATTTGTCTGACAGCATAGTTTCTTTTCAAAGGTGAAATATGTAGATTCCAAACAAAGTTTTAAGACTTTTATAACTTAATCTATTGATAATAAAGATTTAGTCAACAATTCCTGATGGTTTTCAAGTTCATATTTCATCATCTCAAGTGCATCAAAATAGGAATTTGAGTGTTGGTTTGTAGGGATTTGATTGGTTTCAGGATTTCATCATGAGCTGACATTAGTTAGAGAACCATTGAAAAACCTGGGAGTGGGAAGTCGTGACAAGTATGGTTCAGCGGGTCGGGTGTGAGGACAAATACTCGCCACCGAAGACATTGGCTAGCGGTCGCGCTATGTCGTGAATTGGCAGAAGTTAGAATTCAAGGATCATTGGATCGGGTCCCAGTGGCTTAATGGTATACGACCTCGCCTTGTAACCGGAAGGTCCTGGGTTCGGTTCGAATCCCGGTGGGTGCGTAATGATGAACAGTCCCAAACTAGGACGAAACGGCTGTCCTATTCTTCCATAATTCCCGATGGTTCTCTGACTAATGTCAGCTCATGATGAAATCCTGAAACCAATAGGAATACTAGTAAATAAAGAAACCATATCAAAACTTGCCATAATTTCGTCATCAATAATTATGTCCATTACTTTCCCTTTAAACTCCTCAATATTTTTAATGTTCGAAGGAATATCGTATTGAAGCGGTTTCAGTTTTCTTCATATATGCTTTGATAAAATGTATGTTACTGAATTGGTGAAATCAATTATTGGTCCTAAAGGAACATTTATTTTGCTGATTTTCGGCCTTCCATAAAATCTCGTGACCGTGTTTGTTTCGGAAGCTACTGAAAACTAAACTGCATTCCCCAGTTTTGGTTTCACTTCCCTAAATAGATCACATACTTGTGCCCTTACTTGTTCATAGTACTAGACATTTTGTTGATTGGTTCTAGTGATGAGTATGGTCCTGCTTCGATATGTTTCGAAGCTTTCTTGTCATAGTGATCTCTACGGAGAATCACGATCACATTGCTTCTATCAGCTCTAGTTATGACAATAGATTTGTCTGGTCTCAGTGTTTGTAATGCATGACGTTTGATCTACGACTAATGTAGGACTATCTGCTTCTGATTCTACAGGATACATCCAACCTTCTGACTCAGTTCATTGGCTTCATCATCAGGTAAAAGTGTTATTACAGGTCCAACGATGGGAGGCATTTCCATCGCTTCCAGTGGTTTTCCAGTTATGTTAAATTTTAGTCCTTTCTCAGGTAATACCACTTTATGTACACTGAGTTCTCCATCTGATAAGTTGCATACTTTCCTCGTGTTTGTCTGTAAATTTAACTTATTCCGGGAAATTTGTAACATCTATGATCTGGAAACTCACAATCTAGAATGAAGTTGTTTATATAATTTGACGCCAATCAAACTAAAAGGTGGCATTATTTTCTTCAATTCATTATATTCGTTTTATAAAGCATGACAGATGAAACTGAAATATTAATATAGATTGTAAGAAAATGTATACCACCAAATTTATTCCTTTTGGTTAAATTGTAATAAGTACTTAAATAAAGCAGACTGATAGGATTCAGTCTGCACCAACCTAAGGACTAGACACACAACATTCGTCACTGCCTAGTGTCCAATCTAAGTATCCATTACACTCCTACAGAAGGTTGGTTGTGATTCCAAAGCTCAGTAGCTACGTCTCTGGCTGCAGCCCCTATGGTGATCTTTGGTTCCAATCTCAGAGGGTGTATGAGTCCCTTCAAAGTTGCGGATATGCCTTACTGACGGGTGAGTGTCAAAAATCACTAAACCTAGGTCCATAGCCTCCCGCAGATTACCTTCAATCACCTAATACCTATTTAGAAGCAGACATTGTAGGCAATAAAACGTGACTACGGATACAGTTAAACTGGAATTTTTTTTTCTTTCACGTTCCCAGTGGAAATAGGGCTCCAAGCTAGTGGCTTGAAGTTTCTGTAGCAGTGTTTAATTTTTACAGGATGGGGTTGCTAGCCACCTCATGCCCAACCTTTCCTCTTTGCCAGCATTATTTCTGGCTCAGTGAGGTAAAGGAGTGCGCCGGCCGGGGATCGAACCCCGGACCAAATGCATGGAATAGATATACAAGTGAATGTAATACAAGTGAAATACTAATATTGGATATTTGCAATTAGTTGTGTTCTCTGAGCTGGCTGGTTTAATTGCGGGGCTTTCGTCATCCCACCGGGAAGCATCTTCAGCTCCTGTCTTAGCATAAAATGAATTCATTTGAATTCTCCATGAATGACAGAAATACGCCTCCTGGTAACTATCTTCATGACTGGTAGTCAATTTACATTTGTACTGATCATTTTTTCTACTGACTTGGATTTCGTACTTTCTCGTCGCATGATTTACTTTTTATTACTTGGTAGATTCGGTCTATATCAACATGTTGGTTAATCGCATATTCGCCTGAGTGCCAGGCTTCTAGGAGTTTTCTGGAGCCTTTAGTGTTTCCTCTGTTTAAAATTTCGACATTATCCCAGTTATCAAACTGATGCCCATAATTATCTCTATGCATTGATATGAAAGAATATGTATTATGTCTTTTCAAAGTTTATATGTGTTCCTGAATTCTGATTCGAAGGGGACGCCCAATTTGCCGATGTAATGTCTCCTGCAGTCCATACAATTTATTTTGTAAGTGGTATTAATTTTATCTCTTTTTCTGTTGGATGAGCCTTTCCGTTTGCACAATATCGAATGAAGTGATTGGACCGGCTTCTGTGTTATATCTATTTCAAGTGGTTTCAATATTCTAGCTGTTATTGCAGAGATATTTTCCAAATATACTGTAGAATGAATTTTTTTTGTAGTCTTTCATGATAGTTTCTTGTTGATGTCGTGACTCGATTTGAAACACTTTTTGATGAAATTGTGAGGAAATCAATTCTTTTTAAGATGCTTAGTATGTAAGTGTTGGTCTGTAGGAATTTGATTGGTTTCAGGATTCATCATGAGCTGACATTAGTCAGAGAACCATCGGGAAACCTGGGAGTATTGGACAGCCGTTTCGTCCTAGTTTGGGACTCTTCAGCAGTACGCACCCACCGCCATCGTTCGAACCCAACCCAGGACCTTCCGGTTACAAGGTGAGCTCGTATACCATTAAGCCACTGGGACCCGATCCAATGGTCCTTGAATTCTAACTTCTGCCAATTCACGACATAGCGCGACCGCTAGCCAATGTCTTCGGTGGCGAGTATTTGTCCTCACACCCGACCCGCTGAACCCTACTGGTCACGACTTCCCACTGGAACACAGGTAAATACCTACCTGAATAGGGCCAGTCGCAAGTGAGCATCTCATTGGTATTTAAATGTCCAGTATCCAGCTGTCCAGTACTCCCATATCTTCAAATGGTTCTCTAACTAATGTCAGGTAATGATGTAATCCATGGCCAGTATGTGTTTTTCCACCATTCTCTTCAACACTGGAGTGCTACATTGTTTTTGAACTCTTTTAAACAATAATAATAATAATTTGCTTTATTCCAAAACAGTACTTGCGATACAGAATGGAATTCTCAGCATTTCACTACAGTATTGGGCACCCAGTTTGTACATTAACAATAAATAAAACTCCACATAGATTACGGGTAATCTCAGTTAGCTTTGACAATGTTTGACATATTACACAAAATAATTGAGCAAAGAATATTCTTTTCGACAGCATATTAGCATGTCGGTAGCAAAGCCAAAAGTGAACAGAATGTTTGAAGGTGTTAGAAAAGTAGATACTAACTAGCATATTTACTGGCTTTAGCGGTAACGAAAAGGTCGAGATAAACAGAGTGTGAAAGAACGAAGAAGAATGTCATAAATAGAGTTTGTAAGGAAGAGACGAACAAAGCAGCACATAACAAAAAAGAGGGAGAAAAGGAAAAGAAAGAAAGAAAACGTTGTACCTATAAATGATATGAGTTGGAAAGACGAGATCCCGTTGTTCTACTGACTATTTAATAAGTTAGCTGTAGGTATCGCGCCTAATGCTTCCTTTATCGCACAGAACACGAGTTAGGTAGGGAGGGTATAGTTGAGTTGTACTTACTAGTGAGAGCATATAGTTTTCTATATATAGGCTTCTGGTCTACCTGCCTGATGAGATACAAGGGGAGAGTTGTGGATGAAGCGGGTGTTGTGAGTTAGATAAAAAGGATTTAACCCATTTTTCACATGAGTCCATGTGCCTGTCAACCAGAATATTAACAAGCTGTTTAAGTAGCAGCCTGTGGCTTACCCTGCTGACAACCTTTAACATCCTGCGTAATAAGGTATAGTCTTTCTTCAGTAGCCAACCCTGGAAAAACTAAGGGGGAACAATAGAGAATAATAGGCAGGATGCAAGAGTTGACGAATCGTAAGAGTAAGGGTTGAGTTATTCCAGAATGTCTTAACTTCTTGATGTAGAAGGTAAGACGGAATATTTTCTTAGAAATCATCATCAAGATATGAGACGACCAGTAAAGACCAGCAGATAGAATGATGCCTAGGTATTTAATTTCCGACTTGGTTTCTATTTCAATGCCATCTATGCTGAACACCTCGTGCTATAGTATTATTAAACCAGAATTTTTTACAAAAGCTTAGCTTATGTACACTAACTGAGTCAGTCATAGGGAATATTTTTGTTTAGTACAAAGGGATTTTATTCCATACAAAGAAATCTTTTCAAGGTAACTGTACAATTAATACATGATTCCAGTTACATAGGGAACAAATTCGTTGTTATGGGTGTGTTGATGACATATTCGTAGAATGCAAACAATGAAAGTCATACGTCCTATCCACTTTGGCCATTGAATGATGCACATGAAAACATCAGCACAAATTATGAAACATGAAAGCAGTGGGAAGTTTCACTTTCTTGACATTACCAGGAGGAGGTACTTGGAAGACTAGAGAGTCTTCAAAGATCCATTCACCAAAAGTCTACTTTGGATGGACAATAGGATTTTGTTTCTATTTCAGTGCCATCTATGTTGCAGTTTCTTTTGTGGGTAATCGGTTTTTGCTACTATAGTTGAGTATTTGGTGTGTGCTTCGATTTTCTACATACCTGTGTTTCTAAATTTCCTGCGTCAGTTCGTTCGATTAAGACGACATCTAAGAATGGAATTTTATCACCCAATTCTTCTTCTCTTGTGAATTTAATTTCTTCAAATATGTTGTTTATCAATTTATGGGTATATTCTAAATCATTTCTTTGAATTATTACAAATGTATCATCAAAGTAACTTACCTAGACTTTTGGTTTAATTAAAGGTATAGATATTAATTCTAATCTTTAGATAACGGCTTTAGCTATTAATCCTGATAGGGGCGATCCCATTGGTGTTCCTTTTATCTTTTTGTATATTCGAGTACTGATCTCGAAGTATGTTGTAAGACATAATTCTATGAGTTCTATTCCAAGCTGAACATTGTGTTTTTATGTTTTCATCAATATAGAATAATTGTTGCATAGTTTCTTTGGCTAGTATATTATGCTGTGACATCAAAGGAAACCGTTGTTTCATTGTCATCTACCAGCTGAATGTTTTTGATTTTCTCTAAAAATTGGATTGGCGAATTGATAGAATGGTCGCGTGATTCTGTTAGGTATTATTTTCATTTCCTAAAAAGTTCTTTAGATAGACTATATGTTGATGTTTCTTGCAAGGAAACACGATTGATCGTAAGAGATATTGGATATTCCTGATCAATACAGAATTTTCAGAATATTTCCTGTCGAATTCTCTGAAAAGCACGTATGTATAGCCTATGCTGGGGTGTAACGCTGGCAGCAGAATTGTTCATTTATAGCAGAAATAATTTACAGTGCTGACGAAACATACAAACCTTAAACTAAAAATTCCTTTTGCAAAAAAACATTCTCGTTTCTCGCTTCTTTTGTTTTCCATTTCTATACTGTTTCACAAGGATTTTCATTTTACCCTTTCGCAATTTTGTTCATCCATCACTCAACTATTCAATATGCTTGCAGGGCACATT
This sequence comes from Trichobilharzia regenti, assembly GCA_944472135.2. NCBI lineage: Eukaryota > Metazoa > Platyhelminthes > Trematoda > Strigeidida > Schistosomatidae > Trichobilharzia > Trichobilharzia regenti. Next base: position 9,655,959 of record OX235270.1, read on the forward strand.
GCACACAATATATTTATTACATTTTATATTATTTCATGCATTTATTCCCCTTGATGAATTTGAATAAAGCGAGAAGAACAGTGGTTTGTGCAGAATAATATGGTACCATCATCACCTATTTCGTTGGCTTCTCATCAGCTGCTTTCAGCCTAAATAAAGTACAGAAACGTTTTAACATACTTGCAAATATTACATGTTGTCAGTTGACAGAAAGTTCCACAATTAGTAAACAGTGCTCAGAAAATTGTGCTTATATACTTTTTACACAGGCAATTCAAGTTAAAACAAAATAAATGTATCCATATAATGGTAAAGGAGTTACATAATAAAGATGAGATGTGTGTTAGATGCATAGTGACTAATAAGTTAGGTAACAATGTACTGAATTGAACTCAAATCATAGAAACAAGAGACAAGCAAAATTACAGATTATAAAAAAGAGGGATGAGGTTAAAGCAAAGATTACATAATCAGATGAGAGAAAAATGACATCGAGTTACCAAGGCAAGAAAAGACTAATAACCGCCTCTTTCTGAACACATAAATCTGGTTTCAAGCGTTTGACAGAAATTACTTCGGCAAACTTGAGAAAAATGGAGCTCCTTTATCTATTGATAATTTTGAAGGAAATCTCGATTTCCAACTCATGACCCGTGTCGAGAAGAAGTCTGGTAATATCGCTACTATAGGAGTTTGTTCCCTTGAGACGTAGGCTTTTCGGCACATGTTCAGAAAATCGGAGGTGTGGCCTTCTTTCTGTTCTCCCAATGTAACTGCTCCCGCAGATACACGTAAATTTGTATACACAGTTGGAGTTAACATGAGAAGGGTATCTATCGGTTTCGACTGCACCAAAGAGCATGTTGTTCGATGGACGGGAACCAATTTAAATATATTATTCCTTTACTTTTAAAGCAGAATATAAGGCTTCAGGCTTCAGCTTTGAACTTCCACTAGTGTTAGGTGGGGTTGTTAAGCACACTCTCAACCTTCTCCCCTTTATCGCGCTTACTATCGCCTAAAGGGGGTTTAGGAGTGCGTCAGCACACAATATTAATTATTATTATTATTTTATCCTTTAGTTCCTAGAGGAACATAAGGCTTCAGCTGCGCACCTCCGTTGCCTTTTGTTTCCTGCCAACTTTCTCACTCCGTTCCAAGTCTGCCCACATGCTTTCATCTCCTCCTCACATGACCTCCTCCAAGTCACCCTCACACTGACAACCAGCTCGCCGCCCGCTTCCCTTTCGGCCGGGTTCCACTCGAGCGATGGCTTGTCTTGTCATGCCACCTGATGGTTTCCTCAGCGTATGGCCAGCCAATCGATCTCCATTTCTTCCTGCCTATTTGTTTCACAATCGGTTCCTGCTGTGTTGGTTCGCTCATTGCCAGAGATCCGTGTTGCTGATCTTTTCTGGCTGGCCATCTGATCTTGAGTATTGGGCAAAGACAACTGTTGATGAAGGTCTGGAGTTTGTTTGAGATGCTCTTTATGACGCTCAGTGCAAGTCTCTAATCCGTATAGTAGCACTGACTTCACATTGGAGTTGAAAATCCGGATCTTATTTTTGATGCCGAGTGATGTTGAGTTCCACACAGACTTAAGAGTAATGAAAGCCTGTCTTGCTTTTCCGATTCTGGCTTTGATACCAGTAGTACATGACATAGTTATAGGAATAGAAGTAGAACGAAAGTTATGCAGCATATGCTAACTACTAATGTAACAGGAAAAGACAAGACACTTGCTAGCAAGTTGACATACACACACAGGTAAATTATGTACACCCTATATTATAATCGCCATTTGCACAGAACTTCGCTGTTGTTCTAATTCTGCTCTTCTTATTGAGTTTCTTTGTCTTCTTTTGGCGTCTTCCATGTTTCTCTGCAACGCTCATTAATTTCTTCTCTTTTTGATGTCAAATCTATCTCTCCACTATTTGATATTTTGCGTCGATGAACGTATCTTTATATGCTACTGATAAATTTCGTCAGTAGCACACTGCACACTAGTTAGTAGAATTTCTGCCTTTCCGCAGCTTTGTTGCTACTCCGTCTTCATATTGGTCACCATTTGCTACAAACTCGATTTTGTCATTTTAAAAATCACCAACTATGTGAAAGTGAACAATAACAGTGTAATTTAAGGGTTCCGTTTATTTTATTTATTTTTATTTTTATTATAGATTGATTCCTTCCACACCGTATGTTTGGTCAAAACATGGAATTTTCGTGAGTCGGTGGCATAGCAGCTAGGACGCTCGCCAACCAAGCACATGGTCCGGGGTTCGATCCCCGGCCACCAACGCACTCCTTTACCTCGCCAAACTACTAATAGTGCTGGTAAAGAAGAAAGGTTGGCCATGAGGCTGGGTAGCAACCCCATCCTGTAAACATAAACATCACTGCTACAGAAAATTAAAGTCACTAGCTTGAAGGTGCCCTATGTTCCACTGGGGAACGTGAAGGAAACAAAATGGAATTTTCAGCAAGTGATATCGGTAGCCGAAATTAAGTAGGTCAACCAAATGATATCAGGTATGCATCAAACCTGATGCATACCCTGGTCCATGTACATGGTCAGCGAGCATTCTTACCATTGTGCCACCGACGCTCAAAATGGCATGATATAATAAGGATGATAATGATCGTTTCTCGCAATATCTACTGTTCTGATACTGAACTACTCAGCGACCTGAACTGTTGAAAAGCCTCATCAACCATAATCACACATAAGTTGATTGATTGTTTTGATACTGCCTCAGTAATATTCATGTATACAAAATACTACAATACAAACTATGAATTGTTTTTCCTGATTTCTAATGAAAATAACTACTCTACACAACACCGCATTACTCTCAATCATTGGTTGCGTTGTAAGGATATGAATAATTTTGAGGTAAATTCTGTCCTGAACTAGCATCATTTAGACAATCACTTAAAAACTGATGAGCACTGATTAGCTGTACATATCCTGCCCCTTTGGACGCTTTACAGATGGACACTGACGTTGCTGCCATATTCTAAAGATTCGAAAACTGTAAATCAATGAATGCCCTGCCCATCAGTGGATGGGTTTCTTGTTGTTCTGCAAAGAATTGGTAACGGACAGTGTCCTCCAAATCAAATGTGAAGAGAGTTAACTCACTGATGTTATTGAATAACAGTGTCGGCATATTTGCGAATTCAGTAAATTTCCAAACTTTTCATTTATGCATCTAGAACAAACAACAGATTGAACGAAGAAATTTCCTGCTTTTCAGTTACTTCCTCATCATCGGTTGCCTCTACACCAATAGAGATAGTTTACAACATCAAAATGTTTTACCGAATAAATGGTTATTTTAGTTAATCAGTTTTAGGTATAGTCGGCAGAGTGGGTGAAATCAAGAGGTTAAAGGTCATTAGAACAATTAACTTATAGATGTTAGTAACAAGATATCTAAGTTTTAAGAGAGGGGTGAAAATTAATTATGGAATTCACGAAATGTTAATTCTTAGGCGTTAACAACAAGTTATTGCATAACCAAGAAATCTGTAAAATAGCAGTGATGACTAAGAAGAATAAAATGACTCAGATGAATTACATAAAAATACAGACACATGAGTAGAAGTAGCTAGTATTGTAAAAATGACAAAATCAAAAAAAAAATAGTTAAAAAGGAAGGGGAAAAAATCGTATCTAAACAGAAATGAGCTTTTCAAATTCCTTTTGAACACACAAATTTGCCTTGTTCAGGTGAATTCCAATTGCCTCTGGTGTATGTAAATGATTAAGCGAACGTGCAAAATTCTAAATAATGTTAAAATGTCTTAGTATGTGCATAGCACTAGGGAAGGCATGGCTTTTAAGAGAAAATTAAATGTAAAATAAAGTGGACAATATTCGTATTCTTATTGGTCGAGTAATACGATTCAATAGTGTTTACTTATATTATTATTATATCCTTTAATTCCTAGAGGAACATAAGGCTTCAGCTTCTTTCTTAGGACCTTTGACACACCAAGATTGGGGGGGTGGGGGTTGGTGTTCAGAAATTCCACAGTGAACTTGCCTGATCGTATGCCCAATGTAACTAACTAGCTCCGCAAGTCCAGTTAAACTGGTAAATACACACAGAAGAGATGAAACAGCGCAGTCTACCTTTGTTTCCTGAACTAAGTATTAACTGATTGGTGATTATGCAGCATAGCTTAGCTGCATTGAAAGTCCTTTTGAAGGCCCTTTTCTCTGAACTTGTGATAACACCTCTTTTGACATCACCAGTGAATTGCAACCTTAAGAAGACTGAATTTTTCAGGAAAGTGGGCACCTTATATATATTTTTTTTCTGTCCCTCCTATATTTAAGACTGATGCACTGAAATAATCACTTGATGTAAAAATAAACTTCATACTGAGAATTGACAGAAGTTAGAATACATAGGTCATTTGATTGCAACTCACTGGATCAGAGGTGAAGAGCATCGCCTTGTAACCTGAAGATCCTGGTATCAACTCGTAATAAGCTCCGGGGGTATACTGTGTAAAAACGCCAAAAACCACACCGAATGAATGTCCAGTGCCCTTTGACCTTCCATATCTCTGTAACTGAGATGTTGGTTCTCGATGAAATCTAGCTCGACTTAAATCCTCCTGTTATTTCACTGTCCCCCAAAACAAATAAATTAATCCTGAAAATGTAGTGTGAGATGTCTAGAAGTTTACAGCCACTCTCTACTCTGATTAAAATCAATTTCTGTAGAGTTAACTGATTTATATCTGATCTGCGTGTAGACTTTTTCAACTGCTCATAATTTGTTTAAATTTCACTTAAATGTCATCATATATTTCCCCATTTAAATTTTTTTCATTCAAATAGTCCACATTATTTCCCATGCAGATGTAGTTTTTGAAATAATGATCAAAGTGGAAACAATTAATTTTCAAGAATTAGTTTCTAGAAAATTTGATTTGCTTCAAGTTTGAAAACGAAACAGTACTGGACAAAACTGTTTCATCCTAGGTCGGGAGTCTTAGACATTATGCAACCATCCACCCACCCACTCACTACCAGGGATCAAATCCATGAACTTCCGGTTACAAGGTAAGTACTCCATAATTAGCATCACCGCATGATTAAACGTGGGACAGATCAAATCCTTACAAACAGACTCCTGAAAATTAATCTGACACTATCTAGTGACGGCTGGTTAGTTGGATGGAGATCAACGAAGAATTCGTGACCAGTGGGGTCCATCAGGAGGAGTACGAGGACAAAATCTTTGCCAATGCCATCATGGTGGCAGTAAAATAACGAATTTTACAAAAGTTATAATACATCGTTCAATGGAATCCGGTCCAAGTGATTAAATGGTCAGCGAGCTTAGCCACACTTGGTGTTGAAGAACCCCACTCTTTAACGAAACAGCTGTCCAATGAATCTGGAGCTGAAATCAACCCATGATTAAACTTGAAAAAAAGTAGTTCTGGACAATGCAATCTTATGAGTACTATTCAAGCTGAGAGTTAGCATTGATAAAGAATGACCACCCGTATGAAGTCTCCTATGATGTAGATTTTCCTTTCAAAATTTATCATCCCATAAATAGTATTACCATTTAACTACCATTTGGGTCTAACTTCAAATATCCCACAAAAAAATAAATGTACATTGTTTATGATAATGAATGAGTACAACACACACACCCACACACACTCACTTGTTATATGAAGTGAAAAATACAAAGACGTGATTCCCTGAATTCCATTGTGTAAGTCTATTAGTTTAAGTACCACACGTGATCACTATAAAAAGTGTTTCTTAACAACATCTACAACATATAAGGTAATCTTTGTTAGAAAAGTAATTTAAGGTTAATTATTATACATACACATAGTTATATATTAATCACTTTATCAGAAGGCACTGCATCCTTTAGGATCTCATACTTGTTATATAACATTCAGATTTGAGACAACTTTATTCTAAAAAGTTAAGTACAGACATTAAAAATCAAGCATTCTTGAATTAACTAACTACATACATACATACATATGTCTCACTTATTTTTCCAATTTTCTACATCATTTTTCATCACAAAATCTCTCCTGAGACTTCATTTCTTTTCACCAACATCTTATTCATATTAAATGCGAAATTGAACATGACCCGTATGTGCGTGTGCCTATTTTATCTGATAACTAGAAGTGTTATCAACAAACACGTGTTTTGATTGGTTGGAGGATTTCATCATGAAAACCATTGAAAAACCTGTAGAGAGTACAGGACAACTGCTGTTTCCCCTGCGTCATAGTTTGGGACTCTTCATCAGTACGCACCCACCATGATGGGTGTTTTAAACCAGGATCTTTTGATTACAAACAAGGCTAATGAATCGGCTCCCAGTGGCTTAATAGTCTACGAGCTCGTCTATGACAGAGGAAACAGCAGCTGTCTACTACTTACTCTCTACAGGTTTTTCAATGGTTCTCTAACTGATGTCAGCGCTCATGATGAAAACCTACAGCCAAAAAGTTCTACTAAGAAGTTCAGTTGTGTATGGATTTTTTGATGTGTAATATTCATGGTTACGAAGAGGTGGAAATGAAGCTTTACCTAGAGTAATCATTGAGCATTTGGTCAATATTGATCACCACACCTCTACACCTCCTTCCTGTTAAAGGTGTCTACAAGGCGAAAAACAACCTGCCCAAAATCATTGCGTATTTAACTCATCCGTATCGCTGAAGTTTTGACCATTCAAAAAAAAACATAAAAGCCAGATCTCTGTATACAGATAAAGTTTGTTGAATCCCACCAACTCTCGTGGTCTTAATCGCCTTGCGAGGAAATTTGATTGCCCCTATTCATATTTTGTCCCTACTTATTTTTCCTCCCGTTTTTCCATTTGTCACCGTTGTTATTACTATTATTATTCTCACTTTGAACTATCTCTGGTATTATTTCACTTGTCCTGCTTGTCATTCGAAATATAGACAGACCCAAGATACTGTGCATACGAAGCTCAGCTGTCTATGGTTTCTCGACGGACAGACAATATTCAACCAACAGATTTTGCAGATACCTCTTACTGACTGATGAGTGTCAACAAGCACATAACCAAGGTCTAGCTAGACAGAATTGCCTTCCTAATGCCTCCGCCGACCATCTAATAAGAACAATTCCAGAGTACACCACAATGGCAAACCGCTTAGAATGATGGCCACAATGCAAACTTAACTAACAGGATCCAGTCTACACCAACACCAGTGGCTGCACTCATGATATTAGCTGCTGCTTAGTATTCAGAAAAGGATTTCGGAAATACTGGCTTTATGAGAGGAAGACTTTCATCATTGCCGCAGCCGATGTCGTTATCTCACTAATTGAAGAAAACAGTTAGAAATCCTAATCCCCTGGATTCCAAACCAGTAAAGTCTTCAGAATTTACCTGGAAAATTCGGGCACTGTAGTATAAAATATAATTTACGCATGCATTAGATTACTTTATTCGACATACCACGCAGTGATACTGACTAGATGATGACTCTACCATAATTCACTGCTGCAAATAATCATATCAGTGTATTCACACGATTTCATTTCTGTAGCCTTAATTCCTCCCGTAGCAGTTTTCCATGTATCAAGTATGCGTGTTGCGCCATTTTAGTCGCACGTGTTTGCTGCTGATTCAATGAATAAAGCCTCGATGATTCACCCCCCCCACCACCACCAACCTCTGCGTGACTATAGCTAATACTTTTTAATACTTTCATCTTGGCCCTTCCTGCTGTTTGATGAATTACATGCAAGTGAATAAGTTGCCAGATCGACGGGATTATGGCAGGGTGGTCGGCTTAAATCACTGGACTACCTAAATTTTCTGTCCATCCATGTGCGTCATTTTTACTTCATTACAAATTGTTTTAACCTTCTAATTGTTACAACGAGTGTTAATTTATACTCGTGCATAATTGAAAACAAAATTCTACGCACCACTAGGAGGAACAACATTGTGCAGTAGCAATGAAGCATACTTCGGATAGAACAATAATGCTTCACTTGACATTATACTATTTGAAGATTTTACGCAAGGGGTAGATCCTTTGCACTGGAACTTGTTGAAAATTCTGTCCCTTGTATAAGCGCAATTTTCAGTGATCTAAACACCAGATGGCCGTTTCTCTCGTTTGGGACCCCTCTCATCAACGGTGGACCCGACCGGAGTCAGCTTACACAGTCACCATCGTTTACCAGTGTCAGTCATTCTAGCTGTGGTTGAATTCCTACATTCCGATAGCTCAACTGCTGAACACCACCTTACCGACATAACTGACCTCTAAGCCATTAGTTGGTATTTGATAAATTGTCTGACGTTTCCTAAGTACATGTTTCGGATCCTTAAGCTGAACATTTACTAAGAATGCCTTCCTTATAATAAAAACATTACTAGTAAATAACTAACCACCAGATCCCTAACATTGTCGTATTTTCAAATGTTGGTTTGTAGGGATTTGATTGGTTACAGGATTTCATCATGAACTTATTCCTTAGGAGTCCTGGACTATGGATAAACAGCTTTCTAGTTCTCTCTGATTTCCAGTGTGTCTTTCAATTAGATCGATTCATGACGTGAAAACCACCTCGATTTTATTTAACTCCAAGACTAACCCTAGATATGTGTCTCAATAACCCCTGTCATTATTAACAAGAGGAAATCATTGCAGTCTAATTGATCAAACTCACTATTACTCTGAAAGTTCTCAAAATAAGTGCACTTCCTACACATTCTCTCTTCCAACAAGACTTGCGTCTTTCGAATAAAATCAACTTCGTCAAATACTCCGATGACACGACTGTCTCGTTGCCAGTTACGTCCTAATGTGACTGTTCCAAAATGAATGACTTTTTGTCTGAAATAAGCCAGTCTTTCAGGCTAAATGTTCTTATGTTAAATCTCTCTAAATATCATTTAGTTAATTTCACTTTCAGGCATAAACGTGGTCTACGCGAATTGATTCCTCCACACGATGCTTGTAGCATAGGGGTCACTGAAGTGGAAACCAAATCAAGCATAAAATACCTTAGAATAGTTCCATCCTGTGACATTCCTTTGTCATACCATATCTTGTTGATTTCGAAGAAAATGTCCCATCCAGCAGGAATTACTCGTCTCTTACTCTCGTACCTTACCTTTTCTTTTTATTGCTCTCCTTCAGTCTTTCCCGGGCTGAGAAGATTATCAAAGGTTGTCAGTGGGGTAGGTGGTGGGCCACTCAGTCAGCTCGTTACTACTGTGGTTGCCAGATACCTGAACAACTCATGTGAGCAATGGTTCAAATCCTTATTGTTTGACTTCCAACACCCTCTTTATTCTCAGCTCTCTCTCTCACACACACACTTCGAATCTCCTCAGTCACGACTAGAAGTCATTATGAAAGGTTATATGCTCGCTCGCACAACCTAGTACAAGAACTAAAAGATACCCTATTTTCCCCCACCAACCACCACCTGCCCGCGTTCTGTGTGATAGAGTCAGTTTTTAGCCTGCAACCTACACCTTACTATGTATGTTATTTTTTATTAATTTTTGATTACAGCTTGATTCCACACTGTATTTTTGGTACAAGTATGGAATTTTCAGCATGGATATCGGTAGCCGAAATTTCGCACGCCGACCATAGATATCAGGTGTGCGTCGGTGCGGGCTCGAACCCCAGACCATGTGCATGGCCAGCGAGAGTCCTAACCACTGTGCCACCGACGCAAAATAATAGACTCTTTTTAATTCTTTCCTGTCTGTAATCTATGGCGACACTATTTCAATTGACTTTTAGCTTAGCTATTAACTATATATTATCATTATTTTACACTTTTGTACATTTTTGACATTACCGTCACTGCTCTAATACCAAAATAAGAGCTGCTATTATCAATCCTGGTTACGTGTACGTTGTAAAATAAAATTTTTCAAAATTTTTGTTGTTGTTAATGAGTAGATTAGATGCAGTAATATTGTACCAAATGCTGAGAATTCCACACTGTTTCATAAGTACTGTTGTGGAATAAAGCAAATTATTGTTATTGTTATCATTAAAATAGTAGTAGTAATAGTAGTATTACTATTATAACCACTGTGATTGGGAAAACACAACACATTGTGCCACTAATACTATCCTTCATGTGGTCACCTATTTCTGTGTCTGTGCCCGACAACTTTCTGCCTACAAAATTATTTCCTGCTTTCTTTTCTCAACAATTATTTTATTTAGTAGTCCGATAATTACAAAATATTATTAGCTGGTCAGACATGCATAAGAAATATTATGAATTCCGTTTTATCCAAACAAAAAAAATTGTACATATTATATCAGATGGACAATAAATCAGGCAAGATGTAGCTGAATTTGGCTGAGTACTAACTTTAAGGCTTGAGATGTGATTCAGACCACAAGAGACTCCTACAACAAAACCCTTAATGTCATCAATAAGTTATGAGCGTTTTATTAAGTATTAGTGATTTATAATCGTAACTTTTGGTGAAAAGAAGATGCAATTAATCCCGAAAAACCATATACATATATATATATCATGTTGTATGGGATAAAATGAAATACAAAGCCGACATAAACTCTAGCGTAAGCAAAATAAAACATAAAATAATCTTGTTATAACTCCCACACATATGTAAGTAACAAAAGTATTCACCTGGTTTACAAGTGTTGATTTATAGGGATTTGATTGGTTACAGGATTTCATCATGAGCTGACATTGGCTAGCGGTTGCGCTATATCTTGAATTGACAGAAGTTAGAATTCATAGGCGATTGGATCAGATCCCAGTGGCTTGTAACCAGAAGGTCCTGTGTTGGAACGCCGTCGGTGGGTGGGTGCGTACTGTTGAAGAGCCTCAAACTAGGACGAAACAGTTGTCCAGTACTCCAAGGTTTTCCAATAGTTCTCTAACTAATGTCAGCTCATGATGAAATCCTGTATTCACCTGATTATCATTGGTGTAACTGTTTATCCCTCCCCACCACTCTAATCAAAGTCTGTTACCATGATATTGTTCTTGTTAGTTTCAGGCTTTTGATTCTTAATTACACCGAAAATTTCGTGATTAACTATCCTTTTTTTCTTTCTTGGCTACTTTAGCAGCTTAATGCTTTTGCGTATAGCTCCCCATCCCACCCCCAGTATCGATTTGTTCAGGTGACGTGAAGTAGTGCCCGACGCTTTACTCCACAAAGTAGTAGTAGACATCTACCCCTAACCCAACCAACCGGATCAAAGTTCCACAACGAAAATACAAAGAAGGTCGTATTACCATATATAAGTAAAGTCTCAGAAATTACTGCAAGACTTTACAAACCATTAAGAGTTGATGTCGCTCACAAACAAACAAATCACTTCACTCGTGTGGTTCTATGTCAACCAAAAGACTCAGCAACAAAAGAAGATAAAACCAACATCATCTAAAAAAATAAATTGCAACGACTGAGAAAACCACTACATCAACCAAAGTGGACGTTCCCATCGTCTTCGCATCAATGAACCCTTAACTGGCCGTCAAAATACATGATATCCACTCCCTCATATGACTGCATACGCCAGAGAAATTTTCGAAGCTTGGAATTCAAGTGAATCGGCATTTAATAGACACATTAACATAAACTAGAATTACCAATCGATAAGAAGGAAATCTCATGCACAATAAAGGTGAACTTCAGGTCAAGGAAACAATCAATACCAATACAAGTAGACTAGATGATGTGAAAACACACAAAATTAACCAATTACTTTCAAGGTAACGTCGTGGAGAGATGACTAATAATCTCGTGGGGAAGTTGAAAGCCTTAATTCGAATTGAAGTATGCTCTGAGGATTTTGTCTAGTAGGGCAAGTAAACCGTTCAGCTAAGCGAACACAACTAAATCAAAACAGTCACCTACCTGATATACAAATCTTCTTCATTATATCCTAGAATTTCTGCGTTTATAAACTACTTTCTGAACAACTGATTTACTTAACACATCTTTATAAAAGATGAGAAAAGTTACAACTTCCTTGATAACTGCCAGGATCACTTTATTTAATTGCAAATTAGATCACAAAAACTGACATCAGTTAGAGAACCATTTAAAATCAAGGGAGTCTTTGACGGTGGCTTTGTCGTAAACTAGGACTCATTAACAACACGCAGCTGTGACCCCATTGATGATCGAAGACAGGAGTTCCGGGCTACGAGGCAAGGTTCAATCCCCCGTGATATTATTGGTATATTCTGTTTAAGAGTCCTGGTTTAGCAGCCGCGGTCCCCAGTGGTTCTCTACTTGATATCGTTAGATGGTTGATGGCAGTCTTGCTGAAACCTTGGTGGCCTGTTTGAATTTCTATACTACCTGAATTTCCACCCAAAATAATCCATTGTATTTTTGCTAATTCTTATTTTTTTAACTATTAATAATGTTCCTGTGTCTCCAAATGTACTCTCACGCTTATTTTCAAATGGCTTTCAAACTGCCAGTGAGCATTTCGTGGAGACGAAAGAAAATATTCATATATCGGACTGGTCTGTGCTTCAGATCTAACAATATTGCGTCAAGTCACATACCATAAACCACTATGTCACCTGAAGATCCTGGATGAAAATAAAACATTATGCAATAAATCACTCTGAGAATTCTTTACACAGTGTCAGCATTTTGTTCAGAATAAAGCTACTATTTACTCATTATTTATTTGATCGGATGAAAAAACCCTGCCTAAACCTAGGATTCGTGTTTGTTGGCGCGCGTCCGCAAGGCGTATCTGTAACCTCGAAGAAACTCATATCCTTTCTGAGATGTGGACGTATGTCAGAGACGTTAACACTGAGGCATTCGTGCTCGTGATTGACATCATTCAGGATTATATTGGATAGTCTAGTCCTTTGTTTGACGCAAACTTGACTGACAGAACTCAGTTTGCACAGTGCAATCATTTTTGGCTGGTAAACTCCACGAACGCCTAAAAGCTTTCATTTTCTCCTCCATGTAACCCTCAGATACATGCCCATCTCGTCACTATCCAATCAAAGGCCCATTCAGATGAAGATGTCAAAACCAGGCAGGATCTGTTAGTCGAGACAGATAACCATCACTCTGAAATCAGTTTGTAATAAAGAATAACATTTGGATGTTCAGCACAAATGTTAACTGAGTCAGTTCCTGTGTATGGGTCAGTAACTTGGCGTGTGTGTGCCACGAGAAGAATTTCCAACAGTAGGCTGCTAGCTCGAAGATGAGACGGCCAGTGGGAAGAATTCGCAACAAGAAACTGCTAGAACGAACCAACCAAGAACTTATTACTCAAAAAATATGTAGAAGGAAATGGAAAAGGCTTGAATGCACGCTGAAGAGACTGTCGAATGACAGATCTTGCCTAGTCATCGCTCGAGTGGAAACAAAGTAGGAAACGACGGGCTGTATCTCGGTCTGATGGCAACACGCAGGAAATCTTGAGAGGAGGAGATGACAGACTGTGAGCTAAAGGGGACCTCAGAAAGTAGGACAAAATGAAGACGTACTGTTGAAAGCCTATATTCCATCTGGAACCCAAGGGTACAGTAAGAATAATAATGATAATATGTGATGGCACTTAGTAATCGACTCAGTGTACATTTGATATATCTTCACTTTCTTCTGCATATTTGTCGGTTTCATCGCCGGTCCAATGCCTGGTGGAGTTCCTTGTTGCTTGACATCTAATGCTGCTTTGCACCATGATGCACAACCATACATATTCTATTATTTTATTTTATTTCTTTATTTTTGATTACAGCTTCATTCCACACTGTATTTTTGGTACAAGTATGGAATTTTCAGCATGGATATCAGTAGCCAAAATTTCGCACGCCGACCATAGATATCAGGTGTGCGTCGTCGTGGTCTCGAACCCCGGACCATGTGCATGGTCGGCGAGAGTCCTAACCTCTGTGCCACCGACGCACATTATCATCACTATTTCTACTCTCTTTCTATATTATGGAATGGTGTCATTGTAAAGTATGCTCTTAGAATGAAATGATGCTTGCTACCTGTATAGTAATAATAATCTGCTTTATTCCAGAAACAGTACTAGTGGTACAGTGTGGAATTTTCAGCACATTTCTACAATATTGCAACTAATTTTGTCAAACATCTAAAAGGAGTATTTCAGAAAATAAATATAAAAAACGTAAAAGAAACTCAGAATAGCAAAAAAAATACCAAGAAGTAGAATGTAAAATAAATAACAATAAATAATATCTCAGTATTGGGTAGTGGAAGCTATGATATATTTATGCGTGGTGAACAGTATAACTATATCATACAAGAAGTTGTGAAGTGATATTAAGAATTCATTATAAATTATTTAAATTAATCCCAGCGTGTTAAGAAAATCAAAACTAGCTTTTTCTTAACACGCTGGGATTAATTTAAATAATTTATAATGAATCAATCTGACTCAGCACTCAATTTATTCCAGGAAATTGGTAACACCTGCAGTCTGGAAACCTACAGTGATATTGAGAATGCTTTTCCCCAGATGATCAATTAATTTGATTGAACAACACCAGACAAATCATAAAATAAACCTTTCAGGTTTTTTTTATCGTCAGCTCTAGTGCGGTGTTTGTAGTGATAGTGTGAGTAATCCTGCATAATATAAAATTTTTTAAATGGTAATAATGCCATTCACAACCAGGATTGTCAGTTAATGTTGCCGAACAAAAAACAACCACAAAACTAATATTACATGATGGTTAATGACAGGACAATTTTGTAATACTCATAGTGCTAATGTAGTTGGAACCAGTAGATACACAAAAGAAGGAATAGAGTAAAGTACAAAAAAGTAAGCCAGTGTTAATAATTTAGGTTGCTAAGTATGTTTAAGAAGGTGTTCACTATAGTATACAAATAAGAGAGTATAAGGGAGAAATAAAGGGGCCATAATTATGTTATTAACAACAAAGTCATAGGTTTCACGCCCAACATTGTCTCTGTCACTTAGAACACGGGCCAAATATGGTATCGTTGAGTTCCTATACTTGGTTGTATGAGCATATATTATTTTGTACTGATTTCTGGTTTTACCTGATGAGATGCAAGGAGAGAGTTGAGAATAGAGGGGGTGTTGGGGGTCGGAGAGTATGGTTTTAGACCATTTTTCGCATGTATTCAGATGCCTTTCTACTAATGTAGTGACAAGCTGACTGAGTTTTACACCGCTAGTCCTACTAACTACCTTCAACATCCTTCTTAGGATGGTATAGTCCTTTTTCAGTATCCCAGGAAAGACTAATGGGGAGCAGTAAAGTAGAATAGGTAAGATACGAGAGTTGACAAATTTTGAAAGTAGAGATTGGGTGATTTTCAGATAGTCCAAGTTTCTTAATGTAGTAGGCTAGACGGAACACTTTCTTAGAAATCGTTAGGACCATGCAACGTTGGAAGATAGAACTAGTCCGAGGTATTTTGCATTAGACTTAGTTTCAATTTTAGTCCTTTCAATGCTACAGGCTTCATGAGTGCTTACTAGTGTTTGTAGATCTCGTTTATGCCTAAAACAGAAGTCAATATTCTGGCGTTTTGAAGGATTCAGCATGAGGCCATTTAGTTTAGACCACTGACTGATGTCCGACAGGAAGCTATTTAATTTGAAACAGTCTAACTTAGACTTAACGGGAAACCAAAAACAGTCAGGTCATCTGCACATTTTTGACGAAGTTGATTTCGTCTGAAAGAGGTAAGTCATGTAGGCAGAAAGAAAAGAGAAACGGAGAGAGAGAGAGAACAGCACCCTGACAAACTCCAGCTTCAGTAAGCAAAAGAGAGGAAGCTACACCATTATATACCGTGTACTGCATCCTGTTAGAGAAGTAAAATAAATTAAAGAATTTCATAAAGATAAGATGTAAAAGAAGCAGTTAAATCAGAACTGCAAACTATGAGCATCATTAACAATCATGATAATAATAATAATATTAACAACAGTATTCTTTCGTAATTTTACTTTTTCACTCAGTAGTCAGTATTCAATGTTACTTTTTTTTAAACTAATCTAACTTCTCTTTTATTTAAATGAAATCTTTATTATAAACTACGCAGTTTTTCATCCTTTCTTTCTCCTTTTTCTTTATGAAATGGAGAAGAACAAATTCTCATAAGTGAGATACACATCCACCCAATGTGTGTGTGTGTGTGTGTTTTAATATGCCAAAAAATGCTCAAGAGCAGTTTTTTTTTGTTTTTAAAGAATAGTGGCTATCTCTTTTTGACCTACTTCTGTTTTCTATCCTTTTACTTATTTCTACGAACAAGTAGATACCTAACTGCGTATATTATGTCTATATAAGTGTGCATAAAGTGTTTAATGAGTCAAAATAGGTGATTAAATTGAATAAAAATCTACGATTTAAAGCGATAATAAATAGGCCAAAATGCTTTCAGATGTCTACACAGATGGCAATGGATTGGAATTATGTTATTCGTGATACATTTGTTTGTACGCATTAATTAAATTACACACATGCTTTGTGGGCTTTTTAAGGGAAAAAATTCAGTAGTTACCCGGAAAGGATTTTTCATACACCCAGACTATAAGTCATACTCATCGCAAGATGACTGACTGACCGACTGACAGCACTACCCAGCTGTCCAAACCCAAGTAATTGGAGCAGGATATTTTGATAACTGCTTCTCTACCAACTTATTCCGTGGAAATTATCACGGAAATCAAGTTGCTGATTGATAACATCCCTCATTGCAGTACTGACTGACTAGGCCTCGAATATCAGAAGGGGGATGAGCTCCTTCAGGATTACAGACAAGCCAAAGGCTTCCTGTCGATTGCCTCCAACTTTTTAATAAAAGCAAATCCCAGTGCACCATGATGGCAAGCCGCCTGGAATGGTGGCCACATTGCAAACTTGAATTCAGCATGCACTAAAAGGAAAAACCAAACGATTGACTTCCGTTCCTATCTAGTGTCTAGTCAAATTGTGGTGAGATCTGGCTGTTAGCCAAAGGTGGTAGACAGTAATTTACGTCAATGTTCACGTCCCTAATATTGGTCATGAGAAAAATGAGAACAAAGGCTTCGCGTGGGCGGATATAGTTAACATATAGATGATCTGACATTCATTCAAGAAACAGTCACAAAGAGATGCAAGGTTAACTTTCAGTGAGAAACAACCAATCAGAGGACTGCGTTTTTCTGCCAATAATAATCTATAATAATGTACATGAAAATATATAAATATATGCCGATTTCCTTAATAAACCTTCTGCTGTTACAAAAGTATTGATTACCGTCCAACCAGATGTCAATCACGAGGCCGAATAGACCAGTAGTGATGTTTCTAATCGCACCACCGTGTGACCTGAGTTCCAATGGAACAACCACTCAAGTAAAACAGATTATCACCTGCATATGAATGCCTTAGCTTCATACTGAAAATCAAATGGCAGGCCAGAAAGAATTAACGACATCGAACTCTGGAAATAAACTAACCAAGAACCTGCTGTTCAGCAAATATGCAGAAGAAAATGAAGATGGATCGGATAAATGCTGTGGAAATGGTTGAATGATACCGCACGCCAGTTAGGTCCTCGAGTGGAACCCGAATGGCCAACGACCAGTTGGGTGCTGGTCTGAGGGTGACACAGAGGATATGAAAGATTATGCGTAATCATAAGACAAGGTAAGGACGAATTCAGAGAATAGGACAAAGTGGAGACGTGCTGTCAAAGCTTTATGTTCTCCTAGGAACAAAAGGGAGTAATAATGATGATAAATACCTTTGAGTAACACGTAGTACATTTGTCATTTTAGGAGAAGACACCTTTCTAGAAAGCAAAACTTCACATTTATGTTACATAGAAAAATAATTATTTTCGTTTAGTTCAAATGTACTTTAGTCAAGATTTGATAGAATAGTTCTAAAATATTTGGGTGCCGAGTGAGAAGTAGATATTTGTAAAAAATTATATTTGTAAAATCTCAGCAAGATTGAAATGAGTAATTCCAATGTTTCGTTCGGCAATCTCGTCCCAACTTCTTCAGGGAAATTAATCAAAATTAACATAACAGAGGTTTATATATAAAAGGAACATCTCATATTTTTAAAAACTTTGTCCAATCATGAATCATAAAACAAGTATTGACAAGCATAATAAACAAAATTATATGAGTTGTGATCAAAATTTGATCTCAGACCTACAAATATTGATCTACCTTTGTTAAACACCTTAAACACAGTGTCTATGTGCGTGTGTGTGTGTGTGTGTGTGTGTGCGGATAAACAGTTGTAAAACAATGTCTTAACGTCTCCATAAGTAGATATAGACAGTCAGGAACTTTGACCAAGTATTATTAGTTAGTGATACATATCCATTCTTATTTATTAATCAGGATTTCCTACGCGTAAGCTAACATCATGATTAGACTTATTTTCAAAATGTCTACTTCTCACTCGGCGCCCAAATATTTTAGAACTATTCTATCAAATCTTGACTACAGTTCATTTGAATTATTTCGCAATCGAATTAAATTAACAAAGAAACTACGTAATTGGCACAACCATCGTGTTTTTACTCTCCGTTGTCTGCAACAGAATGCGTATCCTAAATCCGTAGCTGTCCAGTCAACTGACAACTTCAATAGGTCGAATAAATCAACTCAATCTTCAGAAAGACGACATAGCAATAAGTTCGACAGTGTGCTTCAACTAACCTCTAATCCTAAACACCATGATTTTGAAAATACGTCTAATCATAAAATTCTTGATACTAACAGTTTGAACACACATGAAGGTATGATGTTAGCTGGGGCATAGGAGAAATCCAAATTAATAAATAAAAATGGATATGTATCACTGACTAATAATACTTGGTCAAAGTTTCCCGACTGTCTATATCTACTTATGGAGACGTTAAGACATTGTTTTACAACTGTTTATCCGCACACACACACACACACACACGCACATAGACACTGTGTTTAAGGTGTTTAACAAAGGTAGATCAATATTTGTAGGTCTGAGATCAAATTTTGATCACAACTCATATAATTTTGTTTATTATGCCTGTCAATACTTGTTTTATGATTCATGATTGGACAAAGTTTTTAAAGATATGAGATGTTCCTTTTATATATAAACCTCTGTTATGTTAATTTTGATTAATTTCCCTGAAGAAGTTGGGACGAGATTGCCGAACGAAACATTGGAATTACTCATCTCAATCTTGCTGAGATTTTACAAATATTTTCATTTACCTTACACAATACTTGAGATTTCCTGTTATCACTGTATCGTATTTTTCAGATTTCTGTGTAAAACTAGTCACACTTTATACTCATTAATTTCTAAATCTGTGTATACAGGTTAAAAATCTTCACCCACCCAGCAATCAAATAACAACAGTAAGCCAAACGCCCCCCCTCCAGCCGCCACTCCTAGTGATGTTCGAAATCATATAACATTCTTTTAGGTTGAGAGGAGAACATAATGCTTCAACAGCACATCCCCATTTCATCTAGTCTTCTGCTCCACAATTGCCTACAGGCTGTCATCTCCTCCCCACACGGTCTTCTTCATGTCACCCTCCGGGTTACACGTGACATCAGTCAAGGGCCTGGCTATTAATTTCATTTGACCGTCGGTACCTTCAGTGTGTCGTCAATCCATCCCCACTTCCTTCTGCAATAGGTTATTCTAGACTCCCTTATTTCTTACTGGCCTCTGGATTTTTTTCTTCTTCAGTATCATTGACAGAAGGCAACTGTTCATGACAGTCTGCAGTCTGCGCATGGAAGGTCCGCCTCCACTACGATGATATGATATCTGGTAGTGTAAACGACTAGAAAGAAAATCAGCTGATAACTTATTCAGTTAGAAGCGAAGCACTCATTAGTGTAAACTAGTGTAAATTAGGGGATACATTTAATTTACATGCACAGTGAAGATGTCTGTGAGATAGAGTGGAGAAGTTGATTCAAACTTCTACACACACACACATACAACACACAAAACGCATAGACCAATATAAGCAAAGTATTCTAGCTCATGAAAATGTCTATAATAGGTGTGGTCTTTATCTAGGCTAGAGAGAAAAGAAAAAAAAAACTCTTTGAAACAGTTTCTGCTTAGTTATTGTTAATTACCCCAAGTAGAATGACTATAGCAACTGAAAAATGGCATAGTTTCAATGTTTATTCTCAATTAAACTAATGGACTTTGTGAGAAAAAGTGTCCTGTTTTAGTCCTCTACTCCTGACCGGCTGAATGTGGAGTCGGCATTCAAAAAGAAAAAATAAAATAAAATCTAAAGCCTAAAGCCAACATGAATGTTAATCAGAGAAACAAGTTAAATTAAAATTCTAATTGGCTTCAAACAAAGAAGTGGAAGCAGAGAAAGAAGAGAAAAACAGCCGTCGGGAAAATTGATGAAAACCCCTCTTGCTTTCAGTAATGCAGACAAATAAACATGTACAAATATTGTGTAAATAATGATTATTAGAAGGTAGATGAAAAAGTACACTTACCTGGAACTACGTTCATCATTATTATCTTTAATCAAAGTCGAAGATGAGGCAGTAACTCATCGAAGAAGACATTGCGAATTGGGCGCGCTATGTCGTGAACTGGCAGAAGTTAGAATTCAAGAACCATCGGATCGGTTCCCCGTGGCTCAATGGTCTACGAGCTCGCCTTGTAACCAGAAGGTCCTGGGTTCGAACACTTGCGATGGGTGCGTAATGCTCAAGAGTCCCAAACTAGGACGAAATAGCTGTCCAGTACTCCTAAGTTTTCCAGTAGTTCTCTAACTGATGTCAGCTTATGATTAAATCCTCCATGAAATCAACTTGTCAACGATTGAGGCAGATATGTTTCCTACAAAATTCAAAAGTCACTTAGCGGGAAAGTGGTTTGTAACCATTTCAGCATCTATTTCCAGTCATGTAACTTATAGCTTCGAGCTACAAAGATGTGATATATATTTTTGGTCTACACAACTGATTATACAGCTCTGTGGTTATCCAGGTGTTGGTTTGATGAGATTTGATTGATTACAGGATTTCATTAAGGGCTGACATATGTTAGAGAATCACTGGAAAATCAGCTGGAAGAATTGCCAGACAGCTGTTTCGAACCCACTAGTTCCAGACTGCGTTTCAGTAGTACGCACCTACCCCACTGGAGTTCGAACCAACAATCTTCCGATTACAAGGCGAGCTCATGGGCCATTCAACCATTGGGATCTGATTCAATAGCCATTTCATGAATTCCGACTTCTGCCAATTCACGCACACAATATAGCGCGACGGGCACTAGCCAATGTGGTTGGGGGAGAGTATTTATCCTCACCCCCGTCCTGCTGTACCCAACTGGCTCACTAGTGACTAGCTCTATTCAGGTAGGCGGTCATTTGTATTCTGGTGAGAAGTCGTAATCAGTGGGGTACAGAAGGTCGGGTGTGAGGACATATACTCGCCAAGAATAATACTGGCTAGTATCAGTCGCATTATGTTGTGAGTGAATTGGCAGAAATCGGCATTCACCGGCTGGTCACTGGGTCGTGTTCCAGTGGCCTAATGATCTACGAGGTCGCTAGCCTTGTAACTGGAAGGTCGTGGTTTTAAACCTCAATAGGTGTATACTGATGAACAGCCCCATACTAGTGGGACGAAGCAGCTGTCTGGCAGTACTCACAGGTGGTTTTCCAGTAGTGCTCTAACCAATGTTGACTAATGACGAAATTTATCGGTATCACTGGAAATTATTTAAATACAGAATCAGCAAAACACTTAAGTTGCATCCTGACCCTCGTGATTAGATGCTTTTAAGTAAAAAAATATACTATAGTGGCTAATGACGATTTGCTGTGGGCACGTGGTGACTTCATTTTTTGTGTATACTCAATAATCAGTCATGAGGGTTTACAGTTCCATCTCTAACAAAATTGTCTGCATTTTCAGAGTATAATTTTGTACAAAAGTGCAGTGGTTCAAGTTGGTGCACTTCATAAATCACATGTTCATTCCTTTTTCATTCTGACTGGCTTCAGGCTTTAGGATTTGAAGTTTCAATAGAGGTGCTGTTCCTTTTGTGGGGGTAGGGTTGCCAGCCTCACACATAACCTTCCCACCTTTCCGTGTTCAAGATCTGCTTGGCAAGGTCAAGGATTTCGTGAGCAGAGCATGGAATCTCAACCATTTGCGTAGTTGGTGAGCATTCCACACCTAAACCAATTATGCACTCCAAAAAACGCACATAAAAGAAAATAAAAAAAACAAATGCGAAGGAACTTTAATAAACAAAAATTATCGAGAGGAAAAATAATGAAGATTTGATGAATATTGAACAATAATAATAATAATTTTCTTTATTCCAAAACAGTACTTGCGATACAGAATGGAATTCTCAGCATTTCACTACAGTATTGGGCACCCAGTTTGTACATTAACAATAAATAAAATTCTACATAGATTACCGGTAATCTCAGTTAGCTTTGACAATGTTTGACATATTACACAAAATAATTGAGCAAAGAATATTCTTTTCGACAGCATATTAGCATGTCGGTAGCAAAGCCAAAAGTGAACAGAATGTTTGAAGGTGTTAGAAAAGTAGATACTAACTAGCATATTTACTGGCTTTAGCGGTAACGAAAAGGTCGAGATAAACAGAGTGTGAAAGAACGAAGAAGAATGTCATAAATAGAGTTTGTAAGGAAGAGAGGAACAAAGCAGCACATAACAGAAAAAAGAGGGAGAAAAGGAAAAGAAAGAAAGAAAACGTCGTACCTATAAATGATATGAGTTGGAAAGACGAGATCCAGTTTTTCTACTGACTATTTAATAAGTTAGCTGTAGGTATCGCGCCTAATGCTTCCTTTATCGCACAGAACACGAGTTAGGTAGGGAGGGTATAGTTGAGTTGTACTTACTAGTGAGAGCATATAGTTTTCTATATATAGGCTTCTGGTCTACCTGCCTGATGAGATACAAGGGGAGAGTTGTGGATGAAGCGGGTGTTGTGAGTTAGATAAAATGGATTTAACCCATTTTTCATTTGCTTTCGTTCGAGGATAGGTGTCGACTGGAACTTGTTCTCTGTGTGCTGTTAGTGGTGGTATTTCTAGACTAGTTGCATGTGATGGTCGGTTGAAGAGCCCAATCAAGTGATCAGTCCACTAGTTTCCCCGTCTCTCCTCTTTGATAATTAGATTCCCTCACCTATTTTTTTATTGACTCCATCTGTGTTGATCTCTTCCCTGATAGACACCTGGTTATCTGATATGGAGTTCTCAGCTCTCTTCCACTTCTTCTGCAGTCTGCTCTTCTTCAGTTGACAGTGTATCGCACAATTGTCTTTTGTCTCTCCTAACACTCATCACCACTTCCTCATACAGTGACATGTACATTGGACTCAGACTCTCCTTCTCCATCCATCCGTCCATCTCTGCACTCGTTCATCCTCTGCTTCACTATTCTCCTCTCTTCTATTATCTTTCACGTGTCTGATGAGAGCCATTCTCATTCTTAACTCT
The DNA here is from genome assembly GCA_944472135.2 of Trichobilharzia regenti. NCBI lineage: Eukaryota > Metazoa > Platyhelminthes > Trematoda > Strigeidida > Schistosomatidae > Trichobilharzia > Trichobilharzia regenti. Next base: position 9,679,523 of record OX235270.1, read on the forward strand.
TCTTTCTTCCTATAACTAAAATACACGTCTCTATGGACATCACCTATAGAGAGTTACAATGTTCTCACACAAACCCCTCAGTAATGCCACGTAGTGTCTCCGACTTTGCTCTGTTTCGATCTGTAGTGAAGCCATAATATGTAGTTTTATCCTTCAGTTTCCAAATGTTGAACTTGAACTGTGACCTGTCTTCAGTTGCTTTGAAGGCTTCCAGCTTGAACTCGAAGGTTCCTTGAACTGGGTAATGCTACAAGTTCACATCTGCTCCCCTTCTTGACAATGTTTCCAGCAGGCTACGTCTCCATTTCCTTGAGCAGCATTGAGATGAAATCTATCTGGTTTTTCGTATGTTCGCCAGGAGAAATCCATGTTGGTTTGTGAATATCTTTAATAATAATAATAACAATTTCCTTTATTTCAAAACAGTACTTGTGATACAGAATGGAATTCTCAGCATTTCACTACAGTATTCCATCCAGTTAGTACATTACCAATAAATAAAATTGTACATAGATTAAGGAAATCTCAGTTCATTATGATAACAACATATTGGTATGTCTGTAGCAAAGCCAAAAGGGAACATAATGTTTGAAGGTGTTAGAAAAGTAGATGCTACCATATTTACTGGCGTAAGCAGAAGAAAGAAACAAAGCAGCACATAAAAGAGAAGAAAAGAGAGAGAAAAGGAAAAGAAAGAAAACTTTGTACCTGTAAAGATACGAATTGGAAAGACGAGATCCAGTTTTTCTACTGACTATTTAATAAGTTATAGGTTTCACGCCTAATGCTTCCTTTATTGCACAGAACACGAGCTAAGTAGGGTATGGTTGAGTTTTTGTACTTACTAGTGAGAGCATATAGTTTTCTATATAGGCTTCTGGTCCTGCCTGATGAGATACAAGGGGAGAGTTGTAGATGAAGAGGGCGTTGTGAGTTAGATAAAATGGATTTAGCCCATTTTTCACATGAGTCCATGTGCCTGTCAACCAGAATATTAACAACCTGGTTAAGTAGCAGCCTGTGGCTTACCCTTCTGACAACCCTCAACATCCTGGGTAATAAGGTATAGTCTTTTTTCAGTAGCCAACCCTGGAAAAACTATGCGCGAACAATAGAGAATAATGGGCTGGATGCAAGAGTTAACGAATCGTAGGAGTAAGGGTTGTTTGGGTTATTCCAGAATGTCTTAACTTCTTGATGTAGAAGGTAAGACGGAATATTTTCTTAGAAATCATCAAGATATGAGACGACCAGGAGAGATCAGCAGATAGAATGATGCCTAGGTATTTAATTTCCGACTTGGTTTCTATTTCAGTGCCATCTATGCTGAACACCTCGTGCAACCAGGACCTCACGGTGACAAGGCGAGCTCACAGACCATTCAACCACTGGGACCCGACACAGTCAGTATCGGAGACGGGGAGCTAACTAACTTGGTGGCCCTCACTGGTGATGACTCCTCAGCTCGAGGACAAACCGCTAGCCAATCAAATTCCTGCAAAAGCAACACTTTGTAAGTATATAATAACTTGTTAAATAATTCACATTATATGTCCTTAATATTTGCATGTTTTCATACATTTCAAAGATATGTTTTTTTTATAACAAATGTATCAGGATAATTAATATCAGCTCATCTTTTATCATTCTTTTGGGGATTCTTTTCACATGGCTACAAAGCGAACAGTACCACTGGAATATAAATTACATTTAAGATTTGAACATGCCTTTTTTCGTGGTGATAAACAGTAAACTAAAAGCAAAATAATTCTGGAATGATGCAACTTGTTCAATTATTTATTAGGCGTTAAAAAGATTGACTTATTTAAAGCATAATTAGATCAGTACCTGCTGGCGAAAACTAACAAACTGGCTAGAGAAGCATGCAGCAAGCAGACAGGAATGCAGGTTAACATAGATAAGATGAAGGTGATGAAAACAGCCAACCAACCCACAACAACAAGAGCAGCAATAATAATCAGTGGGAGAAATTTGAAGGGGCTCACTTCTTCCACTTATCTAGGAAGCATCGGTTCAACTACAGGCGAAACGAATGAAGGTGTCAATGACAGAATCGGTTAGGTAAGACAGACCTTCATCTCTCTGAAATCAGTGTGAAAATCCTCAGCATTCAGCACAAAGAACGAAATTCGAATTTTCAACACCAATTTTAAGTCAGTTAGTCAGTCAGTCAGTCAGCTGGCATCTCTACATGGGTCAGAAACTTGACACACCGGTCACGATAAGCATGTCTTGCAGTACTCCCAGCTAGCTTTCCAGTGGTTCTCTAACCGATGTCAGCCCATGACGGAATCTTCTAACCAACTTTTTTTTCCTTCACGTTCCCCAGTGGAACATAGGGATTCAAGCTAGTGGCTCGAAGGTTCTGTAGCAGTGTTTATTTTTACAGGATGGGGTTGCTAGCCTCATGCCCAACCTTACCTCTTCACCAGCATTATTTCTGGCTTAGCGAGGGGGGTAAAGGAGTGCGTCCAGTGGCCGGGGATCAAACCCCGTGCTATGTGCATGGTCGGCGAGCGTCTTAACCGTTATGCCACCGTCGCACTCTAACCAACTAGTCGACAATAATCAGCTTATGGACCTACAACTAAACATTTACACTTGTGATCATATAACAGTCAGTCTTATACCTCTCCGATAAGAAACCGAAAGCTTGCATCAAAATCTTTTTGGAATGCTGAAAGTATCGCGAAAGTGAGCTGAGTACAGACCAAAGAGTTATATGATATATATATATATACATAAATTAATCAGGAAGTATTCAGGGAAACGTAAAACTAAAATTAATAATGACGATAATGATGAAATACATAACAGACATGCATGGATGGCAACACCAACAACAGAGAATATAAATAATCAGTAGTAATTCCATACGAAGAAGGAATCTCGGAAGCCTTACAGAGAATTCTTAACAAGTCAGGAATAAGAGTGGTTGACATTCAAACCCCACAAGCTGAATGAGAAATAAGCTTTCTCGGTTAAAGGATTCCGTGGAGTCAATGAAACAAAACAATTTAGTTTATCTAATACCCTTCCTGAGATGATTGTCAGGTCAAATACATAGGTCAGACTAGTAGAACAGGTGTAGTAAGACTAGCCGAACATAAAAACCTAGCAAAATCTGGATTAGTTGACCCTAATGAGATAAGAAATTCAGAGAATAGTTCAACTATAGCACTCACTACATGCAATTGCACACAACCACACAACAGGATGAGATAAGGTGACAGTCTTGAAATCAAATGATTGTATTGGATACGTTACTCCTCAGTGCGTCGGTGGCACAGTGATTAGGACTCTCGCCGACCTTGCACATGGTCCGAGGTTCGATCCCCTGCCGACGCACACCTGATATCTATGGTCGGCCTGCGAAATTTGGGCTACTGATATCCATGCTGAAAATTGCATACTTGTACGAAAAATACAGTGTGGAATGAAGCTGTAACCAAAAATAAATAATGTCCATGGCTTACGTTTTTTATGATTGTTTGAAAGTTGCAGGAAGAGGACTTGAGCACTGTGGCAGAGTATAATTCCATCATGCAGTAAATTTATTTGATCGAAAGATGAAAAAAATTCACAAGAGAAATAGAAAAAATAGTGCAAATAGCAATAACAGGATAAATAAGAAAGAATATAAGGCATCTACAACAGTTTTACCATATAAGGAGGGAATATCTGAAAATAATCAACCAACAACAACAAGAGCAGCAACATCCATCGCCAATCACCATCAACGGGAGGGATTTGAAAGAAGTTACTTCATTCACTCACACATCTAGGGAGCATTGTCTCAACTACAGATAGTCGGAACAAACGAGGATGTCAAATCGACCGAGAATCGGGAAGGCGAGAAACACATTCACTCATCAACCTGAAACCAATCTGAAAATCTTCGTCACTCAGCCAGCATCAACAACAAAATTCTGTCAGATCCTCAATACAGACAGCGTCAAGTCAGTCAGCTCTTCTATACGGATCAGAAACTTGGTGGGCGGGCGGGTCACAAAGAATATTTCCAACAGCCTGTTGCAGACGTTACCTTTATCAACAACTAACTGTCTTCGCTGGATCTATACTGAAGATCAGATGGACGGGCCGGGCCGGGCCGGAAAGAATCACCAACAAGCACCAAACTATGGGAAGAAACAAAACAAGAACCAATTGCCCGAAAACAACAAATATGCAGAAGAAAGGGGATCGAGATGGATTGGACACTCGTGGCTGAGGAGGCCGCTGGGTGACATTGCACGCGCGTCAGGCCATTGCTCGAGTGGAACCCGAAAGGGAGACGACGAGTGGGACGTCGGTACAAGGATGATATGGAGGAGATCGTGTGAAGATGAGTTGAGGCAGTATGGACTAACATGGATGCAGGTGAAAAGTACAGCAGAAGGAATACAGAAGCAAGTGGAGACGTGCAGTTGAAGCCCTATGCTCCACTGGGAACCCAAGGGAATAATAATAATCTGAAGCTGTAAAAGCAATCTTTAAAGGTGTTCAATTCAGCATAATTCTTTATGTGATTGGTAGTGGTCGTACATATTAACCAAATTTTAAAAAAAGAGGGGGCAGGTGGGGAACAAATAGTAAATGAAAATTAACCTTCCGAAAAGTATATTGATCAAATAATGATTGATAAAAGTTAAAAAGGTACATATTCCCAAGAGTTGATTTCTAGGCATTTGAGCTTGTTTCAAGTTTGATCATGGGTTGATGTCACTTAGAGAACCATCACAAGCCTGCCGGGAATCGAAGCCAGGACCTACAGGCTCTCTGGTGAAGGTCGTTGGCCATTCAGTCAGCTGCGCAGGAACCCAATGGGCCATGAATTTCGCTAACTGACAGAAGTTTGAATTCATCAACCGCTGGATTCTTTCCCAGTGGCTGAATGATCAACCGGCTTGGCTTCATAACTTCATAAAGGTCCTGGGCTTCATCTCCGACGGTATCACTGGTGCTTACTACTGAAGAGTACCAAACTAGGACGAAACAATTGTCCATGATCAATACTGAAGGCATTTATTTTTTAAGTATTTGATTTCTTGTGAATTGAGTTTGGCAGCTTCATTTTCTTCAACTGCCAGTAAAGTATCGCTTGATTTAATAAAATAAGAATGAGAACACATTTAACGAAATACTACTATTATCTGCATGGATTCTGATTGAAATATCGGGTTTCAACGGCACATATCCATTTCACTGTGTTCACTGAAATCGTTTTTAGCTGGTTGCATGATTATTCAAAGGACTTCACTTACTCCACACACACGATCTCCTGCATATCGCCCTTGAACACACGCCCAACTTGTCGCTTCCCACTTGAGGTTATGGCCTGGCATGAGTGTGACGTCACGCAACAGTCACCTGAGCACATGCCCAATCTACCTCCATTTCCTTCTGGATATTTATTTGAAGATAAACCCTTGACTGTTTCATTCCCAGAGTTCCTTGTTTGCTAGTTCTTTCTGAATACCCGTCTGATCTTCACTATAGAGCGAAGGCAGCTGTTGATATAAAAATTCACAACAGTTTGTTGAGAATGTTTTTCGTCAATCATACAGAAGTAACGACATGACACTGGTGTTGAGCGTCCAAATGTAGTTGGGCACCGATTTCAGAATAATGAAGGTCTCCCTGTGTTGCTTTTCCTGTCTCGTCCGACTTTGACATTTTAATTAGTGCCTCCTGACTTTAGTTGAAACGACAATGTCTACATAATTGGGAGAGAAGATCCACTTCAAATTTCTTCCATTTATAGTGGTTGGTACCTGTCGCTGTTATTGTTGTTGTTGTTGTTGTTAGTTACGCATCTTCATCACCTCTGTTTTCTCTATGTTCAATTGAAGTCCTATCTTCGCTGTCACTTTGTTGGTTTTCGCCTGTAAATCTTCAAGTGTGTGCAACATCAAACCTAAATCATCTCTGAAGTCCACATATTCTAGAGTCTTTTCGTCGTTCCAACCTATATTTGTCTTCTTTTTTTTTCTCTTCAGTCAAGAATGTCATCAGTGATAGTGGAACGAATAACTAATTTCTGATAAAATCACCCAACGAGGCTAAAAGATGCTCAGATTTCAGAATGCATATAACACCAAGCACCTGTTATATTAGGATACATTTTGATCTTTTAAAAACCAAACTATTTCTATAGGCGGCCAATACTATTAATGATTAGGAAATTTAAGCGATCTGTCAACATCAACTATTCATGTAAACTGTAAACATACATGAAAAGACGCGGGAATTCTATTGCGATCTGTCTAGTATTTAGCGCTTTCCACATATATATGAAATAAAAGATACAGTGTGAAATGACGGTGGAATCAGCTTTTTGACTGACATTAAGGCAATTTTCATTCTCTTCTCTGAAAGACATATTCTCAGGAGACAATTTCATACAACTAGTCTGTAAGTGTTGAACTAACATTTGAAATAACACTGGTAGGCAAACTGAATACAGTTCAGATCTTTTGATTGAATTACCTATATAAACATGTTTTGTTACACCTATATTCAACTTGAAAGATAATTCAAACAGTTCTCAATGAGAAATGCTGCAATAGATTAAGGTATGCTTGTCAATCTACTTTAGCATTTCGTTATTATTGTACTATGAACACAAATAAAAGAGTTATTCGTGTATTGTCGGTAGTTGTTCTTTTGTCGTTTAAAGTATCCAGAGTCACATGATAACATAGTAACACACTCAGACTAGAGTTATTTGGTAGTATGATTGATACTTTGCTGAAGCGGTGATGATCTTCACTTTCAGGAACAATTTGTCAAGGTGTCATTGCAATGGTATCGACAAACTATACTGAAGGCGCTATGTCGTGAATTGGCAGAAGATGAAATTCATGGGCTGGCCAGTGGATCGGGTCCCAGTGGCTAAATGGTCTATGAGCTGGTCTTGTAATCGGAAGGTTGTGGGTTCGAAACCTGGTGGTGGGTGCGTACTGAGTATAGCTGTAGGGTGAAACAGCTGACTACCAGTACTCCCAGGTGGTGTTCTATTGGTTCTCTAACCGATATCAGTTCATGATGAAATCTTGTAATTAATCAAAACCCTGCAAATCAAAACTTGAATAACAACTATAACGCATTGACTATTTCACCAGGCGATAGTATTGTGGTGAGAGCTGGCTGTTAGCCAAAGGTGGTAGACAGTAATTTACGTCAATGTTCACGTCCCTAATATTGGTCATGAGAAAAATGAGAACAAAGGCTTCGCGTGGGCGGATATAGTTAACATATAGATGATCTGACATTCATTCAAGAAACAGTCACAAAGAGATGCAAGGTTAACTTTCAGTGAGAAACAACCAATCAGAGGACTGCGTTTTTCTGCCAATAATAATCAATAATAATGTACATGAAAATCTATAAATATGTGTTGATTTTCCTTATTAAACGATCTGTCGCCCGACCCTTGTCTTCTATTGTTACAGTATTACAATATTTAGTGTAATTAGGGTAAGACATCCAAGGTCAGTTTTTACAGAGAATGGGCCGTGTTCAAATTTTGGTATATGTTTGCGGAATAACTCCATCATGGTGAAAATTTATCTTATTAAGTTTTACCACAGTATTATTTACTGATAACGACGTTTCAATCACAATTTATTACTACTGCTCATAATGATATCAAGGTACTCACCAAACTTCCCAACTTCGTTTATATAATTCCATTATTTTTTATCTCTCATTCTGATTGATAGTAATGTTTTGTATATCTATGGTACCGGCGATTAGTCATTCCTAGTGCATGCGTTGGATGTAGATTCAATGAACAAAGATTCAGTAATCAACATCCCTCTCTCTCTCTCTCTACATCTACCTATATTACTTTTTAGAGTTGTAACTCTTTCCCATCCTATTGCGTCGTTGTGTGTTAATGCATACAGTACAATTGCTGAGTTTTCTTCTTTCTAAGTTACTTACCTTCTTCGAAGTCAATCATTTTAACCTTAGCTACTGAAATTCTTATATTCTGATAATCTGAATATTCCTGGTTTACTGGTTAAACTAACTGACCTATGTTGTTAGTTGACTTAATTCACCATCATTGTAATGTATTTTGTAAATTATATTATTTTGCCTAATTGTGTCAACAGGGTTCTTTAACCTACAGACCTTTTCCTACATGAATCGGTTTGGAGGTTTAAATGCTACCCTAATTTCTGCTTTATTAAGAATCCTAAGTCGGGTTTCAGATGTTGTTGTTGTAATTCCCTTGCGTTCCCAGTGGAGCATAGGGCTTCAACTGCACGTCTCCACTTGCTTCTGTATTCCTTCTGCTGTACTTTTCACCTGCATCCATGTTAGTCCATACTGCCTCAACTCATCTTCACACGATCTCCTCCATATCATCCTTGTACCGACGTCCCACTCGTCGTCTCCCTTTCGGGTTCCACTCGAGCAATGGCCTGACGCGCGTGCAATGTCACCCAGCGGCCTCCTCAGCCACGAGTGTCCAATCCATCTCGATCCCCTTTCTTCTGCATATTTGTTGTTTTCGGGCAATTGGTTCTTGTTTTGTTTCTTCCCATAGTTTGGTGCTTGTTGGTGATTCTTTCCGGCCCGGCCCGGCCCGTCCATCTGATCTTCAGTATAGATCCAGCGAAGACAGTTAGTTGTTGATAAAGGTAACGTCTGCAACAGGCTGTTGGAAATATTCTTTGTGACCCGCCCGCCCACCAAGTTTCTGATCCGTATAGAAGAGCTGACTGACTTGACGCTGTCTGTATTGAGGATCTGACAGAATTTTGTTGTTGATGCTGGCTGAGTGACGAAGATTTTCAGATTGGTTTCAGGTTGATGAGTGAATGTGTTTCTCGCCTTCCCGATTCTCGGTCGATTTGACATCCTCGTTTGTTCCGACTATCTGTAGTTGAGACAATGCTCCCTAGATGTGTGAGTGAATGAAGTAACTTCTTTCAAATCCCTCCCGTTGATGGTGATTGGCGATGGATGTTGCTGCTCTTGTTGTTGTTGGTTGATTATTTTCAGATATTCCCTCCTTATATGGTAAAACTGTTGTAGATGCCTTATATTCTTTCTTATTTATCCTGTTATTGCTATTTGCACTATTTTTTCTATTTCTCTTGTGAATTTTTTTCATCTTTCGATCAAATAAATTTACTGCATGATGGAATTATACTCTGCCACAGTGCTCAAGTCCTCTTCCTGCAACTTTCAAACAATCATAAAAAACGTAAGCCATGGACATTATTTATTTTTGGTTACAGCTTCATTCCACACTGTATTTTTCGTACAAGTATGCAATTTTCAGCATGGATATCAGTAGCCCAAATTTCGCAGGCCGACCATAGATATCAGGTGTGCGTCGGCAGGGGATCGAACCTCGGACCATGTGCAAGGTCGGCGAGAGTTCTAATCACTGTGCCACCGACGCACTGAGGAGTAACGTATTCAATACACTCATTCATTTCCGATTGGGAGGTACAACTAAAACTATGAAATGTGGATGTAGTCTTTGCTGCACTTATTTATCATTTTATTTTAGCTTAAAGTTGATTCAGACTTAATTACGGACTGATATCAGTTAGAGGACTGTCAAAAACCGTCAAATCCCCACATACTAACTCTTGAAAATGAATCTTATGCTCGCTAGTGATTGACTGGTTGCATGACGAAGTTACCAGAAGTCCTAATAAGAAGCCTTGGCCAGTGGGGTACATTCGATCGGGAGTGAAGACAAATACTAGCCAACAACACTGACAGGTTGTTACGCTAATATCAACAAGTGGTGGAAGTTATAATTCATGGGCTGGTCATTGAGGTGGCTCACCCCCCCTCTTCAGTCGGCGAATGGTTCACGAGCTTGCCTTGTAAGCAGAAGGTTGTAGGTTCAATCGCCGGTACTGGGTGCGTACTGCTGGTGAGTCCGAAACCAGTGTGAAACAGCTATCCATTGCTCCCAACTGGCTTTCAATATTCCTCTAACTGATGTCAATCCGTGAACAAACTTGAAACAAAGTCAAATCCCTACAAACAAAGTCATAAAAGTTCATTGTTTGAGACATCAAGTCAAGTGCTGCACATAAGCCAGACATACCCTTAATTAGTACTTTTATCCTTCTTGTTAAACAACCCCTAATCAATACGTAACGACAGGGGTATATACATATTTATTTAGGGCAATTCGTATCAGTTAATAACAGTTTGAAGCAAAAAATACTCAGACAAAAATGCGAAATATTACTTAAAAAGACAAAAATCCCTTTCAAGGTCAAAATAAAAATGAAGACCACTAAACCAAATAGCAGAGGTAATAGTACATCTGCTGTGGTATCAAAACAAAATTTACTAAGGAAGGTTTAATGTGATGACGAATTGTTTTTGAACGCATAAAGGTGGCTTGAACTTTCTAATTGCTAGGGCTTCTACAAACTTCAGGATACGCCCCAAACACGTTTTATAGATAGGTTTAAAAGATCTGTTAACATCAATTTTATGTCCTGTCTCTATAATATGTTTCGCAATAGAAGAGCTATGTCTCCTGTTCTCACCGTTAATAGGTTCTGATAATTCCATTTGTTTCTGGAGCCATTTTGGAATATGCTCTGAAGCCCTTACTTGCAGAGATCAATGAGTCCTCCCTATGTATGTGTGTCCACACGTACATTCGAATTGGTAAATACAGTGGGATGTGGTATCTTAATTACCACAGTTTCTGCCCTATTCGGTACAAAAGAGGCTTAGTAAGGTGCCTCTTCAGTAGAATCCGACAAATATGCACTGAAGACACGCTTGATGAAGAAGAAGAAGGAAAGTTGACACAAACTCTGGTTGATAACAATTATCCAGACAAGTTCATCAGGAGATATAAAGTAGTCAGAACACCAAGACCCACTCTCCAACTCGCCCCTAAGAAAGACATGTACATCAGGCTACCCTATACGGGACATCAAAGCAGTTTGATAACTAGACAAAGGCTGAACGCTGCTGTTAAAAAAGACTTTTTATGCAGCTAATATCATAATAATAGAGAATGTAAAGCCATTATATCTATCTAAGCCCTTCGAACATGCGAAAAATGACGTCACATCCCACTGTATTTACCAATTCGAATGTACGTGTGGACACACATACATAGGGAGGACTCATCGATCTCTGCGAATAAGGGCTTCAGAGCATATTCCAAAATGACTCCAGAAACAAATGGAATCATCAGAACCTATTAACAGTGAGAACAGGAGACCTAGCTCTTCTATTGCGAAACATATTATAGAGACAGGACATAAAATTGATGTTAACAGATCTTTTAAACCTATCTATAAAACGTGTTTGGGGCGTATCCTGAAGTTTGTAGAAGCCCTAGCAATTAGAAAGTTCAAGCCACCTTTATGCGTTCAAAAATCCTTTTGTCCTCTTTGATGTAATTGCAAAACATGCTCAGTAGTTTTAGCAAATTATATACATATTCTTTAAAATATAAAATTATATTGTAAAAGTTTTAAAAACATTTCTCAAACTCAAACGATTAGTTCTTTTTTCCCGACTAGTGCTATTTTTGGTACAGTTCAATGCTTCTATGCCTCATTTATTTGTTCTTGAATGAGTGCCAAAATGTTTGTCGTGTTCTAAGCTTAGGTTTGGTGATTTCTTTGAAGACAAAGTCTGCAGCATACTTGGCATACGTGAAATTCTCCTATTCGGATCGGGATAATAACGTTTAAATATGCTTATAATTGTTATTAGTACTGCTACACACCCAATGTAAATCACAGTGTATAACATAATCTTCTCAGTCCATTGCATAAACTGAAGCCAGGTGATCTCTTCAATCGACATATCATGTCTACAGTCTAGATCTTCACCACAGGATCGTACCTAAAGTGAAAAAATGGATAGGAAAAAAAGTAGTCTTTATTTTATGACAGTGCATTCTTTTTATTATGGTCTAACAACCAAGTCAGTTTTAAGAGAAAAATAATTCTTTAGATGATTTGAGGCGATCGGCAGGAAACTGTGGGACTAATTTTCGTTTTGTTTTTTGACATTCACCAAGAAGGCGTATCTGCAATCGTAGAGGACCTCACCTCCCTTTTGAGATTCAAATCTGCGTCAGTCACTGCCGCAGTCAGAGACGTTATCGGCCTGGCCTCGCCATTTACTTCTCAAAGGACTGTAATGGATACACCAGGTAGTAACTAATGTTATAAGTCTAGTCCATAGACTGATGAAGATTGAATTCCGTCATTCAACTTTCGAATGTGGCTACCCTGTTAGCTGACTCGCACTATATGGATCTAAAATGAGTGGATACAATCGATAGGAACACTGAGATTCTAACCCACATCACCCAGTGCATGGTGACCAAATTGCAAACTTGACTCATAGAATTCAGCCTGCACTAAACAATCGACAGGATGCATGAAATTAGTTATTGCCCAGTGAGCAATCAAAGCTAGAACCAACTAAGGCGTTAATTCACATGCAATAAAAAGTCTTCAAAAGTGTGTGTGTGTGTGTTTGTGTGTGTGTTGAGAGTTTAAATCGACTTAGCCTGTGATTAAGGTTTGTTGAAGTGAATAACTGGCTGAAGAAATGGAATCCAGGATCGTTTCTCTATACAACTGATTCTGCTTGTGTATAATGACCATAATACTACACTCACGTAATGTGATTAAATGCTACAAACTTTCCAGATAGAATTTTTAATATAATGCTACCTTGAATAAGCTACTTGCCTTAGATCCAGCATTCAGATGAGATGACTTGAACACTAACCCATAGCTGCACTACAATCGAAAACCATCCAAATCCTACTGGAATGGAATGTAGACGTCGGACCTGCAAATCTAGTCGATAGAGAATAAGACAAACCAGTAAGGCCTGATGGTTGAACTACAAACGTATATTGGTATGGTGGTCATGAAATATTGGCTATATTAACTAAAATATTAGCTAGCTTGTTGAGAATGAGAGATAGTTTCATCTTATATTTCTGAAAATCTTAGACAACGTCGCAGATGTATTCAGTCGCTGAGAAGATTCACATTTTGAAAATCTACACTAAACTCCATCAAATTATTTTCTATCCCACATGCATCTTAGTTTATTTAACTTTCCTAACATATTCATCCTCTCTTCTTCTGTGCCTCCTTTCTCAATTGTGACAAATTAAAGATAATGCACTTTTATTCAGAGTCCTACGTCAGCTCATCTTCTAAACATTACTCAACATGACTACATCTATCGAAGAATATTTTTTTCAAATGAATTACGCACACCGATACCGAATATTCGCTAAACTCTTCATCAAAGTTTCATTATTGCAAAAGAAGAACTGGTTGTGTGAACAAGCTTCCTTCCAGAGTTTGTTACCAGTTTGACATATTTTAACACCCAAATGTATGCTGATAAGTATATGAAATAGAATAATCAGAACCTTAAAGAAAGTACAAACAAATTATGCCTATAAAACTGGATAAATATTACTGAAAGATATTCTCATTTTACCTGTTCCACTTCACCAACACAATCCTTTTCATATTCAGACAGGCATATACGAAATCTTCTACTGTGTCTCGCTGGACCACAGCCTGGTTCACAAACAGTCCAATCTGACCAAGCTGACCAAACACCTTTCGGTATGTCACATTTTTCTCCAGTATATCCTTCTTCACAATCACATACACTTTCAGTAAGGTCCTTTTTTAAAAAAAAAGAAAAAGTAAAAAGGTAATATCTGATAGTTAAATTCGAGAGAAAACGAATGATGCACAGATGGAAATCCAATTATTTCTTAAACTTTTTCAGTGTTCACTGGTCGTATGAATTAAAGCGTTACTGTTTCAGGGGTAGAATGCTGACCAACCATGAATACGGTTCCGCGTTGACACCTTGTCGATGCACTCCTAAGCCTTGCTTAGCTGATAGTAAGCTCGGAAAAGAGGGAAGATCAGACATGAAGCTAGCAACCCCATCCTGAGAAATAAGAATAACACGAACCCTATTGAAACCTCAAAGCTCAAGTTTGAAGCCCTATGTCCCGTTCGGAACGTAAAGGAATCAAATAAAAACAATAAATATATTAGACCTCATTCTTTTATTTTCTAAGCGTAGCTAATAAAGGTGTGAATAGCTTGAAAGAGACTAAATGCTATTAGATCAAGATAGATTAACGATTCTTCTGGTACTTCAACACCTATTCCCTCAATATTCGTGTTAATTGTTACCCCTAAGTTCGCCTATTATCATATCAATCCTTGCTTCCTTTCTACTGTTAATGCTATCCCGTAGACGGTTTCTTAATCTTCTTTTGATGACTGTGAAATGATTACTAGCGGCTTAAACCATGTTTCAAACTACTTATTTTACCTGTTGGTGTGGAAACTCTTTGTCGAGTAGGTCAATAGGTTTCAGTAGCCAAAACCTTAAACCTCTCGAGTGTCTGATATGCGTTTTGTATATGAAAAATACATACAAGACACCAAAGTAACTATCCTACCCAGACAGAACACTGAATCTATGAAATTTTTCTTTTAAACTTGTTGATATTTGGATAGCACTAAACCCACTCTCCTTGAATGAATTCCAATGCTCTACCTCACTAAATTAGTCGGCGAAAACTAGGAAAGATGTCTGGATTCTTAAAAATTTGCCTCCTAAGCATAAACATAGGGGTGGTTGCCACGGATTCACCAATATGCCCAGTTGTGACATTTTCGGATAATCATAGAAAGCAGTACAACCAGTAATATAAAATCATAAATTAAGATGGTCCAAACTGACAGTCCCAAAATTTATTGTGGAAGACTAGTAACAGATATTCCAGCAAGTCAAGGGAGAGATGGTTCACTGTTCGCTAACGTCGGTCATCTCTGTTGTCTGTGAGTTATATTAAACTATCCATAAATGTACGTTACTCTGGACAATCTGTGTATAATTGAAAAGAAATAAGATGACAAACCTGTAAACTGTATGAATGGTTTTTCTGCTTTATTTCATCGACTTCAAGAGACAAATGTTTTCAAAAGTATGTAATCTGTTTATATTATTTTTTTTTCCCAAATCTCAAATGCAGCTTATGATTCAAATAAACTGTAAAACTCGAACTACTCACTAAGATATTTCAGTAGTATACGGTTATCCAAAGAAAATGTCAGTATCAAACAAATCCCAATGGCAAATGATTATTTTTAACTATTTCCTCTCATTTTATTGCGTCCTAAATTCAAATTCAAGCGTCACAACTTTGTCAAATGTCTTAAAACAGGTAGCCAAGTGTGCAGTTCTCTTTGTAGTACACCAGAAACACGGGGAAACAGCTAGTTTGGGAGAGTGTACTGTCAATAATTTATTAGAGAGAATGCTATCTACACAGATATGAGAACATATTCCAGAATCATGGTTTTACAAAGGAGAAAGGAAGGCTTTGAGGAGCTCTACTGTAGGACACTTAATCGGCTTCTATCACTGTATCATTTCTGACCATGATTTTAAGATCACCTATCGAATTCATGCTGTTTCTTCATTATAAACTTCTAAAGACGGCAGGGGCCTTGACTATTCATGAATTCAAGCCAGACTCTTGTGCATAAAAGAAGTATGTGCCATTCCTACTTCTGCTTCGCTGCAGAGCAACGAAAATTTAATTTTTTAATTTCGTTTGTCTAGTGAATCTATGTATATTTCCCTCATTGCTACGATTACTATTATTATTATTGCTATCATTATCGTTAATATTACTGTACCCAGTTTACACTGTTTTCAGTATTATTTCGTATTAGTTTGTTTATTAGATGTATCACACAGTGAAACAGTATTATATACTGGATGACGAGGTTTCGAACAAAATTTATTGTTCATAATCATATCAATTTTGATCACACGACTTTGAAATTTTAGTTTTATAGTTTTCTTTATCTTCCAGCATATAGTGCTGTTTCACTGTGTGATACATCTAATAAACAAACTAATATGGAATTACTTACTACCACCACAGTGTCCAAGTTTTACACATATATTAATCAGTATTATTTCGTTTGTCCCATTTGTCACTTTTAAATCAAAAATTCTTTTTCTGTGAAATCCCTATAGATTACTCAAAATAATAATCCCAACGTGTTTAAGAAATAACCTTGTTTTAATTTTCTTTTCTTAAACACACTGGAACTATTTTAAATCATTTATAATCAATAAATCTGACTCAAGACTCAAATTATTTCAGGAAATTCATAACATCTGCAGTCTGGAAAATTACATGTTAAATTCTGTTCCTATTAAATTTCACATCACGCGTCGTTTTTTATTTGCCTACTAATTCTATAATTTGACGCTTCCTTCCAATATCTGTACATCCTGTAAATTATTCTGTCGAGAAGCCGAAACTAGAGGATCCACCAATTCAGGCAAGAGATCAGTTACTCGCATTAAAATTGCGAATTGGCATAAGTCGGGATTTATAAACCGTTGGATCAGGTCCTAGTGGGTGAGAGGTCTACGAGCTAGCCTTGCAACCGGAAGGTCCTGGGTTCGAACCTCGGTCGGTGTGCACTTCTGAAGATTACTAAACTAGGGCGAGACAAGTTTTCAGTTGTCTCAGGTTTCTTGAGGGTCCTCAAACTGACATTAACTCGCAATTACACCTGTAATCAGTCATATCCCTGCAAAATAACACCTGATAATTATTCTATGTATCTTGCTACATGGAGTGTGGCAACTTGTCGAAAACAGACAGATAGACAGATTCTATGTATGAGATGATTCTTTTCGCCAGTGGATATTTAACTGTACTTATAATCACAAACATTCTGATTTCATTTCATACGTTTATTATTACTATTAGCTATTCAAACCTCTATTTAAACTTTCTCACAGGATATATTTTCTCAAAAAACCATATATATATATATATATATATATATGATTGTACATCCTCATAAGAAATTCTTTGAAAAGACTCTCTTCACCGAATATTGTGTTCTTAATCATTTAATAACCTCGGAAACACGAAATTAGGTGATACATTCATAAATATATGGCTTTTATGTGGGTTAATTTTCACTGCTAACATGTCAAAATCTAAAAAAAAACATGTTTTTTATGCTTTGTTTCTTGTGTTTTAATCCTTACAGGTTTATTTAATGTGAATCTGAACACACTTTAGCTAGTGTTTAAAAGCCAAATGGGATTGTGTTACAGATAGATGGGATGGAAGTTTTGTAGTGAAGCATGAAAGCTTTCAGTTCCCTGTTCCAACAGTTTTTCATTCTCATATCCTTCGTCGTTTGCTTGTATTTAACTTTTTTACTACTTTCTTTACTTAGCATTGTTATAAGTATATCAGTGTGAATGAAGCTGAACAGAAATAAGTAATAAGTAGTAACCGTCAACTATTTGAACCTATTGGGAGACGAGTCCAAGAAAACTATGATAAGTAGAACAGCTCCTAAGAAGGGTGAAACTTTATCGATTTTTCAGGACATATGGCTGGAACGATATACTAAACACTGTGACTGACATTCCAACTGGCTTACAGTTACAATAGTGTCGATCACCACTTCTATCCGAGTCTGCAAAAGATGTTTTTGATATTTATTTATTTTGATTACAGCTTGATTCCACACTGTATTTTTGGTACAAGTATGCAATTTTCAGCATGGATATCGGTAGCCGAAATTTTGCAGGCCGACCATAGATATCAGGTGTGCGTCGGCAGGGGATCGAACCTCGGACCATGTGCATGGTCGGCGAGAGTCCCAACCACTGTGCCACCATTAGGACCTCATGATTTAACTCTAAGGGTATTTAACGATGATGGTCATAAATCGTTAGCTATATTACCTAGAGTATCAGCTAATGCATGGAAATCCGAGATAGCTTTACCGGAAATACGTAGCTCAATTATCGTCTGTATTCATAAGAAATCAAGCCAGTCTTTAAGGAATTACCACAGGGGAATGAATCATGGCATCTAGGATTTTTGATTCTACTTTCATGCAAAGAGGAAGTGGGTTCGGAGAAAACACATCCACAAAGAACAATCCGTCTTTGCTTTCGAAATTAACTACACTTATAAAATATTCATGTACTAGGCATTTTGAGCTGTCACCTGCGTTAACGAAGAATGTTTGCAAAAGTAGGGTTAGATTACAAAGTAGTTAGAGGTGGTCGGTATAAAACATGGTATCAGTTGATGAAATAATTCACCGCCAGTATGAGTCAAACACATGGGTATAAACTTTTGACTCTATTCTCAGGGCACTCGTACTTAGCAAGCTGGTTTCGAAATACACTGTGTCTTGGGTCATGAGGTGACTGTCTTCTCATTTATTGGGAAGAAAACAACGTATTCTTTTGAATGCAAAGAGCTTCACTTCGTCACTAACGGAAACTGGTGTGCCTCAAGGTACGGTACTCTCTGTACTTCTGTTTTCTTTCTTTTTACGTGACCTTCTGTATTCTTCCAAAGCTAACTTCAACAAATATGCCGATAATCTAACCACTTCTGTTTTGGCAGTTTCTGCACTGGATTGTTCTTATATGAACAGATTCTTACTTGAAGTTAACAAGTGGTCCCACCTAAATGGTCCTGATATGAATCCATCTATATGTCGTAATTTTTACTTTAGTTTCAGATGCTAAAAGAACTTGAGTAGACTCATTCAGTCCCATCATTTTTGCAATATTGACAGCTCTGTGACAGGATATAAGCCGTCGAATAAAAACCAACATGGTCTCAGTTGCTCTTCAAATCTTTGTTGGTCGTCTCATCCCCTGGTGATTTCTAAGAAAATTTACCTTTTGACTCGTTACATAAGGAAGCAAAGGCTTTCTGACATAACTCAATCTCTTCTCTTGCAATTCACTAATCCTTTTATCCTACTCATTCTTCTTCGTTGTTTCTCCCTATTTTCTCCTCATGGACTTCTCAAGAAAGATGATGTCATCTTATGTAGAACATTGAAGGCTGTTAGTAGGGTTCGTGGTGCGCCTTTGACTCAAATAACTGACATTGTCGATAGGCACTTCAGTTGTTACAAGCAGTTGGCTAAGGTTGTCTTGTCTCATACTGAACATCCTTTCTACTTATTCGCAACTTTTCCTTGTATCTCTCCGCGAGGCGAAACCAGAAGAAACTTCATGAGAATTTATACTTGTACAGCTACCAAATATGAAAATTCTACTCTACCATATTTAGCAAAGGTTTTGCGTGAAGAGTCAGATGTCAGAAACGAACTTATAAACTTTTGAAATCAGTAACTGAACTGCAAAGATATTATCTGTTTATAATTCATTATGTTTCCGCGATTGTAGCCTCATTGCTTTTATCTTCTATACTTCTATGTGTACTTCTCTGAAGTGAACAGATGTACATTTTTAATAAGGTTCCATGATATTTCTGATCGGACACTAGTCAGTAACTAGTGTAATGTATCTAGTCCTTTGTTCTTTGGTGCAGACTGAATTCTATCAGTCAAGTTTGCAATGTGGCCACCATGTCACATGGCAAGGGTTCGAATCTCATAAGGGACGTGAGTTCCTTCAAGATTACAGATACGCCTTGATGACTGGTAAGTGCCAACTAGCACGAAACCTAGGCTCAAGGCTTCCTGCAGATTGCCTGCAACCATCTAATACCGACAATTTCAAGGTGATAAATCAGTCAGTCAGTTCGTCAGCCAGAAATATATAAAGACATGGTAAAACACATATTTATCAAGAATAATATCAATAAAAGATAAAATTAATGTTTAGACTCACTTTCGATCTAACGCATTCACCATATATACACAGGTGTGTATCACACTTGTCTATTTGCTTTAGGCAATTATCATATGACAGAGACAGGTCTCGTGTATATCCTGTACCACATGTACAATTGAATGTGTGCATTTCATTCATTGGATTGCAATGATTGTATACACTCAACACCACTCCACAGGCTTCATTTCCTGATGGGATATACGGGCCAGCATCTAATGGATCTACTGTAAACTGTGTACTGCTTATACATGCATCAAATGGTTGGCTACAATCATAGCCCATATAACCAGTTTTACAGTTACATATTGCCACACCTAATCATGTAACGAAAAAATGTAATTCCTCAATTAATAAAATGCTTTAAGCAACATAAAACTGCAATAGGCAAAATGCATAATTACTGTAGTGCTTTAAACAGTTGCAACTATTCTAGTGCTAAGTGAAATAACTAATATATACATGTCTAAATGATTTAAGTGTCAAACAAACGACAATAGAAGAACTGAATGAAAAAAATGCTGATAAATGGGCAAAATCTGAGGAAAAGTATTAAAAACAGGCTTTGTTTTGCTTACGATATAGGCTCAACAAAGTTAAAAAACTGTAATGATAAAATAGACTGCCGATTTATACGAGATTTTACGAATAATTTGAAAGTTAGGAAACAATATAATGATGGTGGGATGTTACAGAAGTATATTAATGAGAAACTAGAGATATAGTTCAGTATGCAGAGGATTCCGCACAAAATAGACTAATTGCTTTTTCTTTTACGTGTTCCTAGCATCATCTATCTAAGCAAAGAAAGCTACAGTCGTCACTATTCATGTCGATTTCACTGACGCTTTCATACACTTCTTCTGTCTGTTCACCAATTCATCTGCTCCTCTGAAGCTAAGGAAACAGACCGTACCAGCAGTAGACTGTCTAGACATGCCCATGAACACTTGCCAGCATGGCTGTCAAAAAGAGAACTCACGACAGTCAGTATCTCAGTTTTTGGATGTAATATTACTTCTGGTCATGCTGCATCACCAGAGACTTCTCTCACAGTCACATAAAGAGTACGGCCATATCGTTGAATAGGATTTCCCCTCCATCAACCTCATGCAACTAAAACCTTAGCAATCCATAAGGAGACAGACAGCTGAACTTTCTGTTCAGAAACGTTTCATCCAGCCTCTTTTATCTCCCATGACCTTAGTACCATTTTCTTTTCCTGTTTTCTCCCTTCCTTATCTTCTCCAGTAACTGTACAATAAGCTCTGTGTAGTCCGTTTTGTATTTTTTTATTCTCTTGTCTCCCATCTCAACTATTTCCAAACGATTACTCATCACTCAACTTATCAGTTGTCAACTTTGTTGATTGCGTAAGACTGTTCCCTACTTTTGAAAAATAGTTATTACTCATGCACTTTGATTTACTAATTAACAATAACCCTTGACTTATGTTGCTAATCTACACTGCATGCATAAACACCCCCAAATAATTGTACAGCTGCAAAGTTACGAAAGGAAATTTCTTTGAAAACTCATGTGTTTATATAACTACATGAAATGGGCGACGGTAAGACAAATGACAAAACGATAAAGTGAATAAAGCAATCAGATGCCATACTCCAAGTCGAGATAAACTATGATGCTGTGTGGATTTGGATACTATTTATGAATATATCAGGAAACATTTGTCAACCACATCAAGGAATCCAGCCAGTACGAAGCGATAAAAGTAGACTGAAAATAACGAGTATCTACATGAGCAAAGGGTGACTAAACAAAGTTGAATTCACTTTACAGCGAAAATGAGAAACGGAAAAAGAAAACAATAACAACAGTTCCTCTTGTAAACTAAGCAAGGAAATACAAACTAATTCAAGTACCCACTTTTGAAATTAAACCGCTAATTATTCGTTATTTCGATGATGGTTTAGCTGTACAATGCTCGCAAACCACACCTTTTGTGGTGCGTGGTTCATCCCCCGGCCAACTCAGTGCTTTGTCTCACTAAGCCAGTGAACAAACTGGTAAAGAGGGATGATTGGGCATGAGGCTAGCAATCCCACCTCGTAAAATAAATAAATAAAGACCACTGCTACCGAAACTTCAGAGCTGTGACCTGAAGCCCTATGCTCCACCGGGAACGTAAACGAACAAAAAAAGAAATTTTGATGAAAACAGTGGGAATCGATTGTCATTAAAAGTATAAGTCAGAAATGAAGTTAGTGGACTCACTCCCCACAAACCGTAACAGACAAGATCTTCAAAGTTATAGGTCAGAAGGTGATAGATAAAACAATCCGACGTCAAACAAACTAAGTCGATTTAATGATATTAGATGGTTGGAGGCAATCTGCAGGAAGCCTTGAGCCTAGGTTTCGTGCTAGTTGGCACTCATCTATCAGCAAGGCCTCTCTGCAACCTTGAAGGAACTCATGTCCCTTATGAGATTCGAACCCTTGCCACCTAGTGCTGCAGTCAGAGACGCTACCACTGAGTTATTCGGGCTCGCGATTGACCTCCTATAGGACTGCTGTGTGCACCGTGATAGCGAGCTACCTGGAATAGTGGTCACATTACAAACCCCACTGGTAGAATTCAGCCTGCACCAAAGAAAGGACTAGACACATCACGCCAGTTACTAGTGTCCAATCTAACTAGGTCGATCAATTAGTTTCGACAAAATGCTATTTCAGTAAATTAAAAATCCCCAAAGTGTAATCAGAACAAGATGGTTTTTTTGTGCGAACAACTGTGGCCTCGAGAACTCCTTCCTCAGGCTGTACAGTTATAAATCCCCAAATCTTATCATAAAAATAGCCATTAAAGGCATGTGAAGATTACAACAGAAACTGTCTGTATTGAGGTACATGTATAGTAATGGAAATATGGTCCGTTACTTAATATTTTTGGTTTAAGGTTTATAAAACGTATAGTCATTCAGAACATAAAATAAAGTGTGAATAGGTAAATGGATGACATACTAGTGTATTTATAGTCAACAGAATATCAGTTTCATTGAGGGTAAGGCGTGAGTTATATTCAGTGGTGTGCGAAGAAAATGATTACCACACAATAAATACAAACAAATACCAAATAACGGGGAACACTTAATGTAAGTTCAAAGGTTGACGGACATCATGTGCAGTGATAAGATAAAGAGGTTAAATTGTGAACTGTAATAAAGTACTGCAGACATAATAAGCTTAGTGTAAGTTACAGAGGTAAAGTAAACTAGATGAAAAGGAATAAGAAGGCGTAATATGACATGAAAATATGGATGATTATTCCCCTGATGACCTCATAATGGGCCAATGTAAACAAAGAGGATGAATGTGCTTCTTTTGCACACATAGGTCAAGTTTCTTATTATTAATCTCTATAACTTCAGCTGTAGCTATGAGACGCAATCGTGTGTCTTTAGGCAGATTGTTTGGTACTCTATATACAACCGTAAATGACTCATCTATTTTGATGTGGTGTTCACTATCCACTAGATGAGATAAAATGGCACGATTTATTGGTTTGCTTACCCTTTTCCTAAGCCAAACAATAACATGTTAGTGATTGTATAAAGATAAATTCCTCTTAGCTCGACCTATATAACTAGCTCCATATGAACAGCTGAATTTGAATACATGCATTGATGTGACCATCTTTTGGTAATTTATCTTCAGTGCACTGTGTCAGTAATGGCACAGTTGACAACCTGGTGTGTAGTTCTGCAGCACTGAAAGTTCTTTCAACCGATCAGATCAACCTACGGTTTAATATATCACTGGATATATCACCTTTGAACTGTACTCTTAAATAAAACTTTTTCTGTTTCATTGTATCACGCTCATTATTATCAGTTCTTTGGGAAACATACTTCCTTACAAAGTTGGTAGGATAACCATTCTGTAGCAGGGTATTTTTAAGATTTTCAATTTCATATTCAATACAATCCTCAGTACACATGCGCCTAATACTATGACTAAGATAAAGAATCGAATCCCGTTTATATTGTAGGGGTACGAAATTATGGAAATGTATATATTAACCGTTCCACGTTGCTTTCCTGTAGATATTTTGCTTTAGCATGCCGTCTGGCCTTTTGGTAAGAAAAAAATCCAAAAAAGAAATGCTTCACTGATATTCTTCATAGCAAGTGAATTAATTGTCAGGTGCACATTATTAATGACTTGCATCACATGTTATAAGCATAAAACTTGGGCACTGTGATAGAGAATACCTCCATTATAGAATTAGAGAGAATATAAAGCATCTATTGTTATACCATATAAGGAGGGCACATCCGAGGCCTTAAGTAGGATTCTTAATAAAACAGAAATTAGGGTGGCATTTAACGCCTACAAACCCACTCAGGTAGGACAAACTCTGTAGGCTAAAAGACCCAGTAGACCTAATCAAACAAAATAATATAATTTACAAAATACCCTGCAATGACTGTAAGTTAGGTCAACTACACAGGTCAAACTAGTAGGTCGGGGTTAGTCAGACTGACTGTCAGAACATAAGAATTCAGCTTAGATTAGAATGACTGATCCCACGAAGATAAGTAATTTAGAAAAAAACGCTCAGCACTACATTGCACTGCATGAATCAACATACAGTTAGCCACACAATAGAGTGGGAGAGGGGTAAAATTCTAAGAAGTAATATAGGTAGGTGGAGATAAATAGAGAGATTGATTACTTAATCCTGCCTGGCTCATCGAGTCTACACCCAATACATACAATAGAAGTGACTCAACGCGAATACATGAGATATGGAAGATATTATTACCACCAGTCGAATCAGAGGAGGATAATAATTAATCTCAAAATTCTATTTCAATTCAAGCATATCACAGCATTCTTACAAGTTACTTATTATGACTATAAAAACACTCGTCATATTTCCCATCTTATTGTATTTCATTGATAAAACTAAAATTGTTTCCGAATGTACTTTATCTTATATTGATTTGTATTCAAATGTCTAATCATCAATTTTTACTCATGTATATAAACGAAGGAAGGGAGTTGTGTGAGTGAGTAACTAGATATGATTATGAGTGGTAGTAGTTTGTGCTCGAGATGTGGTCATCAGCAAATATTACTGTCTAACACTGTGTCATATATCAAAATAAAATCTTATCTATAATGGAGTTGCATCACATGTTGTTTATCCAAGTTATTGTCACAAACGATGAATGTATCGTCTACTTAACGGTGATAATATTCAAGTTTGTTAAGCATCCCTGTTACAGGACCATTTTCTAATTCGGCTAGAAATGTAACCTAACAACCTTCTATTAATCAGAAATAGTAATCTCTATAAATACTTATAGGTAAAATACGAGTTCTAATTCCATGTGTAGGTGAATGAAGATGGTGCCTAGATTGATATCAACAGCCGTAGAGATCAAATTCAAAGACTCTTAGAAAGAGAACCATTGGAACATACTCAAAATCTGCTTACTGCGATATTTGATTGGAATTATTTTCTTTCATGCATGCACTACTCAGTTCAAAGTGTAAAATACTCTTTATCATGGTCCTATACCGTCAAAAGCGTACATAAAATAACTGCTCAATTAAACGACTTTGACAGATACTGTTGTTGACAAAAGTAAATTTATTTGATGAAGTCTCACATTATTTACACATTATTTACTAATGACGACATTTCATGTACAACGTATTGCTACTCATAATCACATTAAGGCAATCTCACAACCTTTCAACATCACTTAAGTATACATGAGGGCCTTATTCACTAGACAAGTGAATGCATAAATAAAAGTTATTTCAAAGTTAAATGGACATGCATGGAATAGACAACAGGAAGATAAGGTACATTCGGAGATGTGTATGCAAACAAAACAAGAAATAAGACGAGTGTTGTCAGGAAAGTAAATTAATTGTCAGCTGTCCAGTACTCCCAGGTTTTCCAGTGGTTCTCTAATCAATGTCACCTCATGATGAAGTCCTGTAACCAATCACTCAAAACCCTACAAACCAACACTTGTAATTGTTAGAATATTATAACATAAACTGAAATAAAACAAGACAAAATGGAACATTATTTCTTATTATTTGATTTTATTAATCATTTCTATTCCATATGCGTTGAGTGTAGATTCTATGACACAAAGATTCAGGAAATAAACTGTACCTCACACCCTACTGTGGGATTGAGTGCATTGGTGAGCATTTTTTCTAAATGATTCATCTCCCTGGGGTGAGTCATTCTACACTTACTTAAATTCCTATGTTCTGATCTACTAGTTTGACCTATGTAGTTGACCTCACAATCATTGCAGAGTATTTTGTCTAACTAGGTCAACAGGCTCCTTTAACCTACAGAGCTTGTCCTACCTGAATGAGTTTGTAGGTTTAAATTGCAGCTCAATGTCTGGTCAATTAAGAATCTTATGCAGGGTTTCAGATTTCCCTTACTAATATGGTAAAATTATAGATACCTTAAATTCTTATATTACGACTGATAATTCCACCATTATTTTACCTTTTCTTGTCAGTTTTCGTAATTTTCCCAATGAACCTCATGGGGTAGCTATTTAGCACCGGCTCTTTCATTGTCCAGGTTCTCTGATGTATTAACTAGAGTTATTGCTCGGCTCGTTAGACATTTAACTAATTTTGGCATATTTGTGTTCCCTGAGCTGAATGGTTTACCTGGGAAGCTTTCATTGCCCTAATAGGCGAAATCCTCAGGGCATACTTCAATTTGTAGTAAGGTTTTCAACTTCTCCACGAGCTTATTAGTAGTTACTTTGAAAGTAATTGGTTAATTTTGTGTGTTTTTACACCCTCTAGTCTACTTTTATCCCTATGCTTGTTGGTACCCATCAGCAAGGCCTACCTGCAATCTTGGAAGAACTCATGTGCCTCCTGAGATTCGAACCCGTACCACGCAGAGCTGCAGTCAAAGACTCTACCACTGTCTTATTCGTGCTCACAGGTGTAATTCTCTCTGCACCGAACGAAAGACTAGATGCATAATAGTAGTTATTTACTAACTAGTGTTCAACCAGAGTTTCTAACACCACCATGCAGGAGGTCACTCGCGAGACCGAATAGCTAGGTGGTAACGTCTACGAGTGAAGCACTGGGTGACAAGGGTTTGAATCTCAGAGAGAAGGCGAACTCCTTCAAGGTTGCAGGTACATCTTACTGACTAGTGAGTACCAGCAAGTACGAAATCTAGGTCAAAGGCTTCCTTTTGTCGTCCTCCAACCATCTAACAATAATTACAACTGTATCTTAATGGAGAGCATGGTGGCCATATTAAAAACTTGGCTGACGGAATTCAGTTTGCACTAAATAATGGACCAGACGCATAATATTAGTTACTACCTCGTGTCTAATAAAAGTATATGCATTCAAATAAATGCGCATTTTCAATACTTTCAAAATAAATCCATTCAGATTTATAAGATCTATCTGAGAATATATTTATCTTTTATCTAAAACGATATCCAATAGATAACGAGAAGTATTCCCAAATAAAAAGCAAAAGCAGACGTTACCTGATGTTCTATTGAGAAAACAGAATTCAGTTGTAGTTGGATTGCACAGTGTACTGCATGTGTCAGCTATTGCACAGTTTAGCGAATCTTTGTCCCATTTAAAACCCTAAAAACAAAAGAAGTGTGATATCGAATGAATATATGCGTCTATTCAAAGAGAGATATTGTAATTTTTGATGAAAACAAATAACGATAATTGTTTATAGTCTTTAATGGGCTGTTGTATTTGAGACTGAACATTAGGCGAAGACAAAACTTCAAGTGAACATACAGAGGATAGAGGTAATAAAAATAATCAACCAGATAACCGACAACAACCACAACCAAGCATAATCAACGGAAGAAATTCGAAAGAGATGACTCCTTTCACTTGTTTGCGCAGCACTACCTAAATTACAGGCGACATAGATGAGGATTTCAAACTAGCCAAGATCGGAAAAGCGAGACAGACATTCATCACTCTTTAATATGTATGGAGATCTACCGCAGTTTGCATAAACAGCAACATGCGAGTATCCAACACTAATATCAAGTCAGTTGTTCAATATGGTTTAGAGACTTGAACCAAAAGCATTTCCAATAGGCCACCGCTGACTTCCACCAACAGCTCCCTTCCTTGGCTCAATAATACAGTTCAGATGACAACCAGGCAGGATAAGCAACCTGTAATTCGGGAAATAAACCAATCAATAAACTCGGACGAAACAGCTGTCCAGTACTCCCAGGTTTTCCTGTGGTTCTGTAACCAATGTCAGCTCATGATGAAATCCTGTAACCAATCAACCAAATCCCTACAAACCAATACTTGAACAATCAAGAACCTGTTACTTCACAAATATGCTGAAAAAAATGGAAGTATGGAAAAAGGCGAGTTGAGCGTAGGTCCGAATGTAACGTGGAGGAGATCCTGTGAGAAGGAAAAGACAGTTCACGGATGATCGTGGGGCCGAACACAAATGACTACAGAGATAATGGAGATATACCTCTGAATCCCTATATTCTACTCAGAACCCAAGGAATAATAGTAGTAATAATTCCGCCATCTTGCTTAATGGTACTGGCTTTGTTCTCACATAAGACACAACTAAATCAATTACTAGAGAAGAATCGATACTTTTTATTAAAATGTCTATGTGTGTAAGTGTGTAATAAACAGTATAAAGTCTAAAATATTAAAATTCAAAATGTTCTCTGTTGCCTGGAAAGTGGTTTTTGATTTTCTGAATTGACTTCTCAAGGTTTGAGTAACAAAACGATATCAGATTTCACACAGTAAAGATCAGTCGGTTAATTAGGCAGGTTAAACTGCGTTTTGCTAAAAATCTACAATGCAGATATTAATACTAACTCAGAAGAATTTGAGAATTATGAGACTTGTAAACAACTTTGACGAATCAATCATTATATACACATACACATATACACGTTTCGATGAGTTTAACGATCAGCTCATTTACGTTCAGCAAAATGTTAATGCCTAACGCCTCATTATCATTCTTGTTTACTTTCTTTTGCAAAGACAGATTGTCTTCCAAATAGAAATATTTATCTTTTTGATGTTAGAAATAAAAATTATAGATTTTAACCTAAATGGACAAAAACATTTTCAAGTGTTGGTTTGTAGGGATTTGATTGGTTTCAGGATTTCATCATGAGCTGACAGTAGTTAGAGAACCATTGGAAAACCTGGGAGTACTGGACAGCTGTTTCGTCCTAGTTTAGGACTCTTCAGGAGTACGCACCCACCGCCATCGTTCGAACCCAGGACCTTCCGGTTACAAGGCGAGCTCGTATGCCATTAAGCCACTGGGACCCGATCCAATGGTCCTTGAATTCTAACTTCTGCCAATTCACGACATAGCGCGACCGCTAGCCAATGTCTTCGGTGGCGAGTATTTGTCCTCACATCCGACCAGCTGCACCCTACTGGTCACGACTTCCCACTGGAACCCAGGTAACTACCTACCTGAATAGGGCCAGTCGCCAGTGAGCATCTTATTGGTATTCAAGTGTTGGTTTGTAGGGATTTGATTGGTTTCAGGATTTCATCATGAGCTGACAGTAGTTAGAGAACCATTGGAAAACCTGGGAGTACTGGACAGCTGTTTCGTCCTAGTTTGGAACTCTTCAGTAGTACGCATCCGCCGGGATTGGCAGAAGTTAGAATTCAAGGACCATTGGATCGGGTCTCAGTGGCTTAATGGTATACGAGCTCGCTTTGTAACCGGAAGGTCCTGGGTTCGAATCCCGATGGGTGCGTACTGCTGAAGAGTCCCAAACTAGGACGAAACAGCTGTCCAGTACTCCCAGGTTTTCCAATGGTTCTCTAACTACTCTCAGCTCATGATGAAACCCAAAAACATTTTCCACAGACTCATATCAAAGCCATGCTTTTCAAACTTTATGCCTACCATTAAATTACAACACTGAAGTTGAAATTCATGAGCTATTAGATTCGAGTCCACAAGGGGTGAATGATTAAAAGAGACTAGCCTAAATATCACAGAGTGTTGACTGACGAAGAGTCGTAAACTAAGACGAAACAGCTGTCCAGCACCCTGTAACCTGCATTAGTTCCCCCAACTTATTTCATTTCCCAATCTAAAGTGAAACATCATGCAAGACTTTGCACTGAGTATTTAGTTTGAATAAAAGGCTCGCATTTATGAAAAACATATATACGGGAAAATATAGATGAGCGCAGTAAATTAACCCATACACATAAGATGATGATAATGATAATGATTATAGGTTAATCTTGAAAATTCATATACTTGCATTATACCTTTAGTTATTTTTCAAACCTTGTCTTTCCTCCAGTAATACTATTCATTTTTAAAGGAACCACATTTATACACGAACTCCCTATATTAAATCTGAACAGAGGTAGAGCAAACATTAGTGCAAAATAGTACGATTGGTCCATTTTATTTTTCCGGTTCTTGTCATCTGTGTACAACCTTTAATAATTAATAAAACCGGTTATAATACAATCTTAACATATATTTTGTTTATCATCGTGCATAAGTCCTCCAGTGAGGACTGACTGTTGCAAGAAAGTCATAATAAAATAGAACACAAGGATAATAAAGTTATCTAACATTTCAACAGAGAAAGAAAGACCAGATTTGCAGTAAAAAATGATGTCATCATTCTGTTTCACTGGTTCTCATCAGCTAACTGTGCGTCGGTGGCACAGTGGTTAGGACTCTCGCCTACCATGCACATGGTCCGAGGTTCGATCCCCTGCCGACGCACACCTGATATCTATGGTAGGCCTGCGAAATTTGGGCTACTGATATCCATGCTGAAAATTGCATACTTGTACCAAAAATACAGTGTGGAATCAAGGTGTAATCCAAAAATATAAAAAATAAATAAATTACAATGCCAGTTATGAATAATGACATTTCATACTTCAGTGTTTGAAAGGTAATAGAGAAAACATTATAAGATGAATGCATCCGGAATATAAGTATTACAGTTTTTAGTTTAAGTTACCATTAATTTATATACTATCAAACTATGAAAGAAAAAAGCCAGATGAGAGAAGATGGGAAACAGACAAATCTAATGGACAGTGTTAGTTTGTACGTCAAAATAGCAACTCAAAAAGGTTAAAGTTATGCTCGCTTAACAAGGCAGAAGAAGAATTAAGCTTTGGTGAAAAATGCCTTAAAGAAAACGGGTATCCAAACGGATTTATCTTAAAGTACAGCAAAGAAAAAGATGAGAAAGCGAAGTATTCAACAGTTGAAAAGGAGAAAGTGTTCATTCGCCTCCCATTCAAAGGAGAAGCAGGATCACAAAAGATTGACAAGAGGATGAAAGCAGCAATAAAAAGATGCTTCCCTGCAGCTAATCTGGTGACACTATACAGTACTACATGCTCTATAAGGCAATCGAAACTAGATAAGTACCCTGCTGATGTTACCTCCAACTGCATTTATAAATTTGTGTGCACCTGGGGCAGAAAATACATTGGAAGGACAGAAAGAGGGGGTTCTATCCGGTTTTCATAGCATACTCCAAGAAATGTATGCTTAAAAGGAATCAGATATTTACGAAGTGCAGTTACCAGACACACCTTGTGGATACAGGTCATTTTGTCGAGATTTACAAATCCTTCAAAATATTAAACATACGAAGGACAGCGAATCTACTAAGATTTGCTGAAGCAAATACAGCAATCAAACGTCTCAGACCAAACTTATGCATACAGAAAGAGAGTGTATTCAATCATTCACCCCTCGGTAACCGCATCAATTTCATTACACTGATTAGTCATACACGCTAGCGAGCTCAGTTCACTAAACAAGTTTTCAGTTTGATGAACTTTAACCTTCTTGAGTTGCCATGTTGACGTTCGTTTATTCGGTTTTTCTGTTTTCTGTTTTTCCTCAAACCACCCTTTTTCCTATAGTTTGATAGCACACAAAGTGAAGGTAACTTAGTATACAATTGGTGGATGGTGGCTAGCAGTGGAATCCAGGATGCGCATTTCGTCCTATTTGGGAAATGCAGGTACATCCAGCTGACGAGTAGCCAAATAGGACGAAATGCGCATCCTGGATTCCACTGCTAGCCACCATCCACCCATTGTATACTAATTAAATACCCAGACATCGTCGAAGCATCTGCACAAGAAGCCGACATGTCAACCTGAGACCGAGCACTTCGGTCCAATCAATCGACGGGAAAATCAAAATTTCAATTCAATGAAGGTAACTTAAACTAAAATAATTGTAATACTTATATTCCGGATGTGTTTATCTTATAATGTTTTCTTTATTATCTTTCAGACTATGAAGTATGAAATGTCATTATAAGTGTAATTTCAGGTATTTTGCAGCTGATGAGAACCTGTGAAGTAGAATGATGATATCATTTTATACTGCAAATCTGGTCTTTATTTCTCTATGGAAATTTATCAAGGGGACCAACTGTATGAAATTATCTCACATTATTTGTATAACAATATACATATATATATATATATGTTTATTGTAAGGACGAATATTGTGGTAGAAAGTAAACAGTTTTATTGTTAGAGTGGTGATAAGTCAGTGGTGATTACATGATAAAAGGTAATAAAGTGCAGCGTTTAAAACTCATAAGACTGAAAAATCAGAATTTGGCGTTTACGAAGTCAAATAAAAAGACGACAACGTAATACTGTGAGTACAATTCAAAGAATCGAGAATTTAAGTCTAACATGAAAGTCAAGATAAAACTGTGACAAGTTGAAAAATGATAAAATCAAAAGAAAATGAATTACCAACGATAGAGACACCAGGAAAACTGGAGTCTCAAGACAGAGTCCATTTGAACACACATGTCAGACTTCAGTCGCTTTATTGTGATAGCCTCAGTAAAAACCGAAAAAGACATACTGTTTTGTCTGTTAATTATTCTGAATGCTGCCAATGCGTCCACTTGATGTCGTCCGGGAACCAGATGCTTGCTAATTGATGAGTCTAGACTATTCAGTCTTTTTCATCGAGGGCTTTGCAACTTTCTGGGAACAGTCCTTACTGGAGGATTGATTCTTGATGGTAGGCAAAATATATGTTATATCTGTATTATAACTAGTTTCATTGGGAGTTGCAGGTGATGAGAGCCGATGAAATATAATGGGGACATATATTAATTAGCATCAGTGTTTGCTCCACCTATGTCCGACTGTAAGCATACAGAGAGAGTAAAATGTTTCCTATCGTCCCACAAATATGGCGAAGGAGACGGAGATGGATTAGACATATTCTGAGAAAGTCGCTGGATGATATCACACACACACACACCAGGCAGATGCTAGAGTGGAACCCGAATGGGAAACGATAAGCTAGGTGTTTCATAGTGGCATCAGAAAGATAGTGTGAGGAACAGGTTGAAACATATGGTCAATCGAGGAGTCAGCTACAGACGACTGCAGAAGACAGAACAAAATCGAGAGGGCTATTGAAGCCCTATACTCCACTTGGAACCCAAAGGAATAACAGTAATAATAATAAAAATAAAAATAATGTTTCCTGCTCAAATGTTAATAGATAACTGTAAATAAAAAGAGAAGTGATATGATTATGAACACTGAAATATGCTGGACAGGTCACCAGTATACAAACAATACTGTGTTACATCAAATAAAGTTATTCTGTTGTGAAAAAGAAAAATAAACTTGTTGATTTTTTTTTTTACTCTTAGACTTCGTTGACTCAAATGGTATTTCTGTCTGTATAATAAGCTCTATGTAGAGCTAAAATAAGATCAATTGCTACGTATAAGCTACTAATTAGACAAATTCTATCAAAAGACTTCGACCCAACATATGCATACAGAAAGAGTGTGTGATCAGTCTCAAACTACCCCCACCTGGTAACCACAATTGTTTTGTTCGTGTGCTTTTATGTTTTGTTCTGTTGTATAACATTCCATTCATTCTTGATTTTGATTTTCACTCACTGAGTTGAACTCACTGTTAAGGTTCCAAATTTACTAAATTAAATTAATTTATCGATATTATAATTTTGTTTCACTATTCACACACACCCTCCTGAACTCTCCACCATAGTATACATAAACTCACCATGTTGTTCTGTCTTGTATTTTGTCTCTAGTCCATCCTTGTTTCCAAGCAAAATCTGACTTCTACATAACTAGTTACTCTTTTAACACTAAATAATTGTTTACTTACATCTTCTTTGGAATTATTTTACTTATAATTTCTATCTGTAACTTGAAATCATTGTAAAAACTACTTTCAAAAATTTTATAATACAACTGATTGGTTATACAGGATTTCATCATGAGCTGACATCGGTTAGAGAATCACTGGAAAACCTGAGAGTACTGGACAGCTGTTTCGTCCTGGTTTGGGGCTCCTTAGAAGTGCTCACCCATCACCAGGGTTCGAACCCAAGACATTCCAGCTACAAAGCGAGCTAGCTCGTGGACCATTAAGCCACTGAGACCTGATCCAATGGCCCATGAATTCTAACTTCTGCCGATTGTCAACATAGTGCAACCGCTAGCCAATTTCTTCGGTGAGTATTTGTCTTCATATCCGACGTGCTGCACCCTACTGATCCCGACTTCTCACTGGAACCCCAGGTAACTACCTACCTGAATAGGGTTAGTCATTAGTCAGCATCTCACTGATATTCAAGTGTTGGTTTGTAGGGATTTGATTTATTTACTTAAGATGTACGCAGTTGGAGAGAGAGAATCCACGAAATAAAAGTTCGTATTATTCTACAACTGCAAATATGTTCGTTCTTTCTTTATTCAAACTAATAAAGAGAACCATCTGCATGAAATTCCATACGATTTTCATCCCTAATAAGTTGAACAAAGCTACAACTTAAAATAATCGTAATATCAGTATGCAAAAATATTCTAGTACTATAGCTATTTACTATTAAGGTGAAGGCCATTCATTCATCGATTAATACACAAAAAATACACTTTTTATGAAAGTGGGAATCAGATATAGTAGAGAAGAAACCAGTGTTCTCAAAAAGGTAGATTTATAAGTGACAAACGACCATTTACAGACTAAACACAGTTCTGAAAAGAGTTTATCTAGCTACTAAATTAGTTAAACTTGGCAGAAAAGCTGTTCACAGAAAGGACCCAAAGTTTTTGATAAATCTCCCCTTTACTGTCACCTGCACATACATCTACCAACTCGGGCACTGTGGTAGAGTATAATTCCATTATAGATAAGATTTATCAAAATAAAATCTTATCTATAATGGAATCTACCAACTCACACATACGTGTCTAAGAACGTGTCGGTGGCACAGTGGTTAGGACTGTCGCCGACCATGCACATGGTCCGGGGTTCGAGCCCGCACCGACGCACACCCGATATCTATGGTCGCTCTGCTAAATTTGGGCTACCGATATCCATGCTGAAAATTCCATACTTGTACCGAAAATACAGTGTGGAATCAAGCTGTAAATCAAAAAAAATTAAATTAAATTTCGTCACATTTGGGGACTCATCATCCGGGCGTATCTGCATTCCCCAGTCGGTGATGGTGTTCTCATTAATACTTGAACCCAATATCCATAGTTTCCAACACCACAGAGTTATCTACGAGACCACTTGGTGGCCCTCAACAGCCACATTTTGTTCAGCGAATGTCAACAGAGACCGAACATTTCGGTCTGATCAATCAACGGTAAAATCAATCAAAAGTGAATCTAAAATAAATATATGTCGTTTTGATAATGCAATTTGATAGCCTTAACTTTTTTTCTTCAGCTACATTCTTTACCGAACTATTTTTATTTTACTAGTGTTTAACTAAATTGCACAATCATTATGTAACATGTGTTGTCGATTTAACACAACAGTAGTTTGAATAAGCCAAAAACAACGGTTTGTACAGAATAATACAGTATCATCGTCTAATTTGTCAACTTCTCATCAGCTAGAGTGTAGCTTAAAGAGATTATTAGGTTTAAGGACAGAGCATTTTTCTGACATATTTGCGAATGTTACTTAATGACAGTAAACTCAAAACTTAACCAACAGTACTCAGAAATTGCACTTATATGGCTTTTACTAAGGAATTAGAAACTTAAACAAATATGAAAGCTTAGGTACAGTGGCAAAAGAGTTACGCAACAAAGGCGAGAAGTGAATAAAACGATGGGCGTCTCTCCCTTGCCACGCATCTCGTCGATATAGATCATAAAGTGGACGCTATGAAATCCTTTAAAATTATCCATACAAAAACAAATAGTTCATTTCTCCTCAAAGTTGCAGAAGCAATTGCTATTAAACTTCTGAAACCTGATTCACATGTTCAGAAAGAGGCAGTTATCAGTCTCTCCCTGACGTCGTAACTTCACATTTTTACTCTATGTTTTACTTGATTGCGTAGTCTTTGGCTTTAAACTCTTCCTCTTCACTATAATGTAATTTGTTCGCCTTTTGTCTCTACGACTTCAGCTGAACTAATCTCAGCCTATTAGTTACTCATCATCTTATTCGCCTCCTGTCCTTAGTGCGTAACCCTTTTGTCATTGTATCCAAGAGTTTATTTTTGTTTTGTGTAAACTTGGCCCCTCTGTGCTTAATTTCTGAGCACTATCAATTAAGTTTGGAGTCTTCTGTGAACTAACATCATGTAACATTTAAAAGTTTGTTAAAATGGTTCAGTACACAGACTTAATTCATTTCTTTATGCTGCATGCAGTTGATGAGAAGCCGAAGAAATAAAAAGTGATGGTACCATGTTATTCTGAACTGCAGTAGGCGTCTTATTTTGGATTGTCAGATAAGACATCTTTTAACTAGTGAGAAGAAATATTTATCACACGGTATAGTTTGAATTACTACTCATTACTATTACAAAGTATTATGAATACTTACTGTTTCACATAGACACTCAAAATCATCTCTATGATATCCACGACGTTTACATGAACCACTAATGGCATTTTCAATATAATGACAAGGTCTTCGTTTGCATGGATTCGGACAAATCTGTAATGTGATAACAATTAAAACTAGTTGTAAAACATTCTCCATAATATACTGAATAATAATAAATAAATACATTAAAAGTGAAATTAAATTCAAAGGTGCAAAAGTAAGTACATAATAATAATAATAATGATTTACTTTATTCCCAAAACAGCACTTGTGATACAGAATGGACTTTTCAGCATTAATCACAATATTGCATCTAATTACCTCAAATTGTAAATAAGAATTAATCACACAGAAAACCTTCCATATTTACAATAGAGGTAGTGTCAAAAACATGCAGCATATAAAATGGAAATAATAATAACGACAACAGCTAAGGAAATAATAATAATACAAGTGAAAAATTGCCGTGGGCTTGTTTCACACAATATTGTCAATGTAGCATAGAAATCCTAGCATGTTTAAAAATATTGAATATAATGTTCTCTTTAACATGATGATCATGGTGAGGGGAAAAACAAAGATTACAGCAGTCATAGAGATAAGATGGTGTTTGAAATTATGAGAGTAAAAAAACAGAGAAGTAACAGGACCATAAATGTAATAGAAATAATAAAAGTAAAACTTGAAGGTATATAAGGATGGATGGAGGAAATTGTTTATTTACTAGATGAAAAAGGTTTGGTTAGTTAATTCTTGCCTGACGCTATTTCCATCACATGAAATAGGTGCCAAATATGGTATCATAGAATTTTTATACCTAGACGTGCAAGCATACAGTTTTTTGA
The DNA here is from genome assembly GCA_944472135.2 of Trichobilharzia regenti. NCBI lineage: Eukaryota > Metazoa > Platyhelminthes > Trematoda > Strigeidida > Schistosomatidae > Trichobilharzia > Trichobilharzia regenti. Next base: position 9,717,054 of record OX235270.1, read on the forward strand.
GGTTACTTCTTGTTCTACCTGAGGAGATGCAAGGTGAAAGAAAGCTGAGGATAAACAAGGATGCTCCAAGTCAGACAAAATCCCTCTAGCAAGCTTACTGCACGAAGTCAAGTGACTATCGATAACAAAATTAACTATGCGGTCCACTGGGACACCACTCACCCTACTGACAGTCTTCAGCATTCTACGAATTGTCACTGAATGAAGAGAGAGAAGAAAGAGGAAAATTTCTGAGATAAATAGTAGGAAATACAAGCACCTGCATTTCTGTCTCTCTTTGGAATGCTCAAATGCATCTGTAAACTTCGACTATGAGATATAATGGTGTGACAAATCATCATCTAACAATATATTAATTTAATCAATACATATAGCACCTCCAAAACCAGCCTACATACACTCCAAAAACATCAGTGAGTAACAAAAACGCATAACTATTGTACTGACAGATAACAGGCATTGGACAAAAGCATCTGCTGCAACTTAGTGGTCCAATGACCTAGGGGATGGTGCGAATGAGTAGGTGGCTGGCTAATCACGCAGACGGTCCCAGTTTTTATCCTCGATCGAAGCGCTATGAAACCTTGTCTAGTTCACCAGCCAGTAGTAGGCACGGAAAAGACGGGAGGTTGGTATGAAGCCAGAAAACCACTCCCATAAAATCAAACTCCATCGCTACCAAAACTTTAAAGTTTGAAGCCCTGTGAATATAAGAACAGAATTCAGGTACTACTATGGTAGACTATAATCGCACCAAAGAGCAAAATTTACTTGTTAGAAGCACACAGTGACATAGAACTGTTTACTGATGAAATTTCGAGCACAATTTATTGCTACTCATAATCATATCAAGACATGCTTAGTATAGCCCCAGGAAGATACTGCACGCTGATCCGGTCTCGCAAAAGGCTGGGATGAGTGTGTTCGGTTGTCCTGGAAACTAATGCATAATTACTCAGTTAATAGGTGTATCATTGTATGAAAAATCAGATTGTTGTGATGCGTCATCAACCACCCATATATAGACTAACACCACTTCATTTTTAGACTAACCGGAGACAATTATTATTCAAATCATTCAGCTATTCCATTTTATCAATAGCTTTATTGAAATTATTTTATTTATTTTATTCCTTTGCCTTCCAAGTGGAACACAGGGCTTCAGCCTAGAGTTATGGAATCTCAGTGGCAGTGCCGTCTTTATTTCTATGGGGTGGGGTTGCCAACCTCATGTCCAACCTCCACTCTTTACCGGTTTAGCGAGAATTAGGAATTTGTCGGCGGGGGATCGAACCCTGGACCAAATGAGGCATGGTTGGTGAGCATTCTACCGCTGAACCAAAAACGCACATCCAAGTTGAAAAATAATATTACCTTTGTGATAAATTTAAACTCACATCAAGATCACCAGCAATCTCTTTTTCTTCACCGTACAGATGACATACAGTATATATGTATATTAAGCTCATTTGATCAACTGTTCTCATTGGATAACATCCACCACGTATAAATGGGGTAATAAAATATCCATCGGATGGTTTTTTTAATTCATCTCCGAATATCTTTTGTATTAAATGTGGATTATATGAAGTTGGTTGCATCAGAGCTAGAAAATAGGCCCATGAACATCGGGGGTATTTAGTTTCATCGCAGAGTGTAACTATATGCGGCCAGTTTACATCGGCTAAGAACATATTTGCACTATGTGGAAACATATCTGGTTTAAAATGGAATTTAAAAAAGATAATCGAACACTAAAGACCATGTCATAGTTAACCATTTAGTTTATCATCCGATAATGAAATAATCTAATAATTTATTAAGTAGTAATTATCTAAGGCCATAAAAAAAGACTCCCATTACTGTTTTTGTTATATTGCATTAGATGAATGTATTCAAACGTTAACGTTTAAAATGTTTTCCTCCTCTAAATGTAATTGGCTACCTCATAACCAGTCTACTTATGGAGACACTTAGAGCATCGCACCACTTCTTGGCACGAGTCGAAAAAATCTAGGCAGGCATGGATATGCAAGGATAATTTGATTTGTCTTAATTGTGTCAATTATGGAACAAGAGGGAAATCTGATCACCAACTAAAAATGAAGTATCCCCTTGTGGGATTGTTTTTTAACCTACCATATGGCTTCAGATCCTAGTCATTAAAGTTAAAGGACCTACAGTAACTACAGACATTCGACAAACATTACATTTATAGTACTACAAGGTTGTGGTCGAACTATCAAGTTAGGCGTACAGTCCTAGGTAAAATGAATAATTCAGTCGATGAAGTTATAATCTCTTTTCACTAATACAGAACATACCTACTAAATATAGATCTACATAAGTGGGATTGAGAGACTGATTTCGTCAAAAACAGGTATCAGCTTAGCAACATAGATCATTATTCTGCAATTATTTGATGGCTGAACGGTGGATGGCAGCTGACAGGATGCCATGAACTCACAATTCGTGCTTGTTGGAACTAGTCAGAAAGGCGTATCTGCAACCTCTGAGGAAATGATGTCCCATGATAGATTCAAACCCTTTTCACACTCAATACTGCACTCAGAAATACTGCATTAATTCAGTGACTGATAAAGTCCAGTCAGTGCCACTAAAAACTAAACACATGAAACTGATTAATTCCCAGCGATTTATTAGTACTGTTCTTAGGATCTATGCTGATAACTTATTTTTGTCTCTCTCTCTTTTGATAATTTGATTTCTGGTAGTGTGGTTGTAGTGCATTTTCTTCACCATCTAGTAGACTCGGTCTTCTTTGATATTTCTACAACAAAAAAAGTTCACTTACAATGTTGATATTAGTGCAACTCAACATGCCTATTTTCTGAAATATACTTGTTAATTTATCTTTCAAAGCACGCTATCGCAACTAACCTCAGATAGTTGTAAATTTAAGATATGTTAGCCCTCCTGCATTGTCCTCATTTTGTTGGTAAGCTTGAATTTATCTTATTTCAGCGTTAACTCTTTTGATCTTCAGAACATGAAATTCTGTAATTTTGTTAACTACAAGTCATACATACTAGGCTAAGATTTAGCGGCGATGAAAATGACTCTCTTAATACTAAGTAGGATTTTACTTTTGCTTTACGTTTGTTTGCTTGTTTGTTTGTGTTTCGGTGAACACTGAGCTTGAAACACATTATAGCAAAACTGCAATTTTAACTATCCCTGTGCGTCGGTGACACAGTGGTTAAGACTCTCGCCGACCATGCACATGGTCCGAGGTTCGATCCCCTCCCGACGCACACCCGATATCTATGGTCGCTCTGCTAAATTTGGGCTACCGATATCCATGCTGAAAATTCCATACTTGTACCGAAAATACAGTGTGGAATCAAGCTGTAAATCAAAAAAATAAATAAAAATTAAAGATGGTGAAACCATTCTCTTAAATGCCTTGAATCTATGAGTTTTAAAGGCCATTTAAGAGAAATGCTATACTGCTTTTGATGTTTGGGTACCGTTGGCTGGCCAGTCTGTGAGCTCGCCTTGTAACCGGAAGGTCCTGGGTTCAAATTTCGGTGGGTATGTGCTGATGGGGAGTCTCAAACTGGGACGAAACAGCTATCCAGTACTCCCTGGGTTCTTAATGTGCCGGTGGTTCGTCGGTAGAATTCTCACCAACCACGGACGTGGTCCGTAATCAGATTCCCGACCGACGCACTCCTACACCTCGCCCAATCAATAGTAGACCCATTAAAGAAGTATGCGCTACTTACTGGTGAGGAATTTTAAACATAATTACAAGCAAGGCACGAAACACAGACAGAATGTTCACGCCAAGCATCAGAAGTCTATTGTTTTTATTTTAATCCCTTGCGTTCCGAGTGGAGCATAGGGCTTTAAGCTCATCCTTCACCTTCATTGGAATTATACCAGTGATGAATTTTAAACGTAGTGTTGCGGTGAAAAGTTTTTAGCCATTACCTTTTGAAGTGTCGATCCCAGTAATTCCATTGTTATGTCTACTAAACATAGTTGAGGCAGTCATGATAAAAATGTTTCCGCGTAATCTTTGTGTTCGGAAAAAGGGTTGATCAATCCTTATGCCTCCCATGGCCTTCAACGCCAACTCAGGATAATTAAATTAAATCAAAGTGTTTTCACTTTAATAAAGAGATAATGACGCTAAACATTTTGACCTATTTTCATTCACTTTTGATGAACCAGCCTTGTAACCGGAAATTCCTGGGTGCGAACCCCAGTGGGTGCGTACTGCCGAAAAATAAATATATAAAGTATACTAAAAAAAATTAAACAAAATAAATTTCAGTAGCAAAGCAACTCCTGGTAGATTATGACTTAATGAGTTTTCCTCCTTAAAACCATTTTAGTGTAAAATAAGGTTAGTTAACCTTAGAGACTGTTTTCTTGACTTATCGGTTTTTTATTGCCTTTTCAGTCAGGTGGGAGTATTTTGTTTCTTCCTCAGACCTTCCGATAAAATGGACTCAGCAGAATGAATTCTAAAACTATCATCAGTGCAGTTTGCCACAACTGAAATCCCTGAAGTGATGGAACATCAAAGAAAGAGGAGATGAAATGTTCAAAAAAGGAATAACAAAAATATTCGAAAAATCCAGGTAAAGTGAGAAAACCAGATTATAAAAAACCAAGCGTGAGAAAATATTACATAGGGCTCTGAGGTTAAATAAAGATATGTGACAGTCTGCTGACTTCCTTTGTCACTCTAACTTCAGCCATGATATCCACTCCTCCACGTACGGTCAAATCTAGCAGTCTAAAATCCAATTAGTTAACACCAAAAACAGCTTATTTTCATTATTTATTCTGGTACGAAGAAAAATACACGTAGCATAAGTTTTAACTACTCTAGTAAAGAAAGACTGAACAACCCCTTTCTCCTACATGTAACATCATTATAACTACCATTCAACAGAGAAAACTGTGATGAATCCGTATTAAAATGTTAATAACTATTGAATATACTTCATTCTCACGATCCAAGCTTTACAGCTAAGTAACGTCCTTAATCCTTAAAAACTCTGTCACAGGAATGAAACTAGATAGTTAATGACAAATTTAAAATGTTCAGCTCATATCACACTAAAATGCAGTAGCTTCGTATATTTTCATTTAGCACGGGTCAAATAACTGATGCGCGCATGTGTTGTGCAATCCCAATGGCCTGCTGTTTCCGAGCTTGAATTCAGCTTCATACTGCACTTTTTGAAACCTTACAAACTAATTTGTATTCAGTTATTAAGACAGTACACAAAGTGCTGTCAGCTTCGAATAAGGTGTACACTGTACACCCCGTTCCTTGAATTAATAGGATGTCTTCATTCATGAGATTTTAAACGCAGAACCACTGAATGATTCGCATTCATCATTAGATAAAATGAATGATAAAACTTAAGATCTGTGCATCTGTCTCAGAAACACAACATAATAGTCGAATAGGTGTATAAAATAGCTAAAGGTGGTTGTTACAATATAGGGTAACTTCAACCACTGTACTTTCCAGGTGAATCCTCTGTAGAGGAGATCAACCCACACAATGTGCTTGTTGAACGGATTATTTGTGAATGAATCTTGAAATTGTCGCTTTTCACCTCAAAAGGCCATCTCAATATAATCAAACGGCAAATCGGATATTTCCCAGAAAATCCATCTAGTAGTGAAGAATGAACATGAACTAAGGGAACATACATGATTCCAAGCTCATGCCCCGCTTAAATATTGTTCTTGGATTTATATGTGAGAAAGGTGAACCGGTGGAAACCTTGTTCATTGAGACTGAAATCAGTCAGTTTAACATGAAGAATGAATTTTTAATTTGTAATTACTTTTGCTGTCCAAAATAAAAAAAATCCCTAGTTGTCTCCACCAAGTTTATCACTAAAATATATTTTCTAAACATAATAATTACCTAAAAGCCTATACATAGTATGTTACATACCTTCATAATTTTTGCGACCCCAATAATGATACCATATAGTAACAGGCATAACAGAAGAACCATAAATCCCCGGAGGAAAACCATTTTCATATTCTCTATACTGGGGATTATGCATTTCGTGAAATGTTCGAAATCCGACAGTTTCTTTTGCTGAATACTCCTTTCCAGGTTGTTTAGTGAGTAGGTCGTAAAATCTTTCAGAACTGGCAAAAAAAGTGGTCAGACGCAAAATAATAGTAATGAGAGTTAAGAAAGCGTTAGCATCCACTATCCTGTGCATTGTTTATTCAACTAACTCATATATATCTATCTGTGTGACTTTACTAGTTAATTACTGTTTAATCAATAAATATGAATTTAAATTTCTCTGAGAATATACTAAGTCTGTATTCTAAGCTGATAAAAAAGTATATGTAATATTGTATCTGAATTCAATAAAATTAGTAATGTATCACAACGATAATATATATATATATATATATATATATATATATATATATATATATTCAAGTATTGGTTTTGTAGAGATTTTCTTTGTTTGATTGATTGGGGGGTTTCATCATGAGCTGATATCGGTTAGAAACCATTGGAAAACCTGGGAGCACTGGACATCTGTTTCGTCCTAGTTTGGGGCTCTTCATTACCAAGCAATTCATGGGCCATTGGATCGGGGTCCAGTGGCTCAATGGTCCACGAGCTAGCACGCCTTGTAATCAGAAGGTCCTGGGTTCGAACCCTGGTGGCGGGTGCCTACTGTTAAGTCCCAAACTAGGACGAATTAGCTGTGCAGTACTCCCAGGTTTTCCAGTGATTCTCTAACCGATGTCAGCTCATGATGAAATCCTTCAACCTATATATATATATATATATATATATATCTTATTCCCTTGGATTTCGACAGGAACAGGAGTTTCAGCAGAAAATCTCCAGTTTTTCCTCACCAATGAAGTCCTCTCCAGCTGACTCTACGGAAGCATATAGGCTATCAGATAGTCTCAAACAAGCTACTAAATGTTACATTTAGACACCAAGATAGTCGAGTTTAATTCCGGTTCTAGTCGATCGACCACCTGGCATGTGGTCCCAACCGATGATCTCCTCAGCGTGTGTCCGATTCCTTACCGTTTTCTCCACGATATTTCCTCGGCAATAGGCTTGCAGTTGATCCGTTCCCACAGGCTCATGTTCCTTATTCTTTCTACCAAGCATCTCAGTTTCAGGATGCAGTCAAACAACGAAAATGTCAGCTATTGATAAAATTCCTCACTGGCCTGTTGGAAATGCTTTCCGTGAAACACAAACACACACGTCAAGTTTCTCACTCATATAAAACAACTGACTGACTTAACATACTTGTTGAGAACCCGAATCTTCTCCTCTGTTCTCCACAGTGCAGAAGATTTCCAACATGATTTCAAAATGCTGAAGGTCTACATCGCCTTTCGGATGTTGATTTCGACATCCTCACTCATCCCATGTGACTACTGTAGTTAAAACGATGCCTCATAGATAGGTGAAGGGAGCGACCTCTTTCAAATTTATTCCCTCGGTAGTGACTAGTGCTTCTGATTCTTTGGTGTTCATCTTCATCCCCTCCGTCTTCTCTATGTTCACCTGAAGTCCCGTCTTCGCCACCAGCCTCCTCCACCAGGTTGTTGGCTTCCGTCTGTAACTATTCCTGTTTGTATAACATTCGATATAAATCATCCAAGAAGTTCAGATCTACCAGAGTCTTCTTGTCAGCCTTATTACCCATTCCAGTCTTCTCTCCCCTCACTCAAGGTATGTTATGTACTCGTCGCTAAATTATTGTTATGCCCAGTCGGTTACTTTTTTTGTGGACCTGGGATATGTGGGTAAAAACGTGGGTAGTTTTCCGTTTAAATGTGGGCAAAGTGGGATAAGGTGGGCTGTTTTCGTTTGTAACATGGGCAAAGTGGGAATAAGTGTGCTGTTTTCTAAAATGACATGGGCAAACGGGGAAAAAGTGGGTATATTTTGAATTCCTGCACAAGGGATAAATGGGTGAAAACGTGGGTTACGTGGGAAAACTGGGAAAAGGTGGGACAAACAAATTTTATCTGGACATGGGAAAACGGGGAAAAAGTGGGAAATGTGGCCAAAGTGGGTAAAATCGGTTGCATTTACACCATCTTTTGCCCACGTGTTTGCCGATCTAAATTACCCTTTTATCCCACGTTTGCCCATATGCATTAACCGCCAGTACATGTACTGGTCAAGAATTTAATAGTCCTGACGCAAGAAGGCGGAAATCAGAAGACCACTAGGTTTGCGATGAAGCTTCTATTTTCCAAACACAAGGAGAAGCAATAAGTGGTATCACCCCAAAAGTGTCACACAAGATTGTGAGAGCGAAATATATATGAATGTCCAGACAAGTGTGTGAACAAATCAATAGACAGTCTTAACATGAATGGCTAATTATAATGAAGTATCGATCCATATATACATAGCAAAATATAGCAGACATGCCAACAACCACACATATAATATGGATATATGTCACCAAGCAACGGACTGTCAACAAACACTCATATTATATATAATATAAGGGGAATATACATTGTTAAAGGAGGCAGGTTCATCAAAGTGAAATGGTCACAGACTAAGCGAGCAAACAGAAAGAGAGATCACCATACACATATATATATATATATATATACATATCAAGGTATACTGCGTAATCCAGCCAACGACAATTAGGAATATCATCGGTGGTGATAGTAATCAGTCTTGTCTAACTCCTGTAGTCACTTAAGAAACTTCCCTGCGTTTCCTGTTGGGTATCACCTTAAAAGTGGAGTTATCGGAAAGCTGTTGACTGAGGTCGATGAAGATTTCGGTCATGTCATGGTGTGTGAGTCGCTTCCAAATTAATTTTCAGTCAACACTGTCGAAAGCCTTCGAAAATCGAAGTTCAGATAGAGGTTCGACTGTGATTCGATGTTCTGTCCGAGAATGATGACTACAGTTGCAATTTAATCACCACATGATCTGCCTTTCCCGCATTCAGCTTGTTCCGGCTAGCGGAGTTCTGCATCCAGTTCAACATTCAGTCTCTCCAGTACAATGCGAATTCACAATTCGCTTGGCGTGAACACTTGTAAGCGCCAGTTCTTGCAGGGGACAAAATAAATCTCCCTTCTTTGGTAGCGTGATAAAATAGCCTTCCCTCCAAACAGTAGGTACATCTCCTTCCTTCCAAATATTTTTTCAGTAGTGGTGTGAGCATATCATCTCAGGTCTCTGGATCTGTTTTGAGTGCTACAAGATGAATTCCATCTGGTCCTGCTGTTTCCCCTCTTCCTTCGGTAGAGTAACTTGATTCCACTCAAGACCTCTGCTTTCGTTCGAGGATAGGTGTCGACTGGAACTTGTTCTCTGTGTGCTGTTAGTGGTGGTATTTCTAGACTAGTTGCATGTGATGGTCGGTTGAAGAGCCCAATCAAGTGATCAGTCCACTAGTTCCCCCGTCTCTCCTCTTTGATAATTAGGTCCCCTCAAACATTTTTATTGACTTCATCTGTGTTGATCTCTTCCCTGATAGACACCTGGTTATCTGATATGGAGTTCTCAGCTCTCTTCCACTTCTTCTGCAGTCTGCTCTGCTTCAGTTGACAGTGTATCGCACAATTGTCTTTTGTCTCTCCTAACACTCATCACCACTTCCTCATACAGTGACATGTACATTGGACTCAGACTCTCCTTCTCCATCCATCCGTCCATCTCTGCACTCGTTCATCCTCTGCTTCACTATTCTCCTCTCTTCTATTAGCTTTCACGTGTCTGATGAGAGCCATTCTCATTCTTAACTCTTCTTTCTTCCCATTACTGAAGTACACGTCTCCTGGAAAATCACCTATAGAGAGTTACAATGTTCTCACACAAACCCCTCAGTGATGCCACGTAGTGTCTCCGACTTTGCTCTGTTTCGATCTGTAGTGAAGCCATAATATGTAGTTTTGGTCTTCAGTTTCCGAATGTTGAACTTGAACTGTGACCTGTCTTCAGTTGCTTTGAAGGCTTCCAGCTTGAACTCGAAGGTTCCTTGCACTGGGTAATGCTACGAGTTCACATCTGCTCCCCTTCTTGACAATGTTTCCAGCAGGCTACGTCTCCATTTCCTTGAGCAGCATTGAGATGAAATCTATCTGGTTTATCGTATGTTCGCCAGGAGAAATCCATTTTGGTTTGTGAATATCCTTAATTATAATAATAACAATTTCCTTTATTTCAAAACAGTACTTGTGATACAGAATGGAATTCTCAGCATTTCACTACAGTATTCCATCCAGTTAGTACATTACCAATAAATAAAATTGTACATAGATTAAGGAAATCTCAGTTCATTATGATAACAACATATTGGTATGTCTGTAGCAAAGCCAAAAGGGAACATAATGTTTGAAGATGTTAGAAAAGTAGATGCTACCATATTCACTGGCGTAAGCAGAAGAAAGAAACAAAGCAGCACATAAAAGAGAAGAAAAGAGAGAGAAAAGGAAAAGAAAGAAAACGTTGTACCTGTAAAGATACGAATTGGAAAGACGAGATCCAGTTTTTCTACTGACTATTTAATAAGTTATAGGTTTCACGCCTAATGCTCTCTTTATCGCACAGAACACGAGCTAAGTAGGGTATGGTTGAGTTTTTGTACTTACTAGTGAGAGCATATAGTTTTCTATATAGGCTTCTTGTCTACCTGCCTGATGAGATACAAGGGGAGAGTTGTGAATGAAGAGGGTGTTGCGAGTTAGATAAAATCGATTTAGCCCATTTTTCACATGAGTCCATGTGCCTGTCAACCAGAATATTAACAAGCTGGTTAAGTAGCAGCCTGTGACTTAACCTGCTGAAAACCTTTAACATCCTGCGTATTAAGGTATAGTCTTTCTTCAGTAGCCAACCCTGGAAAAACTAAGGGGGAACAATAGAGAATAATGGGCTGGATGCAAGAGTTAACGAATCGTAGGAGTAAGGGTTGTTTGGGTTATTCCAGAATGTCTTAACTTCTTGATGTAGAAGGTAAGACGGAATATTTTCTTAGAAATCATCAAGATATGAGACGACCAGTAAAGACCAGCAGATAGAATGATGCCTAGGTATTTAACTTCCGACTTCGTCTCTCTCTATTTCAGTGCTATCTATGTTGCACACCTCGTAAGGTGAGTGTTAACCAGTTTGTTTAAGTCAGGATTATGCTTAAGGGTGAAATTGACTGTTTGGCGTTTGGAGGGGTTTAAGTTGGTAAAACCGTTTTCCTAGGACCACTGGGTGATTTCTGATAAAAAGCCATTTAGTTTAGAGCAGTCACTTTGACGTTCGACAGGCAAAGATACAGTCAGGTCGTCAGCGTATTTGACAAAATTAATGTCATATGAAGATTGTAAGTCATGTAGAAAGAAAGAAAAGAGAAGTGGGGAGAGTACAGCACCTTGGGGGACACCAGCTTCAGTGAGCACAGCAGAGGAGGATTTACATTTGTATACGATATACTGCATTCTGTTTGAGAAGTAGGAATGCAACCAGTTAGTGACCCAGTACTCAGTTTGTGTCATCGAGAGCTTATTTAGCAAGAGACATCTAGGTACAGAGTCGAAAGCAGAAGTGAAGTCGAGAAACTACAGCGGACGTATTTGGCACCCTTATCTAATGATGAGACGATGAGACTGTTGTGTAAGACGGCTGCAGCGTCTAAAGTGATCCTACCCTGTCTATATGCAAATGGTTTTGGATCTTTAAAGCTTTCAAGGGAGGGAAGTACCAGTTTTTCCATAGGTTTTAGAAACGGGTAAGTAATGGCGATTGGTCTGAACTTTATGTTCTTGCTATTTCCCGGTTTAGGGACAGGGACTATTTTAATATCTTTCCATGGAACAGGTACAACCTTTTTGGAGAAAGAAGCATTTAGCATGTTAGTTAGTGGAGAACATAAAGCATCTGAACATTGTTTTAGAACATATGCAAGTATACTATCAGGGCCAAGGCTACATGAGGGCTTAAGGGTTTTAAGACACTTTAGAACATCGAGAGTGTTAAAGTCATGAAAGTTATCAGCTACATGATTAGTAACGTTAGAAGTGGTTATAGTAGACGGAGAGTGTATAAAAGATTGATTAAGAGCATAAACATCATAAGACGGAAAAACATTACATCGCTTACTGTTGTCAGTAATGTCATTGAAAAGTTTCCACATGCTGATAGATTTGCATGGTAAAAGTGTATGGTTATAGACAGCATTAAGATTTTTGATTTCAGATTTGATTTGAGCATTAATCTTTTAAAGCCCTAACTTATTTTTGAATTTATATAATGTTTCTTTTTGCCTGCGGAGTTGTTTGAGATGAGGAGACGAGAAGCGGTTGAGGCATTTGAATAGTGTTTGCTTGGGACAGCATATATCAAGGCAGAACTTAAGATAATCCGTTATATTGGCAATTGTGTCATCTACTATACTTTCATAGAATAAATCCCAATTAGTATTTTTTAACATGCACCTGAGATTGAGTAAGTTGTCAGATGTGTAGCATCTTTGTTGTCCATTCATATAAAGGTGTGAGAAAACTTTAAAATGTGTTTTGCTATATATTTTTGGTAAAACACGAACAATACAATGATCAGAGTGAAGTATCGGTGCACGTCTACGTGTTTCATATACTCCTTCATCATTAGTAAAAACTAAATCGAGTGTTTTGTCTAGTCGAGTAGGAAATTTGACTATGACTTGTGTTCATACACGCTCCCTCCAATCACGACATCATTGAAGGTGCCAAAGTCTGCGAATAATTCTCTGGCCTCATTCATTTCTCCGAACGCCAGCCTCTCAAACCATGATGAGTTCTCTTCCTGCATTATCTGCTCCCAGTTTGGCTTGCATTCATATCGCCCGTGAGGATTCTGATGTCACCATTTGAGATGTCGTCCATTACTGTTTGCAGTTGTGGTTGTCTGTTAAAATCTTTCTTTTTCTCTTGTTCCACGTTGTTTGTAGCACTGTGAGTAGCACTGGACAATTGCGACCTTCCTTCCTTCCTTCCTTTTGAGTTGAATCTTGCTGTCATTATCCTGTAGGAGGGGATTGGTTCCCACTGGATTAGGATTATGGCTGCCCCTGTCATGATCATGACAGCCACTCATTCCCTCATAGTGCTCGTGGTGACTGTCGTCTGACTGGAGTATATTACTGACTTGCTGTTGAGTTAACAGTTTCGAAAATCCACATCCATTCCTTCTGCTTTCGCAGACTCCTGGCACTTCCATACTGTATTTTCACATTCCTTTAGTTATCTGGGTGACTACCAACTTTGTAGGGCTTAGTAAGAAAACTTCTGACGCCGTCAAGCTGCGACTGTAATTCTGAGAACATTCTCTGTAGAAATCTGAACTAACAGCCATGATCTATTCTATGGTACATAGCTTATTCTATGTCATGTTCGTAGTAGAGGTATATATAGTGGCATACGTGGTTCTGCTGATTTTAGTGAACTTGCTGACAAATTGCTAACAGAGTTGCTGTGTTCCTACATTGATCAATTGTATAAAGAAGGTCATAATATTAATGTGGATGTTTCACCAAATACAGCAGTCTGTGACAGGCCTACATTATCTTTTGTTAATTGTACTGGTCATTATGAAACTACTGACTGTGGTAAGTATAAAGTATTAGATCGTCATCCAGAAGATAGGATGACATTTATTATACGTGATTACTTAATACGGATGGACGAAACTTCGCATATCAGAGGTCAAGGAATTCAGCATAGAGTTAGGTTTATTTTTCAAACGCCTCCCAGTGAATTCTGAATCGGGTTTATTCGAGGATCTAGCGATCAACCATGGACGACAGCCTAATGCTCTATTGCTTTAAGTATTGAGGGTCGTTGGCCAGCAGTAGCATATGAGAAGCTATGGAATGCAAACTTTTTGTCCTGTCCAGTCATTCTTTGGGATAACCCACCCTTACAATCATGATTAAGTCTTAGGCAACAGCACTTATGTTCCAAAATTTACTAAGACATGGAAAGATGTATTTACCTGTCTTAAAATGGAATGAAACAACTTTTTATTTTGGAATATGAAAGGTTCATCTACTCAGAACACGTGACTCCTTATGTGCTTTTTTTGAAGCAATAACCTGAGAACGTCACAGTGTATGATGAATTGGAGTGCTTTCCCTGTTTCCTTCTCGAATAATACATATATATGTTATTATGAGGAAGGCGCATTCGGGAAATCTGGCTGATAAGCAGCATGTGAAATGGGAGAATATGGAACAGGTTTACCATGGAACTACGACATGTATATAGAATACAGAAACCAGTGCAACAAACAGCAAAAAGTAGATTATATATGTAGAAAAATACTTACTGTCTTCGTATAAGACGGAATAATTTCTTAACAGGTAGTGAAATTCCAGGAATTACTGAAATTCACAATGAATAATTGAACTAAGACACTTCAGTGATGAGAGAAATCTGTTTACCGATCTGTTTGAATCCAGTAGATTGGCAATTTTAGTTGGAATAATTTCAACCACACCAGCACCTATGAATTATATACTACCAACTAGCATTTAACCTCGCCTAGTTAACTAGCTTGCTAGTTTTCTAACTGGTCCCAGGCCCGGGTAAAGAAGGAGGGTTGGGCGTGGGGCTAGCAACCCCACACCACTAAACCTATCAAACTGCTAGAGAAACTTCAACATACAGAAAATACATTAAAAATGCAAAAAAATCCAGATAACAATCTAATTCTTCGCTGGAATCGGAGAGGCAAAATGATGCAGGGGGCTGGTGAAAGCCTTCTGGAAGCCAGTCAGTCAGCCGATTTGTGTTCACGCGATGAAAGCAAGAATAAGAATGGCGACGTGGAATGTCCGTACAATATGCGAGAGTGGGAAGACTGCACAAGTTGCCAATGAAATGCGAAGTAACAGCTTGGGAGTGCTTGGTATCTGCGAGAGCAGAAGGAATGGATGTGGATTATCGAATTTGTCAACTGGAGAGTCAGTAATCTACTCTGGTCTGGTCACCCAGACGACAACGAGCATACTGAGGCAGTGAGGGTCTGTCGCGACGTCACCATTGGCAGTCGAAGCCCTAGTGCAGTGGGAGCTAATCCCCTCCTACAGGATAATGACAGCAAGATTCAACTCAAAAGGAAGGAAGGAAGGAAGGTCGCAATTGTCCAGTGCTACTCACAGTGCTACAAACAACGTGGAACAAGAGAAAAAGAAAGATTTTAACAGACAACTACAACTGCAAACAGTAATGGACGACATCTCAAATGGTGACATCAGAATCCCCACGGGCGATATGAATGCAAGCCAAACTGGGAGCAGATAATGCAGGAAGAGAACTCATCATGGTTTGAGAGGCTGGCGTTCGGAGAAATGAATGAGGACAGAGAATTATTCGCAGACTTTGGCACCTTCAATGATGTCGTGATTGGAGGGAGGGTGTAAAAGCAAAAGAATATACGCAAGGCAACAAGGATTTCTCCTGACGAGCACACCAAAACCAGATAGATTTCATATTAATGCTGCTCAAGGAATTGGAGACGCAGGTTGTTGGATACAGTGTCGAGAAGGGGAGCAGATGTTGGCTTAGACCATCATCTGGTTCAAGGAACTTTCGAGTTCAAGCTGGAAGCGTTCAAAACAACTGGAGACAGGTCACAGATTAAGTTCAAAATTCGGAAACTGAAGGACAAAACTACTAGGGTCCCTTCACTACAGATCAGACCAGAGCAAAGTCGGAGACACTGCGTGGCATCAATGAGGAGACCTGCATGGAAGAACATTGGAACTCTCTGAAGACGATATTCAAGGAAACCTGTACAACTATCCTAGGAAGAAAGAAGAGACAGGACAAGGAATGGCTCTTAAAGGATGCCTGGAAGTTAATCTAGGAGAGGAGGATGGTGAACGAGATGACTCAATGCAAAAATGAACATCAGAAAAAGAAGCTCAGTTCAATCTACACTGCATTGAGTAAAGCAGTAAAGAAGAGAGCTAGGAAAGAAAAAAGTCAATTCCACGAAACACTGGCAACTGAAGCAGAACAAGAAGGCAAAAGAGACTGAAGGACATCATATCAGTTAACCAAGTTTCTATCCGGGAAGAGATCAACCCAGGTGATGAAACCAATAAAAGATGTTAAACGGAACCTGATCATAAAGGAGGCGAAACAAATGACTCTTGAATCGACCATCACCAGCAGCTCGCCCAGAAATACACCACCACCAACAGCACACACAGATGTATCAGTGGACACTGAACCTTCAACGAAAGTAGAAATCCTAAATGCGATCAAGTTACTGAAGTTCGGCCAGGAAGGCGGCAGGACCAGACAGAATCCCCCTCGAAGCACTGAAAACCGACCCAAAGACTGTGGCAAATGTGTTCACGCTATTACTACAAAAGGTTTGGAAAGAAGGAAAGGTACCTACCAATTGAAAGAAAGGCTGGCTACCTCGCCAAGCTGCTTAACAAGGTTGACTTAGGCCTGTGCAAGAACTGCAGTCGAATCGTGCTCTTTCCCATACCAAGTAAAATACTAAGTCGCATAAACCTGGAGGGAGTATAGGATGCACTGGACACAGAACTCCTCCCGGAACATGCTGGATTTAGAAAGGCAGACCATGTGCTGATCAAACTGCAACTCTATGCACCGTCATTGAACAAAGCATTGAATAGCAGTCAAATCTCTAACTCGACTTCAAAAAGGCTTTCGACAGCGTTGAAAGAGACTTAATTTGGAAACTACTTCAACACTATGACGTACCTCATGTCCTTATCGACCTCATTCAACAGCTGGCTATATGACAATATCGTGTCAGATCATCCACAAAGGAAAACTCAACAAGGCGTCCGAAGTGCATACAGAAGTAAGACAAATCTGGCTGCCTATTATCACTCATGATGATATTCTTAATTGTGATTGACTGGATTAAGCATCAGACTGTGCGCTGGGAGCAAGGAGTCATGAATACGCTGCACTGACCGACAAGAAGACTCTAGAAGATCTGGATTTTGGCGTGTGGACGATTTGTGTTTAATGTCACACAAACCTTCATACCTTCATCATATGTGACGACAATACTGACGTCGAATTGATAACTAATGAGTTCAACAGCTGCCATCATGCCATCAAATTCACGTCGGAATCAGAGATTAACTCGGAATTCCACTTTTTGGATGTTTTTCTAAAGAGGAGATCTGATGGCTCTCTTCAAAGATCGATCTACAGGAAACCAACATGGAATGGTCAGTACACAAATTTCCATAGCTGGGTCCCTTTAAGAAGAAAGAGAAATTTGATCCATTCCTTATCCTCAAGAATAAGGAGGATATGTTCAAGTGATACAATCGATGGGGAATTGGAGCGACTCAGACAAGTTCTCTTAGAGAATGGATATCCTCCAAGATTCATCGAGAAAAACATGAAGCTAAGAGAAAAGCCCGAAAGAATTCAGACTGTGCCGAAGAAACTGCTCTTTATGAGTGTTGAATTTAAAGGAGATACTGCAGCTGAGATCTTGAAGAATCGCTTACGCAGATCACTGAGGAAAGCCTTCTTTATGGCTGAGCTACGTATCAATTTCTACAGCCGACGAATGATCAACGGATGTGTAAAGGATAAGCTGCCGCTTTGGGCCACCTCAATGTGTGTTTATAAATTCACATGCTCGTGTGGAGCAAGTTATATTGGCCGCACAAAGCGCACGCTTTCCAAACGCATCTCTGAACATTATCCGGCATGGTTAGCAAAGGGACAATACAAGACAATTACTAGCTCAATTCTCGAGCATTTGGTGAACTCAGGCCACGTAGCTCCACCAGAGTCGTCTTTCAACATCATCTACAAAGTGAAGCCAAATTGTACAAAAGGCGTCAGGTTCCGGCTTTTGTGTATGGCGGAGGCGCTGGCAATACATCAATACAACCCTGATCTCTGTATACAGAAAAAGTTTGTCCAGTCTCTTATTCTACCTTGGTCTTAACCTCTTCACTTATCCTTCCCTGTTAAAAAATATTTTTGATTTTGTTCTTAATCTTTAATTTTACTTTTAGTTTGCTTTTGCTTTAATAATTAATTCACTATTATCAATTTCATATATTTTCACACCTTCTTCACACTTGTTAAATTGACACTCTAATAACTTTATTCTCACTCAAGAGCAATTTTAACCTTTTCTAACTTCTATCTTTGTTCCGTCAAGTACCATGTAATTTACAACTTTTAATTTTCACCTCTAAAGCCACTTATGATTAATTACAGCAATTATGTCACCCCCTATTACTCAATAATAGACCACTATACATTCTTCTAAGTATAAATACGACTGTACAGCCTCTGAAGATGATTTCGTCGATAAAGAAAATTGTCTTCGCTGAATCCGTCTTTTATTTTCTTCATGACTCAATGGGTATTTTCCGTGATTTCACACAAACTTGAAGACTTGTGCGCGAAAACCAACAAACTAGCTGAAGAGAGCGAAGGTAGGACTACATGTGAACAAAGAGAGAAGATGGAGGTGATGAAGACGATCAATCAACAGCAACAACAACAACCAGAACAAGTCGTCATCATCAAAAGGGGGGAGATTTCTCTTATCCAGCTAGGAAGCGCATCGTTTCAACTACAGGTGGAACGGATGAAGATGTCACAGCAGGCCAAAATCGGAAAATCAAGATACGCCGTCATCAACCTGAAACCAGTTTGAAAAATTTATACATCCCCAGCATAAGGAACAAGAACCGGATTTTCAACATCAGTGTCAAGTCGGTCCTTCCATACAGGTCAGAAACTTGCACTGAGTGCAACGAAAAGGATTTCTAGCAGGTTGCATACTTTCACCAACAGCTGCCTTCCCTGGCTGCATACTAAAGATCAACTGGCTGACCAGAAAGAATCAGTAACAAAAAGAACTATGGTTGGGGACAAACAAACCAAGAGCCGGTTGTTCAACAAATATGTAGAAGAAAATGGAGATTGATGGGGCATACATCGACGAGGCCATCGATTGACATAGTGCACCAGGCCTTCGAGTGGAACCCAAATGGAAAACGAAGAGTGGGTCGTGAGGGTGTGAGGGTGACATGGAAGAGATCGTGTGAGGAAGAGGTGAGAGAGTTTGGACCTAGCTGAAGAGAATGGCAGAAAGTAGAAGAAAGTAGAGATGTTCAAGTGTTGTTGAATCCCTCTGTCCCACTCGGAACCCAAGGGAACAACAATGATAATAAGCTAGCATTTGTTTCGCGTCCATTGGAGAAATTCTAGGGCAAAATACTCAGGGCGCAGTATGGAAAGTAGGACAGCTTCTACACTGGTTGGCAAAGGTTAGTTAGTGGACTCTAAGTTTGTCCCCTGAAGTTTCCACGCCAGAACCTAACACCATCGCGAACATCTCCATTGAGCCCAAAATGTGGCCCAGTTAGCATTTTCTTCGGGCTCACCTCTATACAAAACAGTACGATAGTTGTATACAGTCTGTGTCGAAATGTCTGCACTTGACCCTGACAATCGACAGCAGAAACTAACTAGTCACCTACGGTTACTCAATGCACGCTATGTCTGTAGCCACACGTGTGACATACCTAATATGTCCACAACTTGTCGCATCATGCAAAATACTTCCGTCAACTCAAACACTTATGACACCAGAAAGCAGTTGAATTTTGTAAAGCCTATATTTACTATTAATCCAAACTGTATTTACAATGTAGGGACACTACATACTTGTTAAAAATCATTCAAATCAAATGAAGTAGACAGTCTGGCACTTTCTGCATACTCTATGTTCTCCTTGTTCACATCAACGGTGGTTTGAATGTAAGTGAAATGAGAAATGTAAACACACCAATGCAGACCGTCTCCTCACACTTACCTCGATTCTCTCAAGATTGTTGTGCAACTACCGTTGAATAAACGTTATGACTCTGTTCACTGTGGTCTGTCTAATTCAGATTCAGCACTAGTGTTGCCCAGTGCAAATGCATAATAGTAACAGTGACCAACTACGAAGTACTTAATTCAATAATTCATAGCCTCATGCAATACCATACTAATAATCTATCTTACATTCAATCCAGAGGACCACAGTTGCCCAAGACACTGAAACAGAAATAAGCAATGTTCTACAAAATTTTTATCAACTGCCTCCAGGATAGTTCTCCCAAAATGACAGCCTCCAGTTAAAAATCAGACTCCCATTTGGCCGTTACTAATTTAGAATTCAGTCAATGGTCTCCTCATTATATGTCCAGTCTACTTCTATTTCTTTCTGCATATTTGTTGGGCCACAACTTCTGGGAGTCTTCTTTACCACCATTCCTTATTACTGGGTTATGATTTCCCAGCTAGCATTATTTTCGGGCGCACTGCAGATTTTTGAGGCAAAAAACTTCGGGAGCATACACTTACGTGGGACAGTGCCCCGAAGTCTGCCCTAAAAAATCTGAAATGCGCACTGACTTACTATGACTGACTAAAGCATAGTACAACGTGCCTACGGTTCCGCATTTAACCCTTAGTCAACAATTAACACAGATTCAAATCTATTTTGTACACAGGTCGCCTCAAAATACAGCAAACTAGCAGTGGCTCGACGACTCACGATGTCAAAAAGCAGTTGATTTTAATTGAAAATATACTTAACAATCTTGGCAAACGAATTTACAATCTATTGACAAGTCATAAAAGTAAAACATCCTTTAAATCACCAGAACAATTCATTCGTGTGCTTTCGGCGTTTGGTATGTCCTCTTTGTTTACGTCGGCGGTGATCTGAAAATGAAATTTGGAAAAAATTAAGACGTACTAAAGGGGAACGCTGTCGCCTTCTCATCCTCGACTTCAGGCCTTCCCAACTGTTATGGAACCAATGTTGGACTGAAGCCATGATAGTGTCCACTGTGCTACGTCGGTCACCACTAACTTGTTGATGCAAACTGTTAATTTTTCCTAAAGAAACAACAATGAAAAAAACAATCACCTACGTATCACAAGGTTACATGATTTTGTGTCCTTGAATTGTTTCTTTTGCTTGATACCAGCCCATGAAAAATGTGAGCTGTAGTTCAGCTCTAGTAACACATTCATTATGCGACCAATGGAGGTTTGCACATTACTGTCAACTAAAGTGCAAAGGTCCGCTGGCACACTACGCCTCAAACGATGAAACGACGGTGTCATTGTCCAACTGCCATCTGCCAGAAGTCTTCAAAACTTAAACAGAACTGAGACAGGAGATATTATTGTCAATGCTGTCGACCGCTTTGAGTTGCAAGAGTTTAGCCTCAATCACAGTGACACATGACTTCATTTGTAACTGGCTTTCACGCAAAACCCTTAACTCTTATCAGTTAAGGGCTGGTTGTCTGGAATTCCAGAAAACCAGATGTGAAAACGACTGGTTCCTCAGTCTTCGGGCACCAGCAAGTAATATTTTTAAATGAAATTGAACTTACATGTCCACGGGAATGGGAATGTAGGCATTTGATGTGGAAGCGACAGACGACAAGCTGAAATGAAATTTTCAAGTTAACTGTAATATACCTTTCATTTGTGTCCACAGTGGGTGGGCAGCCACTCGATAATTATCAACGAGCCAGTGACAGCAGCTGCTAATGAAAGTGTGAAGCCGATTGGAAATGCTTCTGGTAACATGCACGTCAGTCTTTGAATTAAGTCAAGAATAACACAAACTTCTCTGACATTAGTGTCACAAATTCAGAACTTCTTCCTTGTACTGAGCTCTTTAGATCATCTATGCTCCGATTTCAGGTGGGCAAAATTTATCTTACTTCTCTTACCTTAGTTGGCTTTGTTTGACATAATCAACCGTGTCGCCTGCCTGTAGTTAAAACGAAGCTGCCAAGTTGAGTACGTGAGAGGAGACAGAGACGGCTTGCTTTAGATTACTCCGATCGATGATGACTGGTGTTGGTTGTTGTCAGTCAAGCGGCTTCATCACAGGTGACGCCTCTATACTCACCTGAAATCCTGTCTTCACCGCCTCTTCTTCTAACTACTCATTTTCTATTTGAATATCTACGAGTTATGAGACATGATGCATAAGTCATCCACAAAATTCGTATCTCTTAATGTCCTTCCTTCAGTCCAACCTGGGCACTTTTTCTTCCTCTGACTTTTCCCTGTCTGCCCCAATTTCCTTCCCACCTGACGTTTGTGTATATTAGTCATTGCAGTATCCTAATGTTAATTTATTATTTGGAGAGTTTTCTTCAAGCTCAAGGTTGTTTCTCACTTTCAGTTTAATGAAAATTAGCAGTTGACTGAATAACTGTAGCAGTTTGACAGCATCATCACCAATTTACGACCAGCTAGCATTTTCTTCAAGTTCACTGCAGACACTTAGAGGTAAATAACTTAGAGCTCATTGAAGAATGCGGGATATTTTTCTGGTGTCCATCCCAAAGTGTCTGCATTGAACCCTAGTGTTTAATAGTGTACCCTGACGATCACTTAAGCGATTGATAATCTTGCAGTCTTTATTCACATCTCTTTTGAAAACCAACGGTGAGGAAATGAAAGAAAGTAACAAGTAAATGGCATCACTTCAGAGGCAATGACCGAACACAGGAAGCTGATGACGAGGATTTTACAGAGATTTCAGCAACACTTCAGATTAGATTAGCTCAGTGTCTGAAATACCGGTCTCCATCAGGTATGCCCGTTGTCTCCATTCCTGTTTGATTTCATGAGAGATGTATTAATGGAACTGACGCTAACTGACTTCATCAACTTAGGAACTGACATTTTACCAGGGAACAATAAAGTAAACTCTGAGTACAAATGTAAAGTCTTCTGAACACCTCAAGCAGAAATCTCAATCCATTTGACATGTGGATCGGCCCCGTTAAATGTAAAATGATGCTGCAGGACTAGACTACAGATGCTCCTAGATTAAAGATAGTGAGTGAAGTGGTAGGGCGTGTTGGCCACATAACTCGATTAGAAGTTCTGCCAGCCCAAATGGACTGATTTCTGACGAAATCTCAGCACGGACACAAAAGACGAATGTGGCACTCATCAACCTGACTGATCTCTGGAGTAGACGTGATATTTGAGCTGTTCAGCAGTTCGCTTTCTCTTTCTATTCGACAGTGAGACACGGCGACTGAAAGTGTAAAATATAAAAACGCTAACTATCTTCGATCATAGGTGTCTGCGTTCCACCTCCTAAATGAGGTGGCGTAATACCATGAGTAATATTTAGGCTGGGTGTCGTGTTAGGTAAGGAGGGTAAGTGAAGCGATGAGGTTGTGGAGCTACGTCGGTCAAGATGACAAGGACATGTGTTGAGCATGACGAACCATCGCCTTCCTCGTAGACAGGCAGTCTTCCCTGACATCAGACTAGGTTGGAAAGGAGTTAGTAGTGGTCCAGTCAAAATCCGACATCAGCCCATGGAGTGTTAGTTTGAGGCAGTCATGTAGGGAGGTGTAGACTGCCTCAGTAGGTTCCTTGGAATGCTAACAACCAATGGCTAGGCACCATTGGATATATAGCTCAAAATCCTTCTGAATGGTGCACGTGAATTCACTCTTTGTCAACTCCCATGTCCACTTAAGACTAATCATTTTTCCATATTACCCCATTCTTCCTCCCTCACACTTCTGCTTATCATAGTAATTTTGAATCCCTTTTTTCTCTATTTACCCCCACCATTTTTGTGCTACATGGAATGTGATCACTTGAGCTGCTGCACTTCCGTACTAAGTTTTATGTCGAAACTCAGTCTGTCAGTCGTCATATACTGCCCGAGATCATAAGATCTTTATTCCCTCGAAAATTAAGCTCAACATTAGGAAACTGAATCCTCATAAAACAGGCAGATTTCAGAATCACCATTCTGAGTGGACTCTTTTGTGCACAAAAGAGTTTATTGACCAGATCTTCACCCTTCCACTTACCGCTTCTCCTTACTTAAATGCTACATTCATTCCAATCATTTGAGGGATTCTGACAATATCAAAGTAGGAGACAGACCCCAGGAAACTCAAACTACTGTATCCTCCTTCCTGCAGACGACTGTAATATTATACAATGTCACAGAAGTAGTCTGAACGTACTCATGTTTTGAGGGTGGAGAGTGAAATGGTTGAATGCACTAAAGATTTTCCCGTTGTTGAAGGTTGTGGATGAGATTTTTCCAGGAAAACAAACAACTTGCTTACCTTTTGCTAACATTGGTTTTATCTAACCCATATGACACATATGACTATCCATCAAAGAAGACATTAAATGTGTAACAGTTCACTATGTCCTAGCATAGCAGTTGAAGGTAGATGAGGAAAATACTACGGGTTTTTACCACCAGTTCATCTCCTCACCTCCCTTGGATAGGATGAACAAAAGGGTAAGTAATGCGAAGACTGAACTCAGTTTCATGTAAGGCAGGTGTCTTTTCGACGTGTTTCACATGCCCAGTCACTTTCTTCTTTCATGAAAAACTTAAGTGTAATTAGAACTAGTTCTGGAATAGGCTAATGGTGGTGAGACCAAATGTGTGTCCCAAAGTCAATGAATTTACTGATTGCTACTGATCTTAGACATATAAGAAGACAGTTTGTGTGGCTGAGGTCCTCAAGGTGATAAAAATCAAGACTAAAATAAGTGTTCACATCGGCGTAGATGTATTCCCTGCTGACCTAATTCAAAATTCTGTATCATTCCTCAAGATGATGTACTTTCCCCACTTCTTTTTGCTTTCTTTTCTCATGACTTGTCGTATTCTTCTGTAGATAATTTCATTAAATAGGCATGCTGACGACCCAACCATTTCTGTCCCAGTCGTTTGTATATTAGGCTGTTCAGACATAAGTATTTTCCTATCTGAGGTTAACTAGTGCTCTTATTCAAATGGTCTTCAATTAAATCCATCTAAAAGTCGTATTTTTTACTTTAGTTTCAGATGCGAAAAGAACTTGAGTAGACTCATTCAGTCCCATCATTTTTGCAATATTGACAGCTCTGTGACAGGATATAAGCCGTCGAATAACAACCAACTTGGTCTCAGCTGCTCTTCAAATCTTTGTTGGTCGTCTCATCTCCTGGTGATTTCTAAGAAAATTTACCTTTTGACTCGTTACATAAGGAAGCAAAGGCTTTCTGACATAACTCAATCTCTTCTCTTGCAATTCATTAATCCTTTTATCCTACTCATTCTTCTTCGTTGTTTCTCCCTATTTTCTCCTCTGGACTTCTCAAGAAAGATGATGTCATCTTATGTAGAACATTGAAGGCTGTTAGTAGGGCTCGTGGTGTGCCTTTGACTCAACCAACTGACATTTTTGTCTATAGGCATTTTGATTCTTGCAAGCAGTTAGCTGAAGTAACGTTGTCTGATAGCAAGTATCCTCTTTATTCTCAACTTTTCCCTTGGATCTCTACGGGTATGACCGGAAGAAATTTCATGAGGATTTATAGGATATATGTCCGCGCCGACTCAAACCTAGCAGACCGTGTCAAAAGACAGTCTGCGGCCCTAGAATTAAGCGAGCGACGCCGAAACGGCGAGAAGAACCTTAAGACTAAGGGTTTACGTGTTGTCCGAGTTTGCAGTTTAATGATCCCGAAACCTCTGTGGGTAGGCCGGGGAAGCACCAAACTGGATTGACAGTTTGCTACACAAACGCCTGCAGCCTGCTGTATAAACGGACTGAGCTGGTTAACATGACAGACTCCGGGAACCCGGATGTAGTTATCATCACAGAGACATGGTTCACAGCCGATGTCACTGACAACGAAGCTAACCTGCCAAACTTCGCAGTGCATAGGGTGGACCTACTAAACCGCAAAGGAGGTAGCGTAGTCATCTACCTCAAGAAATGCTTAGCCGTGCGTAGTGTCGAAGCACTCGCTCACGAAATTGAGTCGTGCGAACTTCTACGCTGCAGACTTAAATGCATAAGCCAAGAAATTGACCTCATTGCTAACTGCCCTAACTGCAGTGCAGATGACTTCCTAATAGAGAAGCTAGGCTCCTGGACTACAAAATGTCTAAGCCTCGTAGTCGGTGACTTCAACGCCCCAACAGTTGACTGGACGAGCCTAACAACTCCATTTTCAGTCAACTCCTTTGATCATAAACTACTGGAATCTAGTATATCGCTAGCCCTAGTCCAACATGTCATTAAGCCCACGCGTTATGACTCATAACACTCCTCCTCAACTCTGGACCTGGTGTTCTCCCATGGTGAGAATGTGGACCTCATACAACATCTCCCTCCTTTAGGAAGAGGTGACCATGCTGTGCTCACTTTCAATTTCACAGCAACGGCAGCAAGGGCCAAAACCCTAGCTCGACCAAACGTTTGAAAGCTGATATAAATGCAATCGTCTCAGCAGCCAACTCAGTATACTGGTACATCAACCCACAGTCCCAAGTAGAAGCCTCATGGAACAAATTTAAACAACTTTACACCCAAGTAACTGAACCTTTCATCCCTTGGTCCGTCCCTAAAGGTCGGAAACATTGCCGCCCCCCCCCCTGGATAAACCGAGAGACTCGTAAGTTATTCAGGCGTAAACACAAATGTTGGAACCTATTCGCCAAACTTGAGACTTCTGAGACCAGGAAATTATATAACACCGCTAGAAATAAAGCTATTACAGTAATCCGCCAATCAAGGATGAAGTTCGAAGCACATCTGGATCAGAATGCAAAGGCACAACCCAAGAAAGTTTTTTCGTACATGAACTTCAGGAATAAAACATCCAATGGTGTCCCAAACCTGACTATTGACAATGATACAATCGAAGAAGATCAAGAAAAAGCAGAAGCAATGGCAGACTACTTCTCCCAAGTCTTCACTCAGGAGTCATCACTCCCTATAGGATCAGCTCTGGCTGCATCAGAGGAATACGGGATAGATTCCGTTGACGTCGACCAAGGCATCGTACTCAACTGCTCGATGAAACTAGATGCAGGGAAATCAATGCATCTCGATAATTTTCATCCAACACATCTCAGGGAGCTATCAGCCAAAATAGCTGGCCTTTTGACCACAATCTTCAAGCTATCTCTTCTAAATGGAGTGTTACCGCGTGACTGGAAAGACGCCATAGTAACCCCCATCCACAAAGGAGGATCAAGACAAAGCCCTTCAAATTACCAGACACTGGAAAGAATCATCAAGAAAAGTACCACGGCATATCTGGAAAACAGCAGCTTGTTATCAAGAGCACAGCATGGCTTCCGGAGGAACCTCTCATGCCTGTCAGATCTCCTCACTGCAAGAGAAAGCTGGGTCAAATCAAAGGACAACAGAAGACCCGTTGACGTCGTCTTCATAGACTTCAGCAAAGCCTTTGACAAAGTACCTCACAAAAGACTACTCATGAAGTTGGAAAGTTTTGGTATCAAAGGCAGATTTCTAAACTGGCTCGGGGAATAACTCATAGATAGGAGGCAGAGGGTTAGGATCAACTCGAAACTCTCCTCTTGGACAGCAGTACGTAGCGGAGTGCCAAAAGGCACGGTACTCGGTCCTCTCCTATTTATTCTGTATATCAATGAGTTACCTCTGCTCACCGACTCCCCTATGGTCCTATACGCAGATGACTTAAAAATTTGGAGAGAGCTGAAGGGCAACAGTGATACGTTCACGTTGCAAGAGGACCCCAATAAATTGTCAGAATGGTCCGTGGAATGGATGCTCCCGATCAATGTGGCAAAATGTGCAACCATGCGCATTGGACAAGCAAGCACAAGCACCTACGAACTAGAGGGAATAACACCTCCATCAGTTCAGACTCACTTGGACTTAGGTGTCATAGTTAGCCACGACTTAAAAACTACAGCACACTGTCGCGCGGTGGCTGCACGTAGTTTCAGGTCCTTATGGGCTATTCGCAGAGCCTTTACTAGAATCACCAGAGATATGTTCACCTCCTTATATACATCTCTGGTGAGGTCAAGACTGGAAAACTGCATCCAGGCCGCCAGTCCTTGTCTAAAAGGGGACTCACACATTCTAGAAAGGGTTCAAAGGAAGGCAACACGTATGGTTCACGGCATAGCTGACTTATCATACGAGGAAAGACTACACAGTTTAAATCTCTTCTCCCTGTCATACCGTAGACAGAGAGAAGATTTAATCACAATGTTTAAAATTTTAAATAATGACTACGGACCTTACCTATTCTCTCTTTTCCTTCCCACCAGGTTGGAACACCTTAGAGGACGTAGCAGGAGAGTTCAAAAGCCAAGAAGAAATCACATTGCTGTTGAGTACTGGTCTCACACCGAGTCATAAACTCTTGGAACCGACTCCCAGAAGAAGTGGTGTCTGCAACCTCAACTGATTCGTTCAAGAAGGGTTTGGACAAGCACAGAAATTTACTAGAAAAAGATTAACATAGGCTCCAAGCCTCCTATCCTCAACCAATAAATCTGAATCTGATTTATGCTCATATGGCTAATAAACATAAAATTCTACAGTACCATTCTTAGCACGGGTTTCATGTGAAGGGACAGATGTCAGAAAGGAGATTGTAAACCTTATTGTTATCATAAATATTATTATGTTTGTGGTTCCCTTGGGTTCCGAGTAGAACAAAAGGATTCAACAGCACATTCTCACTTCTTCCCATTCTCTGAGATCCTCTTTAGCTAGCCCCACGATTGCCCATATTCTCTGATCTCCTCCTGTATGTCACCTTCGAACTCGCGCCACATTAGTTATTTGCCATTTGGCTTCCACTGAAACGATGACCAGGAGTGCGATGTTACAAATCGGTCTCTTGCGCGTGTCAATCATCCATCTCCATTTACCTATGCATATTTGTTGAACACCAGGTTCCTGGTTGGTTCGTTGGCACAGAACTTACTTGCTATTTCTTGTCACCAGCTATCTAAATTCTAGGATGCAGTCAAACAACGAAAATGTCAGCTATTGATAAAATTCCTCACTGGCCTGTTGGAAATGCTTTCCGTGAAACACAAACACACACGTCAAGTTTCTCACTCATATAAAACAACTGACTGACTTAACATACTTGTTGAGAACCCGAATCTTCTCCTCTGTTCTCCACAGTGCAGAAGATTTCCAACATGATTTCAAAATGCTGAAGGTCTACATCGCCTTTCGGATGTTGATTTCGACATCCTCACTCATCCCATGTGACTACTGTAGTTAAAACGATGCCTCATAGATAGGTGAAGGGAGCGACCTCTTTCAAATTTATTCCCTCGGTAGTGACTAGTGCTTCTGATTCTTTGGTGTTCATCTTCATCCCCTCCGTCTTCTCTATGTTCACCTGAAGTCCCGTCTTCGCCACCAGCCTCCTCCACCAGATTGTTGGCTTCCGTCTGTAACTATTCCTGTTTGTATAACATTCGATATAAATCATCCAAGAAGTTCAGATCTACCAGAGTCTTCTTGTCAGCCTTATTACCCATTCCAGTCTTCTCTCCCCTCACTCAAGGTATGTTATGTACTCGTCGCTAAATTATTGTTATGCCCAGTCGGTTACTTTTTTTGTGGACCTGGGATATGTGGGTAAAAACGTGGGTAGTTTTCCGTTTAAATGTGGGCAAAGTGGGATAAGGTGGGCTGTTTTCGTTTGTAACATGGGCAAAGTGGGAATAAGTGGGCTGTTTTCTAAAATGACATGGGCAAACGGGGAAAAAGTGGGTATATTTTGAATTCCTGCACATGGGATAAATGGGTGAAAACGTGGGTTACGTGGGAAAACTGGGAAAAGGTGGGACAAACAAATTTTATCTGGACATGGGAAAACGGGGAAAAAGTGGGAAATGTGGCCAAAGTGGGTAAAATCGGTTGCATTTACACCATCTTTTGCCCACGTGTTTGCCGATCTAAATTACCCTTTTATCCCACGTTTGCCCATATGCATTAACCGCCAGTACATGTACTGGTCAAGAATTTAATAGTCCTGACGCAAGAAGGCGGAAATCAGAAGACCACTAGGTTTGCGATGAAGCTTCTATTTTCCAAACACAAGGAGAAGCAATAAGTGGTATCACCCCAAAAGTGTCACACAAGATTGTGAGAGCGAAATATATATGAATGTCCAGACAAGTGTGTGAACAAATCAATAGACAGTCTTAACATGAATGGCTAATTATAATGAAGTATCGATCCATATATACATAGCAAAATATAGCAGACATGTCAACAACCACACATATAATATGGATATATGTCACCAAGCAACGGACTGTCAACAAACACTCATATTATATATAATATAAGGGGAATATACATTGTTAAAGGAGGCAGGTTCATCAAAGTGAAATGGTCACAGACTAAGCGAGCAAACAGAAAGAGAGATCACCATATATATATACATATATATATATATATGGATACATATCAAGGTATACTGCGTAATCCAGCCAACGACAATTAGGAATATCATCGGTGGTGATAGTAATCAGTCTTGTCTAACTCCTGTAGTCACTTAAGAAACTTCCCTGCGTTTCCTGTTGGGTATCACCTTAAAAGTGGAGTTATCAGAAAGCTGTTGACTGAGGTCGATGAAGATTTCGGTCATGTCATGGTGTGTGAGTCGCTTCCAAATTAATTTTCAGTCAACACTGTCGAAAGCCTTTCAAAATCGAAGTTCAGATAGAGGTTCGACTGTGATTCGATGTTCTGTCCGAGGATGATGACTGCAGTTGCAATTTGATCACCACATGATCTGCCTTTCCCGCATTCAGCTTGTTTCGGCTAGCGGAGTTCTGCATCCAGTTCAACATTCAGTCTCTCCAGTACAATGCGAATTCACAATTCGCTTGGCGTGAACACTTGTAAGCGCCAGTTCTTGCAGGGGACAAAATAAATCTCCCTTCTTTGGTAGCGTGATAAAATAGCCTTCCCTCCAAACAGTAGGGACATCTCCTTCCTTCCAAATATTTTTTCAGTAGTGGTGTGAGCATATCATCTCAGGTCTCTGGATCTGTTTTGAGTGCTACAAGATGAATTCCATCTGGTCCTGCTGTTTCCCCTCTTCCTTCGGTAGAGTAACTTGATTCTACTCAAGACCTCTGCTTTCGTTCGAGGATAGGTGTCGACTGGAACTTGTTCTCTGTGTGCTGTTAGTGGTCGTATTTCTAGACCAGTTGCATGTGATGGTCAGTTGAAGAGCCCTATCAAGTGATCAGTCCATTAGTTCCCCCGCCTCTCCTCTTTGATAATTAGGTCCCCTCAACCATTTTTATTGACTTCATCTGTGTTGATCTCTTCCCTGATAGACACCTGGTTATCTGATATGGAGTTCTCAGCTCTCTTCCACTTCTTCTGCAGCCTGCTCTGCTTCAGTTGACAGTGTATCTCACAATTGTCTTTTGTCTCTCCTACCACTCATCACCACTTCCTCATACAGTGACATGTACATTGGACTCAGACTCTCCTTCTCTATCCATCCGTCCATCTCTGCACTCGTTCATCCTCTGCTTCACCATTCTCCTCTCTTCTATTAGCTTTCACGTGTCTGATGAGAGCCATTGTCATTCTTAACTCTTCTTTCTTCCTATAACTAAAATACACGTCTCTATGGACATCACCTGCAAAAGGACACAATGTTCTTCGATGCATGTTTCCTCAGTGATGCCACGTAGTGTCTCCGACTTTGCTTTGTTTCGATCTGTAGTGAAGCCAAAACATGTGGTTTTATCCTTCAGTTTCCGAATGTCGAACGTGAATTGTGACCTGTCTTCAGTTGTTTTGAAGGCTTCCAGCTCTACCTCGAAGGTTCCGTGAAATCGACAATGGTCTCAGCGCAACTCTGCTCCACTTCTCAACATCGTGTGTCTTCAGAAGACTACATCTCCACTTTCTTGAGAAACACTGCTTTGAAGGCTATCTGATTCTCGGTGTTTCAATGTGTTAGGTGGAATCCGTGTTGCCTTGTGTATATTCTTATGCTTGTACCCCCTCCCTCCAATCACCACAGCATTGGAGGTGCAGAAATCTGAGAAGAGGTCTGCATTGTCATTCATTTTACCTACAGCTTCTCAACTAATGATGAGTTCTCCTCCCGTATTGGATGCTCCCAGTTCAGTTAGCATTCATATCGTCCCTTAGGACTTGGATGTCATCACATCTGGGATGTTATCCATTACTGTTTGCAGTTGTCCATAGAAATCTCCCTTCTTCGGAGTTCTTTGTAGCCGCCTAGTATTGGATGATCGTAACCTTCCTCCCTTCCTTTTGAGTTGAATGTTGTTGTCATTGTCCTGCAGGAGGAGATTGGTTCCCATTGCATTGCAGCTTTAACTGGTGTTGGTAACATCATGACAACCACTCGCTATCTCAGTATGCTCGTGATTGTTGTCTGTGTGACTGGAGTAGATTATTGACTTGCTGTCGAGTTAACAATTTCGATATTGCACATACATTCCACCTGCTTTTTCAGATTTCTAGCACTTACACACTGTATTTTCTCATTTCTTTGACAGCTTTCTACAGTCTTCCCAGTCCCGTGTATTGTTCGAACATTCCATGTCCTAACGCTTATTTTTCTGCTCTGCGAATGAATACACCTTAGCTGACAGGCTTCGCGTAGGCTTCCCCAAGCTCACGTCATTTCATCTCTCCGACTACAGAGATGACTAAATTTTCTTTTTTAATGTTTTTCCTGTGCCTTGAATTTTCTATAGCAATTGGATTGATTTTCCCGAAGTAGGACCGACAGTCCCACGGTCAACCTTTCCTCTATTCCCATGCTTGGGACCAGCCAGAAAACTAGCAAACTAGACAAGGTTATAAACCTACTTAATAATCTGTAAATAAACAGCAAATTATAAGCGGAATTATTGTTACACATAATATTCTCCCATAAACTTTTGGTTTTATTATTTTGCCTATTTCAAGCATCGAGTTACCTGTGTGTCAATGGAGATAAATTGTCGCAATATGCTGAAATACTGAAATTCCATTCTGTATAATTTCATAATGTATGGCATAAAGTGATTATAACTATTTACTTGTTGTTATTATTATTATTATTATTAAATCTGTGCACTACAGTATTATGCCATTTTACTCCTCTTTGCTTGCTCCTACCTAACCTGGTTTACTTCATAGTTTCACTATATCTTTTGACATCACTTCTCCGTATTATTGTAAATTTCAAGGGATTCAACAGTTACCTATCCTATAAGTTGCACATTCACTCACAACCTCAACTTGAAAGCATTTTAACGCTACTGCATAAGATAATCCCAACGAAAATTTCCCCCATATTTGACTGGTTTCGCAAATTAACATACAGTCACTGTTTTATAGGAGGAAATTACTGTTTAAATACTCATGACTGATTACATAGGCTGGAAGGTTAAAGTATGCTTTTCATATTCAGTTAATCAGTAGTCTTCCCTTTTCACGATAAACAACACCAAATTCTCCCGATCAAGTTCACAACCACTGCCATCGTGATGCACTTTCAATTTATGCTGAATGAGAACAGTTGAAGGACTTAATTCTCATTGGTCAAAAAGGAATATTCAACCAACTGGATGGGGTCATCACTAAGGTCTAGACGGTATACTACTTCCCACTTCGGCATGACCAAACGATGCATTCAATGCACTTCGATAAGTCAGACGCATACCGAATAGCTGTTATAAAGTATTTGACTGCAACGCCGAGCAACACGGATTTGAATACCTCAGAGAACACGTAGTTAACAAACCAAACGAAGGTAGGAATTTGCATTCAAGACGGTAGAAAAATATCCCAGAGAATCTTCAATAGGTACGAAAGACTATGGAGTAATATAAACATTTTCATTCATTAGAACTATATCGTCCAAGAGCATCAGGACTGCTACTACATTCACTGCTATAGGCAAGTTTCATCTTAGTAAACTTTAATACAAATACAAAGTGGATTTCACTGATGGACACACGTCAACATGTAGACTTTCTGATAATCTATATAACATACTCTAAGTCGACATATGTTCTATTGTACATAGGCTTCAGGACTCTTTCGCTTTCAGCAGAATATTACCATAAGATCTCTGGATATAAAGAGTTGAAAGCTACATTCAGGCCGATGAATTCAGCTAGTATCAACAGATGGTATGCAAATGTGGTTAGTACACCCACAATCAAAACCCTAAAGGCTTCTTTATTTTTATTCGATAACCATGGGGTCATTTAAATTTGGTATTCCCTGTGAGCGAATGAGACCTACTTGAGTAAGCACATCCATGAGTAAAGTGAAAATGAACGATAGGCACAACTGTACTTGGGAATCCGATAGGTCACCTCATCATAAGCTCCTTGTGCATGAGTCTTGGATATGATTCATCCCTCAGATTATTCCTAGTACACCTCCCAATGATGCTACCCAAAAGTGGATGTTCATTCGATATGGCACATATTTTTAGTAAATGGATCTAGTCAGTACCCTGCATGACAGTGTGATATTTCAAGTGAACTTATCTGACAGACGCTTATACTTTACGAATGCTGTACTCCTACACTCAGTCCCGGCCGGTAACTACTACCTCGCCGCAGTGATCGGGCCCGCATACCGCGGTGACCCAACAAGCTACAGTGGGTGGGACTTATTTTCCTGCAGGTCCTACCATGCCAGAAAAGTTGTCTGGATAGAGGTTAGACTAACAGCAGTTACCATGGAGTACATGGGATCCAGAATCCAACCAGAGGAAATGGCGTAAGAATTTGCATTGGTCACCGGCAATTATGGGAAAGTAGCTGTTCCGCTGTCTTGTAGATGAAACTTCAAGTCAAAGGCTCAGGGGTGGTCCGTTAAGAAAACCACCTGCTTCGGCCTGGGCAGTATCGCAGCCCTCACACTAACACTAAATACACTCAGTACCACTTGAGCAGACAGATTTAAAGTTACCACCCAAAAGGATCCAGTGTAGAAGTGGACAACGTTCACCAGTACCTAAGTTTGCCTCCCTATGAATGACCTGACGGGACGGAGAATAGATAGACCCCTACCTTCCTTTTGAAATGCTCATGTGAACACACTGGCATGGCATCTACTAGGCAAATTTCATTCACTAACTCCACGCGGCCTGGGGTGGAGTGAATAGGCTAATGAGAATGTTCGGTGCTTGTTACCAGGTTGGTCGACACGTAAGTCAAACTAGGGGAGGTGGAAAACACTGATTTTAACCCGGTGTTTAACACTGACTCCAAAAATTCAACACGAGCGAATGGGCAACAGAACGCAAATGTTGATGACACTCCACTTCTATGTTGACAAAACTTCAAGTCAAATACTCCGTGAGCAGTGCTCACGACAAGCGCCTGATTCAATCGGGGGTTCCGTGTAGCTTCTCAGTAGTTGCTGAATAGTAGTTGGTGAATAAGAATCGAAAGGAAATTCTGCTCGCTAACACACTACCAATTCACGTGTAACTGCAAGAGCAGTTACATTAGGAGAATAGGGAAAAGGCCTGTGTCAGATCCTTGGAACATGTACAAAAGCGCCTTTAATTAGAGGAACCGAATAGTTTGATATTGTTAATCGCCAAGCATCTTATAGACAGGACACCGAGTAAACGCATTAGGAGCATTCAAAACAATTAACAGACAAAACAGCACAAGTCTTCTTCGGTTTGCTGAAGCTAGCGTGATAGGACAAGTGAAACTTGACCTGTGTCCAAATGGAACCCGTCGTGGGACGTCAATTAACTCCGTCTCTATCATCTTGGTAACTCTTTTTCTTTTTATTTCATCATTTCGTCTCACACACCCATATTTTTCACTTGACTTTCGCATTAGACTTAGATTTTAATCCTTTGAATCCTACTCACTGCATTATATCAAAGCCTTTTCGTTCGACTTGGAACACACCAAATTTCCATTCTCCAATCTTATGGGTTGTCTTGCCGTTGGCTACGCAATGATCACTGACTTGGCACCACCCCAACAACAAAATTGCCCACTTTTTATGAGAATCTTCAACAAGCATCAGCTTCCAGAACAGCCATCACTGCAGTGCTACCTTGAGTCCCCTCTTAGTCCTATTGGAATTGCCTGTTAGAGAGTAGTGTTTCTGAGTCTGTTAAAATCCTGAAAACCCTATATACAGAAACACTTCAGTTACGATAAAATGCAAACAGCTGTCATTGCTGCTCTCAACCAACAGTGGAGTTACACAAAGCTGCCCAACCATCGATAACATTCCGGAGCATTTGTTCGGTGATGATGTAGATCTGCTGACTTATCCACTTTGAGTATGCATACTGTACTACTGTGAAATGCAATACAAGCCTCCGAAATTGCATTTAACCAGTGTCTGGGAATATGATATGGCGGAACACCGGCTTCTGAGGACTGAAAACGAACGTCACCCAAGGGGCTCCCATACCATTCAGTTTCAAAAACGAGGAATGATTGCCAGACCATGACGTAGCAATGCGGGATGAAGGGTAGTTAAGTTAGGTTAGCATCTAGTGGGGCATCACGACTCCTTACAACTAAGTGCGAGAAGTAATTTGAGCCAGTGCCTCCAAGCGTTATGAGAAACGGCAGATAATCGCAGTGGAGTGCATGCTACAGTTTCCTCTGTTACTAAAGGTAACACGAAATGATGAACGCTCTTCAAATGCTGTTTACTAGTTGTCTACCTAATTCTTTATGTTCCCTTTCCTTAACTGACTCCGCTAGTTTCCCACTCGATTTTATTGTGTAGTGCATCTCTCGGTATATCCATACTGCATCAGGTTTTTCTTCAGCATTAAATAATAGGTTCCCTGTTTTATTTCTACACATATAAAGTCATAACCCGAATTAACCGATGTAAAAATTTTGGATCAAGTGAACAAAATATAAAATACATACAGTTCACGATACCACAGCTGATAAATCCAACACTGAAAGCTCAGGCATGTAGTTTGGTGTGCAAATTGAAAACACATCAACATAAGTGGGAATTGCAAGAGACAGCTAGTTACGTTCAAACAATTTCAACGAGTTTGACCACGCATTGGTATAACTTAGAGAAGCAGTGAAATCCACTAACAGGTATATTAGACAGCTACTTCGTCCTGGTCTCGCACTCATCAGTAGCACGCGCCCACCATCGGAGTCTGAACCCACAACCTCCTAGTTACAAGGCAAGCTTGTAGACCATTCAACCACTGGGTGGAACCCACCCAACTCAATGAACAGCCCATGAATTCTAACTTCCACCAATTCGTGATATTAGCGCGACGATCTGCCAATGTCATTGACTAATATTTGTCCTCACTCCCTACCGAGTGGACTCCACTGGTCAAGACTTCTCACTAGGACTCCAGGCAATTTCATCCTGCACCCAGTCACTATAGCGAGCATCAGATTCATTTTCAAGAGTTTGTTTCAAGTCTGACCACGGATTGATATGAGTTATTTTTAACGACTTGAACATCATATACCAACAAACAGATGGCAGTGCCGGCTGGAATTCTGATTATCCGAGTAAAACAATATTGCAATCCCGTAAAGACCACCAGTAGAAATAACTTTATAGACCCACTTAAGACCACCGCAATTTTTTTTTAACAACGACGCCTCTTCGACGCACTGCAGTAAGCAAAATTGGATTCGTATCCTAAGCCAATGCGACGCATTTTCACGCAATTAATATCCGAATAATGCAAACCTGCTACAGGTTGTAACACATAAGTCATTTAACGCTATACTAGAACGAAAGAAATGCTTAATAGATGACAACTGTGATAGCGAATTAAAACTAAATGATCACAGTGAAATAAAAACAGTAAGCGCTGCTGCCTAACATAAATCAACGTTTCACTAAAAAAATCTACGCACCACAAATCCCAACATAGCCAGCTGGAAGGAAACAGAAATCAATCCAAAAAAGTATTCTTTAAGAATATTTACATCTGTATAGAGATCACATTTCCAAATAGTACAAATCATCAGACAGACAGACAGACAGACAGACAAATCATCATTCTTATTTACAATAATGAATACACGAGTATTCATGATGTTGAACAATAAACTACACTTCACTGTAGTGGAGGCGGTTGTTGTTGTTGTTGCTGTTGTTGTTGTTGTTTATTTGACTCAGCGTTAGCAGACATACGCTCTGTGATAAAAGGATGTTGTAAAGCTTCGTTCAAGGAAATACGGCGTGTAGGATCAAGCATTAGCGTTCTTTCTAACAGATCACGAAATTGTGTTACCTTTCGGAGGATTGGTTCACTCAACTTCGACTGGCCAACAAGATCTTTCATTAAATCTCTTGTAGGCTGTAAATTGCGAATCACTGTCGTTTTATCCTTTGTAAAAAAAATTATTAACAGTAAGCAAAGAAAGTGTTGTTATTCAATTCTTACTGAGTTGTCATTATCTGTCTAATATGCTATTTAAACACAGACACATACACAGAGAGAGGGAGAGAAAAAAAAACTAAGATGTATGCACATCACACCTCAAAAAGGCTGCATAGTTCGGCTGATTTTCACCCTATTGTGCCAACTGATCTGGATGTCATAGTCTCATATATTCGTTAGGGAATAGTAATGATACCCATCCTGGTGAATACTACTACTACACTCAGTCGTTATCAGCAATTCCTAAATACATCTGAACCATAGTTCAGGTGTGTGTGTGTGTGTGTGTCTATTCAGCATACTTTTTATTATTGAATACCGACAAATAGTTGCGTAAGAAAAACAAGCAGTTTTTAAAATATGACTTCTTTCAAGCAAAAGAAAGCCACACACTCACACAAACACCCAATGGATGGTAACATGGGCCACAATAGTGAGTGTATCCTGTAGACACCGTTAACTTTCACTAAAATTCTACTACCTTGATGCGTCACAGTCAGAGAACTGCATTTCCTAAATGCTACAAATGACTCCGATCTGAAGAATTCCTTCATGTGCAACTCAGGCAGTTGGGACTCAACACTCTACAAAGCAAAGTCATGTTGCTGATGTGTTGTAAATCAAAAGTTTGCAAAGCCTCTTGATCATATCACAGACGCAATACACAACAACTTTATTCAGGTATACTCTCCTGTGTTAATCTCGGTATAATCTACACTTACACTTTCTGGTTAATCAGCACCAATCAACGGGGACCTTACGAACCATCGTTCTGTTTGCAGTTAGCTACTCAGAAAAAAAATTACAAAAATGGAGCCAGTGTCTTCTCGTTATCTTCACCTACACTTTAACGTGAAATACATTCTCCAACTGAGCTTTGTTAGAGTTGTTGTTATGCGGCACAGATCCTACCAGTCACGTTATTCTATGTTGTCTGTTTTCCTTAAATCAGAATGTCCCTTTTTTCCCATCATATAATTTAAGATTTAATGTTGCAGTTTAGTCAAGTAACCAAGCTAGATATGTAATCATTTTCTGGCTAGCTTAAATTTTCTCAAACCCCAAAGCCTTATTATTGCAAGTTCACCTTCTGATTCACCAAGTGATATCGTCAATCCCGTATTGTTAGGCTGATACAATATAGGGGGGGGAGAAGAACAGTTTCGACGAGGACTAAAATGCCTACCTATTTCACCCGTCTAATTCAAAAACGAAACCTTGTCTACATCCCTTTGAAACACCGTATACTTTTAAAGTATGCTGGATAAAGTACAGAAAAGTCCAGTGTCTCAATCATATGGTTTTATATAACCAATTGACACCAGCTTATTGTGAAAGGCTTACAACACAGAGGAAACACATGACAATCAAGCATTTCGGAATATCTGATGATAAAGACGTTGGAGAGACAAACTAACTAGTCAAGAAAATGCGGAAAGTGAAATTTTCTGTTACTTTGTAAGGCTGAAGTGGATTACAGAGAAAGTTATGGGGATAGAGACAGCTCTCTGCTTTCCGTGTCAGAGTTAGTCATTAGTCTGTGAATGTTGTACAAACTAAGTCACTCACTCACTAGGACCTATCCCTTCATGTAGGATGAAACACACGATC
Organism: Trichobilharzia regenti; assembly: GCA_944472135.2. Lineage (NCBI taxonomy): Eukaryota > Metazoa > Platyhelminthes > Trematoda > Strigeidida > Schistosomatidae > Trichobilharzia > Trichobilharzia regenti. The sequence goes on from OX235270.1 coordinate 9,756,969, forward strand.
CAAGTACTGGTAAATACCCCCATCCCCACCCTAATATATTTATTTTGATTACAGCTTGATTCCACACTGTATTTTCGGCACAGGTATGGAATTTTCAGCATGTGATATCGGTAGCACAAATTTTGCAGGCCGACCATAGATATCAGGTGTGCGTCGGTAGGGGATCGAACCTCGGACCATGTGCATGGTCGGCGAGAGTCCTAACCACTGTGTGACCAACGCACATGACCAATGAAAGTTTGTAATTTGTAGGATTACACGATCAAAGTTAACAACTACCACCTACCCGAATAATTTCACTAACCAAATCGATTTGTAGTGTTGTAGCGATTTTCACATCTCGCCTTGATTTCACTATTCGATAAATGATGATACGCGTTCCTGAAGAAAACAGTAGCTATCATCACATCACCCATTAAATGATAAATACATCTGGAATCTGTTGGTTTTAGCGTCTTACTGAAAAACAACATACAGGTTAAATATCAAAGCGCACTTAATTTTAGTTGAATCACTAACCATAGACTTACGATGACAAGTATGGCAAGTTTATTAAGCAAAGTAACTCTACTTAGTCACAAAATGTTGCAAATAGTCTTAGCAATCTAAATAAAAGCGGCGTCTGTGTGCAACTAAAGGGAATACAATTTTAATATCTGATCGTCAGTGTTTCACCAATAGATTGTAAAATTATTAGCATATTACACAGGAAGAAGTTAAGTATTTTCGAATCGGACCAGTGTTTAAAGAGAATAAAATATCCTAATCCAGCTATGAATTAAGTTGTCTGTTTGACTGCCTCCGGAATATGAAGAACGCCTTGAGTTGGCGTTTGAAAAACATTACATGACCTATCGCTGCTGGATGCTACTAAAAATACCTCAGATTGTAGTATTTGTTACCAATCTCTTACAAGAAACAGTGATGAGTACATTGCATGTGACAACCTTTAGATCACACCGGTCATTCACAAGTATCTTGTTTAAGTATTCACCTGCTGCCGCGTATCGTATAAGGATGTGAGAACACAAATGTCTAGCATCATGGTGATGAATAGGCGAATACGTTCAGTCTTAATCGAAAATTAGATACCAGCAGAGATCGCTTGAAGGCTTTGTTGCACACCTATTCAAGTCTTACTTGATCTTATGGCATAATCTAAGGAGAGCTGATCAGATTTACAACGGTGTAGCAATATACGAGAATTTTACAGCCGCAAAGTATCCGAGAAAACGCAAAGTTTAGTGAATTAATCTGTTAAATAGGATTTAGTAATTACTTCACGTGTATCACAGTTACTTCGAACACTATCCACCAATCAAACCATATGAACCCCTTGGGAAAGAATGTTCTAAAACCGCTTTGATTTTTCAGGAAGCGAGATCTTACTTAAAAAATGGAACTCTAGTACTTATTTTCGAAAGTGTTAGAAGTAATATGACTGAGAAACACATGATAAAAATTAAATTTAAACTTAAATACACATACATACGTTCCTAAGAAATTAGCAAACCTTTTGTGTTACTTTATCCACTTCATGATGAATAAAATTGCACTGTTCATCAAAATGTTGAGCACGAAACATTCCACGACGAATTACACGACCTGGCATACGTCCTTTGACCTCCATCATCAAGCGTAACATTTCATTATTAGTCTTTCCAGGGAACATAATTTTCCCAGTGTGTAATTCAAATAGCGTTACACTTGTAGACCATAAATCCACATTGTAGTCATAGGGAACACCTAAAACTAAGGAAGGTTAAACAAAGACTTTAACAGGAGGTTTTTGCCAATGCATTATTCGTGTTAAGATTAAGAAATGCGCAAGTCCGAGTTTACTTACAACTCAGCCGAAATTGAAGCAACCTACTGAAAATTGAAGATTGCAACTCTATTTTGATGAGCACCTCTGGAAATTGATTACATGTAGTAAAAAGAGCAGTACTATCACCACCAAATCCTTGACACTGATGATAGTGATAGTGAAAAGATGTTGCCACTTTTATTAAAAATTAAATCAAATTGAAAATATTTAAACAGAGTATGCTTATACATAAATGGAAAAATTGAGATGAGCGAGTATAGTCGACAAAAAGAACAAAGAATATGAATATAACAGTTATAGAGACTGGAAATATTTAGAACATATATATATATATATTCCTCGTAGTTCAATCATCTGCAATCGATTCACCGTGATCACATAAAATTATATACGCATCATGTGTTTCGAGACATTTCCTGACAAGTCTATCACCAGTTATCTGAAGTAACTGAAAATCTACCTTTTCTAAGTAAAAATTACCCTAACAATCTGCACAATGCATAAGTTGTCAGAAAAATAGCTTCAATGGGAAGTTGTCGATTTCGCTTTCTAGGGTGACACATATTTTGAATACATTTGAATGTAAAAATATTAATAACACCCCTATTTTTTTGTTTATTATATATATATATATCCTGTGAAATCTGCCTTTACTATCTTCCCTTGCTCTTTGTACTACATGAAGTGTGGCAACTCGAACTGCTGCAATTCTGTGCTAAGTTCTCTGTTGAAACCAGTCGGTCAATCAAACAGGAATCAAGGGCAGGCATGAGTCTGTATAAAAAACAAGGAACAATCTAGTGAAGTTGTAGCTAAAATTCTGAACTGGTTACCACAGAATGTACTTTAGTTTTTTTTTGTTAACTGGATAAGCTGCCATATGTGCCACACATAATCTAACTTAAATACTATTTGCAAAATTAACTCCTCAGTTATATCAAAATATAGAACTGCACACATTCAACTGGAAAGTAGACTGTCTACACATTAAATTAGAACACTACATATGAGACAAGAACAACAATATATTGATCATGGGAAGTCCCAACAACTAGAATCATATCACGTTAATTATCAAAGATGCCAAACAAATTTAACACAACACATATATATATATATATATATATATATATATATATATATATATATAAACTAAGAATCATCATAGTGACCACATAAAATAAAATTATTTTTTTTAAAAAAACAAACAAATAAACGTAAAATTCACTAGGAGCGCATAAGAAAGATTACCCTGACTAAAGGTAGGTAGCAAGAATACAATCTCACCAGAGCTTCGATACAATACTCCATATATCTGGACCACGATTATTGGATAGAGAGTTCATGGTCTGATCCGTATTGAATAATAATTATCAAAAAAAGTAAGTAGAAGAAGATCAGTTTTATGAAAAGACAACGAAAAAACATTTTTAATATTAAATAAGCATAATATTTTTTTTCCATTAAATTTAATTTACACAATTAGACGCTTACTTATTTCTGGGGCACGATAAAAACGTGAAACAAGATAAGGTGTAATATCATTATCCTGTACAGTAGACGCTGATCCAAAATCAGATAACTTAAGGAGTATTTTGCTTTCATTTACCAGTATATTATCAGGTTTGATATCTGCATGTAAAATACCACACTTGCGCATTAATTTTAAAGCTAACAAAAGCTGTTGTGTATACGAGCGTATGGCAGCAATATGCAGCCCAATATTACGTCCATATTTTTTTAATACTTCACGTAGATTTAAACTCATCAACTCGAATACCATGCACAAGTGATTTTTATGAAAGAAGTGACGATATAGTCGTAAACAATGGAAACGATCGTGTGGATCAGCATCATTGAGTTTTTTCAGTACTTCTAATTCTTTCAGACCAGATTTGTGCCTAAAAAGAATGAATTCAAGAGGAAGTGAGTAAAATAACATAATTATTAGCATACCACTAAATAAAATTATCAAGCAAAAGCAACACTAAGTACATAAAAGGCGTCTGTGGTGCAGTGATAGAATGCTCGCTGACCACGCGTGTGGTCCAGGGTTCGATACCCGGCCAACACACTCCGTAACCTCGCTTAGCTTGTAACAAGTCCGGCAGAGGCAAGGTTGGGCATGAGGCTAGCAATCCCAATCCGTAAACTGTAACTTCCAAACTCAAGCTTGAAGCCCTGTGCTTCATTCGGAACGCAAAGGATATAAGTAAGAGTAATAATAATAAAGTATGTTAAAACATCTCCACAAATGTCATAGAATAAAACTTCTAAATAATAAAATAAATTATTGTAACTTACATCACATCATTGTTTCTTATTATCTTAACTGCAACCTCTAAATTACCACGAGCGCTGTCTCTGGCTCTAACAACGTTTGAAAACACCCCATGTCCAGTATATCCATAAACAGTATATCGTTTGTCCAAAACTTCACCAATACGAACACCTAAACGAGGGAAATCACTTCAAAAATCTTATCGAATACAATTAAACAAGAGATGCACTCAGAAGCGTATACTCATCATACACATAGATACATACATACATACACATACATACATACAGATACACACATTCTAACATATTGGGGACAAATATTTTGAGGATTACTCACTAACATCTCGAAACGACACAGATAGGCTGGGAATCTAGACAAAGGCGAAAGGCTGTCAAAGGTCTAGCAAAGGTAAAATACAGGAAACTATGTATAAAAATAAAGGTAAAGTAGGAGGGACACAAGTTACTTGAGGCAACAATATTACTTGAAATCATTTTTTGAACGCGCGAAGAGTTTCAATAATAGTTTGTTGTTTTACTTCATTTGTTGTATGAGGGCTGAGATACTGCCCGGGCGCCCAGACCGGAGCAGGTGGTTTTATTAAGGGACCGCCCCCCGAGCCTTTGACTTACAGTCTAATCCGCAAGGCAGTGGAGCAGCGTCAGGAGCTGCATTCCCATGGTAACCGGTGGCCCACATCTGTTCATACGCCATTTGATCCGACTGGATACTGGAGCCCATGTACCCCATCGTAACTGCTTGTAGTTTAACCGCTATCCAAACAACCTTCCTGACATGGTAGGACCTGCAGGGATATGAGTACCAGTTAGTTTAGCTTGCTGGGTCATTGCGGTATTCAAGCCCGATCACCACGACAAAGTAGCAGCTGTCGGCCGTGTACCTGGGTAGTTTTGTGAGTGCTGGCAGAGGGTTGACAGATGAGATTTCCAACCGCATAATGAAGGCTAGGGTGGCATACATCAACTTAAGCCACCTATGGCGCCATCGCGATGTTAGCCTGGCTGTCAAAGGTCGGGTATACAATGCTTCGGTGCGGGTTGCCCTGCTCTACGCCTGTGAAACCTGGCCTCTCCGAGTGGGCTGAGGATGTATGGCGACTCTGCGTGTTTGATCATCGCTGTCTCCGCAGGATTGCTTGCGTTCAATGGCATCATCGCGTGAGTAATTCTGAGGTCCGGCGGCGTGTGTTTGAACACACTGGAGATCACCATTCATTGAGTGTCGTCATCTGGAAACACCGGCTCCGGTGGCTTGGATATGTGTTGCGAATGTCATCCCAGAGGCTTCCGTACAGGTCTCTGTTCGCTGGCCAGCCCTGGGACGGAGTGGAAAAGGCGGAGAGGTGGTCGGTGCATGACGTGGAGCCGTGGGATGAAGGATTTTTGTGCTAGATTAGCATCGGTTGGTGTGTCACAACTCCCTGGTTGAGGTCCGAGAGATAGCTGGAATTGATGGCTCGAAACGTTATCGGATATGGTCAAGAATCGTAATCAATGGCGAACGTGTTGCAATTTCCTTCCTTCTTCCCTTCCCGATGATAGCTAAAGAATACTGTTTGAACTTGTTAAGCATGAGTGTTTTCCTTCCAGATGAAGTTCTTTATGCATTCTCTACCTATATATTTTTCTTTTCTTTCTTTTGATCTATGCTGTTTTATTATTATTGTGTGGCGCATCCTTCTTGGTGCCATATTGTACCAAGTTTTTATGCGTTTAAATAAATAAATATTCTAACATACGATGGATTCTGGTATAAAGATAGTTCAAACGTCCACAATACAACACCAGCCTAAAACACTAGAATTCGGAGTCCGTCAATGTATCATGGTAGTGTCAGTAAAGTGCAATGGACCCAAAAGAAGCTTAAAAACTTACGGTAATATCCCTCTGCATCATCCCAGTTGTCTGTAAGAGAGTGATTTTCAGAAGCCATAGCGCCTATTGCCATCGTGCCTGGTGCATGATGTAACTCCACCTCAAATTCCTCAGCAAACATATCAAACGCCGTGGTTCTGGAATTACATGTATTCATATGTGATTCAGTTTTTCTTTTGTCTTGAAGAAGTGCCATTGCTGCAGGAGCTTGTAAACCTGATAAACGTCCACTTGGTGAATATGACTGATCTGAGTTTAAAGAAATTGGTAAAAATAAAACAAAATATTATATATATATATATATATATATATATATATATATATATATATATAAAGTGAAAATTAATATAATTTTTATCTAAATAAGTTACTTACCTGAATTATTTGTTGGAGCTGCCTTAATGCACTCTAACTTGGCTTGTACAAAACTTTCGAAGTCAAAGTCTTCTGTGTCATCAAACGTACACATATCTGTTAGACTGTCAACCTGATTTATTTCAGAGTTTGGCTTTTCCGCATCTTTAGTAACAGAAGCAACTTCAGTTTGGTTTTCAGTCTCTAACTTCTTTAGTAAGAAAAAGTAATTAGAAAAGTTATATTTATTCATATTTTAATACTAACTTCCAATAGTTTTTGTCGTTCTAAGCGTCTTCGTTTAATAATATCTTCCTCATTTTCTTCATTTTCAACTAGCGACGAAGATTTATCCCTACACAGAATTAAGAGAAATTTGGCGACTTACTCATGATCAGACACTGACTTACGACTACTCTTGTCACGTTTTGAAGACTTGCGAGATTTCTTACGATGAGAACGTTTATGTTCATGACTAGTTTCACCACTAGGACTACGATGCTTGGACTTCTTGTGATGTCGACTGTAATCATCTTGTTCAGTGTATGATCTTGGATATCTATCTTGATAATTATTATCATCGTATTTATCTACATATCCCGAATAGTGGTTATTGGATTCCCGATAGTAGAAATTAGAACCATAGTGGTAATCTGACTCATCTCGATGAGAGCGGCGTTTTCGATGTCTGTCATCGCGATCGTTTTTTATGGACAGCATTGATAACCTGAAAAAGATTATCTACCTGATGAGCATAAAAATTATCAGGAAAAGTATTACTCGTGGTCTAACTCCCAGAAGAGTATAAAATAGAACTGTCTATCATGAACAAGATTCTGTATTAAATAATGGGCTGCTACATTACAAACCCCAAGTATTAAAAAACCAAAATATCAGTTGTTGTGTTCTAGGTTAATGATGCTTATCATTTATGGTTGTTAAACAGCCCACTTGTTTACCTAACAATTTAATCTTCAATACTGACTGAAGTATAAAGTTGGGAAAAAACTTCCAACCTGATGTATGACTTCAACCTATATATTTGCTGGTAAGGCAACATAATTAGCTATATCAGGATAGACGACTGGAACGCTGGAAAGAGCACTACGAGGAGCAGTTTAATTGGCCCATAGGCACGGTAAAAATCTATGGTTGGAAACAATTGGTGACATGGCTCAAAACCGTTCTCAGTGGCGCAGATGCATCCACTCCCTGTGACTTATGATCTTCAATGAAACTGTTTTGTATTTCTTTATTACTCCTTTGTCTCACACCTCTGCTCACTGTTTCTATTTTGCTTTTCTTGTACTTTCTTCTCTTGCTTCGCGTGCTACACGGAATGTGGCGACTTGAACTTCCGCACATTTGTGTCGAAAACAGACAAACAGACAGACAGCCACGATCAACCTCCCGAACATCCAACACCACCCTGAATGGGATATAGACACAGGTCCTCCATCCCTAACTGAGGTTACTAAAGCTGTCACCAATCTGAAACAAGGCAAAGCAGCAGGACCTGATGGAATGACTCCAGAGGTATTCAAGTACGGTGGAGACAGCTTACTGTCCGGATTAACTGAGGTACTAGGCAGCGTCTGGGAATCAGAAGTCCCATCGGGTTGGTGTAAGTCACTGATTATCCCCATATACAAGAAGGAAGACAAGTCTTCCTGTGATAATCACAGAGGGATTAGCTTGACTAATATAGTATCTAAAGTCTTAGGCTCAATAATCATGCGTAGACTAAGTGGTCCTCAGGAGGCTCAAACACGAGAGAGCCAGGCAGGCTTTAGACCAGGAAGAGGGTGTATTGATCATATCTTCACCCTCCGACAGACTCTAGAACATAGGAATTCCTACCGGCGTCCAACAGTCATTATATTTCTTGACCTAAAGGCGGCATTGCACTGATTAAGGCACTCTACTCGTACTCATACAGCCAGGTGAGGGCTTACGGCGAGCTGTCATCTGAACTGGTGACGACCAGTGGTGTCCGTCAAGGATGCCCATTATCCACTTTTCTATTCAACTTCATCATAGATGTGTTAATGGACTTAACCCTAAGTGACTTCGGCGACTCAGGGATTGACTTGCTACCTGGGAATAATCTCGTTGATTTGGAATATGCAGACGATATAGTCCTTCCTGGAGAGGACTCTGACAAAGTGCAGAGTCTTCTAAACACCTTGAGCCGCAATCTACGAATGTTTGGCATGCGATTCGCTCCCGCCAAATGCAAGATGATGTTACAGGACTGGACTACACTGACTCCTAGATTAGAAATAGGAAGTGAAGTGGTAGAGCACGTTGACCGCTTCACTTATTTGGGAAGTACCATCAGCCAGTGCCAACAGGTTGATCTCTGACGAAATCTCAGCACGAATACAAGGGGCTCGTTTCGCATTTGCCAGTTTACGCCGTCTCTGGCGTAAACGAGATATTCGGCTATCGACCAAAGGGCGGGTGTACTGCTCATCAGTCCGCTCCGTCCTCCTTTATGGCAAGATGTGAGACCTGGCCATTGAGAGTGGAAGACATGAAAAGGCTGGCTAGCTGTCTTTGATCATAGGTGCCTGCGCTCTATTTCCCGTGTAAAGTGGCATAATAAGGTGAGCAACATTGAGGTTAGGCGTCGAGTGCTAGGTAAACAGGGGAAACCAATCGACGAAGTCGTGAAGTTACAAAGACTGAGATGGTTAGGACATGTGTTACGTATGCCAAGCCATCGCCTCCCTCGACGAGCAATGTTAGCGGATATAGGGTCAGGCTGGAAAAGAGCTAACGGCGGTCAAACAAAAACTTGGCACCAGTCAATGAAATCCACAACAGTTGGTCTAAGCCACGTAGGAAGGTGTAGACTTCCAGGCTGGGGTCCTCGGGACGGTAAAGACAAATGGTTGGAAACAATTGGTGACATGGCTCAAATTGATCGTCCTCAGTGGCTAGCGCAGATGCATCCACTCCTTGTGACTTACGATTTCCAATGAAACTGTTTTGTTCTTCGTTATTACTCTTCCTTTATCTCACATCTCTGCTGACTGTCTCTATTATGCTTTTCTTGTACTTTCTTCTCTTGCTTTGTGTGCTACAAGGAGGGAGTTTGGCGACTTGAACTGCCGCACATTTGTGCAAAGTTCTATGTCGAAAACAGACAGACAGATATGCTGGTAAGTGTCGTGACAACAAAACCAAAGCTTGTAGATTAGACATTCTTAAGATTTAATTACAACGAAGCACAGTGAGCTCTTCATAATAAAACAGTGACACCATATAATTTAAAGGCGATTATGTTTGACCTACATTATTATCAATAACCGTTGAAGATTAAACAATGAACAGTCGGAATTCACCTGCAGAAACAATTTGATCAGCTTGCTGAGCCGAAAGTTATGGGAAAAGAGACAAGCTTATGTAAATAATACGTAGTATTCTATAGCATTAAATTAGAACAGACAGACAGAGAAACTAGTGAATAAATACTAAAATTGATGAACACAGACTCATCTTAAGATATCATTTTTATATTAGCATTTGAGAAGAATTTGCTCGTCAGTGATATATATATATATATATATATATATATATATATATATATATATATATATATATATATCTTCATCGTACTTTCTGGTACACTGGAGACAAAAGACTAAGATCGCAAATACAAGCCAACGCAATAACCTTGTACAAGTCTGCCCGATTAACTATCAACCACTTAATGGGAAAGTGTAATATACTGGCCCACTATCTAGAAGCTTCAGTGAGATTGGAGACCTGAACACATTGGTTAAAAATGATCTGAAGGAAATCAAATGTAGTCCCCACACTACGACAAGTGCAACCTACACAGTGATTACGTTGCGAAACTGTTTATATACCAGGACTAGTATCCCCACATCATATGATTTCACAAAACATCGATACTTAGAGACACTAACTTTATTTTACCCTCTATCGTTGGAAGTTAATGTCATATTACTATTGATTAGGGAATGGGTTAAGATCGAAAATGTATAAGACCAAAGTACAAATAATATAAAACATTCGCTAACTTCGATTTAATATGCCAACGCAAAAGGACTTCAGAAAAGCTAAGCAGAAACTCACTTTTAGCTGCTGGTTCATAAATGTACACAGCTCCTTAGGTATCCACAACTCATTTATTATCTATCAACAAGGTAGACAGAAAATCATTCAGGTATAAACCAGTCCATATTTCGAAACTACTCAAAAAAGAACACAGGAGAAACGTGAGTGGGATCAAATTAATGATGCGCAGAATACGTGAGCCGCATCACGACTGCGACTCCATTTTATCTTTAACAGCACGAGAACCGAATCCTGTAGAGAATATATGAGACCTTGCACTACTAACGGTGATACGCCTTACAAATGCATCTAAAGCGAGATGAAACGGTTAAAATCATGAAATAATACCATGACAGTTAAGAAACTACAGTTAATTCATGAACAGTGGCAGATAGTCGTATCTAACCTAGTGACTCAGTTCAAGAACCACACACTAAAAAGCAATAGTGTCTGGTTTTGACCAATCCCAAGTGTAAGTCAGCGAAAGCAGCTCGAGCTTTTCGGATCCTTGCTGAGATTTCGTCGCCAATCAGTCCGTTGGTGCTAATACAACTTCCCAAATAGGTGAAGTGGTCAACACGTTCTATCACTTCACTCCCTATCACTAAGTTAGGAGTTGACGTGGTCCAGTCCTGTAGCCTGATCATCTTACATTTTGCAGGGGCGAATCTCATGCCAAACATACGAATATTGCTGCCCAAGGTGTTCAGAAGACTCTGCATTTTTTCAGCATCCTCCCCTAACAGGACTATGTCATCTGCATATTCTAAGTCCATAAGATTATTCCCTGGTAATAAGTCGATTCCTAAGTCACTACGTTCAGTTAAGGATACTTCCGTTAGCACATCTATGACGAAGTTAAACAGAAATGGGGAAAGTGGACATCCCTGTCGGACACCACTGGTTGTTATCAATTCAGATGACAATTCTCTATAAGCCCTTACACGGCTACGTGAGTTTGAATAGAGTGCCTTGACTAGTGCAATGTACTTTCTTGGCACTCCCTTCACAGTCAGACATTGCCATAGTACCTTTCGACCCACGGAGTCAAAGGCCACCTTCAAGTCAAGAAATATGACAATTGTTGGACACCGAAAAGTGTGTCTATGTTGTAGAATCTGTCGGAGAGTGAAGATATGATCTATGCACCCTCTACCTGGTCTAAAGCCTGCTTGATTTTCCCTCGTTTGTTCCTCCCGAGTTCTGCTTAGTCTGTGCATGATGACTGAGCCTAGGATTTTAGAAACCATGTTCGTTAGGCTGATTCCCCTATGATTATCACACGAGGACTTGTTTCCCTTCTTGAAAATCGGTATAATAAGTGACTTATCCCACTCTGATGGAATCGTCTCTGATTCCCAGACGTTGCCTAGTACCTCAGTTAATCTACATACTACTATAAATTATCTAAATTAATCCCAGCGTGTTAAGGAAATCAAAAGATTTTTCCGAACGTTTCACCGTGTAAGCCACAGCTTCTTCAGCAGATTTATTCGGATCTTTAGAAACCGATACTGAAATTCTCATTTTGATAGATTTCACCTCTAATAATCAACACCATGTGATAAATCCAATTTCTCCGATTCAACCACCCATAAGTGAACAAGATTTACCACTCATCTCACTGGTTTCCATGTTTGCCTGCTTCAATTCAATAGCTTCCGCTTGGTTAATAAATACAGGATCTGATTCATTTAAGCTGGGCTAATTATTGAGAGAATTACTGCTATTTCACAGATGATCCACACCTTTCTACAAAATTGCCGGGGTAGTAAGATATGCCAGACAAAATCTAACGTTTACCTTTGGATCCACAACACTTAGCAAGCTTGCATTTGTATCAAGGTATGAATGTCTGAGAAAGACCTATTTAGAAGCGGTTTTTCATTTCTTGTTTTAGCACCACCCAGTCGGACTCAAAAGGGTAATGGGTGATTACATAATGGTTGATATGGCCAGGTAAGGTAAACATGGTTAAATTATGGGCATGTGGTGATTGACAATTTCTATCTCTGCATTGTTTAAGTACTTACTGTTGATTGCCAATATGTTTCATATATGAATTGCATTAGAATTCCGCTAAACACAAATTCCTGAATTCCGCCCTCTCTGTGTTTTGTTTGGATTCTTTTAATTCGGTCATCTCGAAATACTAATACTACGATTACAATAAATTACTACAAATTGGCGTCGCGATGGAACTAAATAACCTGGGAAAATTTCCTCTTGATGGTTCTCCGCGGGAGATTGCTGATTATCTTGAATGCTTCGATGCGTGGTGCATTTCAAAGAATGTTCGGGATGACAAAATACCAGCACATTTCATTACTGCTATTGGGCTAGATGCGTATAGCCTAGTGAAGACTATGTCGTTTCCAGATAAACCAATTTCTCTGCCATATTATAAACTCCGTGAACTTCTTATAGATCACTTCCATATAACTACTTTTGAGACGCGAGAAAGGGCTCAGTTCAACAAACTTGCTCGTGCTCCCAATCAGAAGATAAGAGACTTTATTCTTCAACTTCAAATACAAGCTGCATACACAACTACGTGATCGTCTAATTGCTGGAATCAATATTCCTAAGTTAGAGAAAGAGTTAATTCAGATTCCTTCCTGTACCTTTCAAACTGCTAAAGATTTATGTATTACATATGAAGATGTCAACAGTGAATACTCTGCTCCCACTACGTCAGTATCTGATATCATGTTGTCCAAAGTCGAAAATACAAGTGTTCATGGAAAGAAATCCAAACTGCCGTCCACATGTAATAGAATGCAGCGAGAGATTAAAAACATTAAACCGTGTTTTTCCTGTGGAAAGTTACATCTACGAAGCACTTACCGTTTTCGGGGTGCTAAGTGTCACAAATGTGGTAAAGTTGGACACATCAAGACTGTTTGCAGAAGTTCGAATACTTATGTTACTCAGAATTCTTATAATTCTCCCAATTTGTCTAGTAAAATGGAGTCAATGTGTCTTTCAACTTTTCAAAATACTCAATCTCATCCAATGAAAACCTCCACTACAAGTTCAGCAACTCAAGCGTCAAGTGTACCACGTGTTTTCAACAATGAGGTAGCCGAGTTACAATGCGAACTGTCGAAAACACGAGAAGAACTGAATGAAATGAAAGAGCAACTGGTTAAAATGGAGGAATTGTTGCATATGCACAGACTGCGTCTGTTGAATGCAGAGCATACAAGTACCCGTGAAAGTCCTGCAAAACTTTTCAAATCTCGAATTCTCAAAAAGCATTTGATGTCCACGACTTCTAATGTACATTATTACATAGGGAATGACTACAGACCTTCTGTCGGAATCGTACTACAAAAAATGGGAAATCGAGTGGTGAAGATATTAGACATCAAAGATCACTCAGTTCATAACGGACACCTGGACAAAAAGTGACAATAAGTGAAGTAGGTCGTTCCAATTATAATATTAATAATTCCGCTACTAATCCTGATTTTGTAGATAATTCTGATATAAGTCCAGATAACAGTGATGAAGATAATATCACAGAATCAGTTAGAAGGTCTCAGCTGCTTGCAAGCAAACCGAGACATCGTTATAAATACGCAAGGAGATATTCGACGTGTGGCGGATGTGGTGATTGACAATTTCTATCTCTGTATTGTTTAAGTACTTACTGTTGATTGCTTATATGTTTCATATATGAATTGCATTAGAATTCCGCTAAACACAAATTCCTGAATTCCGCCCTCTCTGTGTTTTGTTTGGATTCTTTTAATTCGGTCATCTCGAAATACTAATACTACGATTACAATAAATTACTACAGGGCAAAACACCACTATGATACAGCAGACGGTTAGAATAAACTAAATTCTGGTTAAAAACATTCGGTTAAGCAATGGTCAAGATGGGGCAATGATCCTAATGGCAATAATCTTCTCACACAACCAAAATCCTCCTATTTCTTCACTATGGTCTATGCCCATTATTCACCCATTTTTGCCCCACTGGGTCAAAAGCACCAAAGTTCTTCCCTTTTTTAACAGTCCTCAGCCACCTCTCATCCCGGTGATGAACAGACTATTCATATCTAAACTTCCATAATCGTTGCACAATACACAGGTTACAGTTAAAGAACCATGAAGTATTCGGAGTAGAGTAACATCTGCTCCTCCGAAAACTCAGGTATTGACGTAAGCCACACTCAGACAACCCGTCGATTAAAGTCATTCTACCAATTCCATGCAGAAGAAAAAAACTGAGTAAATTAAGGTGTTTGTGCCACACCAACGAAACACTTCTGGTCTTACCGTGCGGAGTCCTCCATGATTAAAATGAGCACAGTGACAGTCAGTTTCACACTAAAACAAAATTTCTGATTTCTGATTTTCCGGGTTTTCGGTAAAGTATAGAAGACTTCAGGTCTATTCAGACATTATCTTATCCTTTTTTGATCAGTTGATTAAGGTCAGAGGAACCTTTTTTTTGGAAGTTGGTCCCAAAAATTAATAACTCGGTTGGTGAAATGTAGTACCCCTATACCAACAGTAAACACTTTTTTTAAATCTAAGTTGTATACTTATATTATATGTACTTCGCAAACATTTATAAATTTACCGTTGAACATTACATTGACACAATTTTTAAGATTTGACCGCTACTATAATACACTATCGTACTCTCCTCAAGTGCTGTCAATGGAGTTGAAGATTGAACGATCAATTCATGGTTGTTTGCTCAAAATCAACTTCCCCAATTTTCGCGGAGGCATCAATACGACAGTCATCGTCTCATCGGTCGCTGTTCAGAAAGAAGAGTGAAACATCGTCAGAAGTAATCTTATGATTTCTTATTGTAATATTTGTTCACAGACCTTAGTTCAGTTATTATTTTTATATGTTGGTGTAACAATAAAGAAATCTCAAGCGGCCAATCGGTGTTTTGGTTTTTTCGTCCGTTATAACTAAGCGTTTCTGAAAACTTCAAGGAACAGCGTGGGCCCGAGCGTAGCAAGAGCTGGGCATTAACGGTTTATGAGACGTGATTGACAGTTTCTGACGATAGAAACAGATTCTGGCGGATTCAAACAGTTGGTGAAAGTTTGGATAGTCACCGTTCATCTTTCCTGGTGCCGGTCAAGTCCTCTTTGAACAAGCAATATCTGGAAGTTTTTGGAATTGGGTCAAGTTCAACAATGCCTGGGTCAAAGAAGGGACAGAGTGTCTTGGATGCAAACAGGAAAGTAAGTCATTGTGACTTGTCTGTTAATTGTAACGATGTGTCTGATGTTAAGCATGACATGGTTGATGTTACTGTTTCGCCGTTCAGGGATAATAGGAACATCAAACTCCCTAAATTAGAACCACGGTGTTTTGATGGAAACCCGGCCGATTATTTACAATTTGTAAAGGAGTTTGAGATCATGTTGAGTAGTTTTCTATTAAGTGATGAATTGAAGTTAATGTATTTGATGAGATATTGCACTGGAGATGCTGCAAGAGCTATACAGTGCTGTAAGTTTATGAAGCCAAAAGAGGGCTACTACGAGGCTATGAGCATATTACGTCAAAGGTTTGGAAGACCTTCGATGATTGCAGGGAAATTATTCGAGGCTGTTAAGGGTAATGGTGGTCAATTACAGGATGACTCCCAGGCACTCACTGAGTTTTTAGATAATTTGCTAATTTACAAGAATGGAATGATTTCGATGAATCGCATGAGTGACCTCAACTCGAGTTTTATACTAGAAGTAATAGCAAGACGTCTACCTACTCGACTGCAAAGGAAGTGGGTGAAGATAAGCTCCCGTATGGAGGATGAGGGTATCGAGCCAAAATTTGATGATATCCTGAAACTAGTAAAAGATAGTGTCAATCAATCGATGAGCAAGTTCTCCAGTCTATTACATCTCACCCCTAGAATAGAGCAGTCTGAGAGCAAAATGCAATCATTGATGACGAGTAGGCCTCAGAGAGGTGGATATCGAGAAGGCTCCATGATGTCTAGTAATGCATATAGACCTAGTGAGTGTAACAGGTTTCGTAGTACATCCTCAACAGATAAGTTACAAGATGCAAGACAAACACGGTTGTGTTTACACGTTGCAAGAGGTGCATACAAAGGTGAACTGTGAACCAGTGAGCAAGTTCAGTGATAAGCTAAATGTAAACTCCAGGTCTGACTCCGAATTGTGTGACGATAACGGTGCGGTGAAGAAGTCTGTAGTTGCAACTGGTAAGCCATTGTTGAATAGAGTGTCACAGAATAGAGTTGCTGCTTCAGAGTGCAGTTCTGACCCTACAAGTTTACAAAGTATAACTAGTCAGAGTGAAGATATAAAACCTTTAATGATTTGTGAGGAGGAACCAAAATTGTCTACTTCTGTTATTAAAGAGTTTGAAAATGATGAACTTGACGGTAAATTGAATATTTGTGGTAATGATCATGATAGTGCAGATTTGTCTTTGGTTGATCATGATGAAATGGAGGGAATGCCTACTACCGCTAAGTTAAATAAAGGTTCTGTAGAACTTGAACGTGAAGTAGAAATAAATGCAGATGCAGTTGCAGAAGGCACGAATATTTGTGAGACCGTCAGTGTGATTGATCAGCATGTAGCCCACCTATCATCAGATGCTAGTGCTAAACCTGAGCTGATAGTAAAAGACAGCAGTGGTGGTGGTCTTGCAGGTAGACAAACTTCTGAAAGTCGAGCAACAACAGCTTCTGATCCACCGCTAAGTTCATCAACTTGTGTCACTCAGTCGTCGTTGGTGTTGTCATCCACAATGAAACAGACGCCCATCAACTCAAGTATCTTGTGCAATGACTATGCTAGTATCAGTTCGTTTGAAAGGACGAATATCAATGGTCAGTTTAGTGAGGATAAGCCAAGTGTAAACGAGAGAGTAATTGTTAAATTGACTTGCACGAATAAAGGCATTTCTAGTTTCAAGTTACTATTTGAATGTTATTATCTTTGGTGTAAATTACTCTGTTTCTACACTTGGTTGATGAGATATGTCGTGTGTTTGTTGGTCATCTATATTCTACGATACAATGACATGGGCGTGTTGCCGTTCAGATTTGAGGATATAGCTGATAGAAGGAAGTTAGCAAATGAACTCTGCGACGATTTTCCAACCTAGAGCGTCAACCTGAGAAGGGTTGTAGGCGTACTGCTGTAAGTCCTACAATTCTTCAAAGGGTAGCGCATCAATGAGCAGTCCAATGTGCTCGGTGTGTGATTTCGTACATATGTTCATATTGCATATACTGAATTGATATCATCTGTCATCTAGCTGTTGGTAATTCTGTTTGTGTCCGGACGACTTCCACTTGGATCATCAACCTGAGAAGGAATGTAGGCGTACTGCTGTAAGTCCTACAGTTCTTCAAGGGTAGTTTGTCATGCCGGAATCCACAACATTTGATGTGTTGATTGTACATATGTTTGTGTTAAATAGTTGTGTGAGTTCCAATCATTGTAATTGTTGATTAATCTTGTTTGTGTCTGGACATTACACAAATTACAATCGTCAACCTGAGAAGGGTTGTAGGCGTACTGGTGTAAGTCCTGCAATTCTTCAAAGGAATTCCATCGAGACACGATCTGCGAGTTTGTGTGTACTGTTTGTATATATGTGTGGTGTGTCGTATTAGTTGGTGTATTTTGGATTCATTGTGTTTACTCGTTGTTTTCGTACCTTGATTTTATTGCATAATTTTGTTAAAATTTTCGTCGTGATTATTTCTGAAGTTGTTTCCAGTCTTCTACATCCATGAATGAATTGATTGATGTTAAGGACAGCAGATGGGTCGTATACGCCGGGGAGGCTAGGCTATTGCTGAGAATGAAATGCACATGGAGATAATTGTTAGCTGCGGTCCGACACGCCGGGGAGAAAGAGTGTAAACGACTGAGGCTCGCATACGTCATCGTTACTAGAACTGAGGCAGAATGAGTGACAAGCGATTGCAGTGGTAATTGGTAATGAGTAGATACGAGGACGTGCGTAGAGTATCGTGAGGTGCTGCCATGGTCACTTTGCATTCTGCAAGAGTCATTCTAGCAAGTGGCGATTGTGTTGCAAGATGTCAAGAGGAGGTGTCTGTCTGGAGGCGCAGGTCGTCAGCGATGTGTGAGATTGTGCTGTGGGTATGCTTGTGGTGTGTTGGCTTTCCTGTTTGTTTTCCATTTCAGCTCTGTCCGTGTGACCCAGGTTCTCGCAATGGCATCCAAGTCAACGTGTATTGGTCGTGGTGGAAAAAAGGGTTGGATCCCTTTTTTGCCGGGGAGTGTCAATGTAGTTGAAGATTGAACGATCAATTCATGGTTGTTTGCTCAAAATCAACTTCCCCAATTTTCGCGGAGGCATCAATACGACAGTCATCGTCTCATCGGTCGCTGTTCAGAAAGAAGAGTGAAACATCGTCAGAAGTAATCTTATGATTTCTCATTGTAATATTTGTTCACAGACCTTAGTTCAGTTATTATTTTTATATGTTGGTGTAACAATAAAGAAATCTCAAGCGGCCAATCGGTGTTTTGGTTTTTTCGTCCGTTATAACTAAGCGTTTCTGAAAACTTCAAGGAACAGCGTGGGCCCGAGCGTAGCAAGAGCTGGGCATTAACGGTTTATGAGACGTGACTGACAAGTGCCTTTGGGTTTTACGTTGCGGGCATCGAGTACCTACAATGTCTGTGCACACTGATAAACGTGAAGAAGTAATGGGAAATACGTGTGCACTAATTTAGTCAAATAGCGGAAGCAACAGAACCAGTACTTAAAGGAGATATAATTCCTCCTTAGCTTTTTAAATCTCCTGTTAAACCGTCAGGGGAATAGCGACTGTAAGGAATGGAAAGGAGGGGATAGGTCATATTCATGGTCAACCCCTTCCGTGTCTATGTTATGTTACTCTGGAAAGCCTTTAAACTGTTTGCTCGTTCCTGATATGATAAGTGGATTACACCAAGAATTGTTTGTGTGGCCTTTCCCTAAACTCTTTATTAAAAATACTGGTTCTCTTTTGGGCAGATTTTGGCTGTCTGCAAGCATATTTCTAATTCCGACCTATTCTTAGATGTGTCAGAGTCACGAACGCTTCACTAGAGACGCTGGTGAGTGCCCTGTGTGTAACCATAAGGACAATGGGTTGAAGGAGGCCGCAGTGCAGCAGTGGGCCATTGTTTTAGTCTAAGGCTAAACCTAACACTCAGATGCTTGAGTCTGAACTGAAATACCAGATATCCCCTTATGTAGTAGGTGCTGACACATGCTTGAGCTATGTGATAACTTTGCCGTGTCCAAGGGACGCGTCCATTCCTTAGACCCATCTAACAGCCCACTGAGATATGTTAGGTGCGAGCGTGTGTTACTGTTATCTCCCCGAGGATTCAAGCCGACTGCGTAAAGATATTTGGTGAGCCCAGGCGACTTCTTGATACATGGGATAAATAAGAGATAAATGAACACAGTGCTTTGCAGTATACCAGCACGTATAGATATTCACTGCTTTCAAAACTTTCGATATTCTTGAGCAGACCTGTTACAGGCATCTCGTCGATAGCTTCGCTGAAACCTATGAAGACATTGGTGGCTGGCTGCTTTCTATTGCCAAGCGTAGCGTAGCTTTCCCTTGCAGTCATCAGTTTTGTCAGACGCGATAGGTTTCACTAAAATCAACCTGCGCAATAGATAACATGAAAAATATGAAATCAATTCAACAGTGCCGCCAGCGATCATGCTGGTAGCCTGGCCATCACGGCTGCTGAAGTATTTACAGCCGAGACAGCTCAAACATTTGCATGGCAGCCCAAAATAAATGCGAATCCATCAAAGGGGTGGACTACAAATTCGGGATTTGGTGGGAAAATGCATGTAGTCATTTCAAGCAATCATTCGTTAATTTATCAGGGTTCTTCTCTGAAAAATGTCAAAAACCTTGTGTTGTATATTGTCGACTAAATCACTTGGTGCAGTCTAGAAGTAATTGTAAGTTATTCATGAACTAACTTCCAGGTAAAAATGGTTTTGGTGTTCATCGAACTTTAATGAAGCTGGGAATTAGTTGCTGAATTGCGTTTGGGATTTCATCTATTCACTTTCACCTGACTTACATCACTCAAGGGATATAAGTGTCCTATTTTCATATCACTTGGAGGATAATGTCAATGGAAGCCTATCCACTGAGCTAGAACTAGGCTAAATCAGGAAATTAGTGGGCTGTGTGCTCAGCACCTAGGCCCACAAAAGATAATTGGCGGTGGAAGAACAAGTGAAGTTAAATTGACTCGGGGCTAACAGGATACCTAGCTTAGGAATGAATGCCCTCTTTACAGTTTCAGAGCTTTTTGATAACTACCACATCCTCACCAGTACAAAAGCTAATGCTGGAAGATGACTACACCGTATGTGCCGCACAACTTTTTCCACCTTCGTACCTCGGGTGCTGACAATTAATTTCAGATGTGTTTGTCTGGCCATGCTTTTCGCTGACTGAAAAAGGTGGGCACATGCTTGTCACATTAACAAAACTAAATGCCACTTCAAAAACTCACCACACATGATGCATCATTAGCCTATTTCCCTGGGGTACTTGTAACAGCACCTCATATTTCCATAGTAGCTTGTATCTCCTAAGAGTTATGCTTAAATTCACTCATGAATTGAAGGCAAATCCTATCTATGGCATCATCACTGACGTGAATTCTAATACATACGACCCGACATAACTTTTTCATTTGTAATTTATACGGTGGTGAAACAATCTGGCCGAACAATAATATAATGGGTAGCTCTTTTTCGATATTTTGGTTCTTCAAACCAATAACAGTTAATGAGGTTGTTCGCACGTCTTTCGGCAGCCGTAATCAATTGTGATCATTAATATGAGTTTCCTTATCTCCCGAGTGGAACATAGGGCTACAGCAATACATCTCCAATTTGTTCTATTTCCTGAGGTCCCCTTTAGATGGCCCCACTATTGCCCGTAGGCTTTTAATGGTCACACATGGTGTCACGGCTCCAAGAACCGACGTCACATCGTCAGCATATTACAAAAACACGTACACACGGCGAATGGGGATCTCGACATCTCCTCAGATCTGTTTTCAATGTAGGATACGCTCCGATACAGTCACGCTCTATGGCGAGCTGGACGAGTCCTCGAGTCTTAGAGAAAAATGGTGAGTCTCTCCTTGTCGTACCCAATGTATAGCTAAGCATTCATCAGCTGTTTTAGTGAGATTTCAAGAAAAAAACCCATTGGCTTGGTGGACACCGGTGCACCTCGCATTTTGTTGTCCGGAAGATATTGTGGTGATAAAGTCTTGACAGCCACCACCCCGTCTACTAACTCGAATGGCCAATGGGTCCCGAATGAAAGTAATCGATGATGTGCCAATATTGTAGGAAGGTAAGCATGATCGCATTTGGCATCCTACCTTATAGTTAATGAATTATCACAAGACTTCATTATAGGCTATTATCTTCTACGCAGTTGTAAGACCTCATCCGATATTCAATCTCAGACGCTCAATCTATAAGTTTCTATATTGCTTTTCGAGTCAAACATTAGCACCACGTATCTCTAGTTGGGTGAGTATTCAGTTGACACTACTTTGGTGGAAAACATGTCAGCACAAGTTTCAGAAGAGCACAAAAAGGTCATACAGCAGCTAATTTCAGAATTTTCCGAGGTGGTAATTGTGCCCAAATAAGGCAAGCAACTCGCTGATTTCTATCTAAGTTCCGTCCAGAGTCCGAAAGCATAATTGACGAAGTGTTACAGAAAAAGATAATTACACCGGCAAATTCATCGTAGGCTTCCCCTATTAGTCCAGTTCAAAAGAAAAACGGATCCCTCAGCTTGTTCATTGATCACAGGAAATTAAACGCATTGACACCGAAAGGTTCTTCCCCTTACAGAGAAAAGACAAGACGTTAGAAGCACTATCAGGCCCCAATTTTTAACTCTTGATTTAGCGTCCCGATATCGGTAAGCCAAAGTGCACCCTCGTGACCGGCGTAAAACTACCTTAACCACAATCACTGGGTTGCAAGAATTCTAGACTATGCCCTTCAGTTCAGGTAATGAACCACCAGAATTCCAAAGGTTGGCGCATACGGTACTTGAAGGACTAGTTCCACAAATTAGCATGACACGCTGAGACGATATCACTCTATTCACCCACGCCATCAAAGAACACCGCGTAAGACTGCGAATGGTCCTGGAACGTTTAAAGGAGGTAAGACTTGATGTTCAACCCACCAAATATCATTTATTCAGAACGGAGGTCACCTTCTTGGGGAAGGTTGTCATTGGACGTCACCTTCAAAGAGACGCAGAAAAAGTTGCAGCAGTTAAAGAAAGGCCTGTACCACAATCCAAGAATGAGTTGCGTTATTTTCCGGGGTTAGCTCCTTAATACCACCGGTTTGTGAGAAACTACTCGGAAATCGCTAGTCATTTGACAAGGCTGACCAGCAAAAATATTCCCTACGTATGGATAGCGGATTGTGACCGTGCTTTCCAGCATTTTAGAGAATCATTATGCTTGGCGTCTACTATAGCATTATCAGATATGCCCAAAAAGCCAACAAGTACAAAATGGACATCGCCGTACAATCCCAGGTTGGTGGAGACGGGAAAGAAAATGTCACGGAGTATGGTAGCCGCACACTGTGCACTGAAGAAAAGAACTACGTTACAAACAAAGACATGTCAGCTGCTGTAAATTTCTGCCAATGGACGTGAACACTCAACGTTGGTTTTTGGAAATGGTAGCGATCACTCGGCAACTAGAAGGCGCGAAAGACTCGATCGTGTATAAGTTCGACGAAGACGTAAGTCAATCACGTCTCATAACCCGTTAATGCCCAGCTCTTGCTACGCTCGGGCCCACGCTGTTCCTTGAAGTTTTCAGAAACGCTTAGTTATAACGGACGAAAAAACCAAAACACCGATTGGCCGCTTGAGATTTCTTTATTGTTACACCAACATATAAAAATAATAACTGAACTAAGGTCTGTGAACAAATATTACAATGAGAAATCATAAGATTACTTCTGACGATGTTTCACTCTTCTTTCTGAACAGCGACCGATGAGACGATGACTGTCGTATTGATGCCTCCGCGAAAATTGAGGAAGTTGATTTTGAGCAAACAACCATGAATTGATCGTTCAATCTTCAACTACATTGACACTCCCCGGCAAAAAAGGGATCCAACCCTTTTTTCCTTCACGACCAATACACGTTGACTTGGATGCCATTGCGAGAACCTGGGTCACACGGACAGAGCTGAAATGGAAAACAAACAGGAAAGCCAACACACCACAAGCATACTCACAGCACAATCTCACACATCGCTGACGACCTGCGCCTCCAGACAGACACCTCCTCTTGACATCTTGCAACACAATCGCCACTTGCTAGAATGACTCTTGCAGAATGCAAAGTGACCATGGCAGCACCTCACGATACTCTACGCACGTCCTCGTATCTACTCATTACCAATTACCACTGCAATCGCTTGTCACTCATTCTGCCTCAGTTCTAGTAACGATGACGTATGCGAGCCTCAGTCGTTTACACTCTTTCTCCCCGGCGTGTCGGACCGCAGCTAACAATTATCTCCATGTGCATTTCATTCTCAGCAATAGCCTAGCCTCCCCGGCGTATACGACCCATCTGCTGTCCTTAACATCAGTCAATTCATTCATGGATGTAGAAGACTGGAAACAACTTAAGAAATAATCACGACGAAAATTTTGACAAAATTATGCAATAAAATCAAGGTACGAAAACAACGAGTAAACACAATGAATCCAAAATACACCAACTAATACGACACACCACACATATATACAAACAGTACACACAAACTCGCAGATCGTGTCTCGATGGAATTCCTTTGAAGAATTGCAGGACTAACACCCTTCTCAGGTTGACGATTGTAATTTGTGTAATGTCCAGACACGAACAAGATTATTCAACAATTACAATGATTGGAACTCACACAACTATTTAACACAAAGATATGTACAATCAACACATCAAATGTTGTGGATTCCGACACGACAAACTACTCTTGAAGAACTGTAGGACTTACAGCAGTACGCCTACATTCCTTCTCAGGTTGATGATACAAGTGGAAGTCGTCCGGACACAAACAGAATTACCAACAGCTAGATGACAGATGATATCAATTCAGTATATACAATATGAACATATGTACGAAATCACACACCGAGCACATTGGACTGCTCATTGATGCGCTACCCTTTGAAGAACTGTAGGACTTACACCAGTACGCCTACAACCCTTCTCAGGTTGACGCTCTAGGTTGGAAAATCGTCGCAGAGTTCATTTGCTAACTTCCTTCTATCAGCTATATCCTCAAATCTGAACGGCAACACGCCCATGTCATTGTATCGTAGAATATAGATGACCAACAAACACACGACATATCTCATCAACCAAGTATAGAAACAGAGTAATTTACACCAAGAATAATAACATTCAAATAGTAACTTGAAACTAGAAATGCCTTTATTCGTGCAAGTCAATTTAACAATTACTCTCTCGTTTACACTTGGCTTATCCTCACTAAACTGACCATTGATATTCGTCCTTTCAAACGAACTGATACTAGCATAGTCATTGCACAAGATACTTGAGTTGATGGGCGTCTGTTTCATTGTGGATGACAACACCAACGACGACTGAGTGACACAAGTCGATGAACTTAGCGGTGGATCAGAAGCTGTTGTTGCTCGACTTTCAGAAGTTTGTCTACCTGCACGACCACCACCACTGCTGTCTTTTACTATCAGCTCAGGTTTAGCAATAACACCTGATGATACGTGGGCTACATGCTGATCAATCACACTGACGGTCTCACAAATATTCGTGCCTTCTCCAACTGCATCTGCATTTATTTCTACTTCACGTTCAAGTTCTACAGAACCTTTATTTAACTTAGCGGTAGTAGGCATTCCCTCCATTTCATCATGATCAACCAAAGACAAATCTGCACTATCATGATCATTACCACAAATATTCAATTTACCGTGAAGTTCATCATTTTCAAACTCTTTAATAACAGAAGTAGATAATTTTGGCTTCTCCTCACAAATCATTAAAGGTTTTATATCTTCACTCTGACTAGTTATACTTTGTAAACTTGTAGGGTCAGAACTGCACTCTGAAGCAGCAACTCTATTCTGTGACACTCTATTCAACAATGGCTTACCAGTTGTAACTACAGACTTCTTCACCGCACCGTTATCGTCACACAATTCGGAGTCAGACCTTGATTTCACATTCAGGTTATCCCTGAACTTGCTCACTGATCCACAGTTCACCTTTGTATGCACCTCTTGCGAACGTGTACAACACAACCGTGCTTGTCTTGCATCTTGTAACTTATCTGTTGAGGATGTACTACGAATCCTGTTACACTCACTAGGTCTATATGCATCACTCGACATCATGGAGCCTTCTCGATATCCACCTCTCTGAGGCCTACTCGTCATCAATGATTGCATTTTGCTCTCAGACTGCTCTATTCTAGGGGTGAGATGTAATAGACTGGAGAACTTGCTCATCGATTGATTGACACTATCTTTTACTAGTTTCAGGATATCATCAAATTTTGGCTCGATACCCTTATCCTCCATACGGGAGCTTATCTTCACCCACTTCCTTTGCAGTCGAGTAGGTAGACGTCTTGCTATTACTTCCAGTATAAAACTCGAGTTGAGGTCACTCATGCGATTCATCGAAATCATTCCATTGTTGTAAATTAGCAAATTGTCTAAAAACTCAGTGAGTGCCTGGGAGTCATCCTGTAATTGACCACCATTACCCTTAACAGCCTCGAATAATTTCCCTGCAATCATCGAAGGTCTTCCAAACCTTTGACGTAATATGCTCATAGCCTCGTAGTAGCCCTCTTTTGGCTTCATAAACTTACAGCACTGTATAGCTCTTGCAGCATCTCCAGTGCAATATCTCATCAAATACATTAACTTCAATTCATCACTTAATAGAAAACTACTCAACATGATCTCAAACTCCTTTACAAATTGTAAATAATCGGCCGGGTTTCCATCAAAACACCGTGGTTCTAATTTAGGGAGTTTGATGTTCCTATTATCCCTGAACGGCGAAACAGTAACATCAACCATGTCATGCTTAACATCAGACACATCGTTACAATTAACAGACAAGTCACAATGACTTACTTTCCTGTTTGCATCCAAGACACTCTGTCCCTTCTTTGACCCAGGCATTGTTGAACTTGACCCAATTCCAAAAAAGTTCCAGATATTGCTTGTTCAAAGAGGACTTGACCGGCACCAGGAAAGATGAACGGTGACTATCCAAACTTTCACCAACTGTTTGAATCCGCCAGAATCTGTTTCTATCGTCAGAAACTGTCAATCATGTCTCACAAACCGTTAATGCCCAGCTCTTGCTACGCTCGGGCCCACGCTGTTCCTTGAAGTTTTCAGAAACGCTTAGTAATAACGGACGAAAAAACCAAAACACCGATTGGCCGCTTGAGATTTCTTTATTGTTACACCAACATATAAAAATAATAACTGAACTAAGGTCTGTGAACAAATATTACAATGAGAAATCATAAGATTACTTCTGACGATGTTCCACTCTTCTTTCTGAACAGCGACCGATGAGACGATGACTGTCGTATTGATGCCTCCGCGGAAATTGGGGAAGTTGATTTTGAGCAAACAAACAAGAATTGATCGTTCAATCTTCAACTCAATTGACACCTCCTATCATCAGATGTTAGTGCTTTACCTGAGCTGATAGTAGAAGATAGCATTGGTGGTGTTCGTGCAGGTAGACAAACTTCTGAAAGTCGAGCAACAACAGCTTCTGATCCACCGCTAAGTTCATCGACTTGTGTCACTCAGTCGTCGTTGGTGTTGTCATCCACAATGAAACAGACGCCCATCAACTCAAGTATCTTGTGCAATGACTATGCTAGTATCAGTTCGTTTGAAAGGACGAATATCAATGGTCAGTTTAGTGAGGATAAGCCAAGTGTAAACGAGAGAGTAATTGTTAAATTGACTTGCACGAATAAAGGCATTTCTAGTTTCAAGTTACTATTTGAATGTTATTATTCTTGGTGTAAATTACTCTGTTTCTATACTTGGTTGATGAGATATGTCGTGTGTTTGTTGGTCATCTATATTCTACGATACAATGACATGGGCGTGTTGCCGTTCAGATTTGAGGATATAGCTGATAGAAGGAAGTTAGCAAATGAACTCTGCGACGATTTTCCAACCTAGAGCGTCAACCTGAGAAGGGTTGTAGGCGTACTGGTGTAAGTCCTACAGTTCTTCAAAGGGTAGCGCATCAATGAGCAGTCCAATGTGCTTGGTGTATGATCTTGTACATATGTTCATATTGTATATACTGAATTGATATCATCTGTCATCTAGCTGTTGGTAATTCTGTTTGTGTCCGGACGACTTCCACTTGTATCATCAACCTGAGAAGGAATGTAGGCGTACTGCTGTAAGTCCTACAGTTCTTCAAGAGTAGTTTGTCGTGTCGGAATCCACAACATTTGATGTGTTGATTGTACATATCTTTGTGTTAAATAGTTGTGTGAGTTCCAATCATTGTAATTGTTGAATAATCTTGTTCGTGTCTGGACATTACACAAATTACAATCGTCAACCTGAGAAGGGTTGTAGGCGTACTGGTGTTAGTCCTGCAATTCTTCAAAGGAATTCCATCGAGACACGATCTGCGAGTTTGTGTGTACTGTTTGTATATATGTGTGGTGTGTCGTATTAGTTGGTGTATTTTGGATTCATTGTGTTTACTCGTTGTTTTCGTACCTTGATTTTATTGCATAATTTTGTCAAAATTTTCGTCGTGATTATTTCTTAAGTTGTTTCCAGTCTTCTACATCCATGAATGAATTGACTGATGTTAAGGACAGCAGATGGGTCGTATACGCCGGGGAGGCTAGGCTATTGCTGAGAATGAAATGCACATGGAGATAATTGTTAGCTGCGGTCCGACACGCCGGGGAGAAAGAGTGTAAACGACTGAGGCTCGCATACGTCATCGTTACTAGAACTGAGGCAGAATGAGTGACAAGCGATTGCAGTGGTAATTGGTAATGAGTAGATACGAGGACGTGCGTAGAGTATCGTGAGGTGCTGCCATGGTCACTTTGCATTCTGCAAGAGTCATTCTAGCAAGTGGCGATTGTGTTGCAAGATGTCAAGAGGAGGTGTCTGTCTGGAGGCGCAGGTCGTCAGCGATGTGTGAGATTGTGCTGTGAGTATGCTTGTGGTGTGTTGGCTTTCCTGTTTGTTTTCCATTTCAGCTCTGTCCGTGTGACCCAGGTTCTCGCAATGGCATCCAAGTCAACGTGTATTGGTCGTGGTGGTAAAAAGGGGTTGGATCCCTTTTTTGCCGGGGAGTGTCAATGTAGTTGAAGATTGAACGATCAATTCATGGTTGTTTGCTCAAAATCAACTTCCTCAATTTTCGCGGAGGCATCAATACGACAGTCATCGTCTCATCGGTCGCTGTTCAGAAAGAAGAGTGAAACATCGTCAGAAGTAATCTTATGATTTCTCATTGTAATATTTGTTCACAGACCTTAGTTCAGTTATTATTTTTATATGTTGGTGTAACAATAAAGAAATCTCAAGCGGCCAATCGGTGTTTTGGTTTTTTCGTCCGTTATAACTAAGCGTTTCTGAAAACTTCAAGGAACAGCGTGGGCCCGAGCGTAGCAAGAGCTGGGCATTAACGGGTTATGAGACGTGATTGACTTACGTCTTCGTCGAACTTATACACGATCGAGTCTTTCGCGCCTTCTAGTTGCCGAGTGATCGCTACCATTTCCAAAAACCAACGTTGAGTGTTCACGTCCATTGGCAGAAATTTACAGCAGCTGACATGTCTTTGTTTGTAACGTAGTTCTTTTCTTCAGTGCACAGTGTGCGGCTACCATACTCCGTGACATTTTCTTTCCCGTCTCCACCAACCTGGGATTGTACGGCGATGTCCATTTTGTACTTGTTGGCTTTTTGGGCATATCTGATAATGCTATAGTAGACGCCAAGCATAATGATTCTCTAAAATGCTGGAAAGCACGGTCACAATCCGCTATCCATACGTAGGGAATATTTTTGCTGGTCAGCCTTGTCAAATGACTAGCGATTTCCGAGTAGTTTCTCACAAACCGGTGGTATTAAGGAGCTAACCCCGGAAAATAACGCAACTCATTCTTGGATTGTGGTACAGGCCTTTCTTTAACTGCTGCAACTTTTTCTGCGTCTCTTTGAAGGTGACGTCCAATGACAACCTTCCCCAAGAAGGTGACCTCCGTTCTGAATAAATGATATTTGGTGGGTTGAACATCAAGTCTTACCTCCTTTAAACGTTCCAGGACCATTCGCAGTCTTACGCGGTGTTCTTTGATGGCGTGGGTGAATAGAGTGATATCGTCTCAGCGTGTCATGCTAATTTGTGGAACTAGTCCTTCAAGTACCGTATGCGCCAACCTTTGGAATTCTGGTGGTTCATTACCTGAACTGAAGGGCATAGTCTAGAATTCTTGCAACCCAGTGATTGTGGTTAAGGTAGTTTTACGCCGGTCACGAGGGTGCACTTTGGCTTACCGATATCGGGACGCTAAATCAAGAGTTAAAAATTGGGGCCTGATAGTGCTTCTAACGTCTTGTCTTTTCTCTGTAAGGGGAAGAACCTTTCGGTGTCAATGCGTTTAATTTCCTGTGATCAATAAACAAGCTGAGGGATCCGTTTTTCTTTTGAACTGGACTAATAGGGGAAGCCTACGATGAATTTGCCGGTGTAATTATCTTTTTCTGTAACACTTCGTCAATTATGCTTTCGGACTCTGGACGGAACTTAGATAGAAATCAGCGAGTTGCTTGCCTTATTTGGGCACAATTACCACCTCGGAAAATTCTGAAATTAGCTGCTGTATGACCTTTTTGTGCTCTTCTGAAACTTGTGCTGACATGTTTTCCACCAAAGTAGTGTCAACTGAATACTCACCCAACTAGAGATACGTGGTGCTAATGTTTGACTCGAAAAGCAATATAGAAACTTATAGATTGAGCGTCTGAGATTGAATATCGGATGAGGTCTTACAACTGCGTAGAAGATAATAGCCTATAATGAAGTCTTGTGATAATTCATTAACTATAAGGTAGGATGCCAAATGCGATCATGCTTACCTTCCTACAATATTGGCACATCATCGATTACTTTCATTCGGGACCCATTGGCCATTCGAGTTAGTAGACGGGGTGGTGGCTGTCAAGACTTTATCACCACAATATCTTCCGGACAACAAAATGCGAGGTGCACCGGTGTCCACCAAGCCAATGGGTTTTTTTCTTGAAATCTCACTAAAACAGCTGATGAATGCTTAGCTATACATTGGGTACGACAAGGAGAGACTCACCATTTTTCTCTAAGACTCGAGGACTCGTCCAGCTCGCCATAGAGCGTGACTGTATCGGAGCGTATCCTACATTGAAAACAGATCTGAGGAGATGTCGAGATCCCCATTCGCCGTGTGTACGTGTTTTTGTAATATGCTGACGATGTGACGTCGGTTCTTGGAGCCGTGACACCATGTGTGACCATTAAAAGCCTACGGGCAATAGTGGGGCCATCTAAAGGGGACCTCAGGAAATAGAACAAATTGGAGATGTATTGCTGTAGCCCTATGTTCCACTCGGGAGATAAGGAAACTCATATTAATGATCACAATTGATTACGGCTGCCGAAAGACGTGCGAACAACCTCATTAACTGTTATTGGTTTGAAGAACCAAAATATCGAAAAAGAGCTACCCATTATATTATTGTTCGGCCAGATTGTTTCACCACCGTATAAATTACAAATGAAAAAGTTATGTCGGGTCGTATGTATTAGAATTCACGTCAGTGATGATGCCATAGATAGGATTTGCCTTCAATTCATGAGTGAATTTAAGCATAACTCTTAGGAGATACAAGCTACTATGGAAATATGAGGTGCTGTTACAAGTACCCCAGGGAAATAGGCTAATGATGCATCATGTGTGGTGAGTTTTTGAAGTGGCATTTAGTTTTGTTAATGTGACAAGCATGTGCCCACCTTTTTCAGTCAGCGAAAAGCATGGCCAGACAAACACATCTGAAATTAATTGTCAGCACCCGAGGTACGAAGGTGGAAAAAGTTGTGCGGCACATACGGTGTAGTCATCTTCCAGCATTAGCTTTTGTACTGGTGAGGATGTGGTAGTTATCAAAAAGCTCTGAAACTGTAAAGAGGGCATTCATTCCTAAGCTAGGTATCCTGTTAGCCCCGAGTCAATTTAACTTCACTTGTTCTTCCACCGCCAATTATCTTTTGTGGGCCTAGGTGCTGAGCACACAGCCCACTAATTTCCTGATTTAGCCTAGTTCTAGCTCAGTGGATAGGCTTCCATTGACATTATCCTCCAAGTGATATGAAAATAGGACACTTATATCCCTTGAGTGATGTAAGTCAGGTGAAAGTGAATAGATGAAATCCCAAACGCAATTCAGCAACTAATTCCCAGCTTCATTAAAGTTCGATGAACACCAAAACCATTTTTACCTGGAAGTTAGTTCATGAATAACTTACAATTACTTCTAGACTGCACCAAGTGATTTAGTCGACAATATACAACACAAGGTTTTTGACATTTTTCAGAGAAGAACCCTGATAAATTAACGAATGATTGCTTGAAATGACTACATGCATTTTCCCACCAAATCCCGAATTTGTAGTCCACCCCTTTGATGGATTCGCATTTATTTTGGGCTGCCATGCAAATGTTTGAGCTGTCTCGGCTGTAAATACTTCAGCAGCCGTGATGGCCAGGCTACCAGCATGATCGCTGGCGGCACTGTTGAATTGATTTCATATTTTTCATGTTATCTATTGCGCAGGTTGATTTTAGTGAAACCTATCGCGTCTGACAAAACTGATGACTGCAAGGGAAAGCTACGCTACGCTTGGCAATAGAAAGCAGCCAGCCACCAATGTCTTCATAGGTTTCAGCGAAGCTATCGACGAGATGCCTGTAACAGGTCTGCTCAAGAATATCGAAAGTTTTGAAAGCAGTGAATATCTATACGTGCTGGTATACTGCAAAGCACTGTGTTCATTTATCTCTTATTTATCCCATGTATCAAGAAGTCGCCTGGGCTCACCAAATATCTTTACGCAGTCGGCTTGAATCCTCGGGGAGATAACAGTAACACACGCTCGCACCTAACATATCTCAGTGGGCTGTTAGATGGGTCTAAGGAATGGACGCGTCCCTTGGACACGGCAAAGTTATCACATAGCTCAAGCATGTGTCAGCACCTACTACATAAGGGGATATCTGGTATTTCAGTTCAGACTCAAGCATCTGAGTGTTAGGTTTAGCCTTAGACTAAAACAATGGCCCACTGCTGCACTGCGGCCTCCTTCAACCCATTGTCCTTATGGTTACACACAGGGCACTCACCAGCGTCTCTAGTGAAGCGTTCGTGACTCTGACACATCTAAGAATAGGTCGGAATTAGAAATATGCTTGCAGACAGCCAAAATCTGCCCAAAAGAGAACCAGTATTTTTAATAAAGAGTTTAGGGAAAGGCCACACAAACAATTCTTGGTGTAATCCACTTATCATATCAGGAACGAGCAAACAGTTTAAAGGCTTTCCAGAGTAACATAACATAGACACGGAAGGGGTTGACCATGAATATGACCTATCCCCTCCTTTCCATTCCTTACAGTCGCTATTCCCCTGACGGTTTAACAGGAGATTTAAAAAGCTAAGGAGGAATTATATCTCCTTTAAGTACTGGTTCTGTTGCTTCCGCTATTTGACTAAATTAGTGCACACGTATTTCCCATTACTTCTTCACGTTTATCAGTGTGCACAGACATTGTAGGTACTCGATGCCCGCAACGTAAAACCCAAAGGCACTTGTCAGTCACGTCTCATAAACCGTTAATGCCCAGCTCTTGCTACGCTCGGGCCCACGCTGTTCCTTGAAGTTTTCAGAAACGCTTAGTTATAACGGACGAAAAAACCAAAACACCGATTGGCCGCTTGAGATTTCTTTATTGTTACACCAACATATAAAAATAATAACTGAACTAAGGTCTGTGAACAAATATTACAATGAGAAATCATAAGATTACTTCTGACGATGTTTCACTCTTCTTTCTGAACAGCGACCGATGAGACGATGACTGTCGTATTGATGCCTCCGCGAAAATTGGGGAAGTTGATTTTGAGCAAACAACCATGAATTGATCGTTCAATCTTCAACTACATTGACACTCCCCGGCAAAAAAGGGATCCAACCCCCTTTTTACCACCACGACCAATACACGTTGACTTGGATGCCATTGCGAGAACCTGGGTCACACGGACAGAGCTGAAATGGAAAACAAACAGGAAAGCCAACACACCACAAGCATACCCACAGCACAATCTCACACATCGCTGACGACCTGCGCCTCCAGACAGACACCTCCTCTTGACATCTTGCAACACAATCGCCACTTGCTAGAATGACTCTTGCAGAATGCAAAGTGACCATGGCAGCACCTCACGATACTCTACGCACGTCCTCGTATCTACTCATTACCAATTACCACTGCAATCGCTTGTCACTCATTCTGCCTCAGTTCTAGTAACGATGACGTATGCGAGCCTCAGTCGTTTACACTCTTTCTCCCCGGCGTGTCGGACCGCAGCTAACAATTATCTCCATGTGCATTTCATTCTCAGCAATAGCCTAGCCTCCCCGGCGTATACGACCCATCTGCTGTCCTTAACATCAATCAATTCATTCATGGATGTAGAAGACTGGAAACAACTTCAGAAATAATCACGACGAAAATTTTGACAAAATTATGCAATAAAATCAAGGTACGAAAACAACGAGTAAACACAATGAATCCAAAATACACCAACTAATACGACACACCACACATATATACAAACAGTACACACAAACTCGCAGATCGTGTCTCGATGGAATTCCTTTGAAGAATTGCAGGACTAACACCAGTACGCCTACAACCCTTCTCAGGTTGACGATTGTAATTTGTGTAATGTCCAGACACGAACAAGATTATTCAACAATTACAATGATTGGAACTCACACAACTATTTAACACAAAGATATGTACAATCAACACATCAAATGTTGTGGATTCCGACACGACAAACTACCCTTGAAGAACTGTAGGACTTACAGCAGTACGCCTACATTCCTTCTCAGGTTGATGATCCAAGTGGAAGTCGTCCGGACACAAACAGAATTACCAACAGCTAGATGACAGATGATATCAATTCAGTATATACAATATGAACATATGTACAAGATCACACACCAAGCACATTGGACTGCTCATTGATGCGCTACCCTTTGAAGAATTGTAGGACTTACAGCAGTACGCCTACAACCCTTCTCAGGTTGACGCTCTAGGTTGGAAAATCGTCGCAGAGTTCATTTGCTAACTTCCTTCTATCAGCTATATCCTCAAATCTGAACGGCAACACGCCCATGTCATTGTATCGTAGAATATAGATGACCAACAAACACACGACATATCTCATCAACCAAGTATAGAAACAGAGTAATTTACACCAAAGATAATAACATTCAAATAGTAACTTGAAACTAGAAATGCCTTTATTCGTGCAAGTCAATTTAACAATTACTCTCTCGTTTACACTTGGCTTATCCTCACTAAACTGACCAATATCTTTCGTCCTTTCAAATGCACCAACACTATCATAGTCATTGCACAAGATACTTGAGTTGATGGGCGTCTGTTTCATTGTGGATGACAACACCAACGACGACTGAGTGACACAAGTCGATGAACTTAGCGGTGGATCAGAAGCTGTTGTTGCTCGACTTTCAGAAGTTTGTCTACCTGCAAGACCACCACCACTGCTGTCTTTTACTATCAGCTCAGGTTTAGCAATAGCATCTGATGATACGTGGGCTACATGCTGATCAATCACACTGACGGTCTCACAAATATTCGTGCCTTCTCCAACTGCATCTGCATTTATTTCTACTTCACGTTCAAGTTCTACAGAACCTTTATTTAACTTAGCGGTAGTAGGCATTCCCTCCATTTCATCATGATCAACCAAAGACAAATCTGCACTATCATGATCATTACCACAAATATTCAATTTACCGTCAAGTTCATCATTTTCAAACTCTTTAATAACAGAAGTAGACAATTTTGGTTCCTCCTCACAAATCATTAAAGGTTTTATATCTTCACTCTGACTAGTTATACTTTGTAAACTTGTAGGGTCAGAACTGCACTCTGAAGCAGCAACTCTATTCTGTGACACTCTATTCAACAATGGCTTACCAGTTGTAACTACAGACTTCTTCACCGCACCGTTATCGTCACACAATTCGGAGTCAGACCTGGATTTTACATTTAGCTTATCACTGAACTTGCTCACTGGTTCACAGTTCACCTTTGTATGCACCTCTTGCGAACGTGTACAACACAACCGTGCTTGTCTTGCATCTTGTAACTTATCTGTTGAGGATGTACTACGAAACCTGTTACACTCACTAGGTCTATATGCATTACTCGACATCATGGAGCCTTCTCGATATCCACCTCTCTGAGGCCTACTCGTCATCAATGATTGCATTTTGCTCTCAGACTGCTCTATTCTAGGGGTGAGATGTAATAGACTGGAGAACTTGCTCATCGATTGATTGACACTATCTTTTACTAGTTTCAGGATATCATCAAATTTTGGCTCGATACCCTCATCCTCCATACGGGAGCTTATCTTCACCCACTTCCTTTGCAGTCGAGTAGGTAGACGTCTTGCTATTACTTCTAGTATAAAACTCGAGTTGAGGTCACTCATGCGATTCATCGAAATCATTCCATTGTTGTAAATTAGTAAATTATCTAAAAACTCAGTGAGTGCCTGGGAGTCATCCTGTAATTGACCACCATTACCCTTAACAGCCTCGAATAATTTCCCTGCAATCATCGAAGGTCTTCCAAACCTTTGACGTAATATGCTCATAGCCTCGTAGTAGCCCTCTTTTGGCTTCATAAACTTACAGCACTGTATAGCTCTTGCAGCATCTCCAGTGCAATATCTCATCAAATACATTAACTTCAATTCATCACTTAATAGAAAACTACTCAACATGATCTCAAACTCCTTTACAAATTGTAAATAATCGGCCGGGTTTCCATCAAAACACCGTGGTTCTAATTTAGGGAGTTTGATGTTCCTATTATCCCTGAACGGCGAAACAGTAACATCAACCATGTCATGCTTAACATCAGACACATCGTTACAATTAACAGACAAGTCACAATGACTTACTTTCCTGTTTGCATCCAAGACACTCTGTCCCTTCTTTGACCCAGGCATTGTTGAACTTGACCCAATTCCAAAAAAGTTCCAGATATTGCTTGTTCAAAGAGGACTTGACCGGCACCAGGAAAGATGAACGGTGACTATCCAAACTTTCACCAACTGTTTGAATCCGCCAGAATCTGTTTCTATCGTCAGAAACTGTCAATCACGTCTCACAAACCGTTAATGCCCAGCTCTTGCTACGCTCGGGCCCACGCTGTTCCTTGAAGTTTTCAGAAACGCTTAGTTATAGCGGACGAAAAAACCAAAACACCGATTGGCCGCTTGAGATTTCTTTATTGTTACACCAACATATAAAAATAATAACTGAACTAAGGTCTGTGAACAAATATTACAATGAGAAATCATAAGATTACTTCTGACGATGTTTCACTCTTCTTTCTGAACAGCGACCGATGAGACGATGACTGTCGTATTGATGCCTCCGCGAAAATTGGGGAAGTTGATTTTGAGCAAACAACCATGAATTGATCGTTCAATCTTCAACTCCATTGACGTCGTACAAAAACGAATAAAAGTACATAATAAATTTGTATAAAACGTTTGTTTGTAGACTTGTACTTTTCTCCACTCTTATTGCCAAATTTTATATCTTTCTTCTTACAATACTGGTGTTTTGGTGTTAAAGTCGAAGAAAGTACATAGTATTTATCAGTGCGGATCGTCTTCGTAAAAATAGGTACTTAGGGATAAGCTCCTCGACGTTTTTTATTCTACTGTTCGTTTCCTGAATCGCCTTCTTGGGCAGTTTTATTCCTTTGTTCGTCTTCTGGAACCTCCGGGATTACTGACTGGGTCCGCAGCCAACTTCTCCTTGGACATGGATTGTCAACGCAATTTGGATTCTTTTGTGAGGGTGGATAATATCTGGGTCAAGAAAGGGACGAAGCGTATTGGAAGCAAGCAGGAAAGTAAGTAATGCTGAGTTGCTCGTTAATTGCAATGATATGTATGATGCTCAGCATGATGAGTCTATTGTCCATGCTTCGCCGATTAGGGATAGTAGGGCTTTAAGGCCCCAAGTTTGAACCTCGGCACTTTGGTGGAAAATCAGCCTACTACCCACAGTTTATCAAGTAGTTTGAGGTCATGTTGAGTGGGTTTTCAATAAATGACGAAATGAAGTTGATGTATTTGTTGAGGTACTGCACCGGAGTTGCTGCAAGAGTTATACAGCACCGTAAGGTTATGCCCCCAAACGAAGGATATACTGAGGCGATGCGTATCCTGCGTCAAAGGTTTGGAAGACCTTTGATGATTGTAAGGAATGTATTCGAGGCTGTTAAAGGTAATGGTAGTCAATTACAAGATGACTCCAACGCACTATATGAGTTTTTGGATAATCTGATGACTTACAAGAATACGTTGATTTCGATGAATTGCATGAGCGATCTGAACCCGAGTTCCGTCCTAGATGTAATAGCGAGACGCCTGCCTACTCGACTGCAAAGGAAGTGGGTTAAGACAGGCTCTCATATAAAGGACGAAGGTTTAGAGGCAGGTTTCAACGATATACTGAGATTAGTGACAGATAATGTTAATCAGACTATGAGTAAATTCGCCAGTATATTGCATCCGGCTTCTGAAACTGAGAGGCCAGCGAGTAAGACAAGGTAACTTGTGACGAGAGGTTCTCAAAGCATTGGACGTTCAGTAAAGTGTTATCTGTGATGGCGTACACATGCTTAGTAAGTGTGCTCGTTTCCTTCAAATGTATCCGACAGAAAGGCTACAAATTGTGAAAAGGAAACGGTTATGCTACAGCTGTTTAAAGGACGGGCACACAAGACCTAACCGTGAGACAGCTGATAATGGTGATAGTAGTTCATCGGGATTACATCCGCTGTTGACAATATCGAAGAATCAGGAGGGTTCAATTAGTTGTAGTAGGAGTTTTGCACCACACTATTTTCAGAAGGTCTATTTAGGTGTCTTGCCAGTAAGAGTAAGAGGACCAAGATCATGTGTCGACACATATGTATTGCTAGATAATGGTTCAGACGTTACATTGACAGATGCGAAGCTGGCTGGCTGCTTGGGTATTAAGGGCACAAAGCAATCCTCGGTTCTAAATACTTTCAATTCTTCGAAAACGTTAGTACGCGAACGGGTGTCATTTCAGTTAGAATCCTTGGCTACTGGGGAAACCATTGAAGTAGGTACTGCTTACACTACTTCCGGTATGAAACTTGGCGAAGCTATAGTACCTAGTCGTGAAACAATTGTCGGCAAGCCATACCTGTGTGACATACCGGTTCCAACACTGCAAGATGGTAGATTGAGAATGCTCATTGGATTTAGTGTACCAGAATCTCATAAGGTATTAGAAGAGAGATACGGAGGTAGGCATGATCTGTTTGCAACGAAAACACCGCTGAGATGGACAGTGAGAGAACTTATACCCATGGTCCACATATCATCATTGGTTACAAACAATGGGGAAAAACTGGAGACTATGGTTAGAAAAGTGTATGACAAGGAGTTTTGTGACTGCGGTGTCCCAGAGAAGGGTCGTTCTGTAGAAGACTTGAAAGCAGTTAAAATAGCCGAGGAGTCTTGTAAATACGAAAACGGGCGTTTCAGCGTTGGCCTACCATGGAGATTCAAAGATAGACAGTTGGTTTGTAATAGGAAAGTTGCTCTCAAGAGACTCATTGGTTTACAGAAGGAATTTCTGTCAGATGCAGAACTCTGGTCCAAATATAAGGATGTCGTCAATAAACATATAATGAAGGGTTACGTCGAAAGACTAGTTGATCAGAGCGAGCCAGGAAAGTGGTATTTGCCCCATCATCCCGTCTTTAATCCGAGGAAGCCAGATAAACTCCGTGTGGTGTTTGATTGTTCTGCGAAACATGAAGGAGTCTCTTTAAATGATAATCTGTAAAGTGGCATAGATTGCATGAGCTCATTAATTGGACTGCTATTAAGATTCAAAAAGTTTGCATTTGCTGTTGATGCTGATGTGTATCCACACAACATGTGTGTTTGTTTTTGACAGCCTGTTTTATTTTGCTATGTATATATGGATCGACGTTGCATTATAATTGACAATATGTTTTTGTCTGTCCACTAACTAAACAAACAAGTCTGACCTTGTTGTCACATGACATTACAACCAATCATGTTAAGACTGTCTATTGATTCGTTCATCTCGAACATTCGCTCATACACCTGTAGGGGACTAATATTAGAGTTTACTAACATTCCAAGTATAAAAGTAATAATCCAAGTCAGTGGAGTGTTAAATCACAATATATTACCAAGAATACAGTGACGAGTTATAGCAACAAAAAGGATTACTTGTAGATAACGTCTAAGTCCTCGACTACAAATTAATTATATAATCCACGGGCACGTTAATTGTTTGGACGGCGTCTGCTGTAGCTGCTGTGTTCCGGTTGTAGAAATGTCTTCGGTTGAAAGTAGTAGGCTCCTACAATAAATCCGAAGTATACAACACGGTGTGAGTGGAGCAAGTAAGCAGAAGTGACCAGGGAGAATACGAAGTCTCCAACAGCAGAGTGTATTTTTCAATTGTACACGGAAGTTATGTATATTTCAACAAGAAGCGATTTAAACAAAAATTATGTACAATATCTCGAATTTATACAAGTAACCAAAAAGTGTACAATCACATTGTTACGTACTCAACACACCTGTGTGACACTGATTTTCCTTGTTTCAGAATATACAAGTATCATCGTGAACCTGGTGGTTTTCTGATTTACGCCTTCTTGCGTCAGGACTCTTAATTACTCGACCAGTACATAACAGCTGCGGATACGGAGGAAATGTTACTACAATAATAATAATAATGTATTCTCATTTTGTACATGAGGGACGCCAGTTTACAGGCATCATCAATATGATAAATTACATAAACGATTAGCAATCATACTTAATAACAATGTTTTGATAAAATACACATTTTTTTCCTACCTGTGTAGGACACACCAAATGTACAGGCATGGATAAGCATTATTTAAATTTCATAAATTTGGTTTATGGTTAAATTACATGGTTGCTGACGTTTTTGTCTTTGGTTTGTGGGAACAATATGATAACCAGTCATTCAATGGAGCACATCATGAAATATAGGAATTTGACTTCGCATTAACAAAAAAACCCAAGTTTGTTTTGGATGGATTAAAAATACTTGAGAAAAAATAAAGCTTCAAGTAATTCCATAATATAACTTAGGTGTGTACAAATACGAATCTCCTTTTCGATTTATATCCAAATCGGGTAATAAGAAAGCTATTTTTACAGATACGATCAGTTATGTTATAAGTTACAATCGTGACGTTTTATTACAAATTGATACATTTCCATTGGCATAAGAGTATATTCCACAAATGTAATCCAGGTTGCGTCGTGGGGAAAGTTAATTCGTTATTAACTAGGCAACTGAAAGATACGGGACCAATAATGTTTGCAGATCATTTGTCATTGTAAATGGTCAAACATCCACCTTATTCATCCTCAATGAAAAAGTCAAATGGAAGCCAAAATGGTGAGAGAAAAAAGAAGACAAACAGCAGCAAAGCAAAAGAAAGCAAGAGCAGTCCTTAAAGAGTGATTAATAAATATGTACTGTCAGTCACGTCTCGTAAACCGTCAATGCCCAACTCTTGCTACGCTGGGACTCACGCTGTTCCTTGAAGTTTTCAGAAACGCTTAGTAATAACGGACGCGAAAACCAAAACACCGATTGGTCACTCGAGAATTCTTTATTGTGACACCAACATATAAAAAATGTTATCATTAAGGTATGTGAACAAATAATACAATAATAAATCACAATATTACTTCTGATGGATTTTTTACTCTTCTTTCTGAACAGCGATCGATGAGACGATGACTGTCGTATTGATGCCTCCGCGAAAATTGGGGAAGTTGGTTTTGAGCAAACAACCATGAATTGATCGTTCAATCTTCAACTACATTGACATATACACATATATTCTGTCTAGTAACTATGGTTATTTTTGTTTGCTAACTAACTAGTCCCGTTATGCTAACTTTTATATTATGTGTGAACTAATATTACTGTCCTGTGTAGAAATGTTTATCATCTAGTTCCAATAATATTAAAATTTATAATTGTAGTTTGTTGTAACTACACGTTTAATGAACTTAAAATATCTATGTGGGTTGAAAAAGGGGGTGTAAGAGTCAGACGTATAAGTGCATTGTCATCTTTGAGCAGTCTGGTGGCTGAGGAGATGAACATTGGAAGTGTGTTTGCATCACACACATTAGCTGATAGTCTATTCCAAATGACTGAAAACTTATTTAAGAAGTTGTACCGCATTTAAGTCTGACAATGCTCTATAGCAGCTAGGTTGTGTTGATTTCTAAGATTGTAACTGACGACAGTGGTAGGTTTAGTTACTGGCTCGGAGGAGTGCAAGAGAAGATTAGTTAGCTTGTAGTAAAAGATAAGGTTTAGCTTAAGGCGTCTTTTCCAGAGGGGTTCTAATCTTAGTCTGTCGCATCGCTCATGGTATTCCAGACCACTTTCTAAACCAAGAGTTCTTGAGGTACACTGCCGTTGCACTCCCCCTAATTTCAGCTTGTCATTTTGTCTGAGTCCGCTAAGAATAAACGGGCAGTATTCTAAGATAGGTCGGACACATACTTTGTATAATAAAACCCTAGTTTCACAACAAAAGAAATTGCGTGTTATGTATCCTATCAGCCTTCGTGTTTTACGTCTGGTATAATGTCTGTTCAGCGAACGTTAGGTTACTAGAGTATCTAATACCGAGATCTATGACTGTGTTGAGCTTAGCTAGTTTTCGCCCATTTATTTCAAGAGTCAGGTCAAGGTTACTGTTTTCGATACAAATCCAGCCGCATTTGTCAATGCTAAAGTTTAGACAGGATTCAGCACACCATGCTGCGAGACTACTTAGTTCAAGATGTATTTTAGTAACCACATCGCTTAATTCATGAGTGTAGCGGGAGTAGACGACTTTGAGGTCGTCAGCATGTAGGAGTGGTTTACCTGAGGTGAAGCACTCGCAAATGCTGTTAATGTAGACTGTGAATAAAAGTGGACCTAGGACAATACCCTGCGCAACCCCACTTGAGATCTGCCTAGGATGAGACAATACAGATCCAACTTTGGTTATTTATACCCTGTTGCTTAGAAATGATTTAAACCAGTTCAGTAATGGGTTGCGAATTCCACAAGAGTACAGCTTCTCAAAGAGAATACTGTGAGATACCATGTCAAATGCCCTAGATATATCGAAGTAGAGAACAACGACTAGCTTACGTGCTTCGCGACTACTAGTGATGCAGTTGAAAAAGTCGAAGTGGCAAGTAACGCAGGATCTGTTTTTGAGAAATCCGTGTTGAGACCTTGTAACAAGATCTTCCCTAATTAGGTAGTCCGACAATTGATCTTTTACAACTTTCTCCGTGATTCGTGAGATAAGTGGGGTTATATTTATGGGTTTGCAATTGCGGACGTTCGCCTTATCACCAGATTTGTAATGTGGAATTATGAAGCCAGTTTTCCACTCACTAGGGTAAGTGCCGGTGCCCATAGAAAATGAGAAGAATTTAAGAAGTAACAGGGGTATATCACACCCACTGTCTTTGAAAATTATCGAAGCAAGGCCATCCGGTCCCGCATTAGTGAAAGGTTTAAGGCTTTAATGGCTTGTACTATATATTGATTGGTGAACATAATCCTTTCAAGGGAAGAGCTAGTAAGACGGGCTGTCAGTGTAGTTGAAGATTGAACGATCAATTCATGGTTGTTTGCTCAAAACCAACTTCCCCAATTTTCGCGGAGGCATCAATACGATAGTCATCGTCTCATCGATCGCTGTTCAGAAAGAAGAGTAAAAAATCCATCAGAAGTAATATTGTGATTTATTATTGTATTATTTCTTCACATACCTTAATGATAATATTTTTTATATGTTGGTGTCACAATAAAGAATTCTCGAGTGACCAATCGGTGTTTTGGTTTTTTCGTCCGCTATAACTAAGCGTTTCTGAGAAACTTCAAGGAACAGCGTGGGCCCGAGCGAAGCAAGAGCTGGGCATTAACGGTTTGTGAGACGTGATTGACAGTTTCTGACGATAGAAACAGATTCTGGCGGATTCAAACAGTTGGTGAAAGTTTGGATAGTCACCGTTCATCTTTCCTGGTGCCGGTCAAGTCCTCTTTGAACAAGCAATATCTGGAACTTTTTTGGAATTGGGTCAAGTTCAACAATGCCTGGGTCAAAGAAGGGACAGAGTGTCTTGGATGCAAACAGGAAAGTAAGTCATTGTGACTTGTCTGTTAATTGTAACGATGTGTCTGATGTTAAGCATGACATGGTTGATGTTACTGTTTCGCCGTTCAGGGATAATAGGAACATCAAACTCCCTAAATTAGAACCACGGTGTTTTGATGGAAACCCGGCCGATTATTTACAATTTGTAAAGGAGTTTGAGATCATGTTGAGTAGTTTTCTATTAAGTGATGAATTGAAGTTAATGTATTTGATGAGATATTGCACTGGAGATGCTGCAAGAGCTATACAGTGCTGTAAGTTTATGAAGCCAAAAGAGGGCTACTACGAGGCTATGAGCATATTACGTCAAAGGTTTGGAAGACCTTCGATGATTGCAGGGAAATTATTCGAGGCTGTTAAGGGTAATGGTGGTCAATTACAGGATGACTCCCAGGCACTCACTGAGTTTTTAGATAATTTACTAATTTACAACAATGGAATGATTTCGATGAATCGCATGAGTGACCTCAACTCGAG
The DNA here is from genome assembly GCA_944472135.2 of Trichobilharzia regenti. Lineage (NCBI taxonomy): Eukaryota > Metazoa > Platyhelminthes > Trematoda > Strigeidida > Schistosomatidae > Trichobilharzia > Trichobilharzia regenti. The sequence goes on from OX235270.1 coordinate 9,801,696, forward strand.
TTTTATACTAGAAGTAATAGCAAGACGTCTACCTACTCGACTGCAAAGGAAGTGGGTGAAGATAAGCTCCCGTATGGAGGATAAGGGTATCGAGCCAAAATTTGATGATATCCTGAAACTAGTAAAAGATAGTGTCAATCAATCGATGAGCAAGTTCTCCAGTCTATTACATCTCACCCCTAGAATAGAGCAGTCTGAGAGCAAAATGCAATCATTGATGACGAGTAGGCCTCAGAGAGGTGGATATCGAGAAGGCTCCATGATGTCGAGTGATGCATATAGACCTAGTGAGTGTAACAGGATACGTAGTACATCCTCAACAGATAAGTTACAAGATGCAAGACAAACACGGTTGTGTTGTACACGTTCGCAAGAGGTGCATACAAAGGTGAACTGTGGATCAGTGAGCAAGTTCAGGGATAAGCTGAATGTGAAATCAAGGTCTGACTCCGAATTGTGTGACGATAACGGTGCGGTGAAGAAGTCTGTAGTTACAACTGGTAAGCCATTGTTGAATAGAGTGTCACAGAATAGAGTTGCTGCTTCAGAGTGCAGTTCTGACCCTACAAGTTTACAAAGTATAACTAGTCAGAGTGAAGATATAAAACCTTTAATGATTTGTGAGGAGAAACCAAAATTATCTACTTCTGTTATTAAAGAGTTTGAAAATGATGAACTTGACGGTAAATTGAATATTTGTGGTAATGATCATGATAGTGCAGATTTGTCTTTGGTTGATCATGATGAAATGGAGGGAATGCCTACTACCGCTAAGTTAAATAAAGGTTCTGTAGAACTTGAACGTGAAGTAGAAATAAATGCAGATGCAGTTGGAGAAGGCACGAATATTTGTGAGACCGTCAGTGTGATTGATCAGCATGTAGCCCACGTATCATCAGGTGCTATTGCTAAACCTGAGCTGATAGTAAAAGACAGCAATGGTGGTGGTCTTGCAGGTAGACAAACTTCTGAAACTCGAGCAACAACAGCTTCTGATCCACCGCTAAGTTCATCGACTTGTGTCACTCAGTCGTCGTTGGTGTTGTCATCCACAATGAAACAGACGCCCATCAACTCAAGTATCTTGTGCAATGACTATGATAGTGTTGGTGCATTTGAAAGGACGAAAGATATTGGTCAGTTTAGTGAGAATAAGCCAAGTGTAAACGAGAGAGTAATTGTTAAATTGACTTGCACGAATAAAGGCATTTCTAGTTTCAAGTTACTATTTGAATGTTATTATCTTTGGTGTAAATTACTCTGTTTCTATACTTGGTTGATGAGATATGTCGTGTGTTTGTTGGTCATCTATATTCTACGATACAATGACATGGGCGTGTTGCCGTTCAGATTTGAGGATATAGCTGATAGAAGGAAGTTAGCAAATGAACTCTGCGACGATTTTCCAACCTAGAGCGTCAACCTGAGAAGGGTTGTAGGCGTACTGCTGTAAGTCCTACAATTCTTCAAAGGGTAGCGCATCAATGAGCAGTCCAATGTGCTCGGTGTGTGATTTCGTACATATGTTCATATTGCATATACTGAATTGATATCATCTGTCATCTAGCTGTTGGTAATTCTGTTTGTGTCCGGACGACTTCCACTTGGATCATCAACCTGAGGAGAAATGTAGGCGTACTGCTGTAAGTCCTACAGTTCTTCAAGGGTAGTTTGTCATACCGGAATCCACAACATTTGATGTGTTGATTGTACATATCTTTGTGTTAAATAGTTGTGTGAGTTCCAATCATTGTAATTGTTGAATAATCTTGTTTGTGTCTGGACATTACACAAATTACAATCGTCAACCTGAGAAGGGTTGTAGGCGTACTGGTGTAAGTCCTGCAATTCTTCAAAGGAATTCCATCGAGACACGATCTGCGAGTTTGTGTGTACTGTTTGTATATATGTGTGGTGTGTCGTATTAGTTGGTGTATTTTGGATTCATTGTGTTTACTCGTTGTTTTCGTACCTTGTTTTTATTGCATAATTTTGTCAAAATTTTCGTCGTGATTACTTCTGAAGTTGTTTCCAGTCTTCTACATCCGTGAATGAATTGATTGATGTTAGAGACAGCAGATGGGTCGTATACGCCGGGGAGGCTAGGCTATTGCTGAGAATGAAATGCACATGGAGATAATTGTTAGCTGCGGTCCGACACGCCGGGGAGAAAGAGTGTAAACGACTGAGGCTCGCATACGTCATCGTTACTAGAACTGAGGCAGAATGAGTGACAAGCGATTGCAGTGGTAATTGGTAATGAGTAGATACGAGGACGTGCGTAGAGTATCATGAGGTGGTGCTATGGTCACGTTGCATTCTGCAAGAGTCATTCTAGCAAGTGGCGATTGTGTTGCAAGATGTCAAGAGGAGGTGTCTGTCTGGAGGCGCAGGTCGTCAGCGATGTGTGAGATTGTGCTGTGAGTATGCTTGTGGTGTGTTGTCTTTTTTGTTTGTTTTCCATTTCAGCTCTGTCCGTGTGACCCAGGTTCTCGCAATGGCATCCAAGTCAACGTGTATTGGTCGTGGTGGTAAAAAGGGTTGGATCCCTTTTTTGCCGGGGAGTGTCAATGTAGTTGAAGATTGAACGATCAATTCATGGTTGTTTGCTCAAAATCAACTTCCCCAATTTTCGCGGAGGCATCAATACGATAGTCATCGTCTCATCGATCGCTGTTCAGAAAGAAGAGTAAAAAATCCATCAGAAGTAATATTGTGATTTATTATTGTATTATTTCTTCACATACCTTAATGATAACATTTTTTATATGTTGGTGTCACAATAAAGAATTCTCGAGTGACCAATCGGTGTTTTGGTTTTCGCGTCCGTTATTACTAAGCGTTTCTGAAAACTTCAAGGAACAGCGTGAGTCCCAGCGTAGCAAGAGTTGGGCATTGACGGTTTACGAGATGTGACTGACAGGGGCGGTTTCACCTGGCATATGTGTTTCTAAACTAAAGTGTGCACATCAATCACTGAAATGTTCACAGATATTGGCAGGCTCATTTTAGATTACTTTGTCATGAAGTAAATAGGGGATTTCCCTCGCCGACTGCATTCGTTTTAAAGAATTGCCGTTAATTTATAAACTTTGAAGGTACTTTCAAGTGCCGTTAATTCTTCGTCGAGGTCCTTTTGAGAGCGTAGGCGCCTTATATATCCAGGAGACTCGTGGATTGAGAGCAGTAGTGATATATCCTTAGTGGGATACTACTGTTTCGTCAGCTTCCTTAACTTATTATGGGGTTCCCTTGGAATATAATCAGCTCGGTGTCTACTTAATTTCACTATTTTCTTAGGAACAACAGTATCTAGACAAAGGGTAACATTCCTGTAAAATGGGGTTACTACGGCCTCCAGGGAGTCAGTGGTAAAATAGTCATCCCATTGACAGAGTTGAATAAGTTCTTGGACTAATCCCCAGTCTGTATATTTGTAACTACGACATATTGTGCTTCCTGAATCTTGTTTTGTTTCCTGTATTTAGTGGTGAGAAAGGCAGAGAACAGAGTGCCATTCTGTAGTCACTACTGGAAAATCTATTACCAACATACGTGGATACTGGGATTGTGTCGTGACAAAAAACAAGGTCCAATATGTTTTCACCACGAGTAGGGGTCTGGACGTGTTGTTGCCATCCATAACAGTCGATAGTGGCAAGTAATTCGTCGAAGCGTTGGGGACCGGAACTAGTTAACCAATTGACTTCTGGAAGATTGAAGTCCCCTGCAATTATTTTGTAATTAGCACTAAACAAGGAGGCGTGCGCAAACGATTTAGTTAATAACGCATCAGTTTCTTTTGTTGCGCTTGGTGCTCGATAAACACGGCCTATGAGAAGTTTGTACTTATCTCCATGTAAGACAAACCAGAGTGAGTCAGGTACATTATTCAGTATTTCATCTTCCACCTTACTGACTACAAATGAGCTATGTATGTGTATGAGACATCCTCCACCACGCTTGCAATCTCTATTTGCACGGTGTACAGTGTAGTCATCGACACCTATATGCACATCAAGTACAGAGGATGAGCACCATGACTCAGTAATCAGAGCTACAGTAGGCTTGGCGACTAATAATAATGTCCTTAGTTCAGATATCTTATTTATTAAGGAACGTGCATTAATTAGAAATATTGTGAATAAGTCACTGGATACTACAAACTGGCTTAAAATGTCACCATAACCTAAATCTATTTGTGCGTCAGCACCGCGAGAGTTTATGAATGAAAGGGAGGTCGGACTAGGTGTCTGTACATTAGGGTTGGTGTGCAACGACGTGGTCCTAGGTGCCATGGGTCGTACCAGTGATTCGGAACACCTGGAATATTTACCGTGTGTTCCTGGATATAGGGGTAGTACAGGTTGGGCCTAGGTTGACGGTTAAAAAGCATAGCATCAAAGGGTCTACCCATCCAACTGCTGTTCATCATACCGGTACACACCTTCGGGTTGTTTTTATAACTTCAAGGGAATTGTGAGGGAAGGTGCTTTGGCTGCAAGACTTTAGGAGCCTTGGAGCCTGGCTTTCTATAAGGTGGGGCATGCGGAAAACCTCCAGATATACTTATAAATAAATAAATAAATTTATTTTCATGATGCAGTACACGAGGGACGCTAGTTTACAGGCATCATCAAATTGTTACAGAAATAGGACCATATTATTCAGTCACAATTTACAGTCTATAGCAAAATATGTTTAACATGTACACTGGAGATTATACATACACTTGATAAATGTTAATCCCAATAGTATAAAACATCCTTTTCACTTATGTACAATCGTTTCTGTGCATAGTTGGAAAAATCCGCTAGATTCTCAGTGAGTGCAACACATCAGGAAATACAGAAGTATTGTCTTCGCATTAACAACTTATGTTTCGAGAGGAGTTTTTCGTAACAAGTGATGGTTCGTTGACATTCTTACTCTCACCAGGTGTCAATGTAGTTGAAGATTGAACGATCAATTCATGGTTGTTTGCTCAAAACCAACTTCGCCAATTTTCGCGGGGGCATCAATACACCAGTCATCGTCTCATCGATCGCTGTTCAGAAAGAAGTCAGGAGACAACCGTCAGAAGTAATATTGTGATTTATTATTGTAATCTTTGTTCATAGACCGTAGTTGTAAAGCTTAGTTTCAAAGTTGGCTATACGTCGGTGTTAGAATAAACAATTCTCGAGTCGCCAAACTGGGTTCTGGGTTTTGCGTCCGTTCGTACTAAGCGTTTCTGAGAAGCTTCGAGGAACAGCGTGAGTCCCAGTGTATCAAGAGCTGGGCACTAACGGTTCACGAGACGTGGCTGACACCAGGCTTATTGAATACAAAGTATTCTTCCCCATCATTAGTCTCAAACCTGCGAAATTTGTTCACCGTGGTGAGGTTACTACGTTTGGGGGGAAATTTCTTAGAATAACTTGCAGAAGTTCTAGCTATTTTAACATCTTTCGATGAGGTTTTGTTTACAGGGGTGCTGGTATCTAAATCAGTTCCTAGTTCCATTGGCAAGCGTGGTTGTTGTGTAGTTTGCTGAATGCTAGTGTCAGCACTAGGTGACTGTTTCTGTGCACGATCCTTTTTTGGTACATCTAAGCTAGAGGAGGAGACCAAGTTATTACTACGCATTATTCTGCGCTGACACGGTGTTTTATCCTGAGCTACGGTTATAGACTTATAACCATTCAGTCTTAAGTGATCCTGACATTCAGTAAACTTACTAGCATCAAGGGAATTACTGAATTTAAACATGATGGGACAATTAGCCTGGTTAGACTTTTTACGAAGTCTTTTGCATTCACGTGGAACACTAGCCATGCTGCAACAAATCAGGATTTTGTGTCTTACAGTCTTTAGAGGCAGAGAATCTGGGACGGTGTAAAATATAGCTTGGTAAGAAGAGGTTATACGCTTCATCATTTCCGTAGTCAAGCAGTCAATCAGATTTTCAGCTTTATTTAGGATGTCTTGAAATATTTTAGGATGTTGTTTTTATAGACAAGCTAGTGGGTCTAAATCCGAAAGCTTGTTTTGAGTTACATCCAGTAAAGACTTAACCAGGCCAATATCAGAACGGCTCTCCGTGGTATTTGAGATTGTCAGTGACATGCTATCAAACTGACCTAATTTTTCCTGAAGTTCATTTACTTGCCTCTGGATACCTTTCACAAGGAGGTTTAATTTACAGAACTCTCTAACAAAACATATTTCACCTGTATCACAGCAGTGAGATCTGCACTCAAACCATTTTGAGAGCTAGTAGTTGACACTGTACTACACGGCGGTAATGCAGTTATAAACGCATTTGAGCCACTGTCTAAAACAATTGTGTTTCTACCAACACGTTTCTCAGATATTTCGATCATAATTTCAAGAAATATATGACAATAAGCAGTGAAACAATTTCTGAGAAAACACATGCAAAAATGTCAACAATTTCGAACGTACCGCCAATTTGAGTGAAGGTGCCAGGAAGTGACAGAGATCACTTAAGTTTCTTGTGGTTTGATGATGGTCCTTGTGTTAAGGTGTCAGACTATAGGATGACAGTCCATCCATTTGGTGCCACGTCCTCCCCGTTTTGTGCTAATTTTGCTCTACAAAAGACGGTGTCCACATTTGGTTCTGATGGTCTGCTGGATGCCATCGATTGTTGCTTCTATGTGGATGACTGTTTAGCCTCCTCCTTCGATGATGATGAGTCTGCAGTTAAATTAACAACATCTATTACTGAGATGTTAGCTAAGGCTGGTTTTCGTTTAACCAAGTGGGTCTCGAACAGCCTAGACATTTTGAAGCATATAGTCCCAGAAGACAGAACACCTACAGTACGAGATTTACCTGTTGATACCCTACCAGTTGAACGCACACTAGGTATGCGATGGGGTGTGAACTCTGATACCTCTGGACTTAGTCCCGGTGATATTGATAAGCCAGTTACTGGGTATCCTTCTGAAGCAGCGGACTCATACCATGTACTTTCATTCGGAAGTTTGTATTTAAACTTCGGCTTTAGGCAATTTTCAACTTCTATTTCTTTTTTATTATTAATTTTTATTTTTACTTTTTTATTTATTCTCATTTTGCAGAAGCCATTCGAACTCAGGAGCCTTAGCAATAGAGTGCTGTCTCACAGCTAAGGGTGGTTCTCATATGTCCCCACGATCATATCCGCTGACCAGCAATCACCACCCTCTCTGGTGCATGGTATTCTCAGCACTAGCCCCCCCCCGGCGTATATGACCCATCTGCTGTCTTTAACATCAATCAATTCATTCACAGATGTAGAAAACTAGAAACAACTTCAGAGTAAGCATGACGAAAATTTTAACAAAATTATGCAATAACAACAAAGTACGAAAACAACAAGTGTTCTGCTGAATCTTGCTCCGCTATTCACAATACCTATTCTTATTACTCTTTAAGTTTTTAACTTCTTATAAAGTAATCTGTTCATTAGGACGCATGCTCACATATATAATACGTTCATAAAGATGTACGTGGAGACCTATTGGAAGCACTGATCAAGAAAGCTAGGGAGATGGAATATGAGATATGAACATATCTGGTACCAAGCAGTATATTTGCGGTAGCCATAATAATCATAGTCTCAGAGCCTAACATCATAAAAGGAGGGAGGGTGGCGCTAGCTGATCAGTGGATATGGTGGTGGTCACTAAGGTGAATCGTCCCATTCTGCAGGAACACCAATACGCAATTTGATGGATAGAGATATTTCTGACTTTTATGAGGGCTTAGATCTTTATCTTGAAAAACATAATAATGAACGCCTAGACAGATCATGCTTGTGCCTTTAAACATATACCATTCGCTCAGCCTATTGTTGAGATGCGACCGCGTGGCTCTGCACAAATTTATGGGGCATCTTATAAATTAACTTGCTATCCATTGTCGGATCTTTAAATACCACTTCACAATGTCTTATCTTATTCCTTTTCTAATAATGTCTTTGCTTGATCCTCATTATATTCAATTAAACCTAACATTTTATAGCTCTTTATGAATTTGATTGGACTTATTCTCTCCCTATTCTCAGTAGGTTGCGGTTGTGAACCAAATAGACAAGGTAGGAAATAAAAACAGCCGGCTTGAAAATAATTGTACTAAAGCTGGAGGTGGGCATCATGATAGTGAGACCTATATGGGTAGCATTATACATTGCAAATGAACGTTGTCAGCCTAGGGAGTTTCCTTTATAAATGCATTTATTAATGATACTTGCACTTACCTATTTGCTCACACTTTAATGATTCATCTTAGCAATTTTACTTTTCTAAAACAGATTTCAATCTCTCGTAAACGTTGTACCCACCTCAGTATTGATTGGTTATCGTATGCCTACAACCACGGGATGAAAACGAAACGAAGACGATGTTACTGCGCAACCTCGAGGACAACTGTACAATTCAATAACTTTAAGGACTGGTCCAGACAATGACCTTGCAGATCATGTCTTAGTGGAATTCCTTTGAAGAATCGCAGGACTTACACCAGTACGCCTGCAACCCTTCTCAGGTTGACGATTGTAGGTTGTGGAATGTCTAGAAACAAACAAGATTAACCAACAATAACATTAACTGGGACCCACTCAATTACTTAACACGAACATGCGTACAATCAATACATCAAATGTTGTGTATTCTGCCTTGACGAACTACCCTTGAAGAACTGTAGGACTTACACCAGTACGCCTACAACCCTTCTCATGTTGACGCTCTAGGTTAAAAAATCGTTGCAGAGTTCATTTGCTGACTGCCTTCTATCAGCTATATCCTCAAATCTGAACGGAAACACGCTCATGTCATTGTATCGTAGAATATAGATGACGAACAAACACAGGACGTATCTAACCGACCAAGCGTAGGTACAGAGCAATTTACACCAAAGATAATAACATTCAGATAGTAACTTGAAACTTGAAATGACTTTATTCGTGCAAGTCAGTTTAACAATTACCCTCTCATACACAGTTGGTTTATCCTCCCTAAACCGACCATTGACCTTCGTTCTTTCAAACGGACTGATACTAGCATAGTCATAGCATAAGATACGTGAGTTCATCGACGTCCCTTTCATTGTGGATGGCAACACCAACGACGACTGAGTGACACAAGTCGATGAACTTAGTGGTGCATCAGAAGCTCTTGTTGTGCGGCTTTTAGAAGGTTGTCCAACCGCAAGATTGCCACCACTGCTGTCTTTTATTATTAGCTCCAGTTTAGCATCAACATCTGTTGACAGGTGGGCTACACGCTGATCAATCACACTGACGGTCTCACAAGTATGTATGCCTTCTGCAACTGCATCTGCATTTATTTCTACTTCACGTTGTAGTTGTACAGAATCTTTAATTAACTTAGCAGTAGTAGGCATATCCCTCATTTCATCATGATCAACCAAAGACAAATCTGCACTATCATGATCATTATCACAAATATTCAATTTACCATCATCTATCTGGTCGACTTCATTATTTTCAAACTCTTTAATAACAGCAGTAGATGATCTGGGTTCTTCCTCAAAAATCCTTAAAGGTTTTATACCTTTACTCTGACTAGTATTACTTTGAAAACTTGTGGAGTAAGAACTGGACTCTGGAACTGTAACTCCCTTCTTCTGCGCAAACTGCGGTGTTGTCTGTGACACTCTACTCAACAATGGCTTACTGGTTGCAACTACAGGCTTTTTCAATGCACCATTATCGTCACGCAGCTCTCAGTCAGAACTTGATGACGCCGATTTCACATTTAGCTTATTACTAAACTTGCTCACTGATTCACAGTTCGCTTTTGTATGAACTTCTTGCAAACGTGTAAAACACAACCGTGTTTGTCTCGCAACTTGTAACCTATCTGTTGAGGATGTACCACGAAAGCTGTTACACTCACTAAGTTTATCTGGCTTACTAGAAACCATAAACCTTTCTCGATATCCACTTCTCTGTAACCCTTTCTTCATCAATATTTGCGTTTCGCTCTCAGACTGCTGTTTTCTAGGAGTGTGTCAATGTAGTTGAAGATTGAACGATCAATTCATGGTTGTTTGCTCAAAACCAACTTCGCCAATTTTCGCGGGGGCATCAATACACCAGTCATCGTCTCATCGATCGCTGTTCAGAAAGAAGTCAGGAGACAACCGTCAGAAGTAATATTGTGATTTATTATTGTAATCTTTGTTCATAGACCGTAGTTGTAAAGCTTAGTTTCAAAGTTGGCTATACGTCGGTGTTAGAATAAACAATTCTCGAGTCGCCAAACTGGGCTCTGGGTTTTGCGTCCGTTCGTACTAAGCGTTTCTGAGAAGCTTCGAGGAACAGCGTGAGTCCCAGCGTAGCAGGAGCTGGGTATTTTCGGTGGGATGCAATATATTTGCAAACCTGCTCATAGCTTGATTGACACTATCTTCTACCAGTTTCATATATCATCGAACTTTGGCTCAGTACCTTCATCCTCTATATGAGAGTTTGTCTTCACCCACTTCCTTTGCAGTCGAGTAGGTAGGCGTCTCGCCATTACCTCTAAGACTGAACTTGAGTTCAGATCACTCATGCATTTCATCGATATCAATGCGTTCTTTTAAGTCATCAGATTACCCAAAAACTCAGATAGTGAGTTGGAGTCATCTTGTAATTGACCACCATTACCCTTAACATCCTCGAATTATTTCCCTACAACCATCGAAGTTCTCCCGAATCTTTGATGCAGTATACTTATTTTTTATTTTTTTATTTTTGATTACAGCTTGATTCCACACCGTATTTTTGGTTCAAGTATGGAATTTTCAGCGTGGATATCGGTAGCCCAAAATTCGCAGGCCGACCATAGATATCAAGTGTGCGTCGGCGAGGGCTCGAACCCCGGACCATGTGCATGGTCGGCGAGAGTCCTAACCACTATGCCACCGTCTCATAGCCTCAGAGTATCCTTCTTCAGGGGGCATCAACTTACAGCACTATATAGCTCTTGAAGCAACTCCAGTGCAGTACCTCATCAAATACATCAACTTTATTTCATCATTTAATAAAAAACTACTCAGCATGATTTCAATTTCCTTCAAAAACTGTAAATAGTCGGCTGGGTTTCCGTTGAAACACCAAGTGCCATATTTAGGTAGTTTAAAATTCCTATTATCCCTAGACGGTGAAACATGAACAGATTCATCATAATGAGCATCATACATATAATTACAATTAACAAGCAACTCAGCATTACTTACTTTCCCGCTTCCAAGACGCTTCGTCCCTTCTTTGACCTAAGCGCCATTGAACTTGACCGAAAATTCCAGAAATGTTCCAGATAACGCTTGTTCAAAGAAAGCTTGCAGACACCAGGAAAGACGAACAGAAACTATCCAAAACTATCAGAAACTATCGGCCAACTCTCATAAACTGTCAATGTCCAGCTCTTACTACGCTAGACCTCACGCTGTCCCTCGACGACTTTCAGAAACAATTGGTAATAACCAACGCGAAAAACCAAATCGCAGATTGGCGACTCGAGAATCCTTTATTCTTACGCCAATATGTAAACAAAAATAAGGTTATTTCACAAAAGTTCTAAGAATGAATGTTCTAACAATAAATCACGGTAATACTTCTGATAGTTTTTATTCTTCCTCTGAACAGCGAACGATGAGACGATGACTGCACTATCAGTTACTCCCGCGAAAATCATGGAGGAATTGGGTTTGAGCAAACAACCATGTATTGATCGTTCAATCTTCAACTACACTGACACTGCACTATTTCACTGATCTAATCTTCAAACCTAATTTATTGCACAGGTTGAACCACTGTTCTTGATCAAACAGAGTCCGTTGTTCCAGCAAGCTATCCTTGCTTACAGGTACGTTGAAGATGATAAGAAAATTAGACCGACTAACCTCAGACTTAGGTTCGGCCTTTGGCTTTTTGTATTCCTTTGCAGCGTCAGCAACTTAAGGCTTCATCAGGTTCTGGCCAGCCTTTCCTATGTTGCCGAGCTTGCTAGTGGATACAAGTGGTGCTTTTGTAAGTTTATCTTTCCCTGATCCTGTGGGTGCAACCTTGGGAACCTTCACCTTGAGAAAAACGGCATTTCCAGTCAGTAGGACTGGAGTGTCCTTCTTACTGTCTGTACCAAGTTTTAGCAGTGTGTTGTTAGCAGGTGGGGAGCTGCGTGAGACTGTGTTGGGACACAAGAGTGGTGTGTTGTTTCTGCTATCCGCAGACACGCTGTGTGGGGCTATGCCAGGGCGACAAAGTAGACAGATGTACCAAAACCATGGGCATGGGTTATTTCTCATAAACTCGTAGTATGATTTCGGTACCCCTTTGTCACAACGGCAGTACACCCATCGTTTGCGAAAATTGCATTTAAACGCCGAGTTAGTTTTAAAAACGATGACGCTACACGCCTTACATTTGCCCCCCTTCCTTGATGACGCCTTCAAGGTCTTATGATGTTCTGAACGTTTCCTTTTAGTTTTGCTGTGTTTCACACACTGGTTTCAGTTGATGCAGGTGTAGTATCCTGTCCACCTGGTATTGCCCGTGCCGTTTCAGTACTAGACTGTGGCAATGCAAGCGCAGTTCAGGACAGGCGAGACATACACGAGACTATGGGATCGGTATGCGGGAAAGGGTTTGTCAGCCACGTCTCGTAAACCGTTAATGTCCAGCTCTTGCTACGCTCGGGCTCACGCTGTTCCTTGAAGTTTCTCAGAAACGCTTAGCAACAACGGACGAAAAACCAAAACACCAATTGTTGACTCGATAATTCTTTATTGTTACACCAACATATAAATGACGTATGACTAAGGTCTGTGAACAAATAATACAATAATAAATCACAATATTACTTCTGATGGTTTTCTTACTCTTCTTTCTGAACACCGATCGATGAGACGATGACTGTCGTATTGATGCCCACGCGAAAATTGGCGAAGTTGGTTTTGAGCAAACAACCATGAATTGATCGTTCAATCTTCAACTACATTGACACTCCCCGGCAAAAAAGGGATCCAACCCCCTTTTTACCACCACGACCAATACACGTTGACTTGGATGCCATTGCGAGAACCTGGGTCACACGGACAGAGCTGAAATGGGAAACAAACAAAAAAGACAACACACCACAAGCATACTCACAGCACAATCTCACACATCGCTGACGACCTGCGCCTCCAGACAGACACCTCCTCTTGACATCTTGCAACACAATCGCCACTTGCTAGAATGACTCTTGCAGAATGCAACGTGACCATAGCACCACCTCATGATACTCCACGCACGTCCTCGTATCTACTCATTACCAATTACCACTGCAATCGCTTGTCACTCATTCTGCCTCAGTTCTAGTAACGATGACGTATGCGAGCCTCAGTCGTTTACACTCTTTCTCCCCGGCGTGTCGGACCGCAGCTAACAATTATCTCCATGTGCATTTCATTCTCAGCAATAGCCTAGCCTCCCCGGCGTATACGACCCATCTGCTGTCCTTAACATCAGTCAATTCATTCACGGATGTAGAAGACTGGAAACAACTTCAGAAGTAATCACGACGAAAATTTTGACAAAATTATGCAATAAAAACAAGGTACGAAAACAACGAGTAAACACAATGAATCCAAAATACACCAACTGATATGACACACCACACGTATATACAAACAGTACACACAAACTCGCAGATCGTGTCTCGATGGAATTCCTTTGAAGAATTGCAGGACTTACACCAGTACGCCTACAACCCTTCTCAGGTTGACGATTGTAATTTGTGGAATGTCCAGACACAAACAAGATTAACCAACAATTACATCAATTGGAAATCACACAACTATTTAACACAAACATATGTACAATCAACACATCAAATGTTGTGGATTCCGGTATGACAAACTACCCTTGAAGAACTGTAGGACTTACAGCAGTACGCCTACATTTCTCCTCAGGTTGATGATCCAAGTGGAAGTCGTCCGGACACAAACAGAATTACCAACAGCTAGATGACAGATGATATCAATTCAGTATATGCAATATGAACATATGTACGAAATCACACACCGAGCACATTGGACTGCTCATTGATGCGCTACCCTTTGAAGAATTGTAGGACTTACAGCAGTACGCCTACAACCCTTCTCAGGTCGACGCTCTAGTTTGGAAAATTGTCTAGTGTTTCATCCTCCGACTCTCTACTCTCAGCATTTTTCAGTAGGCACAGTTGTCTGATATCTCGCACCAACATGCCACAACTTGTTCTCACCTCAACCGTCCTCACCAATCCATCACCACTACAGAGTAGCCTTACTACCACTCCCAAAGGCCACCTACCTGTGGCATATTTATCTCAATATCCGCCGCGACAGCAACTGTAAACTTTCTGAATCTTAATAGCAGTCCCACTAATGAGCTCACGCAATCTGGGCCACTATACAGATTATCATTTAAAGAGACTCCTTCATGTTTCGCAGAACAATCAAACACCACACGGAGTTTATCTGGCTTCCTCGGGTTAAAGACGGGATGATGGGGCAAATACCACTTTCCTGGCTCGCTCTGATCAACTAGTCTTTCGACGTAACCCTTCATTATATGCTTATTGACGACATCCTTATATTTGGACCAGAGTTCTGCATCTGACAGAAATTCCTTCTGTAAACGCATTAGTCTCTCAAGAGCAACTTTCCTATTACAAACCAACTGTCTATCTTTGAATCTCCATGGTAGGCCAACGCTGAAACGCCCGTTTTCGTATTTACAAGACTCCTCGGCTATTTTAACTGCTTTTAAGTCTTCTACAGAACGACCCTTCTCTGGGACACCGCAGTCACAAAACTCCTTGTCATACATATTTTTAATCATAGTTTCTAGTTTGTCCCCATCGTTTGCAACTAATGGTGATATGTGGACTATGGGTATAGGTCCTCTCACTGTCCATCCCAGTGGTGTTTTCGTCGCAAACAGATCATCTCTACCTCCAAATCTCTCTTCTAATACCTTGTGAGCTTCTGGCACACTACATCCAATGAGTACTCTCACTCTTCCATCTTGCAGTGTTGGAACCGGTATGCCACACAGTCATGGCTTGCCGACAACCGTTTCACGACTAGGTACTATAGCTTCGCCAAGTTTCATACTGGAGGTAGTGTAAGCAGTATCCACTTCCACGGTTTCCCCAGTAGCCATGGATTCTAACTGAAATGACACTCGCTCACATACTACTGTTTTCGCAGAATTGAAAGTATTTAGAACCAAGGGTTGCTTTGGGCCTTTAATACCCAAGCAACCAGCCAGTTCAGCATCTATAAATGTAACGTCTGAACCATTATCCATCAATGCATAAGTCTCTACTGAAGATTTCGGTCCTTTCACCTTAACTGGTAATACCCCTAAGAAAACTTGTGGGGTGTCAAGGGGTATAGAGATACTATTACAATTAACCGAATTCCCAGGTTCGTTCACTGTTCTCAGAAGTGGGTGCATATCCGTTAAACCACTACTTCTTTTATTTGTCGCCTTACAATTCCACTTTGTATGCCCAATCTTTAAACAACTGAAACACAGCCACTTCTGCTTTGCCATTTTTAACCTTTCTACGGGTGACATAGCGATAAAGCGATTACAATCACTCAATTGATGCGTGTTATGGCAAACAATACACTCATCCTTTCTCATTGTGTCTTGAGACTTCACCACAAATGCCTTCCTTATATTCACTGGTTCCTTAGGTTCTACCTTAGAATGCAAAATGCTGGCGAATTTGCCCATCGCCTGGTTGACACTGTCCTTCACCAGTCTAAGAATATCATCAAACCTTGGCTCGATACCCTCATCCTCCATACGGGAGCTTATCTTCGCCCACTTCCTTTGCAGCCGAGTAGGTAGGCGTCTTGCTACTACTTCCAGTATAAAACTCGAGTTGAGGTCACTCATGCAATTCATAGAAATCAAGGTATTCTTATAAGTCATAAGATTATCTAAAAACTCAGTAAGTGCCTTGGAGTCATCTTGAAGTTGACTGCCGTTACATTTGACAGCTTCGTATACGTTCCTTGCAATCATTGAAGGTCTTCCAAACCTTTGACGTAATATGCTCATAGCCTCGTAGTAGCCCTCTTTTGGCTTCATAAACTTACAGCACTGTATAGCTCTTGCAGCATCTCCAGTGCAATATCTCATCAAATACATTAACTTCAATTCATCGTTTAATAAAAAACCACTCAACATGATCTCAAACTCCTTTACAAATTGTAAATAATCAGCCGGGTTTCCATCAAAACACCGTGGTTCTAATTTAGGGAGTTTGATGTTCCTATTATCCCTGAACGGCGAAACAGTAACATCAACCATGTCATGCTTAACATCAGACACATCGTTACAATTAACAGACAAGTCACAATGACTTACTTTCCTGTTTGCATCCAAGACACTCTGTCCCTTCTTTGACCCAGGCATTGTTGAACTTGACCCAATTCCAAAAAAGTTCCAGATATAGCTTGTTCAAAGAGGACTTGACCGGCACCAGGAAGGATGAACGGTGACTATCCAAACTTTCACCAACTGTCTGAATCCGCCAAATCTGTTTCTACCATCAGAAACTGTCAGCCACGTCTCGTAAACCGTTAATGTCCAGCTCTTGCTACGCTCGGGCTCACGCTGTTCCTTGAAGTTTCTCAGAAACGCTTAGCAACAACGGACGAAAAACCAAAACACCAATTGTTGACTCGATAATTCTTTATTGTTACACCAACATATAAATGACGTATGACTAAGGTCTGTGAACAAATAATACAATAATAAATCACAATATTACTTCTGATGGTTTTCTTACTCTTCTTTCTGAACACCGATCGATGAGACGATGACTGGTGTATTGATGCCCCCGCGAAAATTGGCGAAGTTGGTTTTGAGCAAACAACCATGAATTGATCGTTCAATCTTCAACTGCATTGACAGGGTTGATGTCCCTGGTTTTTCGTCTTCTTTGGCTGACGCCTTTGTAACTACAGAGTATGGTGTTTTAGTGCTTTTTCTAAGTCTACTTTCGACAGCCATGTTAACAATCACTGCGACTTCTACTATATACGAATAAGAGTACAACAGTATTTACCCAAAGGAAGAAGAATAAGAATGATAAAGTGCAAGGCAAGGAAAAGTAAAGGTTTTCGACTTTACCTAGTACTTTCTGGATGATCGGCTTCACAGTAATCACGTGGTAAACCAACAAGTCTTGTTCATCCGAACCAGTGAGGAAGACGCTGCAACAGAAGTGGCACCTGAAGCTTTGGTGGTAGTTCGAGACAGCTGGACTTATCATACAGAGGCTTAATATATAAGTAATGGTTGAATTTAATTCACCGGCCGGAGAGATCAGGTTTCCCAAGCGGATATTTCACAAAGTTGGTATTTTCCGGTCAGAGAGGAAAGAGCACGTCGTATTAAGGGAGCGCGCGGAGGTCCTTCAGTCGAAGAATCCACGATCCCTAAGTGGGGCATTTTCAAGTACGGAAGGAGAGAGCAAATCAAAGAACGTGGTTATAAACAGCGTACCAAAGCTAAGGACCAACCACGAAGATGAGAATTGCCCGGATTACGCACAGCAGTAATAGTAACTGCGCGCCCAGATGGAGTTGAGTGAAGCCGTGACGGTTTAGAAACTGATTTTTCTACCAAAACAATCACTGAAATTACGGGCCGACAGCTTGTAACACTGTAGAGACTTATGGGGCTTTTCGACCCTTTCTCTCGAAGGCAGGGTGCAAGTGAAACGCAGAAATCTGTCAAACACAGAGTGAAGTCCCCCATCCAATTAGTAAAGAAGGAGTAACGAGTCTTTGAGAAGATATGGTTCCTACTTGGTTACTCATCCCATAATTCTGAATTCATCGGTTATCTGCCTCACCTGAGTTGTCATAGCATACAGTATTGTGGAGGCTCTACAACAGCGAGCAAATGCTTGCTACCTCGCTCACTACATCTGTTCGCAAACAGTAGATCATGACTATGGTAGTAATTTTGGGACGATCGGACACTGCGCGGGAAATTGCGCTTATATAGTTTTCACACGGGCAGTTCAGTTTTGAACAAAATACATGTATGCAAGCAATGGTAAAGGAGTTACGCGGTAGAGACGAGAGATGTGTAAGATACAGAGTGACTAATAAATTAGGTTACAATGTACTGAGTTCAACTCAAATCATAGAAACAAGGGACAAGCAAAATTACATATTATAAAAGGGGGTGAGGTTTAAGACAAAAATGACATAATGAAGTGCGAGAATAAAGGCATCCAGTCACCAGGGCAAGGAAAGACTAATAACTGCTTCTTTCCGAAAACATAAATCTGATTTCAAGCGTTTGATAGAAATTGCTTCGGCAGTTAATCACTACAATGGTTGTCGGGAGATACGATTATCCCATTCATGAAGAATTCAGATAGATTCACTTTAAAGCTTGCTATGAGGACGTTGTCCAGAAGTATAATAATGATTAATAATTTAATAATTTATTTTACTTTATTCCAAAAACAGTACTTATAATACAGAATGGAATTCTCAACATTTGTTACAACACCTTGCCTCTGATTTACTCAAAATATAAATAAAATTAAAAATTAAAACAAAATTAACCTGAGGAATTCGTCCACGTTTACGATATAAAGTCAAAAATATTCGAAGCACGAATTGAGAATGTTAAATATAACAATAGTAATGGTAGTAATAACAGTGAGTTTGTTGCAAACAGTATTGGCGATTTAGTTTGAAATTTTTAGCATGTTACTATAGAGTATTGAATCTAATGTTGTGTTGATGTAGTATAGTGAGGGGAAATACAAGATTAACAGTTATAACACAGCTTAAACGATGTTCACAATTATGAAAAATAAATAAAAACCAAGAATTGTCAGGATCATAAATATAAGAAATACAATAACAATCAAGTTTGGTACTGTACTGTGGAAGAAATGGTTTATTTAGTAGTACAAAGAAGGTTAGTTAGTCAGTTCATGCCTGACACCATTTTCATCACATAGAGTACGCGCTTCCAAATATGTTATATATGGTGGAATTACTTTTATACTTGGACGTACGTGGATAAAGTCTTCTGAGGAAAAGACTTTGTCAATGGAGTTGAAGATTGAACGATCAATTCTTGGTTGTTTGCTCAAAATCAACTTCCTCGATTTTCGCGGAGTCATCAATACGACAGTCATCGTCTCATCGGTCGCTGTTCAGAAAGAAGATTGAAACATCGTCAGAAGTAATACAGAGATTTATTATTGTAATATTTGTTTTCAGACCTTAGTTTTCTTAGTTTGCTTAGTGATACTTGATTTATATGCTGGTGTAACAATACATAATACTCAAGTCAACAATTGGTGTTCTGGTTTTTCGTCCGTTGTTACTAAGCGTTTCTCAGAAATCTTCTAAGAACAGCGTGGGCCCGAGCGTAGCGAGAGCTGGGCATTAACGGTTTATGAGACGTGGCTGACAGTTTCTGACGATGGAAACAGATCTGGCGGATTGAAACAGTTGGTGAAAGTTTGGATAGTCGCCGTTCATCCTTCCTGGTGCCGGTCAAGTCCTCTTTGAACAAGCTATATCCGGAACTTTTTTGGAATTTGGTCAAGTTCAACAATGCCTGGGTCAAAGAAGGGACAGAGTGTCTTGGATGCAAACAGGAAAGTAAGTCATGGTGACTTGTCTGTTAATTGTAACGATGTGTCTGATGTTAAACATGATATGGTTGATGTTACTGTTTCGCCGTTCAGGGATAATAGGAACATCAAACTCCCTAAATTAGAACCACGGTGTTTTGATGGAAACCCGGCTGATTATTTACAATTTGTAAAGGAGTTTGAGATCATGTTGAGTGGTTTTTTATTAAACGATGAATTGAAGTTGATGTTTTTGATGAGATATTGCACTGGAGATGCTGCAAGAGCTATACAGTGTTGTGAGTTTATGAAGCCAAAGGAGGGCTACGATGAGGCTATGAGCATATTACGCCAAAGGTTTGGAAGACCCTCGATGATTGCAGGGAAATTATTCGAGGCTGTTGAGGGTAATGGTGGTCAGTTACATGATGACTCCCAGGCACTCACTGAGTTTTTGGATAATTTGCTAATCTACAAGAATGGAATGATTTCGATGAATCGAATGAGTGACCTCAACTCGAGTTTTATACTAGAAGTAATAGCAAGACGTCTACCTACCCGACTGCAAAGGAAGTGGGTGAAGATAAGCTCCCGTATGGAGGATGAGGGTATCGAGCCAAAGTTTGATGATATCCTGAAACTGGTAAATACTAGTGTCAATCAATCTATGAGCAAGTTCTCCAGTCTACTACATCTCACCTCTAGAATAGAGCAGTCTGAGAGCAAAACGCAATCATTGATGACGAGTAGGCCTCAGAGAGGTGGATATCGAGAAGGCTCCATGATGTCTAGTAATGCATATAGATCTAGTGAGTGTAACAATTTTCGTAGTACATCCTCAACAGATAAGTTGCAAGATGCAAGACAAACACGGTTGTGTTGTACTCGTTTGCAAGAGGTGCATACAAAGGTGAGCTGTGAACCGGTGAGCAAGTTCAGTGATAAGCTGAATGTAAACTCCAGGCCTTACTCCGAATTGTGTGACGATAACGTTGTTGTGAAGAAGTCTGTAGTTGCAACTGGTAAGCCGTTGTTGAATAGAGTGTCACAGAATAGAGTTACTGCTTCAGAGTGCAGTTCTGACTCCAAAAGTTTACGAAGTATAACTAGTCAGAGTGAAGATGTAAAACCTTTAATGATTTGTGAGGAGGAACCAAAATTGTCTACTTCTGTTATTAAAGAGTTTGAAAATGATGCAGTTGACGGTAAATTGGATATTTGTGATAATGATCATGATAGTGCAGATTTGTCTTTGGTTGATCATGATGAAATGGAGGGAATGCCTACTACTGCTAAGTTAAATAAAGGTTCTGTACAACTTGAACGTGAAGTAGAAATAAATGCAGATTCAGTTGCAGAAGGCATGCATACTTGTGAGACCGTCAGTGTAATTGATCAGCGTGTAGCCCACCTATCATCAGATGATAGTGCTAAACCCGAACTAGTAGTGAAAGACAGCAGTGGTGGTAATCTTGCAGTTGGACAACTATCTGAGAGCCGAACAAGAACAGCTTCTGATCCACCACTAAGTTCATCACCTTGTGTCACTCAGTCATCGTTGGTGTTTTCATCCACAATGAAACAGATGCCCATCAACTCAAGTATCTTCTGCAATGACTATGGTAGTATCAGTTCGTCTGAAAGGACGTATATCAATGGTCAGTTTAGTGTGGATAAGCCAAGTGTAAAGGAGAGAGTAATTGTTAAATTGACTTGCACGAATAAAGGCATTTCTAGTTTCAAGTTACTATTTGAATGTTATTATCTTTGGTGTAAATTACTCTGTTTCTATACTTGGTTGATGAGATATGTCGTGTGTTTGTTGGTCATCTATATTCTACGATACAATGACATGGGCGTGTTGCCGTTCAGATTTGAGGATATAGCTGATAGAAGGAAGTTAGCAAATGAACTCTGCGACGATTTTCCAACCTAGAGCGTCAACCTGAGAAGGGTTGTAGGCGTACTGGTGTAAGTCCTACAGTTCTTCAAGAGTAGTTTGTCGTGTCGGAATCCACAACATTTGATGTGTTGATTGTACATATGTTTGTGTTAAATAGTTGTGTGATTTCCAATTGATGTAATTGTTGGTTAATCTTGTTTGTGTCTGGACATTCCACAAATTACAATCGTCAACCTGTGAAGGGTTGTAGGCGTACTGGTGTAAGTCCTGCAATTCTTCAAAGGAATTACATCGAGACATGATCGGTGAAGTTGTTTGTACTGTTTGTATGTACGTGTGGTGTGTCATATCAATTTGTGATTTTGGATTCATTGTGTTTACTTGTTGTTTTCGTGTCTTGTTGTTATTGCGTAATTTTGTTAAAATTTTCGTCGTGATTACTTCCGAAGTTGTTTCGAGTCTTCTACATCCATGAATGAATTGATTGATGTTAAGGACAGCAGATGGGTCGTATACGCCGGGGAGGCTAGGCTATTGCTGAGAATGAAATGCACATGGAGATAATTGTTAGCTGCGGTCCGACACGCCGGGGAGAAAGAGTGTAAACGACTGAGGCTCGCATGCGTCACCGCTACTAGAACTGAGGCAGAATGAGTGACAAGCGATTTCAGTGGTAATTGATAGTGAATAGAAAAGGGGATGCTTGAAGAGTATCATGACGTGCTGCTATGGTCACGTTGCATTCTGCAAGAGTCATTCTAGCAAGTGGCGATTGTGTTGCAAGATGTCAAGAGGAGGTGTCTGTCTGGAGGCGCAGGTCGTCAGCGATGTGTGAGATTGTGCTGTGAGTATGCTTGTGGTGTGTTGTCTTTTTTGTTTGTTTTCCATTTCAGCTCTGTCCGTGTGACCCAGGTTCTCGCAATGGCATCCAAGTCAACGTGTATTGGTCGTGGTGGAAAAAAGGGTTGGATCCCTTTTTTGCCGGGGAGTGTCAATGTAGTTGAAGATTGAACGATCAATTCATGGTTGTTTGCTCAAAATCAACTTCCTCGATTTTCGCGGAGTCATCAATACGACAGTCATCGTCTCATCGGTCGCTGTTCAGAAAGAAGATTGAAACATCGTCAGAAGTAATACAGAGATTTATTATTGTAATATTTGTTTTCAGACCTTAGTTTTCTTAGTTTGCTTAGTGATACTTGATTTATATGCTGGTGTAACAATACATAATACTCAAGTCAACAATTGGTGTTCTGGTTTTTTCGTCCGTTGTTACTAAGCGTTTCTCAGAAATCTTCTAAGAACAGCGTGGGCCCGAGCGTAGCGAGAGCTGGGCATTAACGGTTTATGAGACTTTGCTGACAGACTTCTTGTTTCACCTGAGGAGGAGACACAAGATTGGAGCTGGGGTTAAGTAGAGTGGGTGCTCAGAGTCTGACAAAATTCCTTTATCAAATTTGTTGCATGACATCAGGTGTCTATCAGTGACAATGTCAATGATATGGTCCAATGGGATACCACTCGTCCTACCGACAGTCACTTTTCAGAGTTCTACGAATTATGACATGGTCTTTTTAAGTAATCCAGGAGAGAATAAGCATGGGTGAACAGTAAAGAAGAATAGATAAAATACACTAGTTGACAAACTGTCAGAGGAGTGAGTGGTTTGGTTATGCCTGAGTACCTCAATTTCTTATTGTGAATAGTCAGACGAAATATTCATTTAGAAATCACTTAGACATGGGAATACTAGGATAGGTCAGAAGAAAGAATTAATCCAAGACACTTAACTTCAGACTTGATTTATATAGCAGTATCATCAATTTTACAAGGGTCATAGGAACCAATGGCTTCATTTAACTTTCGTTTGCATCGGAAACTGAAATTAACAGTCTGACATTTGGAAGGATTTAGTTTAAGACCGTTACACGGAGACCATTTGGTAATTCTTGATAAAAAAACTGTTCATCTTAGTACATTGTAGCTGGGAGTGAACTGATATTGAAATAGTTAGATCATCAGCATACTTAACAAAGTTCATTTCATCAGAGTGAGGTAAACCATGCGAAGTGAAAGTAAACAGAAAAGGAGAAAGGACAGCACCTTGAGGGACACCGGCCTTAGTAAGCAATGAAGTGGACGACTTTCCCTGACATACAGTGTACTGCTTTCTTCCCGAGAAATAAGAATGCAGCCATTTGACAACCCAACAGTCAGTTTTAGTTTCAGCAAGCTTGTTTAACAAAATGTCCCTAGGTACTGGGTCGAAAGCAGATGTGTAATCCAGGAAGGTGCAGCGAACAAATTTAGCCACCTTGTCTAAGTTGGAGACAATGTTATGATACAAGACTGCAACTGCATCTAAAGTACTTCAACTGTGTTTATAGGCGAATTGTTTGGAATTGTTACAGACTTTACGTGAAGGTTGAAGATTAATTAATATTAACCTTTCCATAATTTTTAGAAAAGGAGAGGTATTAGCAATAGGCCTAAATTTAAAACATGTTCCAGTAGACGACTTAGGGATAGGCACAATTTTGATGTCCTTCCAAACGGCTGGAACGACATTTCTAGAAAAAAGATTCGTTAAATAAGTCCATAAGAGGATAACACAGGATGTCTGCACATTTTTTAAGAATAACACTAGGCAAACCGTCTGGGCCCAGGCTACAAGAAGGGTTCGGAGACTGGAGACATTTTTGAACATCATTTGTATTGAAACCAAGGAAGCAGGTTTCATTAACACCTGTAACACTAGAAAGTTTGGCATTTGTGAGAGAATATGTGGAGGACTTGTTTAGTATGCAAACATCAAAGGAATAAGGAATACTATTCATATGCTTGCCACCAGTAATTTCTTTGAAAAGTTTCCATAGATTAGACGCATTGTTACAGGATATAAACTTTTGGTTGTAAATTGAATTCAACCTGTGCATTTCAGATTTTATTAGGATGTTAATTCTTTTCAAACCAGTATTGTCCTTCATTTTATATAGCTTTTCTTTTTGTGTGAGAAGTATTTTAAGTTGAGGGGAGGAGAAAAGGTCAAATCTGATGAAGAGCGTTTCTCTGGGACAACAGGTGTCAAGACAAAATTTGAGATAACTTGTAATATTAGAGATTGTGTCATCAAGAGAATCTTCATTAAACAGGTCCCACCTTATGTCTTTAAGCATGCCCCTGAGATTCTGAACATTCTCCAAAGAGTAACATACATGTACAGTCTTCCTGGAGAGGTGTGAAAAAGGTTCTCTTGTGTAACTTTCCATAAATTTTAGGTAAAACCCGTACAATACAATGATCTGAGTTAAAGGGTGGCGCTCTTTTACGAGCTTCGTATATTCCACGGTCATTTATAAATATAATATCAAGGGAATTATCCAGTCTGGTGGCAAAGTTGACGACATTTTCATGATCTAGCACTGTGAGAAAGCTATAGTCACATGATTTAAAATCACCTGTAACTATGGACCATGAGATTCCAAAAGAGGAGGCGGCGAAAATAGTGAATTCATCAGCAAACATAGACACTTGTGAAGTGCTACAGCTAGGTATGACATAAATGTTTGTGATATAAATGAATTTGTATTTAGATAGGTGTTTAAGTCGACATTTGACAGTTATACAGTCAATATAATCATTTGAGAATTTAAAACAGACTTTGTTGGTAACAGACCACTGAGAATTAATAAAAGTAGCGACACCACCACCTCGTTTCTTCCTTAAACTACTTCGGTCTTGTCTGTACATATTGAAACCATTCAGTAAGATTAAATTGTTATCATATGAATGGTGCAGCCAAGTTTCTTGAAGCGTTATTACGCTTGTATTACGATAAATATTTGAACATAATAGAGCACCCAAGTAGTTAATCTTGTTCGATAATGACCAGCAATTTGTTCTCACAATCACGGGGACAGTCATCTGATGCATTGGAGTACACTTTAAGGATCTTTGCCACCCACCATGGTGCTTTTTCTTAAGGTTATTATATACTCGTAAATCATCAGGCTGAAAACATTTTAAATGATCGCGAGAGTAAGTAATACGATTTGGACACATAACTGAATAATTAAAACAAAATAAATCCAAGTAATCAGATGCAATGTTAGTGACAGAAAATTTTGGTAGCCCAAGGTTTAAGCAGGCCTCCTCTAATGAAAACTTCACGATTAAATCTACCAGCTCATGGAACACAGCCAAACCACCTGAGCAACAAATCTCTATTATTTAAGGACCCCCCAATGGTCAGCAGTGGTTACACAGTAAGTTGGTTATTAATGAACGACTGTCCAAGGACAAAACACTTACTGTAAACTTAGAATAGAAATAACTTCGAGAGAAGAAGAGAACCAGTGATGTTGGAATTTCCACTGCAAGAGTGCCATTTACTAGTGGTGAACGGGTATTGGGATTGTGTGAAAAATGTTAATAAAACACCTGTGATAGATTTCCCTCCAAAGTACAGGAGGATAGGGTGACATTTCGAGAAATCTCAGCAAGTAAATCACAAATCAACCCAAACCCCACTCCAAGCCACACCTCATACGACTTGTGAGGGTGTGTAAGACATCGGAAATCCTACTGGCTGACCTCTTGAAGCGTTAGAAATAGCCAAATTCTTTTGCAATGCATAACAATTGGTCAAAGTACATACGTTCACCTTAAGAACATATGGCATATTCAGACGTCGTAAAGATTAATTCTCGGCAAATAAATGAAGGCATGGTTTTGAAGATATTAACAACACTTCCTAGGCGACTCCTCATGTTGCTTTAAAATCAGGCCGGTAGCTCGCAGATTCCTGATGCTCTGTGGGTCCAACTAAATAAGCTGTATTATCACTCATCAGACAGGCATCTGATATGGAACGACTGGAAGCAGGCCGTCCAGCTTTCAGGTAGGCGTGCATAACTGGAATTCTTAGTACTACTAATCTTACGGCGCTGCCTCCGATAATGCCAAATGGAAAGTCCACAGGATAGTCACATGTGAATAAAAACAAAATCCTCAGCGAAGATGAACATGGTCTCGCGAAGTATCGGTGCTGCATTATCAATATGACAGCAAAATGGAACAACATGATAGCCTGCTCCAAACAAAAAATTCCAGTTATCTTGGGACTCATTTAAGACATTCGTTTTTTGGCTTCATGAATCCTTGGAGTGGAAAGCCTTCGGAGGGGGTTCGGCAATTCACACTATATTGAGTCTGAGGCCACCAAAAGGGTAAGTAATTTTGCATGTAAGTAAAGGAGTACACTCCAAATGTGGACTATTAATCTCTGTAATTTGGCAAAGAATCATTGGTGGTCTACATTTATGCTTGACTATCAAAAACTACCTACTAAATAACTTTGGCTCTCCAGCATTTCTCCACGTAAGTAATACAAGATTATGGATGGCCGTGAGAAGTGAGGAGGACCGGATCAGGTTGTGGTAAAACCTAACCAAAATGAAGATTCAGACCATATATTAAGGGTTAGCTCTTAGCATCAATGAACACCAGACGATGTTCAAACGCACACCAGCAAGAGGAGGAATCTTCATTTCATTATGAGAAACCAACATTTCCTAAGTAGGCACAGAGTGGGACCTCAGCCTACTCCTGACGGAAAAAATTAGAAATAAACTGTAACTACGCAATCGATGATGGGAAAGCGCTCTACTTTACGTAATTAGGTGCAATTATACCTAAGATTTTGACGCTGCCATATAAAACCATCTCCAGGAGTCTACAGTGCCACTGCACCACCACTCCTAAACAGAAATGCACAGAAGAGAGTAGGTATAAACGTCACTTGGTAAGAGTGACTACTGCATGATATTCGCCCAGCGAAGACCGTCACTACAAATCCTAAGCTACTGCAGTACTAGCGAGACTTTATAACAACTCTAAGAATGGTTCTCATCACAAGCCATCCAAACTGAGATAAACCAGTGAAAGGTCACCGAAACATTCACACACTGAACTACCTGAGTTTCCCACCAGAGGTCAGTAAAAACCGTGTCTAGTTTATTTCTATTACGGTTTGTCAACTGCGAACTCACGCTTCATCCGTTGGCAGCTTCAAAAGAAAGCTAGGCCATTTTGAAAAATGGTATGTGCACGTCTATAAGGGATGTAGTTTTCGTTTAGGATGTTGTACTGACATCACAGATATTTTAACTGTTTAATTTAACGAGCCCATCATTTTACTCTAAAGTTTCTTCAGTATCCTACTATCACTGTCATTCCCTTCCCCTTTCCTGTATTTACGTTTGTGTCACCGGATGGGTCAGTAATTTAGACAACAGAAACTGCGTTTATGTCGAGTTACGTCGCTTCCGTTCCCTATTAATACCGAAGCCAACTGGAACAGTCTGCCAACTGATTAGTGAATGTAGCGAATTAAAAAAAGACATAAGCATTGTTTCCGCATGTGGTGGATAAATTCTAAATACCATTCACCCGTCTTATTACCTCTTTTTGCAGCACCATTTTACAAATCCAGAGGATTTTCTGGCAAAAAGAAGTTCTCAATTCTTGAAAGCCTTAGTGTCGTGGTACAAAACATGACTTGTCTTTTAAAATAAACTAAAATACCTTTTATCGAATTCAGCAGAGCTACGGTATCCGGGCAGATATATTCTCTATTCTTTAATCTATTTAAAATTTATAGCCATTCCGAAACAGGGAGCACGCGCCAAAAACTACAATCTCCACACAAGCTCGCAATGAATACATTGAATATTGGGTACGCGACCTTGCCGCACACACAAAGTTGCTCCGTACCGTTGATAAGAGGTAAGCACGTGAGGGTTTCCATAGATTTATTGTTTGTTCTTTCCTTAAAAGAAACTTCTTAAGGCATTGGTAATAATGTTAACAGTTTCTTGTCTTTTACGACAAGATAAATACCATGTAGCTGATAAATTTCACTGTCTACATAAAGCTCTGTCCATCATTTAAATATCTTGTAAATTTCTGCTTGTAGTTTTTCTCTCAACAAAACATTTTGGTACGGAAAGATTTAACATATTTAAATTAAAAACTAGCTCAAAATAAATCTGATCAGTACCACCTCATATAAAGGATATTGGGTCGTGTTCATATAACTCTGTACTCTGTTTTTGGTGATGGCTTACTTAGTCTAGTTGTTGGAATGGTTTTGATACTTGCTCTTTACATTACCAAATTTTTGGGCATTTTTAGTAAGCAATATTTATTTAGAGTTTGTTTTTTGCACAACCCTGTCGATTCTGTGTTTCAAGAAGCTGTCACTCCTAACTAAAACATGTTATATAATAGTTATAGGAAGTGTTTTGGCCGGTGTTTAGTATCAGCCAAATATAACATCCCCCTTGTTTTGAAGTTTAAAGACTTCTAATCAAGCAAGGTTCCAAGCAAAGATCAGCTGAAAACCGAAAGATATTTTCATACGCACAAAAGTCTAATTGCAACCAGATTTTTAATTTTTAAAACACTGTTCTAGCCGATTTCCCTGCTAGTGTTTTAGCTTGTCGACTAGCTTTTCGTTTCACTTAGAGAGCAAGAATTAGCTAGTAAACCAACTGGTTGAGTTAAAATTATCTGTTATACTTGGATACTGCAGTGATGACTACTTATTTTTATACCCACAGGAGTAATTGGTCTGTAGATGGAAATTTTCTAAAAAGTAGAGCTCATCTACTATTCACAGATCCGTACAGTTAACTGTGGGCCATACGTAAAAGCTCTAATGGACATGTGAATTTTCCCGCCGAAACAAGCCGGTCCAGAAACTTTTTAAAAAGTAAACAAGGCCAGATTGCTCAACAGTACCTGAAAACAATTATAACAGTCTCAAAGTAAAAAAAAGATAATGCAAGAAGACGAAAACTGATGAAACATGGGCCAATTGGATAAAGTTTGAGCCATGTCACAGTGTCTATAGTCATTGTTCAGGATAATATACGCATTTCTCATTGTAAAACCACAGCACATTTTAATCAGTGGTTTTCAACAAAACCTTAAGCTTAACAAATATCATGTGTATGCTGATGTCCCTTAGTCTGGATAATCTATCTTTTAAGCACTGTAGGTTTGTTGTTCTTCACTTTTGCTAAATGAATGTCTCATATTAAGTCCAAGTAAGAAAATCCACCTCCAAAATTTATATTGTGCCCTAACTAGCCCGCGTCAGTATGGCGTCACTCTTAGCATTCAGAAATACCCATTGATAGTAGTGAAATCTCCCCAACTAATCATCACGTGCATAAATCTGGACGAATCTCCAAGATTGAAGAAGCCTTCGCTACCAGGATTCTTATATACGTGGAGCCAAAAAACCACCACCGACAGCCTCTTAAAGCCGCGCCACCAATTTCATATAGGAGCTCTTAATGTTAGGACACTTTGCCAAATAGGACAACAAGCATCACTAGCCAAGACCCTGGCATCACGAGCCATTGATGTATGCTGTGTTTCAGAAACACGCATACAAGACCCAAGTGTGGTTATTCACCTAACCCCACCTGGCCAACAGGTTGAATCTGCAAAATTCACCTTGAGGGTGTCAGGAGATGCCACAGCTAGTTCACGAGGATTAGCTGGCGTAGGGATAGCTTTGAGTACTAGGGCAGAAAAGACATTGCTTGACTGGATCCCGGTAGATAGCCGAATGTGTGCTGTCCGCCTGAACGGATCAGTAAGAAGGAGGAAGGACTGCACTACTCGCCGATGCCTTTTCGTAATCTCCGCCTACGCCCCCACTGACTGCAGTTCAGATGAAACGAAGGATGAGTTCTACCAAAAGCTGTCTAGTTTGGTGGAAAGGCTAAACGCTCAGACATAGTCGTTCTAGCTGGTGACTTTAACGCTCAAGTAGGGAAATTGTGTCAATCTGAGAAGGATGTCGGTGGCACCTATGGAGTTCCGTGCCAGCGAACCGACAACGGTGACCGTCTCCTACAGTTCTGCTCTGATAATCATTTGTTTCTTGTAAGCACTAACTTCAAACACAAGGAGAGACACTGTTTGACTTGGAGACCCCCTTCATCAAACCAACGCTGGACACAAATAGACCACATAGCAATAAGCTATCGTTGGCGTGGGTCGGTAGGAGATTGTCGCTCCTTCTGGAACACGTGCGTAGATACCGACCATGCACTGGTCCGCGCTCGGGTGTGCTTACGACTGAACGGACGTAGGAAACAGCTGGCGGTAAAACCATCACGTCCCCAGCTCGATCAGGAAACTAAATCCGTATTTGAGGAAGAACTAGCTAAACACATATCTGTGTTCGACAGCTGTGCTCACCCTGAAGAAGCTTGGAAAAATATCCAGGCAGCCATAGATACAGCTGTAAAAGCTGTGAATAAGGTAAACCCAAAGGTGAGTAAAAACCACTGGATCTCCACCGCCTCATCCGAACTGATAGATGCTAGAAGACTTATTCCGGCGAGCTCCGAATTCAATGAGGAGCGAAAGCTGCACAAGAGGAAACTTACGAAAAGTCTCCGCAAGGACCGTGAACAGTGGTGGGCGACAAAAGCCAAAGAGATGGAGAAAGCTTTGAGGATAGGCAACACCAGGCAACTCTTTGGACTCATCAGGGAAACGGGTGGGAGAAGACAAATCATTAGTGAGACAATCTCGGAAAAAAATGGCACTATAATTAGCTCACAGGATAGACGACTGGATCGTTGGAAAGAGCATTATGAGGAGCAGTTTAATTTGCCCACAGCCACGCTCAACCTTCCGAGCATCCAACACCTCCCTGAATGGGATATAGACACAGGTCCTCCGTCACTAACTGAGGTTACTAAAGCTGTCACCAATCTGAAACTAGGCAAAGCAGCGGGACCTGATGGAATGACTCCAGAGGTATTTAAGTACGGTGGAGACAGCTTACTGTCCGGATTAACTGAGGTACTAGGCAGCGTCTGGGAATCAGAAGAAGTCCCATCGGGTTGGTGTAAGTCACTGATTATCCCCATATACAAGAAGGGAGACAAGTCTTCCTGTGATAATCACAGAGGGATTAGCTTGACTAATATAGTATCTAAAGTCTTAGGCTCAATAATCATGCGTAGACTGAGTGGTGCTCGGGAAGCACAAACACGAGAGAGCCAGGCAGGCTTTAGACCAGGAAGAGGGTGTATTGATCATATCTTCACCCTCCGACAGATTCTAGAACATAGGCATTCCTACCGGCGTCCAACAGTCATTATATTTCTTGACCTAAAGGCAGCATTCGACTCTGTCGATCGGGAAGTTCTCTGGAGATGCTTGGCTGTAAAGGGAATTCCAAGAAAATATATTGCACTGATTAAGGCACTCTACTCGTACTCATACAGCCAGGTGAGGGCTTACGGCGAGCTGTCATCTGAACTGATGACGACCAGTGGTGTCCGTCAAGGATGCCCATTATCTCCTTTTCTATTCAACTTCATCATAGATGTGTTAATGGACTTAACCCTAGGTGACTTCAGCGACTCAGGGATTGACTTGCTACCTGGGAATAATCTCGTTGACTTGGAATATGCAGACGATATAGTCCTTCTAGGCGAAGACGCTGACGAAATGCAGAGTCTTCTAAACACCTTGAGCCGCAATCTACGAATGTTTGGCATGCGATTCGCTCCCGCCAAATGCAAGATGATGTTACAGGACTGGACTACATCGACGCCTAGTTTAAAAATAGGAAGTGAAGTGGTAGAGCACGTTGACCGCTTCACTTATTTGGGAAGTACCATCAGCCCCAACGGGCTGATCTCTGACGAAATCTCAGCACGAATACAAGGGGCTCGTTTCGCATTTGTTAGTTTACGCCGACTCTGGCGTAGACGAGATGTTCGACTATCGACCAAAGGGCGGGTGTACTGCTCATCAGTCCGCTCCGTCCTCCTTTATGGTTGTGAGACCTGGCCACTGAGAGTGGAAGACATGAAAAGACTAGCTGTCTTTGATCATAGGTGCCTGCGTTCTATTTCCCGTGTAAAGTGGCATAATAAGGTGAGCAACATGGAGGTTAGGCGTAGAGTTCTAGGTAAACAGGGGAAATCAATCGACGAAGTCGTGAAGCTACAAAGACTGAGATGGTTAGGACATGTGTTACGTATGCCAAGCCATCGCCTCCCTCGACGAGCAATGTTAGCGGATATAGGGTCAGGCTGGAAAAAAGCTAGCGGCGGTCAAACAAAAACTTGGCATCAGTCAATGAAATCCACAACAGTTGGTCTAAGCCACGTAGGAAGGTGTAGACTTCCAGGCTGGGGTCCTCGGGACGGTAAAAATCTATGGTTGGAAACAATTGGTGACATGGCTCAAAATCGTTCTCAGTGGCGCAGATGCATCCACTCCCTGTGACTTATGATCTTCAATGAAACTGTTTTGTATTTCTTTATTACTCCTTTGTCTCACACCTCTGCTCACTGTTTCTATTATGCTTTTCTTGTACTTTCTTCTCTTGCTTCGCGTGCTACACGGAATGTGGCGACTTGAACTTCCGCACATTTGTGCAAAGTTCTATGTCGAAAGCAGACAGACAGATTGTCTTTCTAAAACAGTCAGTAGGACGTTCTGCACAGCAAAACTTTAGGTGATTTGTACCAGTCGGAGTTTATTTTTGATTTGTGTAGAAGATAAGTACCCTCATATGATCACCCATATGTTCATTTAGCAGTGCATCCACAGAGCAAGCTATTTTTTATTTTTGATTATAGCTTGATTCCACACCATATTTTCGGTACAAATATGGAATTTTCAGCCCGAATTCCGCAGGCCGACCATTGATATCAGGTGTGCGTCGGCAGAGGATCGAACCCTGGACCATGTGAATGATCGGCGAGCGTCCTAACCGCTGTGCCACCGACGCACACTGTAGTCAGAGAATGCTTTCTGCACATAATGGTATATTCTAACATGGTTATTTAAATGGGTAAGGAAACCTCCTGGAATACTTAGCTGAATTCCGCCATTCAACTAATCCCGACGGTAATTTTAAGATTGTTTATTGAGTTGATGCAAACTTTCTGTGCTTCCAACTTTTTGAAACAATGGAGATCTTGGGCGCTCATGAACAGAAGCCGGATGTATGCGCACAAGAGGACTATGTACAACCCCCACCCCCTTATGGGCTTCTTCAAAGATTGAAACATCCTATAGACTTAAATTAAAAGAAAGAACATTTATGAAGCATCAAACCATTATATTTCTAACTTCAGTAGTATTTAATGTAAACCTCCTGTATTCCATTGTATTGCTTGTGTCTAAAAGATATTAATAATCAAACGTTAACTAAAATTCTGCATATAATGGGAATTGACACATGTTTTCTGTACTAAAATTTATATTTTCATTGTCAAGTATGTCAGATGTTCCTCTTGATGCACCATCTTCATGTCCTGGCACAAAGAGTGATCAGGCAGGAAAAGCTTCCACTTGTGAAGGATGTCCTAATCAATCTATGTGTTCAAGCGGACAGGCTAAACTCCCTCTTTCTGAACGTGAACCGGAGACGATTCAAACAATCAAACGTCGTCTTTGCTCAGTTCGTTACAAAATAATTATCCTATCTGGCAAAGGTGGAGTGGGGAAAAGCAGTCTTTCTGTTTGCCTGGCTAGAGGACTCAGCCGACTTGAACGTAGTCAGAAGTCAGATCAAGGTGGATTAAATAATAATTATACTGTTGGATTACTTGATCTTGACCTGTGTGGGCCTTCTATCCCATGCATGTTTGGGTGTATGGATGAAAAGGTATCTATTTCTCTTCATACTTTTTGGTTTTTGAATTTATAAATGTTTGATATAATAATTGATATAATTGTAAACCAGAGCAATTTAATTCCGCAGTGGTTGATACAAACCTCAAGCTAGTTGCATTATTTTTTTGAGTAAATTAGATACTTCTACGCCTAACCGTTATAGTGGCAGCAGCCCATACCAAATGCATGTGTTCATTAGCTGTTGTTATTTTTGCATGCAACTCACTTTGTCTTAACTATTTCTTCCCTTTGTTATATTTTATACAGTTCTTCCGTCAACCCTTTTGTTGTACAATCAGACCTTAAAACCACACCTCAAACTTTACATTGAGCTTTTTAGCTTCTGAAAGACAGACAATTGTCCTTACTAACCAGAATCCTGACAACTCAAACCACAAATGTATGTTTGTAATTCTGGGACATAAACACATAGAAAAAATGTGGTCGTCCACGTAATTCCACTTAATTGATATGTCAAGTGTCTAAAATCCTCCTCACGAGTTCCAGAAGACTCTACGATTATCTCTCCTGTAGGATTAAGCTCTCTAAAGGTAAAAGCCAGTTCCTTGACTGGATTCCAGTCGTCTGTGTTATTCAATTGTGACCAATGGTAGACAGGTAGTATTAAATTAGATATGAGATAAAGCAGTGTGAACTGATAGTTTGATTACAAAACGGTTTGTGGCTGAATGAAGGGGATAATTAACTAAACCAACTAATGTTTTGGAATCCAACGTATTTCCTTCTGATCGGTGTAGACAGCTCATCACTTTAGTTTACATGGAGACATCCTCTTCTATGGCATGCTCATAGATATCAGTTCAACTAACGAAACACTTTGTCTCTTAGGATTCTCGCTCATTAGAAGGCTAAACTGATATCAGGCAAAATCAAACAACATTCGGTCAAAATGAAAATGTGTTGATTAAATCTTCACACTCTAAGGGTAGGTTCTGAACTAGAAATCTTGTTGTCGGTATCTTACACTTACTATATATCCTGGCCTGATGACTGCTTTCGATTCTTTCTATTGAAAGACATTCTGGTAATGTCTCGTTAAGAAAGGCACATCAAGAACTTATGCCAAACACAACTCTCTATTGAATTTTGTCCAACTATTCAGAAATTTACACAGAATCATCATTAAGGCGATTATGAACAACAATACATAACATAGGTTGTTAATTTCACCGTCTTTACATGACTTCTTTATGAGTGTACTACTAGTGGATATGCACCTGTACAATTCTGAATTTTTTTTTGAGAGAGAGAGAGCTGAATCGCTTCTTGTACGGAGTTAGTTGATTTAAGATAACCATACGACATAGTTTCTTTTTAGATGCGGACAAAAGTTAAAGTTTTCTAGGCTTGTTAAGTTGACCATGCTTTTTGCTACTGTGATAAATGCTACGAGAGTGGTTTTGGTCAGTTCCTTTGAGGAGAGAAAGTAAAGTGTCTAAATAAATTGACTTTATTGGTTACAGGATTTCATCATGAGCTGATATCGGTTGGCGAACTATTGGAAAACCTGTTAGTACTGACGTCCAACTTTTTCATCCTAGTTTGGGACTCTTCATCAGCACGCACCTACACCTAGGGTTCGAGTCGAGGACCTTCTGGTTACATAGCGAGTGAGCTCGTAGACCATTAAGCAACTGGGACCCGATCCAATGGCCCATGAATTCCAAGTTCTGTCAATTCATGATATAGCGTGATCACTAGCCAATGTCATCTGTGGCGAGTATGTGTCCTCACGCCTGACCTGCTGTCTCCTACTGGTCACGATATCCCACTTTTTTATTCGGAAAGTTGTATTGGCTCTAATGTGCTGGAATTAGGACAAAAATTATGCCTGCTTAGACTGAAACTCAACAATCATCAATAAATGTACTGACTGCTATTTAGATTCCTGACCTGGATCCTCAATATGGTAAAAATCTCTTTTTGGCGTGTTCAGTACCAACCGTCTTCTAGATAATGAATGCCATTTTCATTGTAGTATCATTACACTTCCTGTAATATTTTGTTGGCACTGATATCAAAGCATTCGGAAATAGTACCATCCCTAAATTTACTGACAAAAGGCTTTGATAAGAGTTACCTCTCCGAGAATGTGTATATCTGTACTCTGTTTAGTCCTGAATTTCTCCCCTTATCTGCATTTTTTAGTTGACAGCAACCGTCGTTGAATATTTGTCTGAAATGCGTCTAACTACTGAATTATTTTTAAGTAACTAGTTATGAATCTGTTAATTTGTGGCGTACCTTATCCATTGGTAACATCAATTGGTTTGTTTGAACGCTAAGCGGTAGGTAGTGCCATATGTCTAGTACTTCATCTCGACTCATACTGAGTTCTGTCAGTCACTTTGGAAATGTGGCCGCATTAAGGTGTATCCTGAATTTTCGTTAGATGGTTAGAGGAAGTCGTCAGGATGACCTACCTAGACCTAGGTTCTGCGCTTATCGGAACTTGTCACCAAAGTGCATCCACAATCTTTAAGGGAAATTATATCCCTCATGGGATTTAAATACGGGTTACTATGTGCTGCAGCCAGCGACGTAACTACTGAGCTATTTACTTTTACGACTGACCTGTAGGGTTGTAGTGTGTACTCTGATCGGACACTAGGTAGGAACTAATGTCATGCGTCTAGTCCGTCGTTTGGTGCAGACTGAATTCTGTCAGTCAGGTTTTCCAACGACGACGAAACCTAAGTCGAAGGTTTCCTTGTCTTCAACGATAATATCGATGCGCAAATGCATCCACTCCTTTTGACTTATGATCTCCAATGAAACTGGTTTGTTATTCGTTATTACTCCTCCTTTGTCTCACACCTCTGCTCACTGTCTCTATTATGCTTTTCTTGTACTTTCTTCTCTTGCTTCGCGTGCTACACGTAGTGTGGCGACTTGAACTTCCGCATATTTGTGCAAAGTTCTATGTCGAAAACAGACAGACAGAGACAGACGATATTATATTACGTGTTCAGTTATGTCTAACCACCACTGTATTCGAATTTCAAAGTAAAATATATACTTGAATAATGCAAGAACAACAATTTTTTTCAGAATAAAATGGTACCATATATATATATATATATATATATATAATATTAAACACTATTCCGAAAAATAACGATCGTACACATTGGAAACTTTCGACATTACGTATTCAGATGAAAAAGAGGGGCGATGGGATCACTAATACCCCTAATAATAACAGACATATTTGT
This sequence comes from Trichobilharzia regenti, assembly GCA_944472135.2. Classification (NCBI taxonomy): domain Eukaryota; kingdom Metazoa; phylum Platyhelminthes; class Trematoda; order Strigeidida; family Schistosomatidae; genus Trichobilharzia; species Trichobilharzia regenti. The sequence continues at coordinate 9,839,222 of OX235270.1, forward strand.
GAACAGTTGGGAACATAAAGCTCTCACAACGTTTAATCCGCCTCCATCTACGTTCTGCTGGAGATGTTTGTATGATACAATGACTACTGCGTTCAAATATGAACCTATCCCCTTCAGTTTTTCACACACACACACATATAAACTCAGTAGTGGATGGAATCTAATTCACTTGTGAGTTAGAAAGCGAACACGATGAGTTGGCCATGCTAGACTGACTATAAAATGAAACGAAAACAAGATGGTGGGTTAGATTCTAGCATTTATAGGAAGCCGTCAGGAGCCCAACTAGTGAAATCAGACAAATAGAGAAATTATTCTTAGTGAATAACTACCACCCACCAGAACTTCATTCAGAAATGAATGAAGAGGCATAGAAACGAAATAAGGCCAGTAATCAAAATGAAAGAAAATAATATAGAATTCAAAACCTCTATAGTACTGCAGTCGAATAAAGAAGGAACATCAGAGGTCCTACGTAGAATTCTCAATGAGACTAAAATGAGTTAGAGTGAAATTCAAACCAGCCAACCAACCAAATCTCTCAAAGATAAATTTTTTCGTCTCAAGGACCCGATAGATCCTATTAAGAAAAATAATATAATTTACCCAAATATCAACCGTGTAATGACTGTCAGTGAGGTCAACAATTACATAAGTCAAACTAATAGATCGGGGTCAATTCGAGTGTTGGAACATGAAAGACGTTTGACTAGACGTAAAATGATTGACCCTGGTAAGTAGTTAAATAGCCTAGAAAGGAGGTCAGTTAATGCATTGCATTCATTTGCATGTTATCACACAATAAGTTGAGTGGGACAGGGTGAAAATATTAAAAAGTAATACAGTTAGGTGGAGAGAGAGAGAGGTTAATCGCCGAATCCTTGTTCATCGATTCAACAATGCACATGTGCATTCGAAATGAAGCAACGGCAATACCGGAGATATGGAAAGTGGCAACAATCAACAAGGGGAAGATTGATAGTATATATATATACATGATGAGTGTTGTTCTATCCACTTCACTTGGGTCCTCTATGCAAGCTAGTCACTGAGAAGCGGTTGTTTCAAGTTCTGGCCAAATATCGGATTATTCCCACTTCCAAACTTACTGTCTGTCTGTTTTCGACATAGAACTTTGCACAAATGTGCGGAAGTTCAAGTCGCCACATTCCGTGTAGCACGCGAAGCAAGAGAAGAAAGTACAAGAAAAGCATAATAGAAACAGTGAGCAGAGGTGTGAGACAAAGGAGTAATAAAGAAATACAAAACAGTTTCATTGAAGATCATAAGTCACAGGGAGTGGATGCATCTGCGATAGCCACTGAGAACGATTTTGAGCCATGTCACCAATTGTTTCCAACCATAGATTTTTACCGTCCCGAGGACCCCAACCAGTCAGGAAGTCTACACCTTTCTACGTTGGTCTAAGCCACGTAGAAAGGTGTAGACTTCCAGGCTGGGGTCCTCGGGACGGTCAGGGTCACTTGAGAGGCATATTTTAGGATATGTATGCACACAAACTCAGAGATGCTCAGTCGAAAGCTAGCAAACTTGCGTGGTGAGCCACAAAGATAATGACTTCAAGTGAAAGTAGAGAAGACAGAGGTAATGAAGATAACCAACCAACCAACCAACCAACCAACAACGACAACCAGCAGCCCCAATCAATATATAATATCAACAGAGGAAATCATCTGACTGAGGTCACTTCCTCAACTTATCTAGGGAGAATCGTTTCTATCTCAAGCGGAATGTATTTTTAAAGTGAAAATCAGAATCAAGAAGGCAAGATTCACCTTCATCATACTAATAATCAGTCTGGAAATCTTCCGTACTCCATCTCAGCAGCGTAAAGCACAAGATTTGGATTTCCAACACAAATGTGAAGTCGGTGCTACTATACGGATCAGAGACTTGGCGAGTCATAAAGAGCATCTCAAACAAACTTCAAACCTTCATTAACAGCTGTCTCCGCTCAATACTCAAGATCAGATGGCCAGAAGAGATCAGCAACAGGGATCTCTGGCAATGAGCGAACCAATCAGGAACCGATTGTGAAACAAATAGGCAGAAAGAAATAGAGATGGATTGGCCATACCCTGACGAAACAAGCCATCAAGTGACATCACTAGACAAGCCAATGCTCAAGTGGAACCCGAAAGGGAGGCGGCGAGTTGGTCGTCCAAGGGTGACTTGGAGGAGGTCATGCGAGGAGGAGATGAAAGCATGTGGACATACCTGGAGCAGGGTGAAAAAGTTGTCAGAAAACCGAAGGCAATGGAGGTGCGCAGCTGAAGCCCTATGTTCCTCTAGGAACCAAAGGGTACAATAATAATAATAATTGGAAAGAATTAACAACAGAAAAAACTGTTGAAATGAAGCATCCAATAACATATTTCTATTAACAGCTATGTAGAAAAATGGAGATGAGACAAACCCACAGTTGTCGAAAGACATCGCTCGTCAGGTCGTCTAGTGGTGAGAAACCTGAATTCGAAACGACAAGTTGGGAGTAGGTGTGAGGGTGACATGCAAAGAGGAAATAAAAGCCGACGGGCAATAGATGGGCCATTTAAAGGAGACCTCAGAAAATAGAACAAAGTGGAAACGTATCGTTGTAGCCCCCTATGTTCCACTCAGAACACAAGGAAATATGACTAATAAAAAAAGTAATAATGTACCATAGTAATAAAATTTTTAGGCACAGCTTGGCACTGAGCACACTAAAAAAGGCATATAAAGAGTAGGCGAGTAAACAGTGTTGCGTGTACTTTGAAAGTTCTTCAATTTTTTTTAAAAACTTGACATTATTTCTGGTCTTCTGTAAAACCAGTGACTGTAGCCGACCATCAAAAAGATTGGCTTCAGTTGAATCGACTAAACAATATTGCATCCTCTACACAAATTATATAAGACAACACACTGCAATGTAAACTTCAGTTGTACGACAATGCTACATGCCAAGAAATCCACAACGGCAAACTCACGAAATCTTTCGAAGAAGTGAAGACGGGAGTAAGACAAGGCTGACTGGCTGGCTGCCTACTATCTCCAGTGATTTTCCTGAATACGGTAGGCTGAATATTGCGACAGACAGTGGCGGGCAGCGAGGAGACATAAAGTGGATCTGCACAAAATACTTGGAGGGTCTGGATTTCGCTGATGACATATGTCTGGTTTCCCACAAACTGGAAGATATGCAAGTGAAAAGCGACAAGCTGACAGAAGTAGCATCAAAGATAGGAAGGACTTCAGGTGAACATAGAGAAAACAGAGGTAGGTGATGAAGATTCCTAACCAACAGCAACAACAACAACAGATAACAATCGGCATAAATGGGAGGAACCTTGAAGAAACCACCTCCTTTACCTACATTTACCTGGGAAGCATCGTTTCAACTACAGGTCAACAGCACTCAGCATCAAAAAATAAGATCCGGATTTTCAACACCAATGTGAGGTCAGTGCTACTATACGAATCAGAGACTTGGCGAATCATAAAAAGCACCTCAAACAAACTATAGACCTTCACTAACAGCTGTCTTCGCTCAATACTGAAGATCAGATGGCCGGCCAGAAAAGATCAGCAACTGGGAGCGAGCCAACCAGGAACCTATTGGGAAACAAATAGACAGAAAGAAATGCAGATGGATTGGCCATACTCTCAGGAAACCATCAAGTGAGTGACATAACTAGACAAGCCATTGCTCGAGTAGAATCCGAACGAAAAGCAGCGAGTTGTTTGTCAGTGCAAGGGTGACTTAGAGGAGGTCATGTGAAGAGGGAATGAAAGCGTGTGGGCAGATTTGGAGCCAGGTGAAAAGTCTTGCAGAGAACCGAACGCAAATGGAGACACGCGGCTGAAGCCCTATGTTCCTCTAGGAATTAAAGGAAATAATAATAAATAATGTAAACTTCAAAGTGCATTCTATTTTTTTTTCTATGTCACTATCTACTTAGAATGCAACAAGGTAAACTTTTTATCATCAATTAAGTGGTCCCAATTAAGTGTAATTGGTGTCTACATCGTAATCCTTAAGTGTGGACAGGTTAGTTTACTTATTCGTAGCCGCTGACATGGAATGCATATCGACCACAGTATGGCTATATGAGAATAACACCTTATCTCTCTCTCTCTAATCAGGGTCAACCGTTAACATATCAGTGATATATTTACTCATATCTAAGTTTAGACTTGACACGATATAAGTATATGCAGGACTGTCGCTACTTCAGGAGTGCCTGCTCAAACTCTAAACATACTTAATTGTGTCCTTAGGTTATTTTATGCCTAAGTGATTAAAAAGCAATTATGTAAACATACTAGTTGTGGCTGTCATTGCAACGGCTTATTTGACGGGACATAAACTTCTGTCTACCTTCTGGTCCTTTATTTGTAGTTGAAGGTAAAAAGTAAGTCAAATCTGAGAAAGTTTCTCAATAGTGAACTTGGAGTATGTTTCGGCTCCTTCATACAAGTCAACTCAACCCTATGGACAAATATCTTACCGGTTTGTTTAAGTGGAGAACAACAGTTGCATCTGACAATAGCTGGAAAAAAAATTTCCTACCGTTTATTATTTTGGAGAGCAGGTATTTCAGGGTCAACGTTGTCCTGTGGTAGAACACCCGCCAACCGTCGGGTTTCGACTCCCGACCGACGCATTCCCAAACCTCTCTCACTTGGTAGCAGGCTGAGTAAAGAGGCTAGCAACCCCACCCCATATACAATAAGCACCACTGCTATTGAGACTTCAAAACTGAAGTCTGAAGACCTATGCTCCACCCGGAATGCAAGGGAATAAAATAACAGAAAAAGGCTTATACAGTCATGTGTATCAGGAAAGACTAGTTGTGCATTCATCGCCTCGTAAAACCGCCCGGTATTACTGGTTTGGTTTAATTTTTAAAGTGAATTTGCTCTCGACAATATGGTGAGGCTCTTAATTGATGTTCTGGTCAGATAAATGAACTCTTACGTGTGTGGCCATATAAGCGAGTCTAATTAATATCAAATAAATTATTTGTGATATAAAGTTTAATCATAGTGTTTGTAAAAAATCTAAAGCTGTTTGTTTTACTCGGCCAATCATTTTTTAAACATCACACAGATACATCAAAGTCAATCGGGTTGGTCTCCTGTTTTTGTTACGGAAAATCTTAGTCTCATGTCTATTGGATTTCTACTGCCCAGTCCTGATCACCCAGTCATTTGGCGTGGACCTCGTAAAAATACACTTATTCGCCAGTTACTAACTGATACTTCTTGGATTGAAGAAGAAGATGGTAAATTGGATCAAACTGCCAGTTTAGACTTTTTAATTATTGATACTCCACCGGGAACATCAGATGAACATCTTTCTGTTATTCAGTATCTTCAAGCTGCTAACTGTTTAGATGGAGTGATAATTATTACAACACCACAAGAAGTCGCTTTGTGTGATGTTAGAAAGGTTAGAATTCTCATTAATTTAATATTGTTTTTTTTGTTTTTCATCTTTCTGCTTAAATATTTATGCAAATCATGTTGTCTAATCTTTCAGTGTAAAAAAAAACCGCATTTGATATTGTCTCAGAAAATGTACCTATACAGTTTTATTTGTTCTACTTACTAGCATACATTGATATATTTGTGACTTGTGTGTGTGTGTAGTTGATTTAAAAGATGAACCAGAAGTTATCATAGACTTGTTTCATCTAAATCTCCATGGTTTACTGATGAACACAGCTGTCTTCAAACATTGCACTAATCAAGGCACTCTATTCAAACTCATGTAGCCGTGTAAGGGTTTATAGAGAATTGTCATCTGAATTGATAACAACCAGTGGTGTCCGACAGGGATGTCCACTCTCCCCATTTCTGTTTAACTTCATCATATATATGCTAATGGAAGTATCCTTAACTGAACGTAACGACTTAGGAATCGACTTGTTACCAGGGCATAGTCTTATGGACTTAGAATATGCAGATGACAGTCCTGTTAGGTGAGGATTCTGACAAAATGCAGAGTCTTCTGAACACCTTGAGCAGCAATCTTCGTATGTTTGGCATGCAATTCGCCCCTGCAAAATGTAAGATGATCAGGCTACAGGACTGGACTACGTCAACTCCTAGCTTAGTGATAGGGAGTGAAGTGATAGAACATGTTGACCACTTCACCTATTTGGGAAGTTGTATTAGCACCAACGGACTGATTGGCGACGAACTCTCAGCAAGGATCCAAAAAGCTCGAGCTGCTTTCGCTGACTTACACCATCTCTGGCGTAGGCGTGACATCCGGCTATCAACCAAGGGATGTGTGTACTGCTCAGCAGTTCGCTCCATCCTTCTCTATGGCTCTGAAACATGGCCAATACGCGTTGAAGACATGAAAAGGTTGACTGCTTTCGATCATAAATGTCTGCGATCTCTGTCTCACGTTAGGTGGTTTAACAAGGTAAGTAATGTTGACGTTAGGCGTAGAGTGTTGGACAAAGAGGGAAAATCAATCGACAAGGCTATAAAGTTACATAGACTGAGATGGCTTGTTCACGTGGTGCGCATGCCTGACCATCGCCTCCCCCGACGGGCATTACTAGCTGATATAGGTGCAGGTTGGAAAAGGGTAAGTGGTGGCCAAACAAAAACATGGCCTCATCAATCCATGTAATCCTTGACAGTTAAACTGATTCAGGTAGGTAGGGAGATGCAGACTTCCGGGTTGGGGCCCTCGGGACTCTAGGAATAAATGGCTGGAGACAATAGGTGAAATGGCTCAAAATCGTTGTCAATGGCCAGCGCAGATGTATTCAGTCTCTGTAATCTTTCATATTCCTTTCTACCATTACCCATTCTGTTTCGCTCTTATATTTGTCAAACTCTATTGATTCTCTTCACTCATCTTCTTGTCTACCTCTGTGTGCTGTTTGGAACGTGGCAACTCGAACTGGTGCACTTCGGTGCCAAGTTCTATGTTGAATCCAGACAGACAGAAACACTTGAATAATGCAAGAACAACAGCGGTTTTGTGCAGAATAAGATGACGGTACCACCATTGTTTCTTTCGTTGGCTTCTCATCAGCTGCATACCAAAGCCTAATGTATTAATCATAGTTAGATTTATGGACACATTAATCATAACATACTTGCAAATGTTAGTTGACAAGCGAGGTTCCAAACTCAGTGAATAGTGCTCAGAAAATTGCTCTTATATAGTTTTTACCCCGGAGAGTTCAAGTTTAAACCGAAATCAATATATGCATACAGTGATAAAGGGGTTACCTAACAAAGACAAGGAGTGAATACGATTAATTAAGTAACAATGTGTTGAGTTCAACTCAAATCATAGAAACATGAGATAAGCAAAGTCACACACTATATAAACGTGGAGAGAGATTAACGCCAAAGACTATGTGATCAAATAAAAAAGACAGAATAGAAGCATCCAGTTACCAAACATAGACACACTCAGAGTTAACATGAGAAGAGTATCTGTCGATTTTTAATGTCTCCAAACAATTTTTTTGCTATGCTGCTTTTTGCCGTACTGGCGGAACACAGAACCCCTTAAGACTGCGGTTTGAATTTCTAGTAATGGTGATGTGTGTTTTACTAGCTAACCCCATACTCAAGCTTCCTGTTTTTAGAGTTAGGATTAAGGAGATGTCAACTTGTCTTCCAACTCTAATGCACCTTTTCTCTTTGCTTTCCATTAGATTCTTGACTATTTGTTGATTCTAATTGAGTTAGCCCGTTCATCTCACCTGCATCGACGCAGTCAATAATTTATTTGACTCTTGTCTTTCAACATGGCATGGCAAGTCTGCTAACATTTCCCACATGAGAACCAGATGTGTGCATATCATAGATTGTTGTATATACTATGCATCTGTTCGTAATTACCGAGAGAATCTGATAGAATAATCTTAGTTTTTATTGTCAGAATATTCTGAAGGTGTCATTGTTTAGGTTGATAGCATAAGACAGAATTATGGTTTGCTGAGTACACGCATATTTCGATCGATTATCAGATATCACACAATTTGTCAAATGACAGGAGATTTCATCAGCAATCTGTCCTCCATTGAGGCTTACAGTCATTATATTTCTTGACCTAAAGGCAGCATTCGACTCTGTCGATCGGGAAGTTCTCTGGAGATGCCTGGCTGTCAAGGGAATCCCGAGAAAATATATTGCACTGATTAAGGCACTCTATTCGTACTCATACAGCCAGGTGAGGGCTTACGGCGAGCTGTCACCTGAACTGATGACGACCAGTGGTGTCCGTCAAGGATGCCCATTATCTCCTTTTCTATTCAACTTCGTCATAGATGTGTTAATGGACTTAACCCTAGGTGACTTCAGCGATTCAGGGATTGACTTGCTACCTGGGAATAATCTCGTTGACTTGGAATATGCAGACGATATAGTCCTTCTAGGCGAAGACGCTGACAAAATGCAGAGTCTTCTAAACACCTTGAACAGCAATCTACGAATGTTTGGCATGCGATTCGCTCCCGCCAAATGCAAGATGATGTTACAGGACTGGACTACATCGACGCCTAGTTTAAAAATAGGAAGTGAAGTGGTAGAGCACGTTGACCGCTTCACTTATTTGGGAAGTACCATCAGCCAGTGTCAACGGGTTGATCTCTGACGAAATCTCAGCACGAATACAAGGGGCTCGTTTCGCATTTGCCAGTTTACGCCGTCTCTGGCGTAAACGAGATATCCGGCTATCGACCAAAGGGCGGGTGTACTGCTCATCAGTCCGCTCCGTCCTCCTTTATGGCTGTGAGACCTGGCCACTGAGAGTGGAAGACATGAAAAGACTAGCTGCCTTTGATCATAGGTGCCTGCGTTCTATTTCCCGTGTAAAGTGGCATAATAAGGTGAGCAACATGGAGGTTAGGCGTAGAGTTCTAGGTAAACAGGGGAAATCAATCGACGAAGTCGTGAAGCTACATCGACTGAGATGGTTAGGACATGTGTTACGTATGCCAAGTCATCGCCTCCCTCGACGAGCTATGTTAGCGGATATAGGGTCAGGCTGGAAAAAAACTAGCGGCGGTCAAACAAAAACTTGGCATCAGTCAATGAAATCCACAACAGTTGGTCTAAGCCACGTAGGAAGGTGTAGACTTCCAGGCTGGGGTCCTCGGGACGGCAAAAATCTATGGTTGGAAACAATTGGTGACATGGCTCAAAATCGTTTTCAGTGGCGCAGATGCATCCACTCCCTGTGACTTATGATCTTCAATTAAATTGTTTTGTATTTCTTTATTACCCCTTTGTCTCACACCTCTGCTCACTGTTTCTATTATGCTTTTCTTGTACTTTCTTCTCTTGCTTCGCGTGCTACACGGAATGTGGCGACTTGAACTTCCGCACATTTGTGCAAAGTTCTATGTCGAAAACAGACAGACAGACAGACCATTGAGGCTTATGTAACTTCCTCAAATAAGTGAAACGATCGATATGTTCTACCACCCTACTCCTTATCTTTAAGCTAGAAGTCGATGTAGTCTAGTGCTGCAACATCATGCTACATTTGGCAGGGGTGAATTCTACGCTGAACATACTAAGATTTCTGCTTAAAGTGTCTAGACAGCCTCATATCTACCTACGATGGCAATATAATCCACCTAGTCGGATGGAAAGTGACTAGTAGTGGAATCCAGGATGGGCATTTCATCCTATTTTGAACTAATCATCTGGATTTACTGTCCCTATGCCAATCCCCCTAGTGATAATGGCGGTTTTCCCATGGGGACCACGACAGCCACCTCTTGTGCAAAGAACGTGTAGCAGTTATTATCTGTTTGATTGAGTTGAACATTCTGCGTCCAATCAATCAATGAGAAACTCGAAATTGACCTGAAAACAGTATAAACATTTCATATGAGTCATTAACGTGACCAGTAAAATGTGGATTTTACGGTGGTAGTTCAGTTACTGTCCCACTGTAGGGTTAATCACTGAATAATGCATTGTAAAACCATCATTATTAATAAACCCCAGTAAATTTACAACTTATTTTGTAACTTATCAGGACAAAAGCCTCGCCTTTTTTCCATGAAAGGAACCTCCTCTTAACTGCTTTCACTCAGTTTCATGAATCGAATTCACTATGAATGCCATGTAATAGAATAAATAATAATTTTTCCTTCACATTCTCAGTGGTTCATAGGCGGCTTCAAGCTAGAGGCGTGAAGTTTCTGTAGCAGTGCTGATTATTTTTACAGGATGGGGTTGCTACCCAGCCTCATGCCCAACCTTTCCTCTTTACCAGCATTATTTCTGGCTTAGAGAGGTAAGGGAGTGCGTCGGTGGTCGGGGATCGAACCCCGGACCATGTGCATGGTCGGCGAGCGTCCTAACCGCTGTGCCACCGACGCACCATGTATTAGAATATATATATATTCAGCTTGTTACGGTAAGAGTATTGACTGAAATTGAACAGTTTATTTCCTCTCCTTGTCTCTCACACTTTTCCTACCCATACACGCTTCCGTTATCTGTTTATTTATTTGTTTGTTTGTGTGTATACAGCAGTTTTGTTTTGGAAGCTTCCTGTTCACGCATACATACATACATACATGCATACATACCAAAAAGGAGCACATTGACAGACACGTGATCAGGGGTAATACACGCTGCTTCGAAAAGATAGATCAGGAATTTGCTACTTCCGCGCTATGTGTACTGGTTGCTTTTAAAGTTTAAAAATTACATTTTAAGCAATTAGCGATTAAAATTCCCTTCGTATTAATTATTGAAAAGTAGAAAGGTGTGTTATATTGTACTTCTTGTGTTATGCGAAACAAAATAATACTGTTAGTTGTTATTGTAATAATAGTGTGACGATAGGGCATGGTAGTATTTGGTAGTGGATTGTTCATTTTTCCTAAGTTTGTAGGAATCACGGATTGATATCAGTTAGAGAGGAGTGTTGAAAACAAGTAGGGAGTATTGAACAGCTGTTTCATCCTAATTTGGAGCTCATAAGCAGCCCACACAGACGCACACTCACCAGAGTTGGAACCCATGACTTCCCGGTTACAAGACAAGCTCGTCAATCATTTTATTTGACAGAATAATGTAGAGTCCCTATTTTAACGTGTTTTCTGTATTATGCTTTTTTCGTCTTTCTTTCGTATTCTTCTAGGAGATATTACACACGATATTGTGATTATTATTCCCTTTGGTTCCGAGTAGAACATAGTGCTTCATCAGCATATCTCCGTTTCATCTTGCACTCTAAGGTCCTCTTTAGCTAACTGCACGATTGCCCATAAGCTTTCATCTCCTTCGTGTCATCGACGAATGCCCAACTTTTCGTTTCCCACATAAACCCAGATGCATAATTCGCTATCTTTTTCAACTTTAGTATTATTTTCATATTGTAGTGAATTGTATCTCTAACATTGGTATTTAGAATCCAGGATTTTCAGTACCGTTGTTAATAAGTGGGGGTGGGGGGTGAAGAAGTTTCTTCTGTGTACATAAGTCAAGGTTTTCCATCCGAATGCTTAAGGCTTCGGCAGTGCAAACTACACGAAAGCTAACCGTTCCCAGGAGGCTTATTTTGACTTTATAGATGAATTTGAATAAAATTCTCCTTACATATGGAGTGACCAGTTTTGACTACATGTTCAATTATAGCACTTCTTATTGATCCACTTTTACCTTTTCGTAGCTCAGCAGGATAATGCTTTTTGACTCTAAAACACCTGTCAAACTACCTACATATCTCTCTCCACCTGAGCGAGTGAATTGGCAGATACACATAGAATTGGTCGATCAAGCGACGTGTATTGTATTGCCCAACAGTTCTCTGCTTCCCCTATTATGCCTGACATATTATATATATCTGAAAAAGGAAGACCTGTAAAGTTTAGCCGTCTTTGACCTCAGATATTTACCTTCTATTTCGCGTGTTGGCTGGTTTAAATACTCTATGTGTGTGTCTGTGTGTAATATTGAGGTTAGGCATAGAGTGTTAGGTAATATGAGGGGAATTCAGTCGATGAGTTTGTGAAAGTGAATCGGTTCAGATGACTGGGACACCCAGTGTTTCTACGATAATACTAACCAGACATATAAATATGAACTACTTATAGGATGGGCATTTTGTCCTATTTTGAATGTACACCTGCATCGATTTGACCAGTGACGCTATTCCCACTGCAAGTTGAGCCAAGTAATCAATCACTCAACTTCTCATCCTGGACTGCACAGCTAGCTACCTCTAGCACCAACCAAATAAAAAAGCACAAAATAATTGAGCCAGCAAAGAATATCCTTTTCGATAAATTCCTCCTCTTCTCGCTCTACAATTATATCTATATATGCATATGTTTATATACATAGAATATTCTAGAATAGTAGTCAATGACAATATTAGTGTTTTTTAAATAATATCGATTTGTAAAGTAATTACAGGTCATTAAGGATACTTAAACAATAATAATAATAATAATAATAATAATAATAATAATAATAATAATAATAATGAAATATTATAGCAAATAGAATATCAACTAAAATTAGGGAAATTTCTACGAAAATTGAGTATCATTCGAACCTAGATGGCCAAGATAAGGACAGTGTCTGAACTAGCTTCTTTTGGACGCGTAAATTAGGCTTCTCAATATGGATCCCAACGGCTAGCCTCAGCAATATTTAGTAAACAAACTCTTAAGTGACTTTGAAAGATGCCTTGTTAACATCAATCTTGTGTTCTGTTTCCACAAGATGAGATAGAATACCGCTACGAATAGATTTTGTTTGCCCTTTACTTAACCACCATGCAGGGTGTATATTCGGAAATCCGACGAGAAACAAACACCTAATTGTACGGCCTTCGTAACTGGCTCACCCCACAGGAGCAGGCAAATTGTATTATCCTCAGACATCGTCGAAGTGTCCATACTAGGAGGAGTTGATATGTCAACAAAGATCGTAAACTTCCCCCAACCCCCCCCACAGCATAATCAACCAACCGGAAATACAAAATTAATCTGAAAATAAATAATAATTTACAACCACCAGACGGGAGGTGACCCAAGTGACCTTTGGCGTTTCAAAACGATGGCTACTGAGTTCCAGTCTCAGTAGGAACCATAACACCAGTCACACTTCGGGCTGTGGGTAAATCCAGATGATGCGTCACAAATAGGGCGAAACGTACGTGCATGCGTTATGATGTTAGCATCCACAGACGACATACTGGAGGCGTCCATCCTATTTACCGACATGGTAACAGAGACTCGGCATTTCAATCCAAAACAACAACAAATTCGAACACGATTAGTAAGAAATGCCAAGTGATTTAAGCAAGTAATTATAATATGCGCTAATGCTGTTTCTTTTTTTCTTTCTCTCTCTCTCTCTGTCCCTCCGAAACCTTATTCATTTTTCAATATTCAAGAATGTAGCGTAGTAGTAGTAGTAGTAGGTGTGTGTGTGTGTGTGTGCGTGCGCGCGCGCGCGCTCATGGAGTCGATCGAAATGTTGATGTGTATGCGCATAGTCTTTAATCGTTCACTCTCCATGGCATAAAAAATGCTAGTAAAACTGAATTACCTTTCTTTTTCTCTGTTTATCTTTGTGTTGCTTACTTACGTAAGTGAAAGTTTTGAAAAACACGAAAGAGAGATATATAGAAAGAAAAAGAAGTACTGTGTTCCTTTGCTGTTTACCTCTATGTTTGTTTATTTGTGTGTGTGTGTGTGTAATCAAGTGTTATAATAAATGTTAATTACGAATTATTAAAAGGTGTTTTTTTTTTAGTTTGTTTTCTCTTCCTCTTTTTTTTTTGTCCAAAATCTGGTCATCGTTTTAGAAAACTTGTAATTGTACCCTTCATACAACTTTTGGTAGCAGTGAACACATTACTAGCAGCTGCTTCCACAACGCCCCCTTCCTAAGCCTTTACAATTTTTATAAGTAGCCTGAAAGTATAACACCCCGGTAGAAAGGACTCTAGATGATTTGGATTTCACCGATGATATTTATGTCTGATGTCAGACAAACTGGAATATCTAGAAGTAAAAACTGACATACTGGCAGTAGAGGCTGGCAACAAAGAATGGGTTTCAAGTGAACATTGAAAAGACGGAGGTGATGAAGATAACCAACCAACCAACCAGCAGCCAGTCACTTTCAACGAAGTAAATTTGAAAGAGGTCACTTCTCCTTCACTTACCTGGTTGTGAAGCATTGTTTCAATTACACTCACACGACATGGAAACGATTGTCAAAACCAGATACGATCAGAAAGTCAAGACAGACCTTCATCAGTTTGGAGGTCTTCCATACTGAACAAATTTCGGATTTTCAACACTAGTGTTACACGTTAGTCAACTCTTCTAATTAGGTCAAGGGTTTGAGGGTAAAGTCGTAATAATAATCGGATCCCAGTGGCTTATTGGTCCACGAGCTCGTTTGCCTTGTAACAGGAAGGTCTTGGGTTCGAACACTGGCGTTGGGTGCATACTGCTGATGAATCACAAACTAGAACAATGGAAACAGCTCTCCAGTACTTCCTTTTGGTTTTCAATGGTGGTTCTCCTCTAACTGATATCAATGCGTAATCAAACTTGTCTCAGATTCTCAACTTTTGATTTTCTTTTACTTTTCAATTGGTAGTCACTGTATTGTGCTTGATGAGTAATTTGTCTCATTTATTGTTCGGTGCGTCGGTGGCACAGCGGTTAGGACGCTGGCCGACCATGCACATGGTCAGGGGTCCAATCCCCGGCCGGCGCACTCCTTTACCTCGCTGAGCCAGAAGTAAAGCTGGTGAAGAGGAAAGATTGGGCATGAGGCTAGCAACCCAATCCTGTAAAGATAAACACTGCTACAGAAACTTCAGGTCTCTAGCTTGAAGCCCAATGTTTCACTGGGAACGTGAAGGAAAAAAATTGTTCGGCTTCCACTATCATTAAACTAATGTTTAATTAGTAGAACATTATCGCTTAGGTTAACAAGCTCAGAAAGCTACATAGACGCTAACTGACTGAATTCCAACATAGAACTCTGCACAGAAATGCAACAGTTCAATTTACCATATCCCACATACCATACGAACGTAGGGAAATGGAAAAAAAATTTTAAAGAACTGAACTGTGCTGGAGAAAGAACAGTAACACGGAAAAATCATTAAGGTTTATTGAAGATGAGAGATGACAATGAGTGAATGCAACTGCACCATTCATAAAACAATTTTGAGCCATATCTCCGATTGTCTCTAGCCACTGGCACTTGGCATTCCGAAGACCCTAGTGAAGCAGTTTGCACTTCCCTACATGGCTGGCTGAAACTAATAGTCAAAACTTAATGGACTGATGACAGGTTATAAGTTGACCACCACCAACTCTTTTCCGACCTAAACTGATGTCAGCTAGCATTCCTCTTCGACGAGGAAGGTGATGGCTCGAGATGCACCACAGAACCGTGGTAGCTGGACAACCTCATCGATTCACTTACCCTCCTTACCTAACACTCTACGCTTAATAATAATAATAATCACTTTATTCCACAACAATAACAATTTACAGCATGGAATTTTCAGCGTTTCTTTTACATATTGCAATGGTTTAGCTCTGTTTATAATTATATAAATATATAAAATGTTAAAATATTGATAGTTAATAGGAAAAAACAATAAAAAATAAATAAATAAAAATAAAAAACCCAACAAAATCATACCATTTCTAGGTCATAGTGAATAATAAATAAATAATATAACAAATAACACATGCATTAATATGCATCATTTCATTTTATAGTTTAGTTAATGATTCAAAAGTTGTAAAAGTTCTTTTCTGATATTTGTCTCTTCACACAATACTCGTGCCAAATATGGAACGGTCGAATTTTTATATTTTGTAGTACGAGCATAAATGTTTATAAAATTTCTTCTGGTCTTACCCGAAGAGATACAAGGAAACAATTGTGAATAAAGAGGATGTTCACTATCAGATAAGATAACTTTAGCTAAGTGTTTACAAGAATTCATATGCCTATTGACAACAGTGTCATTTAGTTCAGTCAAAGGGATAGCACTGACCCTACTTACAGCCCTCAATGTTCTTCGTAGTATTATATGATCTTTCTTGAGTAGCCCAGGGAAGAATAATGGAGAACAATAAAGAATGATGGGCAAAACACATGAATTAATAAATTGTATGATAAGAGATTGAGTTATACCTGAGTGTCTCAACTTCTTTATGTAATAAGTCAGACGGAAAACTTTCTTAGAAACTATAAGAATATGAGACGACCAGCAAAGATTTGACGAGAAACTAATGCCAAGATAAGAAACACTTGACTTACTCTCAATCATGGTACCATCAATATTACAACAATCATGAGATTGAATCAATCCATGCATGTCTTTTTCACTTCTCAAGCTGAAATCAACAGTGTTACATTTAGTTGGATTTAGTTTAAGACCATTTGAGCGAGACCAATCCTTAACTTCAGCTAGGAAGCCATTCATATAGGAACAATCCGATGTGGCAACTACAGGGACAGAAACGGTCAGGTCATCAGCATACTTAATGAAGTTAACTTTGGGTGAGTTCGGAAGGTCATGCAGAAAGAAAGAGAAAAGAAATGGAGAAAGTACTGCACCTTGAGGCACACCACTTTCAGTTAGCTGGGAAGTGGAGCGCTTTCCAGCCAAAACAGTATGCTGTTTCCTATCCTTAAAATAAGAAGACAGCCATCTAGTTGCCCAGGACTCTGTTTGTGCTGAATTCATCTTGCCTAATAAAAGTGTCCTAGGAACAGAGTCGAAAGCTGCAGTATAGTCTAAGAAAGCTGTTCGAACGAACTTAGCGCCCTTATCAAGGCAGGAAACAATATTGTGGTGTAGTACAATGGCTGCATCTAATGTACTTCTTCCACACTTATAAGCAAACTGCTTAGGGTCACTAAAAGCTTTTAAAGAAGGTTTAAGAATATTCAAAAGAAGTTTCTCCATAGTTTTCAAAAAAGGAGATGTTATAGCGACTGGTCTAAACTTTATACCTGCTCCAGAAGATGATTTCTGTACAGGTACAACCTTGATTTCTTTCCAGTCAGCAGGTACCGTTTCCCTCTTAGTCTGGTTAGTATTCGCCATGTTATTTATACCACTTAACACGAGAAATAAAATGCAAACATCTGTGGTGGATAGGCCATAGACAACTTGCCTTTCTTTCCACCCTTTCCACAGACATGTCTCACGGTGATAGAGGAGGTTAGAGTGAAGTGTTGAGGAGTACACACATATTTCGATCGATTGTCAGATATCACACAAGTTGTTAGATGACACACACACACCAGCCTTTTGTTTCCTTACTGAGATTTAGTCAGAAATCTGTTTATGATTGTCATTATTATTCCTTTTAGTTTGGAACTGAACACAGGACTTCAACAGAACATCTCCACCTCCTTCTATTCGGTACTGTCCTCTTCCTATGGGTCCACGATTGACCATAGTCTCTCAACTCTCGCTCGCACGATCTCCTCCATTCCACTCGAGTGCCTGGCGTGCGATGTCATTCGGCGACCACCTCAACTTCTTTATGCTCAATCCATCTCCATTTTCACCTGCATATTTGTTGAGCGATCGGCTTTTTTTTATTTGGTTTGTTGCCAGAGTTTCTTGTTGCTAAATTCTTTCTTACTTACTACTTTACTTCGGCTATCTCCTACGGGAGGATGAGCCGGCTTCATCAACATCTCGAATCATCGCTGACCAGGCGCGGCGATCTGATGCAAAGTTTTGCGACAGGGTTATCCAATTCTTGTTCCACAGACGGAGTCCGTAGACGGTTTGTAGCCCCAGCCCAGTTACTCCATATCAGCCTTGACTGACTGTACCAAGCCATGTTTTCAGCTGTCCACCCCTGCGACATCGCCAAGATGGAAATGACGAGGGATTTAGAACTGATTTGACCAGATCGTCATCTGGTCGGCGCAGAACATGGCCAAACCACCGAAGGCGATGTTGTTGGACCAGTACTGGAATTTGGTTGAAGTTGTAGAGAGTTCATGAAGTTTCATGGGAATTAGATACGAGTGATGTCCCCAACATCGCTCGGCCTTTTGTTTGAGAGTGCAGCTCTAGCCTTTACACAACCAAGTGTGACCTACAAGGCAGTAGGAGTGAAGTAGGGAGTCCACTATCCATTGGTAGCCGGTGACTGGAGTCCAGCTCATACGCCTTTTTGAATGGGGCCAGACATCCAGGGCATCCAATAAGCCTTTTGTCCATACGTCTGCCGGTGAGCTCCTGTGAACTTCATACGCCAGGCGTTGGAGGTTTGGAATCAGGCAGGGTTTAGCCATCTCCCCTAGACTGTCATCCAATGGACAGTCAACCTGGTGAAGAGCGCCGGGCATCCTCTTTTGCCCTCTCACTTCGGTGAAAAACACCTCCGCCACGTGAAGGCAGTGAGTAGGACTTCCTCAGTAGAGGCTATGTAAGACACCCGGTCATATGGGAGCATTTCAAGAGGTGTACGGTCACCCATTCGATCTTCAGTATAGAGTTAGGGAAGTCAGCTGTTGATAAAAGCCTGTAACGTTTTGCAAAATCTTTTTAGTGACGCGCCAAGTTTCTCACCCATAAGGAAGAACTCACCGACTTAACGTTAATGTTTAACATCCGAATCTTGCTGTGTTATGCTGGCTGAGTAGTTAGTGTAGAAGATTTCCAAATTGATTTCAAGTTAGTGAAGGCGTACCTTGCCTTTCCGACATTCGACATCTCTGATGAGTACCATTGGTTGTTATTATTTGAACAGTCGACTGAATTGCTGAAAAAAATGTCTAAGTATTTTTTTTCACTAGGATATCACAAAATGTTTTTCAATATATTTTCAAAACTGTGACCAGAAAAATTTTTATTTGCACTTTAATCCTGCCAACCTGTCGATCATATTTCATTAAAGCACAAGCTTCTCAGATTATGGACGCCAAAAAATGTGCCACACTAAATCTCCCAGTTTATGTGAAGGGTTGGAGTCGTAGCAGATAGTCGTCTTAAAGGGTGGTCACACACCCTGAGGTGAACCTTTAACTTGAAATCTGCTGTACATGGCAATAGAGCTGTCTTCTCTCAGTTCCCAGTGATCAAATCAAGATCATACGCCATTTGTTCCTTTTGGATTCTGAAGCCTATGTGCATACCAGAAGTTTGCAATCAGGGTTTTCCATCACCTCTGGGTGGTAGTACACCTGTATGCCCACCAGCCTGATTGTAAGCACCACACACGTCTATATTCGTCTATTCAACCTCACTGTATAAAGGTAAAAGCTATGAATGCATGGCCACTTAAGAGCACTACGAGAGGAATAGCAATGTATTCGCACCCTTGGCTTTCCTAGGTCATTTATGGGGCTCATAAACAACAACAAACAAAAGTTTATTGAAAGCCGACATGGAATGGAAAATACTTACAGTCTAATAGTTTTCGCCCAAATAGTTATAAACGAGCACTAGTCAAGACCCTGTACTATAGAGTCAGGAGAATTATGCTGTACAGACAAATTAGAGGAAAAATTGCTGATTCCCCAAAAGATGTTGAAAAACAAGGGTTACTCTCAGAAATGTTAAATGACAAATAAATCACAGTGAGAAAAAAACCTATCTCCATTTAAATAGATTTTAAAGGTGACAGTATTGCAGAAATAGTCGATGGAAGACTGAATACATCACTAACCAGAGCCTATCCTGCAGCTAAGTTGGTTCCCGTCTATCAGACAACATGCTCATTAATGCAATCAGAATTCGACAGATACCCTTCTCTTGTTAAATGTGACTGTGTATACAAACCTACTTGTATCTCCGGAAGCGGTTACATAGTGAGCAGAGAAGAAAAAGGCACACCGCCGATCTTCTGAACTTGTACATTTTGAGGGAACAAGTGCTTCAACAGTGCCATTGCAAGACACCTCTTTGATATGGGTCATAAGATGAACACTGTGAAATGCTTTAAACTAATCGGTAGACAAAATAGCTCAAATTTTCCGAAGTAATCTCTGTCAAACTCCTGAAACCCGATTTATGTGTCCAGAAAGAAGCAGTTATCAGTCTTTCCTTGACCTGGTAACTCTTTGTCATAACTCTTCCTTTTATTTGATTGCGTAGTTTTTGATTTTAACCTCACGACCCCTTTGCTATTATGCAGTTATGCTTATCTTTTTATTAATTGATTTTTTTAAGCTTTCCCGTCGATTGATTGGACCGAAGTGCTTGGTCTCAGGTTGACATGTCGGCGTCTTGTGAAGATGCTTCGACGATGTCTGGGAATTTAATTGGTGAATGGTGACTAGCAGCGGAATCCAGGATGTGCATTTCGTCGTATTTGGGACTCGTCGGCTGGATGTACCTGCACTTCCCAGTGAGTGATGATGTTCCCACCGAGGCTTGAGCTCAAAAGGTGGCTCTCGTGGCCCAAGTGGTCTAGTGGATAATGCTTTGGCGTTTGAAACTATGGGCACTGGATTCGAGCCTCGCTGGGAACATCATCACTCACTGGGGAATACAGGTACGTCCAGCTGACGAGTCCCAAATAAGACGAAATGCGCGTTATCCTTGATTCCACTGCTAGTCACCATCCACCAATTGAATGCTTATCCTTTCGCCTATTCGATTTCAGTTGAACTTACCACATTGTTGCTTAATTTATTCGTTACTCATTATCTTATTCGCCTCTTGCCTCTCTTTAGTAACTGTTTTGTCATTATGTCAAAACATTGCACTATTTTTGTTTAAACTTGAACTTTCTAGGTATAAACTATATAAGCCTAGTTTTATGACCACTGTATATTAAGTTTGGAGTCTCCTGTTAACTGACATGTACCATTTAGAAGTGGATTCAAATTCTTCTAAATACATTAACTGAATTCATTTCTATAGGCTGTAGTATGCAGCCAATGAAATCAACAATGATGGTACCATCATCTTATTCTGCACAAAACCGCTGTCTTATTTTTTACTTTATTCAAACTAAAGTTAACTCTTCTCATATCAGATGTTCAATATAGTAATAATAATAACGGTGATTGGCGGTGGTATTGGATTTTATCTGTTGTACTTGTGTGAATGGTGCATTTGAATGAAAAAGAAGGAAGTGGGGGAAAAGGTATGGAATAGGGATGTGGTGCGTCGGTCTGATGTATTTCCAATGGCTGATTGATTGTCTTATATTTTACCCTTGTTTGTCATTTGATGTGTGATTTACAATTTTAAATCCATCCTCACCCCCACCCTTTAAACTGTCTGCCTGTGTCTTTCACATTTCCAATGGTTCCTCCTTTGTCTCATTGTTGCAAGCACACCAAAATATGTTTTCCCCTGAAATGGTCCAGTAACTTTGTCTGACATTTCACTGTTGTTGTTGTTGGTGGTGGTGGTGGTGTTGTACCAGCTGGATTTTCTTTTCTCTCATTATGTTTATCTATTTTATGCTAACTGCCTGTTTCTTAAACACATGCACACAACACTGGGATAGAAGATATAAGATAGATATCCTGTGTGTTTGTAGGTAATTCCAATTTGTTTTGGGGGGTAATGTGAAGAGTTAGGAAGAAAACATTCATTTTGCCTGTTCACAATCGTCGTCCCCGTGCATTGCACACCACTTCATCCTGGCCTACTTACAGATCCTGTTTAAGTTCAACATTTTCTTTCCTTCTCTCTGGCTTTCTGCTTATCAATAATAATGATAATAATAATATTTATATATTTTTTGTTTAAGTTACCTCAATTGTTTTGTTAATTGATTAATTTATTATCATCTCTGACAGACTAACATTTTTTACTTATTGACACAAGTCCTCAAACATTTAAAGTTCTTGGTTTGCAGGAAATTGATCGATTGCAGGATTTCAGTCGTGAGCTGACATTGGTTAGAAAACCATTGGAAAGCCAGACAGCTGTTTCTCCTACCTAGTTTGGGACTCTTCATCTACCGCCAGGGTTCGAACCCAGGACCTCCTTGTTACAGGGCGAGCGAGCTCGTAGACAATTAAGCCACTGGGACCCGCCAATCCAGTGACCAGACTATGAATTCCAACTTCTGCCAGTTCACGCATGATATAGCGTGACTGACACTAGCCATTGTCATCGGTGGCGGGTATTTGTCCTCACACTGCTCGACCTGCTGTACCCTACTGGTCATGACTTTTCCACCTACCTGAATAGGGCCAGTCGCTAGTGACCATCATATTGTGAATTGTCAGAAGTTGGAATTCATGAACTGACCA
Organism: Trichobilharzia regenti; assembly: GCA_944472135.2. Classification (NCBI taxonomy): domain Eukaryota; kingdom Metazoa; phylum Platyhelminthes; class Trematoda; order Strigeidida; family Schistosomatidae; genus Trichobilharzia; species Trichobilharzia regenti. The sequence continues at coordinate 9,861,470 of OX235270.1, forward strand.
TTGGATCGGGTCCCAGTGGCTGAATGGTATACAAGAGCTCACCTTTAACCGGAAAGTCCTGGTGGTGGGCGCGTACTGCTGAAGAGTCCAGAACTAGGCAGATGAAATAGCTGTCCAGTACTCCTAGATTTTCCAATGGTTCTCTAACCGATCTCATCTTATGATGAAATCCTGAATTAAGCTAACAAAGAATATTGTTGTGATAATATAAATTCTGTTTTCTTTCCTACGATAGGTAGGATGAAGTATCACAATAAGTGAATCATTTTTCTAGTCATTTATTTATTTATTTTTAAATCGCTTTGCATTCCGAATAGAATATAGGGCTTCTAGCTGTTTTTAGAAGCTTCTCGGGATGGGGTCTCTTGCTTCAAACGGCTAGCCCCCTCCCCTTGTTATCCTGCCTTACCACCTAGTAAACTAGACGAAGTTTAGGAGTGTCAGTCGGGAATCGATCCCATATTTTCCAGGTGACTGTTAAACCAGAAATCTCCTAATTTTATCGGATGCTTTGAACTCATTCGGCTCAGTAAGCTGATTAAAACTGGGTACACCGCTGATGAGTTGGGCCGCAAACAAGTGAAACGGTAGTCCAGTGTTTAAATCACCTCTTCGATCTTGCTGGTTAGTATGGGCGACATGCAACTACTCATCTCAATCTATCAGTAGTATATAAATTTGTGCAAATTTTCTAGATTACCATTTATGTTATCAAGCAGATCGATCACATATTGTGTGTGATTTGAATAATTTCGACTTCTAAAGAAACTGTGCAGATTTCAAATCGCGAATTTAAATTTACTCAGTATATTATGACTCGTAGAATTATGATTTCAAAGTTGTCCGATCTCTCTCTCTCCTTCTGTGTATATTGAATTAGGCTCATGCGAACATCTAGAGTTCTCTCTTGCTTTTACATTCCTTCAGTTAATGTACACTAAAGTATTTTGAGTGAACTATGCTGTCACTATTATTCCACTGGGTTTGGAGTGGATCATAGGGCTTCAGCAGCACATCTCCATTTCATCCTGTTCTTTGCAGTCCTCTTTAGCTGACTGCACGACTGCCTATAAGTCCTCACATTCTCTGTGTAACTCTCAGACCTACTGCAAACTCGCCGTTTTCCATGGCCCATAATGTCACTCAACGGTCTCCTCAGTGGATGTGTGTGTGTGTTTAATGCATCTCCATTTTCTTCGGAATATCTGTCGAACATTAAGATCTTGGTTACAGGATTTCATCATGAACTGACATTGGGTAGAGAACCACTGGAAAACCTGGGAGTACTGGACATCTTGTTTCGTTTTAGTTTGGGACTCTTCATCAGTCAGTACGCACCCACACTACGGGGTTCAAACCCAGGACTTTATGGTTACAAGGCAAGTTAGCTCGTAGACCATTAAACCACTGGGACCCGATCCAATGGAATTGTAACTTCTGCCAATTCACGAAATAGCGCAACCGCTAGCCAATGTCTGCGGCGAGTATTTGTCCTCACACTCGACCTGCTGCACCCTACTGTACTCCCAGGTTTTCCAATGGTCCTCTAACCAATGTCAGCTCATGATGAAATCCTGTAACTAATCAACCAAATCCCTAACAAGCTAATAATTGAGTTCTTGGTTAGTTCATTCTCAGAGTTCTCTCTTTCTTATCCTTTTTGGTCATCCTGCCTTTAGTATCTATACGGCGAAGACAGCTGTTGATGTGAAAGTGGGCAATAAATAGCCTGTTGGAAATGCTTTTGGTGACAAACTCGCGCCTAGTCTCTGAACTATACAGAAACACTAATTTCAATTTAATCTTGAAAATCATAATCTTGTTGTTTTTATGCTGATTGTAGCAGATCTCCATATTGTAATTGCAGTCTAGTTGACTAGTTTACTAGCCGGCCTTAACCCCGAAGAAAGATGGTTGGGTGTGATGCTATCTATCAACCTTATCCTAGGAAATTAACCTAATCTCTAGAGAAACTTTAAAGCACAGTGAACGACAAATGCATATTATCAGTCTGGAGCAATGCATTACTGTACACCTTTCCCTGATATCTACTCTTCAAATAAAATATTTAGTAAAGAAAGAGAAAGGAAGACATGTAAATGATTCAACTCAAAGTTGTCAACTGCTATAAAACGGGAATTGCGTTAGTGGTTCCAAGGTGGAATGAATACTCGTCAACCGCACATGTGATCCGGGATTCGACCCCTTGTCGACACACACTCCCATACTTTGCTTGTCCGTTAGTAAATCCAGTAAAGATGGAAGGTTGGGTATGAGGCTAGTAATCTCACTCCTTTCAAAAAGAGCAACACCGTTACTACTGGAACTCCAAAGAACAAAGCTTGAAGGCTTTTATTCCATTTGAAACGCAAAGGAATGAAATATAAAAAAAACAATAATGAGACGAGAGCAAAATAAAATTTATCTGCAAAACTGTAATGAATGCCAAGAAATATCACCCAGTCGGTTATTTTGGGCTGTCGTCATCATATGACCGCTATACAGACAGTCTACATGTCTTTGACCAATAAACCAGTGAGTTGGTCTGATTATTCTTCTGGGTATTTTTCCAATCTAACCCTTTTCACAAGCCGAAATTTAGACGGTGCTTGATTGTTCTGAACGTTGAACTTTTTCAGTTGTAAAACCCATTGTAAGTGTAGCCCATAAATATAACTATTACATCAGGCTAAAATGGGTCCATTTTTTTCCTCAGTCAGTCTCTTTTCTTAATTGCATGCAACCTAAACAGTGAAGGTTAACGGTTTTATTCCAATCAGATTTACAATTTACGCAGTTCAAGGAGTTGGAATCTCACCACATTATATTCAGACGATAATATGTAATCTGCTTGTTGCCATAAACAGTAGTGTGAATTTCATTTATATGGAATTATCAGTTCTACCAAGTAGCTAACCAGATATCGAGGGGGGGGTTGAACTGGGTACATCACTGAAGAGCTCGGTGTCAAACGAACGAAGTAGTCGTCTGGTGTTTAGACCACTCCAGCTAGCAGCAGGTACAACTAGTCATCCCAATCAATCAGTAATATCTGATTTCACTACAACTTTAACATACTTTAGTTCATTGGGAATAACATGTGGAACAATAATTAAAAATGATGAATCAAAGTGCTAATTTAGTAAAATAAAGAAGTATTACCATTATTTATCACTATTATTGTTCCCTTGGATTTCTATTCAGGTCCCATATTAGGGATGGCCTGGCGCGTGACGTCACCAAACAGTCCTCTCAGCAAGTCTCCTATCTGTCTCTATTTTCGTCTACATATTTGTTGGGCAATAGTTTTTTTGATTGGTTCGTTCTCAGACTTCCTTGTTGCCAATTCTTCGCCATCCAGCCATCTGATCTTCAATATGGAGCCATGAAAAGTAGTTGTAGAAATGCTCTTCGCGAGAGGCATGTCAAATCTCTGAACCATTTAGAAGAACTGACTTGACAGTGGTTTTGAAAATCTGAATTTTGTCCTTTATGTTGTGGAGTGCAAAAGATTTCCAAATTCATTTCAGAGTGATGAATGTGTATGTGTGTGTGTGTCTTGCCTTTCAAATGTTGACTTCGACATTCTCATTTCTGACAACTTTAGTTGAAATGACGCTTCCTAGATAAGTGAAGGAAGTGACCACATTCAAACTTATTCCCTTGACAGGGATTGTTGCTGCTGGTTGGGTAATTTTCATCACCTCCATCGTGTTCATGTTCACTTGAAGTCCCGTCTTTTCTGCTTCCTCTCCTAACTTGTTAGTTCTCACCTGTAAGTTTTGGAATTTTTATGACATGAAATATAGACCTAGACCGTCCGCGAAGTCAAGATCTTCTGTAGTCTTCTTCTCGGCTGTGTATGTCTTGTCCTACTACCCTTCCCCGCAGTTTTTTCTCATAATCCAGTCCATCCCAATCAGCAGCAATATCATCGTTGATTATAGTAGTCAGCCTTGTCTTACTTCTGTCTTCAATTCAAAGGCTTCGGTGAGTTTTCTGTCGCTGATCCCCCTACATGTGACATTGTCATATAGAGCCCAGGGTTGAATGAGGTTGATGAAGATATGGAGCACTCCGTGGTGTTGAAGTAGAGTTCCCAAACCACTTCGCAGTCAACTGCTATTCTATGCTCTGCTTGACGATGATGCGTACAGTTGCAATTTGATCCGCATGTGATTTGCTTCTCCTGAATGTAGCTTGTCCCATTGGGCGGAGTTCTGCATCCAGTGCATCTTTTGCTCTTCCCAGGATGACTCAACTTAGTATTTTGATTGGCGTGTAAAACAGCATTATATTCCACACCAGCTCTTATAGAGAGGCCTAAGTCACCCTTCTTTAGTAGGAAATATAAAAGTATTACTGTAGTTATATATGTAGTGTAATCGAAGTTTCTTAAATAAATGCAAAACATACGGGAAAGTCTACGAATAAAAGGATGTAAATCTCTGACCAGCATCATCATGAGACACATGTAGGCATCTAGAATTCCTTCAACATAATAAGTGAACAGGCATGCTTAAGTCTCTTGTATCTCACAGAGACCATCGATATCACAACGGTTAAAATCTGACCTGTGTATTGATTCAAGAAAAAGCTGTTGCAAGTCTTCGTCAACCTTTCCAACTCGTCTTTTAGCCTTATTTGACTCTTATAAAGTTGTAAAATGTTAAATTTCTTTTCTGGCCAACTTAGTTCAACCATCATTTATTAAATGCTATGCTTCATATGTTCTCTTTTTCTAATTAAATGAGCTTTACTCACAATTAAACACTTTCATACTTCATTTGTTTATAAGCAGTTTTTCAATGTGACTTACGTTACCTTATAATTTATGTTTCTCAGTATCTTGTTGCTACCATTTCTCCCCCAATCGGAGAAACGTCTATCACACTACTGCAGCAGTATTTTTGTAATTTGCTAACTTTCATTATTCGAATTGTATGCAGTTGATAAGATACTTACGAAACGAAATACAGGGATCCATTTTATCCTAGTCCATATGTTGTTGTTGTTGTTGTTATTGCTTTGTTCAAATCCATTAACAAGGGAATTCGTGTATCAGGCAATTATTAGTCAAACTGATAATAGGATTTGAAAATAGGGCTGACTCTCTGTCATTCCAACTTCTTTTCTACCAAATAATGCATTAAATAAGTAGTGTGTTTTGTGTTATTTCAACTCTTAAGAAAGAAGAACCCAAAAATAAGTCGAACACTTTGTGATTCAGTGGCGGAAAACTCAACAACCGCGAACATGGTGGGAGGCTCGATTCCTGATTGATATACTCGCAAACCTTGATTAGCCAGCAGTAGCCGGGTGAGGAAGGGAGGTCGGGTATGTGGCTAGCAAATCCTCCCCCCCCCCCACCCCCGTAAAAAGTGAACACCAATGCTACTCAAACTTCAAAGGTCAAGCTTTGATGTCCTATGTTCCACACAGAATGCAAAGGGATTAAATCAATAATAATATTATTTGTAGAAATCTTATTTCTTACAGAAAATGACCGCAGTTCGAGAAAACCTTTATTGCAGAGGGGTACTGTTTTCATTGAAGTCGTCTGACTATATACGGTGATGCTTACTTCTCCTGTAGAGGTTACTCCTTTCACTTATCTAGGAGGCATAGTTTCAACCACAGGCGAAACAGATGAAGACGTTAAAGCCCCAGCCAGAATTGGAAAGGCAAGGGGTACACTATCATCAGTCTGAAATGAATTTGGAAATCTTCTACACTCTGTGACATAAAGAACAGAATTCAGATTTTCAACACCAATGTTAAGTCAGTCACTGCCTGTATAATGATCAGAAAGTTGTCACACCCGTCACGAAGAGCATTTCCAACCAATCGGCTTCAGACTTCCATCAACAGCTGCCTTCGCTGTCTATTGAAGATCAAATGGCCGGCCGGTTAGAAGGAATTATCAACAAGAAACGATGGGAAAAAACTAACGACAAGCCTATCGCCCAATAAATATGCTGAAGAAAATTGGGATGGATCGGGCACACACTGAGGATACCATCGTATGACATCTCGAGCCAGACCATCTCTTTAATGGAACCCGAATTGGAAACGGCGAGTTGGGTGTGACTCCGAGGGCGACTTGGAAGAGATTAGAGACTATGAACAACCTTGATCCCAGCTAAAGAGAATGTTTCAGAATACAACAAAGTGGAGACGTGGTGCTGAAGCTCTATTTTCCACCTATAACCCAAACGATTAATAATAATAATAATACTTCTCCTGCATAGTTCCTATAATCGAATGACATGGATGACTCCGACCTTTCTCCTAAATGTCCCAATTTTGATGACATTTCTGTCGGTATAATGACTAGTTTACTGTTACCACAATAAGTTATCACCCCCTGAAATCTGTCTCTCTCTCTCTCTCTCTCTCTGTAGTGTTATGTGAATTTTTGATCCAATCATTAGTATCTTTGATATACGGCCCTGTAGTACAAACAGACTTTTTTTCTGACATCCAAAGTGTAATTTTTACGCTAAATTTAATGAACCCAGTATTGTTTTAGTCATTTAAAAATGACTACTACCTTCTCTACTATAGTGTGGAAAAGTTGTCAGAATTGCACGTATATACGAAACAAAACAAATTTACCATTGTTTTTCCGTCCACACGTTATATTTTCCGCCTTCTATCAACTATTGCTTTGTGACTCACTCTCTAATGGTCACAAATATGTTGATGTTGGGCTATCCGAATAATTCTTTATAGTCATGGTTGACTAATTTTATGCTTACAGTGTGTGTGTGTGTGTGTGTGACATTGGATGTTAATATCGCTGTTTTACTTTTGTGTACTATCTCTACGCGTATTTCATTCTCTTTTTGAGAGTGCGTCTGCCCGGGAATCGAACCATGACCTTCCACATGATTGACGAACTTTTTTTGAACTCCTTTACGTTTCGAGTGAAACAAACATTGGGCTTCATTCAAGCTTTTTGTGCTTTAAAGTTTCAGTTTTATTTTTACGAGGTGTGGGGATTGCTAACCTCATGCCCAACCTTCCCTCTTTACCGGCCTTACCTACCGACTTAGGGAGAGGTGAAGGAGTAGTGTGTTTCGGCCGAAAATTGAATCCCGGACGATGTTCGTGGTTGGCAAGCACTCTGTCGCTGAACAAACAATGTACTCTGATTGGCAAATTATGATTCATAAAAAAATTACTCATCAAATTACGGTTAGTAGAATTATTGTGGCTTTTGACGGTTCAGGGGCGGAATACTTGCCAACTACACACGAGGTTCGGGGTTGAACCCCCCATTTATCAGAAGTATATACATAAATATATAAAGAGATGTTAATCGGCATAATACAACAAATAGCAGGGAGATAGATTTGATGTCAGAGAAAGCAAATGATGCAGAGTTGTGGAAATACATGAGAGGTCGTAAATTGCCCCGCTGTGCCCCTCCTAGATCATGTGCATGTATAACGAAAGTTCCGGTACTAGTCAGTTTTTTCTTTATAAAATAACCACATGATTTTTAGTAGTGATCACGTGTATTTTTTATTTGTTTTTTTTTACATCCTTATTTTTCTTCAGGAAATCGATTTCTGCCGAAAACTATCAGTTCGAATTTTGGGTATCGTGGAGAATATGACCGAATTTGTATGCCCGTCATGTAAACATTCAGGTCCAGTGTTTCCGCCTACCACAGGTGGTGCAAATTCTTTATGCACTGCAAATGGTGATAAAGAATCGGTATCGTCATCACCATCATTAGATATAGAGATATTGGGTCGTTTGCCTCTTGACCCACGATTAACCAGAGCACTTGATGAAGGTTTATGTCCATTTGAGCTGGCCGAATCAAATTCTCTCATCAGCGAGCAGTTTCAAGGTTAGTTTTTGTGTAATTATGAAACAGGTTGTTTAAGTTGGCTGTTTTGGGGTGTACTACATATGTTTGCGTTCTTCCCCGTTCAGTCAGGCGATATATGGTAGTCACTATAACAACTCTTCGTGTTATTATTTACCAGGGTGATCCCAGAATGTTTTGTGAAATTTACTCCTTCAGAACTTGTCATCTAATACACCTTTGTTGCATCAAGCATCGACCTCACATCACAAGTTACATTGCATTGAACCAGAATCGAAGTTTCAATCTATCAAGAGTATTGACGTAGTTGGTATAATAGGATAACTGATATTGGGGTAAGGCGTTGAGTGTTAGTTAAGGGCGGCAGGTCAATCGATGAGATTGTGAAGCTACCTCGATTAAGATCGCCAGGACATGTGTAATGCATGGCTTGCCATAGCCTTCCTCGATGTGAAATGTGAACTAACTGTTAAGGTTGGAAAAGACCCATTGGTGGTCAAACCAAAACATGAAATCTTCGACAATTAGTTTAAGCTAGCTACGTCGAGAGGTGTAGACTGTCTGACTGATTAGAGTCTTCGAGACTGACAGTAAGAACCAATGACGGCTGGAGACGATTGGCGATATGGCTTAAAGTCGTTCTCAGTGGTGCCGATGCGTTCACTCTTTGTGATCTCCTACATCGATTAAACCCTAATGATTTTTCTACGTCACTATTCTTTCTTCCTCACATTTCAGCTTATTGTAGTACTTCTAAATCGCTTTTTTCTCTCTCTCTTTTTGTCTACCTCTGCGTGCTAAATGGAATGTAGTAACTCGAAATGCTGCCTTTCTGTGCAAAGTTCTATGTCGAAACCAGTCAGTCAGAGCGGGGCTTATCCCAATCCTTAACATCTAACAAAATATGAAGTGATTAGTTACCACTTTCCACTCTGACTAATCTTAACCCTTCTCGCCTAGAAACGTGTTGTCACAGAATAAGTAACACATTATTGCCATTTGAAATGAAAGAGTTTTATGTTATCATGAGTCCACCATCTCGCCTCACCTAATTGAAACTCTACCTACTCCTGGCTTCATTAACAGTACGTATCTTGTCGCTATACCTAAATGACAGAGACACCAATACTCAGAAACTGTCCGCATTATAATGTCTATGTCTTACAGTTACCAGATAGGGCGGAGTGAAGTACTGTAGAGTCGATGCTTCTTTTGATGAATAGTTGTATATCACACAAGAGTACCAAAAATGATTGAACTGGGAAAATGTGAAACAAGCCTCTTGTGTCAGTGCTGTGATTTCGTCAGTAATTAGTCTCTGCTAGTTACTGCTCATTATTATCTGAATACTGGAAATATAAACGTAACATTTCCATAGTAACACAAAGCAATCACCGAAACACTGAAGTTGACCAGGGTTACCTTGTACAAGTCCAATGAAATAAGAAAGGCTGTAGTGTTGGCATTTCTGACCATCACCATTCACAAATTAAATGATTAGTCTTGCTGAGTCATTAGACGACTGCATAAGTTTGCGAGTAGTCAATATTCTACGATTTATGAATAGGGTGGATGTTGAACCCAGAATGACCCGTCCTTTAATTTAACTGCTAAAGTGCCTTTCTATAGAAGGTATGTAGATGTGAATCGTTTATTGGACAGACCCAATTCCGTCCAAAATCATATAAGTCTTACATACAAAGAAGAAAGACTCAACCAGCTTCTATGTCGTAGATATGTTGGTTCAATAAAGCGATCAGTTTATAGGAAGCCCACTTGGGCAGGCAATGTTTAAGTTTTCCCAGCTTCTGTTCACTACAGGACGGGAGAGGGCTTAGTGAAGTGCTTATTCAAATTCAAGAGGATCCACTGTAATTGTACAGCCGGATATTATAGAGGATGAAAATAAAGTAATGATGGATAATCTTGTTGAAAACGGATATCCTTTAAAAAAAAAATTTTAAACCGGTGTAGAAGTTACCTAGTCTTAAAACCTACACTTTTTTTTAACCTTTAAGAAAGACGTCTTCATGCTATTACCATACAATGGGAAAATAATTAGTAGGATTTTGAGACAGAGAATAAACTCGGTCATCCGTAGAGCCGGTTATGCAGTCCGGCTTGTAATCACTTCAGTATAAACCCCGAAAGTGCACAAGTGATTATGTCACATCCCACACTATTTGCCAATTTACTTATGTGTGTGTGTGTGGACACACATGCATAGGGAGGAGTAATCACACTTTGCATGTGCGGGTGGGAGAACATATTCCGAAGTGGTTAGAAAACAGATGAATCGTGAAAAATTGATAGACGCAGTTGGCAGACTACCAACTTCGTCGTCTATAGCTAAACACACACCTAGTCAATATGAACCACAAGATTGCTGTCAAAACAGCTTTTGAGGTTAGTTATAAAAGCGGTCAAGGCCGGTTACTGAAATAGGCTGAGGCGATAGCTATTCGTAAATGTAAGCCCTCACTGTGTGTACAAAAACAATTTGTTATTACTCTTAACTGACCTTAGTAATATTTATCTAATTGGATAAACAAACCTGTTGTTGTTAATTACTCTTATTATAATTAGTGAAGTCGAGACCATGGTAACGAAAGAGATCATACAAATTTTTTTGTACAAAAAGTTCTGGCTTTACATTATATATTGCCAAAGCCTCTGTTATGCAAAGTAAATACAGACTGTCGGACTTTGTAGAATATATTGGAAGATGTAGGAGATGCTGCGTCGTCAGTATCTACCCTCCGACAGATTCTAGAACATAGGAATTCCTACCGGCGTCCAACAGTCATTATATTTCTTGACCTAAAGGCAGCATTCGACTCTGTCGATCGGGAAGTTCTCTGGAGATGCTTGGCTGTAAAGGGAATTCCGAGAAAATATATTGCACTGATTAAGGCACTCTATTCGTACTCATACAGCCAGGTGAGGGCTTACGGCGAGCTGTCATCTGAACTGATGACGACCAGTGGTGTCCGTCAAGGATGCCCATTACTCCTTTTCTATTCAACTTCATCATAGATGTGTTAATGGACTTAACCCTAGGTGACTTCAGCGATTCAGGGATTGACTTGCTACCGGGGAATAATCTCGTTGACTTGGAATATGCAGACGATATAGTCCTTCTAGGCGAAGACGCTGACAAAATGCAGAGTCTTCTAAACACCTTGAACAGCAATCTACGAATGTTTGGCATGCGATTCGCTCCCGCCAAATGCAAGATGATGTTACAGGACTGGACTACATCGACGCCTAGTTTAAAAATAGGAAGTGAAGTGGTAGAGCACGTTGACCGCTTCACTTATTTGGGAAGTACCATCAGCCCCAACGGGCTGATCTCTGACGAAATCTCAGCACGAATACAAGGGGCTCGTTTCGCATTTGTTAGTTTACGCCGTCTCTGGCGTAGACGAGATGTTCGACTATCGACCAAAGGGCGGGTGTACTGCTCATCAGTCCGCTCCGTCCTCCTTTATGGTTGTGAGACCTGGCCACTGAGAGTGGAAGACATGAAAAGACTAGCTGTCTTTGATCATAGGTGCCTGCGCTCTATTTCCCGTGTAAAGTGGCATAATAAGGTGAGCAACATTGAGGTTAGGCGTCGAGTCCTAGGTAAACAGGGGAAATCAATCGACGAAGTCGTGAAGCTACAAAGACTGAGATGGTTAGGACATGTGTTACGTATGCCAAGCCATCGCCTCCCTCGACGAGCTATGTTAGCGGATATAGGGTCAGGCTGGAAAAAAGCTAGCGGCGGTCAAACAAAAACTTGGCCTTACCAGTCAATGAAATCCACAACAGTTGGTCTAAGCCAGTCACGTAGGAAGGTGTAGACTTCCAGGCTGGGGTCCTCGGGACGGCAAAAATCTATGGTTGGAAACAATTGGTGACATGGCTCAAAATCGTTTTCAGTGGCGCAGATGCATCCACTCCCTGTGACTTATGATCTTCAATGAAACTGTTTTGTATTTCTTTATTACTCCTTTGTCTCACCCCTTTGCTCACTGTTTCTATTATGCTTTTCTTGTACTTTCTTCTCTTGCTTCGCGTGCTACACGGAATGTGGCGACTTGAACTTCCGCACATTTGTGCAAAGTTCTATGTCGAAAACATACAGACAGATCTACAATATGCTGCAATATGGATGAATTAACACCCCTACATTTTTCTTTGATCAGTCAAACTTGGGAGGTGCTCTCGAACGCGGCTACAGGATATGTTTCTCGACGAACGTCCTATGTACCTAGCTCCACAAGACTAACTGTCTTTGATCTTAGGTGCCTGCGGTCTACCTCTAGTTTTGGGTGGTATATGTTGAATAATATTGAGGTTAAACGTAGAATGTTAGGTAAGAAGGGAAAATTAATCGATGAGATTGTGAAGCTACATCGATTGAGATTGGTCAGGACGTGTGTTTCGTATACGAAATCGTCGCCTTACTTGACGATCAATGTTAGTTGGTGAAGGAGTTATTGGTGGTCAAACCAAAACGTGATTCATCCATCTCAACGAAATGCTTAATAGTCAGTTTAAGCCACGTCGGGAGGTGTAGACTGTTTGACTGATTTGGGGTCTTCGGGATTGACGGTAAGAACCGATGAAGGCTGGAGACAATTAGTGGTGATATGGCTGGCCCAAAATCGTCCCTGTTAATGATGATGGCGCAGATGCATTCACTCTTTGTGATTTGTCATATTCTCTATAAAGTGCTATTGTTCTTCTTCCACACTTCTGTTTCTCTCTCTCTCTCTCTGTCTGTCTGTCTTTCCTCTGAACCTCTCTTCTGTTGTTTTGTGTGCTACACAGGGAGTGGCAACTGGAACTGGTGCAGATCTGTGCAAAATACCATGTTGAAAGCACTCAAATCTGCCTGTTGGATCTGAGCGGTGTTCAACTATTCATTTCAATCGATCAGTATTATGCAGCAATATACAAAAAAAGCGGAATCTTAATCATCAAAATACTTAATCATGTAATATCGATATTTTTTGAATATTAACAAGATTTCTTGTATTCATTCATACCTAACACAGTACTTTTTCAGTTGCCATTACACTAATAACTCCTAATGGATGCTAATGCCTGTGTGTGTGTGTGTGTCTATCACGAAGATGAATTCAGAAAGTTCTGTTTCTTCTAAGACAAGAAAAAATGCCCAACCTTGTAATGGTAATTTTATTTCTCTATTGTCCGTGTTTATAACTGACAGATTGTTTATACACCATGCAGGAATGAATTCCGTGAGTGTTCTAATTTCAACGCATCGAAATCTATCTAGTTTCAAGGTTATCTCTAATGTTTTGTTTTATAAAAGTATGGTGGTTATTGTTTCTTACACACACACATACGCATAATAAATTCAAAGATCATTTGGCTGTACGCCAAATTCAGTTATGCCTCTACCATTATTATTACTAATACTACCTTTCCCTTCTCTATTACTTTCCCACTCTTCCTTCCCTACTTTGTTTGCTTATGTCTCCCTTTTGTTGTTGTTGTATCTTCGCAATTGTCTTTCGATTCTTTTCCGTTAATCCCCATGACTGGTTTTTTTTAGTTTCCTTTCAAAAGCTATGCGAGTAATACTCTTCATCATTCACACTGGTACCGAGGAAATCCACTCAAATGGGGCATTTACTTTCATTGAAAACTAGCCGGTAATCTCAAGGTAGCCTGCTTAGATCCAGATTTCGCGATTGTTGGAGATTGCGGGTAGGCCCGGATGACGAGTGCCGACAAGCGCCAAACCCAGGTGTAGTCAGGCTTCCCTGCCACTCGCCACCAATCATCTGAAAACGATTTGTATTGTCAAGCTTTACTTCAGTATTAACCTTTTTACGAAAAGACATCAGTTACAGATTGGTTATTGAAGACCACAGAGCACCAGAAAACCGTTTCGTCCCAACCGAGGACTCTTCAAAATTGCGTACCAATGATCCCACCGCGGGTCGAACCACGGGACCTCTATCCTATTCTTATGTCCCCCTAACAGACAAACAGAGTCTGTTGATCATGCCACGATATACAGCAATTTACAAACTTGAATGATAGAAATGAATTCAGTCTCTACACCAAACAAAGAAATAGGCACATAGGTTAACATTGGTTCACATCTTTGACTGCAGCATACGAGGAGGACCCAAGCTCGAATCTCAAAATGGACATGAGTGAGTTCCTCTTCAAGATTGTATATACGCCCTAATGACTGTTTGAGTGCCAACAAGCACGAAAACGATGTTTAGGCATGGCTTCCTGCTGATTGGGTTGTCCTTCTGTCGAATACTGAATTTAATCTAATCGTACGAAGTAGAAATAGTTGAAGTTGGCGTTTTACTTCTGTGGACAAATATTAGATTATAGTGTCTAGTGATCTTTTGTTTTTCACAGCTGTCGGTAATGAAATTTTGGCCCAAGGTGCATTCTGCATATATCTATCTATCTGCATACACTCCACTGGACTCTTCAGTTCCTTGTTACAATTAAAAACAAACATTTCCACCACCAAGTAGTTGGCTTTCATCTGCGTTTTATTACTTAACGTTCTGAGGGGAACACAGGGCTTCAGGCTAGAGCTCTGAAGTTTCTGTACCAGGGGGTGTCTTTATTTTTCCGGGGGGTGGGGTTGCTAGCATCACGCCCAACCCTCCCTGTTTTCCTGTATCTACCTACTACTGGCTAGATTGAGGGTTAGGAGTGAGTCGGCTGAGGAGGATTGAACCCCGGACTTGATACGTGGTTAGCGAGCATTCATTCTACCGCTCCATCACCGACGCACTCCGGTGGTACGTATACCAACAATTTATCACAACATAATTAATTGTTGAATATTCTGGCAATTTTTAGGCTTATTTCGGATGATGAAAGGATAGTATGGTTTAGTTAGGTAGTAAAATATATATGAGTAAAATTCTGTTTGGTTGAAGCATCCTACCATATACTACTGACCGACTGATTGATTGATCGATCGATCGATCAATATGATAGGATCCTCACATCGACTATTAGTGTTTGCTAATTAGATCGAAGTGATCTAAACATCGGACGGCGAATCCGCTCGCTTGCGCCCCCCCCCCCTTTGAAACTGGAATGCAGTGCCAATATCAGTTCAAAGCGTCAAAATGAGCAGTCCACTCAGTCACGATAACCATCTGTTATGTACAACTGAGTATCATTTGTTATTTGTGTAAAAAAGGTATAATTTCATATGCTGTTCCAGTGGAACATAATTGTAATTCTTATAACCTTTTTTGGTGTCACATTTTCTCCTTTATTTTTTTACTGCTTTCATTTTGGCATAGATTCAAACGATACTGGGCTAAAAACTTCAGATGCAGTTATTGTTGCATTCCAAGAGTTGTTCAACAATCTCCTTAAGAAACTTCATGACTGACTGATTTCTTCGTCGCCGGTGCACTGAAGAAACAATAATTCCATTGTACAGAACCTCGATTTTTCTCAGCTAATCAGATTCGTTAGCATTCATTTAATTAAATATATATATTTTTGGAGAGAATTCCCCTTATTTCTACTAATTTCTCGTCGATGTTTACATTCCTGAACACAAGGGTATTTCAAACCAAGAGTTGTGATTAAAAAAGAACCTTTGAAAGCCTTTTGAAAGGGGTACTAGACAGCTTTTTCATTCCACTTCAGGACTCTTAGGGGAGTACACACCGACTACATTATCGGGGATCGAATCCGGCACTTTTAGTCTAGAAGGCAACCCCATTGACCATTATCACTCAACCACTCGGGCAGAATCTAAAGCCTGGTACCTGAGTTCTAACTTCTACTGAAGTTTACGTCAGGTAGCTCACAGTCTATGTCACGAGGTAGCATTTGTCCTCACACCTGACTTGGTGATGAACCCCAATGGGGTCACCGGAGTCCCCCAAACTATGACGAAATAGCTGTTCAGTAGTTCCCTAACTGACGTCTGTCGGCGATGTAACTTTAAACTTTAATCAATTCCGTACAAACCGGCACTAATTGGGATTAGATAATTTTGTGTATTTAGAAGCCTCTGAGTCGACTGAGTTTGATTTTCTTGTAGAGTATGTTTAATTCGACTAGTTTACTAAATCACCTATGAAACTTAAAAGTAACAAATTTATTTTGCTGAGCGGTTGATTTGGCAGATGTAGTCATCGGCTTTATTACACTTGCAGTTGTATGCATTATATCGAAGTTGCTCAATTAACATGAAAACGGGAATTATGTCTACTGTCCAGCAGATTTCAGGAGGAGGTGAATATGTAAATCCCTGTGTGAGTCTTAGGATACAGAGAAGAGTTAGTTTATTGAACTTGAAATAACACAAGTTAACTAAGCGGTGTTGAATGAAGCAAGAACAGTCGTTTGTGTAGAATAAGATGATGGTATCATCATTGTTTATTTCGTCAGCTGAGTGCAGCCTAAAGAAATTATTATTAAGTTTATGTACAGAGGAATTTTTAACAAACTTACAGGTTTTACATGATATCAGTTGACAGGTAACTTAATGAACAGTGCTCAGAGAATTACACTTGTATAGTTTGTATCCGGAGAGTTCAAGTTTAAACAAAAATTGATGGCAAAGGGGTTACGTAATAATGACGAGAGCTGAGTGAGATGATGGATGAGTAACTTATAAATTGGGTAACAATGTACTAAGTTCAACTTAAATCACAGAGGCAAGAAGAATTATAGTATATCAAAGGGGAGGAAGACGTTAAAGAGAAGGATTACATAAACATTCAGTTACCAGGTCAAGGAAAGACTGATAACGGTGTCTTTCTGAACACTTAAACAGATAAACTTGAGGAGAATGGAACTATATTATCTATTGATGATTTTTGAAGGATTTCATAATGTCCACCTCATGAACTGTATCAACAGGATGCTTGACAATAGTAATACTGAATTCATTTGTTTTCTTGGAACGTGGGCTTTTTGACACATGTTCAGAAAATCGAAAATGCGTCCTTCTTCCTGTTGTCCCAATGTAACTGCTACCACAGATACATCTCCTTTCATCAACTGGCACTACGGATATCCAAGTACATATTCTGCCACATCTCCCCTCAAAAGGGTCGGTTGTTCTGGCTACTCCTGTATGCGCCAGCTGGTGACATTCTTGTATCATCTCATGGCGTAGAGCCTGAGGTATGCACGCCAACCAACTTCCATCGTTCTCTCGTCAAGTCAGAGTCCCGTAGGCTTTCACTCCGTAATCGATCTTTCTGTGTGTGAGTAGCGTAGTCAGATCCCTATTCGCCGCGGGTTGATTTACTTCTATTCCGTCAGTAATCACTGTATTCAGGGCGGGGTCTGATTTCTAACTATCGGGCAAGTGTTAATTAATCTTTTTCCAATGCATACAGGCTAACCGGTACAGGTGTAGCTCGTCTCGAACTTGTTACCGACGTGTCTCTACCGAAAATCGAGTGGTGCTTAAGCCACTACTGACTGGTTATTTTATTGATGATAGTAAAATCACTACCATTCTGTCCAATCTATGCAAATTTTGAACATTGATCATAGAAATTAAGATGTATGCAAATGTAAGGCATGCGTACTTTTAGTTAATTTTACTGTGTACATTCATTGAATCAATCAGACAAACGAGACAACACTAGTACTGAATTTTACTGCAACTACTGCCTACAATTTAAACCAACCAATACAGCTTGACTTACACCGAGACGATAATAAAAATATAAACAGCACGGACGCACAAATTCTGACGTCGTCTTGATTAAACATAATATACACAGATAGATGCATAGATGGACAGACGAATAGAATGACTGGCTGACACACACGAAATCTATAAAATAAAGTCTATAATAATAATATTATTATCATTATTTATTGATTTCAGTTAACTGACTCTATCAAACTTTAACATTATTTTGCAAGTAAGCATATACACAGACAGATGGCTAAATTAATGTACAGAGACAGACAAATATAAATGTCCAACAACGAAGGACATGAGACAAAGTACATTAGGCGTGTCTTTTTTTCTCTCTCTCTCTCTCAATTGATTTTCTTATGATGATGACTTTCTTATTCAGGGAAAGAAAAACAATGATAATAATAATAGTCAAACAACTCCTAACTCCCTATCCTAAATCAATCATAGCTTTTTGGCAAGATCCAATATCAGCCAGAGAGATCATTATACACAAAGAAATCTTAAACAGTCAGCATGCACGATCCCACCAGGGGTAGCCCCCCCCTCCACAATCTTCAGGTTACCAGATCGAACTCACTGAAGACTATTCAGCCACTTCAGAAGGGATCCAATGGCCGCCAGTCATGTATTCTAACTTCTGTGAATTCGCGATTTTTTAAGCGCGCAACAACCAACTAGAGTCATCGGTGAGTACATTTCCTCATACTTCACACCAACCTGGAGGACCCTACTAGTTGCGAACTAAGGCGTGAAACATCTTTTCATTACTCCCTACTGGTTTTTACTGGTTCGATGACTGACATCAATCCATGGTCAAAAATAAAATTAATCAAATCCATACAGAGTAACACCTGAAAATTTTGTATTTGCCCTAGATGTTCCGTCTCTGTTCAAATAACGCCTCATAAGTACGAACGTTTCGATGATATCAAAGGATTAAGGCGAATTCATTTCAGTTGGTAGTGACTCCAATTGGAAACCAAGATTCACATAGATGTGCCTACAATCACTAGTGAGTGGTGGTGTTCCCCTGAGACTCTCAACTTTCATTCACCGTTTCAAACACTAAACCATTATCCACAAAACCTCGGTGTGTGAATAAATGTTTCGAAGTATATATATATATATATATATATATATGCTTAAACCAAACAGAATTTTACTCATATATATTTTACTACCTAACTAAACCATACTATCCTTTCATCATCCGAAATAAGCCTAAAAATTGCCAGAATATTCAACAATTAATTATGTTGTGATAAATTGTTGGTATACGTACCACCGGAGTGCGTCGGTGATGGAGCGGTAGAATGAATGCTCGCTAACCACGTATCAAGTCCGGGGTTCAATCCTCCTCAGCCGACTCACTCCTAACCCTCAATCTAGCCAGTAGTAGGTAGATACAGGAAAACAGGGAGGGTTGGGCGTGATGCTAGCAACCCCACCCCCGGAAAAATAAAGACACCCCCTGGTACAGAAACTTCAGAGCTCTAGCCTGAAGCCCTGTGTTCCCCTCAGAACGTTAAGTAATAAAACGCAGATGAAAGCCAACTACTTGGTGGTGGAAATGTTTGTTTTTAATTGTAACAAGGAACTGAAGAGTCCAGTGGAGTGTATGCAGATAGATAGATATATGCAGAATGCACCTTGGGCCAAAATTTCATTACCGACAGCTGTGAAAAACAAAAGATCACTAGACACTATAATCTAATATTTGTCCACAGAAGTAAAACGCCAACTTCAACTATTTCTACTTCGTACGATTAGATTAAATTCAGTATTCGACAGAAGGACAACCCAATCAGCAGGAAGCCATGCCTAAACATCGTTTTCGTGCTTGTTGGCACTCAAACAGTCATTAGGGCGTATATACAATCTTGAAGAGGAACTCACTCATGTCCATTTTGAGATTCGAGCTTGGGTCCTCCTCGTATGCTGCAGTCAAAGATGTGAACCAATGTTAACCTATGTGCCTATTTCTTTGTTTGGTGTAGAGACTGAATTCATTTCTATCATTCAAGTTTGTAAATTGCTGTATATCGTGGCATGATCAACTGACTCTGTTTGTCTGTTAGGGGGATATAAGAATAGGATACAGGTCCGGAATTAGTCAAAGGAGGTTTAAAATGGTCATTAACAAATACACCTTCTCTTGAAGTAAATTTAAACAAAACTTATGCATCACTGTCGAATTCACAGCGCCTAAATGAACAATATGAAATTAGATCGGAAGTAGGTATACATGAGAAGGAACACCTTGTGGAGGGAGAGATATGCATAAATGTGTACACCTGACAACTGATATCCTTGTTGAGAAATCGCATGTCTCGAGTGATCCACAGATAACCATCCATCCTCATGAAGTGATGTTTTTTGTAGAGAAAGTTGAAAGTCACAAGAACTGTAGACTTTTGAAATGCACTCACTCCTTTTCCCCTGATGCGTATAAAATGACTTGTGGATAGATAGACAGTCAGTCATCTGCTTCATTGAACTCTGAAGAAATATCGACCAGTCAAGGAGGAATGATAAATTGTATCCGTTGTACACATTATAAGCAGCATTAATCAATGAATGAATGAATGAATGATGATTGGATTACGAGATTTGTGGGTGGATATTCGGATTAATTTAATCTGAGTAGTTGGATTTTCATCCCCGACTGATCAATATCAACCAACATATGAATAACTAGCTAGCTAGCTAGCCAGTTACCTGTTTTCTTCTATTTTTGAGGATTCCTCAGCTGAATATCTTCCAAATCCAACTCACTGATGGCTCCTAGTTGGATGGATGTTGTGGAGTTGGAGTCGGGAGTGGTGATCATTGGAGTCCATCCAGCATGTCATATCAGTGAAGGTGGAGTGTATTCTCATCGAAGGGATTGTTGATGGAGTGTAGAGCTATATCATGAGTTGATCCAGTTAGAACTCAGGGGTCATTGAATTCTAGTGTAGTGTGTGAATTGTCGGCTATCTTGACTTCGTAACCTGAAGATGCAGGTTTGGATCCCTGGTGGTTCGGGGTGAGGAGGGCATTGAAGAAGATTTCCAGAATGGGACTGGTTTGCATTCACCTCCGTAATTGATGCTTATTTGGACTGAAGTCTAACAAGTGAAATGGAAATTATGACTAAAAATTATGATATCATTAAAAATAATAATAATAATCAGTAACTATGTCAACAGACATTAATTAGAGTAAGCATCATAGCTGTCGTCTTTTCAGTATGTAGGTTTTTAGAATATTTTCCATACATTCTTCAATGAATTTTTTACATGACAAAAACCTCTTGAAGTGTAATGATAGTCTGTTAAACAGCTTGGTCTTTGAACACCATGGTTACTGTTTACCCTACGTGACCGGCATAGTTCTTCTCCAGGCACCTTGAGTTGGCATTTTTCTAGCCGGGACCGCACTTATACAGACAGAACTTCAAATAACATTTGTCACTAGTTACATTGCTTATTGTCTAACAATTTAGTCGGCAAATATGCCTAACGCATCGCAAACTATTTGTACAAAAAAATAATAATAAGTTGATAATAACTTGCGAAAAACATTAAAATGACTACACAGAGCTTATTATACAGTAGTTGTTAAGGGAGAAAAAGCAGGGAAAAAAGTAGTACTAAGGCCGTGGTAGTAGAAGAGGCTGGATAAAACGTTTTTGGACGCAGAGTTCATGTGTCTCCGCATGGACTGCTAAGGCTTCAACTGCACGAAGATGTACGCGAAATCCTTCCGAACGACTTCATCTCCTTTTTTTTACACATGACTCTGAAAAAAGTCTCTGGTGATACTGCATAACGGGAAGTAATAGTATGCTCCGGAACTGAGCTGTTGACTGTTGTGAGTTCCCTTTTTTTTATAACCATTCTGACAAGTGGTCATGGGTACGTCTAGACAATATCTTGCTGGTACGACCTATATACTTATCTCCACAGAAGCAAGCGAATTGGTAAATACACATTAAATTTGCCAACAACAAGATCTTGTCTTTGAAGTGTTGGTGAATAAGAGCAAAGGCTGTACCACTATGAAATAGTCTAGACGTGTCCATTAACACTTACCGGAATGGTTATCAAAAGGAGAAGGGAGAACAGTCAACAGAACAATTCTGGAGTATATTATTGCTTCTGGTTATGTAGCATCACCAGAGACACATGTATAAAGTACGAAGAAGCGGTTCACAAGGATTTCCCCTACATCTTCCTCATGCAAATAAAACCTTAGCAATCCATAAGGATACAGCTGAACTTTCTGTTCAGAAACGTTTCATACAGCCTGTTTTACCACCCACCGCCTTGGTACCACTTTTTCTTTTTTCTTCCTTCTTTGTCTTTCTGAATAACTACTGTACAAGAGGCTCTATGAATTCCGTTTTGTGTTTCTTTTGCAACTCATTTTCCATCCTTTGTTCGTTTGTCTCCAATCAGCTATTTCCAAACGATTACTCACCACTCGACTTATCAGTTGTCAACTCTGCTGATTACGTAGGACTGTTCCCCACTTTTGAAAAGCAGTTATTACTCATGCACTTGGATTTGCTTTCTTACTAACTGGCAATAAATTCTGACCTCTATTGTCAGTCTATTTTGCAAATACAAACACTCTAAATGACTGTACAGCTTTGAAGTTAAGTTACGCAAAGAGGCGATCTCTTCGCTGACTCATGTGTTCTTTCTTAATGATATGAAATAGGATTTCATTATGAGCTGACATCGGTTAGAGAATCACTGGAATACCTGGGAGTACTGGACAACGGTTTCGTCTAAGTTTGGGACTCTTCAGCAGTACACACATAACAGGAAGTGGTATTACTATTTACAAGGTTATAGTTATTTGTCCATATTGTAAATTTGTCAGGAAGACTATTCATTACTGACAGACTGAAAGAAAATGAATTTCTTTATTTTGCTAACTAATTCATTGAAGCTACACTTGTGCAGTATTCGCCAGTTTTCAGTGATTCCCCAAATGATGTCGGTTTCTGACGAAATCTGTACAACGCATTACCCAAGTATCAATCTCCAGCTCACTGGTGGTTATTAGTTCGATGGATGTCCTGAAGTAGCACTGAGAAGTCGTGACTAGTGGATTTCATTATATCAATCAATGTAAAGTGAATGTTCATCGATGACAGTGATTGGGGTCATCGCTACATATCATGAATTAACATGAATTTATGAGTCACTGAATTCTCATCCAAGTGAGTGAGTGAATGGTTTTCAGCGAGCTAATCTCACAACTCGAAGGTTATCTCCTCAGTGAGGTCGTCGGTGCATGCTTCTGAATATCCCATAACTAGAATGAAATAGCCCTGCGATGCGTACTGATTTTCAATGACTCTCTGGCGGTTGTGTTGATTCGTGAAGAAATCCACATTGAGACATTTGCATTTGAAGTGCAGGGAATACTGGAAGCTGTCTCGTTCCATTACGGGATACTTCAGTAGTAAATACTCACAGGGACTCGTAACCGGAACCTTCCGGTTACAGCAAGTCGAGTTGAGAGACCAATCGGCTTCTGAGACCCTATTCAATGACCCATGAATTCAGACTTCTACCAGTTCGCGATATGTAGCGCAACCACCAGCTGATGTTATCGGCAAGCAGCCGTTTTTCTTGCCTTTCTTTGTGGATCTAGCTGGTGACAACTTTTCAACAGAACTTCAGGTAACTGAATGCACAGAGTCAGACAGTGGCAGTGAGCAACAAATTAATTATCAGGTGTTAATTTACAGGGATATGAGTACTTACAGACTCGGTCATTGGAAAACATACGAGCACTAGAACATCCACGACACCGGCTGAAAGTTGCACTATATAAATCACGAATTGGCAGAAGTTAGAATTTATTGACTGGCCACTGAGTCGGATCCCAGTGGCCTATTGGTCTACAGGCTCACCTTGTAACCGGAAGGTCCTGGGTACGAACCGTGGCTGTGGGTACGTACTAATGAAGAGTCCCAAACTGGGACAAAAGAGACACTTGTCTGGCAGTAATCCCAGCTGGTCTTCCAACAGTCCCCCAGTTGATGTCAACTCGCGACCAACACACCTGTAACCAACTTAGATCCCTGCAAACATATGTTCCTGTCATGATGATGACCGCCAGATGTTTTATTTTTCGCTGAATAAAATCAGTATGGCATCGGCTGTTTTACTCTATAATAAGTAATAATTGTCAATTGTTAATTAGGTTATAAACAGATTAGAGAAATGAGAAATTCACTCACTGCATTGTGCAGTGTTCATAATATTATTTATAATTGATTTCTTACTGTTAAATAAAGTTTACTATTTTAATGGAAACACGCACACACATCCACACTCACATGCAAACATATACATATGAACGTAGGTAGATACAGCCTACTTTGTCACTATAAATTATTTAAAATGATTGAATCTGACTCGGCGTTCATATTATTTCAGGAGATTCGTAATATCTGTGGTCTGGAGACTTATATCCTATTTTGTTTTATTCCATAAGGTCATATTGATGTTTGTACGCGTGTGTAATGCGCATATATATTTATATATACATGCACATACATGTTTCGATTAGTATGTGCGCAGGCATGTTGCTACATGTGCAAGTGCCCACATACTTAATCATCATAATTTTTGGTTATATATACGATAGTGAACATTGTAATTACAATGTAACGATGATGTTATTATTATTATTATTATTATTAATTATGCAACTGAAACCAATCATAAATGAGAACTATTAACATGAATTTATATATATATATATATATATATAGACTGATAGACTGGCTGATTGACTAACCAGCTAAACTGACTGGTGCTGTAAAATGAACTCTAATATAAATTTAGAAAAATAATTCATCACATCATTTACACATATCGATCAAAATTTGGTTTGATTATAAAAGTGTAGTTTTAAATCCTCCATGTAATTAATACAATGTAGCGTAATTACGTGTAGAAACATGCTTTGGTCTGTCTTGTTAAAACACACACACACACACACACGCAGAGACACAAACAAACAACTGTCAATGAATTTAAAAGGTTAAAACGCACAAAATGATATCATGTATTTGTGCATACAGAATCCATGTTAATTATGATAAAAATCAGGTTGTGAATCAAATGACAAACACAACTGAGAGTTAGTGTTAGGTAGTAGTTGGAAGGAAGTTCTGTGGTTCGGTGATGTAATACTAGAATACCGAGAACAATGTACACCTAAGCCTCATCATTTAGCCTCTTGTACCTGGGCTTCACCTAAACATTTTTTGTTAAACAAGTTCTGTGTGACACATAAGCACGGAGCTGGGCTAATAAATGGTAGCATTCTTACTTTCTGTTAGGAAGTAATGCACTGTTTACAATGGGAAGTCCTTCAGTTCTTTTCTGACTCTAGCTGATTTTCTTCATTCAAGGTGCCGTTCTTGCCTCCTTTTCTGTTTTCTTTCATCTTATATGACTTATACACCTCATTCTGACAATCTGATGAAGAGTCCCAAACTAGGACGAAACAGCTGTCCAGTACTCCCAGGTTTTCCGGTGGTTCTCTAACTGATGTCAGCTCATGATGAAATCCTCCATACAATCAAACAAAAATCCCTACAAAACCAATACTTGAAAATTAATCTGATGCTCACTAGCAATTGGGCCTATTCAAACAGTTAACCTGGGGTTCTAGTGGGAAGCAGTGACCAGTAGGGTACAGCAGGTCGAAGATGATGCAGTAACTCATCGAAGAAGACATTGCGAAATGGTCGCTCTTTGTCGTGAATTGGCATAAGTTAAAATTCAAGAACCATTGGATCGGGTCCCAGTGGCTGATGAATGGTTCGTGAGCTAGCTCGCTTCGTAACCAGAAGGTCCTGGGTTCGAACCCTGGCGATGGGTGCGTAGTGCTAAAGAGTCCCAAACTAGGCTGACGAAACAGCTATCCAGTACTCCCAGGTTTTCTAATAGTTCTCCAACTAATGTCAGCTCATGATGAAATCCTTCAATCAATCGAACAAAATACCTACAAAACCAATACTTGAAAATCATTCTGACAAAGCCAAGAAAATTTTCTTTTCGACGAAATCATCAACCAGGCTGTACATTCGTGTATTTATATCAAATGGATGGGAAAGTTCCAGAATAATTTCCGGTCAAGGGTCAATTTAATTAAATTACAATTAAGGGAGAGATGAATGGAAGAATACTTCGTACTTATGTGAGTGTGTAGAAGGTAGCTAATCCCCACTATCCCCAGTGTGGTGATCACTTTCTTCTCGAGATACCTGAAATCAAAAAAGCATGCCTTCGCATTACTGAATATTCCACACGTTAAATGTTTATGGCCCGTCACATACACAGTCTGTATGCAGGTGGATTTTCTTCTGCACAGAAGACGTTACCACTGTATGTAATCCTTCCACTCCAGAGTTGACTTGGTGGCGACAGCAGGGAAACGCCCATATACATCAGCGTTAAAATATCTTACTTGGACTGTCACCATAGGGTAAAAAATTCACCGAATGCTAGTAGCCTCTATCTAACCGATCTTCCTGGCATGTTAGAACCTGAAGGAACATTTTTTAAAATTTCTCTTTCTTCCGTGTGGGAAATAGAACTCGAAGCTGTAAGCTCCAAGTTTCAGTAGCAGTGGTGTTTATATTTTACGAGGTGGGGTTGCTAGCCTCATTTCCTAACCTCCTTCTTTACCGGGCTTACCACTGGCTAGGTGAGGTTTAGGAGTGTGCCGGCGGGGAGTCAAACCCACAAACGATGCACGCAGAAAGTTAAGTTACTCCCAACATAGCTCGTGTGAGTCGGTAGTTCAGAGAAAAAATGTTAACCAACCACGCATACGGCCCAATGTTCGATTCCTAACCGACACTCTGCTAAGCGTCAACTAGGCGGTTGTAAGCCTGGAAAAGAGGGAGGGTTGGGTGTCAGGCTAGCAAATCCACAAGGCAGGAGAAACACCATTACTGCTACAGAAACTTTGAGACTTCAAGTCATCAAACCTATGTGCTACTCGGAACACAAAGGGATGGAAAAAAGAGATGGCTCACAAGTCTGACCACTACCACCTCTTGTTGTTAACTATCACAGTGATATTAGTCGTTAAGTGTTGTCAGCAAGAGGGAAGATAGAGTGAATTATTATCATGTGCACAGTGGTAGAGTATAACAGCATTACAGATAAGATTTTATTTTGATAAAGTCTCACAATGTTACACAGTAATATGAGCACAAATTATTTCTCATAATCATATCAAAGTACTCACGCACACAACTTTCTTGCTTCATTTATATACATGAGTGAAATTCATTAGACATTTGAATAAAAATCAACATATCAATATATAAAGTACATTCAGGAATAATAATATCAGTGTTATTAATCAAATACACTCAGATGGGAAATAAGATGTTTTTATAGTAAAAATAAGTAACTTGTTAGAATGTTGTG
Organism: Trichobilharzia regenti; assembly: GCA_944472135.2. Taxonomy (NCBI): domain Eukaryota; kingdom Metazoa; phylum Platyhelminthes; class Trematoda; order Strigeidida; family Schistosomatidae; genus Trichobilharzia; species Trichobilharzia regenti. Next base: position 9,888,468 of record OX235270.1, read on the forward strand.
ATATGTACGTGAAGTGGATTGAAATAAAATTTTAAGATTGTTTATTATCCTTCTCTTTTGTGACTAGTGATAATATCTTCCATATCTCTGGATATGGGAAAACATCTTATTTCCCATTCGACTGTATTTGATTGATAACACTAATATTATTATTATTTCTGAATGTACATTATCTTATACTGATTTTATTCACCTGTTTAATCATCAATTTTTACTCATGTTTATAAATGAAGCATGAAAATTGTGTGTGTGAGTAGTGTCTTGATATGATTATGAGAACTTTTTTGTTCTCGAAACGTCCGTCACTGTGTGATTTATCAAAATAAAATGTAATTATCTGTACTAGTAGTATTAGTATTTCGAGATGACCGAATTACAAGAATTCAACCAAAACACAGAGAGGGATGAATTCAGAAATTCGTATTTGGCGGAATTATTATTCAATTCATATAAGAAATATATCAACAATCAACAGTAAGTATTTAAACAATACAGAGATATTAATTGTCAATCACCACATCCGCCACACGTCGAATATCTCTTTGCGTAATTATAATGATGTCTCGGTTTGCTTGAAAGTAGCTGCAACCTAACTGATTCTGTGATATTATTTCCATCAGTATCATCTGGACTTATTTCTGAATTATCTACTTCATTTATTGTCACTTTGTCCAGGTGTCTGTTATGAACTGAGTGATCTTTGATGTCTAATATCTTCACCACTCGATTTCCCATTTTTGTAGTATGATTCCAACAGAAGGTCTGTAGTCATTCCCTTTGTAATAATGTACATTAGAAGTCGTGGACATCAAATGCTTTCTGAGAATTTGAAATTTGAATAGTTTTGCAGGACTTTCACGGGTACTTGTATGTTCTGCATTCAACAGACGCAGTCTATGCATATGCAGCAATTCCTTCATTTTATTTCAGTCGCTCTCTCACCTCAGTCAGCTGTTGGAGAATGGACAACCAGCCAGTTCCCATTTCACTCACTTTTTGTCGTGTTTTCGACGGCTCGCATTGTAACCCGGCTATCTCATTGTTGAAAACACGTGATACACTTGACGCTTGAGTTGCTGAACTTGTAGTGGAGGTTTTCATTGGATGAGATTGAGTATTTTGAAAAGTTGAAAGACACATGACTCCATTTCACTAGACAAATTGGGAGAATTATAAGAATTCTGAGTAACATAAGTATTCGAACTTCTGCAAACAGTCTTGATGTGTCCAACTTTACCACATTTGTGACACTTAGCACCCCGAAAACGGTAAGTGCTTCGTAGATGTAACTTTCCACAGGAAAAACACGATTTAATGTTTTTGATCTCTCGCTGCATTCTATTACCTGTGGACGGCAGTTTGGATTTCTTTCCATGAACACTTGTATTTTCGACTTTGGACAGCATGACATCAGATACTGACGTAGTGGGAGCAGAGTATTCACTGTTGACATCTTCATATGTAATACATAAATCTTTAGCAGTTTGAGAAGTACAAGAAGGAATCTGAATTAACTCTTTCTCTAACTTAGGAATATTGATTCCAGCAATTAGACGATCACGTAGTTGTGTATGCAGCTGATCTCCAAAGTTACACTTTGAGGCTTGAATTTGAAGTTGAAGAATGAACTCTCGAATCTTCTGGTTGGGAGCACGAACCAGTTTGTTGAATTGAGCCCTCTCTCGTGTCTCAAAAGTAATTATATGGAAGTGATGTATCAAAAGTTCACGAAGCTTGTCATATGGCAGAGAAATTGGTTTATCTGGAAACGACAGAGTTTTCACTAGGCTATATGCATCTAGCCCAATAACAGTGATGAAATGTGCTGAAATTTTGTCATCCCGAATATTCTTTGAAATGCACCATGCATCGAAGCATTCAAGATAATCAGCAATTTCTCGCGGTGAACCATTTATAGGAAACTTTCCAAGGTTATTTAGTTACATCGCGACGCCAAATTGTTGTAATTATTTGTACTAGTAGTATTAGTATTTCGAGATGACCGAATTACAAGAATTCAACCAAAACACAGAGAGGGATGAATTCAGAAATTCGTATTTGGTGGAATTATTATTCAATTCATATAAGAAATATATCAACAATCAACAGTAAGTATTTAAACAATACAGAGATAGAAACTGTCAATCACTGCATAAAATCTTATCCATAATGTACGGACAGAAATACAAACTCTGGGATAAACAAACAGCATTTCTCCACTGAAGATAGACAAACTGAACGTTATCAATAACTGACATACACTTTTCTTTCACACTGATTATTACTACTTACTTACTTATAAGTAGTAGCCAGCTAGCCAGCCTGCTTGAAATATTGATATAAGAATAAAACTTGTGCACTGTGGTAGAGTGTAATTCCATTATGGGTAAATTTTGTTTTGATAAAGTCTCACAGTGTTATACAGTAATGTTTACTGATGACCACGTTTCGAGCACAATTTATTGCTCATAATCATATCAAGGTAATCACACGACTTCCTAAATTCATTTATATAGTTTATATATATATATATACTGTCTAGGGTTAGGGTTATATATAAACTATATATATATATAATAGTTTATAGTTTATGCATAACCCTAACGCTAGACAAAATAATATTATTTACAAAATACCATGCAATGACTGTGAGGTCAACTACATAGGTCAAACCAGTAGGTCAGGCGTAGTCAGATTGTCAGAACATAAGAATTTAGCTAAGGTAAGAATGGTTGACCCCGAGAAGATAAATAATTTAGAAAAAAGCTCAGCAATTGCAATGCATGCGCTAACACACAACCACACAATAGCATGGTGGGAGAGGGTTAAAATTCTAAAACGTAATCTAGGTAGGTGGAGAACGAGAGAGGTTGATTACTGAATCCTTGTTCATCGAGTCTACACCGAACACATGCAATAGGAATGACTCGTCACTCATACCTGAAATATGGAAAATACTATTACCAATCAAATCAAGTGAAAAATAATGGAACTATATAAATGAATTTAGGAAGTCGTGTGATTACCTTGATATGATTATGAGCAATAAATTGTGCTCGAAACGTGGTCATCAGTAAACATTACTGTATAACACTGTGAGACTTTATCAAAACAAAATTTACCCATAATGCTTGAAATCTGACTGTGATTGTTATTGCTTACAACAGCTTTGACAGCTAATTAGTCATAGAAAACATAGATATATCTGTGTCAGTTTTGAGTGTTTGTGTTAAACTGTGCACACACACACACACACATAAACTGTTTTTCTGATTAGTGTTGTAAATTGTAAAACTGTCTTAGGCCAGGTATTGATTTAAAGTTAATTATCAAATTTACAGAAAAAAAAAGTTGATGATTCATCAGTGTCTGAGAAAAGATAAATGTATGTGTATTGTTCTTTTGAATAAAGAATAATATGAGCTCGTCTTATTTAGCAGACTTTCTTCAATTGCCTACATCCCCTAAAAACAAAATCAAATAAGTTATAAAATAATGTCTGAGCATACTTTTATCATAGTGAGACTTCGAGTTATAGATGGTAAGAAGAGGCAATACAATACGATGAATGCCAAAGAAGATGTAAGTAGACGATTTACTGAGCCTTAAAAGAAACAAAAAATAGACAATTCAGAGATAGAACATAAGACAGAACCACAGAGTGAATTTATACATATATTATGATGGAGATTTCAGAATTAATTAATTTAGTAGATTTGATATCTTATTAGTAATATGAGTTCAACTCAGTCAGTAAGTGAAAATCAATATCAACACAAAACACAAAAGAACACACGAACAAAACAATTACGGTTACCACGATAGTGAGATATCACACTGTATACACATAGGTTGGGTCGAGGTATTTTGATGATAGTAATGGCTACTGCTAACTAATTACTGCTATTATCATTGTTAATTCTATACAATAATCAATAATATTCCTTATATGTTAATTAGAACGCACTCTAATGAATGAAAGGATTATGTTGCATTTCTTATTTTTTTTTTTGATTATAGCTTGATTCCACACCGTATTTTTGGTACAAGTATGGAATTTTCAGCATGGATATCGGTAGCCCAAATTTCACAGGCCGACCATAGATATCAAGGTGTGCGTCGGCGTGGGCTCGAACCCCGGACCATGTGCATGGTTGGCGGGAGTCCTAACCACTGTGCCACCGACGCACAATGTCTGCATCAAGCAAGTGGAGAGCAGGAGGACACAAGGTAATCAATGTCTTACCTGTAATAAACACAGTCGCCACGATTAAGATAAAAGGGATTTATGCGGATTATGGAATAATATCATTTGTTAGATGTTCGTGGTGAGTCAACATCAATTAGGAGAATCACTGAAAAAGCCGTCGTGAGTACTAGAGAGTGAGTGATTTCGTTCTGTTCTGGAAATCTTCTTCAATGCCCTCCTCACCCCGAACCACCAGGGATCCAAACCTGCATCTTCAGGTTACGAAGTCAAGATAGCCGACAATTCACACACTACACTAGAATTCAATGACCCCTGAGTTCTAACTGGATCAACTCATGATATAGCTCTACACTCCATCACCAATCCCTTCGATGAGAATACACTCCACCTTCACTGATATGACATGCTGGATGGACTCCAATGATCGCCACTCCCGACTCCAACTCCACAACATCCATCCAACTAGGAGCCATCAGTGATTTGGATTTGGAAGATATTCAGCTGAGGAATCCTCAAAAATAGAAGAAAACAGGTAACTGGCTAGCTAGCTAGCTATTCATATGTTGGTTGATTTTGATCAGTCGGGGATGAAAATCCAACTACTCAGATTAAATTAATCCGAATATCCACCCACAAATCTCATAATCCAATTATCATTCATTCATTCATTCATTGATTAATGCTGCTTATAATGTGTACAACGGATACAATTTATCATTCCTCCTTGACTGGTCGATATTTCTTCAGAGTTCAGTGAAGCAGATGACTGACTGTCTATCTATCCACAAGTCATTTTATACGCATCAGGGGAAAAGGAGTGAGTGCATTTCAAAAGTCTACAGTTCTTGTGACTTTCAACTTTCTCTACAAAAAACATCGCTTCATGAGGATGGATGGTTGTCTGTGGATCACTCGAGACATGCGATTTCTCAACAAGGATATCAGTTGTCAGGTGTACACATTTATGCATATCTCTTCCTCCACAAGGTGTTCCTTCTCATGTATACCTACTTTCGATCTAATTTCATATTGTTCATTTAGGCGCTGTGAATTCGACAGTGATGCATAAGTTTTGTTTAAATTTACTTCAAGAGAAGGTGTATTTGTTAATGACCATTTTAAACCTCCTTTGACTAATTTGCATCACATGTCTTCTCCCACCTCACGCATCTTGTGAAACTTCTTCCCCGAGTCACTTAACTTAATAAATAATAATAATAGCGGTTTTATTCTGAACAGTGTTTGTGTGCTGTACAGAATTTCCAGAGGAGTTTATTCCGTGATATTTTCTCTACTTCCACGATCTTCAAATAAAACATTAAATGATTGACAGTGGATCGTGGGAGCATAGTCTTGTCTATCTGACGTGAAGAGCAAACCAATGTATCATGATGACATCTCTTCTTCGTCTCCTTCGAGAAACTCCCCCCTTCGACATTTTGTTGAATACCAATTATAAAGTGTTCAGGAGTACATTTTGTGAAGGAGGGTCCCCCACCCAACTGGGGAACGTTCATCTCATCCATTGAGCTGGATAATGTATTTTCTCATGTTTAGTAGGAACTTGTATGTGAATGACCAGGTTGTAAATGTTTAAAATACTAGTCAGAATAAACAATAGTTCTATCAGAGATTATATTTTTACAAAAGTTCAACAAGTTGGATAAGAGAACTAATACGCAATGTATATGGATAGAAGGTTTTTTTGTAGAGCAAGTTTTAAGCAGGTCGTTTTACTGGAGAGGAGAAATAGTGTTCCTACAATGAGGCTTGAACTCAGTGCTCATCGCGTTTCAAACGCCAAGTGATTTAGTGGATAATGGTTTAGCGTTTGAGACTATACATTCAAAGGGTTTGAGCCTCAGTGGGACGAACACAATTTACTCACTCACTGACGAATTGAGATACACTCTGTTAACGAGTCAAAAGCAGGGCGAAATAAGCACTACTCGAGTTCCCCGCCAGTCGTCATCCACCAAAACTTTTCTCTGGTGACTGCGAAATCTCTCAAATTGGAAATGTGGTTTTAATTTAGTTTGCTTGTTAAAATAAGTAAATAAATAAATAATAAGCATTTTTGATGTGGATTTATACAGTTCACGTGTTCAACTGCGTACTTGAACTATATAATTTTATACTTTATATATGTCTATATAACATTAATGATAAAATGAAGAATTAATCATACCACATTCCAAAAATAATTGAAATATAAAGAATAGCTTTTGTTTTAGCACAAGTACGATGACTAAAATGCAGACTTAAAAAAAAAAAAGATTGTTTAATCTTGTAGAGAAAAAGTGCACTGTATAGTACACAGCTATAGATAGATAGTTATTCTGTTCTTATTTAAGAAATCTCACAAACAAAGTACATTAGTCATCTATACCAGCAGAGAATTCAGTATTTTGTGTTGGATGGCAGCTTGTCGACGGCCGTAATTTTGAGTGACCGAGAATGATATAAACAAGAGATTTGCTCGCTTGTGATTGGCCAGTTTGTCATTCGAGTTGAGGTAATTTCAAACATCATTTTGTTACTTGGTTAAGTTATGAATTTCCAGGAGTGTTTTATCAAATTGGATAGATAACTGACAACACAAACTATTACAGCTCAGGAGAGAAATGATATACCAGTAGATTTATTTGCTGAATTTAACGAATTCATGCCAAATTAAGATCTAAGGGCTTCTCGGGAGTGTCAAGAATGCAAACAATGTTCTGAAGAGGTAATAACTTCACTCAACTTCAATTATCGCTTGACCATTATTTTCAGAGATCCTTAAATAAGTATAATATACACAGTGGTCTGGTTAATCATGATAAAAACGGTATGGTTGATGTAGCATATACGTATACTTATGTATATGTAGGTAAACATAGATGAACTGTGTTCTTGTCACAAAGATCGGAAAGCAGGTATCAGATGTCTCAGTAAGCAGTGTAATACATGTAAGCTACATGTTTTTATTTGACATAAACTGGATCTCCACTAACTTTCAGAATTAATCTTAAATTCAGTTGGAATAAGCTAGTTGAGCACATCAGTATTGAGAGAATACAGTGAAAGTAAGTAAACACATGCTTCTTAAGATTAAATGATACATTTATTTGATATGATTGTATTATTATTAGTTGTCTATCTAAGTTAATGACGAATTCGTTGCGATAATAATACCTATTGTTGTTTTTATAGTCAGTATGATCACGAACGTTATTGTTATTATTGCTGTCAAGACCTATTATTTGTCATAAAGTCGTCGTCATTTTTGCTAAAATATTTGTACAAGCTTTGGAAACTGCTGCATAACTTGTCGTTAAATAATTTTATCATTTCATGATGCTTCGATGAACCCACTAGATATCGACCAACTATAAATTGCGAAGTCCCTTAAGTTTAGTGAAAACTACTGGGCTACTTATGTATATATATATATATATATATTGTTTGTAAAGTGATTACTTGTAAATGCTTATCAAGAAATTTTTTTTATTCAGATAATACATGTAATACCCAAGTTAATTATTCTTTTCTCAAACCTTTTCAAACTTATGGAAAAACATATATGTGCCGTGTACGCAGATGGAACTTACTGACGGTAACAGAGGACTACTCATCTGAATTATCTGTGCATTTGAAATCTGATTTTTGTTTAATAAACAATTTTTCAATGAATCTGTGTTCCTTCTGTTGTAATGCGATTGTGTTACAGTAACATAAGTAACACGTGCTAAGTTAGAAGTTGAGGGTAAACTGTTAGGAGTAAATGCGGCGTCTGGAAAACTTTTGTTTACGTGATTATATGAGCAGATAGCAACGTATCGTGTTTCGTGGCTGAGAACCCTAGGCATTTATGCCATAAAATAAGGAAATACTATGCGAATATAATTTCTAAGTATTTCTGCAGATTTTTCTTAAAGAAATACATGTGGAGCAGCCTTGTCAGCATTAGGAAATGTACACAACAAAATAAATGAAATAATTAGCAAAACGAGCTATCCCACCTGATCATGTCCATGCGTAATCCATTAAACTGCAAAAAAAAGTCACAAAAAGTCGTTATAACATGTGTCTTCAAGCAATTCGACATTTTCTGAACGGAAAAGTACGTATTTTCAACGAACTGTAAACTGGCTGTAAGCTACGGCCGGATAAGGACACCATCATTCGCTGTTTCTGCTTTTAGCAAGAATATAAGTAAAAAAGTGTGTAAAACAACGATAAATTACCTAACCTTGAGGTTTTTTCAATAAATAAACCAGTATCTATCAGCTGATCAAATGACCTACGGCTGTCTACAGGCTGCCGTGTTGGATTGGACAATGTGTCAGAATAACGCGTGAACTCCGACAAATTACCTGGTACGGCCGAGAGTAGATGGACTCCGGTAATCCTGTCGAAATGTCACCATGTGACGACGTGTTCATAACCCTTGCCAGATGAGTTGTTTTGACTATCTTCACGTCTTGAAGGGGGTGTTTCTCATAAAATTGAAGGGAAGAACGTGAACATCTGGCACGTACAACTGGATTGGTGGATATGGTGGTCTACATAGGGTAGTTAGAAAACTTTGATTCTAATCCTGTGGTGTACATCTGAACTTCAGAAACCGATAGGATCGGTTGGCCTATGAACCTGGTTTTGGTCACTGGAAACCGTGGGAAGACAGCACATGTCACTGCTGCACTACCTTGGTGATCGGATTTCAAGTCAAATGCTCCGGAGTAGCTCCATAAGAGCATCCTGGCAGTGTTTCAGCCCTTGCACAAGCTAAGAGAATTAATGTGGGCCATCTCTTGGTGCTCGTAATGTGCCAAGTTTGTTTTTAATTAAATAAATAATAATAGAATATCAGTTATTGTCCTCTAGAAAGCATAATTGACATTGAAATGTTCTTAGCTGGAATCGGAGAGATGAAATAACATGGGCTGGTGAAAAACTGCCAGTCAGACGACATGTCGTCTTTTAGTGAAAGCAAAAGTAACGATAAGGACATGGAAACAAAGAAAGATACCTACAGATTGGGGGGTGGGGGAAAGGCAAATAAACATACTGTTGTTCACGCCCAAGCAAAACATTAAGTCGCGTTAATTTCAGGGGGGATACGAGATTCAAATCACGTGTAGATGAAAGTGCTACTCTAGGCATCATCATTATCATCGAGCAGACTATAGATTCGCAGTCAAATCCGTACCTCAATTTCATCGACTTTGGAAAAGCTTTCAATAATTTTGACCATTAAGTCATCTGGAAACTACTTCAACTCTACCGAGGGTAGTGCACAAAACTTGTATCAACCTCATTCAAGAGCTTCCCATATGTTCAGTGGTCCACAATGGAAAACTCATCGAAATCTTTCAAGGGAAGACAGTAGTAAAACATGACTGTCTATTACCACCGATGATATTCCTAATTATGATGGACCGGATTATACGACAAACCGTAGAGAGTGAGAAGACAAGAATAAGATGGACAGATTAAAAGACTCTCGAAGGTCTGGAATTCGCGGATGATTAATATCTTATGTCAGGATCTACAGTCGGAAACTTACAAGTTGGCTACAGAAGTAGAGATGATAGGGCTTCAAAAGAATATGGAGAAGACAGTGGTGATGAAGATAACAAACCAACCACAACAACAACAAGCACTAATCTCTATCAACAGAAAAAGTCTGAATGATGTCACTTCTTCTTTCACTTATCTAGAGTTGGGCGAAATGAATAATGTCCAAATCAGCCCGGATCAGAAAGGCAAGACAGACGTTCATTAATCTGAATGTAGTGTGGAAATCTGCTGCGATCAGCACAAAGAATACTCAACACTACCTTCAAATCAGTTACTGTTTCTATGTAGTTCAGAGACTTGGCATGTCTACAGGGGCACTTTGAACAACGTTCAAACTTTTACGAACAACTTTCTTCACTCCATAATGAAGATTAGATGGCCAGACAGGATTAGCGAACAACAACGAACTGTGGTAACGGATCTACCAAGATTCTATTGCCCCAAAAATATACTAGAGGGAGTGGAGATATGTTAGTTACCCGCCGAGAAGACCGTTAACTCACGTCACATGCAAGACAGGCCTTCGAGTGGAAGCCAAATGGGTCTGAGGGTGAAATGGGGAGGCGGGGGGGGGTCGTACGAGTTGGGGGCATGAGAGTTTATGGACAATCGTGGAGTTAGCTGAATAGGACTTCAGACAAGCGCGCGAAAAGGAGATGTGCCGTTGAACTCCTATGTTCTACCCAGAACCAAAAACAGTAATAATAATTTCAGATCCTTATGGGCAATTCGCAAAGCCTTTACTAGAATCACCAGAGATATGTTTACCTCCTTATATATATATATATCTGATGAGGTCAAGACTGGAAAACTGTTTCCAGGCTGTCAGTCCTTGTCTTAAAGGGGATCTATATATCCTAGAAAGGATCCAAAGAAAGGCAACACGTATGATTCTAGGCATGACTAATTTTTCATACGAGGAAAAACTAGACAGTTTAAATCTCTTCTCCCTATCATACCGTAGGCAGAGAGGAGATTTAATTACAATGTTTAAAATTTCAAATAACGACCACGGACCTGATGTATTCTCTCTCTTACTTCCCACCTTAGAGAACACAGTAGGCGAGTTCAAAAGCCAAGGAGATACTATATTGCTGTGTAGTAATAGTTCTCATAAACTCTTGAAACTAACTTCTAGAAGAAGTGGTGTCTGTAACCTCAACTGATTTGATTCAAGAAAGGTTTGGACAAGCATAGAAATTTACTAGAAAAGGATTAACATAGGCTCCAAGCCTTCTATCCTTAATCAACAAATCTGAACTTGGATCTGATACGACAGAATTTTACAAAATCCTCTGATAGTTTTGGCTTTAATACATTATACATCGAAAAAATTTACTCGTCCTTCGTGTCCTTCAGTTTACAACTTTGAATACTGCTAATGTACTCATAATCACTGAGTTAAAGAGTATGCTGCTAGTCAAAAATATGCTTCATATCTAAACCTCCATTCAAAAGGTGCGAGAAAATCAACTTGCTACTATAAAGTGACTGCGTTAATCATGTTGTATGGGATTAATGTGGCGAAACTTTACTAACCAGAATAACAAAACAACCAATCAACAGACAATAAATAATTTTTCACTGATCAATGTAGGATTACACAATCCTATTTGTTTTTTAATGCTAATTTCTTTTGTGGATCTTTGAAAATCAAGAAACTAGTATCTTCTAACTTCATTAAAAAAAAACAGGCGACTACACGGTGCAGTGAATTGGAGGTCATTCATTATTGACTAGTTTACTTTATTGAGATAAACTAATAGATAATAATAATAATAATAACAGCAATAAGAAGAATGGTGATCGAAGAGACATTTTATTCGCCACAGACAACAATTTCACCAAAACTTATACAGCCTACCTACCTAACTACCCACCTACAATGAAAATTGTTTTGGCCTTGAACATTTTTTAAAAATTCCTCTTTCATTCCCTTCTTTATATGATACGAAGGCAATTAGATATTTTAGATATTGTGACTGTGTAGGTTATAGGAGAAAGAAACACAACAGTTCAACATAACCCGTCATCTGTTGTCTACTGCTACGCACGCCTACGCATTACACATAAACATACAGCAGGCAGATGGAATGTAAGCGTAAGTGGGTTGGTTGTACATTTTTGTGCCATTTTGCAAAAATGTGATGGTAATAAACGACATTCACACAAAATATAAATTCGTTTCTGAATTTGTTTTTAATAATATCACATTATTAACATAAGAATATGTGACAGTGCAAAAATTGATCGGATTGAATAGTGTGTAGGGTAGCGGCAGGTGACGGTGGGTGGGGTGTGTCGTGGAGTGGAGTGGAGTGAAGTGAAGAGGAAAAGCAGCGTGAGACAGTCAAGTCAGGAACGAAAACTAAATATCCAAAACATTTACCATCAATATCTCTCACATTCTATGGCTTACCTAAATTATAGGGCACAGTATTTATTTTTAGAAACAAAAGAGAATAGTGTAAGATACATTTGATTTGGCCACATTGGAATTCATTAATTATCAATGCACTGAATGACAAACAAAGAAAACTAACGCCGAAGTTGTCGGCGCAGCTGTCCTATCAAGACCACTAGATTTAGTAGTTTTCATTAAGTGAAAATATACTGAAAATCTAGCTTAACGTTAAAAGCAGTTGCACCAAGAGTAGTGCTTTAAAAGTGTGTATGAGTGATTTTTTGGTCGTTCATGTTGTGTCTAACTTGGCTAGAATGAACCTCTAGTCACGACACTGTAGCCAACTGATAGTTTGGATGTATTCCCCCACACTGAGTAGCCAGCTACACACACATACACACACACACACAAGTCAGATTTAACTGAGAAAACAACACATCAACCTTTATTATTTCCGACAAAAGAGTAAATTATCCTGAACACATCAATATAAAATTTAATCCATAGGGGTAGATAAATACTCGAGATATCGGATTGATGATTGCATCCATCATGATTTTACGGTTAAGAAACTGATTTCGTCCGTCCTAACACCTCCCCTTTTTAATAGACTTTATGATACCTCCCCCTCAAAATATATTGTGTGGAATCTCTCCTTGGTGCACGATTGACTTTATCAGCCAGAGTAAGAAGGTCATCCATCATCACACTGTTGCTTGGTCAGAATTAAAAAAAATTTGTAGCAGATATTGAATACTGATGCCTGCTCCTCAAAAATCTTACGAAGAATTCGGATCGTTTCAATAAAATCAATATCACGCAAAAGTTTATCAGTTGAATCAATGCCGAATAGCTCCAAATCGTGCTGACTGGCAAGATAACATCAATCAGCCATCATCAGCCAACAGGGTGGATCTGTAATCTTGAAGGAGCTCATATTCATTCTGAAACTCGGACCCGCATCACCCAATTTTGTAGTCAGAGACTGATGATGAGTGCCAACTAGCACGAAACCTAGGTCTAGACAGGGCTTCCTCCGATCACCTCCATCCACTGAATACCACATGACAATGATAACTGGATAAGTGAAGGCAATAACTTGCTTTAAGTTTTTGCCCTCATAGGTTATTTCAATTCAATCATCATTTATTTTGAGTAACTTGACAGCAAAAGCCTGTGTGTTGTATTGATTATTCTTCACATAGCCCTGCACTTTATCTAAATTTCAGTCCTTTGTTAATTGTCAATATTGTGTTTCCAGGACTGTGAAAGTAGACGGCATGTTGCTAGGCTGTGAATCAAATACATTATTAGAACAAATGTGTCCAAATACTAGTTTACTCTACTCATAATCCTATATATTTTTTTTGAATGAATTAGCAACATACCGTCTATTGTTAGTCTTTTTCCAGTTAGGATACAACATTGTATTGATTAAAGTGCATTTGACTAACTAAGATGGTTTATGTCATGTAGATAAGCTACTCTAACATATATATATATATATATATATATATATATATATATATATATATATAATATTCTTAAGTATTTTTATAGTTTAACAACAAACGTATAATAACTACATTTTCTGCTGTAAGGAACACCCATATTCCTTATAGGACATGTTCAAAGGACATAGGATTATAAATGAAATAGTATTAGTGTAGCCGATTAGCCTGTCTACATGTTTTACATTGTTACAGGCAGTTATATTTGTGTTAGTTGTTGTATGCGGTGCTGTATATAATTTGGTCTGTTTTCTGTAATACTTATCCGTACTGTATCAGACAAGCCCGTCTTTTTTAACTAGCCGAGGTGGATAAGTGAAATGCAGATTATAGTTTCATACTTTTGGTTCCCTTGATAAATTTTTGATAGAGAAATAAAGACCAGATATGCAGAGTTAAACGATATCATCATTCTATTTCACAGGTTCTCCTCATCAGCTAACTGTAAACTACTACCTGAAATTACAATGCCAATTATAAATAATGACATTTCATACTTCATTGCTTGAAAGGTAATAGAGAAGACATTATAAGGTGAACAACGCATCTGGAATATAAGGATTACAATTATTTTAGTTTAAGTCACCATTAGTTTATATACTGTAAAACTATGAAAAAAGAAAAAAAGGCGGGGGATGGTGAGAGAAGACAGAAAACAGAAAAATCTAATGGAGAGTGTTACTTTGTACGTCAAAATAGCAACTCAAAAAGGTTAAAGTTATGCTCGCTTAACAAGGCAGAAGAAGAATTAAGCTTTGGTGAAAAATGCCTTAAAGAAAACGGGTATCCAAACAGATATATCTTAAAGTACAGCAAAGAAAACGATGAGAAAGCGAAGTTTTCAACAGTTGAAAAGGAGAAAGTGTTCATTCGCCTCCCATTCAAAGGAGAAGCAGGATCACAAAAGATTGACAAGAGGATGACAGCAGCAATAAAAAGATGCTTCCCTGCGACCAATCTGGTGACACTATACAGTACTACATGCTCTATAAGGCAATCGAAACTGGATAAGTACCCTGCTGATGTTACTACCATCTGCATTTATAAACTTACGTGCACCTGCGGTAGCAAGTACGTTGGAAGGAGAGAAAGAAGGGCTTCTATCCACTGTTTTCAGAACATATTCCGAAAACCTTAGGCTGAAAAGGAAGCAGATATTTACGAAGTGCAGTTACCAGACACACCTTGTGGATACGGGTCATTTTGTCGAGATTTCCAAATCCTATTTTTGAAAAATATTAAACGTATAAAGGACAGCGAATCTACTAAGATTTTCTGAAGCAAATACAGCAATCAAACCTCTCAGACCAAACTTATGCATACAGAAAGAGAGTGTAGTCAATCTGTCACTACCTTGGTAACCATATCACTTTCATTACACTGATTAGTCATACACACTGATGGGCTCAACTCACGAAGCAAGTTTTCAAACTGATGAAATTCGACCTTCTTGAGTTGCCATATTGACACCGTTTTTTAGATTTTTCTGTTTTCTGTCTTCTCTCACCATCCCCCGCCTTTTTTTCTTTTTTCATAGTTTTACAGTATATAAACTAATGGTGACTTAAACTAAAATAATTGTAATCCTTATATTCCAGATGCGTTGTTCACCTTATAATGTCTTCTCTATTACCTTTCAAGCAATGAAGTATGAAATGTCATTATTTATAATTGGTATTGTAATTTCAGGTAGTAGTTTACAGTTAGCTGATGAGGAGAACCTGTGAAATAGAATGATGATATCATTTTTTACTGCAGATTATGGTATTCGGGACAGGGTTGTATCTAGAATAATACAAGATTAATGGCATGTGAGATATGCAGTTAAGAGTGAACTAGTATTTGCATTTAATTGATCTAATGCATTTGAATAACTCGCCAACACGTCTTCTGCACAAATACACCCTGAACAGCCATGTTGTTAACTTGTGAACCTGACCAATCACGTGATCTCGGATTAAAGTTCTATAGAATCAATTAGTGACTGCATAAATATTCTATGGAATTTGTGTGAATCCCATCCACAGGATTAACAAAATCGAACGGATTTTCTACCACGGTAGACTGGACACCTGCACGTAACCCATCAATAGAGGCTGTGTATCTCTGTACATGTATTACTCCTAGACATCTATGCGTCTTCTCACCCCCCGCCCGTTTCCTACGGGTCTGTTCTCCAAACAGCAGTTAAATACTAGATTTGGATGGAATCTGCCACTTAGTTCGTGTACGGTATCCATAATTCCGCCTATATACTAGGGACTCACCTAGTTGGTTGCTCAAGGTTGTTGTCTTTTTTTTATAACTGATAGTTTCGTTTTGGGTAACCATAGTTTAGAGTTAACCATATTGGACATCCATTTCATTCTAACTTGGGACTCTTCAGTGGCACATACTCGGGGGGGGGTCTCGAAAACAGCACTTTCTGAATAGAAGGCGAGCGCATAGATCATTAAGCCACTGGGACCCGATCTAATGGCCTTTGAATTCCAGCTTCTGTTGAAGAGTCCCAAACTAAGACGAAACGGGTATCCTTAAAAAGTTGAATGGTGTTTTGCCCTTTTTTTATCAGCTGTCATAAGAACCATTTTCGAACTAGTAGGCACTTCTAACGCGCAGTAAATCATTGTCTAATCACAAAGGGAAAAAAAGTCTATTGTTTGTCTGCTGACATAAATATTTATTGTGAAATGCTCCAAAGTCATTCAACTATTATACTATTTTCATATGAACACAATCATTACTATGTGGGGGACAGAAACGACCTTCAAATTGAAAGTACGTCTATATGAGTGTAGACATAATGATCCATTACTGAATTACTATTGGTTTATTGAAAATTTGACTGATTGGTTTTAGCAAGATTAGTACATATCTAGAAAGTGCACAAAGTTGTAAAACATTCAGTTTATTTTAAGTACTCTTGAGAAAAAAGAGAAAGCTATTCACCACTTAAATCTGGAGAAACAAAATGCGTATAAGTTGAATAAGTAGTATGTATGCACAAGAAGATAGGTGATTTCCCACAATGCCCAATGTAGGGACAATTTCCATACGTACATATTATTATTATTATCATCATTTCCTTAGGTTCCGAATAGAACACAGGACTTCAACTGTCTCCAAGACTGCTAATAAGCTGTCATCTGCGCAAACGATCTTCTCCATGCCATCATCTGATAGAAGGTTAATTCATCGTTTCCCATTAAGTTTCCGCCGAGGATCTGTCTGGCACATGAAATTACTCGACAGTCTCCCACGTATGTTCGTCTGATCCATCTGTTGGGCAACAGCTTCTTTATTGGTTCGTCCTCAGAACTGCTTGTTGCTATATATATGACAAGCCTACAAGAACAAAGCTAGTACTCCTAGCTCACTGAATTCTTGCCCAAGGAGTTTGACCTGGGGAACAGAATGTCCTGGCTTATACACCTAGTGGATGATGAACAACCCAAGATGAAACAGCTGTCCAATACACCATGGTTTTCGACGGATCTCTGGCACTTCTTTGTCGTCTCATAACGACACCTACATCAAAAAAATATAACTTTCTCGTTGATATTAGCAAGTGCACATCTATGAAATGTACAAATCGTAATTCATGAAATTCACAATTTGTAAATTAATCTACAGTTTACACATTTCACTGTGAGATTTCATCACAGTTTTCTTCTTCGAGAAACCGAAATTCGATGCCGAATTCGACGTATAGTGTTACCAGCTGGCCCAAGTGGCTAACCAGAAGTCGGATGGTTTAAATTCATTCGGTTCATTGATCTAAGTTTAAACCGATTATACCAATGATGAGGTCGGCTGCGAAACAGCATAATGGCTGTCCGATGTTAACACACACACACACATACATACCTCGATCTGGCTGGCCGATAAGCCCCACTGGTTGATGTGAGTGGCAAACAACTAATCATATCAATCTATTAGTAGTATATAGTTTTACGAATCGTAATCAGTTGTGCTACATTACTAAACAAAAGATGACATATAGCTCGATGTTCATTAAAAATGTCGACAATACATAGTCCCACCAAGTCTGAAGTTCAGTGTCTTGGATTAATTCTTTCTTCTGACCTATCCTGGTATTCCCATGTCTTAGCGATTTCTAAATGAATATTTCGTCTGACTATTCACAATAAGAAATTGAGGCACTCAGGCATAACCAAACCACTCACTCCTCTGACAGTTTGTCAACTCGTGTATTTTATCTATTCTTCTTTACTGTTCACCCATGCTTATTCTCTCCTGGATTACTTAAAAAGACCATGTCGTAATTCGTAGAACTCTGAAGACTGTCAGTCAGCAGGACGAGTGGTATCCCATTGGGCCATATCATTGACATTGTCACTGATAGACACCTGATGTCATGCAACAAATTTGATAAAGGAATTTTGTCAGACTCTGAGCACCCACTCTACTTAACCCCAGCTCCAATCTTGTGTCTCCTCCTCAGGTGAAACAAGAAGTCTTTTCCTCAGAAGACTTTATCCACGTACGTCCAAGTATAAAAGTAATTCCACCATATATAACATATTTGGAAGCGCGTACTCTATGTGATGAAAATGGTGTCAGGTAAGAACTGACTAACTAACCTTCTTTGTACTAATAAATAAACCATTTCCTCCACCCTTACAACAACAAACTTTACTGTTATTGTATTTCTTATATTCATATTCCTCTCAATTGTTTTATTTTTGTTTATTGTTGTTTTCCATAAGTGTGAACATAATTTAAGCTGTGTTAGAACTGTTAATTTTGTTATTTCCCCTCACTATACTGCTATATCAACAGATTATTAGATTCAATAATAATCTACAACATGCTAAAGTTTCCAAACTGAATCGATAATACTGTTTGAAACAAACTCACTGTTATTATTATTATTATTATTATTATTATTACTACTATTACTATTGTTATATTTAACATTCTCAATTCGTGCTTCGAATAGTTTTGACTTTATATCGTAAACGTGGACGAATTCCTCAGGTTAATTTTGTTTTAATTTTTAATTTTATTTATATTTTGAGTAAATCAGAGGCAAGGTGTTGTGACAAATGTTGAGAATTCCATTCTGTATTATAAGTAGTACTGTTTTTGGAATGAAGTAGATTATTATTATTTTCTACTTTTCTAACCCACTTGCTCCAACATAAATTCCTTTTATGAACGGTTTTCTATCCGAAATGTGACAGATATTAAAGGCATATCCAAAGGTCAATGTCACAAGCTGACAAAATTTAATTTGCAAAGATCATTTTGCAATAACTACTCAAAACTGGAGTAAATTTCAACACTGCACGTCTCTTGCATATATGACCTGATGTATATTTTTTTCATGTTTTACATAGCAATTATAAAGCGCCTTTTATTGTAGTCAAAACCAAAGTTCATTACAGCCAACTGATTGATGATGACATCTGTTTTACGCTATCATGAATTATCAAACTGTGTTCTCAAGAAGAATTTAAACAATTACTATCTCCGTTATATTACAACCACCATCGAATTAGGACAAAAACAAAATTTGAGGAACTATTGTTATGACATCAGGAAGATTAACTAAGATGGTCAAAGATGAGTGTGAGACACTTCTAGGGCTATTGGTTTGCTACACTCTATAGCAGCCCTTTGTAAATATAGTTGTGCTAATTACCCAATCGATCAGTAATCTACCTAACTTCTAACTTCTGATAACAAAAGGCGGATCAGAAAGAGTCAGTTAATAATTAGTAATATGCTCTGATGAACAACAATATAATTGAATGGAATGAAAGGCTGAGGTTATTCGGAGAAAGGAATTTAGAACTAATCTGGCTAGTATGACGGTACCACGGACTGACAGTCTCCGCATGTCAGCAGCACAAAGAAAGAGAGCAAACTAATATCAGTTAGTGAACCACTGAAATGGTAGCAGCACCAGATGACTGTTTATATTCTAATCTAGGTGCTCTTCAGATGCGCACACAGACGATCTGACCTGGGAGGACATTCAGGATGCTGAGATAAGAATCAGATCACTTCTATCATTTAGCCAAATGGGGTTTCAAAAATTCTGTAGCTCACTACACTTCATAATGCAACATGTAGTGAAATTAATCAAATTCACACGAACTCCAATTTGTGATATTCAATTCTTTTCAATCCATGAATAATTTATTATTATTATTATTATTAATATTATTTTGATCACAGCTTGATTCCATACCATATTCTTGGAACAAGTATGGAATTCTCCGCATGTGATATCAGTAGCCCAAATTTTGAAGGCTCACCATAAATATCAGGTGTGCGTCGGCAGGAGATCGAACTCCGGACCATGTGCATGGTCGGCGAGAGTCCTAACCGCTGTGCTGCCGACACACACACACCCATCCAGACATTAATAACCAACCAAAATCCGACTGATCAACAAATTTGTAGACGAAAATGGAGATGATCCGGCCTACGTTGAGTAGGCCGTTGAATGACATCGCACACCAGGCCATTACTCAAGTGGAATCCCAATGGGAAGCGATGAGTGAGTTGTCAATGTGAGAGTGATATAGAGGACACCATGCGAAGAGGTGATGACAGATTATGAGTAATCGTGGGGTCAGATAAAGAGGATAGCAGAAAATAGGACAAAGTGGGGATGTGCTGCTGAAGCCCTATGCTCCACTCGGAACCCAAGGGGATAATAATAAATAATAAGAAGACATTAGTGATGAAAACAAAACAAAACGACTCCCTTTTTTCGGCGAATTCATTTTCCTGCCCAGTTGTAAAAACCCAGTAATATACAATCTGTTTTTCACCAATGAAAGAGTGCAGTAAAAAAAAAAGTGATGAGTTGTTGTCATGGTCATATTTTTTTAATTAATATTGGTCAATGCATGTGAGGACTTGAATAAGTGTATTAGAGTTACCTAAGAAGATGAATAACTTAATAAATCAGCTGTGTTCAAGATGTACATAGAAACAAAGGGATTTGTGGAATTATGTAAGAGTTCTAAAGAAGTACAAAAGGTTATAGGAATTTAGAAAAACAATTAAACAAAAATCAAGTTATCGGAAATCCATTTACACATTGAATAATATTCATAACTATGATTATAACATCTCATCAAATTTGTTACTATCCTGTTCCTTGAAAGTCGTTATATATAAATGTGATTCTACAGCTGAGAAGGAAAATGAATTCGCCGAAAATTACCTCTTTGCTAAACTCCGCGTCTCCATTTTATATTCAATTCTAGTCGTTTCATCTCTCGGCTAGGCTAAATAGATTTATAAGCAATTAATTCATTAAGATTTCTGTCATTTCTAATTTATGTGAATATTTACTCAGAATATTCACTGATTAGGATTGATACTCGATTGGTTATGAGGGGGATTTCTTGTTACAAATTGGTCGTTTCAACCGTTAAATGTTTGAAACAGCCATGTGGTGCTTCTCAGGCTTTCAACAGCTGGGTTATAAATTACGCAATAAACACATTAACATTTCAACGAGTTGATTAGTACATTCGTTAAATATATCAGATCACAATACGAAGAAGCTAATCGCTGCTCCTCTCATGGTGCCTGCTTATTTCTTGTGAAATCAAAATACTGATGACAGATTTGTCATATCTTTTATCATGCGACACAGCGACGTCCACAAACTGAATTACTGAAACCTACATGACCAACGAAAACTTGTGCTTGTCTGTATGTCAACTCTTTAAATAGATATGGCATTTCTGGTAGATTAATTTAAAGCATTATTAAGGATTCCCTCATGACCTGACATCAGTTAGAGAACCATTGGGAAACCAGCCAGGGAGTACTGGACAGCTGTCTCGTCCCAGTTTGGGACTCTTCATCAGGGGTTCTGCCGCCAGGGTTCGAACCCAGGACCTATTAAAATTGTGGAACAGAATAATCATACGTGGCAACGTATCCAGATAGATGAAATAATTGTTTCGACAAAGAAAGGAAGACGAAATTTGCAGTAAAAAATGATATCATCATTCTATTTCACAGGTTCTCCTCATCAGCTAACTGTAAACTACTACCTGAAATTACAATGCCAATTATAAATAATGACATTTCATACTTCATTGCTTGAAAGGTAATAGAGAAGACATTATAAGGTGAACAACGCATCCGGAATATAAGGATTATAATTTCTAGTTTAGAGGATGAAAGCAGAAATAAAAAGATGCTTCCCTGCGGCCAATCTGGTGACACTATACAGTACTACATGCTCTATAAGGCAATCGAAACTGGATAAGTACCCTGCTGATGTTACTACCATCTGCATTTTTAAACTTACGTGCACCTGCGGTAGCAAGTACGTTGGAAGGAGAGAAAGAAGGGCTTCTATCCACTGTTTTCAGAACATATTCCGAAAACCTTAGGCTGAAAAGGAAGCAGATATTTACGAAGTGCAGTTACCAGACACACCTTGTGGATACGGGTCATTTTGTCGAGATTTGCAAATCCTATTTTTGAAAAATATTAAACGTATGAAGGACAGCGAATCTACTAAGATTTTCTGAAGCAAATACAGCAATCAAACGTCTCAGACCAAACTTATGCATACAGAAAGAGAGTGTAGTCAATCTGTCACTACCTTGGTAACCATATCACTTTCATTACACTGATTAGTCATACACACTGATGGGCTCAACTCACGAAGCAAGTTTTCAAACTGATGAAATTCGACCTTCTTGAGTTGCCATATTGACACCGTTTTTTAGATTTTTCTGTTTTCTGTCTTCTCTCACCATCCCCCGCCCTTTTTTCCATTTTCATAGTTTTACAGTATATAAATTGATGGTGACTTAAACTAAAATAATTGTAATCCTTATATTCCAGATGCGTTGTTCACCTTTTAATGTCTTCTCTATTACCTTTCAAGCAATGAAGTATGAAATGTCATTATTTATAATTGGCATTGTAATTTCAGGTAGTAGTTTACAGTTAGCTGATGAGGAGAACCTGTGAAGTAGAATGATGATGGCATCATTTTATACTGCATATCTGGTCTCACTTTCTCTATCAAAAATTTATCGAAGGAACCAAATGTATGAATTTTTTGAAATAATTATTCCTGAGATATTCAGTAAAATGTGGCACTGGCTAAAAAATCAAACCAACTACCCGAAGTCTTTATTCATTTATTTATATATTTGAGTCTCAAAATGTACTGCTGAAGTATAATTCGACTGTGGGTAAAATTTATTTTGATAAAGTCGCACAATAATATACAGTAATATTTACCGATGACTTTAGATCACAATTTATGGCTCATAATCATATCAAGGTACTCCTCACACGACTTCCTAACTTCATTTATATAATTCCATTATTTTTCATCGCTTGATTTGATTGGTAGTGGTATTCTCCATATTTCGGGTATGAGTGATGAATCATTCCTATTGCATGTGTTGGGTGTAGACTCGATGAACAAGGATTCAGTAATCAACCTCTTTCGCTCTCCACCCACCTAGATTACTTTTTAGAATTTTAACCCTCTCCCACCCACCCTATTGTGTGGTTGTGTGTTAGCGCATGCATTGCAATTGCTGAGCTTTTCTCTAAATTACTTATCTTTTCAGGGTCAACCATTCTTCCCTTAGCTAAATTCTTATGTTCTGACAATCTGACTACGCCTGACCTAATGGTTTGACCTATGTAGTTGACCTCACAGTCATTTCAGGGTATTTTGTAAATTAAATTATTTTGTCTAATTGAGTCAATCTACAGGGTTATTCAACCTACCCACAAAGCTTATCCTATCTGAGTGAGTTTGTAGGGGTTAAATGCCACTGTAATTCCTGCTTCACTAAGAATCCTATATAGGGTCTCAGATGTCCTCTCCGTATATGGTAGGACTGAAGATGCCTTATATCCTCTCTATTTCATGTTATCATTATTCGTCTCGCCATTAATTTTATTTTGCTTTTGACCTTTTTTGATCTTCCTAATGAATTTTATAGGTTAGTTATTTGATACCAACGCTTCTTCTTCTATCTGTTTTATTTCATCATTTAGGTCTTTTCTTGTGCCACTTAGTACTACTGCTCGGTTTGTTAAACACTTAACTAAGCCTGCCTTAACAGTTAACGCATGAGATGAATTGAAGTCTAAATATCTTTTAGAATGCTTTAGCTTTTTATAAACGCTAGTGTGCAGTTTACCTTCTTCTATTCGTTTTATTTTACAATCTAACACTTGTTCATTTTCCGATTCAAATGTGAATATTGTTCCCTTTACTAGCGAATTCATATATGTGAAGAAATTAGCGATATATCTCCACCATATTTTTGAAGTAGGATTAAACGTATTAAGAGCACTACTTTCCCTAGCTGTCCATAAATATATATATATATATATTTTGCCTTGGAATTTAAAGATAGTAGATGTGAGTGAGACATAACTGAATCCCTAAAATAATTTCCTCAATGGGCAGCTTCGTCCTATGAGTGGGTTCAGGATTTGCAGTTAGTTCTCCTCTAACTACCTTTAAGACCATATTGATTGGTATATTAGTATGGAGACTAGTTATATCAAAACTAACTATTGCTTCATCATTCATCAATGATACTCTTGAGGTATTTTTTCAAATTGACTTTCAGCCGAAATGTCATGCATTTTTTCAAAGGAGATACAGAAGAATTATTAATATGGGATTGGTTTGAGCATCGGATCAGACAGTATTGTGTCAAGCAATCTACCGTCAGTTATCATTTTACCTGAAGATCCTGGACGACATGAAAATATTGTGTAATAAATTCTGCTGAAACTTCTGTACACTGTACGAACACTCTCCAAAATAAACCTGTTACTATTATTAGTCAGACAAATGGTTTACAATGTTTGTGACCTATTACCCTCTAAGTTGCTTGAGTCAAATGAACGGCCGTGCTTAAAAATTTATTAGTTATATTGTATTTCTAAAACACCATAGTAAATTTAAGGAGTAGCGATACATTGGAAACGAATGTATCAATTACCATGCAGTAAGCAGATGCGCGTCGGGGGCACAGGGGTAGACTGCTCGCCGACCATGCATGCGGTCCGGGGTTCGATCCCCGGACGACGCACTTCCAAACCTCACCAGGCCAGTAATAAGACTATTGAAAACGGAAGGTTTGGCATGAGGCTAGCGACCCCATTCCGAAAAAATAAACAGTAGTGCTACTGAAACTTCAAGCCTCTAGCTCGAAGCCCTATGTTCCACTGGGAACGTAAAGGAATAAAAAAAAAGCAGATGCGTGGAAAAGTGAATCCAAACCCACTTTATCAACCCTAACCCTAATATCTGCCTAATTTAATCAACCTAACATTAACTTCACCAACGAACCTAACACTTTCGTGATTAGAAGTTAATTGATGGATGATGACTGTCAGTGGAATCCAGAATGCGCATTTCATCCTATTTCGTGATTGTAGGGTCTTTCAAATTGGTTTGACTAAATTGATTTACCTGTGAGTTCCAGAGTTATTATTAATGTGTCCACTGTACTGGGTCGTACTGTTTTCAACTTCGCCAACACCATCTTTAAGTGACTATATGCAACTGTGTTAGTAAAACCACGCAGTGATAATCTAGACGCAGCTGGTTTGAATTCCCCATCGTCCCAGATTTTCCTAATATTTCATCATTTCTCCTACAAAGACAAGGCAACCTCCGACATCCATCTTACCCAACAAACTAATAACCTCTCCTACTTAATCCACATGTGTGATTAGCCTAGACCACCAATAATATTAAATATATGATAGATTCACACACATAACATAACACTAGGAGAAAGGAGAATTCATTCAACCTTAACCGAAAAATATTGTTTATCAAATTCTCAACTCAGTCTGTTACTATTATTATTATTATTATTATTTTATTTTTTACGGGTTGATTATTTTATTATCATTATATAAAGGTCACCTAGACATTTCCGTTCATTTTAGTTGTTTTGCTCTAGGTGATATCTATCTGGTCCAGACAAAACATGACGTTTGATGATGATGGGCAACCTGAAACAGTTTATCCCTTACCTTAACATTCATTTAGCCTTAGTTTAGCCATTCATTCCACTACGGGGACCAATCAAATTCCAGTTTAGACTATCAGTCAAATAAACATTATTTTTATTGGCTGGGAATTCATCTATTAAACTATGGACAAAGGGTAGAGAGGAAAACGTTAGGACTACTAAAAGCATACAGGCATACTTAAGTATTTGTGAATGACTCATTCTTTATTATTATTTTTTAAATCTGTTTGCAATAGCTGTCATACCTCCTAGTGTTATCGATTTGCCTAGGCAGTAACAATTTTTTTGCGGCTAACTTTAATGCTATCATTTCGTCGACTGGTAGTAGTCAGTGTTTAATTTTATTCTCTTCAGATTAACAACACTGGTAAAATCAAAAACGGAAAGTTGAATTTTTTTTAGAACAGGAAAATGTAATTCTGCCTGATTTTCGTCAGGCTAGATGTTGGGTAGATAGATAAGCCTTCAGTAAACACTTTTTAACGAGCAATTAAAGAAGTGCTATCTTAATAATAATAATAATAATAATAATAATAATAATAATAATAATAATAATAATAATAATAACAATAATAATAATTAAAAAAAACCAAAGCTAAGAAATCAAACCAAACTAGGACCATGGTAAATGTAGAGGTTGAATTAGATTCTTTTGAACACGTACTTTCAGCTTTTCCATGCATATGGTGAAGACTGCTGCAGTACAAAGAAGTCAGAAACACACTGTCCTTCGACGATTTTCGTTTGCTTCGTAATTGTATGTGTCGGCTGAGGTTCTGTAATAGGTGTGTTGAAGAGGTGTTCAGTTATGGCGCTTCTCATTGAACCATTGCCTCTTCTTTTCAGTCACGATGGGTAATGTTCTCTAACACGTTTTGATAGGACTAGCATAGAACGATCTATGTACCTAGCTCCACACGACCGGGTGAACTTATAAATCACATTGAAGTGGTCACATGTGCAGAAGTTTGTCATTGTTTCGAAGCAGTGGGCGGCTAGAGAATATCACTTTTGGAGTTGCTGCTGGAACTGGGGATCCTCCTCTCAGGGATATACGCAACTAAGTCTCCGGTGAAGTCCAGATTCAAATATAGTGTTTTCTTTGGTCTTGAGGAACATTCTTCTCTTTTACGCTTTGGTTTCATGTACTTCTCCACGAAACGTGCTGAGTATCCATTTTGAGCCAGGATGTTTTTGAGAGATAAAAGCTCTTCTAAGAAGTCACTGCCTCAAATTCTTCTGATATTCTTACACCTGAATTCGTTGAGCACCTATTTTACATATGATGCAACTATTTTCTATGCCTGGTAATACTGTTTCTAAGCCCATTGTAATTTATATTCACACCGTCAAACTTCGACACCAGGTTGAAAATTATTGTCACCTTTAACCCCCTTCATTATTATTATTATTCGGAATTGAAAAAAAAAAATAATAATAGCATACATGTAAACTCGTGCTGCTTTTGAGAATGAAGTCTCCGAAAAGATATTCCACTCTGATGAGTTCTGATGGGTATTTTCCACGATTTGAATATTAGTTAACATTGTAATGGCGCAACTATTTGTTACTGTATGCAGACGAATTATTCCGATTATCTCAACAGTTTGGGGATTTTCGTTTTCCAATAAAGCCAGATGGTAGCATGAAAACAAATTTGCATGGAAAAAGCACTTGGACAGGACAATATACACATTTTCACAGCTTCATTCCTATCAAGTATAAAAGAAATTTAGTGAAGACCCTCAGCCACAGACTTAGAGCTATATGCTCAGAAAAAGTAATTGAAGATGAATTAAGCATGGTATATGATACTTTGATCGAAAATGGCTATCCCGAAAAATTTATCAAGAAACATATGGCAAAGAAAAGGAGCACTCACTATCTGTAAAAAAGAAGCCTCCTTATATACGACTACAATTCATGGGCGATATACCAAGCCAGATAGTTGCGAAGAAATTAAGAAAATCAGTTCAAAGAACTTTTACTGCTGGCGAACTACACGTCTTATTCTCTACATGACCGATGGTGATTCCTCGACTGAAAGATGAAGTACCTAGACTGGCCACTTCTAATTGTATCTATCAATTCAACTGCGCTTGTGGCGCCAGTTATATTGGCCGTTGCTCTAGGGACTTGATTTTTCGTGCTCAAGAACATCTCCCAGCATGGCTAAGTAAAGGTGTAGTGAAAACTATTAACAGCTCGATATCGGAACACCTGGTGCAAATAGGACACAAAGCCAGCGTAGATGAATCCTTCTCTATATTATACCGGGTGCCAAATAAATTACCAAAAACACCGAAGCACCGCAGGCTCCAAACAGCAGAGGCTATTGCGATTCGCCTCAAACAACCAGCACTCTGTGTCCAAAAGAAGCAAGTGCAACCCCTACTATTGCCCTGGCCTTCAGTAGAAGCTATAAACTCATGAATTTGTACTATTATCTTTCTTAATGTTTCTGACATTCAGCTTATTCTATGTTGATGCGATTCAGGTGTAATTTATCAATATTATTGATTTGATGTTATTTCAACATTAATGTAGTTTATAACACTAACTCATTCATTCACTATAATGTATGTATAAATGTAGAGCCTGATGATGAAGGGGTTATCAAAAAGAGTACTCTTTGTTCAGTACCCATTCTTCTGAAAATTCATTATTAGTGGAAATACTTTGCACACTTTCTTGAAGCTTCAGTATGCACATTGATAACCTGGAGGACTTGTTTTGGTTGGTGACTGACAAATAGAGAAAGATTTACCTTGCCAATATTATAAGATGAAATACGCATTAGGAAAAACTAACCCACAAAATCGCTTCTATTGTGCTACTACAACCCTCTTTTGAATAAAGTGAGGCCGGCAGTGGTTTGTTCGTTAGCTGCTCATCAGCTGCATATAGCCTAAAAAAAAATAAATATAAAGTTAATGGACACAACAGTTTCAAAATATACACGAATCCAAGACGATATCAGATAACAAGGCAGACTCCAAACTCAATAAACGGTGCTCAGAAAATTAAACTTATGCAGTGCAGACATACAAGGCTCAATTTTAAACGAAAATAAATGATTAAAAGCAATGGCAAAGGAGTTATGTCATCAAGACCAGAGGTTAGTAAGATGGTGAGTAACTACTAAACTGAGTAAAGAGTTTGGTGAGATGAATTAACAAAGGATTACTCAATCCAATGAAAGAGAGAACGAAAGAATCTGTTCACGATCGAGGATAAGGAAGGACTGAGAACTTCTTCATTCTTCACTAGTTTGATTGCGATTACTTCGGAAAACATGAGGAGAATTGATCTATTTTGTTTATTAATTACTTTAAAGGATTTTGAAATATCCACCTCATGATTCGTACTGACGAGATATCTGGCTAAGGCGCTGTTAAAAGCAATGTTGTTCCCTTCAGAGACGTAGGCTTCTTGATACATGTTCACAAAATCAAAACTGTCTCCCTCTGCCTTATCTCCCACCAATACAACTAACTCCTACCGAAAATACATGTCAATTTGTATACATAATTACAGTTAACATGATAAGGGTATCTGTCTACTCTCGATTGCAACAAAGATCACGTCGACCAATGACTGGGAACCAACTCATCTGCAGAATACGTTTCGCCTTGTCAGGTAGTCATTCTTCTCCTGCCTACTCCTACAATACTGACACCTTCAAAATCGAGCTGAACGAAGACAGACTCTTTTAACCAGTGTCCTTTCGTTGCACTCCTCTCTCATCGATTAACACTCGAAAGTGGTTTCAATACAAATTAAAGTTGGTAGGAAACTAATAGAGAAATTCGACTCAGCCTCCTGTTACCAGACTCTGTGTAGTCTTCATCGACACGACTTAATCTAATTATCTACAGCTGCTGTGTACACGTCTGTTATCTATGAAATACACAGGCTGTGTGATTTCCTCACTTGAAAATTTCACTATATGAGAATATACTGGCTGGTATTAAAGCGAATACTTCTCCATTGTGCGTCTACCCCCACCCCCCCCCACCACCACCACCACCAACACGCCAATTTGTGTGAATTATCCTGAAAACTGTTTCCCTGTTTGTTGTTTTTCCCAGGTTGGTTTCTTTTCTCCTCTCCACTTGTTGTTCGATATAAATCTCTCTTGAAGTGCAGATAGTTCATTTTTCTTCCTTTTTATGCATATATATATGTATGTATGTATGTATAAGAAGATGAAGTGTAGTCATAACTTACATGCACTGACCTGATTTCTCACAAATCTTGTTGGCGTAAACATTATCTACACAGACTTCAAGTATGGTGATATTTTATAGTGCAGTGTTAATTAATTATTAATATGAAGTGAACACAACGAATATTGTGGAAAAATTGATTTTATATTACAAGTGTAATGACGGATTGATATCGGTTGTAGAAGCAATCGTAAAGTAGTAGGGAGTACTGGAGAGCTGTTTCCCAGGTCCTAGTTTGAGACTCACCACCAGTACTCAACCACCATCAGAGTTCGAACCAAGGACCTTCCGTTTACAAGTTGAGCTTGTAGAACATTCAAACACTTAGGCTGGATTCCAGTGTCTGATGAATTCTAACTACTGTAAATGCGAGGTTCTAGCGCCACAAACGTACACTGTCCTCTGGCAAGTTCTCGTTGGTCTCACTGGTCACGACTTCCCACTGCAACTCCAGTCAACTAGCTTCATCCAGCTGCAATCAGTCACTGGCAGGCATCAGACCAATTTTCACGAGTTTGTTTGTTTATATCTGATTTGTCCCACGTTTGATCACTCGTAGATGTCAGACAGTAGATTAGTCCTGAGTAAGCCTACTTTGAGTTTACCTTCGGAAAGACAATATTTCAAGAGCAGTAAAATTAATTCATATGATTAACAACAAAATTATTTCATTGCTTAGTGTTCTGACGGAAGGTACATTGGGGCTTCAAGCTTCTGTTGTGAAGTTTCAATTTCAGTGGCGTTTATCTACTTTACAGAGTGGTGTTGATAGCCTCACTCCCACTCTTCTGTCTTCACCGAACTTACTATCAGCCATTCGAGGTTTACCAGTGAACAAATACTCGCCGATGAATTGGTAGAAGTTAGAATTCATGGAGTGGCCATTGAGGAGTCGGCTCCCAATGGCTGAGCGATCTAAGAGCTTCCCTTGTAACCGGAACGTCCTGTCTTCCAACACTGGCTGTGACTGCGTACTACTGATGAGTGGTCCCAAACGAGGATATAGGTGACAGCTGTCAAGTATTCCTCACTGATTTTCAAATGCTTCTCTAACTGATATCAATCCGTGGGCCAACTTCACACAAACAGAATTCCTACAAACAAACTTTCAAAAGTGTGTTCTTTATTCGCTTATTGATTATGATACTATTCAATTCTTCTACAGATGCTCTCCATTTGCTTTCGAAATAAACATAACGTGTAATATTCGTTAACAAAGTTTACCAATAACCGTGTTATTTATTGGTCATGTGATTGACGGTAGAAAACTGACAGAATCAGTGAAAGCAGCTGGACAGCTGTTATGCTTTGAAGGGATTTTGTTTGATTGCATGGAGGATTTAATCATGAGGTGACATCAGTTAGAAAACCACTGGAAAACCTGGGAGTATTGGACAACTGTTTCGTTCTATTTTGGGACTCTTCATCAGTATGCACCCACTGGGATTCGAACCCTTGTAACCAGAAGGTCCTGTGTTCGAATCACGGTTGGTGCATACTGCTGAAGAGTCCCAAACTAGGACGAAACAGCTGTCCAATACTCCCAGGTTTTCCAGTGGTTCTCTAACTGATGTCAGCTCATGATTGAATCCTCCATATATTATATGCATTTTGGAGTATTTCAGGTGTGTTCGTGGTTGAGTGTGTGTGTGTGTTTATGGTTTCACTACACAGTGAAACTTAATTGACTTAAAAGCACACCTGCGATAAACAACTATGACCAGTCTGCATGAAAAGTGAACATCGATCATACTATGTGCATAAGTAGATGAACACGTCATAGTCTTAGCGTGTCAATAAAGCCTATAATTAGTAATTTACACTCAGACTAATCTTGTGTGTTTAGATGATTTGATAGGGTTGACTAATCATCATTTCAAATTAAATAGACAAATGACTGTTTCTCAAAATTCTCGACAACCGTCATTATCAAGTTCGAATATGGATTAAGATAATTTGAAGAACCAATGTAAACCTGCAAAGGGTACTGTCCATCTGTTCCCGTTGTTCTAGTTCGAGACTCATCGCGAGTACATACCTACCACCAGGGTTCGTATGAAAGACCGTCCGGTCACAAGTCAAGCTCGTAGACCATTCAGCCACTGGTAATCGACTCCTGTGAATGACCACCACATGAAATCGAACTCCTGCCAATTCATGATGTTTAGCTCGACTAGCACCAACCGATGTCATCCAAGGTGAGTATTTATCCTCACTCCCGACAGAGTGGATACGACGGGGCACGATTTCTCACTACAACTCCCTACAGGCAACTTAATCTACTTCATTCCAAAAACAGTACTACTTATAATACAGAATGGAATTCTCAACATTTGTCACAACACCTTGCCTCTGATTTACTCAAAATATAAATAAAATTAAAAATTAAAACAAAATTAACCTGAGGAATTCGTCCACGTTTACGATATAAAGTCAAAAATATTCGAAGCACGAATTGAGAATGTTAAATATAACAATAGTAATAGTAATAATAATAATAATAATAATAATAATAACAGTGAGTTTGTTTCAAACAGTATTATCGATTCAGTTTGGAAACTTTAGCATGTTGTAGATTATTATTGAATCTAATAATCTGTTGATATAGCAGTATAGTGAGGGGAAATAACAAAATTAACAGTTCTAACACAGCTTAAATTATGTTCACACTTATGGAAAACAACAATAAACAAAAACAAAACAATTGAGAGAATTATGAAGGGTTGATGTTGTAAGGGTGGAGGAAATGGTTTATTTATTAGTACAAAGAAGGTTAGTTAGTCAGTTCATACCTGACACCATTTTCATCACATAGAGTACGCGCTTCCAAATATGTTATATATGGTGGAATTACTTTTATACTTGGACGTACGTGGATAAAGTCTTCTGAGGAAAAGACTTCTTGTTTCACCTGAGGAGGAGACACAAGATTGGAGCTGGGGTTAAGTAGAGTGGGTGCTCAGAGTCTGACAAAATTCCTTTATCAAATTTGTTGCATGACATCAGGTGTCTATCAGTGACAATGTCAATGATATGGCCCAATGGGATACCACTCGTCCTGCTGACTGACAGTCTTCAGAGTTCTACGAATTACGACATGGTCTTTTTAAGTAATCCAGGAGAGAATAAGCATGGGTGAACAGTAAAGAAGAATAGATAAAATACACGAGTTGACAAACTGTCAGAGGAGTGAGTGGTTTGGTTATGCCTGAGTGCCTCAATTTCTTAATGTGAATAGTCAGACGAAATATTCATTTAGAAATCGCTAAGACATGGGAATACCAGGATAGGTCAGAAGAAAGAATTAATCCAAGACACTGAACTTCAGACTTGGTGGGACTATGTATTGTCGACATTTTTAATGAACATCGAGCTATATTTCATCTTTTGTTTAGTAATGTAGCACAACTGATTACGATTCGTAAAACTATATACTACTAATAGATTGATATGATTAGTTGTTTGCCACTCACATCAACCAGTGGGGCTTATCGGCCAGCCAGATCGAGGTATGTATGTGTGTGTGTGTGTTAACATCGGACAGCCATTATGCTGTTTCGCAGCCGACCTCATCATTAGTATAATCGGTTTAAACTTAGATCAATGAACCGAATGAATTTAAACCATCCGACTTCTGGTTAGCCACTTGGGCCAGCTGGTAACACTATACGTCGAATTCGGCATCGAATTTCGGTTTCTCGAAGAAGAAAACTGTGATGAAATCTCACAGTGAAATGTGTAAACTGAAGATTAATTTACAAATTGTGAATTTCATGAATTACGATTTGTACATTTCATAGATGTGCACTTGCTAATATCAACGAGAAAGTTACACTTTTTTGATGTAGGTGTCGTTATGAGACGATAAAGAAGTGCCAGAGATCCGTCGAAAACCATGGTGTATTGGACAGCTGTTTCATCTTGGGTTGTTCATCATCCACTAGGTGTATAAGTCAGGACATTCTGCTCCCCAGGTCAAACTCCTTGGGCAAGAATTCAGTGAGCTAGGAGTACTAGCTTTGTTCTTGTAGGCTTGTCATATATATATATAGCAACAAGCAGTTCTGAGGACGAACCAATAAAGAAGCTGTTGCCCAACAGATGGATCAGACGAACATACGTGGGAGACTGTCGAGTAATTTCATGTGCCAGACAGATCCTCGGCGGAAACTTAATGGGAAACGATGAATTAACCTTCTATCAGATGATGGCATGGAGAAGATCGTTTGCGCAGATGACAGCTTATTAGCAGTCTTGGAGACAGTTGAAGTCCTGTGTTCTAATCGAAACCTAAGGAAATGATAATAATAATAATAATAATAATAATAATAATATGTACGTATGGAAATTGTCCCTACATTGGGCATTGTGGGAAATCACCTATCTTCTTGTGCATACATACTACTTATTCAACTTATACGCATTTTGTTTCTCCAGATTTCTCTTTTTTCTCAAGAGTACTTAAAATAAACCGAATGTTTTACAACTTTGTGCACTTTCTAGATATGTACTAATCTTGCTAAAACCAATCAGTCAAATTTTCAATAAACCAATAGTAATTCAGTAATGGATCATTATGTCTACACTCATATAGACGTACTTTGAATTTGAAGGTCGTTTCTGTCCCCCACATAGTAATGATTGTGTTCATATGAAAATAGTATAATAGTTGAATGACTTTGGAGCATTTCACAATAAATATTTATGTCAGCAGACAAACAATAGACTTTTTTTCCCTTTGTGATTAGACAATGATTTACTGCGCGTTAGAAGTGCCTACTAGTTCGAAAATGGTTCTCATGACAGCTGATAAAAAAGGGCAAAACACCATTCAACTTTTTAAGGACACCTGTTTCGTCTTAGTTTGGGGCTCTTCAACAGAATCTGGAATTCAAAGGCCATTAGATCGGGTCCCAGTGGCTTAATGATCTATGCGCTCGCCTTCTATTCAGAAAGTGCTGTGTTCGAGACCCCCCCTCCCGAGTATGTGCCACTGAAGAGTCCTAAGTTAGAATGAAATGGATGTCCAATGTGGTTAACTCTAAACTATGGTTACCCAAAACGAAACTACCAGTTATAAAAAAGACAACAGCCTTGAGCAACCAACTAGGTGAGTCCCTAGTATATAGGCGGAATTATGGATACCGTACACGAACTAAGTGGCAGATTCCATCCAAATCTAGTATTTAACTGCTGTTTGGAGAACAGACCCGTAGGAAACGGGGGGGGGTTGAGAAGACGCATAGATGTCTAGGAGTAATACATGTACAGAGATACACAGCCTCTATTGATGGGTTACGTGCAGGTGTCCAGTCTACCGTGGTAGAAACTCCGTTCGATTTTGTTAATCCTGTGGATGGGATTCACACAAATTCCATAGAATATTTATGCAGTCACTAATTGATTCTATGGAACTTTAATCCGAGATCACGTGATTGGTCAGGTTCACAAGTTAACAACATGGCTCTTCAGGGTGTATTTGTGCAGAAGACGTGTTGGCGAGTTATTCAAATGCATTAGATCAACGAATTGAGAATTTTATTTCTATGGCTTACAAGTAAGTATTCCGTGAAATATCTGAAGACGAATTACAGCGATTCAAGTCAACAATCATGGACTGCTGCCACCAATACTTGAATACAAAATCAAAAGTCCGCAACCACCTAACGAAGCGGCACCGAAAAGAATTAGAACAGTTGAGAGATAACAAAGATCTGCTTATAACTCAGCCCGACAAGGGTGCTGATGTAGTGCTTCTGAATAGAAGAGACTACATCGAGAAAATGAACGATATACTGTCGAATGAAGATAAATTTTCCCATCCATCCAATGAACGAAACAAGACGGAACAGACTGAGAAGCAGCTCACAGACGTCTTGAAGAGAATGAAGGCCAGTCAACTAATCAGTGGGGATATCTACAACCAGATCCAGCCAACAGGTCCAATAATACCATGACTTTATGGTCTGCCAAAGGTACACAAGTTTGGTCACCCACTTCGCCCAATTCTGGATATCTCAGGTTCCCCTTACCAATCTATTGCAAAGTGGCTAGCAGATATTCTGGAACCTGACTAGTGACTGACTGCAGCAGGACACAGTTGTGTGTATGGAGTTTTAGTGAGTATTTGTGACTAGCGGGGTCCACCTGGTCAAGAGTCAGTGAGTCAGCTTGCAGTGACTCAATGGTTTACGAGATTTCCTTGAAATCGAAAGGTGCAGAGTTCGAAATGCAGTGTGTTTGCATTGACGATGAGCGGTGCCAAACTAGGACGTCGGGAATAGTTGTCCAGTACTCCCTACTGCTTTTCTACTGCTTCTCGAACTGATGATATCTCTGTCGATGATCCCACCTGAAATAAGTTTGTTTTCATAAATCACAGATCGAGTAGGTTAAATTTCACCAGAATTTCCTGTGAAAACCAAAATTATTCAAACCACACATACACACACACACATACAATATGTCGTCGATCTGCTTGATGCCATGAATGATAATCAAGAAAGGAAGAGTAAATGCATAGAACCACATACTACCGATTGACTGAGATGAATTCGTTAGTTTCATACCATTGACATCAACCAGTAATAGTGTGTGATAAAAGAAGTCAAGACAGGGAAGCCAAAGTATTTCTTCAAGTGATCAAACCGCTATTTATACAATTATCGTTTATATTCTTTAACCAATCACTGGGCGTGTGAGTTTGATTTGCATTAAATGATTTCAAATGGAATGTTCAAATACACACAGTATTCTGTTGTTAATGCCGCATTGAACTGTGAGAATATATGAGAATAAAATTAGTGTTGGAACATATTCTCTGTATCAGACCACCACAGTACAAGCAATTACTAGCTACCTAGTCAGGCCAATCCGCAAATTGTCAATTAGACATGACGTGTTACCAGTTCCTCGAAAGTAGGTAACCAGAATTCAGAGGGTTTCAAGTGGTTCTCTTTCCCCAGTTGAGGCATAACACTGATAATCAGCTTGGCCACAAACGAGCAAAACGGCCGTCTATACGTGTGTAGATCACTTCAATCTGGCTAGAAAACACTGTCGGTGGACATCAGTAGTACTCAAGAGCTCAACTGAATCAATCAGTAGTATCAGTTTGTATTCAGACAGTAGGTTGGAATTCAGTACAATCCAACTCTCACCAACTAACAACATATAAAGAGTTCACACACACACAGTCACCACTGGTGTCATTCATTCCCTTCACCGTAGAAATCGCTTGATTTTACAAAGAAGACAATCCTCATTATCAATAAACGGTATTAATCAATTGAATACTCCGAAGATGAAGTTACCAAATTTAGTTGATAAGTTTTTCTCTTCACAAGATTATTCGCCTACACTGATGATATCCATCACGTGAAGTCTATCCTAACATGTGACTATGTGATTGATTTTCATATTTATCTTCCGTGTGTGAGAAAAAAGACGCATTTTGTTGCAATATACACCCAACAGTTGGACGGATATTATCAATAGGCATAAAATTCGCTCTTTAAAAGCTTTTAGCTGAAATTTATCACATTTCGTGTTTTACACACCTCAGAAGACAACCAAGCAGTTTCTGTAGGCTCACTGTAACTGCCCCTGTAGAGCTAGTTATAACTGGTGTACAACTAGGCGGATTCATCGTCGGATTTGTGAACACCACTGAATCTGATTAGGCAAAGGATGGGGTGAAGCGATACTCAACTAGCTACAATACCAGTTTATCTCGTTGAGATTGGACATCAGAATGGTAGTAACCAAGTCTTTAAGTAAGGTTATTTATCGTATTTCACCCAACTCCTCTCATGCTCTATGAGTACCGTTTTACATACATCAGACGGGATAGTCATACATCTCAACAAGCCAAATTTGTATGTGTCCATGAGAAATTAGTGCACCCTCCTCCTTTATCATTAGCCGTCTATATAATGTGTATACAGTCTTAAAAACGATTTCCTTCTATACTTGTAGCTATCCTTTGACTTCAAGTCAGTATCACAAATTTCGGGATAATTTCCGATGTGGACAATTCGAGGAGGTTAGAATTCACTACAATTTCCTGTGAAAAGCAAAATTATTCAAACCACACACACACACGCACAAAATGTGATCGATCTGCTTCATGGCATGAATGGTAATCGAGAAAGCATGTGTGACTGCATAGAACCACATACTAGGGATTGACTGAGATGAGTTGAGTGGTAGAATTCCACTCACATCAGCCAGTATTAGTAGTATTAGTAGTAGTAGTACTTACTAGCTAACTAGTTACCTAGCCAGATCAATGAGATTTTGAACACCGGACCAGGCCTGGCTATTCACCAGTGTAACCGCTTCGACTAAGCTCAGAAGGTCGAACCAGTTGAAACTACTCAATTTCCTTGATCCAGTTATTTTATTGTGATTAATATTCTAGCTAAGTCAATTCAGGTGTTTCTTTCTTCGTTTCCTCACTTAGTTCAATCATCTATTCCTCTTCATCATCATCATCATCATCACCACCATCATTTTACAAATTACCAATCACGTAATTACCCCGACCAAAAAAAGTAACTCTACCTCAATTTCGTGATTACCACCCAGCCTTCCTCAATATTTATACCACTTGTTCAATGACAAGTAGTCATCATACGATCGGTGTAAACCGAATTCATGATTTTCACAATTCGAGGTAACTATTTCAACACAGTTCCCTTCGGACACCAGAACCAGTCAGGATAACACCGTGTGATCTGTTCGATGATACTGGAAATGGTGATCGATAAACCGAGTACAGACACATGAGACCTGTTAGGATGTGAACTGAATAACTTTGGTTTCCTCGGAAGGAAACTGTGGTGAAATTTCACCTTGATTTCACCTTGGTGAAATTACGGATACTTCATTTATGGTGTTACCAGTCCACCCAAGTAGTAGTTAGCCGGAAAACAGGTGGTTTGAATTGATTTGTCTCTCTGAGATGAGTGAGAACTCCTGACACCGCTGATGAACTCGCTCCAAAACAAGCGAAATGGCCACAAGGTGTTTTCATTGTTCTAAACTAGCTAGTTAGCTAGCTAGCAATCACTAGTATGGAGTATTATGATTGGTATAATTTTGGTGTAAAACCATCGTATATGGTTGTGGTGGTGGTGGTGTATGGCCGTTGATGGTGAACTAATTGGTATTTCGCTTGTATGTTTAAAACGAATTCAGTTTTCGTAGGTCATGCAAACATGTCAGTAGCCATACTGTTTCATCTCCAGTGTTTGCAACATCATATGTCGCCATAATAACAATAATAATAATTACAAGAATGGTAATAATATCAACACTCCAGGTTGCGCACAACAGATAGGTCAGTAGTGTACACATAAATAACGTGTAAAAAAAGAAATTAGATATGACACATTTATTGATTTGTTTTTTGTCAGACGAAAAATTCGGTGTGCAATGTAGGCGTCAAGATGATGTGACACAACAGCTGTCCAGTACTCCAGTGCTGGTTATCAATGGTCCTCTAACTGATATCAACCCGTGAGTGGTCAACTCGTAAAAACACAACTAACCCTTACAAACCAAACTATAAAAAATTAATCTGATGTTCGCTAGTGATTAGCTACAGGATGGAGTCTCCTGGAGTGGGATCTAGTGAGAAGTCGTGATCAGTGAGGTCCAATTAGAGGACACGTGTGTGGATGGATGTCCCACCAACGACAATGGTTGGAGTCGCGCTAAGTGACGAATTGGTAGAAGTTAGAATTCATGCACTGGCCATTGAATCGGGTCCCAGTGAGTTGCTGAATGGTATACGAGCTTGCTTGCCTTGTAACCGGAAGGTCCTGGGTATTAATCCCATAGTGGGGGTGCGTACTGACGATGACTCCCAAACTGGGATGCAACAGCAGCTGTCCAGTACTCCAGTGCTGGTTTTCAATGGTTCCCTAACTGATATCAATCCGTGCGTGGTCAACTCGTAAAAACCACACAAAAATTTCGATGTGCAATATAGGCGTCAAGATGATGTGCCACACAAAAGAAATAAAACAAAAACATAGACACCAAGATAAATACAGATGGAGGAGAATGCATAAGGGACTTCCTGTGGGAAGGAAGTGGTAATATTTAACAAGATTAAACAGCATTCATCGAACTACTTTCACAGAAAGAGAAGAAAGATGGAACTTCGATTTAAGAATAGAACTTGTGCACTGTGGTAGAGTAAAATTCCATTCTGGGTAAAATTTATTTTGATAAAGTCTCACAGTGTTGTTATACAGTAATATTTAGTGATGATATGACGAGCACAATTTATGGCTCATAATCATATCAAGGTACTAAGTGTATATATCCACATTGACAATGCAGTCAGTATGGAAATCTTAGCAGGTTACACAGTTGTAAATATAATGTTCTCTTTACGTAGTATGGCTAGGGGAAACCAAAATACAAAAATATAACAGTTATAACAGGGCTCAAACGACTGGTGTTTACAATTAAAAAAAGAAAAAATAAACGAACGGAAATTGAGACGACTACTAATATAACAGGAATAATAACAGTAACTATTGTTCGTATAAGAGTGAAAAGGTTACTTAGTCATCACATAAAGTACGTGACAAATATGGTATGTCCAAGATTTGGTTTATGGGGATTCTCTTTGTTCTTCGAACTCGACCGCTGATTGACATCAGTTAGAAAATCATTGAACACCTGGACGGAGTACTGGATGACTGCTTCGTCCCAATCTGGGACTCACTGGCAATGTGCACTCACTGGAAGGTAGGTCCTGGGTTCGAAACCATGTTGATGCGTTTCACTGGTTCTCCAATTGATATCACGCTATGGTCACACTTCACAAGCAAATTAACTACCGAAAATTGATCTGATGCTATCTATTGACTGGCTGAAGAGGGATAAAGTTACCTGTAGGCGGTTGTAGTGAGAAGCAGCGACCAGTGGTGTCGGGAGTGAGGACGAATACTCTCCCAACTGAGACACTGTCTGGTGACAGTCGCTCTAAAATCGCGAATTCGTAGAAGTTAGAATTCATCGGGTGGTCATCGAGGAGTGGAGTCCCAGTGGTTGAATGGTCTAGTAACTTACCGTGTAGATGGAGGGTACTGTGGGTACTGTACACGATGGGTACGTACTGGTGGTGAATCTCAAGCTAAGACGATGGAAACAGCTGTCCATCACTAACTACCTGGCTTTCCACGGTTCTCTAACTGAATCCAACCAGTTAACAACCCAGGACTCAGTTTCAGTTGCACCAAGCTTATTTATCAAAATATCCTCATGTACCGAGTTAAAAGCAGATGTATAATCTAGGAAGGCACAGAGAACACACTTAGCCCCTCTATCGAAACCGGAAAGGATGTCACGCTTCGTTGTTGTTTGTAATTGTTTGTAATCCTAGTCTCACGTGTGTTTATCAAGCGAAATGAGCGAAATCCTTAAATGTCTATCGATTATTTGTGTTTATGAGAAAACTACTCGGGAAGCTTTGAAATTTAATGGGGAGTTGATACATGTATCTCAATTGTTTCAACATGACTGACTGTCTGATAACACCACTTAAAATTAATCTCGAAGATGTGTTTACCCTCAGTTGTCATATTATTAGCATTTATCTACTTACAGCTGTCTGTGAGATTGGAAGTCTACAGTATATGTCGTTCCAGTCAGATATGTCATTCACTACCTCTCTACTCTCCCTCTCCCTCTCTCTCTCTCTCTCTGTCTGTCTCTCATTCCATCATTTGTTCCCTTGTTTCCTACGTTCCCGACTACGTGAGATTATCCACAATTTTCCACACATCCTTATTATGCATACACTTTGACTCATTTTGTTACTAACTGAGGTAAACGAATAGCCGAAAAATGTCACATCAACACATGAAACCCCATTATCTAGAACATCCTACACAGGCTGCGTGTTCATTCTTCAGCAGAGCATCACAAGTCCTGAGAAGAGTACAAATCACAGTCACTTAATTATAGTCACTGGTATCTGACATCTACTTTCTGAGAGGAGGCCGGAACACTTAAATCTCTCTTCATTTTCATGTCTAGGGGAATTGACTTTAGCCTTCCATTGATTTAAGAGTGATTTCAGTGTTGACCTTCCTAGCATTTTCTCTCCTTCCAGCATATCTTTGAGAAGTCATCAGAAAAGGGCGTTCAAACTACGGTCGAGGAGAAAATGGCTGAAATCCGAATCCTCATGTAGAGTGGCTACCGACTGGAACTCCATCTGTCTGGCCATTCAAAGAGAACATAGAAATTAGCAAACAAACTTCTACTCGTAACTTCACTTCAAAGCCATACAGTTATTCAGGAGAGTTGGTTGACAACATAGTCGTCAGACGTTATTTGTCAGTTTTTTTTTCTTTCCTTCACGTTCCCCAGTGGAAAATAGGGCTTCAAGCTAGTGGCTTTAAGTTTCTGTGGCAGTGTTTATTTTACAGGATGAGGTAGCAAGCCTCCTGCCCAACCTTTCCCCTTTACCAGCATTATTTCTTGCTCAGCGAGGTAAAGGAGTGCGTTGGGCTGGGGTCGAACCCCGGACCATGTGTGCATTGACGGCGAGCGTCCTAACCGATATGCCACCGACGCCCATTAGTCAGTTAGCAACAAAATAATTCAGAGAATATGAGTGACAACAATGTATGGAAAACAGTGAACACATTGGGTATTTCACAGAGTCCAAAACCAATTAGTTAATTGGCGAGTAGTCACTCAGAAATGAGTTTCGAAAAAGTGAAGAGGCTACATTCAATATTTGAGAAAACCATCCTCGACATTTGGGGCCACCGTATTAAGCGGAGCTAAACAAAACGTTCGTGGGAAGTTACGAAAAGAGATACATCTGCTGATACTATTATCCCTATTATTGTCCCTATGGTTCCAAATGGAACATACATCTTCCGAAGCACATCTCCATTTCGTCCTATTCTCTTCAGTCCTTTCCACCTCGCTTCACGACTGGCCACAAGCTTTCATCTCTTACACACACACACACACACTCACACGACCTCACCCTCGTCACTCTCGGATTTACCACCGATTCATAGTTCTCCAGTCGGGCTCCTGTTGAGCAATGGCCTGGAATCCGGACAAATTGGTTCAGTGTTCTACAAGCTCAACTTGTAAACGGAAGGTCCTTGGTTCGAACCCTGATGGTGGTTGAGTACTGGTGGTGAGTCTCAAACTAGGACCTGGGAAACAGCTCTCCAGTACTCCCTACTACTTTACGATTGCTTCTACAACCGATATCAATCCGTCATTACACTTGTAATATAAAATCAATTTTTCCACAATATTCGTTGTGTTCACTTCATATTAATAATTAATTAACACTGCACTATAAAATATCACCATACTTGAAGTCTGTGTAGATAATGTTTACGCCAACAAGATTTGTGAGAAATCAGGTCAGTGCATGTAAGTTATGACTA
This sequence comes from Trichobilharzia regenti, assembly GCA_944472135.2. Lineage (NCBI taxonomy): Eukaryota > Metazoa > Platyhelminthes > Trematoda > Strigeidida > Schistosomatidae > Trichobilharzia > Trichobilharzia regenti. Next base: position 9,931,873 of record OX235270.1, read on the forward strand.
CACTTCATCTTCTTATACATACATACATACATACATACATACATACATATATATATGCATAAAGAGGGAGAAAAATGAACTATCTGCACTTCAAGAGAGATTTATATCGAACAACAAGTGGAGAGAAGAAAAGAAACCAACCTGGGAAAAACAACAAACAGGGAAACAGTTTTCAGGATAATTCACACAAATTGGCGTGGTGATGGTGGCGGTGGTGGTGGTGGGGTGGGGTGGGGGTAGACGCACAATGGAGAAGTATTCGCTTTAATACCAGCCAGTATATTCTCATATAGTGAAATTTTCAAGTGAGGAAATCACACAGCCTGTGTATTTCATAGATAACAGACGTGTACACAGCAGCTGTAGATAATTAGATTAAGTCGTGTCGATGAAGACTACACAGAGTCTGGTAACAAGAGGCTGAGTCGAATTTCTCTATTAGTTTCCTATCAACTTTAATTTGTATTGAAACCACTTTCGAGTGTTAATCGATGAGAGAGGAGTGCAACGAAAGCTCAGTGGATAAAAGAGTCTGTCTTCGTTCAGCTCGATTTTGAAGGTGTCAGTATTGTAGGAGTAGGCAGGAGAAGAATGACTACCTGACAAGGCGAAACGTATTCTGCAGATGAGTTGGTTCCCAGTCATTGGTCGACGTGATCTTTGTTGCAATCGAGAGTAGACAGATACCCTTATCATGTTAACTGTAATTATGTATACAAATTGACATGTATTTTCGGTAGGAGTTAGTTGTATTGGTGGGAGATAAGGCAGAGGGAGACAGTTTTGATTTTGTGAACATGTATCATCATTCAATGGAAAGACATTGCTTTTAACAGTGCCACTGTCAGGCATCTTGTCGATATGAGTAACGAGGTGGAAATCGCAAAATCCTAAATGTAATTAATAGACAAAATAGCACAGTTTTCTGATGTGGTCCAAAGCAATCGCCACCAAACAACTGTATATCGATTTCTGTGTTCAGAAAGAAGCGGCTATCAACTTTCCATTATCCTGGTTGGTGTTTGTGTGTGTATTCTCTCTTTCATTTGGTTACCCAATCTTTTCCTCTAACCTCCCCACACTTTTGACATTGTGTAACTTTACTTTTCTCTCTTTACTACTTATTATTTTTATTGCTCCCTTGGGTTCCTAGTGGAACATAGGGCTTCAACTGCACGTCTCCATTTGCTTCTGTCACCTGCATCCATGTTAGTCCATACTCTTTCAACTCCTCTTCACACGATCTCCTCCATGTCACCCTTGGACGTCCCACACGCCGCTTCCCTTTCGGGCTCTGCTCGAGAGCTTGACGCGCAGTCACCCAACGGTCTCCTCAGTGAGTGTCCGATCCATCTCCACTTTCTCCTGCATATTTTTTGGGCGATTGGTTCTTACTTTGTTTGTTCCCATAGTTCCTTGTTGGTAATTCTTTCCATCTGATCTTAACTATGGAGCGAAGACAGTTGTTGGTTGATAAAGGTCTGTAATAGCCTGCTGGAAATATTCTTTGTGACCCGCCCGCCAAGTTTCTGATCTGTATAGAAGAACTGACTTGACGTTTGTATTGAAAATCCGACCGAATTTTGTTGTTGATTCTGGCTGAGTGACGAAGATTTCCAGATTGGTTTCAGTTGGTTGATGAATGAATGTGTTTCTCGCCCACCACCTGATTCTCGCTCGATTTGACATCCTCGTCCGTTCCTACTTCCTGTAGTTGAGACAATGCTCCCTACATAAGTGAATGAAGCAACCTCTTTCAGATCCCTCGCGTTGATGGTGATTGACGCTGGATGTTGCTGTTGTTGTTATTGTTGGTTATTTTCATAACCTCTGTCTTGTCTATGTTCACTTGGAGCCCTGTCTTCGCCGGCTGCTTCTTCAACCAGTTGGTCGGTCGGTTTTCGTTTGTAAGTCTTCGATTTGGTGTGACATCAAACATAAATCATCCACGCGTGAAATCCAGGTCTTCTAGGTTCTTCACGTCGGTCCAGGATATTCCTGTCTTCTCGTTTCCCACTCACTGTCTGACGCATAATCCAGTCAGTCCACCACAATTAGGAATATCATTGGTGATAATAAGCAAGCACCCTTGTCTGACTCCTGTGTTTACTCTAAACGCCTCACTGAGTTATCCGTTGTGGATGACTTGACACGTGCCGTCGTTGTCGTGCAGCTGTTTAATAAGGTTGATGAATATTTGGGTCACTGTACACCGTAGTACTCGAGTAATTTCCAAATCACTTCACGGTCAACGCTGTCTGTCGAAGGCCTTCTCGAAGTCTATAAATTTGAGGTGGGTATTTGATTACCATTCGATGCTTTGTTCTGTGATGATGATGCGTAGAGTTGCAGTTTGGTCAGAACATGATTTGCCTGACTTTCCTGAATCCAGCTTGTTCTGGTTGGAGTTCTGTCTCCAGTGCGTCCATTAGTCTCTCCAGGATGATGCGACTCAGGATTTTACTTGACGTCGATAGGAGCATGATTCCTCGCCAGTTCTTGCAGAGTGAGTCCTAAGTCGCCCTTCTTTGGCAGTTTCACGAGGTAATCTTTCCTCCTCCCAGACCTTTTGCAATAATGGAGTCAGTATGTCTGCTGTAGTCTCTGGGTCCGCTTCTAGTGCTTCAGGGGGTATTCCATCTGGTCCAACTGCTTTCGCAGCTTTCAGAAGCTTGACTGCATTCAAGACTTCAGCTCTCGTTGGAGGGTTGGTGTCAGCTTGCAGTTGTGTGCGCGCTGTTGTTGGTATTTCTAGACGGGTTGCAGGTGATGGTTGGTTCAAGAGTTCTTTGAAGTGATCCGCCCACTGTTTAATCTGTTTTTCTTCCTTGGTAATTGGGTTCCCTTGGCTGTCTTTTATAGGCTCCACTTGTGTTGATCTCTTCCCGGATGGAGACTTGGTTATCTGATATAGTGTCCTCAGGTCCCTTTTGCCTGCTGCCTTCTCAGCTCCAGTGGCTAGGTTGCCGTAGAATTGTCTTTTGTCCTTCCTAACACTCTTCTTCACTTCTTTGTCTAGTGCTGTGTAAGTTAAGCTCAGCGTCTCTTTCTTTTGTCCGTCTTTGCATTGAATCATTTTCTCTTTCACCATTCTCCTCTCTTCTATTAGCTTCCAAGTGTCCGTCGAGAGCCATTCCTTGTCTTGTCTCTTCTTTCTTCCTAAAACCGTTGAACACGTTTCGTTGAGAATCGCCTTCAGAGAGTTCCAATGGTCTTCCACGCATGATTCTTCAGTGATGTCGCGTGGTGTTTCCTGCTTTGCTCTGACAGTTGTAGTGAACGTGTCTTTTGTGGTTGTGTCCTTCAGTTTCTGAGTGTTTAACTTGCATTGTGGCCTATCCCCAGCTATCCTCGAGGCTTTTAGTTTCACCTTGAAAGTCCCTTGTACTAGATAGTGGTCTGAACCCACATCTGCTACTCTACCCGATCTTGTGTTCAGGCACATCGGCTGGCTGGCTTCTCGAAGGCTAGCTTTCACCAGCCTGCGTCATTTTACTTCCCGATTCCAGCGAAAAGTAAGGCTATTGTTTACGTTTTCAGAGTTTTTAATATATTTATTCGTTGAATTTTCTGTAGCAATTTGGTTGTTTTACAGGGTTGGAGTTGCTAGCACCACCCCCCAACCTTGCCTCTTTATCCGGCCTTGGGATCGGCTAGAAAACTAGCAAGCTAGTAATCTGGCGAGGTTTTTTTTACTATGATTTGAGTTGAACTCACTATATTGCTGCTCAGTTTATTAGTTACTCATCATCTCACTCACCTCCTGTCTTCATCATGCAACTCCTTTACGACTGTAAGCACTCACTGGTTTTCGTATAAACCTGAAGTTTTTTGGTAAAATGTAAATGTGTAATGTTCTGAACAGTGTTTATAAAATGTGGACTTTCCTGTCAAATGGCATTATTTAACATTCGCAATTATGTTAAAATTGTTCTGTACATAAAATTAATGCATTTCTCTAGACTGTGCAACATCTGATGAGATGACAAGGAAATAAACAATGATGGAACCATCTTATTCTGCACAAACCACTCTTGTTCTTGTTTCACTCAAAAACACGATAATTTAGATGCAAAATGTAGATGGAAGTTTAGGTAGCTCAACATTCAAACAGGCCGCTAATACCAATGTTGTCAGGCAACCATAGAGTGCAAAGGTTCGCCTTGTGGGAAATAATCAATACACAGCAACAAATCAATACGTAACTAGACATATCTGTCAACTGTTTGAGAATCAACAAGCATATTACCAATAAAATGGGGGTTGGCAATCCATTCACAGAAATCAAACAGAATAGTCAGTTTTTCGAGGAGGAAGTCACTCCACGTTGCAATTTTGAGTTTCGCCAAACATAATATCGATGGAGGTAAAAATACAACACCGTATTGTGAACAGTCCAGTATCAAACAATCGTAAACAACAAAATGTTCGGATTGGGAATTAACCAAAAACAAACATAAAGATTTTGCAATAAAAGAAGATGAGAAAATAAGAAAAAGGATAAAGGATAATATCTACACGATTAGTGGAAACATTCAAATAAATGTGAATAGTGAAAATAGGTTGCTCATGAGTGGCTTCATTGCATATCCCCTCTAATCGCAGTGTCACTGTCCGTTGCTTTGGTGGTTTAATGACAACTTGTATTTTTGTATTCTTTTTAAATAAAATTCTGTATTAATCTTTTTTTGCTGATATGTATTTATATATATCATCGGTGGCATTAGATTTCTTAAACTGCGTCACATTCACTACACTTTAATGATAAAGTATTGCTTGATTTTGACATGTGCGAGATGTAATGGAGACAGGGAGTCAGTAAATTCAGAAGTTAAACGCATATTATTGAATTTTCATGAAATCGAACTGGTATATTTTGGCGCGTTAATTTGAACGCCGTAATACCCACCGGATTAATCAGGCGGATATATGCGACATAATTGACTACGCTTAGGGCGGATTTTCGAAGCTTTCATTCTTTACTTACTTACTTTTACTTTACTTTTGATTACAGCTTGATTCCACACTGTATTTTTGGTACAAGTATGGAATTTTCAGCATGGATATCGGTAGCCCAAATTTTGCAGGCCGACCATAGATATCAGGTGTGCGTCGGCAGGGAATCGAACCTTGGACCATGTGCATGGTCGGCGAGAGTCCTAACCACTGTGCCACCTCTTACAAAGGTGTAAGAGAAAACTGAAGTAGTGATCAGTATGAGGCAGATTAGTAGATGGTGAACAGCAGTGGTATCCAAGATGCTCATTTCCTCCTAATTGGGACTCATCTTCTGGCTGCACCTGTATTCCCCAGTGATTGATAGTGTTCCCATTGACGCTCCAACTCTCCACCAGTTGTATGAAACACTAGTGTCATCCCTTGGGCCACTTTTGACAGTTGACGAGTCCCAAACACGACGAAATGCACATTCTGGATTCCACAGCTGGTCACCATACACCAATTTACTTCGAGTTAAATTATCCCACATCGTCGAGGCATCTGCACAAGAAAACCCCTAACTCAACCTGGCGGTGAGCACTTCGGTCCAATCAATTGACAGGAATGTCTCGATTGAATCAAATAGCAACTACTAACTATGTTTACAAGGTGACAATTTATGTAAGAATGTAGGAATAATAAGTGCTAAACACGATTGTATCTCCTGTTTCTATTATTTAAATATTTTCTCCAACTACGATAAGAACTGCGGAGACCCATGCTGAACGTTTAGCGTCGAAAAATAACAGCAGAGATATGCATTCATGTGTCAATTCGAGCAGGCATAAACAATCATAAATTGAACTATGTGAGGTAATTTTATTTGGGAGATTCCATTGTGGTTCGTGTTTGCCTTATAGTTCACTAAACTTCTCAGTGTTTCATTCAGAACTATGTGATTTCTGTGATAGTTTGCAATGAAATCCACATTCACTCTAATGTCAACAAAACAAAAAGTATTTTGAACTTTGAATTCGCCCCTGTTTTCATTTATCCGCGTAATGCTCATCATGCTAACTGATGACATGTCTTGCATTCTATGTCGTTTACAAAGTAACAGCACACCCGAATACTGTTAAAGACAAATTTATTGAAGTATAATTACATTTTTCCTTCAGGTTTGATGGCGGAATTACGTCGGTTAGAGGAACATTGAAAAACAGAGGAGTACCGAACAGCTGTTGCGTACTAGGTTGAGACCGGGATTCGAATCAAGAACATTCTAGTCACAAGGTAAGCTCGTACACCATTCAGCAACCGACACCCGTTCAAATCGACAGTCCACGAATTCGTGATATATAGCACTGTAACACCGGGTAATCAGCAGGTAGCTTAGGATAAATTTTCTGCGTCTTCTAAAGCCTTCAAAAAGCTACCGACGAATACCTTCGACATGTTACTCTTTATGGCGAGGATGAAAAATATATTCATTGACTCAACTTTGTGGTGACCGGATTACTGTGAATATAGGAACACACCAGATATAGAATTCCGTCAGCAATCAAGAAATCGGTGTTTTCCAATGCATCTCCACTAGACATGCTTTTCGATAGGGATGGATGATATTGTGAGGTACTGACTGTCTGGTTGTCCTGTTGATTGGCTAAACTATTATACCAATCTTAATGAACGCAGTGTACCTGACTACCAAATCAATCAGCACTCAGCCTTATTTGTAAGCACCGATAACAAAAACGCGAAAATCAAAAAGACTTAGTTAATGCGTAATGTGCTCTGATACGGAGTCTATGTGAGTAGAATATGAATTTTAAGGTTATTTAGAGGAAGGAGTTTAGAACTTTATCTGGCTGGTATGGCTGAACTACCGACTTGGGGTCTGCGTGTGTGTGCGTGTCTGTCAGCATCACAAGGAAGTAGAGCGGAATGGTGTTCGAGTCTATGTGACTGTTGTATACCCGCCGTTAAAGCAAAACTTACAACACTGAAGTAATCTGAAGTTGGGTCAGACGTATATTTAGTGAATACTAATTTAACTTTGTTTGATGTATTAATTTTAGCCATAGGTTTATTTCAATTTCGTGGAAACTGCACTGCATCATTCTAATAATAATAATAATAATAATAATAATAATAATAATAATAATAATAGGCTTATTCCAAAGTGTACTATTGCTACAGGTGTTCAGCCTATGGTACAATAATACATCTGATACTCTCATCACACAGGTAGGAATTAAAACAGGCCATTCACACTGATAATATTCTTCAATAGGAAAGTGAATATTAGATTAAATGGAGTAAAAATATTAACCATAATACAAATCAAATGTGTCCTGACTAAATAGGATGTTGTAGAGTTTTTGTACTTAGTCGTCTTAGGATATCGTCTTCTATAGTTGCACCTACCTGAAGAGATGAAAGTAAGGAGTTGTTCAGAGAGAGGAACCTCAGTGTCTTCTTATGATTTCCTACACCAGTGCATGTGTCTTGTTGGCTTAACAACACCACACACGTTCTACTGAGAGCTTTTAACGCCCCTCACAGTGTAACAAACAGATTCTTTCTTAAGTAACCGGAGAAAGATTAAGGTGTGTAGGATCAATAAAGAAGAATATGCAGAATACAAGAATTAACAAACTGTGACAATAGAGACTGAGTGACACTCCTCGAGTGTCTTTCTTAACTTCCTTATGTAGAATATCAAATGGGGAATATCTTTCTAGAAACCAACCAACACGATGTTGTAAGACCAGGAAAGATGAGAGTAAATAGACAATCGAAGGTATTTAACACTCGATTTAGCTTGAACTTGTGTGTCATGTGTAATAGTGGAACCAGGTAGGACTAAGGTAGGTAGGATTACCGTTAAGTTTAAGTTGAGTAAAACTTGCAACAAAGCCTAGGATTAGAGTGAAATATACAACGAACACCAACAGCCACATACTGAAATCGAAAATTCTTCAACCTAAAAAAGAAAAAATAAACAAAGTAAAAAAACAAACAGCCTACACACAGTAATAATCATGACACAGGACACAATCTAACAAGGCTACACATAAATGGACGATATACAAAAATGATGAAATAGAATTAAAATACACAGTAGACTAAACTGTTAGTCAGCTCAACACAATCATCGATTATTTCACATTTCGCTAGATAAGCTGGGATGAGATTTCACCATCAAACTATTCAATAGACATCAGAGTGTTTGTGTCTGATACATAGGTGGATTACAGCATTCAGCTAATTTCGGTAACGACTAACCTAAGTCGACTAACAGATACACAGAGATAAACTGGTCGATATTCACCTCAGAAAGTGAATTACCACTGTCAATTCTTACCTGCAACTCGGTAGACTCTGTTTACACCTTAGACATCAGTTTCAAGTCATCTGAAGGAATATGATGCATCCAAATACACTGAAGAAACAACAACAACAACAACCAACCACCTTGATGATGCATACTAACATTTGGAAGAGCTAGAATTGGGGATTTTCGTCAACTAGCTGCAACTGACTGCTACTGAACGCATAACTGTCAGGATTTTAGGAGTTTGTGTCATAATGCTCTAGGAGTTTCGGGTGTCATGATGTCGTGTCATAAATCTCCTCAAGAGACAAACTGGAATGTTCATAATACGGTAGTCTTTTCCACAGTCAGTGTGACTCTCAACTAGGTGAAAATGGAGACCACAAATATTCGATGATGTTGTACGTCAGTGGTTCAGTTATAGACTACTCGCCAATCACACCTCACGTGGTCCGGGGTTCGACCCCCAGTCTGATTACTTCTGTGGAACTAGTTGCATTTGGTGCATAATTAGACAGGTTCATCATCGGATTACTGGACATCATCCTGCATAGTTAACCAAGGGACAGACAGGATCCATTCGTAGCTCTCTGTTAGCACACCTTGTAGATGCTGAGCATAAAGTTGAAATACTTACTGGATTTAAAGTTGTTCATCATATTCCGACTAATATTAATTTTGCTTAACGACTTCCTCTTCTACATACAACTGAGGCCATCGGAATCCAGGTGAAACAGCCAGGAAGACCTGTGTGTTCAGAAGAAATCCCCACAGACACTTCAATACCTTGACTGTCATTAAATGAACGTGGAAAAAGAGGACAAGTCGCCAACGTCCTGATTAATTTAATTTATTCTCACTATTTCATCTTTAACTTCGTATTGCAAAATCAATTCGAACACGCACCATCTACTCCTTATTTACTCCCATCATTTTTTCAAAACTATGCACTACGCAATCTGCTTCATTGATTTTTGAAATTATCCCCACCCTTTAATTGTTGTATTAGTCTCTTTGGTTGATTATCACACCCTTTCGACATGCTGATATTGACTAGTCACGGTTAGGTGAATATTTCTTCACTCAATCCTTTTCTCTTCTAAATTTTCCATATTTCAAGTATAGACGTTGTGTCATTCCGATCGGACTCCGGTTTTAGTGTTGACTGGATGGACAGAGATCCGGATTTACCACTCTCATCACCCACTTATGCCTAACTATACCTCTGAGTACACGGAGAATTCCTATTGATCTTCTATGCTTTCTAGTATACTCAGATTAAACAGTCTTATTTTGTGATGATTACATACAGGTGAATGCATTGCAATGGTCGAGATTATTTCGGAGATTATTGAACCTAGTAGGGTGAGTCATTCTAGGTCTAGCTAAATTTCTATGGCCCGATAATCTAATTGACACTGATCTACCAGTTTCACCTGTGTAATAAATAACTCCTCACAATCATTACACGGTATTTGATTATATGATTTCTCAAGAGTTTGCTCTTAAAGATTTGATCTGCTTTTCAACTTTGATCACGGATTGATATCGGTTGGAGAAGCATTGAAAACCAACAGGAGGTGGTGGACAGTTGTCTCGTCCTCGTTTTCTGACTGATCGGAAGAACGAATCCACCTGCAGTGTTCGAACCCATGACACTTCCATAGACCGTTCAACCACTGGGACTCGTCTACTCAATGGCCACCTCATGAATTCTCACTTTTACCACTACATGGTTTCAGAGTGACTGTCACCAGCCAATGTCATCGGTGGCGAGTATTTGTCCTCACTCCGACAGGGTGAACACCACTGGTTACGACTTTTCACTAGAACTCAATACAGGCAACTTCGTCCTACTGCAACTAGTCACTAGCGAGCATCAGATTAATTTTCGGGAGTTGATTTGTAGGGACTCGATCTGTCTCTTAATTGGATCCACCAGTCAGTTGAGTCGACAAAGTTTGTCTGTGAGTGACTTGTCTGCTTGATTTCAGTGAAACCCAAACTAATTCCAGACTCATTGAGATAATTATGAAAAATAAATTGTGCTCGAAATGTCATCCACTCATCTGTAGTGTCGAGCTGTTGTTCTGCCACAGTGACCAAATTCTACTATTACATTTATACTTTCATATTCTTAAGATATATTTTCGTCATTAGCGATTAGTAAGAAGAGCTGCTTTTGTTCATTTGACCAACATAAACTCCAGTTAGTCTGTTGCATAATATTCAGATTATGGAATATCTGGCGATTCGAGTTACTGTCAGTTGTTAGATTTTCGTCAGCGACTTACATCAATCAGAGAGATAATCGAAAGTCGATAGGGAACACTCGAGAACTGTCTCGTCGTGACCTTGGACGCCTGAGAAGTGTGCACCCAGGACCTTCAGATTACGAGACCAAGCTGGTCTACCATTCAGGCACTGAGGTTGGGACTCAATGATCCTGAAGCTTCCAGCCGTTTGATACCTGATGAGTTCATAGCCGCCTACTGTTCAAGACTACCCAAATGGGAGGATTCAGCTGTCCACTGCCCTCTGTCAATTGTTAATGATCTCTCTAACTGACATTACTTCCTGACAAAAAACCAACGACTGTTATGTGTCATTTCTGAAGGAAGTTTGTTGTGTTGAAGGACTCGACTGTATTAACCATCTCCCTGATAATTAATAGTCTTAAAGTAGAAATCAATTCGAACAAATCAGGAGCCTAGAGAGCAGCATCAAAACCGGTATTATCTTGAAAGTATTCGAATCAAACCGCCTGTTCGACAATTTATGAAATCTACCTATTTATGACACTGAGCAGGTTACATTGTACTGAATGCTTCACACACCAACTGAATTTAAACTAGCAATCAATAGATGGACAAAACTACAGCTGACCCAAAGCTGAGTCGTACGCCGCACAGACACCAATTAGAGATTTTAAAGAGCGCGTTCCGAGTAAGTCAGCAAAATAATAATGATAATAATAAGGATAATGAAACGAAGTTTGAAAAAGTGGACAATACATCTGTGCATTATTCAGTGATTGCCAGTAGTCATTCAAATTGGAAAAGAGGAGAGCATCTGGTAGCCAAATTATTCGAAAAGTGGACAAACTATCCCATCGATACTAAATCATCATCTCCGTGTGTGAATGAAGAGTGAAATAGTGGGACTTCGCATACAGGCTAACAACATATCTATGTAATACACCTGGGAATGTAGTTTATATATGCATATTTTTAGTGTGAATGAATACAGGGAACTGTTAGTTGCCCACCGAAAATAGGGAAACGGATTTTTCTTACAAAAGAAACTCATGTGTGTCTACGTATATTTTGTGTCAACAGACAAACAACATGGGCCATATTTTTATTTCTTAAATGAGTGGTAACTGTAGATAACACTATTTATAGGGATCTCCTCATGTTGAATTTATCCAAGAAAATTTTTTTCTTTTTCCTTCACGTTCCCCAGTGGAACATAGAGCTTCAAGCTAGTGGCTTGAAGTTTCCTTAGCAGTGTTTATTTCACAGGATGGGGTTGCCAGCCAAGCCTCGTGCCCAACCTTTCCTCTTTACCAGCATTATATCTGGCTTAGCGAGGTAAAGGAGTGCGTCCAGTAGCCGGAGATCGAACCCCGTACCATGTGTGCATGTCGGTGAGCGTCCTAACCACTATGCCACCGATGCACCTATTCAAGAAAAAAGATCGAATAAAAGGGAATGAGTTAACAAATTTTCCCATGAATACACAGCATAATATGCGCCATAAACGACTTTCTATGCCTGTGGTTTAGTGGTAGAATATTCACTGCAGCCACGCGGAAGATCAGGATTTCGACTCCCTACTGGGGATGTGAGATTCCACACTTAATTTACTGACCGATAGCAAAGCAAGGAGAAGAGAGAGGTTCTGGAATCAGACAAGAAACTGCAATACCACCGCCAGTGAATCTTGAAAAGATACACGAAGACAAATGTCCCCCTTTGCATGAGAAAGTCTGTTTATATTTGTTTTCGAGTTCACAATACACGAATTCGGTAAAACCGATTTATCTTGCCCTGCAATTATTTGTGAACTGATAGATACTATTTCAGAAATATAGCAATGACAATCTCTTATTTACGCATGATATATATGTATATTCCTACAGTCATTCCCCCTGAGGTTTTCGATAGCGTTGATCATGAAGTGAATACTAAACTACTTCAACACCGCGGTGTACACTACCCAAAATCTTTTTCAACCTCATTAAACAGCACTATGACGATGAGATACATCCCTCTGTAGTCCTAGAAGACCAGACACTTGGTAATGCAATCTGTTATCGCTATGTAGCGAAAACATGTACACCTTTGCATAGATATTCGATGTTTCACTACTTCTGGTCTTCCTTCATATTGTGTTGCTTTTACTTCGCACATGTTTCAACGCAACGCTGAATTATTTCCTCCTCCGATGTAACTTTAGGTTCACGCTCATAAGTTGAATTTACATCTTAACCCCAAGAATTTGCACACTCTAAGTATCTTACAATGAAAAGAAAGTCTTCTAACCAATTTTATTTCGACGTAGTCGTTTAGATCAGAATATAGTTTCTTAAAGCTTTTACTAGGATCTAAATCTATATCATGTCCGTTGGTGGACTTGACATTCAGGTGTTTAGTGTTGAGCATACAGTATGATTGAGAAACGAGGAATCGATATCAAATTAGATCACATACAAAATAGTGTGATCAACTAAGTTTCCTCACCTACAGAGCGCTTAATATATATTATCCAACATATAAATATTCTGTTCTTACTTAAACGTTTATCTTATGATCCATTAGTCGTCTATCATATTATTGCAACTATAATTGACTTCTCTCAGCTATGTACCATCGCACTATGCATGATATAACGTGTGGTCTAGAAAATCTCTAGTCATCAGACTTAATAAATCATAATGACATCATCTTCATACTAGACTACTCTCCAAAAAATTATGAGCCTGTAGAGGTAGGTAGTTACAGTGCTCCGCGTTTGATATCTGAAGCTATTCTGTGATTTGGATCTAGTAGAACAAGAGAGTAACTGACGTGCAAGGATGAGATGACGGGCTGGAAACAACCACAGAAGAGATCCTGTGGCCTAGAGAAAACAAAATAGTGAGGCACAGCCAAAAGTTAAACACTCAGACAACAAACTATAGCCTATCATCATGCAACAGGCAAATTACTGGGCTGAGAATCTATTGGATGCATTTTGGCCTTCACATTTCCACCAATAGAAACATCACTTCATAATGTGACACGACCAGTCTAAAATCGGATTCGACAAAACTCCATGCGTGGGTGAGACGAATACGCGAAAGCATGCTTTTGTCTCTCTCTCTCTCTCTCAAGGTTATGCATAAAAGCTTGGCATTTAAAGCCTGACCACATTTGTCAGCATTGTTTTTCTCGGACGTTGTGGCCTCAGCTAACTAATTAACTAACTGTTTAGACGATGGCAGAAACTTGGGAAGGACACTGTAAAGCACACCTGGGTCAGCACAAATGCCTAAATAACTTGTGCATAACAGGGAAAGAAGGAAATACATATGGTACATCCAGCCCCGATTTCCAAGTAAGTTCGAGCTCCACATTTCCTTGATAGTATGAAGTTCTTTAAATCCCCATAAACTCATATATTTTATCACAGTAGTTGGAAGCGTCGTTCAAATATATTGATTGAGGCTCCATGTCTGTGTCATTTACTACTAAGTGTGTATACGTGTTTTTTGCCTTCTCAACTCGGCAGAGCGCGGATACCGCTGCATCTGGTAGTTTATGATGTGGTTGTGAGCAGTAAGGCACCTGCATGGATTTTGATGTTTCCTGCTATATTCTCTGAGGTGTTTAAACCCAATGTGGAGGCAAAAGAGACATATATCGGATCCCTGGGCATTCCTCGGAATTTTCAGCATCTGTGTCTACGTTATGACAAGGAGAATTACCAGCCATTAAGTGATCCCCGTATGATGTTTTGGTCGTTCCGAGTATCATACGTGTGGCTTATGTTTGAGAAGCGCATACAAATTATGGGTTTGCTGTGAGGAATATTATGCTTGAAAGGATGCAGTTTTTCTAGTTCTAACGTCACTGTAGATGTATCGGAAGTGATTGACTTCACTGGTGCATTTTCCCCCATAATTCCGAAGAGTATGCTGGTTCGTGAACCTGATCACATCAGTACGCTGGTCTGATCGCTTCGAAATGTCAGCTGTTGTGATTCACGGAAAAAGTTGAAACTGATATCATGATGGTGGTGCTTCTAAACTTACCCATCGAAATATGCTTTGGTAACTGTTTTGACGTGGAGACAATATTTATGCTATAGCCAGTAGAACTGCAATGATGAGTTTAGGAGAAGTAAGCGTGAAATGACTTTGGTGTGTATTTATCGGCCGAAGTTGTGGTGACTGTTAACAGTTGATTGTACGTGTTGCTGTGTAAGTTTATGGATTTCTGGAGGTGTTCATATAATTCCATAGGATGAGTATAGGGTAGTGACATCGGATTTGGGTAATCCGTCTAGTAATTGAAGCCAATGGTTCTGAATCAAGCAGATGCAGATGTCGAGTTAAGTTCTGAGTGTCGGGCTGGCAATTCTAGACTGGATTACACAAAGAATAGAATAGATATTTTGTAGGTGGTGCCGTGGTTGGTCTGGGACCGAATGTGACGGGGATTGCATGTAAATGCACTTGTGAATGTGCTGTTAGGACTTTGAACTAGCGTCTGCCGATGAGGCTAGTTTCTTCTGCGTAGTCTCGACTCTATAAACATGTTGAGTATTGCAGTGTGACAGAGACAGTCTTTGCAACGTTCGTACATTTTGTCACTAAGTATAATGATCGAATTAGTGCTTCCATGTGTTTGATGGAGCAGGCGCGTGAGGAATGTATTTCCGATTGGAAGCCAACTCCACTAGACAACTATCTACGCGTAATGATATAAGGTAGAAGATGGCCAGCCAGCCACCTAACAGCCTGCTTACGAAGAAATGTGCTTGAGGAATTGGATATTGGACAGGCAGTGGTAAGCCCACAAGTGGAGTCGGAAGTAAAGATATTGATAAGTGGATGTGATCGTAAGATTGTCATATGAGGAAACTAAAGTGATGCGGCCAACTGAGGAAGACACTGGTGGACGAATTGCAATGGTACGCTGCTGGGTCTCTAGTGATTTATTCTAAAAATAATACTAGCTGTCGGATAACAGGTTCTAGGTTCCTATGACTCACCTGTAGGAGAGGTAATGATTGGTGCATGACGAGTTCTCTAATGTTAACAACTCACTTGAATGAATTACCAGTCAGTTTGGAAGGTATGAAGTGTGCATAGGAGGAATTCATAACTGCCTTATGACATGGAATATGTTGAGAAGATGGTCTCACAGAAATGAACCTTCTGTGGAATAGAGTATTTGTTGTTTTGAATCGGTTGGGTATAGTCGAGCTACTGGTTTCGTGTAAAACATTTCGGGTGGTGTTACAGATCATGGTGTATGTAGTGGAATATGTGGAAGTTCAGGTCAGTCAGCTATTTCATGTGATAGTCTCGATTTGGTTTTTATTAAGTGGGATGGATGTTTCGTCGTCATGTGGCTCCTACGACTGTCATCTGTAGTTATTATTCCTAATTATGAGAGTGTGGACAGTGGTGTTTGAAATTTGGGTAATTCAAATGTAGTATCTGACTGAGTCTATTTACGACTTGGTTGGATTATGTAGTATGCATACTGTTTTGCCATCTCCCTGCTCATCAGGCTGCATTATTGTGGATGCAGCGACTTAGCTGGAGTTAGTCCTCCAGGAACCGGCGCATATGTATGTCAGATGAATTTGAGTGTTGTGTAAGAAAGCCGAATCTGGATACGAGTGATGTTTCGGGTTCACCTGTATTCTTGTTGCCAATGTGTTTTGTCAGTAGTTTTCTATGTGTATGGGAGTGGGTTTTTTGATTTTGTCGATTTAAATTAATTGAATGTTAGCCTACACTTTAAATTGTATTTTAAATCTTTGTGTTTAGGTGTCCGACAATATCACTCATTTACTTTATGTCTTTGTCAGGTACCCCCGGAACTTATTCAGAAACTGAGATCGGTTTTAGCAAATGGTTCCGATACTTCCTTCGACTTCCTGAATGAGAAATATATCATAATTCGACACGACGACTCCTGCCTGATCAGCAAGTGTGGCAAGAAGTCTATTCTATTTTACTGCACAGATACCAGTAAGTCACTTTAGTTGTATTTTATTTAAATGTGCTTTAAATGAAAGTTTAGGCTTAACTAGTGATTTCGAATGGTCTCCTCATTATCTTGGGCAACTTGTGCATGTAACGATGCATAGCTTGTGATCATATTCTAGTTGTCCAAGATCAGCAATATGATAAGTGTTCGTATGGGTCCGATATATCTGTATCAGTGTATTGTGCACCAACCAGCTAACAGTTATTTTCAATCGGAGATGACTTAGCATTACCTACCTACGTTTCTGATGCTCAATCTAGAAACAACCTCTTAAGTGAGATTAGGTGTTAGCATCGGATTCCATTGTAGCGTCTATAGTTGTTAGTCAATTGTGGTATTTGCAGTACATATCCGGTGACACTATGAACACAAGAGCTAGTTAGAATGCCAGTCGACTCAGGGAAATTGTGGTTTTGTGTGTAGTGTTCGCTATTCTCGTACACACTTGGAAATTGTTAATGCCTAGATTATTAATAACAGTAAGGGTGGTGTGAACCTCATTACGTACTTCTTTTCCATACTTAACTGCGTCGGTGTCCTGTAAATCCAATAAAGCCTTTTGAATAGGTTTGTATCAGAGAACATCACGATCTAGGATGCCCATGGCCAACCGGATTTTCGTTTCTCTTAGTGACCTTCGGTTTGTATTAGCGGTGACAGTGTTCCCGTTGTTCAGTTGTGAGTTAGGATTCAGTTAACGGGAATAGTGCTAGACTAGAAGTGACACTGAATGTGTGATGGTGAACCCATGTTGTAAAATTCTGTCCGAATTCAATAATTCTAGTTATTCAAAATAAAGGTGGCAAAGTGTGTCTGGGCTGAACAAGGTGTGTAACACTGTTCTATTGCTTCCCTGGCTAATTTCGAATGGTGTGTGCTATCCTTTACTGAAATAAAGTGTACGGGACATTACTGCTCTTTCTTGACAAAGTGGGCGTTAGCTACGTGAGGTAATCGCCCATTCACAAAGGACTGTACACAAAATGTCAGTAAGTAACCCATGTGTGTTTAATACTTCTCAAATAAGACATTCTTATTCAAAATGATTGGGTTATCTTGCGAGTGGTTTTGTTTTACACACTAGTCGTCGGATACTGATTACTGTTGGATTTGTGTTTTGAAACTGTTTGATTTCAGTGTGCTTGGTCGGACAGACGGTTGACGACGAGACGAATAAGTGTAATGCGGGGAATATCGCGATGGCTAATATAAGCGATTTCTATAAAAAGAAGGGTTTGTAATCAACTATTCTCGTATAATAATGTACTGCATCTTTTTATGTAATGTTGTATTTGATTGGTCAAATAACTATAAAATAATTCGCATGTAATAACGTTAGCCTTCTTCTTCTTCTTCTTCTTCACTCTTCCGTGTGAAACTTTCCACATTTTGTTGTTGATAGGCGGTTTCTTGTTCTTATTCTGCTTCTCTCGTTTAGTGCTACGAGATCACGAGGTCGAATAGCACACCTCTGTTCATGTATTTGTTTAGATTGTTATTTTTCATGTTGAGATGATGACATTGTTTTTTGCTAGAGAAATCTTATCGCCACGACACCTGCACCAACACCACCACCTGCCTAAGGGACTTCTTATTGTTGTGCTCCTGCAGAGATATATATGTATACTTCAGTATGCCTGTAAGGAAGACTTTTGTTTGTTGATTGATTTCTATGTTGTATCTGAGGCAGGAAGATACTCATAGTTATTTGAAGAGTTTTGTGAAAGTTTCTACTCATTATAATCTATTAGCTTGCTTGTACACATTGTTTGTTTAAAGGCATTATTATTATTACTATTATTATGGATTTTTAAAATGTACCAACGCTTAGCCTGAATAGAGGCGCACTGTATTTTGTTATAATTGGTATATTGATAAATTAATGCTTTATGATGAATGTTTGTTTTTGCTTTCACTGGAGTGGAGTTGGAGACACTTGTACTAGTTACCGTGTAGCTAGCATAGCTGTTTGTTCCTTAAACCATCATATACTGTGTTGTACTATCACTGAATTATGGTCTCTGTCACACGTTATTGAAAATGATGCAACTTATTGTGGTGGGTGGGTTGGATGAGGGTTTTGTGTACCAGTGAAATAAATTGTGTATTCCGAGTGTCAGTTCTTGGTGGTGGCACTACCACCTGGTTATTTGCACCGTAGCGTTTATGGGTTGACTTGACGTTGGTTTAGGTCGTTGAGTCACATGTATGTGCCGTGGAATGTTAAAGTACAATGACTTTTGAGGTTTGGGAATGGTGTTCATACTACCATGTGATCACTCTGTGTTAGTGTGGACTGTGATACATACTGCCAATGTACGTACTTCCAATTTGCGAATTATCTCCGGATTATCTCATTCTTTTTTACACTGCGTGTATTAGAGAACTCATAACTGTGTTACATGCGTCTATTTATTCGATTGAACGGCGATCGATTTCTGTCCCCCATATATGTTTGACGAAGATGAGTTAGGTGTCGTGATAATATGTGGGAAATATGCCGTTGAATTGACATTGAAGCCAACTGCTTTCGGGATTTGTCTTCGCTACGGAACTATGCTATTCTGTGTCTGTTTACACAATTGGTTCAATGTATTTCGTCGAAATAATAATGATAGTCCCGTGCTGTGATCTCAACTGCAGAGTGTCACAATTTGGTTGCTGAAGTGTATCTGTGGTAGTGGAGAGTTAACTCCTGCTTGAGAGCTTCCATCTTTATTCAATGTAGGATATACGTTGAGGTCATGGATTACTTCTTCAGTGAGTGAAAGTGACCGTAAGTGTTTGAGCTAGCTAGCTTTAGTGGCCACAGCCTCTCATTAATTCTGGCGGATAGCACGGAACTGACAGTCCAAATTGAGGGTAAATTGTGTTAGAATACGAGCGTTTATTAAGGTTAGATAGCCTCGTTGAATATCCAATCCCTGAAAGTCCTAGTGTCGTGAATGTTGGTTCATTGTGGCTTAGTTAGTACAATTTACTATTGGATTATTATTATTCCCTGTGGTTCAGAGTTGTTGGACATAGGGCCGCAGTCAGGAGTCACATCTCTACTTCATTTTGTCCTCTGCTATGCTGTTCAGCTGGCGCAGCGATTGGCTGTGAGCCTTCATCTCCTGCTCACATGGTTTCCTCCATATCACCCTCGGACCGAAGTCAAACTCTTCGTTTCTCACACAAGCGTTGTTCTGGCACTCGATAGTCTCATCAGCGTGTGTCCGATCCATCTGCACCTGCTCCATCTGTATATCTGTTGAGCACTAGGTTGTTGGCTGACTCGTTCTCAGACCATTTGATCTTCACCATTATAATGGTTCGAAGTTAGCTAGTGATAGAAATCTGCAGTAGTCTGTTGGGGAATGCTTTTCGTGACGAACGCTACAGGCTTTTGACCCATATAGAAGTGTTGAGTTGACTGACTTATTAACGGTTGTGTTGGAAATCCGAATATTGTCCTTTTCTGCTGATCGCAGCTTTTCAGTCTGATTTTGAGACTGATGAAGGCGTTCCGTGTCTTTGTGACCCTCGCCGGTTTCGACATCTTCGTCGATGACTCCGCCTATAGTTGGAAGGACGCTGCATACTAATTTCATTTGAGCAGTACTATAGGTAAGTTGAAAAACTCAGCATATTATGAGCTGGATTTCATGCTATTCATCCAAGGTGGATGAAGTAATAGTGTTATTGTACCGACCTAGTAATATGTATGAGAAAGGTCCTGTGTTTATGAGTGTATTTCGAATTCGTTAAAATGGAAGTAGATTTGTAGGAATTCTTATCAGCTATTGTAGTCCTTTAGTCACTTGGATACACGTGTTTACCAGACAACTAGGTGGTCTTATTAAGTCCATTTTTCATATGTGTAGGTGTATATGTTAATCCAACTGTGATAGTTTGCAGGTGATTGCTTTAAGAAGAATAGGGATAGGTCGAATGTGTTGGGAATAATGGCGATGGAGTTGACATGTGTGGAGAATAACGTTTAGTGGCATGACAGTTAAGGCAAGGAAGAAGAAGAGGAAGTCGAATGAGAAGAGACCATTTGGGTGTTCGAAGTTGATATGGAGGAGATAGTGTGAAGGAGAGATGAGAGGTTATGGTCAACCATATACCTAACCGAAAGGAACAGAATGAAACGGAGATATGGCCTGGCTAGGGTCTTATGTTCCACTGGGAACACAGGGGGAATAATAATGATAACTCTGACAACGTCTGTGTAGAAGAGAGAAAACCCTCTTGTTTCTGCTGCCTCCTTTTCAAACCTGGAGATCTGTGTTGGTGGGTGGTTGGGTGACGCGACATTGACTTCAGAATGAATACAACCATCAGTGATGTTCACCTGTTTGGTGAGCAAGGAGTACTGGGGATTAAGAGAAATAAGCGGCTGAACTTATACTCTAGCACGAAGTGTCAGTGTTCTACCCATTGAAGTATACACTGCTCTGTTGTAGGGAATCTTACCACTTTCCAGGTAGGTATCCGTTGTTTCTAGTGTTGCTCAACGTGTGGTATCCGTTTCTGTGATCGACAGCGAATACATCCCAAAGTCAATGTAATTATGTGTCAAAGTGGAAAACAAACTTAATTTATAGTTGTTTGAGAAGGTGGAATTGATTTTAATTGTCGTTGATTCAACTCCTCTGATATGAGTATTCACCACGATGTCTTCGTTTAGTATTGATGCAGTATTGATCTTATTCTCTCTCTGTGTCTCTCGTTATGTTGTAATTGCATGTAATGATCTATCCCACATCCATGTAAAACTGAGAAACGCAACAAAGCATTCAATGACACCCCATGTATGGAATTAATCAAGTTTGCTTAATTTGAACAATTTTTAACTTGAAATGCACATAAAGTTTGTTTATATATTTGGGTGTACTAATAGTTCACATGATTCTAAAGATATCTCTATGCCTGTGAGGAGTGTAGGACGATATTATTTATTTTTCGGTATACTGAATGAAGTTGAAGTAACAAAGTATGAAAGTATTTGCTTAGAGGTCACATGACTGAAGATATTTTAAATCGATGGATCGATCACTCACTCACTCACTAATTAGTAGTGTATATGATAATTTTGATATTGATTATTTCCACCATTAAGCATGAGAAGGATTGTTGGATTAACCGTCATGGTCTCTGTCTATCTGTCTGTTTTCGATGTAGAACTTTGCACATATGTGCGGCAGTTCAAGTCCCCACACTCCATGTAACACACAAACCAACAGAATAAACTAGAAGAAATGCATAATAGAGAGAGACAGTAAGTAGAGGTGTGAGACAAAGGAATAGTAGTAACGAAGAACAAAACAGTTTCATTGGAAATCAAAGTCACAAGGAGTGGATGCATCTGCGCCATTCAAACGATTTTGAGCCAACCATTGGCTTTTACCGTCCCGAGGACCCCAACCAAGAGGTCTACATCTTCCTATGTAACTTAAACTAACTGTTGTGGATTTCACTGACTGATGTCATGTTTTGGTTTGACCGCCACTAGCTCTTTTCCAGCCTGAAACTATGTCAGCTAACATTGCCCATTGTCGAGGAAGGCGATGACTAGGCTTACGTAACACATGTCCTAACCATCTCAGTCGATGTAATTTCACAGTCTCGTCGATTGATTTCCCTCCTTACCTAGCACTCAACCGAAGCCTAACCTCAATATTGCTCACCTTATTATACCACTTCATACGGGAGATAGAGCGCAGGCACCAATGATCAGAGACCGGCATAGTACGAACATATGCTATTTGATTGATAGCGATTGATGGACTGAATGACGGACTGACTTACTGGTTTCAACATGGAACTTTGCACAGATGTGGAGCAGCATCAGTTCGAGTTGTCAATCTCCGCGTGGCCTCCATGTGGCACACGAATCAGGAGAAGAGAGTAGAGAGACAGAGAGAGGGAGATTCACAGCAGAGAAGGAGAGGGAGAGATGATAACCAGAAGTGTTGATGAGGGAAGAAGAACACTAGTAGTTTGGGAGAAGAACAGAGTTCTATTGGGTGGATATGACAAATCACAAAAAGTGAACGCATCATCGAGAAAGACTTTAGTCATACTTTCAATAGTCTCCAACCGTGATTGGTTCTTATCCTCCCGAGGACCCTAACCAGCCAGTCTACGCCTCGGTGTGTGAGTGACTGGTTCAAACTAACTGTTGCTGTTATGGATTTGATTGAGTGATGAAGGCAGCCATGTTTTGGTTTGACCACCAAGTGGTAGTTCCTTCCAACCTTTTCCTATTTCCGCTGAGTTAACATTACCCGTGAGTCGAGGAAGACGATGGTTAGACATGTGTAACACGTGTCCTAACCATCTCACCCAGTCGATGTAACTGCTTCACAAACTCGTCGGTTGGTCTCCACTCCTCACCTAACACTCGATCGATGCTTCACCTCAATATCACTCGCCCTATTACACCCACCAGCTGACACGGGATGTAGATAGAAGGCAGACACCTATGATCAAAGTCAGACAGCTAGCCTTTTCATGTCATCGTAGGTAGGTAATCAGAGTTATACAGAGTGTGAACTGTCGACTGACTTATGTTGTCGGCTGAGATAGTCACGTAGTCAGTGCATTGTGAAGTCCTAGACACACATTTGTGTATTAGATGTCTGAACAGTTATTTATTCATAAGGGGACATGAGAGCGAGCTGGCGAGAGAGAGAGAGAGAGATGACTTCTCGATGGATATCTTTCCAGGAACAGTTGACTGAAGTCTTGTTCTCACGAAATTCAAAGGGCGAATGAGGATATTTGGCGTCTGTCATCAACCTGGTGTCCATGAATATCCATGTAAGGGAAATGGGAAACCCTGATTCCAAGTCCATTCTATGTCGTTTACATGTAGTCTGGAGATTCTGAGAGGTAAGGACCACTTGTGGAAAAACACTGAAAACGATAGGGTTGCAGCTCCTGACGACGCCCTACTGCCTCATCGATCAGACTTGATGAGAAAGACTTGGTGAGGTGGTGAGCTTACGACAACTACTTTCGTCAATCGTTTGGAGTTCGGCGTGCTATGATCAAAGCTGTTACCGACAATGTTGACGAATTAATGCAAGTCGGACAACAGACAGTTGTAACTAGGAAACTGGGAAGTCTAATCGATGATGTAAGCTGCATTACAGATCCTCGTGACGTGCTTCATGTGTATATCTCCATCCACGAGTATAAATAGTGTGCGTTACATACGCCTACCAGGGAAACCTGTGACACCAGCATGTGCACCTAAGTTGGATGAATGCTGGAACAAAAGACACATTACTCAGCTGGATTCTCATCAGTGGTGACACGTGCATTGTGAGGCTATAAACAACCGACTGGCGAGGTGTTGCTGTTTTGCCATCCCTGCATAGCACCTGCGAATTACAGTCCGGATGTGGTTACTGGTGAATTCTGCTGTCAAGTGAGTAAGCTACGTAAGCGTGTCTGTCCTGCAGATATCATTGTGGTAGCTGGGATATGGTGGCGGCGGGCATCTATTCTCAGAGGAGCGACGTTTAAATGGTCAGTGTAGTCTAGGTGTTCGGAGGTTATATAAGATAATGGAAACGGTGTTGTGCACCTTTGCATAGATGGGAAACCTATTTCTAGCCATCACCAAGATGCGTCACAATGATGGCTGCAGTGCTACCTGGTACTATAACTCTATCACTGAAGTTTGGTGTCACGTAGGTTGTATAACTTTCATTTACGGGTAATATGGAGGTGGAGAGAATTGTCGCTGCATCTAATACACTAGTCTAGATTCTGGTAATGCTTTGAGCGTGATCATGAACGTCGTTGTCAAAAGGGTGATAAAAGTAAACTAGTAGTTTCAACGGAGTATCGAAGCACACTAGACTGAAGACTAGCCAATAACCTCCTACACACCATAAACAAAAATGTACTGACATTATAACAGACTATGGGAACGGTGAGTGTGTACTTCTAACGTTTGGAATAACGTCTCACTCAAGACCCACTATTTTTCTGAGATTTCTTTGCAACCCATTTATGCCCATCGGATATCGAGTATAACAGCCCACTTGAGGCTCCCACTCATATGTCGAGGCAGGACAGTGAAGCCTGGTGTTCAGAACATGAGTGTGAGATGGAGTCAGCTGGTGCATCAGACTATTGTCAAAAGCCGTTCCAGCTCATTCGAGAAAGTAACATGATGAGGCGTAGTGTCAGTTATACGGTCTGTAAACATGATAGTACGCCTATTAATAACCTGTAAAGAGAAGTCTTGTGGAACTCTGGACAGTTCTTATTGAGTATCAGGTTAGCTGACAGATAATTCCCGTAACCAGGATTCTTAGTCACAGTGCTCCATAGTCGGTTCATAGTGATTCACCTAATAAAGAGCAGATAGCAAATGGACTGCGAATTCTAAAGCACCGCAAGGCATCCAGATCAGACAAATAAACAACGGCTATTTTGAAGAGGGTTGCCGTAAGATGATGGTCCTGGAACTCAACGAAATGTTCGGAAAATTATGGGAAAATGAGAGTGTTACACCAATGGAGAATGAAGCTATTTTCGTTAGAATCGTTAAAATAGGTCTCATCCAATGCATGTGATGGTTATAGGAGTATTACTGAGTCGGGTGCTGTCTTGCTCCACAAACGTTGTAGAGTGCGTGAGAAACGCGTGATTCGCGAATAGAAGTTGGTCGTCTGTCGTTTGTGTCGGAGATATGTGATTCGTGTGTTCCCTGTCTGCTTTCTTCACCCAGTTCCAGGTCTACAAAACAATGAATGGTATGGGAGCCTCTAGTATGAAATTTGTAGTACATTTCCAAACCACCTAATCTGGTGTCTCGAGATGACAATACTCAGTGGAAGACGACCTCGAGCGTGACTGAACATACACAGCAATGCTTATCTCTGTGGAGTCCTCAAAAATAAACTTATGCAATTTTTACTACTATGTAAGAAATGAACATATTGTACATTACTTTGTTTTAACCATAAACTCTGTACTTTGAACTTTACCTCGGGTTTTGAATAAATATATAGTTCTGCCTCCGACTCTCCGTCTTCTCCACCATCCCAACTGTCATCGATCAATTCTAAGCACCTGCTTTCTATCTCAAATTTTCGCAGGAACACCGTAGTTTCTTCCTACGTACTTTGGTCGACCTCCGGCAACGTCAACATTGGAGAATTAGTACTGGAGCAGTCTTCCCGCAGCACCTCTGGAGTCTATTACGTTTATTGTGGATTTTGGATCTTTGTAAACCCAAGTAACGAAACTTTAATATATTATTCCCGTAACTAAACTGATTTGGTATTTTATTTTCTATTTGAATTTGGGATACTACGCTAACAGAGTAAAAGGTCCACCACATCTCTTTGGAGATACAATTTCTTTTGAAAGTCATGAAAAATTCTTTTGTCGTGTAATTAGGATCACATATATGTATAGTATCACACAAACTGGAATACTTACAGGTGGAAACTAGCAAACTGGCCGAAGTGGCTGGCAGCGAAGACAGGACTTCCGGTGGACATAGAGAAGACGGAGTTGATGGAGATAACCAAACACCACTACCAAAAACAACGCCATCAGCAACAACCTGTACGAATTACTGTCAACGACATAAATTTTAAACAGGTTACTCCCTTCACTTATCTGGCTAGGAAGCCTCGTTTCAACTACACGCCGAATCACCGATGAGGCTGTCAAAGCCAGCCAGACAGGTTCAGAAAGGCAAGGCAGACCTTCATCACTCATCAGCATAACGAACAGGATTCTGATTTTCAGTGTCAACACTATCTAAGTTCTTCCTTATGGGTCAGAAGCTTGAAATGCGTGTCAGGAATAGCGTCTCCATGATCCAACCCCGGGCCTACGTCACCAGGTGTCCACTTATCTGCCTGGCTCCACATTGAAGATTGAATGTCCAAAAGGAATTGGCAGGAAGAAAATATGGGAACAAAACAGCCAAGAACACGTTGCTCAACAAATAATCCGAAGAAATCGGAGATGGATTGGACACAGACTGGGTGAGGAGACCGTTGAGTGACATCAGACACCAGGCCACTTCTCAAGAGGAGCCCGACTGGAAATCTATGAAATAAGGGTAAAGCCGAGAGTGATATGCTTGCGGTCGTGTTGTCAATTGGCTCTCCTGAACAACTGTAGGGCTTTGAAGTGAAGTTACGAGTTGAAGTTTGTTTGCTAATTTCTATGTTCTCTTTGAATGGCTAGACAGATGGAGTTCCAGTCGGTAGCCACTCTACATGAGGATTCGGATTTCAGCCATTTTCTCCTCGACCGTAGTTTGAACGCCCTTTTCTGATGACTTCTCAAAGATATGCTGGAAGGAGAGAAAATGCTAGGAAGGTCAACACTGAAATCACTCTTAAATCAATGGAAGGCTAAAGTCAATTCCCCTAAACATGAAAATGAAGAGAGATTTAAGTGTTCCGGCCTCCTCTCAGAAAGTAGATGTCAGATACCAGTGACTATAATTAAGTGACTGTGATTTTTACTCTTCTCAGGACTTGTGATGCTCTGCTGAAGAATGAACACGCAGCCTGTGTAGGATGTTCTAGATAATGGGGTTTCATATGTTGATGTGACATTTTTCGGCTATTCGTTTACCTCAGTTAGTAACAAAATGAGTCAAAGTGTATGCATAATAAGGATGTGTGGAAAATTGTGGATAATCTCACGTAGTCGGGAACGTAGGAAACAAGGGAACAAATGATGGAATGAGAGACAGAGAGAGAGAGAGAGGGAGAGTAGAGAGGTAGTGAATGACATATCTGACTGGAACGACATATACTGTAGACTTCCAATCTCACAGACAGCTGTAAGTAGATAAATGCTAATAATATGACAACTGAGGGTAAACACATCTTCGAGATTAATTTTAAGTGGTGTTATCAGACAGTCAGTCATGTTGAAACAATTGAGATACATGTATCAACTCCCCATTAAATTTCAAAGCTTCCCGAGTAGTTTTCTCATAAACACAAATAATCGATAGACATTTAAGGATTTCGCTCATTTCGCTTGATAAACACACGTGAGACTAGGATTACAAACAATTACAAACAACAACGAAGCGTGACATCCTTTCCGGTTTCGATAGAGGGGCTAAGTGTGTTCTCTGTGCCTTCCTAGATTATACATCTGCTTTTAACTCGGTACATGAGGATATTTTGATAAATAAGCTTGGTGCAACTGAAACTGAGTCCTGGGTTGTTAACTGGTTGGATTCAGTTAGAGAACCGTGGAAAGCCAGGTAGTTAGTGATGGACAGCTGTTTCCATCGTCTTAGCTTGAGATTCACCACCAGTACGTACCCATCGTGTACAGTACCCACAGTACCCTCCATCTACACGGTAAGTTACTAGACCATTCAACCACTGGGACTCCACTCCTCGATGACCACCCGATGAATTCTAACTTCTACGAATTCACGATTTTAGAGCGACTGTCACCAGACAGTGTCTCAGTTGGGGGAGTATTCGTCCTCACTCCCGACACCACTGGTCGCTGCTTCTCACTACAACCGCCTACAGGTAACTTTATCCCTCTTCAGCCAGTCAATAGATAGCATCAGATCAATTTTCGGTAGTTAATTTGCTTTTGAAGTGTGACCGTAGCGTGATATCAATTGGAGAACCAGTGGAACGCATCAACATGGTTTCGAACCCAGGACCTACCTTCCAGTGAGTGCACATTGCCAATGAATCCCAGATTGGGACGAAGCAGTCATCCAGTACTCCGTCCAGGTGTTCAATGATTTTCTAACTGATGTCAATCAGCGATCGAATTCGAAGAACAAAGAGAATCCCCATAAACCAAATCTTGGACATACCATATTTGTCACGTACTTTATGTGATGACTAAGTAACCTTTTCACTCTTATACGAACAATAGTTACTGTTATTATTCCTGTTATATTAGTAGTCGTCTCAATTTCCGTTCGTTTATTTTTCTCTTTTTAATTGTAAACACCAGTCGTTTGAGCCCTGTTATAACTGTTATATTTTTGTATTTTGGTTTCCCCTCGCCATACTACGTGAAGAGAACATTATATTTACTACTCTGTAACCTGCTAAGATTTCCATACTGACTGCATTGTCAATGTGGATATATACACTTAGTACCTTGATATGATTATGAGCCATAAATTGTGCTCGTCATATCATCACTAAATATTACTGTATAACAACACTGTGAGACTTTATCAAAATAAATTTTACCCAGAATGGAATTTTACTCTACCACAGTGCACAAGTTCTATTCTTAAATCGAAGTTCCATCTTTCTTCTCTTTCTGTGAAAGTAGTTCGATGAATGCTGTTTAATCTTGTTAAATATTACCACTTCCTTCCCACAGGAATTCCCTTATGCATTCTCCTCCATCTGTATTTATCTTGATGTCTATGTTTTTGTTTTATTTCTTTTGTGTGGCACATCATCTTGACGCCTATATTGCACATCGAAATTTTTGTGTGGTTTTTACGAGTTGACCACGCACGGATTGATATCAGTTAGGGAACCATTGATAACCAGCACTGGAGTACTGGACAGCTGTTGTGTCACATCATCTTGACGCCTACATTGCACACCGAATTTTTCGTCTGACAAAAAACAAATCAATAAATGTGTCATATCTAATTTCTTTTTTTACACGTTATTTATGTGTACACTACTGACCTATCTGTTGTGCGCAACCTGGAGTGTTGATATTATTACCATTCTTGTAATTATTATTATTATTATTATTATGGCGACATATGATGTTGCAAACACTGGAGATGAAACAGTATGGCTACTGACATGTTTGCATGACCTACGAAAATTGAATTCGTTTTAAACATACAAGCGAAATACCAATTAGTTCACCATCAACGGCCATACACCACCACCACCACAACCATATACGATGGTTTTACACCAAAATTATACCAATCATAATACTCCATACTAGTGATTGCTAGCTAGCTAGCTAAGTAGCTAGTTTAGAACAATGAAAACACCTTGTGGCCATTTCGCTTGTTTTGGAGCGAGTTCATCAGCGGTGTCAGGAGTTTCACTCATATCAGAGAGACAAATCAATTCAAACCACCTGTTTTCCGGCTAACTACTACTTGGGTGGACTGGTAACACCATAAATGAAGTATCCGTAATTTCACCAAGGTGAAATTTCACCACAGTTTCCTTCCGAGGAAACCAAAGTTATTCAGTTCACATCCTAACAGGTCTCATGTATCTGTACTCGGTTTATCGATCACCATTTCCAGTATCATCGAACAGATCACACGGTGTTATCCTGACTGGTTCTGGTGTCCGAAGGGAACTGTGTTGAAATAGTTACCTCGAATTGTGAAAATCATGAATTCGGTTTACACCGATCGTATGATGACTACTTGTCATTGAACAAGTGGTATAAATATTGAGGAAGGCTGGGTGGTAATCACGAAATTGAGGTAGAGTTACTTTTTTTGGTCGGGGTAATTACGTGATTGGTAATTTGTAAAATGATGGTGGTGATGATGATGATGATGATGAAGAGGAATAGATGATTGAACTAAGTGAGGAAACGAAGAAAGAAACACCTGAATTGACTTAGCTAGAATATTAATCACAATAAAATAACTGGATCAAGGAAATTGAGTAGTTTCAACTGGTTCGACCTTCTGAGCTTAGTCGAAGCGGTTACACTGGTGAATAGCCAGGCCTGGTCCGGTGTTCAAAATCTCATTGATCTGGCTAGGTAACTAGTTAGCTAGTAAGTACTACTACTATTACTACTAATACTGGCTGATGTGAGTGGAATTCTACCACTCAACTCATCTCAGTCAATCCCTAGTATGTGGTTCTATGCAGTCACACATGCTTTCTCGATTACCATTCATGCCATGAAGCAGATCGATCACATTTTGTGTGTGTGTGTGGTTTGAATAATTTTGCTTTTCACAGGAAATTGTAGTGAATTCTAACCTCCTCGAATTGTCCACATCGGAAATTATCCCGAAATTTGTGATACTGACTTGAAGTCAAAGGATAGCTACAAGTATAGAAGGAAATCGTTTTTAAGACTGTATACACATTATATAGACGGCTAATGATAAAGGAGGAGGGTGCACTAATTTCTCATGGACACATACAAATTTGGCTTGTTGAGATGTATGACTATCCCGTCTGATGTATGTAAAACGGTACTCATAGAGCATGAGAGGAGTTGGGTGAAATACGATAAATAACCTTACTTAAAGACTTGGTTACTACCATTCTGATGTCCAATCTCAACGAGATAAACTGGTATTGTAGCTAGTTGAGTATCGCTTCACCCCATCCTTTGCCTAATCAGATTCAGTGGTGTTCACAAATCCGACGATGAATCCGCCTAGTTGTACACCAGTTATAACTAGCTCTACAGGGGCAGTTACAGTGAGCCTACAGAAACTGCTTGGTTGTCTTCTGAGGTGTGTAAAACACGAAATGTGATAAATTTCAGCTAAAAGCTTTTAAAGAGCGAATTTTATGCCTATTGATAATATCCGTCCAACTGTTGGGTGTATATTGCAACAAAATGCGTCTTTTTTCTCACGCACGGAAGATAAATATGAAAATCAATCACATAGTCACATGTTAGGATAGACTTCACGTGATGGATATCATCAGTGTAGGCGAATAATCTTGTGAAGAGAAAAACTTATCAACTAAATTTGGTAACTTCATCTTCGGAGTATTCAATTGAAATACCGTTTATTGATAATGAGGATTGTCTTCTTTGTAAAATCAAGCGATTTCTACGGTGAATGGAATGAATGACACCAGTGGTGACTGTGTGTGTGTGAACTCTTTATATGTTGTTAGTTGGTGAGAGTTGGATTGTACTGAATTCCAACCTACTGTCTGAATACAAACTGATACTACTGATTGATTCAGTTGAGCTCTTGAGTACTACTGATGTCCACCGACAGTGTTTTCTAGCCAGATTGAAGTGATCTACACACGTATAGACGGCCGTTTTGCTCGTTTGTGGCCAAGCTGATTATCAGTGTTATGCCTCAGCTTGGGAAAGAGAACCACTTGAAACCCTCTGAATTCTGGTTACCTACTTTCGAGGAACTGGTAACACGTTATGTCTAATTGACAATTTGCGAATTGGCCTGACTAGGTAGCTAGTAATTGCTTGTACTGTGGTGGTCTGATACAGAGAATATGTTCCAACGCTAATTTTATTCTCATATATTCTCACAGTTCAATGCGGCATTAACAACAGAATACTGTGTGTATTTGAACATTCCATTTGAAATCGTTTAATGCAAATCAAACTCACACGCCCAGTGATTGGTTAAAGAATATAAACGATAATTGTATAAATAGCGGTTTGATCACTTGAAGAAATACTTTGGCTTCCCTGTCTTGACTTCTTTTATCACACACTATTACTGGTTGATGTCAATGGTATGAAACTAACGAATTCATCTCAGTCAATCGGTAGTATGTGGTTCTATGCATTTACTCTTCCTTTCTTGATTATCATTCATGGCATCAAGCAGATCGACGACATATTGTGTGTTTGTGGTTTGAATAATTTTGGTTTTCACAGGAAATTCTGGTGAAATTTAACCTACTCGATCTGTGATGTATGAAAACAAACTTATTTCAGGTGGGGTCATCGACAGAGATATCATCAGTTCGAGAAGCAGTAGAAAAGCAGTAGGGAGTACTGGACAACTATTCCCGACGTCCTAGTTTGGCACCATTCATCGTCAATGCAAACACGCTGCATTTTGAACTCTACACCTTTCGATTTCAAGGAAATCTCGTAAATCATTGAGTCACTGCAAGCTGACTCACTGACTCTTGACCAGGTGGACCCCGCTAGTCACAAATACTCACTAAAACTCCATACACACAGCTGTGTCCTGCTGCAGTCAGTCACTAGTCAGCATCCGATTAATTTTCAAGAACTTCTTTGTGGGATTTATCTGCAATTTTCACAGTCTACTGTGTTCTTCCTCGTGTACTACATTGAAGACTTTCAAAGTTACACCAAACACCTGTTCAGTGCTGCTTCCCTCCTTTAAGTTGATTCGAGTCGAGACGGAAGCTTTTGCTTTCAAGTCGAATTATTCTCAATAAACCTTTCAGACTATTTCATTCAGTCTGAACTCTCTTGTTGACTGGCTGGACAGGAGATTTCAGTCTCAGGTTGACATGTTGTCTCTTTGTTTAAACGTTTTGATGGTGTGTGATTATTTAACTTGAAGTGATTTGGTGGATGGTGACTAGGAGTGGTGTTTAAAACGATCGGTACTGGGTTCGAGTCTCAATGTGGGAGGAAATAGCATCACTCACTGTGTACGGGGAATTCATCTACATCGAGATGACGACTAGTCCCCAATAGGAGGAAATTCACATCCCAGTGGATTCCTCTGCTAGTTACCAACATACAAACCTTTCAGACTTTAATAAGTATCGTAACAAGAGATAAATGCTCTTGACTTGTGCATGTGATCAGTGTACTCCACTAATCGGATTTCTCACTCAATTCAACTTGTATAGCTTAGACAAAATGTGGTAAATCTTTAGACTGCCCTAAACATCGCCTTTTCTCTCTACTCAGTCGGGATGGTCTCACCCCAGAGATTGAAAACTCTCACAAGCTCAATGAAATCAGTGCAGTCACATACACTCACACACACACGTGCACACGTTGGAACAAGCAGACACAAAAGACGTGGAAGAACATAGTAGCGAAGGCATGAATACAACGTGAATGTGATCCAGTTTATCCAGTTGTCTCTGTCACACTGACCAATAGTCAAGGTAGGATGAGTGGGTGAATCAAGTCAAAAACTGCTATACACACAGACACACACACTCACAGACATTCATAGACAGACAGAAAGACAATAAAAAAGCACAACCAAATGGATGCGAATCCAACATTCAGAGTAAAGAAAACACTTCAATTAGTGGATGAGTCATTGTGGGTAGTGGTGGTAAAGACGATCCGTTAACCTCTCAAACATCTTGATTTGCTTAATGGATCGTTTTGCATCTTAGCCAGCGCAAGTGCGTCGGTGGCACAGTGGTTAGGACTCTCGCCAACCATGCACATGGTCCGAGGTTCAATCCCCTGCCGACGCACACCTGATATCTATGGTCGGCCTGCAAAATTTGGGCTACCGATATCCATGCTGAAAATTCCATGCTTGTACCGAAAATACAGTGTGGAATCAAGCTGTAAACAAAAAAAAAAAAAATATCAATGGTCGGCCTGCAAAATTTGGGCTACCGATATCCATGCTGAAAATTCCATAAGTGTATCAAAAGTACAGTGTGGAATCAAGCTGTAAATTTAAAAAAAACTATGTCTTTTTGTCACAACACATATTTCACGGAATATTTACCTGTAAACCATAGAATTAAAATTCTGAATTCGCGATTTACACAGTTCGCGGATTGGTGAGACTTCTCTAGAGTATCCTTTGAAAATCAAGACTATTCACATCACAGACAATATATGTGATCTGTTTGACACGATAAATTGTAATCAGGTCAGCAAGCATAAATGCATAACACTGTATACTGATTTAATTGAATTTTAGATTCTCCCGTCGATTGATTGGACTGAAGTGCTCGGTCTCAGGTTGACAGGTCGGCTTCTTGTGCAAATGCTTCCAAGATGTCTGGGCATGTAATTAGAATTTAGTTGGTGAATGGTGACTCACAGGCGAATCCAGGATGCGTATTTTGTCCTATTTGAGACTTGTCATCTGGAAGTACCTGCATTTCCCAGTGAGTGATGATGTCCCCACCGAGGCTCGAACTCAATGAAGAGAAATACTCACCTTGGACGACATCGGTTGGTGCTAGTCGAGCTACACATCATGAATTGGTAGGAGTTCGATTTCATGCGGTGGTCATTCACAGAAGTCGATTACCAGTGGCTGAATGGTCTACGAGCTTGACTTATAACCGGACGGTCTTTCATACGAACCCTGGTGGTAGGTATGTACTCGCGATGAGTCTCGAACTAGAACAACGGGAACAGATGGACAGTACCCTTTGCAGGTTTACATTGGTTCTTCAAATTATCTTAATCCATATTCGAACTTGATAATGATGGTTGTCGAGAATTTTGAGAAACAGTCATTTGTCTATTTAATTTGAAATGATGATTAGTCAACCCTATCAAATCATCCAAACACACAAGATTAGTCTGAGTGTAAATTATTAATTATAGACTTTATTGACACGCTAAGACTATGACGTGTTCATCTACTTATGCACATAGTATGATCGATGTTCACTTTTCATGCAGACTGGTCATAGTTATTTATCGCAGGTGTGCTTTTAAGTCAATTAAGTTTCACTGTGTAGTGAAACCATAAACACACACACACACACTCAACCACGAACACACCTGAAATACTCCAAAATGCATATAATATAGTTAAGCATAACAGCTGTCCAGCTGCTTTCACTGATTCTGTCAGTTTTCTACTGTCTATCACATGACCAATAAATAACACGGTTATTGGTAAACTTTGTTAACGAATATTACACGTTATGTTTATTTCGAAAGCAAATAATAATAATAATAATAATAATAATAATAATAATTGCTTTATTCCAAAAACAGTACTCATGATACAGCAAGGAATTTTCAGCATTCAGTACAATATTGCATCTAATTTACCCAAAAACGACAAAAAAATTAAAAATACACATTACATAATAGTAATAAAAACGATTGTTATAGCAGCTACGTAGCAAAATACTGTGTGCCATGCGGAGAAAAATATGCATATAGTACAAAATTGTAGTAATAATAGTAATACCAACTAATATAAAATAGCAGAGTAACGATTTAAACGATAGAAAGTGTAACACCATAAAATACAGAAAGATGAACGATAAAAGGGTCGATTCACTGTGCTAATTACATAGTAACTTGTAAGTTTCACGTCTAACAGAGTCTTCGTCACATAAAGTACGCGCTAAATAGGGTATTGTAGAATTTCTATACTTAGTAGTACGAGCATATATCTTTTTATATCGACTTCTCGTCCTACCTGATGAGATACAAGGGGACAGGTGTGAATAAAGGGGGTGCAGAGGGTCTGACATTATAGCCTTTGCCCATTTCGTACAGGAATTTATATGCCTCTCGACTATAGTATTAGCGAGCTCATGCAGTGGCAGACCACAAGCTCTACTCACAGCATTTAATACTCTTCGTAATATGATATAATCTTTTTTGAGCAGCCCAGGAAAGATTAATGGAGAGCAGTAGAGTCCAATAGGATAGCATCTGTAGAAGAATTGAATAGTATCATAATCAATAAGCGAATAAAGAACACACTTTTGAAAGTTTGTTTGTAGGAATTCTGTTTGTGTGAAGTTGGCCCACGGATTGATATCAGTTAGAGAAGCATTTGAAAATCAGTGAGGAATACTTGACAGCTGTCACCTATATCCTCGTTTGGGACCACTCATCAGTAGTACGCAGCCACAGCCAGTGTTGGAAGACAGAACGTTCCGGTTACAAGGGAAGCTCTTAGATCGCTCAGCCATTGGGAGCCGACTCCTCAATGGCCACTCCATGAATTCTAACTTCTACCAATTCATCGGCGAGTATTTGTTCGCTGTGCGTCGGTGGCACAGTGGTTAGGACTCTCGCCGACCATGCACATGGCCCGGGGTTCGAGCCCACGCCGACGCACACCTGATATCTATGGTTGGCCTGCAAATTTTGGGCTACCGATATCCATGCTGAAAATTCCACACTTGTACCAAAAATACGGTGTGGAATCAAGCTGTAACCAAAAAATAAAAAAATAATAAAATAAATAAACCTCGAATGGCTGATAGTAAGTTCGGTGAAGACAGAAGATTGGGAGTGAGGCTATCAACACCACTCTGTAAATCAAATAAGCACCACTGACATGGAAACTTCACAACAGAAGCTTGAAGCCCCAATGTACCTTCAGTCAGAACACAAAGCAAACACAAATTTTACTGCTCTTGAAATATTGTCTTTCCGAAGGTAAACTCAAAGTAGGCTTACTCAGGACTAATCTACTGTCTGACATCTACGAGTGATCAAACGTGGGACAAATCAGATATAAACAAACAAACTCGTGAAAATTGGTCTGATGCCTGCCAGTGACTGATTGCAGCTGGACGAAGCTAGTTGACTGGAGTTGCAGTGGGAAGTTGTGACCAGTGAGATCAATGAGAACGCGTTTGAGGACAGTAACTGTTTGGGGCGCTAGAACCACAAATTCACAGGGGTTAGAATTCATTAGACACTAGAATCCGGCCCAAGTGGTTGAATATTCTATGTGATTGCATTGTAGACGGAAGGTCCTGGGTTCGAAACCTGCTAGTGAGACTCAAACCAGGACGTGGGATACAGATGTCCAGTAATCCCTGTTAGTTTACGAATGCTTCTCCAACTGATTTCAATATGCAGTCAAACTAGAATGAAGCACATTTTAGTTTGCTTATGTCAGAATTCATAGAGGCACCACACAATTATGATAAAAAGCTGTGATAAGTCAATGTGAGGAGTTATTTATAATGGGCTAAAATTTAGCATCATGCACCTTTTTTGATTGAAGTGGTAAGTCATATTTGGTGCATAATATGAATGATGTCATCATTTATCACACTGATTTTTCATTAGTTACGAAAAACAGAAAAAAAAATTATTTAAGT
The DNA here is from genome assembly GCA_944472135.2 of Trichobilharzia regenti. Taxonomy (NCBI): domain Eukaryota; kingdom Metazoa; phylum Platyhelminthes; class Trematoda; order Strigeidida; family Schistosomatidae; genus Trichobilharzia; species Trichobilharzia regenti. The sequence goes on from OX235270.1 coordinate 9,969,129, forward strand.
GAATATTTTAAATTGGAGTAATCTAGGGGAAGATGATTAGCAGTGGAATCCAGGATGGATATTTTGTCCTATTTGGGAACCGTCATCTGATAGGTACTGGTTGTTTTTGGTAGTGGTGTTTGGTTATCTCCATCAACTCCGTCTTCTCTATGTCCACCGGAAGTCCTGTCTTCGCTGCCAGCCACTTCGGGCAGTTTTCTAGTTTCCACCTGTAAGTATTCCAGTTTGTGTGACACTATACATATATGTGTTCCTAATTACACGACAAAAGAATTTTTCATGACTTTCAAAGAGAATTTGTATCTCCAAAGAGACACGTATTCCACTGGTTGCACACAGATTGCAAAAGACTTGTATTCGTCATTATTTGAATCGAAAACTGCTCATATTCCTATCTACTCACCATACTGACTGTTTCAATATTGAAATAATTGTCGTATATAACTTATTTTGGATATTGATTTTCGCCTGGTGATGTAGACTTGTAACCACATTGCCTGGAAGGAGGTTAGTGAAAGCAATTATTCGTCGAAATTATTTCTCTTCTGAAAATTACTTCGATGACGCTGATTGACTTCAAAGTAAGAATCCTTCTCACAAACCAGTATGACTTAAAGAATTAGTGAAAGTGAAGAGCAACACAGTCTTCGTTTGGAGTCCGTCCGTGTGGTGTTCACACACGATCACATTAGAAGTGGAATCCAAAGTCGTCAAGTTACCAAGTGGACATGTCATATATTGATTGAATTTACATCACGTGGCCAGAGGATTTTATCAGTCACTATCTCATTTGAATTCCCGACAGTTATGCACTATAGGGTAGAGCAGGACATGAATCAGTGCGTCGGTGGTTTAGTTGTGGAATGTTTGCCAAACATCCACGTGTTCAGGGCTTCGATTCCCGACTGAATTACTCCACAAACTCGCTTGTCCGATAGTGAGCCTAATAAACATGGAATGGTGAGAGTCAGTCTATCAATCCTTACTCTGTAAAGAAAATTAACACCACTGCCTCGGAAACTTCACAACATGTGTCTAATTCTCCATATTTCAATCGTCAGAACACAAAGGAATGGAATAACTTATCTAATGACTTGAATTGATTCTACTGGTGGATGGTGACTAGCGGTGGAATCCTGAGTGTGCGCTTCGTCGCATTTCGGACCCGTCTACTTGGTGTACCTGCACTACCCCCACCCTACTACAACCACAGTGGGTGAGTGAGTGTGTGATTGATGGTATTCCGCCTACTGAGTCTAGAACTCAGTCATAACCCATCGTTTCAAATGTCAAAGCATTATCCACTAGACCACTTGGCGTTTCGTACGATGGATACTGCTTTCAGGCCTCAGTGGGTGGAACATCATCACTCACCCACCCACTGTGGGCGGGGAGGGGGAGTGCAGATACATCAAGTGATGAGTCCCTGATACGAAGAAATGCACATCCTAGATTCCACTGCTAGTCACCGCCCAACAAATCACTTCAGGTCATATATTATATTATTCACTAATAATCTTGAAGAATTTCGTGGTGTGCATCTTAATACCCGTGTCAACCAGGATCCTGACAACAACACTATTGAATGAAAGCGTTAATTCCTTCGAAATGCATACTTAGACAATATACGGACGAAGCATCCCTTCAGTTCTCCCAGTTATCCATTTATCTGTAGTTGTATTACAAAATGTATATGAGTTCATAAAATATAAAATAGAATGTTTGTATATTTTAACCAATATATATATATATATATATATATATATATTAATATTAGGTGGAAAACACTACCTTAATTGATGTCTCTCACAATCCGTAGCCATAGATTCACGTACCACTTACAACATGAGGTGTTTCAGCTTCCTACAGTCGAATAACTTGTCTTCATCGCCTACCAAATGCATCACCACTAACTTGATCTTACACTGGTTGTTGTGAACACATTTCTGTGAATACATCGATGATGTGTTCACTCTTTGTCGGTCAGATAGAACATCATAACTCGAGTTGCAGAGCTGGCTTCAACTCGTTGGATAGAATCGCCCTCTAAGACTGTTCAGTAGGAGAGAGGTTTTCTGGAAGATTTCGTTGGTATTATGAAAGTCTCAGACAGAAAAACCTCAGATACCATGATAGTATACTATCACTAGCTATGGCCATTTTTCTCCAGTGAAAATTGGGGTTACAGCGGGTCACTCAATCACTCCATTTCTCTTTGGCTTTGCCATCGACAATATTCTAGAAACAGTCCTGAGGCATGTGAGTGTGTAGATCTTCCCTCTGCAGACAAACTTGTTGCCTCAGAGTATGCAGACTATATCGTCCTACTGTCCAGTAGTATGCAGGCTGTCTATGTCTCACCTAATCAGTTGGCGATCAGTGTTTATAAGTATGCTGTGTGATTCGCGCTGTTTAAGTGAGAAGTATTGTCTTAAGATTGACTGGAGCCTGTGTCTGCACTCCCTCAAACAGGTGAACCACTTCAAGTAGCTGATGACCTCATGTAACAAGGTCGTTGTATGATTGCTGACAGAGATGTGAAGCATGAAATCTCTACACATATATTGAAAACAAATGAGGTATGCGCCAACTTGACCCGCCTGTGGTGTACCATCATGACGTTAGGCTGGTGGTTGAATGTTAGCTTTACACTGCTTCAATGTACACGGTAATTCTCTACTCCTGTATGAACTGGTGACTCCGAACTGCAGGTGTGAGACGACTGTGTGCATACTATAATCACTGCCTCCGTGGAAATCCCTGTGTCTAACGACATCAACATGCAGGCAGATCCAGGATACAACAGTGTATATTCAAACAAACTTGAGTTCATCTTCCACTGAGTGTTGTCATCTCGAGACACCAGATTAGGTGGTTTGGAAATGTACTACAAATTTCATACTAGAGGCTCCCATACCATTCATTGTTTTGTAGACCTGGAACTGGGTGAAGAAAGCAGACAGGGAACACACGAGTCACATATCTCCAACACAAACGACAGACGACCAACTTCTATTCGCGAATCACGCGTTTCTCACGCACTCTACAACGTTTATGGAGCAAGACAGCACCCGACTCAGTAATACTCCTATAACCATCACATGCATTGGATGAGACCTATTTTAACGATTCTAACGAAAATAGCTTCATTCTCCATTGGTGTAACACTCTCATTTTCCCATAATTTTCCGAACATTTCGTTGAGTTCCAGGACCATCATCTTACGGCGACCCTCCTGAAAATAACCGCTGTTTATTTATCCAGAAGGAAGGAAAGTGTCAATTATACAATGTTATGCACCCACAAACAACGCACACCTCGAAAAGAAAGAAGAATTCTACAGACAACTACAGGCAACAGTGGACAATACTACAGCTGGCGACAATAAAATACTAATGGGAGATATGAACGCCAAACTGGGACCAGACAACACAGGAAGGGAACTCATCATCGGTAGAGAAGCTCTCGGAGAAATGAATGAAAATGGAGAACTCCTCGCCGACTTCTGCGCCTTCAACGAACTAGTGATTGGTGGCAGTGTATACAAGCACAAAGATATCCACAAGGCTACATGGGTGTTACCAGATGGGCGAAGCAAAAACCAAATTGACTTCATCTCAATCTGAAGGAAGTGGAGGCGCAGCCTACTGGACACAAAAGTAAGAAGAGGAGCAGGCGTTGGCTCAGACCACTATCTCGTACAAGGGACAATCCAAATCAAATTAAAAGCTTTCGGAGAAGGAGGAGCTGCAGACAGACCACAAGCCAAGTTCAACACTGAAAAACTGAAGGACCAGGCTACAAAGGTCATCTTCATTGCAAGCATAAAGGACAAAGCCGAGACACAAATCAACACTAGCGAAGAGGTCGGCATCGAAAAGCACTGGGACAACTTGAAAACGGTGTGGAGTCAAACCTGCATGGAAGTTCTAGGCAGAAAGAAGAGACAGGACAAACAGTGGCTCACTACGGACACTTGGAAACTAATAGAGGAGAGAAGGATAGTGAAACAAAAGATTATCCAGTGCACCGACGAGCAACAAAAACAAGAGTTGAATGCAAGCTACAATACGCTGAACAAAAGACTAAAGAAGAGTGGCAGAGAAGACAAAAGAAAATATTATGAAACCATGGCAAACGAAGCAGAACAAGCTGCAGGCAAAGGAGACCTCGCCACACTCTAACAAACAATTAGACACCTATCGGGCAAAAGTTCGACACAGATTAAGCCAGTAAACGATGACAACGGAAAGGCAATCACCAAAGAAGTGGAGCAAAGAAAACACTGGGGTGAACACTTCAAAAGACTTCTAAATCGACCGCCAACCACAATGCGCCCAACAATACCAACGACGGAAGCAGAACTACCAGTGAACATCGACCCCCTCGACAAAATCAGAAGTCCTGAATGCCATCAAGATGCTAAAAGCTGGAAAAGCAGCAGGACCAGATGGAATCCCAGCAGAAGCTTTGAAAATAGACCCAGAGACAACAGCGGATTTTGTGACGCCATTGCTGGAGAAGGTGTGGAAGGAGGGCAAAGTACCCGAGGATTGGAAGAAAGGGTATTTATTCAAGCTACCAAAGAAAGGAGACCTAGGTCAATGCAAAAGCTGGCACGGAATTATGCTCCTGTCCATCCCAAACAAAATACTAAGCCGCATCATCCTAGAGAGAATCAAACACGCCACCCTGGGTGAAAAGCTTCGACCGGAACAGGCTGGATTCAGTAGAAACAAGTCATGCATCGATCAAATCGCCACACTACGGATCATCATTGAACAAAGCTTGGAATGGCAGCCAGGTCTCTATCTCAACTTCAGCGACTTTGAAAAGGCCTTTGACAGCACAGCGTCGACCGAGAGGTGATTTGGCAACTACTTCGCTCCTACGGGGTGCCGTCGACAATTATACATCTCATCCAACAGTTATACGACAATGCTGCGTGCCAAGTAATCCACAACGGGAAACTTACAGAAGCCTTCGAAGTGAGGACAGGAGTGAGGCAAGGCTGCCTACTATCGCCAATGATTTTCCTGATTGCAGTAGATTGGATGATGCGACAGACAACGGGCAATGAGGAAACAGGCATAATATGGACTCACACAAGAAACTTGGAAGATCTGGACTTCGCCGATGATATATGTCTTATTTCCCACAAACTGGAAAATATGCAAGTGAAAAGCGACAAGCTGGCAGAAGAAGCATCAAAGATAGGAAGGACTTCAGGTAAACATAGAGAAAACAGAGGTGATGAAGATTCCTAGCCAACACCAACATCAACAACAACAACAGACAACAATCAGCCAGCATAAATGGGAAGAACCTGAGAGAAACAACCTCCTTCACCTACCTGGGAAGCATCGTCTCAACTACAGGCGGACGAAACTGACCAGGATATCAAAGCGAGGATCGGAAAGGCAAGACAAGCTTTCACTACTCTTAAGTCTGCACGGAGGTCAACAACATTCAGCATCAAAAATAACATCCGGATTTTCAACTCTAATGTGAAGTCAGCGCTACTATACGGATCAGAGGCTTGGCCAGAGCGTCATAAAAAGCATCTCAAACGAACTACAGACCTCCATTAACAGTTGTCTTCGCTCAATACTGAAGATCAGATGGCCGGCCAGAAAACATCAGCAACACGGATCTCTGGAAATGAGCGGACCAACACAGCAGGAACCGATTGTGAAACAAATAGGCAGGAAGAAATGGAGATGGATTGGCTGGCCATACGCTGAGGAAACCATCAAGTGAGTGACATCACTAGACAAGCCATCGCTTGAGTGGAACCCTCCGAAAGGAAAGCGGGTGGCGAGTTGGTCGTCAGTGTAAGGGTGAATTTGGGGAGGTCATGTGTGAAGAGGAGATGAAAGCGTGTGAGCAGACTTGGAGTGGGATGAAAAAGTTGGCCGAAAACTGAACGCAGTGGAGACGCGCGGCTGAAGCCCTATGTTCCTCTAGGAATTAAAGGATAAAATAATAATAATAATATCAATTTAGTTACAAGGCTTCACAGTTTATATATATATACATATATATCTTTTCTCTCTCCCTCTTCCCTTTGTTGTTTGTTACCACTTTTTTCAAGTGTTGGTTTTGTAGGGATTTGGTTTGATTGTATGGAGGATTTAATCTAACTGATGTTACCACTTTCTCTATCTCCACTACAGGCGTTGCGTCATTTCGATGGCACGTGTGTAGTGTTGGATCGATAAACAAAGCTTCATTGATTAAACTCTCTCTCTCTCTTCATCTAACTATATTACTTTCTAATACTCTCATTCTGTTCTGTTCTGTTCGGTTCAGTTCAGTTCAGTTCAGTTATCGGAAAAAGACACACTTTAATAAATACTGATACTTTAATTCATCCCATCCACAGTCGATAAAGGAAGATAGGTTTAGGTTAAATGTCTATGTAATCAGGTCAGGAACCTAACCAATTAGTACGTCAGAAGATTCAAATAATGAAACTATACAAATAAAGGGAATATTACCAGTGAATAACTGCTACTGCCCACCAGAATTTATTTAGAAATACATGGGAAACCATAGAAAAACTAAGATTAGTAATGAGAATTACGGAAATAATATAGAATTGAAAGCCTCTGTAGGACTGGCGTATAAACAAGGACAGTCAGAGGTCTTTTGTAAGGTTCTAATTGAGGCCGGGACTACTTAGGGTAAAATTTAAACAAACCAACCAACCAGATACATCTAAAACATAAAATTTGTCAACTTGGTCACCCGATAAATCCAATGACGACAAATAATATACAGCTCATCAAATACCAACCATGTAATGACGGCGTCAATTAGAGTGTTGGAACATAAAAGACGTTTGACTAGACGTAAAATGATTGACCCTGGTAAGTAGTTAAATAGCCTAGAAATGAGGTCAGTTAATGCATTGCATTCATTTGCACGTTGTCACACAATAGGTTGAGTGGGACAGGGTGAAAATATTAAAAAGTAATATAGTTTGGTGGAGAAACAATATATGTATATATGTGGGAAATTATGAAGCCGTGTGAGTAAATTGATATGATTATGATTGGCGATAACTTATGCTCGAAACCTTGTCATCCAGTTGTTGTTATTACTGTTGACGCGCGGCTGAAGCCCTATGTTCCTCTAGGAATTAAAGGATATAATAATAATAATATTATATATATTTCTCCGGGCTGGGTGACTTGCGGCGCTTTAGATTTCGCAGTCCATTTGCTATCTGCTCTTTATTAGGTGAATCACTATGAACCGACTATGCAGCACTGTGACTAAGAATCCTGGTTACGGGAATTATCTTTCAGCTAACCTGATACTCAATAAGAACTGTCCAGAGTTCCACAAGACTTCTCTTTACAGGTTATTAATAGGCGTACTATCATGTTTACAGACCGTATAACTGACACTACGCCTCATCATGTTACTTTCTCGAATGAGCTGGAACGGCTTTTGACAATAGTCTGATGCACCAGCTGACTCCATCTCACACTCATGTTCTGAACACCAGGCTTCACTGTCCTGCCTCGACATATGAGTGGGAGCCTCAAGTGGGCTGTTATACTCGATATCCGATGGGCATAAATGGGATGCAAAGAAATCTCAGAAAAATAGTGGATCTTGAGTGAGACGTTATTCCAAACGTTAGAAGTACACACTCAACGTTCCCGTCTGTCTGTCTGTCTATTTTCGACATAGAACTTTGCACAAATGTGCGGAAGTTCAAGTCGCCACATTCCGTGTAGCACGCGAAGCAAGAGAAGAAAGTACAAGAAAAGCATAATAGAAACAGTGAGCAGAGGTGTGAGACAAAGGAGTAATAAAGAAAAACAAAACAGTTTCATTGGAGATCATAAGTCACAAGGAGTGGATGCATCTGCGCCACTGAGAACGATTTTGAGCCATGTCACCAATTGTTTCCAACCATAGATTTTTACCGTCCCGAGGACCCCAGCCTGGAAGTCTACACCTTCCTACGTGGCTTAGACCAACTGTTGTGGATTTCATTGACTGATGCCAAGTTTTTGTTTGACCGCCGCTAGCTTTTTTCCAGCCTGACCCTATATCCGCTAACATTGCTCGTCGAGGGAGGCGATGGCTTGGCATACGTAACACATGTCCTAACCATCTCAGTCTTTGTAGCTTCACGACTTCGTCGATTGATTTCCCCTGTTTACCTAGAACTCTACGCCTAACCTCCATGTTGCTCACCTTATTATGCCACTTTACACGGGAAATAGAACGCAGGCACCTATGATCAAAGACAGCTAGTCTTTTCATGTCTTCCACTCTCAGTGGCCAGGTCTCACAACCATAAAGGAGGACGGAGCGGACTGATGAGCAGTACACCCGCCCTTTGGTCGATAGTCGAACATCTCGTCTACGCCAGAGTCGGCGTAAACTAACAAATGCGAAACGAGCCCCTTGTATTCGTGCTGAGATTTCGTCAGAGATCAACCCGTTGGGGCTGATGGTACTTCCCAAATAAGTGAAGCGGTCAACGTGCTCTACCACTTCACTTCCTATTTTTAAACTAGGCGTCGATGTAGTCCAGTCCTGTAACATCATCTTGCATTTGGCGGGAGCGAATCGCATGCCAAACATTCGTAGATTGCGGCTCAAGGTGTTTAGAAGACTCTGCATTTCGTCAGCGTCTTCGCCTAGAAGGACTATATCGTCTGCATATTCCAAGTCAACGAGATTATTCCCAGGTAGCAAGTCAATCCCTGAATCGCTGAAGTCACCTAGGGTTAAGTCCATTAACACATCTATGATGAAGTTGAATAGAAAAGGAGATAATGGGCATCCTTGACGGACACCACTGGTCGTCATCAGTTCAGATGACAGCTCGCCGTAAGCCCTCACCTGGCTGTATGAGTACGAGTAGAGTGCCTTAATCAGTGCAATATATTTTCTCGGAATTCCCTTTACAGCCAAGCATCTCCAGAGAACTTCCCGATCGACAGAGTCGAATGCTGCCTTTAGGTCAAGAAATATAATGACTGTTGGACGCCGGTAGGAATGCCTATGTTCTAGAATCTGTCGGAGGGTGAAGATATGATCAATACACCCTCTTCCTGGTCTAAAGCCTGCCTGGCTCTCTCGTGTTTGTGCTTCCCGAGCACCACTCAGTCTACGCATGATTATTGAGCCTAAGACTTTAGATACTATATTAGTCAAGCTAATCCCTCTGTGATTATCACAGGAAGACTTGTCTCCCTTCTTGTATATGGGGATAATCAGTGACTTACACCAACCCGATGGGACTTCTTCTGATTCCCAGACGCTGCCTAGTACCTCAGTTAATCCGGACAGTAAGCTGTCTCCACCGTACTTAAATACCTCTGGAGTCATTCCATCAGGTCCCGCTGCTTTGCCTAGTTTCAGATTGGTGACAGCTTTAGTAACCTCAGTTAGTGACGGAGGACCTGTGTCTATATCCCATTCAGGGAGGTGTTGGATGCTCGGAAGGTTGAGCGTGGCTGTGGGCAAATTAAACTGCTCCTCATAATGCTCTTTCCAACGATCCAGTCGTCTATCCTGGGAGCTAATTATAGTGCCATTTTTTTCCGAGATTGTCTCACTAATGATTTGTCTTCTCCCACCCGTTTCCCTGATGAGTCCAAAGAGTTGCCTGGTGTTGCCTATCCTCGAAGCTTTCTCCATCTCTTTGGCTTTTGTCGCCCACCACTGTTCACGGTCCTTGCGGAGACTTTTCGTAAGTTTCCTCTTGTGCAGCTTTCGCTCCTCATTGAATTCGGAGCTCGCCGGAATAAGTCTTCTAGCATCTATCAGTTCGGATGAGGCGGTGGAGATCCAGTGGTTTTTACTCACCTTTGGGTTTACCTTATTCACAGCTTTTACAGCTGTATCTATGGCTGCCTGGATATTTTTCCAAGCTTCTTCAGGGTGAGCACAGCTGTCGAACACAGATATGTGTTTAGCTAGTTCTTCCTCAAATACGGATTTAGTTTCCTGATCGAGCTGGGGACGTGATGGTTTTACCGCCAGCTGTTTCCTACGTCCGTTCAGTCGTAAGCACACCCGAGCGCGGACCAGTGCATGGTCGGTATCTACGCACGTGTTCCAGAAGGAGCGACAATCTCCTACCGACCCACGCCAACGATAGCTTATTGCTATGTGGTCTATTTGTGTCCAGCGTTGGTTTGATGAAGGGGGTCTCCAAGTCAAACAGTGTCTCTCCTTGTGTTTGAAGTTAGTGCTTACAAGAAACAAATGATTATCAGAGCAGAACTGTAGGAGACGGTCACCGTTGTCGGTTCGCTGGCACGGAACTCCATAGGTGCCACCGACATCCTTCTCAGATTGACACAATTTCCCTACTTGAGCGTTAAAGTCACCAGCTAGAACGACTATGTCTGAGCGTTTAGCCTTTCTCACCAAACTAGACAGCTTTTGGTAGAACTCATCCTTCGTTTCATCTGAACTGCAGTCAGTGGGGGCGTAGGCGGAGATTACGAAAAGGCATCGGCGAGTAGTGCAGTCCTTTCTCCTTCTTACTGATCCGTTCAGGCGGACAGCACACATTCGGCTATCTACCGGGATCCAGTCAAGCAATGTCTTTTCTGCCCTAGTACTCAAAGCTATCCCTACGCCAGCTAATCCTCGTGAACTAGCTGTGGCATCTCCTGACACCCTCAAGGTGAATTTTGCAGATTCAACCTGTTGGCCAGGTGGGGTTAGGTGAATAACCACACTTGGGTCTTGTATGCGTGTTTCTGAAACACAGCATACATCAATGGCTCGTGATGCCAGGGTCTTGGCTAGTGATGCTTGTTGTCCTATTTGGCAAAGTGTCCTAACATTAAGAGCTCCTATATGAAATTGGTGGCGCGGCTTTAAGAGGCTGTCGGTGGTGGTTTTTTGGCTTCCATCGTTTTTAGTGGACGCAGAGTGGAGAGGAAGTGGAGAGCTATCAAGTCGAGGAGTTGCATCAGTGGAAGGAAGGCAAGATGATAGAGATGAAGATGAAGACAAAGATGAGTGAGTAATAGAGAGGTTTCGTGTGCATTTCGGATTGTGAGGGCGATTGTTACTTCCCGGCTGCCCACACCGTGGAAGTTGGTTGCGTGACCGCAGAGCCCAGGGGACAACTGCTTGAGGCCGGTCACACGCGGCCTGTTTTTGTTCGTTCTTTTTTGTTTGGTGTGTCTCAGTAGCATATTTATCACTCCTGCCCTGTGACACGGCAGCAGGAAGCGCGGTCGTTGTTAATCCGGGCCACGGCCGATCCGGCATGAAATTTTGTGATTTTGTATTGGACATGATGTTGGATTGGGTAGCTGCTTTTTGTTTAACCGCTATCCAAACAACCTGCCTGGCATGGTAGTACCTCAAGAGACATAAGTCTCAGCCAGTATAGCTTGATTAGGTCATTGCGGTAGTCTGTTATAATGTCAGTACATTTTTGTTTATGGAGTGTAGAAGGTTATTGGCTAGTCTTCAGTCTAGTGTGCTTCGATACTCCGTGGAAACTACTAGTTTACTTTTATCACCCTGTTGACAACGACGTTCATGACCACGCTCAAAGCATTACCAGAATCTAGACTAGTGTATTAGATGCAGCGACAATTCTCTTCACCTCCATATTGTCCGTAAATATAAGTTATAAGTTGTCAATGGCGCAGATGTATTCAGTCTCTGTAATCTTTCGTATTCCTTTCTACCATTACCCATTCTGTTTCACTCTTATACTTGTCAAACTCTATTGATTCTCCTCACTCACCTACTTGTCTACCTCTGTGTGCTATTTGGAACGTGGCAACTCGAACTACTGCACTTCGGTGCCAAGTTCTATGTTGGATCCAGACAGACAGATAAGTTATACAACCGATGTCACATAAAACTTCAGTGATAGAGTTATAGTACCAGGTAGCACTGCAGCCATCATTGTGACGCTTCTTGGTGATGGCTAGAAATAGGTTTCCCATCTATGCAAAGGTGCACAACACCGTTTCCATTATCTTATATAACCTCCGAACACCTAGACTACACTGACCATTTAAACGTCGCTCCTCTGAGAATAGATGCCCGCCGCCACCATATCCCAGATACCACAATGATATCTGCAGGACAGACACGCTTACGTAGCTTACTCACTTGACAGCAGAATTCACCAGTAACCACATCCGGACTGTAATTCGCAGGTGCTATGCAGGGATGGCAAAACAGCAACACCTCGCCAGTCGGTTGTTTATAGCCTCACAATGCACGTGTCACCACTGATGAGAATCCAGCTGAGTAATGTGTCTTTTGTTCCAGCATTCATCCAACTTAGGTGCACATGCTGGTGTCACAGGTTTCCCTGGTAGGCGTATGTAACGCACACTATTTATACTCGTGGATGGAGATATACACATGAAGCACGTCACGAGGATCTGTAATGCAGCTTACATCATCGATTAGACTTCCCAGTTTCCTAGTTACGACTGTCTGTTGTCCGACTTGCATTCATTCGTCAACATTGTCGGTAACAGCTTTGATCGTGGTACGCAGAACTCCAAACGATTGACGAAAGTAGTTGTCGTAAGCTCACCACCTCACCAAGTCTTTCTCATCAAGTCTGATCGATGAGGCAGTAGGGCGTCGTCAGGAGCTGCAACCCTATCGTTTTCAGTGTTTTTCCACAAGTGGTCCTTACCTCTCAGAATCTCCAGACTACATGTAAACGACATAGAATGGACTTGGAATCAGGGTTTCCCATTTCCCTTACATGGATATTCATGGACACCAGGTTGATGACAGGCGCCAAATATCCTCATTCGCCCTTTGAATTTTGTGAGAACAAGACTTCAGTCAACTGTTCCTGGAAAGATATCCATCGAGAAGTCATCTCTCTCTCTCTCTCTCGCCAGCTCGCTCTCATGCCCCTTATGAATAAATAACTGTTCAGACATCTAATACACAAATGTGTGTCTAGGACTTCACAATGCACTGACTACGTGACTATCTCAGCCGACAACATAAGTCAGTCGACAGTTCACACTCTGTATAACTCTGATCTACCTACCTACGATGACATGAAAAGGCTAGCTGTCTGACTTTGATCATAGGTATCTGCCTTCTATCTACATCCCGTGTCAGCTGGTAGGTGTAATAGGGCGAGTGATATTGAGGTGAAGCATCGGTCGAGTGTTAGGTGAGGAGTGGAGACCAACCGACGAGTTTGTGAAGCAGTTACATCGACTGGGTGAGATGGTTAGGACACGTGTTACACATGTCTAACCATCGTCTTCCTCGACTCACGGGTAATCTTAACTCAGCGGAAATAGGAAAAGGTTGGGAAGGAACTACCACTTGGTGGTCAAACCAAAACATGGCTGCCTTCATCACTCAATCAAATCCATAACAACAACAGTTAGTTTGAACCAGTCACTCACACACCGAGGCGTAGACTGGCTGGTTAGGGTCCTCGGGAGGATAAGAACCAATCACGGTTGGAGACTATTGAAAGTATGACTAAAGTCTTTCTCGATGATGCGTTCACTTTTTGTGATTTGTCATATCCACCCAATAAAACTCTGTTCTTCTCCCAAACTACTAGTGTTCTTCTTCCCTCATCAACACTTCTGGTTATCATCTCTCCCTCTCCTTCTCTGCTGTGAATCTCCCTCTCTCTGTCTCTCTACTCTCTTCTCCTGATTCGTGTGCCACATGGAGGCCACGCGGAGATTGACAACTCGAACTGATGCTGCTCCACATCTGTGCAAAGTTCCATGTTGAAACCAGTAAGTCAGTCCGTGATTCAGTCCATCAATCGCTATCAATCAAATAGCATATGTTCGTACTATGCCGGTCTTTGATCATTGGTGCCTGCGCTCTATCTCCCGTATGAAGTGGTATAATAAGGTGAGCAATATTGAGGTTAGGCTTCGGTTGAGTGCTAGGTAAGGAGGGAAATCAATCGACGAGACTGTGAAATTACACCGACTGAGATGGTTAGGACATGTGTTACGTAAGCCTAGTCATCGCCTTCCTCGACAATGGGCAATGTTAGCTGACATAGTTTCAGGCTGGAAAAGAGCTAGTAGCAGTCAAACCAAAACATGGCACCAGTCAATGAAATCCACAACAGTTAGTTTAAGCTACGTAGGAAGATGTAGACCTCTTGGTTGGGGTCCTCGGGACGGTAAAAGCCAATGGTTGGCTCAAAATCGTTCTGAATGGCGCAGATGCATCCACTCCTTGTGAATTTGATTTCCAATGAAACTGTTTTGTTCTTCGTTACTACTATTCCTTTGTCTCACACCTCTACTTACTGTCTCTCTCTATTATGCATTTCTTCTAGTTTATTCTGTTGGTTTGTGTGTTACATGGAGTGTGGGGACTTGAACTGCCGCACATATGTGCAAAGTTCTACATCGAAAACAGACAGATAGACAGAGACCATGACGGTTAATCTAACAATCCTTCTCATGCTTAATGGTGGAAATAATCAATATCAAAATTATCATATACACTACTAACTAGTGAGTGAGTGAGCGATCCATCGATTTAAAATATCTTCAGTCATGTGACCTCTAAGCAAATACTTTCATACTTTGTTACTTCAACTTCATTCAGTATACCGAAAAATAAATAATATCGTCCTACACTCCTCACAGGCACAGAGATATCTTTAGAATCATGTGAACTATTAGTACACCCATATATATATAAACAAACTTTATGTGCATTTCAAGTTAAAAATTGTTCAAATTAAGCAAACTTGATTAATTCCATACATGGGGTGTCATTGAATGCTTTGTTGCGTTTCTCAGTTTTACATGGATGTGGGATAGATCATTACATGCAATTACAACATAACGAGAGACACAGAGAGAGAATAAGATCAATACTGCATCAATACCAAACGAAGACATCGTGGTGAATACTCATATCAGAGGAGTTGAATCAACGACAATTAAAATCAATTCCACCTTCTCAAACAACTATAAATTAAGTTTGTTTTCCACTTTGACACATAATTACATTGACTTTGTGGATGTATTCGCTGTCGATCACAGAAACGGATACCACACGTTGAGCAACACTAGAAACAACGGATACCTACCTGGAAAGTGGTAAGATTCCCTACAACAGAGCAGTGTATACTTCAATGGGTAGAACACTGACACTTCGTGCTAGAGTATAAGTTCAGCCGCTTATTTCTCTTAATCCCCAGTACTTCTTGCTCACCAAACAGGTGAACATTACTGATGGTTGTATTCATTCTGAAGTCAATGTCGCGTCACCCAACCACCCACCAACACAGATCTCCAGGTTTGAAAAGGAGGCAGCAGAAACAAGAGGGTTTTCTCTCTTCTACACAGACGTTGTCAGAGTTATCATTATTACTCCCCCTGTGTTCCCAGTGGAACATAAGACCCTAGCCAGGCCATATCTCCGTTTCATTCTGTTCCCTTCAGTTAGGTATATGGTTGACCATAACCTCTCATCTCTCCTTCACACTATCTCCTCCATATCAACTTCGAACACCCAAATGGTCTCTTCTCATTCGACTTCCTCTTCTTCTTCCTTGCCTTAACTGTCATGCCACTAAACGTTATTCTCCACGCATGTCAACTCCATCGCCATTATTCCCAACACATTCGACCTATCCCTATTCTTCTTAAAGCAATCACCTGCAAACTATCACAGTTGGATTAACATATACACCTACACATATGAAAAATGGACTTAATAAGACCACCTAGTTGTCTGGTAAACACGTGTATCCAAGTGACTAAAGGACTACAATAGCTGATAAGAATTCCTACAAATCTACTTCCATTTTAACGAATTCGAAATACACTCATAAACACAGGACCTTTCTCATACATATTAATAGGTCGGTACAATAACACTACTACTTCATCCACCTTGGATGAATAGCATGAAATCCAGCTCATAATATGCTGAGTTTTTCAACTTACCTATAGTACTGCTCAAATGAAATTAGTATGCAGCGTCCTTCCAACTATAGGCGGAGTCATCGACGAAGATGTCGAAACCGGCGAGGGTCACAAAGACACGGAACGCCTTCATCAGTCTCGAAATCAGACTGAAAAGCTGCGATCAGCAGAAAAGGACAATATTCGGATTTCCAACACAACCGTTAATAAGTCAGTCAACTCAACACTTCTATATGGGTCAAAAGCCTGTAGCGTTCGTCACGAAAAGCATTCCCCAACAGACTACTGCAGATTTCTATCACTAGCTAACTTCGAACCATTATAATGGTGAAGATCAAATGGTCTGAGAACGAGTCAGCCAACAACCTAGTGCTCAACAGATATACAGATGGAGCAGGTGCAGATGGATCGGACACACGCTGATGAGACTATCGAGTGCCAGAACAACGCTTGTGTGAGAAACGAAGAGTTTGACTTCGGTCCGAGGGTGATATGGAGGAAACCATGTGAGCAGGAGATGAAGGCTCACAGCCAATCGCTGCGCCAGCTGAACAGCATAGCAGAGGACAAAATGAAGTAGAGATGTGGCTCCTGACTGCGGCCCTATGTCCAACAACTCTGAACCACAGGGAATAATAATAATCCAATAGTAAACTGTACTAACTAAGCCACAATGAACCAACATTCACGACACTAGGACTTTCAGGGATTGGATATTCAACGAGGCTATCTAACCTTAATAAACGCTCGTATTCTAACACAATTTACCCTCAATTTGGACTGTCAGTTCCGTGCTATCCGCCAGAATTAATGAGAGGCTGTGGCCACTAAAGCTAGCTAGCTCAAACACTTACGGTCACTTTCACTCACTGAAGAAGTAATCCATGACCTCAACGTATATCCTACATTGAATAAAGATGGAAGCTCTCAAGCAGGAGTTAACTCTCCACTACCACAGATACACTTCAGCAACCAAATTGTGACACTCTGCAGTTGAGATCACAGCACGGGACTATCATTATTATTTCGACGAAATACATTGAACCAATTGTGTAAACAGACACAGAATAGCATAGTTCCGTAGCGAAGACAAATCCCGAAAGCAGTTGGCTTCAATGTCAATTCAACGGCATATTTCCCACATATTATCACGACACCTAACTCATCTTCGTCAAACATATATGGGGGACAGAAATCGATCGCCGTTCAATCGAATAAATAAACGCATGTAACACAGTTATGAGTTCTCTAATACACGCAGTGTAAAAAAGAATGAGATAATCCGGAGATAATTCGCAAATTGGAAGTACGTACATTGGCAGTATGTATCACAGTCCACACTAACACAGAGTGATCACATGGTAGTATGAACACCATTCCCAAACCTCAAAAGTCATTGTACTTTAACATTCCACGGCACATACATGTGACTCAACGACCTAAACCAACGTCAAGTCAACCCATAAACGCTACGGTGCAAATAACCAGGTGGTAGTGCCACCACCAAGAACTGACACTCGGAATACACAATTTATTTCACTGGTACACAAAACCCTCATCCAACCCACCCACCACAATAAGTTGCATCATTTTCAATAACGTGTGACAGAGACCATAATTCAGTGATAGTACAACACAGCATATGATGGTTTAAGGAACAAACAGCTATGCTAGCTACACGGTAACTAGTACAAGTGTCTCCAACTCCACTCCAGTGAAAGCAAAAACAAACATTCATCATAAAGCATTAATTTATCAATATACCAATTATAACAAAATACAGTGCGCCTCTATTCAGGCTAAGCGTTGGTACATTTTAAAAATCCATAATAATAGTAATAATAATAATGCCTTTAAACAAACAATGTGTACAAGCAAGCTAATAGATTATAATGAGTAGAAACTTTCACAAAACTCTTCAAATAACTATGAGTATCTTCCTGCCTCAGATACAACATAGAAATCAATCAACAAACAAAAGTCTTCCTTACAGGCATACTGAAGTATACATATATATCTCTGCAGGAGCACAACAATAAGAAGTCCCTTAGGCAGGTGGTGGTGTTGGTGCAGGTGTCGTGGCGATAAGATTTCTCTAGCAAAAAACAATGTCATCATCTCAACATGAAAAATAACAATCTAAACAAATACATGAACAGAGGTGTGCTATTCGACCTCGTGATCTCGTAGCACTAAACGAGAGAAGCAGAATAAGAACAAGAAACCGCCTATCAACAACAAAATGTGGAAAGTTTCACACGGAAGAGTGAAGAAGAAGAAGAAGAAGAAGGCTAACGTTATTACATGCGAATTATTTTATAGTTATTTGACCAATCAAATACAACATTACATAAAAAGATGCAGTACATTATTATACGAGAATAGTTGATTACAAACCCTTCTTTTTATAGAAATCGCTTATATTAGCCATCGCGATATTCCCCGCATTACACTTATTCGTCTCGTCGTCAACCGTCTGTCCGACCAAGCACACTGAAATCAAACAGTTTCAAAACACAAATCCAACAGTAATCAGTATCCGACGACTAGTGTGTAAAACAAAACCACTCGCAAGATAACCCAATCATTTTGAATAAGAATGTCTTATTTGAGAAGTACTAAACACACATGGGTTACTTACTGACATTTTGTGTACAGTCCTTTGTGAATGGGCGATTACCTCACGTAGCTAACGCCCACTTTGTCAAGAAAGAGCAGTAATGTCCCGTACACTTTATTTCAGTAAAGGATAGCACACACCATTCGAAATTAGCCAGGGAAGCAATAGAACAGTGTTACACACCTTGTTCAACCCAGACACACTTTGCCACCTTTATTTTGAATAACTAGAATTATTGAATTCGGACAGAATTTTACAACGTGGGTTCACCATCACACATTCAGTGTCACTTCTAGTCTAGCACTATTCCCGTTAACTGAATCCTAACTCACAACTGAACAACGGGAACACTGTCACCACTAATACAAACCGAAGGTCACTAAGAGAAACGAAAATCCGGTTGGCCATGGGCATCCTAGATCGTGATGTTCTCTGATACAAACCTATTCAAAAGGCTTTATTGGATTTACAGGACACCGACGCAGTTAAGTATGGAAAAGAAGTACGTAATGAGGTTCACACCACCCTTACTGTTATTAATAATCTAGGCATTAACAATTTCCAAGTGTGTACGAGAATAGCGAAAACTACACACAAAACCACAATTTCCCTGAGTCGACTGGCATTCTAACTAGCTCTTGTGTTCATAGTGTCACCGGATATGTACTGCAAATACCACAATTGACTAACAACTATAGACGCTACAATGGAATCCGATGCTAACACCTAATCTCACTTAAGAGGTTGTTTCTAGATTGAGCATCAGAAACGTAGGTAGGTAATGCTAAGTCATCTCCGATTGAAAATAACTGTTAGCTGGTTGGTGCACAATACACTGATACAGATATATCGGACCCATACGAACACTTATCATATTGCTGATCTTGGACAACTAGAATATGATCACAAGCTATGCATCGTTACATGCACAAGTTGCCCAAGATAATGAGGAGACCATTCGAAATCACTAGTTAAGCCTAAACCTTCATTTAAAGCACATTTAAATAAAATACAACTAAA
This sequence comes from Trichobilharzia regenti, assembly GCA_944472135.2. Classification (NCBI taxonomy): domain Eukaryota; kingdom Metazoa; phylum Platyhelminthes; class Trematoda; order Strigeidida; family Schistosomatidae; genus Trichobilharzia; species Trichobilharzia regenti. The sequence continues at coordinate 9,988,689 of OX235270.1, forward strand.
GTGACTTACTGGTATCTGTGCAGTAAAATAGAATAGACTTCTTGCCACACTTGCTGATCAGGCAGGAGTCGTCGTGTCGAATTATGATATATTTCTCATTCAGGAAGTCGAAGGAAGTATCGGAACCATTTGCTAAAACCGATCTCAGTTTCTGAATAAGTTCCGGGGGTACCTGACAAAGACATAAAGTAAATGAGTGATATTGTCGGACACCTAAACACAAAGATTTAAAATACAATTTAAAGTGTAGGCTAACATTCAATTAATTTAAATCGACAAAATCAAAAAACCCACTCCCATACACATAGAAAACTACTGACAAAACACATTGGCAACAAGAATACAGGTGAACCCGAAACATCACTCGTATCCAGATTCGGCTTTCTTACACAACACTCAAATTCATCTGACATACATATGCGCCGGTTCCTGGAGGACTAACTCCAGCTAAGTCGCTGCATCCACAATAATGCAGCCTGATGAGCAGGGAGATGGCAAAACAGTATGCATACTACATAATCCAACCAAGTCGTAAATAGACTCAGTCAGATACTACATTTGAATTACCCAAATTTCAAACACCACTGTCCACACTCTCATAATTAGGAATAATAACTACAGATGACAGTCGTAGGAGCCACATGACGACGAAACATCCATCCCACTTAATAAAAACCAAATCGAGACTATCACATGAAATAGCTGACTGACCTGAACTTCCACATATTCCACTACATACACCATGATCTGTAACACCACCCGAAATGTTTTACACGAAACCAGTAGCTCGACTATACCCAACCGATTCAAAAAAAAATACTCTATTCCACAGAGGTTCATTTCTGTGAGACCATCTTCTCAACATATTCCATGTCATAAGGCAGTTATGAATTCCTCCTATGCACACTTCATACCTTCCAAACTGACTGGTAATTCATTCAAGTGAGTTGTTAACATTAGAGAACTCGTCATGCACCAATCATTACCTCTCCTACAGGTGAGTCATAGGAACCTAGAACCTGTTATCCGACAGCTAGTATTATTTTTAGAATAAATCACTAGAGACCCAGCAGCGTACCATTGCAATTCGTCCACCAGTGTCTTCCTCAGTTGGCCGCATCACTTTAGTTTCCTCATATGACAATCTTACGATCACATCCACTTATCAATATCTTTACTTCCGACTCCACTTGTGGGCTTACCACTGCCTGTCCAATATCCAATTCCTCAAGCACATTTCTTCGTAAGCAGGCTGTTAGGTGGCTGGCCATCTTCTACCTTATATCATTACGCGTAGATAGTTGTCTAGTGGAGTTGGCTTCCAATCGGAAATACATTCCTCACGCGCCTGCTCCATCAAACACATGGAAGCACTAATTCGATCATTATACTTAGTGACAAAATGTACGAACGTTGCAAAGACTGTCTCTGTCACACTGCAATACTCAACATGTTTATAGAGTCGAGACTACGCAGAAGAAACTAGCCTCATCGGCAGACGCTAGTTCAAAGTCCTAACAGCACATTCACAAGTGCATTTACATGCAATCCCCGTCACATTCGGTCCCAGACCAACCACGGCACCACCTACAAAATATCTATTCTATTCTTTGTGTAATCCAGTCTAGAATTGCCAGCCCGACACTCAGAACTTAACTCGACATCTGCATCTGCTTGATTCAGAACCATTGGCTTCAATTACTAGACGGATTACCCAAATCCGATGTCACTACCCTATACTCATCCTATGGAACTATATGAACACCTCCAGAAATCCATAAACTTACACCGCAACACGTACAATCAACTGTTAACAGTCACCACAACTTCGGCCGATAAATACACACCAAAGTCATTTCACGCTTACTTCTCCTAAACTCATCATTGCAGTTCTACTGGCTATAGCATAAATATTGTCTCCACGTCAAAACAGTTACCAAAGCATATTTCGATGGGTAAGTTTAGAAGCACCACCATCATGATATCAGTTTCAACTTTTTCCGTGAATCACAACAGCTGACATTTCGAAGCGATCAGACCAGCGTACTGATGTGATCAGGTTCACGAACCAGCATACTCTTCGGAATTATGGGGGAAAATGCACCAGTGAAGTCAATCACTTCCGATACATCTACAGTGACGTTAGAACTAGAAAAACTGCATCCTTTCAAGCATAATATTCCTCACAGCAAACCCATAATTTGTATGCGCTTCTCAAACATAAGCCACACGTATGATACTCGGAACGACCAAAACATCATACGGGGATCACTTAATGGCTGGTAATTCTCCTTGTCATAACGTAGACACAGATGTTAAAAATTCCGAGGAATGCCCAGGGATCCGATATATGTTCTTTTGCCTCCACATTGGGTTTAAACACCTCAGAGAATATAGCAGGAAACATCAAAATCCATGCAGGTGCCTTACTGCTCACAACCACATCATAAACTACCAGATGCAGCGGTATCCGCGCTCTGCCGAGTTGAGAAGGCTAAAAACACGTATACACACTTAGTAGTAAATGACACAGACATGGAGCCTCAATCAATATATTTGAACGACGCTTCCAACTACTGTGATAAAATATATGAGTTTATGGGGATTTAAAGAACTTCATACTATCAAGGAAATGTGGAGCTCGAACTTACTTGGAAATCGGGGCTGGATGTACCATATGTATTTCCTTCTTTCCCTGTTATGCACAAGTTATTTAGGCATTTGTGCTGACCCAGGTGTGCTTTACAGTGTCCTTCCCAAGTTTCTGCCATCGTCTAAACAGTTAGTTAATTAGTTAGCTGAGGCCACAACGTCCGAGAAAAACAATGCTGACAAATGTGGTCAGGCTTTAAATGCCAAGCTTTTATGCATAACCTTGAGAGAGAGAGAGAGATAGACAAAAGCATGCTTTCGCGTATTCGTCTCACCCACGCATGGAGTTTTGTCGAATCCGATTTTAGATTGGTCGTGTCACATTATGAAGTGATGTTTCTATTGGTGGAAATGTGAAGGCCAAAATGCATCCAATAGATTCTCAGCCCAGTAATTTGCCTGTTGCATGATGATAGGCTATAGTTTGTTGTCTGAGTGTTTAACTTTTGGCTGTGCCTCACTATTTTGTTTTCTCTAGGCCACAGGATCTCTTCTGTGGTTGTTTCCAGCCCGTCATCTCATCCTTGCACGTCAGTTACTCTCTTGTTCTACTAGATCCAAATCACAGAATAGCTTCAGATATCAAACGCGGAGCACTGTAACTACCTACCTCTACAGGCTCATAATTTTTTGGAGAGTAGTCTAGTATGAAGATGATGTCATTATGATTTATTAAGTCTGATGACTAGAGATTTTCTAGACCACACGTTATATCATGCATAGTGCGATGGTACATAGCTGAGAGAAGTCAATTATAGTTGCAATAATATGATAGACGACTAATGGATCATAAGATAAACGTTTAAGTAAGAAGAGAATATTTATATGTTGGATAATATATATTAAGCGCTCTGTAGGTGAGGAAACTTAGTTGATCACACTATTTTGTATGTGATCTAATTTGATATCGATTCCTCGTTTCTCAATCATACTGTATGCTCAACACTAAACACCTGAATGTCAAGTCCACCAATGGACATGATATAGATTTAGATCCTAGTAAAAGCTTTAAGAAACTATATTCTGATCTAAACGACTACGTCGAAATAAAATTGGTTAGAAGACTTTCTTTTCATTGTAAGATACTTAGAGTGTGCAAATTCTTGGGGTTAAGATGTAAATTCAACTTATGAGCGTGAACCTAAAGTTACATCGGAGAGAGGAAATAATTCAGCGTTGCGTTGAAACATGTGCGAAGTGAAAGGAACACAATATGAAGGAAGACCAGAAGTAGTGAAACATCGAATATCTATGCAAAGGTGTACATGTTTTCGCTACATAGCGATAACAGATTGCATTACCAAGTGTCTGGTCTTCTAGGACTACAGAGGGATGTATCTCATCGTCATAGTGCTGTTTAATGAGGTTGAAAAAGATTTTGGGTAGTGTACACCGCGGTGTTGAAGTAGTTTAGTATTCACTTCATGATCAACGCTATCGAAAACCTCAGGGGGAATGACTGTAGGAATATACATATATATCATGCGTAAATAAGAGATTGTCATTGCTATATTTCTGAAATAGTATCTATCAGTTCACAAATAATTGCAGGGCAAGATAAATCGGTTTTACCGAATTCGTGTATTGTGAACTCGAAAACAAATATAAACAGACTTTCTCATGCAAAGGGGGACATTTGTCTTCGTGTATCTTTTCAAGATTCACTGGCGGTGGTATTGCAGTTTCTTGTCTGATTCCAGAACCTCTCTCTTCTCCTTGCTTTGCTATCGGTCAGTAAATTAAGTGTGGAATCTCACATCCCCAGTAGGGAGTCGAAATCCTGATCTTCCGCGTGGCTGCAGTGAATATTCTACCACTAAACCACAGGCATAGAAAGTCGTTTATGGCGCGTATTATGCTGTGTATTCATGGGAAAATTTGTTAACTCATTCCCTTTTATTCGATCTTTTTTCTTGAATAGGTGCATCGGTGGCATAGTGGTTAGGACGCTCACCGACATGCACACATGGTACGGGGTTCGATCTCCGGCTACTGGACGCACTCCTTTACCTCGCTAAGCCAGATATAATGCTGGTAAAGAGGAAAGGTTGGGCACGAGGCTTGGCTGGCAACCCCATCCTGTGAAATAAACACTGCTAAGGAAACTTCAAGCCACTAGCTTGAAGCTCTATGTTCCACTGGGGAACGTGAAGGAAAAAGAAAAAAATTTTCTTGGATAAATTCAACATGAGGAGATCCCTATAAATAGTGTTATCTACAGTTACCACTCATTTAAGAAATAAAAATATGGCCCATGTTGTTTGTCTGTTGACACAAAATATACGTAGACACACATGAGTTTCTTTTGTAAGAAAAATCCGTTTCCCTATTTTCGGTGGCAACTAACAGTTCCCTGTATTCATTCACACTAAAAATATGCATATATAAACTACATTCCCAGGTGTATTATATAGATATGTTGTTAGCCTGTATGCGAAGTCCCACTATTTCACTCTTCATTCACACACGGAGATGATGATTTAGTATCGATGGGATAGTTTGTCCACTTTTCGAATAATTTGGCTACCAGATGCTCTCCTCTTTTCCAATTTGAATGACTACTGGCAATCACTGAATAATGCACAGATGTATTGTCCACTTTTTCAAACTTCGTTTCATTATCCTTATTATTATCATTATTATTTTGCTGACTTACTCGGAACGCGCTCTTTAAAATCTCTAATTGGTGTCTGTGCGGCGTACGACTCAGCTTTGGGTCAGCTGTAGTTTTGTCCATCTATTGATTGCTAGTTTAAATTCAGTTGGTGTGTGAAGCATTCAGTACAATGTAACCTGCTCAGTGTCATAAATAGGTAGATTTCATAAATTGTCGAACAGGCGGTTTGATTCGAATACTTTCAAGATAATACCGGTTTTGATGCTGCTCTCTAGGCTCCTGATTTGTTCGAATTGATTTCTACTTTAAGACTATTAATTATCAGGGAGATGGTTAATACAGTCGAGTCCTTCAACACAACAAACTTCCTTCAGAAATGACACATAACAGTCGTTGGTTTTTTGTCAGGAAGTAATGTCAGTTAGAGAGATCATTAACAATTGACAGAGGGCAGTGGACAGCTGAATCCTCCCATTTGGGTAGTCTTGAACAGTAGGCGGCTATGAACTCATCAGGTATCAAACGGCTGGAAGCTTCAGGATCATTGAGTCCCAACCTCAGTGCCTGAATGGTAGACCAGCTTGGTCTCGTAATCTGAAGGTCCTGGGTGCACACTTCTCAGGCGTCCAAGGTCACGACGAGACAGTTCTCGAGTGTTCCCTATCGACTTTCGATTATCTCTCTGATTGATGTAAGTCGCTGACGAAAATCTAACAACTGACAGTAACTCGAATCGCCAGATATTCCATAATCTGAATATTATGCAACAGACTAACTGGAGTTTATGTTGGTCAAATGAACAAAAGCAGCTCTTCTTACTAATCGCTAATGACGAAAATATATCTTAAGAATATGAAAGTATAAATGTAATAGTAGAATTTGGTCACTGTGGCAGAACAACAGCTCGACACTACAGATGAGTGGATGACATTTCGAGCACAATTTATTTTTCATAATTATCTCAATGAGTCTGGAATTAGTTTGGGTTTCACTGAAATCAAGCAGACAAGTCACTCACAGACAAACTTTGTCGACTCAACTGACTGGTGGATCCAATTAAGAGACAGATCGAGTCCCTACAAATCAACTCCCGAAAATTAATCTGATGCTCGCTAGTGACTAGTTGCAGTAGGACGAAGTTGCCTGTATTGAGTTCTAGTGAAAAGTCGTAACCAGTGGTGTTCACCCTGTCGGAGTGAGGACAAATACTCGCCACCGATGACATTGGCTGGTGACAGTCACTCTAAAACCATGTAGTGGTAAAAGTGAGAATTCATGAGGTGGCCATTGAGTAGACGAGTCCCAGTGGTTGAATGGTCTATGGAAGTGTCATGGGTTCGAACACTGCAGGTGGATTCGTTCTTCCGATCAGTCAGAAAACGAGGACGAGACAACTGTCCACCACCTCCTGTTGGTTTTCAATGCTTCTCCAACCGATATCAATCCGTGATCAAAGTTGAAAAGCAGATCAAATCTTTAAGAGCAAACTCTTGAGAAATCATATAATCAAATACCGTGTAATGATTGTGAGGAGTTATTTATTACACAGGTGAAACTGGTAGATCAGAGTCAATTAGATTATCGGGCCATAGAAATTTAGCTAGACCTAGAATGACTCACCCTACTAGGTTCAATAATCTCCGAAATAATCTCGACCATTGCAATGCATTCACCTGTATGTAATCATCACAAAATAAGACTGTTTAATCTGAGTATACTAGAAAGCATAGAAGATCAATAGGAATTCTCCGTGTACTCAGAGGTATAGTTAGGCATAAGTGGGTGATGAGAGTGGTAAATCCGGATCTCTGTCCATCCAGTCAACACTAAAACCGGAGTCCGATCGGAATGACACAACGTCTATACTTGAAATATGGAAAATTTAGAAGAGAAAAGGATTGAGTGAAGAAATATTCACCTAACCGCGACTAGTCAATATCAGCATGTCGAAAGGGTGTGATAATCAACCAAAGAGACTAATACAACAATTAAAGGGTGGGGATAATTTCAAAAATCAATGAAGCAGATTGCGTAGTGCATAGTTTTGAAAAAATGATGGGAGTAAATAAGGAGTAGGTGGTGCGTGTTCGAATTGATTTTGCAATACGAAGTTAAAGATGAAATAGTGAGAATAAATTAAATTAATCAGGACGTTGGCGACTTGTCCTCTTTTTCCACGTTCATTTAACGACAGTCAAGGTATTGAAGTGTCTGTGGGGATTTCTTCTGAACACACAGGTCTTCCTGGCTGTTTCACCTGGATTCCGATGGCCTCAGTTGTATGTAGAAGAGGAAGTCGTTAAGCAAAATTAATATTAGTCGGAATATGATGAACAACTTTAAATCCAGTAAGTATTTCAACTTTATGCTCAGCATCTACAAGGTGTGCTAACAGAGAGCTACGAATGGATCCTGTCTGTCCCTTGGTTAACTATGCAGGATGATGTCCAGTAATCCGATGATGAACCTGTCTAATTATGCACCAAATGCAACTAGTTCCACAGAAGTAATCAGACTGGGGGTCGAACCCCGGACCACGTGAGGTGTGATTGGCGAGTAGTCTATAACTGAACCACTGACGTACAACATCATCGAATATTTGTGGTCTCCATTTTCACCTAGTTGAGAGTCACACTGACTGTGGAAAAGACTACCGTATTATGAACATTCCAGTTTGTCTCTTGAGGAGATTTATGACACGACATCATGACACCCGAAACTCCTAGAGCATTATGACACAAACTCCTAAAATCCTGACAGTTATGCGTTCAGTAGCAGTCAGTTGCAGCTAGTTGACGAAAATCCCCAATTCTAGCTCTTCCAAATGTTAGTATGCATCATCAAGGTGGTTGGTTGTTGTTGTTTCTTCAGTGTATTTGGATGCATCATATTCCTTCAGATGACTTGAAACTGATGTCTAAGGTGTAAACAGAGTCTACCGAGTTGCAGGTAAGAATTGACAGTGGTAATTCACTTTCTGAGGTGAATATCGACCAGTTTATCTCTGTATATCTGTTAGTCGACTTAGGTTAGTCGTTACCGAAATTAGCTGAATGCTGTAATCCACCTATGTATCAGACACAAACACTCTGATGTCTATTGAATAGTTTGATGGTGAAATCTCATCCCAGCTTATCTAGCGAAATGTGAAATAATCGATGATTGTGTTGAGCTGACTGACTAACAGTTTAGGCTACTGTGCATTTTAATTCTATTTCATCATTTTTGTATATCGTCCATTTATGTGTAGCCTTGTTAGATTGTGTCCTGTGTCATGATTATTACTGTGTGTAGGCTGTTTGTTTTTTTACTTTGTTTATTTTTTCTTTTTTAGGTTGAAGAATTTTCGATTTCAGTATGTGGCTGTTGGTGTTCGTTGTATACTTCACTCGAATCCTAGGCTTTGTTGCAAGTTTTACTTAACTTAAACTTAACGGTAATCCTACCTACCTTAGTCCTACCTGGTTCCACTATTACACATGACACACAAGTTCAAGCTAAATCGAGTGTTAAATACCTTCGATTGTCTATTTACTCTCATCTTTCCTGGTCTTACAACATCGTGTTGGTTGGTTTCTAGAAAGATATTCCCCATTTGATATTCTACATAAGGAAGTTAAGAAAGACACTCGAGGAGTGTCACTCAGTCTCTATTGTCACAGTTTGTTAATTCTTGTATTCTGCACATTCTTCTTTATTGATCCTACACACCTTAATCTTTCTCCGGTTACTTAAGAAAGAATCTGTTTGTTACACTGTGAGGGGCGTTAAAAGCACTCAGTAGAACGTGTGTGGTGTTGTTAAGCCAACAAGACACATGCACTGGTGTAGGAAATCATAAGAAGACACTGAGGATCCTCTCTCTGAACAACTCCCTACTTTCATCTCTTCAGGTAGGTGCAACTATAGAAGACGATATCCTAAGACGACTAAGTACAAAAACTCTACAACATCCTATTTAGTCAGGACACATTTGATTTGTATTATGGTTAATATTTTTACTCCATTTAATCTAATATTCACTTTCCTATTGAAGAATATTATCAGTGTGAATGGCCTGTTTTAATTCCTACCCGTGTGATGAGAGTATCAGATGTAATATTGTACCATAGGCTGAACACCTGTAGCAATAGTACACTTTGGAATAAGCCTATTATTATTATTATTATTATTAGAATGATGCAGTGCAGTTTCCACGAAATTGAAATAAACCTATGGCTAAAATTAATACATCAAACAAAGTCAAATTAGTATTCACTAAATATACGTCTAATCCAGTGGGTCAGCAGCTTCAAAAATAAACGATTGTTCATAAAACTGCAACATCAGCGAAATAGTAACACAGCACTTGAATAATGCAGTCTAAAGAGAGTATATTTCAGCAGATGTAGGTTGTCTCTTCACTACCACCCCTATTGGACTTTCGAAAAATTTTGCCTTCTCTGTGGGTATCTACCAGTTTGACTGCAGCCGAGGAGCCAGCAACATCGGGTGTACAATTAGGCAGGTTCATCATTGGCTTTCCAAACATCATCATCCATGGTTAAGCAAGAGACATATAAGATATATTTATAACTCTGTTTTAGCCCACCTTGCAGATACTGAGCATAAAGTTGAAATAATTAAGGCATTTAAAGTTGTTTATCGTATTCCCAGTAATATTAATTTTGCTTTACGATTTCTTCCACTACATACAACTGCAGCCATAGGAATCCATCTAAGGAAGCTAAACCTACGTTTTCAGAAAAACAAGTGTAAACAGCTAGGGGATAAAATTAACACCATTTACAAAATAAATTGTATGAACTGTAACAAGCATTACATCGGCCAAAGTGGGCGTCGCCTTCGAATTAGAATCCAGGAACACAAATCAGCCGTGAAAATACGCGATATATATTCTTTAGTATCAATGCATATAGACAATTATGGACATCAGTTTGATTGGGATAATATCAAAAGCCTAGACAGAGGAAACACCAAAAGTGCAGTCAGGGAATTGCTAGAAGCCTGGTACTCAAACGAATCAGCCAGCGATTAACAAATACGTTAATATAGACGAAATATACCAACTAATAAAAAGTAAATCAGGTGACCAGAGCGTTTAAAATCCAAGTCAATAGAAAACGGTCAATACATATCTAAAGATGGTTACCGGGAGACACAGTTATATCACTCATGAAGAAATTTAAATTATTTCACTTTATCCTAAATACTGAGCTGAAGATGTCGTCCAAAAAGACGACGAAAGCTTCTCAACTAAACCAACCAGCTCAGAGAACACTATTAATTTCAAATTCTCCAGTAGTCTTCAGCTCCTTATTGAGACAATCGTCTGAACAGATTATCCTATCTGTATGAAGTTATTAAGTTACGTTTGCATTTCAAAGGTTCATTACCAGAGTTCCTTGTTGTTAATTCTTTCCACTGGTCATTTGATCTTCAATATAGAGCTAGGAAATAGACGTACTGATAAAAATCTATGATCTGTTAGAAGCGCTTTTCTGACATGCAAATTTTCCGCTGGCTTCGGAGACCGAGAACCACCATCAACATACTGTATAAATTTTCTCTTATTCACTTCGTTTAAATCCAGTAAAATATGACCTCTAAAAGCATTATTTACTCTGACGATTATTTTAAACATTTACAACCTGCTTATTCATAAGTTCCTGCTAAACATGAAAAAAAGCATTTTTGAAAACAAAACACGTAGTTCAGCGAAGAGTCTCTTTTCAGCGACGAATTCATTTTCTTAGCTGTACAATCGCATATATATATATGTGTTATTTTGTATGTACGTGAACATTAAGTTTGTCAAACAAAATTACAATTGGTTATGGTTATTTTAACTAAACAGGTGAAGATTGGTAATTGGAGTCGCGTAATACAAAATCAGTCAAGAAAGCTAGGTGTTAATGAAATTAGGGTAGTAACAGAGGTGATGAGTTGTCATAACCAGTTGTTAAAAGAAGTTATGTAATAATGTGAATAGTTTGATGAGTGAGTTTTACTCAGGATACACATTGGAACACAGTAGAGAATGAGAAATTACGCAAGCGGTCTAAATGAATACAAAGATTATAAGCAATTAAAGAAACAGTCAAACAAACAAAATTAAGTCATAAAACAATCAAAAAAGGTTATTACCATGACAGTAGTGGCTGAGTAATTTTCTTTTGTATGTACAGCTCCGGTTTTTCTATGTGAATGATCAAAGCTTCAGCGATACAAAGAAGACTATTTGTGACAACTCATCACCTTTGTTACTACCCTAGTTTCATTAACACCCAATTTTCTTGACCGATTTTGCATTACGTAACTCCAATTACCAATCCTCACCTGTTTAGTTAAAATAACCATAACCAATTGTAATTCTGTTTAGATAAAGCAATAAGAAGACGTAATTTGTCTGAATTGTGTAATGTATTTGCGCAAAACATTTCGAACAATCTGATCACACACGGACTTGTCATAGTAATATATATGAAATTAACACATAGTTAAGAGGTGAGAAAACGAAATAGACTTAGGTCAAGTTAAAACGACATATTGAAGGTCCAGATAAGAATGCAGATCACTAAACCAAATAACAGAGGTAATAGTGCATCTATAGTGGCTAATATCAAAACAAAATTTACCAAGGAAGGTAGGTTTAGTGTCATGAGGAATTGTTGCTTTGAACGCATAAATGTGGTTTAAACTTCCTGACTGCCAGTTAGGGCTTCCACAAACTTTAGGATACGCCCCAAGAACGTTTTATAGATAGGTTTAAAAGATGTGTTAATTTTGTTTGACAAACTTAATGTTCACGTACATACAAAATAACACATATATATATATGCGATTGTACAGCTAAGAAAATGAATTCGTCGCTGAAAAGAGACTCTTCGCTGAACTACGTGTTTTGTTTTCATTAATGCCTGGATGGGGATTATCCATGAATTGAATAGCATTATCCAGCTCGATGGTTGGCAGCTCAACCCAATACATGAGATGATTGTTCCCAAGTCTAACCCCCTTCCTTCACAAAATGTACTCCTGAACATTTTATAACTGGCATTCAACAAAATGTCGAAGGGGGAATTTCTCAAAGGAGATAAAAACGAGATACCATCATTATGGACTGGTTTGCACTTCAGGCCCGATAGACAGGATAGTATCTGACGAGCTACAGTCATTCAAGGATTGGCTTGTAGGGATTTGGTTGATTAGTTACAGGATTTTATCATGAGCTGACATTGGTTAGAGAATCATTGGAAAACCTGGGAGTACTGGATAGCTGTTTCGTCCTAGTTTGGGACTCTTCAAACTCTACAAGCCAATACTTGAATACCAATGAGATGCTCACTGGCGACTGGCCCTATTCAGGTAGGTAGTTACCTGGGTCCCAGTGGGAAGGGTGCAGCAGGTCGGGTGTGAGGACAAATACTCGCCGAAGACATTGGCTAGCGGTTGCGTTATATCGTGAATTGGCAGAAGTTAGAATTCATGGGCCATTGGATCGGGTCCCAGTGAGTGGCTTAATGGTATACGAGCTCGCCTTGTAACCGGAAGGTCTTGGATCCGAACCCTGATGGTGGATGCGTACTGATGAAGAGTCCCAAACTAGGTCGATACAGCTGTCCAGTACTCCCAGGTGGTTTTCCAGTGGTTCTCTAACTGATGTCAGCTCATGATGAAATCCTGTAACCGATCTACTGTCAGTCAATCATTCTCTTATTTGAAGAGAAAATTCCATATAGTAAACTCCGCTGGAAATTCTGTGCATTATATGTAGACATTGTTCAGGATAAAACTATTATTATTATTATTGAGCAGTGATTTGATACTAATGTGGAGAATCCGGATCTTGTTCATTGTGCTGAGTGCTAAAGATTTCCATACTGATTTTAGAGTATTGAACGTCCATCTTGCTTTTCCGATCCTGGCTGACTTTGATATCCTCATCCGTACTGCATGACTTTAGCTGAAATGTGATTCTGAATTCCTGAGTGAAAAAGAGGCACTCTGCTTCAAATTCTCCCAGATCTTGGTAACTGACGCTTGCTATCTTCAGCAAACATTTTCAGAATAGATACTGAACAAAGAATACTCTTTTCGATAACCCCTTCATCATCAAGCTCTACAGTTATATATACATTACAGTGAATGAATGAATGAATTAGTGTTATGAACAACATTATTGTTTAAATAATAATATTGATAGATTACAGCTCAATAGCATCAAGATAAAATAAGCTGAATGTTAGGAAAATTAACAAAGACAATATTACAAATTCATGAATTTATAGTCTCTACTGAAGGCTGGTCAGGGCAGTAGCAGGGGCTAGGTGGACTTGCTTTTTTTAACACAGAGCACTGGTTCTCTGAGGTGAATTGCAATAGCCTCTGCTGTTTGTAGCATGCGGTGCTTCGATGATTTTTGGCAATTTATTAGGCACCAGGTAGATGATAGAGAAGGATTCTTCCACGCTGGCTGGCTTTGTGGCCGACCGGTTTGCACCAGATGGTCCAATATCGAACTGTTATTGGTTTTCACTACACCTTTACTTAGCCAGAATAGTACAGAGTGAAATCCATACTAGATAAGTTTATTTCAAATAACACAGAGTGATAATGGATCAAAAGGTTTAAAGAAGATTCCTGGCCAACACCAACATCAACAACAACAACAGACAACAATCAGCCAGCATAAATGGGAGGAACCCGAAAGAAACAACCTCCTTCACCTACCTGGGAAGCATCGTCTCAACTACAGGCGGACGGAACTGACCAGGATATCAAAGCGAGGATCGGAAAGGCAAGACAAGCTTTCACTACTCTTAAGTCTGCACGGAGGTCAACAACATTCAGCATCAAAAATAACATCCGGATTTTCAACTCTAATGTGAAGTCAGCGCTACTAAACGGATCAGAGGCTTGACCAGAGCGTCATAAAGAGCATCTCAAACGAACTACAGACCTCCATTAACAGTTGTCTTCGCTCAATACTGAGGATCAGATGGCCGGCCAGAAAAGATCAGCAACACGGATCTCTGGAAATGAGCGGGCCAACACAGCAGGAACCGATTGTGAAACAAATAGGCAGGAAGAAATGGAGATGGATTGGCTGGCCATACGCTGAGGAAACCATCAAGTGAGTGACATCACTAGACAAGCCATCGCTTGAGTGGAACCCGGCCGAAAGGGAAGCGGGTGGTGAGTTGGTCGTCAGTGCAAGGGTGAATTTGGGGAGGTCATGTGTGAAGAGGAGATGAAAGCGTGTGAGCAGACTTGGAGTGGGATGAAAAAGTTGGCCGAAAAGTGAACGCAGTGGAGATGCGCGGCTGAAGCCCTATGTTCCTCTAGGAATTAAAGGATAAAATAATAATAATAATATCAATTTAGTTACAAGGCTTTACAGTTTATATATATATACATATATATCTTTTCTCTCTCCCTCTTCCCTTTGTTGTTTGTTACCACTTTTTTCAAGTGTTGGTTTTGTAGGGATTTGGTTTGATTGTATGGAGGATTTAATCTAACTGATGTTACCACTTTCTCTATCTCCACTACAGGCGTTGCGTCATTTCGATGGCACGTGTGTAGTGTTGGATCGATAAACAAAGCTTCATTGATTAAACTCTCTCTCTCTCTTCATCTAACTATATTACTTTCTAATACTCTCATTCTGTTCTGTTCTGTTCGGTTCAGTTCAGTTCAGTTCAGTTATCGGAAAAAGACACACTTTAATAAATACTGATACTTTAATTCATCCCATCCACAGTCGATAAAGGAAGATAGGTTTAGGTTAAATGTCTATGTAATCAGGTCAGGAACCTAACCAATTAGTACGTCAGAAGATTCAAATAATGAAACTATACAAATAAAGGGAATATTACCAGTGAATAACTGCTACTGCCCACCAGAATTTATTTAGAAATACATGGGAAACCATAGAAAAACTAAGATTAGTAATGAGAATTACGGAAATAATATAGAATTGAAAGCCTCTGTAGGACTGGCGTACAAACAAGGACAGTCAGAGGTCTTATGTAAGGTTCTAATTGAGGCCGGGACTACTTAGGGTAAAATTTAAACAAACCAACCAACCAACCAACCAACCAACCAGATACATCTAAAACATAAAATTTGTCAACTTGGTCACCCGATAAATCCAATGACGACAAATAATATACAGCTCATCAAATACCAACCATGTAATGACGGCGTCAATTAGAGTGTTGGAACATAAAAGACGTTTGACTAGACGTAAAATGATTGACCCTGGTAAGTAGTTAAATAGCCTAGAAAGGAGGTCAGTTAATGCATTGCATTCATTTGTATGTTATCGCACAATAGGTTGAGTGGGACAGGGTGAAAATATTAAAAAGTAATATAGTTTGGTGGAGAAACAATATATGTATATATGTGGGAAATTATGAAGCCGTGTGAGTAAATTGATATGATTATGATTGGCGATAACTTATGCTCGAAACCTTGTCATCCAGCTGTTATTATTATTGTTCCCTTGGGTTCCTAGTGGAACATAGTGCTTCAACTGAACATCTCCATTTGCTTCTGTCTTTTGCTGTACTTTTCACCTGCGTCCATGTTAGTTCATACTCTTTCAACTCCTCTTTACGCGATCTCCTCCATGTCATCCTTGCACTGACGTCCCACTCGCCGCTTCCCTTTCGGCTTCCACTCGAGCAATGGCCTCACGCGCACGCGATGTCACCCAGCGGCCTTTTCATCAGCGAGTGTCCAATCCATCTCCACTTTCTCCTGCATATTTGTTGGTTGGCGATTGGTTCTTGTTTTGTTTGTTCCCATATTTTGGTTAGTTGTTGGTGATTCTTTCCGGCCCGGCCACCTGATCTTCAGTATAGAGCCAGTGAAGACAGTTGTTGATAAAGGTCTACAAAAGGCTGTTGGAAATATTCTTTGTGACCCGCCCGCCAAGTTTCTGATCTGTATAGAAGAACTGACTTGACGTTTGTATTGAGGATCTGACTGAATTTTGTTGTTGATTCTGGCTGAGTGACGAAGATTTCCAGATTGGTTTCAGTTGGTTGATGAATGAATGTGTTTCTCGCCCACCACCTGATTCTCGCTTGATTTGACATCCCCGTCCGTTCCGACTGCCTGTAGTTGAGACAATGCTCCCTACATAAGTGAATGAAGCAACCTCTTTCAGATCCCTCGCGTTGATGGTGATTGACGCTGGATGTTGCTGTTGTTGTTATTGTTGGTTATTTTCATAACCTCTGTCTTGTCTATGTTCACTTGGAGCCCTGTCTTCGCCGGCTGCTTCTTCGACCAGTTGGTCGGTCGGTTTTCGTTTGTAAGTCTTCGATTTGGTGTGACATCAAACATAAATCATCCACGCGTGAAATCCAGGTCTTCTAGGTTCTTCACGTCGGTCCAGGATATTCCTGTCTTCTCGTTTCCCACTCACTGTCTGACGCATAATCCAGTCAGTCCACCACAATTAGGAATATCATTGGTGATAATAAGCAAGCACCCTTGTCTGACTCCTGTGTTTACTCTAAACGCCCCACTGAGTTTTCCGTTGTGGATGACTTGACATGTGCTGCCGTTTTCGTACAGCTGTTTAATAAGGTTGATGAATATTTGGGTCACTGTACGCCGTAGTACTCGAGTAGTTTCCAAATCACTTCACGGTCAACGCTGTCTGTCGAAGGCCTTCTCGAAGTTTATAAATTTGAGGTGGGTATTTGATTTGCATTCGATGCTTTGTTCTGTGATGATGATGCGTAGAGTTGCAGTTTGGTCAGAACATGATTTGCCTGACTTTCCTGAATCCAGCTTGTTCTGGTATCCATTTATTAATACTGTGTGTGATATATGAAATAAACTTATCTACAGTGCCCAAATTCTACACTTAAAGTACGGAATAACTGTCCAGTGACTGACAGTAGTAGTGCCTATTCATCAGAACAGTTGTCAGGCTCCTGATGAATGATATTTTCGTTCTACTGAGAAACAATAAATATAAATAAAGTGAACACACGTAACGCTTTACTGCTTTATTTACCTGATTCTAGTGGTTAACACGGTATCCTACGTTTAGCTAACTAACTAAGCTGTATAAATATCCTAATTCACTCAAACCCGTTTAATATTTGAATGGCCTAGAAACATAATAGATAGATACTGACAAGCCTAAAAGGCGGCAAAACCATAACCAATTCAGCTTTTTGAATAAGAACTTCACCTTAGATACACTTGCTTGTACTTTATTGATTTAATTGAAACGCTTGAAGAATTACTAGTCTAAGAGTGAGAGAGAGAGAGAGGGAGGATGCGGATGAATGTAGAAATGTGTAAATATGGTCACTTTAAAAAATAATGATTAGGACAACTATATCAACTGATTCTAGGTGGATGAGTGCAAAATCTTTAGAAGGCTTATATTCATGTTTTAACCTGTTCACAACAGAGATTTACTAACCAGAATTCAGTCAAGTTTATTATCGTTAATGGCTTATCTTATCTTTCAGTCATTTTTGGTTGTTGCTTTTTTCACTACTGATTTATTTCATCTTTGAATATATGATTAAATAGACTCTAACTTCCATTCTATGCTAATTATCATGAGGTGTTTGTAACTAACTATCTTACTGGATAAACAGTTGGTTAGATTTTCGGAGGCCAAACACAAGAAGTCTTGGACCTAGATCTGGATTTCGTGTTTGTTGGCACTCATGTCCCTACTGAGGTCAGAACCGGAGTCGCCCAGCTGCTGCAGTCGGAGACATTACCACTGAACTATTGGGGGTTCGCGATTGATCTACTGTAAGACTGGATTGGATACTTTGATTGAACACTAGGTAGTAACCGGTGTTATGTCTAATCCTTCTTGCAGTGCTAACTGAATTATATCAACCAGGTATAAGGTGGTCACCGAACTAGGTAACTCGCCACCATGGTGGTAACGTCTTTGAGCACAGCACTGGGTGACACGAGTTCGAATCTGAGGACTGAGGACATGAATTCCTTCAAGATCGCAGATATACCTTGATGACCAGTTCTAACATGCACAGAACCTAGGTCTAGGCAAGGCAACCTGCCTATTTCCTGAAACCACCTTACAACAATTCAGGGTTTACTGTGAGAGAGTGCCAACTAGCATGGTAGTCATATTTCAAACACGCATGATAGAATTTGGTTTCCACCAAAAGAAAAGACCAGACGCATGACATTAGTCACTACGAAGCGAGTGATCAAAGTAACTGGTAATTCACAAGAGTTATTTTGTGGGGATTTGATCTATTTGAAGTTTGATATCGGCTGGTGCCAACATCGCCAAAATCACAAATTAGTAGAAGTTAGAATTCATGGGCTGGCCATTGAGTTGGGT
Organism: Trichobilharzia regenti; assembly: GCA_944472135.2. Classification (NCBI taxonomy): domain Eukaryota; kingdom Metazoa; phylum Platyhelminthes; class Trematoda; order Strigeidida; family Schistosomatidae; genus Trichobilharzia; species Trichobilharzia regenti. Next base: position 10,007,324 of record OX235270.1, read on the forward strand.
CCCAGTGGCTAAATGGTCTACGAGCTTCCCTTGTTACTAGAAGGTACCGGGCTGGAACCCTGGTGGTGGGTGCCTTCTAGCAATGAGTCTCAAACGAGGGAGGAAATAGCTGTCCAGTCCCTACTTGGTTTTCCAATGGTTCTCTAACTGATATTAATCCCTGATCAAACTTGTAACTGATAAGTGTTAGAAGAGATGTCTGTTTGTTTTTATTGCACGGGTTACTGTATACTGATGAGTTTTTTTTCTACAATGAAAAATGAGATTCAAATGCTCGTGATCTGATTTGCCTTCATGTATCCATAGTTAGTTAGTTTTTTTTTTCCAAATTCCAAAGGAATAGGGCTGTTGTTCACCTGATTTAGTTGTGCACCAATTCCTATGCATATTCCATAGATGTAACTGATATCTGTTTGCTGGACAATAGATATTTCATCAAGAACAATGTTGTTGTCAATAGACACAGCGGTTAAGACGCTCGCCGGCCATGCACACATGGTCCGGGGTTCGATCCCCGGCCACAGACGCACTCCTATACCTCGCTAAGCCAGTAATAAAGCTGGTAAAGAGGAAAGGTTGGGCATGAGGCTTGGCTGGCAACCCCATCCTGTAAAATAAACACCACTGTTACAGAAACTCCAAGCCTCTAGTTTGAAGGTACCTTATGTTCCACTGGGGAACGTGAAGGAATAAAAAACACATTTCTTCCTACAAGTTTAAGGTCCTACTGCTCTTGTGTGTGCTACTGACAAGAATTTTAAGTCGCGTGTTGATGACGTCTGCTTCAAAATTCTTAAGCAGATTAAATTACAGTAAAAAGAGATAGAGATCATTATAAGACGATACATAGAAAGCATGAAATGAAGACAAACAAATCAGAATGTGAATAACTTCAAAAAAATTTATCATTATTATTGTTCCCTTGGGTCCCTAATAGAACATAGGGCTTCAGTACCACATCTTCACCTTGTCCTATTCTCTACGGTCCTATTTAGCTGGTTCCATGACTGTCCATAGTCTCTTATCCCTCCTCACACCATCTGTCCCACGTCACACTCGAACTCATGTTCAACTTGCTATTAGTCATTCAGGTTCCAGTCGAGCAATGGCATGACGCGCGATGACACTCGATGGTCTTCACAGAGTGTACCCAACCCATCTCCATTTTCGTATACACATACACTCGTTGAGCAATAGGTTCTTGATCAGTTCATCTCCATAGTTTCTTATCGCTTATTCTTTCCATAAACCATCTGATATTCAGTATGGAGCCAATTCAGATAGCGGATGAAAAAAGTTTGCAACCTGTTAAGAATGCTTTTCGTGACAGGGACGCCGACTTTCTGACCCTTATAGAAGATCTGACTGACTTAATATTGGTGGTGAAAATCCGAATATTGTTGTTTATGCTGAGTGCAGAGGAATTCCAAACTGGTTTCTGAAAGATGAAGACTCACTTCACCTTTCTGATATTGGTTTTGTCGTCCTTACCCGTTCCGCCTACATCTGAAACGGACTCCCTGGATAAATGGTTTTCGCCTGTAGTTCTTGACATAAGATATAAATCATCCGCGAAATCCGAATCTTCTAGAGTTTTCCTACCGGTTCAAGGTATTCCTGCTTTCTCGCTCCCCCCCCCCCCCAGTCTAATGCATAATCCAATCCACCACAGTTAGTCAAATCATTGTTGATAGTAGTCAGCTTTGTCTAACTCCTGTATTCGCCTTAAACGCCTAGCTGAGTGTTCCATTGTGGATCACCTAACACATACAATCGTCATTTGACAGTTGAACGAGTTTTGATAAAGATTTCGATCACTTCACTCCGTAGTGTTGAATTAGTTTCCAGATTATTTTGTGGTCAGTGATATCGACGGCATTTTCAATGTCAACAATAGAAGTTTCACTTCCGTTCTACGCTTTGTCTAATGATGCCTAGAGCTGGGATTCGATCAGTACATGATGTGTCTTTTCTGAATCCAGTTTCAATATAAGGTTTCTATATTCTGTCACAACTCTACATCATTTGGCAAATAAATAGTCCCGCTATTGAATACCGCTGCGTTCTACCATTACTCTACTCGCCACTGTAAAACAGATGAGTATCATTTTTGTCGGACATGATATTATGAATTCTTTGTCAATTAAAAAGGGTTAGATAAGAGTCATCTCTTAAAATCGATTCACTGATAGTACTGGCATAGACATAAAAAAAAGCACTGGTATGTACTCATATTGGTAATTTTGAAGAGGGTTATGTTGATTGAACATCCAACGTCAATCAATATCAACGGGAGGGATTTGAAAGAGGTTACTTCATTCACTTATGTAGGGAGCATTGTCCTAACTGCAGGAGGAGCGGACGAGGATGTCAAATCGAGAATTGGGAAGGCGAGAAACACATTCATCAGCCTGAAATCAATCTGGAAATCTTCATCACTCAGCATCACCAACAAAATTCGGATTTTCAATACAAACGTAAACTCAGTTCTCCTATACGGATCAGAAACTTGGCGGGTCACAAAGAATATTTCCAAAAGGCTGCAGACCTTTATTAACAACTGTCTTCGCTCAATACTGAAGATCAGATGGCCGGGCCGGAAAGAATCACCAACAAGGAATTATGGGAACAAACAAAGCAAGAACCAATCGCCCAAAAAATATGCAGGAGAAAGTGGAGATGGATCGGACACTCGCTGAGGCTGGAGGCCGCTGGGTGACATCGCGCGCCAAGCCCTCGAGTGGAACCCGAAAGGGAAGCGGCGAGTGGGACGTCAGTGCAAGGATGACATGGAGGAGATCGTGTGAAGAGGAGTTGAAAGAATATGGATTAACATGGATGCAGGCGAAAAGTACAGCAGAAGACAGAAGCAACTGGAGACATGCAGTTGAAGCCCTATGCTCCACTAGGAACCCAAGGGAGCAATAATAATAATGTTCCCAGGAGGAAATCTTGCCGATACTGAAATCAGTGTCTTTACAACTTAAATTCTCTGAAGTTATAAGCCAACGACTACCGGACTGATCAACCAGCCAACAGAGCAATAACAACCAGCATCTACCACCATCGAAGGGGGAGAGATTTGAATGAGGTTACTTCATTCACTTATCTGGGAAGTATAGCTTCAATTACAGGCAGATGAAACGGATGAAGCGATATCAAAGTCAGAATCGGAAAGTCAAAACACGCCTTCATTAACCTGAAACCAGTCTGGAGATATTCCGCTTCACTCCGCCTCAGCATAAGCAATAAGATTCAAATTTTCAGTCAGTCAGTCAGTTCTTCGATACAGGTCAGAAAGGTGTACGGGCCAGAAAGAATTAGCGACGAGAAACTCTGACAATGAACAAACCAACCAAGAGCTGATAGCTCAACAGTTATGTAGGAAAAATCGGAGATAAATCGGGCATACATTGAGGAGGCCTTCAAATAACATGGCGCCCCAAGCCTTTGAGTGCAATCCAAATTGGAAACAAGTAGTAGTAGTAGTAGTAGGTCGTCCTAAGGTGACATGGAGGAGATCATGCGGGGAGAAGATGAGAGATTATTGTCAATCGTGGATCCATATGAAGAAGACAGCACCGGATTGATTAGTGTTTATTTCTGGAAAGCCCAACTCGGTGTTTACCCTCACATACATTATTCTTAAGGTGAACTGAAAGTAGTAAAACAACTACACAATGTGTACCAGATTCGGAGGTTACCTCTAAAGTTTATTCATTGACCTTTTCCTCTTGGTTAAGTTGATTCATCTTAAATTAGTATATGTATCCACCAGTAGGCTTTCACTTGTCCACACAACTTTCTTGCTTCATTTTTATACATGAGCAAAAATTCATGATTAGACAGTTGAATAAAATCAATATAAGATGAAGTACTTTCAGAAATAATGATATTAGTGTTAATGATCAAATACAGTCAGATGGGAAATAAGACGAGTGTTTTTATAGTCATAATAAGTAACTTGTAAGAATGCTGTGATATGCTTGAATTGAAATAGAATTTTGAGATTAATTATTATCCTCCTCTGATTTGACTGGTGGTAATAATATCCTCCATATCTCTGGTATTTGCGCTGAGTCACTTCTATTGCATGTATTGGGGTGTAGACTCGATGAGCCAGGCAGGATTCAGTAATCAATCTCTCTATTTATCTCCACCTACCTATATTACTCCTTAGAATTTTACCCCTCTCCCACTCTATTGTGTGGCTAACTGTATGTTGATTCATGCAGTGCAATGTAGTGCTGAGCTTTTTTTCTAAATTACTTATCTTCGTGGGATCAATCGTTCTTCCCTTAGCTAAATTCTTATGTTCTGACAATTCGACTACTCCCGATCTACTAGTTTGGCCAATGTAAGTGGTTGACCTAACTCACAGCCAGTGGAAGGGATTTTGTAAATTAAATTATTTTGTCTAATTGAGTCAATCTACAGGGTTATTCAACCTACCCACAAAGCTTATCCTATCTGAGTGGATTTGTAGGGGTTAAATGCTACTGTAATTCCTGCTTCACAAAGAATCCTACATAGGGTCTCAGATGTCCTCTCCTTATATACGGTAGGACTGAAGATGCCTTATATTCTCTCTATTTCATGTTATCATTATTCGTCTCGCCATTAATTTTATTTTGCTTTTGACCTTTTTTTGATCTTCCTAATCAATTTTATAGGATAGTTAGTTATTTAACACCATTCAAATCAGAGGAGGATAATAATTAATGTTAAAATGTGTTTCAGTTCACACAAATTATAACATTCTAACTAGTTACTTATTTATTTTGACTATAAAAATAGTCGTCTTATTTCCTATCTGACTGTATTTGATCATTAACACTAATATCATTATTTCTGAAAGTACTTCATCTTATATTGATTTTATTCAACTGTCTAATCATGAATTTTTGCTCATGTATACAAATGAAGCAAGAAAGTTGGGTGAGTAGTGACTTGATATGATTATGAGCGGCAATAGTTTGTGCTCGAAAGATGGTCATCAGTTAATATTACTGTACAACGAACACTGTGTGATTTATCAAAATAAAATCTTATCTACAATGGAGTTATACTCTTCCACATTGTCGAAGTTTCATACTTATAATCAAAGAAATCAGGTACCAATACGAATTTCTCAATGTAATGGAGAACGGGAGTCAGTAAGTTGAAAAGTTATATATATATATATATATTGAATTTTTGATTTTCCTGTCGATTGATTGGACCGAAGTGCTCGGTCTCGGGTTGACATGTCGGCTTCTTGTGCATATGCACAAGAGGTGGCTCTCGTGGCCCAAGTGGTCTAGTGGATAACGCTTTGGCGTTTGAAACTATGGACACTGGGTTCGAGCCTCAGTGGGAACATCATCACTCACTGAGAAATGCAGGTACATCCAGCTGACGAGTCCCGAATAGGACGAAATGTGCATCCTGGATTCCACTGCTAGCCACCATCCACCAATCAAATTGGTCTATGTCAGCCTATTCATCACTGTAACAGCCTAAAATGCACAGTGTATAGCGCCACTTCAGAAAAGGCATATGCAGCATAATCGATCAAGAACTGGATCACTAACCTTATTAGAGTGTAGAGCTATCTATACACTTTCATTTCGTGAATTTTACAAATACACTTTTAGTAAAAATAATTCTTTTGTGTTTTTATTTTACTAGGATTTAAGAAAACAAACTTCATGTGCAATTTAGATAAACAAAATAACATGTTTATCCCGTGTGATCTGTGCTAATTTCACAGTCAATAGGTAGGCGAAAAATAGTGGGCATGATAAATATAAGAAATAATATTATAACTGAATTATAATTGGTATACGCATATACACGTAAATGCACATACACACGCACATATAGAGTGATACTTGTGGTTTAAAACTATACGCGCTACATATTCAATATACGTTCAACGACAGAGAAGGCAACATTTCTTTTCATCTGTCTGCCATCTGATTAAAATGTATAGATGTATACTGTTTAATTGATGGTGTATTTCATAGGATGGAGTCTAACATATCAGGTGGTTTAGTTACACACACACACACACACACACACATGCGCACAAAAATGGGATGTCAGAAGACAAAAATCAAATAACAGAGACCAGGCAACAGGTAAGGTAAATGTCACTTCCTAAAATGGATGGACTGAAAATGTGACACTTAACAATTGTACTTAGTTGTGTAAGATCAACTTCCCTATTTATTGTCTTTCTTTAAAACTAAGGTGGAAAAATTATTCAGGAGTTTGAAAGTGATAAAATATTGAACCCTAGAATAGCTTGATTATGGTGTGTGATATTTTTGAAGATCTATATTTTCAACTGTATGGTTGACAAAACTTTGTTGAGACACTGGCTTCCACAAAACGTTCTAAACACAAGGAAAAGACGATTAAAGCAGTACTCTGTATGTCAGGGGAAGTCTTCCCTTCATTGCTTACTGAGACTGGTGTCGCTCAAGGCGCTGTCCTTTCTCCTTTTGTGTTTTCTTTCTTCCTGCATGACTTGTCTCACTGTGATGACGAAATGAACTTTGTTAAGCATGCTGATGATCTAACTATTTCAATATCAGTTCACTCCCAGCTACAATGTACTAAGATGAACAGTTTTCTATCAAGAATTACCAAATGGTCTCCGTGTAACGGTCTTAAACTAAATCCTTCCAAATGTCAGACTGTTAATTTCAGTTTCCGATGCAAACGAAAGTTAAATGAAGCCATTGATTCCTATGACCCTTGTAAAATTGATGATACTAATATATAAATCAAGTCTGAAGTTAAGTGTCTTGGATTAATTCTTTCTTCTGATCTATCCTGGTATTCCCATGTCTAAGTGATTCCTAAAAGAATATTTCGTCTAACTATTCACAATAAGAAATTGAGGCACTCAGGCATAACCAAACCACTCACTCCTCTGACAGTTTGTCAACTCGTGTATTTTATCTATTCTTCTTTACTGTTCACCCATGCTTATTCTCTCCTGGATTACTTAAAAAGACCATATCGTAATTCGTAGAACTCTGAAGACTGTCAGTCAGTAGGACGAGTGGTATCCGATTGGGTCATATCGTTGATATTGTCACTGATAGACACTTGATGTCATGCAACAAATTTGATAAAGGAATTTTATCAGACTGTGAGCACCCAATCTACCTAACCGCAGCTCCTACCTTATGTCTCCTCAGGTAAAACACGAAGTCTTTTCAGAAGACTTTATGCACCTACGTCTAAGTACAAAAATTCCATTAAACCATATTTGGCAGTACGTACTTTATGTGATGAAAATAGTGTTAGGCATGAACTAACTAACCTTCTTTGTACTACTAAATAAGCCATTTCCTCCACCCTTACAATATCAAACTTTAGCAGATAGCTTTATGTCAAACCTTGAGAAAACAAAGTTGAAGTGTGCAATCGATCGAACAACTTCCTATTGTCGATATGTCGATGACACATTTGTAGCATGCAACAACGAAAGTCATACCTCCTAACTACTCAGACTATTCAACAACGCACATACAAATATTGTATTTACTATGGAACATGAAAATGATGGACAGTTCCATTTCCTTGACGTCGCCATGCAACGCCTAGAAGATGGTAGTCTCCAGAGGTCAATCTACCGAGAGCCCACGTGGAATGGACAATACTTACATTTTAATAGTTTTTGTCCAAATAGCTATAAACGAGCACTAGTCAAGACTCTGTTCTGTAGAGTGAGGAGAATATGCTCTGCAGAGAAACTAGAGGAAGAATTTACGAATCTCGAAAAGGTGATGAAAAACAACGGCTATCCTCAAAGATTCATTAACAAATATGGAAGATGTGATAAAGGCTCAAATACCAAACAAATCACAGTTGAAAAAAAGCCTGTCTTCATTCAACTAGATTTTAAAGGTCAAGACGATGCGGAAATGGTCAACAGAAGACTGAGAACGTCAATAGCCAGAGCCTATCCTGCAGCTAAGTTGGTTCCTGTCCATCGAACAAGATGCTCTTTGGTGCAGTCAAAGTCAATAGATACCCTTCTAATGCTAACTCCAACTGTGTATACAAATCTCCGGGAGCAGTTACATTGGGAGAACAGAAAGAATGGCACACCGCCGATTTTCTGAACATGTTCCGAAAAGCCTACGTCTCAAGACAACAAACTCTTATAATAGCGCTATTACCAGACATCTCCTTGACACGGGTCATGAGGTGGAAATCGAGAAATCCTTCAAAATTATCAATAGACAAAGGAGCTCCATTCTCCTCAAGTTTTCCGAATCAATTTCTATCAAACGCTTGATCCAAACCAGATTTATGTGTTCAGAAAGAAGCAGTTATTAGTCTTTCCTTGCCCACCTGGTAACTGGGTGTCTTTTTTTCTCTCACCCGATTATGCAATCTTTGTCTTTAACCTCATCCCTCTTTTTTTATAATCTATAATTTTGTTTGTCTCTTGTTTCTATGATTTGAGTTCAATTCAGTACATTGTTACCTAACTTACTAGTCACTATGCATCTAACACACATCTCATCTTTATTATGTAACTCCTTTACCATTATATGCATACATTTATTTTGTTTTAACTTGAATTGCCTGTGTAAAAAGTATATAAGCACAATTTTCTGAGCACTGTTTACTAATTGTGGAACTTTCTGTCAACTGATAAAATGTAAAATTTGCAAGTATGTTAAAACGTGTCTGTACTTAAACCTCATAATTTATTTAGGCTGTAAGCAGCAGCTGATGAGAAGCCAACGAAATAAGTAATGATGGTACCATGTTATTCTGCACAAACCACTGTTGTTCTTGCTTTATTCAAACTTTACTGTTATTGTATTTCTTATATTGATAATCCTCTCAATTTTTTGTTTTTATTTATTTATTTTTCATAAGTGTAAACATCATTTAAGCTGTGTTACCACTGTTAATCTTGTATTTCCCCTCACTATACTACATCAGCAGTACATTAGATTCAATACTCTATAATAACATGCTAAAATTTCCAAACTGAATCGATAATACTGTTTGAAACAAACTGTTAATATTATTATTATTATATTTAATGATCTCAATTCGTGCTTAGAATATTTTTGACTTTATATTGTAAACATGGATAAATTCCTCAGGTTAATTTTGTTTTAATTTCTAATTTTATTTATATTTTGAGTAAATCAGATGCAAGGTGTTGTGACAAATGTTGAGAATTCCATTCCGCATAATAAGCAGTGCTGTTTTTGGAATAAAGTACATTCTTATTATTCTCCAAAATTTTTAGCGAGTCTCGACATGGCTTCAGCATTACCATTTTCTATCTTCAGATGTTCCATCAACTTTGTCCTGCTCATATCATGTGTTCTGTCTAAATAGCCTAGTTAATATACCATACACTCGTCGATAACCCGACTAATGTTGGAGCACGATACACTCTTCAATGGCCGGTCTTGGCCTTGGCACTACAATAATGCAGGGGATATAAGAGGCGCTGCCCGTCGACCTTTACCTTGGACATCACACAAAGCTCACACTATCCAATAAACTTCCATTACTTGGTCAACTGTCTATAAAACGAGAGTAGTTCCACCTTTGGCAGCTCTAGGCCAGCATTACGGGGTGAAATTCCTGCATCTCTCGCATTGTCATAGTTATCGAACGTATCACATCCTTTAGAGGTACAACCAGTTTTCGTTTTAGTGTATGAACTAGTAGGGTCCTGCAACAGCCTATCATCTCTTCACGAAGAAACTTGATTAATACTGTCACCCAGTTCCTTTTCTAGACATTGCTTTTCTCTTTTCTGTCTCGTCTGAAGCTCACGAAATTCTAACTCTTGTGTCTGCTTGAGCTCATCTAAAACTATCCTACGTCTAGACCTAACTTCATCATTAAACAAGTTCAAACCAGAAGCAAGCAATGAAAATTTATAAAAAAGGATATCCCGTAATTCTAAAGGTACATCCAAAGGTGCTAAATTTTCTTTCTCCAAGGAAGCCTTCTCAGTAACCTTCCTCTTACCTTTGCCAGACATCTTTTCCATGGTGTTTCGACAGCTAGTGCAATTGTGAACTGGCACTGTAGAATACTGGCACGCAACACGGGAAGGCCGAGTTCGATTCCCGCTCAAAAAACTTCTAAAACTCACCCAGTTGGCTAGTCGATAGTAAGCTTTAAAAAGAGACAAGGTTGGGTGTAAGTTTAGAAACGTGCATGCACAGCACCACCTCTACTGAAACGTCTACCTGAAACTCAAAGGAATGCAGACTGGTAAAAGCGGTCAAAGGGTTATTTTCAGTCAGTAAAAAAGGCAATCGAAGTGAGTGAGTGAGTAATAACTATGCTTGAACAGTCAATGGGGTTGACAACTTAAGAAAGATGTTGAAAAAACAACGATTAGCCTCAGAAATTCATTAACAAATCACAATAGGGAAAAAGCCTGCCTTCATTCAATTCAACTTTAAAGGTGATAATACTTCAGAAATAGTCACCCGAAGACTGAATACATCACTAGCCAGAGACTCGCTTGCAGCTAAGTTAGCTCCCGTTTATCGGACGACATCCTCATTGGTGCAATCAAGAGTTGACAGATACCCTACTCATGCTAACTCCAACTGTATATTCATATTCACATGTACACCCAGTAGCAGTTACACTGTAAGAAGAGAAAGAGAGGCACACTTTCGTATTTTCTGAATACGTATCACAAAGCCTATGTCTCTGAAGGGGGACAAACGCTTTTAACAGTGCCATTGCTAGATATGTCGTCGATATGTGTCATGAGGTGGATATCGTAGAATACTTTAAAATTACCAATAGAGAGAGAAAGGTCTAATTTTCCTGAAGTTTTCCGAAGTAATCTATATCGAACCCGTGAAATCCGATTTATGAGTTCAGAAAGAAGCAGTTATCAGTGTTCCCTTGCCCTAGTAACTCAATGTCTTTATTCTGTCTTTCATTTGATTACGTAGTCTTTGGCATTAACCAAGCTTCCTTTGATGCAGTGTAATTTGGTTTGTCTCTTTCTCCTATGATTTGAGTTGAACTCACTACACTGTTCCCAAATTTATTAGTTACTCATCATCTTATGCATCTCGCGTCTTTACTACGTAACTCATTTACCATGGAATGAGGACATTTACTTTGTTTAAACTCGAACTGCCTGTGCAAAAACTATATGGGCGTAATTTTCTGAGTACTGTTCACTAAGTCCAGAACCTCATGTCAACTAACATCAAGTAAAATTTCTCAGTGTATTAAAACTTTTCTGTATATAAACTTAATAATTTATATAGGTTGTAAGCAACTGCTGAGAAGTCAACGAAATCAGTGATGGTACCAATACTGTTCTTCAAAAACTGCTGTTCTTGCTTTATTTAAATTATCAAGTATTGGTAGGGATTTTTGTTTGATTACATGGAGGGTTTCATCGTGAGCGGATGTCAGTCAGAGAACCACTGGAAAATCTGGGAGTACTGGACAGCTGTTCCGTCAGCCTAGTTCGGGACTCTTTAGCACTAGGCACCCACCGTCAGGGTTCGAACCCAAAACCTCCATGCAATGAAACAAAAATCCCTACAAAACCAATACTTGAAAATTAATCTGATTCTCACTAGTGACTGGCCCTATTCAGGCAGTTAACCTGGGCTTCTATTGGGAAGCCGTGACCAGTAGGGTACAGAAGGTTGAAGATGATGCAGTAACTCATCGAAGAAGACATTGCGAAGTGGTCGCGCTATTTCGTGAATCGGGAGAAGTCAGAATTCAGGGATTGGCCATTGAATCGGGTCCCAGTGGCTGATGAATGATCTACGAGTTCTCTGGCCTTGTAACCAGAAGGTCCTGGGTTCGAACCCTGGCGGTGGGTGCGTAGTGCTAAAGAGTCCCAAACTAGGATGACGAAACAGCTTTCCAGTGCTCCCAGATTTTCCAGTGGTTCTCTAATTGATGTCAGCTCATGATGAAACCCTCCATGCTATTCAAGTTAGTTAAGTGATGAGTAATCGTTTGGAAATAGTTGATAAGATTTTCAAGAGGTGGTTTGTAAGGATTAAAATTGTTTTTTATGAGTTTGACAACGGATTGATATCAGTTAGAGAACCACTGATAAGAGACAATAGAGAACAGAAAGACTGAAGGAACATAAGACGGATTACATACAGCTTATTGTACAGTTATTCAGAAAGACAAAGAAGGCAGAAAAAAAGAAGAAGAAGAAGAAGAAGTAGTAGTATTCAGGTCATTATGGTAGTAAATGAGGCTGGACGAAATATTTCTTCTTTACTGGTATAGAGTTTTGAATTGCGCGTCACGACAACCATTTTCAAAAAAGAGGCTACTGCTGATTTTCATCAAGAGAGAGAGAGAGCCTTCCCTCCACACGGAAGATTAAATGGCCGGTCGGAAAGAGTTAGCAACAAGAAACTCTGGTAACGAATCAACTTTCAACCTACCGCCGAACAAGCGTGTAGAAGGAAGGAAACAGAGATGAACTGGACATACGCAGAGGCAACACTATTGAGTAGTGTACAACACGTGTAACAGGGTGTCAAATAAAACCCACATGGGAAAAGACAGGTAAGGAGTCAAAGGGTAACACAGACAACATAATGTGTAGTGGGAATGAAGACTTGTGAGGATTCGTGAAGCCTGCTAAAAGGGACCATAGAAAAAAAGATAAGATAAGATGAACAAGTTAAATACAAAATAACATAGCGGTAGTTATTTGATGCAGTTTTAACGGAATTTAAATTAACCATATGAAATAATTATCCTATCACACTTATATGTTAAAATAATAAAAAGGGTAGGCGGGGGGGCAATGGGACTGCCAGTGTCCTCAACAGTCCCGGATATATTTATGCACAACTTGGGGACATAAAGCTCTCACAACGTTTAATCCGGCTCCATCTACGTTCTGCTGGAGATGTTTGTATGATACAATGACTACTGCGTTCAAATATGAACCTATCCCCTTCAGTTTTTCACACACACACACACACATATAAACTCAGTAGTGGATGGAATCTAATTCACTTGTGAGTTAGAAAGCGAACACGATGAGTTGGCCATGCTAGACTGACTATAAAATGAAACGAAAACAAGATGGTGGGTTAGATTCTAGCATTTGTAGTGAACAGAAACTCTCCAATAAATACTCAAACTTCCACTCATCTCATCCACAATCGTTAAAGGAAGGTAGGTGTAGTAATTTATTGTACTTGTAATATTAGTATTTCGATCTGACGGAATTATAAGAATCTAAACAAAACCCAGAGAGGGCAGCAATCAGGAATTTGTATTTAGCGGAATTAGAATGCAATTCATATATGAAACATATCAACAGTCAACAGTAAGTATTTTAAACAATACAGAGATAGAAATTGTCAATCACCACATCCGCCACACCTCGAATATCTCCTTGCGTATTTATAACGATGTCTCGGTTTGCTTGCAAGTAGCTGCGACCTTCTAACTGATTCTGTGATATTATTTTCATCAGTATTATCTGGACTTATTTCTGAATTATCTACAAAATCAGGATTATTAGCGGAATCAATAATATTATAATTGGAACGACCTACTTCATTTATTGTCACTTTGTCCAGGTGTCCGTTATGAACTGAGTGATCTTTGATGTCTAATATCTTCACCACTCGATTTCCCATTTTTTGTAGTATAATTCCAACAGAAGGTCTGTAGTTATTATCTTTGTAATAATGTACATTAGAAGTCGTGGACATCAGATGCTTTTTGAGAATTCGAGATTTGAAAAGTTTTGCAGGACTTTCACGGGTACTTGTATGCTCTGCATTCACAGACGCAGTCTATGCATATGCAACAATTCCTCAATTTTAATCAGTTGCTCTCTCATCTCATTCAGTTCTTCTCGTGTTTTCGACAGTTCACATTTCAACTCAGCTACCTCATTTTTGAAAACAGTTGACACTTGAGTTGCCAAACTTGTAGTGGAGGTTTTCATCGGATTAGCTTGAGTATTTTGAAAGGTTGAAAGACACATTGACTCCATTTTACTAGACAGCTTGGGAGAATTATAAGAATGTTGAGCAACATAAGTATTCGAACTTCTGCAAACCGTCTTGATGTGTCCAACTTTACCACATTTATGGCACTTAGCACCCCGAAAACGGCAAGTGCTTCGTAGATGTAACTTTCCACAGGATAAACACGGTTTAATGTTTTTGATCTCTGGCTGCATTCTATTACCTGTGGACGGCAGTTTGGATTGCTTTCCTTGAACACTTGTATTTTCGACTTTGGACAACATGACATCAGATACTGACGTAGTGGGAGCAGAGTATTCACTGTTGACATCTTCATATGTAATACATACATCTTTAGCAGTTTGAAAGGTACAAGAAGGAATCTGAATTAACTTCTTCTCTAGCCTAGGAATATTGATTCCAGCAATTAGACGATCACGTAGTTGAGTATGCAGCTGATCTCCAAAGTTACACTTTGAAGCTTGTATTTGGAGTTGAAGAATAAAGTCTCGAATCTTCTGGTTGGGAGCACGAACCAGTTTGTTGAACTGAGCCCTCTCTCTGGTCTCAAAAGTAGTTACATGGAAGTGATCTATAAGAAGTTCACGGAGCTTAGTACATGGCAGCGAAATGGGTTTATCTGGAAACGCCAGATTCTTCACCAGGCTATATGCATCAAGCCCAATAGCAGTGATGAAATGAGCAGGTATTTTATCATCCCGAACATTCTTTGAAATGCACCACGCATCAAAGCATTCCAAATAATCAGCAATCTCCCGCGGAGAACCATTAAGAGGAAATTTTCCCAGGTTACTTAGCTCCATCGCGACGCCAATTTGTAGTAATTTATTGTACTTGAAGTATTAGTATTTCGATCTGACGGAATTATAAGAATCTAAACAAAACCCAGAGAGGGCAGCAATCAGGAATTTGTATTTAGCGGAATTAGAATGCAATTCATATATGAAACATATCAACAGTAAGTATTTTAAACAATACAGAGATAGAAATTGTCAATCACCACAGTAGGTTTAGTTAAATGTCAGGAGCCCAACTAGAAAAATCAAACAAACAGTAGCGAATAACTACTACCCACTAGAACTTCATTCAGAAATGAATGAAGATGCATAGAAACAAAATAAGATGAGTAATGAAGATGACGAAAATAACGAAGAAAATAATCCAGAATTCAAAGTATCTTTAGGAGTGGCGTTATAAAGAAGGATAGTCAGAGCCCTTATGTAAGGTTCTCATTGTGGTTGGAATTAATTTAGGGTGGACTTTAAACCCACCAATCAATCAACCAACCAACCAGATATATCTCAAACGTAAAATTTGTCAACTTGGTCACCCGATAAATGCAATGAGGATAAATCATACAACTCACCAAATACCAACCATGTAATGACTGACCTGACTGTTAGTCATTTGCACGTTGTCACACAATAGGTTGAGTGGGACAGGGTGAAAATATTAAAAAGTAATATAGCAAGATACTAAGTCGCATCATCCTGGAGAGAATCAAACAAGCCCTAGATGAAAAACTTCGTCCGGAACAGGCTGGATTCAGGAGAAACAAATCATGTATTGATCAAATCGCCACTCTACGGATCATCATTGAACAAAGCTTGGAATGGCAGTCACCTCTCTATCTCAACTTCATCGACTTTGAAAAGGCCTTCGACAGCGTCGATCGAGAGGTCATTTGGAAACTACTTCGCTACTACGGGGTCCCATTGACAATTATACACCTCATCCAACAGTTATACGACAATGCTGCATGCCAAGTAATCCACAACGGGAAACTTACGGAAGCCTTCGAAGTGAGGACGGGAGTGAGGCAAGGCTGTCTACTATCACCAATGATCTTCCTGATTGCAATTGATTGGATAATGCGACAGACAACGGCAACCAACGAGGGAACAGGCATAAAATGGACTGACACAAAAGACTTGGAGGATCTGGATTTCGCCGATGATATATGTCTGATTTCCCATAAACTGGAAGATATGCAAATGAAAAGTAACAAGTTGGCAGAAGAAGCATCAAAGATAGGACTTCACGTGAACATAGAGAAAACAGAGATGATGAAGATTCCTTGCCAACATCAACAGCAACAACAGACCACAATAAGCATAAATGGGAAGAACCTGAAAGAAACAACCTCCTTCACCTACCTGGGAAGCATCGTCTCAACTACAGGCGGAACTGACGAAGACATCAAAGCCAGAATCGGAAAAGCAAGACAAGCTTTCATTACTCTCAAATCTGTGTGGAGGTCAACAGCACTCAGCATCAAAAATAAGATCCGGATTTTCAACTCCAATGTAAAGTCAGTGCTACTATACGGATCAGAGACTTGGCGAGTCATAAAGAGCATCTCAAACAAACTTCAAACCTTCATTAACAACTGTCTCCGCTCAATACTCAAGATCAGATGGCCAGAAAAGATCAGCAACAGGGATCTCTGGGAGCGAACCAATCAGGAACCGATTGTGAAACAAATAGGCAGAAAGAAATGGAGATGGATTGGCCATACGCTGAGGAAACCATCAAGTGACATCACTAGACAAGCCCTCGAGTGGAACCCGAAAGGGAGGCGGCGAGTTGGTCGTCCAAGGGTGACTTGGAGGAGGTCATGTGAAGAGGAGATGAAAGCATGTGGGCAGACCTGGAGCAGGGTGAAAAAGTTGTCAGAAAACCGAAGTCAATGGAGGTGCGCAGCTGAAGCCCTATGTTCCTCTAGGAACTAAAGGATACAATAATAATAATAGTTTAGTGGAGAAACAATATATGCATATATGTGGGAAATTATGAAGCCGTGTGAGTAAATTGATATGATTATGATTAGCGATAACTTATTGTCGACACCTTGTCATTCAGTTATGAATACTGAATAATCACAGTGTGTGATATATGAAATCAACTTGTCTAGCATGGAGTTACATTCTACCAATACAGTGCACAAGTTCTATGCTTACATTAATCATGATTGACATAATTTTTATTGATCTGTATAGTCTACTATGAATTGTTTTCATGCATTTAAATTTACGCTGTTTGTGTTATCCCTAGATGTCAGTGTACGCAATATGAACGATACTTTGTGAATTGATGGATGTACTTCATTCATTCATTCATTCATTCAGCCTTTTTGACTGTATGTCTGTTTGCCTATGTCTAGAATTTTGTTTGCATGTATAATCCCAGGCTATCTGTGATACGGAAAATGAGGTAGACTGTTTACATTCTATGCGAATTTTGTTTGAGTTGCATTAGACAGACTTGTGAATCGATTGTGTTAACCCAAAAAGAAAAAGAAATCAGACAAGAAAAAAGTAGAGTTGTGATTCGCTTATTATGATAAATAAAATAACCCAAAATCACTTGAGCAAATCATTTATTAATCTGGTCGCAATCAAAAATATACAACATTATGAGTTTAACAGTAATGATGGTTGGTTTATATAACCGTCTGTGATAAGAAATTATAACACAACAGCAATAGTCAATTACAGTTCAGGTGTTAGGTTTGGTCACAAACCAACATCACTTCTAGATATTATTGAAAACAATAGAACACTGAAGAGCTGTTTCGTCCCGTTTGAAACTCTTCAACCTTGAGCACCAATTACGATGCTAGGCACTGGAAACGGAACCTTCAGCTTACGAGACCAAGCTTGGGCTGAAATCCAGTCACTAGTGAATTCTCTGTCATTTTGTGGCATATATATATATATTCCCTTGAGTTCCAATTGGAACTTAGAGCTTCAGCAGTACATCCCGATTAAGAACTGTTCTCTTCATCAGTCCTCTTTAGCTGTCCTACGATTACTCATAAGTTCTCATCTGCTCCTCACACGATCTCCTTCAAGTCACCCTCGAATCCAAGCCCAACTCATCGGTTCCAACTTGGTTTTCACACGACCAATGGCTTAGTGTGTGATGTTATTCTACGGTCACCTCAGTGTCTATCCGACCCATCTCCAATTCGTTAATCATATTTATTCAGAGATATAGATTCATGATTGTTTCGTTCCCAGAGTTCCTTGTGGATAATTCCTTTCGCTGGCCGTCTGATCTTCACTGTGCAGCCAGCAAAGGCAGATGTGAATGAAAGTCTGCAGTGGTCCGTTTGGGAATGCATTTTGTGACGGGAGCACCAGGTTCCTAACCTAATTAATTAGTAGAGCTGACCAACTTAACATTGGTGTTAAAAATCCGAGTTTTGTTCTTTACTCTGCAAAATGTATAATATTTTCACACCGAATTTCAAAGTGATGAAGGTATTTGATGCCTTTCTGCCGCCTGACCAGATAAGTGGAGGAAGTGACCTCAGTCAAATTTTTCTAGTTAACGGGGTGTGGTAGGTACTTTTTGTTGTTAGTTGGTTGGTTGGCTGGTTATCTTCATCACCTCCGTCTTCTCTCTATGTTCACCTGAAGTCTTGTCTTTCTTGGTTTTCGCCTATAAGTCTTCGAGTTACCATGGTTGTGGTGAGAGCAGGCTGCTAGCCGATTGGTTGAAACTAAGCTACGTTAATATGGGCCGTGAGAAAATATGAACAAGGCTGAGTCAACAACCAATCACAGCAAAGTTAACGTGGCAAAATATGATTCGCAGATAGAGAACTCTATTTTGTCAAGGAATCCCGAAACAACCAATCAGAAGCCTGCGTTTGTCTGCCTAATTTCTGATAAACAACCAATCAGATGACTGCGCTTGTCTATAATAATGTATGTGAAATATGTATAAATACGTGTTGATTTTCATAATAAAACGATCTGTTGCCTGGCCCTTGTCTTCTGTTGTTACATGGTAACTGACATCTGAGTAACTCTTTTTGTTTGCTGATTTCTTAACTTTGTGTGTGTTTTCTCATTGCTCACTTGACTTTTGTATTGGACTTAATTTATGACTTTATGAGTTCTACTCATTGTATGTGTCTAGTTATGCAGTCGTTACTGACCTGTCAAATTTTTAATGTTGACATCACTAACTACCTAAATACAATGGATTCGTGTTACTCTCCTGTTAATGTTTGTTCTTTTTCTGTTCACAGTCAAAGACAGTAGAGATAAATGAATGAAGGATAGGCAGTCAGCTATAAAGGATGTTAGGCGATGATAACTCATTACTGAAATTAGTTAACCTGTGTGAATTCGAATCATGCATTCACTTCATTTCACTTATTTGTATACTAACTCCAAACCTTGAGCATACTTCACTTCTTGAAAAAAATATTCGATGAGTAACTGGACGCCAGAAATAATTCTACTGTCTAATGCTATTCTCCCTTATACATTATTACCATGGTAACCGAAATAAGATTCACCATTGGACATTTTCAAGAGTTATATACTGCAGAGACTTTTGTTCATTCGTTTGGGTTCCGTTTGGACATAGGGCCTGAAGTTTAGCAGTCTCAGTAGCGTTCATGTTGTCATTACGGATTGCTAACCTCCCACCCGACCTCTCCTCTTCAACTGGATCACTCACTACCAGTCAGGCAAGATTTAGGAGTTCGTCAGTCAAGAATAGAATCTGGGCAAGCATTCTATCCATAAACCGTTGACACACAACTGCACACATTAATTAGCTTTTGCATTCAAATGGACAAATTAGACAGAACCAATTATAGCTGTATAATAAATAACTATATATGATAGGTATGTATTCCTTGTTCCTAGACAAGACTACCAAGAATATGTTTCACGGGTTTTCGAGAGACGTACATGGTGATGGTGTTATACTCAATTTTTCATAACTTAATTTATTTACTACTCCTCAGTAAGTTAGTAGATTCACGAATAAAATGTGTACCGAATAAGGTATTGTAGACTCTTTATACTTAGTTGTCTGAGCTTAAAGTATTTATAAATTGCTTTCAGTTTTACCCGATGAGATGCAAGGGAAGAATGGGTGTGAAAGAAGAGGAAGTTCATAGTCTGAAAAGATGACACTGTTATCTTTACCAGTTCGCCAACCTGACAACAAACAGCAAAAAACGACCCAGACTGACGAACGATGACCAAGTATTTCACAATCTATACTTAGTTTTGTTATTTTTACCAATTCGTCAACTTGACAACAAAAAAAACAACCCCAGACTAACGAACGATGATCAAGTTAGTAAACTTTGTTTTGATATAATAACAGATATACTATTAGCTTTGATATTTGGTTTTAGTGATCTTCATTGTTATTTTGACTTTCAATATCTCCTTTTAAGTTGAACTAAGTCTATTTTTTGCTCACCCCTTAACTCTTCGTTATATATATATGCTGAGATTTTGTAAATTCCGGTTTATAAATACTTTGAGAAAGCTATTAGCAGCAGAATTAAATAGCGAAACGTCAGCGAAAACAGCAATATCGTTTTGTTTTTCATTCATTTGGAAGTACAAAAAAAAACTTTATTGTAGAGATGACATTCGCCTACTCTTTTTTTTTTACAAAATTTCAAAGCTCTGTCAACAATAATAATTAACAAGTTGGCTTCGAAGCACACCCCATTCACTGTATACACTGACAGCATTTTAATGTCCTTGAGAATACTATAACAAATTCTTACAAGCAGTTCCTTTCATTAGTTTTAAATGAAGAAAGAAAAGAAGAACATATTTGCAACCAAGATAATACGAGCTCGTCTTATTTCCTCGATCCTCTTCAACTGCCTGCACCCTAAACGAAATCAAATTATAAGTTACAAAACAGTGTCTGAACAATGCTTTGATCACAGTGACTTTGAGTTATGAGTAGAAAGTAAAGGCAATATAATTCCAGTCTTAAAAGAGTAACTATTATTTATACAAGAAATTAGACAAGTGGTTAGAAGTTAAGATTCTGCTTGTAAACAAGAATGGATTTAAGAGACAAAAGACAAGATGGAACAACGGAATGAACTTATACATACTATGATGGAGATTTCAGGAGGGTGGGGGTGATTAGTAAAGTAAAATAGAAATTATAAGGATAGACAAAACAAGTGAGTAACTGGAAGTAAGTCAAAATCAAAATTGAGTAGAGTGTTATGCAAAGCAAGGAAATAGAGACACAAAAACACAGTGGATCATAAGAACTGGTGAAAAAGACAGTTGGAGAGAAGAAAATTTTCTTTTCAACGAAGTCATTAACTAGATAGTTGTACATTCGTGTATTTTTAGTAAACACGTGTGAAAAAGTTCCAGAATTATTTCCGGTCAAATTGTAATTACAAAGTGCAATAATCAGGAAGATCGGGTAGAAAAGGCATAATAAGGTGATCATAATTACTGAAAAACTTAACTGTTTTTACAATTACTGATTAAGGACGTAGTAATAACAAAACAGGTAGGAAGTTTGGATATATATAAAGATATATATATATATATATATATATATATATATATATATATATATATATATATATATATATATATATGTACAAGAAACACCAACCAAATCTGGTAATACAGATAGGAGGAATTAAAAACGTAAACATAACAGAAATAAACAGGAAAGTTGGATAAGAAAGGTAATAGGGTAATCATTATTGGTGGGACTGACTTTTCATGATGGTCACGGTAGAGACAACGGTTAGAAGTATTTCTTTTGAACATACAGCATGGGCCAATGGACTCGTTAAGGATAATCTGTCTCATTGGGCCACTTCATCATGCATACACCGGTTTACTTGCTCGTGCGGAGCTGAGTCCATGAGTCCGCTTGTAAAACGCGCTTCGGAACACCATTTAGCATGGTTGGCAAAAGCGAGAATGCAGGGGTGTATACAGCTCGGTAACACACAAAATTCAGCTCCATTTGGAAAGTTCTTCAAAGTTATATACAAGATCCGATCATACCTATCAAAGGGAGTGAAATGAAAACGTCTAGCTTGTCATGGTTAAGGTAGCAGCTATCGAAAAGTTCAAATTCACCTCTATGTATAACAATTCGTATGATCCGCTGTGTTTACTCCATGATTTGTAGGGAAACGCATGAACAAAACAATTGTGGTTACCCCGGTAGTGAGAAATTATTTGGTTACACTACCTTTCCATTTACAAAGGTTGGGTAAAAGTCTTTTGATGACACCAGTAGCTTCTGGGAACCGAAGTAACCATTCGTTTGTTTTTTTGTGTATTGACCGATTTGAAAATCTGACTAATTTCCACTGTGTATCCCATGTCAATTAGGTGTTGTCTGGCAAGTACAATGAAGAACACTGTGTTGTCTTTTATACAGAGACTTGTAGAGATACTTCCAGAAAATCTGGAAGACACTCTCCTCTCAGTCCTTCCTATGTACTTGCTGCTGTAAGTGCAGGTGAGCTGGTAAATGCAGTTGGAGTTGACATGCGGATCAGGATACTTATCAGATTCTGACCAAGTTAACGAGGATACCGTGTTGTACATTGGGATGATTTTGGTGGCGAGAAATGTTCTTTTCACTGCATTTTACTTTTCATAAGTAATTTCCAAATAATTCATAGGTGGAATATATGTATGCATTCATTGTAAAAGCAACAAGGTTGTCTACCTGCACTTCTGAAAAGAATTAATCCACATTTTATGGGCTCTAAACGATTGACTCCTCTAATCTCCATTTATGTTTGTTGTGACCATATTGGACATTCATGAGCAGAAGACTAAATTAAAACTACATTTAACTTCATTTGTATGCGAAGGGAAAACATTTTTAGAAACACTGACTACGAATTGGTCTTATGAGGTAAGAAGAGATTTCTGTAAGGAAGCTTATTGTAACCTGGATTTATGTAACACAGATATGGAGGATTTCACCATGAGCTGACATTAGTTAGGGAACCATTGGAAAATCTGATAGTACTGGACAGCTGTTTCGTCAGCCTAGTTTGGGACTCTTTAGCACTACGCACCCACCGTCAGGGTTCGAACCCAGGACCTTCTGGTTACAAGGTCAGAGAGCTCGTAGATCATTCATCAGCCACTGGGACCCGATCCAATGGCCAATCCCTGAATTCTGACTTCTGCCGATTCACGAAATAGCGCGACCACTTCGCAATGTCTTCTTCGATGAGTTACTGCATCATCTTCAACCTTCTGTACCCTACTGGTCACGGCTTCCCAATAGAAGCCCAGGTTAACTGCCTGAATAGGGCCAGTCGCTAGTGAGAATCAGATTAATTTTCAAGTGTTGGTTTTGTAGGGATTTTTGTTTCATTGTATGGAGGACTTCACCATGAGCTGACTCAGATATTCCTGAAAGTCGTATTATCATTTTCAAGAGTTTGACTGTGGATTAATATCGGTTAGAGAACCACTGAAAACTGTTATCAATTCGTGGTCAAACTCTTAAAATTAAATCTAATGCTTACAAACTAAGTCTTGAAAATTAATTTCGTACTTAAGTCTTTTGTCATTCTTTTTTGATGTTAAAAATTATACTACTCACCTTGTAGTAAGTAGTTTGAAACAGGTTTATAACTTCAAAACCATGACTTTGAAGACAGACTCATTTAATTGAATTTTTGATTTGGCGTTTGAAACTATGGGTACTGGGTTCGAGCCTCGGTGGGAACATCATCACTCACTGAGAAATGCAGGTACATCCAGCTGACGAGTCCCAAATAGGACGAAATGCGCATCCTGGATTCCACTGCTAGCCACCATCCAACAATTGTATACTAACTAAATACCCAGACATCGTCGAAGCATCTGCACAAGAAGCCGACATGTCAACCTGAGACCGAGCACTTCGGTCCAATCAATCGACGGGAAAATCAAAAATTCAATTCAATAATTAATATGACCCGTCGCACAAGAGGTGGTTCTCGTGGCCCAAGTGGTCTAGTGGATAACGCTTTGGCGTTTGAAACTATGGGTACTGGGTTCGAGCCTCGGTGGGAACATCATCACTCACTGAGAAATGCAGGTACATCCAGCTGACGAGTCCCAAATAGGACGAAATGCGCATCCTGGATTCCACTGCTAGCCACCATCCAACAATTGTATACTAACTAAATACCCAGACATCGTCGAAGCATCTGCACAAGAAGCCGACATGTCAACCTGAGACCGAGCACTTCGGTCCAATCAATCGACGGGAAAATCAAAAATTCAATTCAATAATTAATATGACCCGTCGCACAAGAGGTGGTTCTCGTGGCCCAAGTGGTCTAGTGGATAACGCTTTGGCGTTTGAAACTATGGGTACTGGGTTCGAGCCTCGGTGGGAACATCATCACTCACTGAGAAATGCAGGTACATCCAGCTGACGAGTCCCAAATAGGACGAAATGCGCATCCTGGATTCCACTGCTAGCCACCATCCAACAATTGTATACTAACTAAATACCCAGACATCGTCGAAGCATCTGCACAAGAAGCCGACATGTCAACCTGAGACCGAGCACTTCGGTCCAATCAATCGACGGGAAAATCAAAAATTCAATTCAATAATTAATATGACCCGTCGCACAAGAGGTGGTTCTCGTGGCCCAAGTGGTCTAGTGGATAACGCTTTGGCGTTTGAAACTATGGGTACTGGGTTCGAGCCTCGGTGGGAACATCATCACTCACTGAGAAATGCAGGTACATCCAGCTGACGAGTCCCAAATAGGACGAAATGCGCATCCTGGATTCCACTGCTAGCCACCATCCAACAATTGTATACTAACTAAATACCCAGACATCGTCGAAGCATCTGCACAAGAAGCCGACATGTCAACCTGAGACCGAGCACTTCGGTCCAATCAATCGACGGGAAAATCAAAAATTCAATTCAATAATTAATATGACCCGTCGCACAAGAGGTGGTTCTCGTGGCCCAAGTGGTCTAGTGGATAACGCTTTGGCGTTTGAAACTATGGGTACTGGGTTCGAGCCTCGGTGGGAACATCATCACTCACTGAGAAATGCAGGTACATCCAGCTGACGAGTCCCAAATAGGACGAAATGCGCATCCTGGATTCCACTGCTAGCCACCATCCAACAATTGTATACTAACTAAATACCCAGACATCGTCGAAGCATCTGCACAAGAAGCCGACATGTCAACCTGAGACCGAGCACTTCGGTCCAATCAATCGACGGGAAAATCAAAAATTCAATTCAATAATTAATATGACCCGTCGCACAAGAGGTGGTTCTCGTGGCCCAAGTGGTCTAGTGGATAACGCTTTGGCGTTTGAAACTATGGGTACTGGGTTCGAGCCTCGGTGGGAACATCATCACTCACTGAGAAATGCAGGTACATCCAGCTGACGAGTCCCAAATAGGACGAAATGCGCATCCTGGATTCCACTGCTAGCCACCATCCAACAATTGTATACTAACTAAATACCCAGACATCGTCGAAGCATCTGCACAAGAAGCCGACATGTCAACCTGAGACCGAGCACTTCGGTCCAATCAATCGACGGGAAAATCAAAAATTCAATTCAATAATTAATATGACCCGTCGCACAAGAGGTGGTTCTCGTGGCCCAAGTGGTCTAGTGGATAACGCTTTGGCGTTTGAAACTATGGGTACTGGGTTCGAGCCTCGGTGGGAACATCATCACTCACTGAGAAATGCAGGTACATCCAGCTGACGAGTCCCAAATAGGACGAAATGCGCATCCTGGATTCCACTGCTAGCCACCATCCAACAATTGTATACTAACTAAATACCCAGACATCGTCGAAGCATCTGCACAAGAAGCCGACATGTCAACCTGAGACCGAGCACTTCGGTCCAATCAATCGACGGGAAAATCAAAAATTCAATTCAATAATTAATATGACCCGTCGCACAAGAGGTGGTTCTCGTGGCCCAAGTGGTCTAGTGGATAACGCTTTGGCGTTTGAAACTATGGGTACTGGGTTCGAGCCTCGGTGGGAACATCATCACTCACTGAGAAATGCAGGTACATCCAGCTGACGAGTCCCAAATAGGACGAAATGCGCATCCTGGATTCCACTGCTAGCCACCATCCAACAATTGTAGACTCATTTAATGTTTTTGATATGTAGTAGTTATTTTCTTATAGTTTAATAATATCTTCTGTAAATGATATATGTGTATATATCCTTCTCAGGTGAATATTGTGTATTCGAATCCCATTCTTCTTTATCCGAAATTTGTGTGCTGTTTGACACAGTGATTATGCATCTGACAGCATTCAGCTATAGACACTGCATAATTTGAGGATTCTATACTACTTTTTCAATATTTTATGTTTAATATACGAGCGTGATTTATCAAAATAAAATCGTATCCATAATGGAGTTATACTCTACCACAGTGCCCAAGTTTTATACTATGTCAAAATACTTATCTTATGTGTTATGTGTCTCCTAATTGTTTCATTTTGTCTTCCTCATTGCAGGTCTTCAGTCTTCGTAGACATTCTACTAGATATCGTCATACATAGTGTCTGCAAGCAGTCTTTCAATACATCTATCTCCCGCAAAGTTGTTGTTACAACGCTTTTAGATTATTTACATTTGGCCGTAATACAATTAGTATGCTAATATTACTGATGCGATGACATGCAAGGCCTGTACATGTTACTGTGAAGTTTGCCTGTATTAACATTCCCTCATACTAAATACAATGCTTGCGATAACAATTCGTCATTATCTTTTCATTGCGTTGGTAGATGCGTATATATTAGAAAAAAGCTAACCTTTTCGTATTAGTTCTCTAAATTACAATCGCTAAGTGCCCATACCTCTGCTAAATACCAAGTGCTACTCGTGGCCCATGAACTACTTATTATTGCATTCGTAAATAACTATCAAACTATTATTACACGGAGTAGTGAGACAGAAGGCTTATGAAATTTAGATATTAATGTGTATCTGAAGTTAATGACACAATATATATGTACATGTTTCATTTCAAACAAGAGAATTTTATAGGGTGATGTAGGGCTGAGCGCAGTGAGTTAATAGTGTATTCTTTACTGTATACATCTTGTATGAGTGAAATGATTCTATTCAATTTTCGGCGAAGCTTCAATATCACCGTGCAGGGTTTCTTCAATGCAATCTCAGGGAATAATACTTGGTACTGAGGAATCCAGCCAAAAGCATCTGTGATACAGTCGAATGACTTTTTCAACTATAAGCCGCAATACTGATATTAAGTATGATTTACCTGTAAACTGAGGGACTCCAGTGTAACAAAGCACCATATCCCAGCAGGGTATTCTTGTGTTTTACAGGTACAAGTAGAATTCATGGACTGAGTATTTGTTAAATATGGATGCAACCCATTGAGTCATTTAGACGAAAGGCCGACGAAATGCAATACCTTACACACGCACTTTCAGATGTAGGCATGTGTCACATGAACTCTGGGCCATATCGAGTAGGGATTCCTTTAAATCTACCCTACCTTGTACGCTAAATTATTGTTCGTATATAGGTGATGACTTGGTGCGTTTCCTGGTTTGCCTATAATTACGAAAATAATGAGGCGATATGTGAACTGTTTAGCAAGCACTTCGCCAGATTATACACCTTAGAGAACGATGAGGTCGTGGATTTCCCACGTAAAACAGACGAATGTTTAAGTGACATAATTTTCACCACACATGAGATCGATAAAGCTGTCGCAAATCTTAAGCTTAGTAACACTACTGGCCCAGACGGCATATCTTCCGTTCTGCTGAAAAAAGGTGGTGATGACATGAGTTTACTCTTACTCAAGTTATACTCAATTTCATTAGGCAATGGGACATACCCTAACTGCTGGAAGAAGTCTTATAGTGTACCTATCCACAAATACGGGCCTATAGCTGATATCAACAACTACCGCCCCATCAACATCACGTCTGTAGTTTCACGTGTAATGGAAAAGATAGTTAAGACTCAAATCATTCAGTACTTGCTGTCAAATGACCTACTATCCCCATTCCAATGAAAATAGATATAGGCAGTTTTTTATTGGCTGTTGGCTAGCTGGCTTTTTATTGGTCTAAAACATAAATTAAAGCGCCAATCTCTTAATTTTTACACGGAAATTTACAGTCAGTAAAATTTCGGGCTTACCTTACCATAATATAATGGCGTGTTAATTTTTTTGGTGTGAGTGTAGTGTGACAGTCACACGCTATTTGGATGCATTGTTGATGTTTAAAGTATATTGAGATGTATGAGAATGTCCAGAAAGTGAATATAAATCAACAATAATTTTGATGCATTTATTTTAAGCCCAAAATAGGATGTATGCATTTTTGATTACTAGGCGAATAAAATTTAACTACAATTTCTAAAAATTTAATGTATCCTTAATTAGTACATATAGATAAATGTATGTATTAACTAATCTACATTTTTAAGTCGTCAATTCAATGACATGTGGTATGTGTGCATACTAGGTCAGCATAAATCAAGTAAATTTCCCTTCAAACGGCTGAGAGCGACAGTTTAAAGCATACCTTGGTTGATTATTTCGTGATGAAAGCAATTTGGAGTCAGTTATAAATTACACCGATCTGTGTCTTATTCATACGTTTTTCAGCTGAGGATTTCCGGTTCATAGCATATCCTGAATAAGGGTGATTAATACGATTTATCACTTAGACCGCAGCACCACCAAGCTTAAAACAATTCTAAATTTATTCTAACTTATTCCTCGATAATGCCTTTTTATGGTAACTGAAGAACATATTTACCCACTATGTTCTGAAATGACATAGGTCGTGCTTAAAAAGACAGCTGCGTGCTGAATCAAAACTTTCCACTATGGAGTAACGCTAGTCCGTGCTTAATATGTCCTGTGAGGGCTGGAACAAAGTTGATAAGCAGACCCAGTAGGTTCGATTTAGTGCCACTCATGCTGAAAAATCAGCGCACAGTTTCACTGTCAAACAATGACAAAACAGTAAAGGAGTTTAATGTTACTATTACTATCATAGTCTATGTTACTATGTTAGCATAGTATACGTTAATTAGCTCAATGATTGCAGGTTTACAATAATCTTTGACTACCAACATAATAACTGTGAACTTCAGGCTAAAAATAAGCTAAATAGTAGCACCCAGTGACAAAAACTGACCTACACACTGCAAAATGAGCACAACATCCAGAAAAACCTTTAAAATTCAATGGAAAACAAATTCACGAAAACATATAACTAGCCGGCGCAGGAACTCATCATGACCTAGAAACTGGCTGTAGCCTCTTTCCATTCCAATACGGTTTCTTAAGTAGAAGGTCGTGCATAACTTGCCACTTAGATTATTTTGACTACATTACACAAAGCATTGATAATGGGCGTTCGGTAACAACATTGTTTCTCGACGTTAGCAAGGCCTTCGATAAAGTCCCACATATCAGACTCCTAACAAAACTGCAATCCTACGGAATAACCGGAAAACTTCTCAAATGGATAAGTTCTTTT
Organism: Trichobilharzia regenti; assembly: GCA_944472135.2. Taxonomy (NCBI): domain Eukaryota; kingdom Metazoa; phylum Platyhelminthes; class Trematoda; order Strigeidida; family Schistosomatidae; genus Trichobilharzia; species Trichobilharzia regenti. Next base: position 10,036,672 of record OX235270.1, read on the forward strand.
CTCACAGAAAGACAGCAATTAGTCAAAATCAACCACCAGTTGTCTTCCTCAAAGCCGATAACCAGTGGTGTAATACAAGGTAGTGTTCTTGGCCCTATTCTGTTCCTCTTATTTATAAATGACATAGTCTCTGTAGAGAGACTTTATTGCATATCCCCTCAATGACGCTTGTTGCTATGTTGCTATTGGTTTCAAGTGGCCTTGGTTTTCGGGGAAGATTTAACTGATGTAATATTGCGATTTCGTAGACATAACTCAGGCTCATACGTGAAAAACTATAATCCTGGAATAGAGACAAGTTGTTTAGAAGGTAAGGAGGGCATTATTTTTCAGTTTATTTGTATATATACTATTGTGTATCGAGTTGCACTGAGTTCTTAGTGCATCCATTTTCATTAAGTTCATTTTCATTAAGTGTAGTAATGAAGAATGGAGTTTCTTCCACATCAGTGTTATTTAATTGAAGTTTTAATTTTTGTAGGCCCTTGAAGGAATAAATTCGGCACGGAGAACTCCTGTGGAAACCGAAAGCACTTTTAGTTTACTAAATCTTACTGACTCCCTGTATAAATTTGATCTGTCAAGTGTTTATGTAAAGTCTGCTGGTGTATTCAGTAAAGTAAAAGTTGTAGTGCTTAACTCCTAGACTTGTTGTAGTCATTGGTATTGCCAGAATACTACTTACTCGTTTTATGCAGCCGAAGTATTCAATTCTCACTTTATTGAGGAAATAGTATATTGCCTGCAAAAGTAGTGCGTCAGTTTACGAGTTTCATCAAGCCTACAGAATGTTTTCTGTTCACTGAATACTGTTTGCGAATTATCCGAGAAAACACATTTCCGAGTGGGATCCAATATCCAATATCCAATGTCGTTTTTACGAGCTAGTATAAACCAATTTGATTTCTTTGTGCTCGCCTCTTGATTGTGAGGTATAGGTTCTTGATCTTCGGTAAACTTCTGCGTAGCTTGTCCCGCCACTCGACTGTCGTAGCTTTGGTTGACTCCAAAGGGAGTAGTGCTGGGATTAATTATATGTGGTTTGTAGTATGAGGTATGTTAAGACTGTTACTACTGTGATTGGAGTTGATCCTTTCGCCAGTTAGTCCTTCGGTATTGTCGACAAGAGAAAAGAGATAGTAATAATAATAATAATAGTAATAATAATAATAATAATAGATATAATTAGTGAAGCTATTCAGACTAAGAGACAGAAACGAAAATAGGAAACGTAACAACAGTCAGCTCATTAAGTTTGAAGAATAGTATGTATATCGGTAATAGTAATAATAATAATAATAATAGTAATTATAATATTAATAAGTTGTCAGGAGAGTAAGACGGGAGAGAATGTAAAGAAGTAAAATGACGAGTTTAATTATCTACCCTGATTGGTAAATGCGATTTTAAGGAGATAGGCCATTTGGATGCAGTCCTTGTATAGCTGCATGGTTGTCCAGCCTTCGCTTAAAGGCGTCCAAAGACGGTGCCAAAGCTACATCTGCCGGTAAGGAATTCCAGGGACGACAAACCCGCAGTGAAAAGAAGTGGGAGCGCACCCGGGTCCTTGCCCTCTGGTGAGCTATCCTTCTGGGATTTCCACGTGGAAGCCTATACCTACTCAATGGCAGAACACCTTTGTTTGGGTGATTCTGGTCATGTAATACAAAGCTGAATTCTTAAACTGTCATCCTTATAACAGTTCAATTCAATCACACATATATTAATAGGATAGTCTGTAATTGACTTCAAAGACTTATCAGGGAATATTCTCATCACCTTACGGTTTGCTGATGATATTGTCCACCTAGACTATGAGAAGTAACCCCTGATGCTGTAAAATATGAAAATAATACCGGTGTTTGATTATAGGTGTCCGCGTTCTATCTCATCAGTAAAGCAGTATAATATGGCGAGTGCTGTTGAGGTTACGCATAAATGTTTAGGTGGGGAGGGTTAGTTAGCCTTCAAGGTAGGGAAGCTGAATAGGTTGAGATGGCTAGAACACGTGCTGGCATACTAAGCCATCGCCTTCCTCCAGGGACAATGCTAGCCAGCACACGTTAAGGTTTAAAATGTGTTTGGGTCGGTCAAATGAAAAACTGGTATTGGTTCATAAAATCGTTGACAGTCAGCTGGAAGAACTACCGGAGATATGACTGCAAATCTTTGTTACTGGCGCAATTGCATTCACTTTGTGTAATCTCACGTGTCTATTCAACTCATGTTTTTCCTTGTCACTATTTATTCTCCCTCACATTTTCGCTCGTTAAACTTCCATTTAGTTTTATGTCTCTACCTACGTGTGCTACATGGAATGTGGTAAATTAAACAGGTGGACTTCTCTGCAAACTCATACTGAAAGCTAGTCAGAATGACACAGTCTAGGCATAACTAAATGCGAAACATTGATAAATGATCTCCAAAATTTCAACAAATGATAAGTGTAGTTCTTAATCTTGTTCTTTGCCAAATGAAAAATAGATACCTTTCAGTAATCTCTTCTTCCACCCGGGACTCGTCTCCTACTTTGCAACTGGATTTGTGCTTTGTCACTTTTGTGCTTAGCTTTCGGTCATTCAGCATTCGCCGTTGTTGTTGACTCAGCGCCTAGATGACTTTAGTTGAATAAGGTTTCGATCGTGCAAACACGGGTCCTAGGCAGTTGATTGGTTGCATTATCATTTCTCAAATGGAATGCAGCATACTGTATATTAGGGTAAATCTTCCGCCTCGCTCGCTGAAGCTGGTGTTCCTCAAGGTATTGTTATCTCTTCTTTTCTTTTATCTCTCTCGTCTTACATGACTTTCTCTTTCTAATGAGAGCAACTTCGTCAAATACGCTGGTGATCTGACCGTCTCACTTCCTGTCATGTTACAATGTGACTGCAGCAAACTTAACTGCTTCCTGTCTGTAGTCTAAGGTACGTGGTCTCGCGTTAAATCCCTCTAAATGTCAGGCAGTTAACTTTCCCCTCACTCATAAGCGTGAACTGCAAGAACTGTGTCGTTCACAAGATGCTTGTATCAAAGAGGGCACTGAAACAGAAACTAAGTCTAACATAAAATACCTTGGAGTAAATCTATCCTCTGGTCTTTCTTGGTCATTCTATATCTTGTCGATTTCTAAGAAAACCTTCAGTCTAAGTTACCATGTTATGTAGTCAAGACAGTCAGGAATCATTCAACCTCTCTTTTTACAACTTGTTAACTCTTGCATTGGTCTTTACTGCTCCCCCTTATTCTTTCCTGAATTACTCAAAAACGACTATGTCGTATTGTGCAGGGTATTAAGGTTGTCATTAGGGCAAGTGGTGTACCATTTAGTCAACTCGTTAATGCATTAGTTAAAAGACATCTAAACTCATGCGAGAAATGGTCTAAATCTATACTGTCTAACCCTCAACATCTTCTCTATTCTCAGCTCTTCCCTTTAATTTCATCTGATGGAACCAGAAGTCAGTATCAAAGATTATATGATCGTTTTTGGAATTACGTAATACCAAAAATTGTTGTCGTTTTCATTGGCAGCAGTTCACAGCCTATTGAGTTTACGCAAGTGCAATGCTCATTTCCCACTTTCCTGAGGAGACATCAACTAGGATTCTAGGAAAGTAGCGCGTCAGTATGTGAATTTCATGAATCTGTAGACTACATTCCATTCACTTATTACTGAAACTAAACTATGAAGGAACTGATATTTCCAAGAAGGATATAATACAAGGCTCATTTCTACAACTGTCGTCCTTATTTTAGTTCACTTTCATCATAAATGTATTAACCGAATTGTCTGTTACTCACTTTAGGGACTTACCAGGGAACAGTCTTGTCAACTTAGTGTATGCTGATGGTATTGTCCACTTAGGCTGCGAGAAGTGACCATTGAAACTGGAAGATATGAAAAGACTACTGGTTTTTGATCGTAGTGTCTGTACCCTTTCTTCTGTGTTAAGTAGTCTAATATGGTGAGTAATATTGGGGTTAAGCTTAGTGTTAAGTAGAAATGTGATTCCAAACGTTGTTAATGACACAGATGCATTCACTGTGTGTAATCTCACATATCTGAGCAACCCTTATATTTTTTCCATATGACTGTTTGTTTTTCATCACATTTATGCTCATTAGAGTTCCATTTAATTTCCTTTTTCCTCTACCTTTGTGTGCTACATGGAATGTGTAACTTAAGCGGGTGCACTTGTGTGCAAGCTTCTATGTTGAAAGTCAGTCTGTCAGAATGATCTATAGTCCAGGTATAATGAAATGCTAAAACGCGGATAAAAATAGGCAAAATGTCAACAAATGGTAATCGTATATTTTCATTTAGTTCTTGTCTAACTGAAAAAGTGATCTTACAATAATTTCTCCTCTTACCCGAGATAACTCTCACACTCTGTCTCGTTATATCTCATGAGTTAGTTAATTTTATCGCGTAGCCCAAATGCGAAGTTGAAACACATCTGATGAAATATGTTTTGCTTATTACCAACTAAATATAATATTTTTCAAGTGTGGAACGTCACAAATCGAACTGCTACACTTCTGTGCTGAGTTCCATGTTAAAACTCAGTCAGTCAGCTTTGTCACTGCAGATGCGTAGTGTCACAACTCACTAGTGTTAATTAGCTTAAACAATTATTCATGCCGTTTCCTAAGTACTCTATGCATTTCCCGATTCCTTAAACTGTCCAGATAAAGTGCACCGAAGAGGAAAACATAAACCAAAAGTCAGTAACACGGACGTAAGAACTAGTGTGAATAGAAGTGAATGAGATGAGTGACCTTCTATCCCTGTAGTACGCTTAACTAAAATGCTCATTTATTTGAATGAATCAAAGAGTTGTGTGAGTGACTTGATATAATCATGAGCAATAATTTGTGCTCAAAACGTCACCAAGTAATATTGCTGTACAACACTGTGTGATTTATCAAAATAAAATCGTATCCATAATGGAGTTATACTCTACCACAGTGCCCAAGTTTTATACTTATGTCAAAAATACTTATCTTATGTGTTATGTGTCTCCTAATTGTTTCATTTTTGTCTTCCTCATTGCAGGTCTTCAGTCTTCGTAGACATTCTACTAGATATCGTCATACATAGTGTCTGCAAGCAGTCTTTCAATACATCTATCTCCCGCAAAGTTGTTGTTACGACGCTTTTAGATTATTTACATTTGGCCGTAATACAATTAGTATGCTAATATTACTGATGCGATGACATGCAAGGCCTGTACATGTTACTGTGAAGTTTGCCTGTATTAACATTCCCTCCATACTAAATACAATGCTTGCGATAACAATTCGTCATTATCTTTTCATTGCGTTGATAGATGCGTATATATTAGAAAAAAGCTAACCTTGTCGTATTAGTTCTCTAAATTACAATCGCTAAGTGCCCATACCTCTGCTAAATACCAAGTGCTACTCGTGGCCCATGAACTACTTATTACTGCATTCGTAAATAACTATCAAACTATTATTACACGGAGTAGTGAGACAGAAGGCGTATGAAATTTAGATATTAATGTGTATCTGAAGTTAATGACACAATATATATGTACATGTTTCATTTCCAAACAAGAGAATTTTATAGGGTGATGTAGGGCTGAGCGCAGTGAGTTAATAGTGTATTCTTTACTGTATACATCTTGTATGAGTGAAATGATTCTATTCAATTTTCGGCGAAGCTTCAATATCACCGTGCAGGGTTTCTTCAATGCAATCTCAGGGAATAATACTTGGTACTGAGGAATCCAGCCAAAAGCATCTGTGATACAGTCGAATGACTTTTTCAACTATAAGCCGCAATACTGATATTAAGTGTGATTTACCTGTAAACTGAGGGACTCCAGTGTAACAAAGCACCATATCCCAGCAGGGTATTCTTTGTGTTTTACAGGTACAAGTAGAATTCATGGACTGAGTATTTGTTAAATATGGATGCAACCCATTGAGTCATTTAGACGAAAGGCCGACGAAATGCAATACCTTACACACGCACTTTCAGATGTAGGCATGTGTCACATGAACTCTGGGCCATATCGAGTAGGGATTCCTTTAAATCTACCCTACCTTGTACGCTAAATTATTGTTCGTATATAGGTGATGACTTGGTGCGTTTCCTGGTTTGCCTATAATTACGGAATGTACATTATATTAACGAACACAAATGGATTTTGTGAAAACCAGTGGTGTTCCTTTTCTAGTCCTAATTGATGTCACATTGATTGACACGATTAAAGGAATAGATTGTAACGTGGTGTTTTCTGTAGCTGCGAAACGTAGATACCTAGTTTCGAATTGACATCATGCGTCTAATCCTATTAACCTATGGGTATAGTTCATCCTTCATGATACCTAGAAGTCAGGAGTAGACTGTCTTTGACAGATCTAGTTTTACTTTGTGACTAATTGGTGAGTCACCTGGTGTTGTGGTAGTAGAAAAAACAACTCCAAACCTTAGTATTTTCTAGATATGAACATATTTACTTACTTTGGCGACAATTTAATCTTAGGGATATTAACCTTTACTTAGTAATTTGGATCCGAAAGTAAACGCCATGTTACTAAGTTATTCAAAAGACAGAATGATGAGTGAAACAGTACTCGGATACTTATTCTAACGAAATCGAATAATGATAATCGTTTAGCCTACCAATATGCCGCTTACTTTCAGTCTTAATTCAAAGACAAATTTAATTGCCCAATAAATTAATAGTTTCAGAAGACTGCTCTACTCCTGTCTTTGAAATACTTTACCCGATCGTGTTTTACTTCAAAATAAGTGTATACTGGCCAGCTGATGTTGCTTATCCAGTTACACTGTTTTTCAGTTACAATGTCCCATCTATTTCCTATCAAACACAACATCCCTTAAACCATCAACGAGTAAACATCATTTCTAAAAAAATAACCTTAACTATTCGCATGTAAACGATGCTATAAACTTTATCACTTACGTGATGTTTCAAATTCCGATTAATCAGTTTTCCCTTACATGAGCACCTGTTTCAATTTTAACGGATAGTTCTAACCTTTGACTACTGAATTAGTACGTTTCGTTATATGCCATCCATACGAAATATAGGTACTGATAATAATTACTGCTAACAGATTTATCACGAGAATGTACTCCATATTGACGACAATATTCCTCAGGGGCGGACGTATTTTCTAAACGCGCTACTCAATACAACACATGACCCTAACTCCATAACTCTGTAGCTCACAACATTCTATGAAGTTAGTAGTGACTATTAACAAGTAGAATGTCTATTTGAGGTATAGAGAATACATTTATTAGTGATTCGACACAAAATACAAAATCAACGGTACTGGAAACCACTTTCTTCAGCAACGAATCCCACGAGGTCACTGGAACTACAGATTATCTAAAAAAGAAAACAAGGGTTCACAGGGTGCATACATGAATATAACTACCAATATAATATTAACGAGACAGCACAGTAAAAATTAATGAAAGTTTATATCAATGTGCGATTACATCAGTCACTATTTTTGACACAAGTGGATATTTAGACGAAGTAATAAGAAGACGTAATTTGTCCGAGTCGTGTAGTGTTGTATTTGTGCAACACATTTTGGACAATCTGGTCACGCATGGACTTGTTATAGGAATACATATGAAATTAATACAGTTAAAAGTTTGGAAAATAAATTTAGGTGGAATTAAAACCACATATTGAAGGTCAAAATAACAATGAAGATTACTAAACCAAATATCTGAGGTACTAGTACATCTACCCTGACTAGTTTCAAAACGAAGTTTAACAAAGGTTTCGTGTGATGACGAATAGTCTTGGAATTCACAAAAGTGGTTTAAACTTCCTAATCACACTTCGGTTCCCACAAACTTTAGGATGCAATCCAAACACGTTTTACAGATAGGTTTAAAAATGTGCAAACGCCAGTTTTATGTCCTGTCCCTATAATATGTTTCGAAATAGAGGAGCTGGGACCCCATTAATAACTTCTGAAGATTCTGTTGCTTCTGGAGGCATTTAGGAATATGATGCGTAGCCCTTACTTGCAGAAATCGATGAGCCTTCCCTAAATGGATATAGCAACCACTTCTAAACCTTACGTCCATAGCTTTAAGAGATGTCGGACACTACTTCTACGTGGTTTTAAAATAATTTGGTGAATTAACTTCGAACAAGCGCGAATGTGGCGTCAGGACAATGACAAAAATCGGAAGTTTATGAAACCAAACTCACTAATAGGACAAAATGACGCACACGTCAGATGTCTTTACGTACCTGATCACGAGGATGGTATTGAAATCCACCAAATTACTAAAATGTTGCAGTGTGCATTTAACTCACTTAAAAACTTCGGCAGAAAACAGTGAATGTTATAAGTGATCGTAAAACATATTGCAATTTCTGCCCATTTGTGAACACTAATTTTCGCTTATATATATGCATTCCATTGACTTTCATCTATCAAAACAACACACAGAAGTGCGGGAGGATGCAGGAATTCGATATCAACCATATTCTTTGGTTCCTGCAGCAGTAATAGGTACTGCACAATAGCTGATAGGGAAATTTGAGATCGAGTACAAGTTTCCGCCAATCTGCAAAGAAATTTATCGAATGACAGTCGTTGAAATGTACGCGAAGCTTACTCGGTATGCCAAAAATCACTGCATGAACCATGTATTTAAGCGTCCTATCACACAAGCAATCAGTAAATGCTCAAGAACAATATCGAACAATAATTTTCATATAAATTCATCCAACAAGAGCAAAATAAGCAGCGAAATGGCGTCTACTGCGTTTGCTGGACGACTAGGGCAATGGATAAAGGCACACACGGCCTTATGGAGAGGCTGAGCACTTCTAGGTCACTTCCGCGTGTTGTGATTGGTTATTTCAAGTTTGCGTATGCGTGGCGGCAATACGTGAGTAGTGTTAATTGCCGAAAGAGGGGTGAAAGTTGGTTGTTTTGTATTGATGAATGACGTAGTGGTGGATATATTTAACCGCATATTAAAATATCAACATTTTGAAACTTGGGATGAATTTTATGCAGCGTTTAAAGAGTTTAATAAGCTCGCAAATACTCATTATGTAGTGAGAAGCAGTCGTAAAGATCATGATAATAGTATTCTGCACTATAAACGTGTAAGTTATGTATGCACCTCCGGTCAATTACGGCGTAGTCGGTCCGAAGGGCTTAGGCCTGGAAAACCGTAAGTGCATATATGAGTTATTAGTTTTTTTATAAGTTTTAAGTGTATGGGTTGTACATCTACTTTCTGTGTTAATTCAGTTGATAGATGCCTGAAAGTAGGTGAAATGAAGGGTGCACATAATCATCCATGTACAAGAGATTTTATGATAGTAGACAGCAGCAGACGTTCGTTAACGGAGGATGAGAAGACTCAAGTAAATAGTATGATTAAATATATGGTGTCAACTTCTGAACTGCGGGATGCAGTATTCTTGAAATTCGGAAAATTTCTATCTCGAAAGGATGTAGTTAAATTGAGAGAAGTGTTTGGAGGTATATAGATTACGAAATATTTCGTTAACTTCATTCTAGGTGTGAAAAGTATGGCTGAAGTTCTACAGCTGTTATCCTCTTCAGGTGAAGTTCGTACGAAGAGTTCCAATGGACAGATTGATGTTATATGTTTCAGCCTGCAACAACAAATTAAATTTTTTCAAAGTTTTCCGGAAGTAATTTGCATTGATTCGACGTACAAAACCAATAAGGTTGGGTAAGTTACAGATACTGGTGTAATTTCTGCAGTTTCAGTCTGTTCCAGTTAGTCGCCACAGATGGGTGTGGAAATGGTGCTTGTGTTATGTTTGCTTTCTGTCAGAGGGAGAATGTGGTAGATATCACGTTTGTCCTCGAAATGTTTAAAGCCATAATGGGATGTACCAATGCTACGAGGACATTTGTCATGGATAATTGTCAGGCGGAAATCTCGGTGCAACAAGTGTTTCCACATTGCAGGATAGTTCTTTGCTCATTTCATGTGCTGCGAGCGTTTGGTCGGAAGGTATTTGACTGCAATTCATGATTACTGTGTAGTTTCGGAATAGTGATGCACGGTTCGCACTACGAAGAATGCTTTCAACGCGTTTTAGAGAAAGGTAAATGACGTGTGAATTACCAATTAGTGAATTCTGAAGATTTAACTATTATTACAGATACATTCGGCATGAATTCCCTCAAGCATACCAATATTTAAATGGACACTGGATGAATAACAGGAGAATGTGGGCTAGATGCTTCAGGAGGAAATACATGACATTGGGTAACGGAACGAACAACAGGGTTGAGAGTGCTCACAAGCACCTGAAGTTGCACCTTCGACGGAATGACCCACTAGTGCTAACCTTAAGGAAAGTTTATAACAAAGCAAAGAATTATTGGCGCCTTCGACAGTATGACACGCTGTTAACATTGCAGAGATTTCGTCAATATGATGTAAGTATAACTTCATTATTATACCCTTTGTAGGCTCCACAGTTAATTCATGTGCACTTGGACAAATTAACGCCGTATGCTGCTAAATTAGTCTTCAAAGATTACCAAAGGGTTGGACGTATTCATCACTCGGTAATCAGCAGCGACCTAATTGATTGCTATGACGGAGTGGCCTTCAACTTAGTTGACATTTCTAATGGTGTATGCGGGTGTCACCACTTCCATGACTTGCGCATAGTACATGTAGGCATGCAGTTAGCCTTTTAGAAAGAAAACTTAAACTCGTAGACCGTTATTACTCTGAATATGCGTGCAAATGTTAAGGTTTTTGATTTCAGAATGCGTTAAACATCATCTTCCAACAGGGCTACCGGAGAAGTATACGTTCACCTTATGTTTCTTATGCAATCACTGCATATTTATAATAACTAATGTAGGACGAATACGCAAATCCAAAATAACATTTATACGTATTTCAATGTCGACATACGTTATACAATTGCGTCTCCCGGTTACCATCTTTCCAGATGTATTGACCGTTTTATATTGACTAGGAATTTAAATTTTCTGGTCACGTGAATTGCTTTTTCTTAGTTGGTATATTATATCTACATTGTGCTGCGCTAATTACCACTATTTCAAAGTAAACTTGATTAAACAGCTTTGCTGAAGCATAATAGAATAATTGTCTTGTGAAAGTTGAAATTTTTGCAGTATTATAAATATCTTTATGAAAATAAATACTTACTAAAAGTTGTTACGGTGTTCTTCTAATACTTGTTCACTGTGGTTGTTGAAGGAGTAGTGATGTAGCCGGTTATGGAATGCGTAATAATAGTTTACTTTGAAATAGTGGTAATTAGCGCAGCACAATGTAGATATAATATACCAACTAAGAAAAAGCAATTCACGTGACCAGAAAATTTAAATTCCTAGTCAATATAAAACGGTCAATACATCTGGAAAGATGGTAACCGGGAGACGCAATTGTATAACGTATGTCGACATTGAAATACGTATAAATGTTATTTTGGATTTGCGTATTCGTCCTACATTAGTTATTATAAATATGCAGTGATTGCATAAGAAACATAAGGTGAACGTATACTTCTCCGGTAGCCCTGTTGGAAGATGATGTTTAACGCATTCTGAAATCAAAAACCTTAACATTTGCACGCATATTCAGAGTAATAACGGTCTACGAGTTTAAGTTTTCTTTCTAAAAGGCTAACTGCATGCCTACATGTACTATGCGCAAGTCATGGAAGTGGTGACACCCGCATACACCATTAGAAATGTCAACTAAGTTGAAGGCCACTCCGTCATAGCAATCAATTAGGTCGCTGCTGATTACCGAGTGATGAATACGTCCAACCCTTTGGTAATCTTTGAAGACTAATTTAGCAGCATACGGCGTTAATTTGTCCAAGTGCACATGAATTAACTGTGGAGCCTACAAAGGGTATAATAATGAAGTTATACTTACATCATATTGACGAAATCTCTGCAATGTTAACAGCGTGTCATACTGTCGAAGGCGCCAATAATTCTTTGCTTTGTTATAAACTTTCCTTAAGGTTAGCACTAGTGGGTCATTCCGTCGAAGGTGCAACTTCAGGTGCTTGTGAGCACTCTCAACCCTGTTGTTCGTTCCGTTACCCAATGTCATGTATTTCCTCCTGAAGCATCTAGCCCACATTCTCCTGTTATTCATCCAGTGTCCATTTAAATATTGGTATGCTTGAGGGAATTCATGCCGAATGTATCTGTAATAATAGTTAAATCTTCAGAATTCACTAATTGGTAATTCACACGTCATTTACCTTTCTCTAAAACGCGTTGAAAGCATTCTTCGTAGTGCGAACCGTGCATCACTATTCCGAAACTACACAGTAATCATGAATTGCAGTCAAATACCTTCCGACCAAACGCTCGCAGCACATGAAATGAGCAAAGAACTATCCTGCAATGTGGAAACACTTGTTGCACCGAGATTTCCGCCTGACAATTATCCATGACAAATGTCCTCGTAGCATTGGTACATCCCATTATGGCTTTAAACATTTCGAGGACAAACGTGATATCTACCACATTCTCCCTCTGACAGAAAGCAAACATAACACAAGCACCATTTCCACACCCATCTGTGGCGACTAACTGGAACAGACTGAAACTGCAGAAATTACACCAGTATCTGTAACTTACCCAACCTTATTGGTTTTGTACGTCGAATCAATGCAAATTACTTCCGGAAAACTTTGAAAAAATTTAATTTGTTGTTGCAGGCTGAAACATATAACATCAATCTGTCCATTGGAACTCTTCGTACGAACTTCACCTGAAGAGGATAACAGCTGTAGAACTTCAGCCATACTTTTCACACCTAGAATGAAGTTAACGAAATATTTCGTAATCTATATACCTCCAAACACTTCTCTCAATTTAACTACATCCTTTCGAGATAGAAATTTTCCGAATTTCAAGAATACTGCGTCCCGCAGTTCAGAAGTTGACACCATATATTTAATCATACTATTTACTTGAGTCTTCTCATCCTCCGTTAACGAACGTCTGCTGCTGTCTACTATCATAAAATCTCTTGTACATGGATGATTATGTGCACCCTTCATTTCACCTACTTTCAGGCATCTATCAACTGAATTAACACAGAAAGTAGATGTACAACCCATACACTTAAAACTTATAAAAAAACTAATAACTCATATATGCACTTACGGTTTTCCAGGCCTAAGCCCTTCGGACCGACTACGCCGTAATTGACCGGAGGTGCATACATAACTTACACGTTTATAGTGCAGAATACTATTATCATGATCTTTACGACTGCTTCTCACTACATAATGAGTATTTGCGAGCTTATTAAACTCTTTAAACGCTGCATAAAATTCATCCCAAGTTTCAAAATGTTGATATTTTAATATGCGGTTAAATATATCCACCACTACGTCATTCATCAATACAAAACAACCAACTTTCACCCCTCTTTCGGCAATTAACACTACTCACGTATTGCCGCCACGCATACGCAAACTTGAAATAACCAATCACAACACGCGGAAGTGACCTAGAAGTGCTCAGCCTCTCCATAAGGCCGTGTGTGCCTTTATCCATTGCCCTAGTCGTCCAGCAAACGCAGTAGACGCCATTTCGCTGCTTATTTTGCTCTTGTTGGATGAATTTATATGAAAATTATTGTTCGATATTGTTCTTGAGCATTTACTGATTGCTTGTGTGACAGGACGCTTAAATACATGGTTCATGCAGTGATTTTTGGCATACCGAGTAAGCTTCGCGTACATTTCAACGACTGTCATTCGATAAATTTCTTTGCAGATTGGCGGAAACTTGTACTCGATCTCAAATTTCCCTATCAGCTATTGTGCAGTACCTATTACTGCTGCAGGAACCAAAGAATATGGTTGATATCGAATTCCTGCATCCTCCCGCACTTCTGTGTGTTGTTTTGATAGAGGAAAGTCAATAGAATGCATAGATACAAGCGAAAATTAGTGTTCACAAATGGGCAGAAATTGCAATATGTTTTACGATCACTTATAACATTCACTGTTTTCTGCCGAAGTTTTTAAGTGAGTTAAATGCACACTGCAACATTTTAGTAATTTGGTGGATTTCAATACCATCCTCGTGATCAGGTACGTAAAGACATCTGACGTGTGCGTCACTTTTTCCTACTAGTGAGTTTGGTTTCATAAACTTCCGATTTTTGTCATTGTCCTGACGCCACATTCGCGCTTGTTCGAAGTTAATTCACCAAATTATTTTAAAACCACGTAGAAGTAGTGTCCGACATCTCTTAAAGCTATGGACGTAAGGTTTAGAAGTGGTTGCTATATCCATTTAGGGAAGGCTCATCGATTTCTGCAAGTAAGGGCTACGCATCATATTCCTAAATGCCTCCAGAAGCAACAGAATCTTCAGAAGTTATTAATGGGGTCCCAGCTCCTCTATTTCGAAACATATTATAGGGACAGGTCATAAAACTGGCGTTTGCACATTTTTAAACCTATCTGTAAAACGTGTTTGGATTGCATCCTAAAGTTTGTGGGAACCGAAGTGTGATTAGGAAGTTTAAACCACTTTTGTGAATTCCAAGACTATTCGTCATCACACGAAACCTTTGTTAAACTTCGTTTTGAAACTAGTCAGGGTAGATGTACTAGTACCTCAGATATTTGGTTTAGTAATCTTCATTGTTATTTTGACCTTCAATATGTGGTTTTAATTCCACCTAAATTTATTTTCCAAACTTTTAACTGTATTAATTTCATATGTATTCCTATAACAAGTCCATGCGTGACCAGATTGTCCAAAATGTGTTGCACAAATACAACACTACACGACTCGGACAAATTACGTCTTCTTATTACTTCGTCTAAATATCCACTTGTGTCAAAAATAGTGACTGATGTAATCGCACATTGATATAAACTTTCATTAATTTTTACTGTGCTGTCTCGTTAATATTATATTGGTAGTTATATTCATGTATGCACCCTGTGAACCCTTGTTTTCTTTTTTAGATAATCTGTAGTTCCAGTGACCTCGTGGGATTCGTTGCTGAAGAAAGTGGTTTCCAGTACCGTTGATTTTGTATTTTGTGTCGAATCACTAATAAATGTATTCTCTATACCTCAAATAGACATTCTACTTGTTAATAGTCACTACTAACTTCATAGAATGTTGTGAGCTACAGAGTTATGGGGTTAGGGTCATGTGTTGTATTGAGTAGCGCGTTTAGAAAATACGTCCGCCCCTGAGGAATATTGTCGTCAATATGGAGTACATTCTCGTGATAAATCTGTTAGCAGTAATTATTATCAGTACCTATATTTCGTATGGATGGCATATAATGAAACGTACTAATTCAGTAGTCAAAGGTTAGAACTATCCGTTAAAATTGAAACAGGTGCTCATGTAAGGGAAAACTGATTAATCGGAATTTGAAACATCACGTAAGTGATAAAGTTTATAGCATCGTTTACATGCGAATAGTTAAGGTTATTTTTTTAGAAATGATGTTTACTCGTTGATGGTTTAAGGGATGTTGTGTTTGATAGGAAATAGATGGGACATTGTAACTGAAAAACAGTGTAACTGGATAAGCAACATCAGCTGGCCAGTATACACTTATTTTGAAGTAAAACACGATCGGGTAAAGTATTTCAAAGACAGGAGTAGAGCAGTCTTCTGAAACTATTAATTTATTGGGCAATTAAATTTGTCTTTGAATTAAGACTGAAAGTAAGCGGCATATTGGTAGGCTAAACGATTATCATTATTCGATTTCGTTAGAATAAGTATCCGAGTACTGTTTCACTCATCATTCTGTCTTTTGAATAACTTAGTAACATGGCGTTTACTTTCGGATCCAAATTACTAAGTAAAGGTTAATATCCCTAAGATTAAATTGTCGCCAAAGTAAGTAAATATGTTCATATCTAGAAAATACTAAGGTTTGGAGTTGTTTTTTTACTACCACAACACCAGGTGACTCACCAATTAGTCACAAAGTAAAACTAGATCTGTCAAAGACAGTCTGCTCCTGACTTCTAGGTATCATGAAGGATGAACTATACCCATAGGTTAATAGGATTAGACGCATGATGTCAATTCGAAACTAGGTATCTACGTTTCGCAGCTACAGAAAACACCACGTTACAATCTATTCCTTTAATCGTGTCAATCAATGTGACATCAATTAAGACTAGAGAAGGAACACCACTGGTTTTCACAAAATCCATTTGTGTTCGTTAATATAATGTACATTCCGTAATTATAGGCAAACCAGGAAACGCACCAAGTCATCACCTATATACGAACAATAATTTAGCGTACAAGGTAGGGTAGATTTAAAGGAATCCCTACTCGATATGGCCCAGAGTTCATGTGACACATGCCTACATCTGAAAGTGCGTGTGTAAGGTATTGCATTTCGTCGGCCTTTCGTCTAAATGACTCAATGGGTTGCATCCATATTTAACAAATGCACAGTCCATGAATTCTACTTGTACCTGTAAAACACAAAGAATACCCTGCTGGGATATGGTGCTTTGTTACACTAGAGTCCCTCAGTTTACAGGTAAATCATACTTAATATCAGTATTGCGGCTTTTAGTTGAAAAAGTCATTCGACTGTGTCACAGATGCTTTTGGCTGGATTCCTCAGTACCAAGTATTATTCCCTGAGAGTGCATTGAAGAAACCCTGCACGGTGATATTGAAGCTTCGCCGAAAATTGAATAGAAGCATTTCACTCATACAAGATGTATACAGTAAAGAATACACTATTAACTCACTGCGCTCAGCCCTACATCACCCTATAAAATTCTCTTGTTTGGAAATGAAACATGTACATATATATTGTGTCATTAACTTCAGATACACATTAATATCTAAATTTCATACGCCTTCTGTCTCACTACTCCGTGTAATAATAGTTTGATAGTTATTTACGAATGCAGTAATAAGTAGTTCATGGGCCACGAGTAGCACTTGGTATTTAGCAGAGGTATGGGCACTTAGCGATTGTAATTTAGAGAACTAATACGACAAGGTTAGCTTTTTTCTAATATATACGCATCTACCAACGCAATGAAAAGATAATGACGAATTGTTATCGCAAGCATTGTATTTACTATGGAGGGAATGTTATTACAGGCAAACTTCACAGTAACATGTACAGGTCTTGCATGTCATTGCATCAGTAATATTAGCATACTAATTGTATTACGGCCAAATGTAAATAATCTAAAAGCGTCGTAACAACAACTTTGCGGGAGGTAGATGTATTGAAAGACTGCTTGCAGACACTATGTATGACGACATCTAGTAGAATGTCTACGAAGACTGACAACCTGCAATGAGGAAGACAAAAATGAAACAATTAGGAGACACATAACACATAAGATAAGTATTTTTGACATAAGTATAAAACTTGGGCACTGTGGTAGAGTATAACTCCATTATGGATACGATTTTATTTTGATAAATCACACAGTGTTGTACAGCAATATTACTTGGTGACGTTTTGAGCACAAATTATTGCTCATGATTATATCAAGTCAGTCACACAACTCTTTGATTCATTCAAATAAATGAGTATTTTAGTTAAGCGTACTACAGGGATAGAAGGTCACTCATCTCATTCACTTCTATTCACACTAGTTCTTACGTCCGTGTTACTGACTTTTGGTTTATGTTTTCCTCTTCGGTGCACTTTATCTGGACAATTTAAGGAATTGGGAAATGCATAGAGTACTTAGGAAACGGCATGAATAATTGTTTAAGCTAATTAACACTAGTGAGTTGTGACACTACGCATCTGCAGTGACAAAGCTAACTGACTGAGTTTTAACATGGAACTCAGCACAGAAGTGTAGCAGTTCAATTTGTGACATTCCACACTTCAAAAATATTATATTTAGTTAGTAATAAGCAAAACATATTTCATCAGATGTGTTTCGACTTCGCATTTGGGCTACGCGATAAAATTAACTAACTCATGAGATATAACGAGACAGAGTGTGAGAGTTATCTCGGGTAAGAGGAGAAATTATTGTAAGATCACTTTTTCAGTTAGACAAGAACTAAATGAAAAATAGGATTACCATTTGTTGACATTTTGCCTATTTTTACCCGCGTTTTAGCATTTCATTATACCTGGACTATAGATCATTCTGACAGACTGACTTTCAACATAGAAGTTTGCACACAAGTGCACCCGTTTATGTTATTACATTCCATGTTGCGCACAAAGGTAGAGGAAAAAGGAAATTAAATGGAACTCTAATGAGCATAAATGTGATGAAAAACAAACAGTCATATGGAAAAAATATAAGGGTTGCTCAGATATGTGAGATTACACACAGTGAATGCATCTGTGTCATTAACAACGCTTGGAATCACATTTTTACTTAACACTAAGCTTAACCCCAATATTACTCACCATATTAGACTACTTAACACAGAAGAAAGGGTACAGACACTACGATCAAAAACCAGTAGTCTTTTCATATCTTTCAGTTTCAATGGTCACTTCTCGCAGCCTAAGTGGACAATACCATCAGCATACACTAAGTTGACAAGACTGTTCCCTGGTAAGTCCCTAAAGTGAGTGACAGACAATTCGGTTAATACATTTATGATGAAAGTGAACTAAAATAAGGACGACAGTTGTAGAAATGAGCCTTGTATTATATCCTTCCTTGAAATATCAGTTCCCTCATAGTTTAGTTTCAGTAATAAGTGAATGGAATGTAGTCTACAGATTCATGAAATTCACATACTGACGCGCTACTTTCCTAGAATCCTAGTTGATGTCTCCTCAGGAAAGTGGGAGATGAGCATTGCACTTGTGTAAACTCAATAGGCTGTGAACTGCTGCCAATGAAATCGACAACAATTTTTGGTATTACGTAATTCCAAAAACGATCATACAATCTTTGATACTGACTTCTGGTTCGATCAGATGAAATTAAAGGCAAGAGCTGAGAATATAGAAGATGTTGAGGGTTAGATAGTATAGTTTTAGACCATTTCTCGCATGAGTTTAGATGTCTTTCAACTAATGCATTAACGAGTTGACTAAATGGTACGCCACTTGCCCTAATGACAACCTTAATACCCTGCACAATACGACATAGTCGTTTTTGAGTAATTCAGGAAAGAATAAGGGGGAGCAGTAAAGACCAATGCAAGAGTTAACAAGTTGTAAAAAGAGAGGTTGAATGATTCCTGACTGTCTTGACTACATAACATGGTAACCTAGACTGAAGGTTTTCTTAGAAATCGACAAGATATAGAATGACCAAGAAAGACCAGAGGATAGAACTTCTCCAAGGTATTTTATGTTAGACTTAGTTTCTGTTTCAGTGCCCTCTTTGATACAAGCATCTTGTGAACGACACAGTTCTTGTAGTTCACGCTTATGAGTGAGAGGAAAGTTAACTGCCTGACATTTAGAGGGATTTAACGCGAGACCACGTACCTTAGACTACAGACAGGAAGCAGTTAAGTTTGCTGCAGTCACATTGTAACATGACAGGAAGTGAGACGGTCAGATCACCAGCGTATTTGACGAAGTTGCTCTCATTAGAAAGAGGAAAGTCATGTAAGACGAGAGAGAAAAAAGAAAAGAAGAGATAACAATACCCTGAGGAACACCAGCTTCAGCGAGCGAGGCGGAAGATTTACCCTAATATACAGTATGCTGCATTCCATTTGAGAAATGATAATGCAACCAATCAACTGCCTAGGACCCCTGTTTGCACGATCGAAACCTTATTCAACTAAAGTCATCTAGGCGCTGAGTCAACAACAACGGCGAATGCTGAATGACCGAAAGCTAAGCACAAAAGTGACAAAGCACAAATCCAGTTGCAAAGTAGGAGACGAGTCCCGGGTGGAAGAAGAGATTACTGAAAGGTATCTATTTTTCATTTGGCAAAGAACAAGATTAAGAACTACACTTATCATTTGTTGAAATTTTGGAGATCATTTATCAATGTTTCGCATTTAGTTATGCCTAGACTGTGTCATTCTGACTAGCTTTCAGTATGAGTTTGCAGAGAAGTCCACCTGTTTAATTTACCACATTCCATGTAGCACACGTAGGTAGAGACATAAAACTAAATGGAAGTTTAACGAGCGAAAATGTGAGGGAGAATAAATAGTGACAAGGAAAAACATGAGTTGAATAGATACGTGAGATTACACAGAGTGAATGCAATTGCGCCAGTAACAAAGATTTGCAGTCATATCTCCAGTAGTTCTTCCAGCTGACTGTCAACAATTTTATGAACCAATACCAGTTTTTCATTTGACCGACCCAAACACATTTTAAACCTTAACATGTGCTGGCTAGCATTGTCCCTGGAGGAAGGCGATGGCTTAGTATGCCAGCACGTGTTCTAGCCATCTCAACCTATTCAGCTTCCCTACCTTGAAGGCTAACTAACCCTCCCCACCTAAACATTTATGCGTAACCTCAACAGCACTCGCCATATTATACTGCTTTACTGATGAGATAGAACGCGGACACCTATAATCAAACACCGGTATTATTTTCATATTTTACAGCATCAGGGGTTACTTCTCATAGTCTAGGTGGACAATATCATCAGCAAACCGTAAGGTGATGAGAATATTCCCTGATAAGTCTTTGAAGTCAATTACAGACTATCCTATTAATATATGTGTGATTGAATTGAACTGTTATAAGGATGACAGTTTAAGAATTCAGCTTTGTATTACATCCCACTCGGAAATGTGTTTTCTCGGATAATTCGCAAACAGTATTCAGTGAACAGAAAACATTCTGTAGGCTTGATGAAACTCGTAAACTGACGCACTACTTTTGCAGGCAATATACTATTTCCTCAATAAAGTGAGAATTGAATACTTCGGCTGCATAAAACGAGTAAGTAGTATTCTGGCAATACCAATGACTACAACAAGTCTAGGAGTTAAGCACTACAACTTTTACTTTACTGAATACACCAGCAGACTTTACATAAACACTTGACAGATCAAATTTATACAGGGAGTCAGTAAGATTTAGTAAACTAAAAGTGCTTTCGGTTTCCACAGGAGTTCTCCGTGCCGAATTTATTCCTTCAAGGGCCTACAAAAATTAAAACTTCAATTAAATAACACTGATGTGGAAGAAACTCCATTCTTCATTACTACACTTAATGAAAATGAACTTAATGAAAATGGATGCACTAAGAACTCAGTGCAACTCGATACACAATAGTATATATACAAATAAACTGAAAAATAATGCCCTCCTTACCTTCTAAACAACTTGTCTCTATTCCAGGATTATAGTTTTTCACGTATGAGCCTGAGTTATGTCTACGAAATCGCAATATTACATCAGTTAAATCTTCCCCGAAAACCAAGGCCACTTGAAACCAATAGCAACATAGCAACAAGCGTCATTGAGGGGATATGCAATAAAGTCTCTCTACAGAGACTATGTCATTTATAAATAAGAGGAACAGAATAGGGCCAAGAACACTACCTTGTATTACACCACTGGTTATCGGCTTTGAGGAAGACAACGGCTGGACTTATTCGTCACGTACTCTAGAAGTTACGTTTGGAATTTTTTTTGCCAATAATTTTTAATAAAATTGTATTATATGTTATCTAGATTGAGGTAAATTCCCACTTTTTGGCTGGTTATGTTTGTGTCCGCCTCATGTGATCTGACTGCGACACACTTTTAGCATATTGGTTGCAATGATTAGTGTTTCAGATGGAATGTATCAAAATGTCGGTGTAATGAGGGAGATAGGATAGTTAGAGGGTAATGCCATTTGCACCACTCATTTACTCCATGTAGAAGCTGCATCTTTCGGCATAGTATCATTCAATGAAGACTTCATGTCTCAGGATATCAATACAGCCTATTTTCGTGTGAAGAACAGTCTTTTTTGACAAAATAACTCTCTCAATACTTGGAAATCACCTGCAAATGTTATCAGAATCGTTGGTGGGAACCTAAGTTGTCATTTAGATGTGCTTTTCACTTTATATGTGGTTGGACAGGAATTATGGTAAGTTGAAAGGTTATCTCTAAATGGATTTCATATATATTGGCACTGGTTGGTGCAGTGTGCTATGGGTTATGTTAATTAAATGTACAAAAATATCTCAACTATAATAATATTGTGCCATTGTGTACTAAGCTGACTGATAGGATAACAAACGAAGGTGGTTACTAGAACTGAATCTATTCAGCTTTATTATCATTAATATGAATTTATTCTCTTTTACAATTTCCACTGACTGTATACTTAATGCTACAATATTTTTGATCACCAATAGTGGAGATGAATTTCTCCTGAGATTTCCATTTAGACAAAGCAGTACAGATGCTCTATGACGATTGAATTTTCTAGTTTGCATTATATGACATTATTATCCTCATCAACACAACAGGTCTGTGTACTTTACAATAGTTGAAGTGTTTCACTATGTTGTTAGCACTGTGCATAGCTGTCTAGAGTTGAGGCATGTTCAGCTTATATTTGATGCCTATAGTCTCCTAAATGTGAAAATGTGATTTCTGTAGGATTCACAAAACCTTGTGGACTAGACATTACTGAGATTGTGGATTAACTTCTAAGTTATACACTTGCAATACTTCATTTCATGTAAAAGTGTTTAGTGTGAAGTTGATCTGCAAGTAAGCTTGATGAGAGAATGACGCCTCAATAGTATGAATGTTTCGGAGATTGCCTTGAAATTTGCATATAGTCCTCAAATGCAGGAAAACATATGATGTATATTTATGTATACGGCGTCAACATAAATATCAGCTGTAGACTACAAATACATTTATCTCCCTGAGATAATACTTAGTTTTAACAGAATGATTGTATTCATATTGCTAAAAAATATGTAGAATTATCTCTTGTTAACTTCATGTTATGCTAGTTCTAACATGTACTTTATTTTTTCCAGGTATACGGAGGTTGTCGAATATGAAATCAGCGGAAACATCATTCGGTCAAACTAACTTTATTACCCTTCATCAGAATTTTCTTTTGTAAATTAATCAAATGTTTAATATACTCTTGATTACTTCTTCCTGTAGACTTCTTCAATTCCTCGCTATACAATGTGCTTTTGTAATAAGTGAATTAGGAATAATAAACGCTAAGCTTAGTTAGTGGGATGGAAATTCACTGTAGTATTATGAGAATGTTACTTTAGTCATTAGTAGGATTTCGTGTCTGTTTCTACACAATAGCACATTGTAAAAGCTAAGTGGGATTTAGCAAGTTGAATAATAATTCTGTACTGTTGGATACTCTAAAGTCGCCTTATCTAACCAGTTGAAAGTCTGTATACTGTTAAACGCCAAGTATGTAGTACAAGTAAATGTAGTAACTTAGGCTTGATATCTACTTCACTAATCTGTTAATATGCAGTGACATCATCAAATAGACTGTTCACTTGACGATCAGCTAAGAAACATTTTTTATTTATTTTAATATGCCGTTGAATCATAGGATGTTATCTAGTATCCATCATTTCTGTGATCAAAAACTGCGGTATTTGCATGTCTACTTTATAGATGTTAAATAACCTACGCCTGTATGCATGTAATTACCTCCAGTATTTCCTATTCATTTGGTGTGTGTAAACTAAACAAGTCTTTCATAAATTCTCCCATAAATGCCAAACTTTCTAGTGTTACAAGCGTTAATAAGACCTGCTTCCTTTGTTTCAAATCAAATGAGGTATATACGAACTAAGGGAAAGTTACTCTTACTTAATCTTTAACCCTCACTCAGAGCCTTTAACGATCCCAAACAGTTCTCCTATAAACACAGTAGACGTACTTTAGATGCAGCTGCAGTCTTGCTTCACAACATTTTCTCCAGTATAGACAATGGGGCTAAATTCGCTGCACCTTCCTAGAGTACACATCCGCTTTCGACTCACTACCTAGAGATATTCTGTTAGATAAGCTTGCTGAAACTCAAACTGAGTATTGGATTGTTAGATGGCTTCATTCTAATTTATCAGGGAGAAAGCAGAACACTGTAGGTCAGGGGGAAGTCGTCCATTACCAATTGTATTTTTGTTTGATGAAGTTATTGTACGAATGCATACGAGAAGAACTTTTTCAAACACGCGGACGATCTAACTACTTCAATGTCTGTTAACTGCCAACTACACCGTACTAAGATGAACAGCTCTCTATTAGGAGTGGGAAAATGCTCTTAAACTAAATCCTTCGAAATGTCAGACTGTTATTTTCAGTTTCCGATGTAAACGAAAGTTAGTTGAAGGTGTTAATTCCTATGACCGTTGCAAAATTGATAATAGTGATATGGAAATGAAGTCTGACTCTAAGTATCTCGGACTGATTCATCGCAGCGTGTTGGCCCTAAATGTATGCCACATGCAGGCATAATGTTTATGAGCTAGGTATGCAAATCATGGTAGACGCTTGTACGGTACATTCATTATTTATAAAACTAACTCGCACGTAAGAACTATGGTTTGATCAGTTATACAACGTTTAATACATTTAGACACAATTAACCTACGATGCTGACTTCTATGACGCATTACCTAAAACTACATTAATATAGTTTCCGCTGAAGGTTATCTCCTATAGTTACTACCTTAGTGGGCAACTTAGCGTTATCTTTGAATAACGAAAATTCCGAGAACTTTCTTGGTAAAAAGATCGTCCCTTACTCGAAAAAATTAAATATACCCTAGTCTCCACAAAAACGTTCAGAGGTATTCATCCTATCACCGCAAACGACTCACTATTTGCAGCCATTTAAAAAGTAAAAATAAATTTACCGATGGCAGCGTGCTTATGATTTCTAGATATCATAATGTACCATGAGGAAAACGCTATCTCCATGCGGTTATAAGTCAGATGTGCGAAATTAGTCAGAAACACAACAACCACGATTCTCAGTCACATAACATCTTACTTCGCTACCTAATCGTATAGTCGTATTAACGGATGTTTCGCCGAAGAAAAGAAGACTACTGGTTCAAGGATAATTTATTTAGTTTTTTTTAAGATCGTGAACATCTGTGTCTATAGTCACGGAAGAATCACAACTTCGAGGAAACCATCAATCGTAGACTACAACCCGAAACGTTATTCTTCCTAATTAATGTCTTACCTTTAACTGGGATTGTTTGAACACTCACCAGATCACCGTATTTTATCCGCTTTGAAAACCGTTTTGCAACCCATCGAATGGATGTTAACACTGGCTCTATTACGGGTAGTCCTAGTTCATTTATTGCGATCTAGTACATCAAGCAATAATAAGCATAAGTAACACTTACCCTTAAGGATTCCAGGTTCTTTTAGTTCCCCCAAAATATACACAAGCACAACAGATTCATACTTTTCATGCGGCTCAACCTTATTTGGCTTAGATTCTCTCACAATATATTTTTTTAAATGATAGCAGACACACGGATGGTATATTCACATTCTCAAAAATCTTCAAAGCTTTTTCAACTTCAACCCAGGTTCTAAATTCTCTGGGTTTAATTTGTTCTTCGAAAACCTTGCTAATACCAACTCTGATGGTGCTCTCTTCAACAGATTCACTCGCAGATTGTTGTATGCTGCAAACATGAACGAAAAAGACACTCTTTTTCCAGATTTCTACATGTTATGCAAGTAACTGAGCCAACAATTGTAACGGCAACCAACTAATGGACTGGAAACAACTGCTTCTGACAGCCAAACATCTTCATGTGCACAATTTCAAAACCCTCTACACAGTACTAATTCATTAACAGCTGAAAACCAACTAAAACACTCAAAGCCGCATGAATGCAAGGTATGAAAACAATTACACCGAAATGAATGCACTGGCCTGGTAGTGAAAACTTTCGAAACCAAAGAAATAATTCATTTTAACAGCAACGGAAACAAAAAATGAGGTGAAACGCAACATTTGTGAACGATACGCAACAAGATAAGTCGTGTATAACGGCAGGATAAACGGAACAACAAACGCGTTAACGAACAGCTACGGAACTGCGATCCAACATGGCCGACTAAAATGGACGAAAATGACCTTCGAGCGCCTCACTCCACCAATGACCTTGATAAGTGACGGATAGTTTCAGCCGAAGACAACTGGTGGTTGATTTTGACTAATTGCTGTCTTTCTGTGAGAAAAGAACTTATCCATTTGAGAAGTTTTCCGGTTATTCCGTAGGATTGCAGTTTTGTTAGGAGTCTGATATGTGGGACTTTATCGAAGGCCTTGCTAACGTCGAGAAACAATGTTGTTACCGAACGCCCATTATCAATGCTTTGTGTAATGTAGTCAAAATAATCTAAGTGGCAAGTTATGCACGACCTTCTACTTAAGAAACCGTATTGGAATGGGGATAGTAGGTCATTTGACAGCAAGTACTGAATGATTTGAGTCTTAACTATCTTTTCCATTACACGTGAAACTACAGACGTGATGTTGATGGGGCGGTAGTTGTTGATATCAGCTATAGGCCCGTATTTGTGGATAGGTACACTATAAGACTTCTTCCAGCAGTTAGGGTATGTCCCATTGCCTAATGAAATTGAGTATAACTTGAGTAAGAGTAAACTCATGTCATCACCACCTTTTTTCAGCAGAACGGAAGATATGCCGTCTGGGCCAGTAGTGTTACTAAGCTTAAGATTTGCGACAGCTTTATCGATCTCATGTGTGGTGAAAATTATGTCACTTAAACATTCGTCTGTTTTACGTGGGAAATCCACGACCTCATCGTTCTCTAAGGTGTATAATCTGGTGAAGTGCTTGCTAAACAGTTCACATATCGCCTCATTATTTTCGTAAGCAATGCCGTCTAAGTATATTATTTTCGGATAGGGTGTTTTGGAGTTCGTCAACCTACTTTTAAAAAGTTTGACTATTTCTCCTGAGTTATGCGGTGCATGAATGGCCTGCATTTCTTTGTTTCTGAGGCCTATATTTCTCAACTCTTCAATTCTACTGAGAAGGGACGTTATGGCAATTAATGACGATAAGTCATGATATCTGTAGTATTTTATTGAATGCTTTCGTAGACTTCTTCTAAACGATGTCGGAATATAATCACTTTGGGGGAATCTGAAGTTAAGAATCTTCTCGGGTGCAATGACGTCGTGAATTGAGTTAATATTCTGATAGAAGTTGTTAAGAATTGCATCTAAGGACTGGTTCGAAAAGTACACCAACATATAAATGACGTATGACTAACGTCTGTGAACAAATATTACAATAATAAATCACAATATTACTTCTGACAGTTTACTGCTGACTTCTTTCTGAACAGCGACCGATGAGACGATGACTGGTGTATCGATGTCTCCGCGACAATATAGGGAAGTTGGGTTTGAGCAAACAACCATGAATTGATCGTTCAATCTTCAACTACATTGACACTCCCCGGCAAAATACAGATCCATCCCTTTTTTCCATCACGACCAATACACGTTGACTTGGATGCCATTGCGAGAACCTGGGTCACTCGGACAGAGCTGAAATGGAAAACAAACAGAAAAGCCAACACACCACAAGCATACTCACAGCTCAATCTCACACATCAATGAGGACCTCCGTCTTCCAGTTAAAGGTGTCCTCTTGACATCTTGCAACACAGTCTCCACTTGCTAGAATGACTCTTGCAGAATGCAACGTGACCACAGCACCACCTCACGACACTCTACGCACATCCTCTTATCTACTCACCACCAATTACCACTGCGATCGCTTGTCACTCATTCTGCCTCAGTTCTAGTAACGGTGACGTATGCGAGCGCCAGTTGTCTACACTCCCGCTCCCCGGCGTGTGGGACCACAGTTAACAATTATCTCCGTATGCATTTCATTCTCAGCAATAGCCTGCCCGGCATATACGACCCGTCTGCAGTCTCTAACATCAATCGATTCATTCACGGATGTAGAAGACTGGAAACAACTTCAGAAGTAATCACGACGAAAATTTTAACAAAATTACGGAATAACAACAAGGTACAAAAACAACGAGTGAACACAATTAATCCAAAATCACAAATTGAGAAGACACACCACTCGTATACACAAACAGTACAAATAACCTCGCGAATCATGTCTTGGTGGAATTCCTTCGAAGAATTGCAGGACTTACACCAGTACGCCTACAACCCTTCACAGGTTGACGATTGTAAGTTGTGGAATGTCCGGACACAAACAAGATTAACCAACAATTACAATAATTGGAACTCACACAATTATTTAACACAAACATATGTACAATCAGCACATCAAAGTGGTGGATTCTGCCTTGACGATCTACCCTTGAAGAACTGTAGGACTTACAGCAGTACGCCTACATTCCTTCTCAGGTTGATGATACAAGTGGAAGTCGTCCGGACACAAACAGAATTACCAACAGCTAGATGACAGATGATACCATTTCAGTAAATACTACATGAATATATGCACAAAATCACACACCAAGCACGTTGTACTGATCATTGATGCGCTACCTTTTGAAGAATTGTAGGACTTACAGTAGTACGCCTACAACCCTTCTCAGGTTGACGCCCTAGGTTGGAAAATCGTTGCAGAGTTCATTTGCTGATTTCCTTCTATCAGCTATATCCTCAAATATGAACGGTAACACGCTCATGTCATTGTACCGTAGAATATAGATGACTAACAGATACACGACGTATCTGGTCAACCAAGCGTAGGCACAGAGTAATTTACACCGAAGATAATAGTATTCAAATAGTAACTTGAAACTAGAAATGCCTTTATTCGTGCAAGTCAATTTAACAATTAATCTCCTGTTTAAACTTGGTTTATCCTCGCTAAACTGAGCAATATCTTTCGTCTTTTCAAATGCACCAATACCATCATACTCATTGCACAAAATGCTTGAGTTCATGGGCGTCTTTTCCATTGTGGATGACAACACCAACGACGACTGAGTGACACAAGTTGATGAACTTAGCGGTGGATCAGAAGCTGTTGTTGCTCGCCATTCAGAAATTTGTCTACCTGCAAGACCACCACCACTGCTGTCTTTCACTACTAGTTCGGGTTTAGCACTATCATCTGATGATAGGTGGGCTACACGCTGATCAATCACACTGACGGTCTCACAAGTATGTATGCCTTCTGCAACTGCATTTATTTCTACTTCACGTTGTAGTTGTACAGAAGCTTTAATTAACTTAGCAGTAGTAGGCATATCCCTCATCTCATCATGATCAACCAGAGACAGATCTGCACTATCGTGATCATTATCACAAATATTCAATTGGCCATCATCTATCTGGTCGACTTCATCATTTTCAAACTCTTTAATAACAGAAGTAGACAATTTTGGTTCCTTCTCACAAATCCCCAAAGATTTTATACTTCACTCTGACTAGTAATACCTCGTAAACTTGTAGGGTCAGAACTGCACTCTGAAGCAGCAACTCTATTCTGTGACACTCTATTCAACAATGGCTTACCACTTGCAACTACAGACTTCTCCACCGCACCGTTATCGTCACACAATTCGGAGTCAGAACTTGATTTCACATTTAGCTTATCCCTGAACTTGCTCACTGGTTCACAGTTCACCTTTGTATGCACCTCTTGCAAACGTGTAAAACACAACCGTGTTTCTCTTGCATCTTGTAACTTATCTGTTGAGGATGTACTACGAAACCTGTTACACTCACTAGGTCTATATGCATTACTAGATATCATGGAGCCTTCTCGATATCCACCTCTCTGAGGCCTATTCGTCATCAATAATTGCATTTTACCCTCAGACTGCTCTATTCTAGGGGTGAGATTCAATATACTGGCAAACCTGCTCATAGATTGATTGACACTATCTTTTACCAGTTTCAGGATATCATCAAATTTTGGCTCGATACCCTCATCCTCCATACGGGAGCTTGTCTTCACCCACTTCCTTTGCAGTTGAGTAGGTAGGCGTCTTGCTATTACTTCTAGTATAAAACTCGAGTTGAGGTCACTCGTGCGATTCATCGAAATCAATGCATTCTTGTAAATCAGCAAATTATCTAAAAACTCAGTGAGTGTCTTGGAGTCATCCTGTAATTGATCACCATTACCCTTAACAGCCTCGAATATTTTCCCTACAATCATCGAAGGTCTTCCAAACCTTTGACGTACTATGCTCATAGCCTCGTAGTAGCCCTCTTTTGGCTTCATAAACTTACAGCACTGTATAGCTCTTGCAGCATCTCCAATGCAGTACCTCATCAAATACATCAATTTCAATTCATCACCTAATAGAAAACTACTCAACATGATCTCAAACTCCTTTACAAATTGTAAATAATCAGCCGGGTTTCCATCGAAACACCGTGGTTCAAATTTAGGGAGTTTGATGTTCTTATTTTCCCTAGACGGCGAAACAGTGACATCAACCATGTCATGCTTAACATCAGACACATCGTTGCAAGTAACAGACAAGTCACCGTGACTTACTTTCCTGTTTGCATCCAAGACACTCTGTCCCATCTTTGACCCAGGCATTGTTGAACTTGACCTAATTCCAAAAATGTTCCAGATATTGCTTGTTCAAAGAGGACTTGACCGGCACCAGGAAAGATGAACGGTGACTATCCAAACTGTCACCAGCTATTTCACTGTCAGAAACTGTCAGCCACGTGTCGTAAACCGTCAATGCCCAGCTCTTGCTACGCCGGGACTCACGCTGTCCCTTGAAGTTTCTCAGAAACGCTTAGTAATAACGGGCGCAAAAACCAAAACACCGATTGGCTACTCGAGGATTCTTTATTGTTACACCAACATATCAATGACGTGTGACTAACGTCTGTGAACAAATATTACAATAATAAATCACAATATTACTTCTGACAGTTTACTGCTGACTTCTTTCTGAACAGCGACCGATGAGACGATGACTGGTGTATCGATGTCTCCGCGACAATATAGGGAAGTTGGGTTTGAGCAAACAACCATGAATTGATCGTTCAATCTTGAACTGCATTTACACACTGAATAACCCCAGAATAATCTCAAAGCCCCACGAAAGTCTACATTGTCCTCTCCTAGCCATAACTTCATTGATAAAGGTAAAGAAAATATGACCTCAAATCATACCAACAAAAAT
This sequence comes from Trichobilharzia regenti, assembly GCA_944472135.2. Classification (NCBI taxonomy): domain Eukaryota; kingdom Metazoa; phylum Platyhelminthes; class Trematoda; order Strigeidida; family Schistosomatidae; genus Trichobilharzia; species Trichobilharzia regenti. Next base: position 10,067,827 of record OX235270.1, read on the forward strand.
GGCAGCTTAAATTATCCCACACTCCCCACGGTCAATAGTACTGGCACTCACGACGTGCGAATTCGAACTATGGCACACACTAATATCGAATGTCACAACAATGTCACCCTCAATAGTACAAGTGGCAATAGTCAGAACTCGGCTACCAACAACTCAGGGTCTGTCTGTCTGTTTTCGACATAGAACTTTGCACAAATGTGCGGAAGTTCAAGTCGCCACATTCCGTGTAGCACGCGAAGCAAGAGAAGAAAGTACAAGAAAAGCATAATAGAAACAGTGAGCAGAGTTGTGAGACAAAGGAGTAATAAAGAAATACAAAACAGTTTCATTGAAGATCATAAGTCACAGGGAGTGGATGCATCTGCGCCACTGAGAACGATTTTGAGCCATGTCACCAATTGTTTCCAACCATAGATTTTTGCCGTCAGGGTCTTCAGAGTATGGCACACAAACAAATTTTGACCGGATATATGGTGCAGGTCTGCTGGGAACTAACCCACAATGCAGTACACACGAAACACACACAAGGACATAACTAGCATCAAACAATAGGTGGAATAATAAGCCATGGTCATCACAAGGATCTAATCATTTTTTATCCCCTGCGTCCCTGTCAGCGTTGAAAAAAGCAGCTGGTAGGGATTTTAACACTCCTAAACCACTAGTGCTGGCTCCCTCCTTGCATGAAGACAGGAACGGTCTAGTGCAGCCGTATCCATTAAGCACACCTGATACTTGCGCAAGTATAGGTCAAATAAATAAGCCAACCCACTTCTCTAGCCAAACTAAAATAAAATTGCCTTAGCCCATAGCAAATCCAGTACTCCAACTCCTAATTCTTCACCGAAAACAGCACACACCAACTCGATGGACGTAGGTGATCATGGTGCTGAAACTCCTCTTAACATAGGATTGTCATGTCAAGCAGTACTACTACTCGGGGCTGACTAACGAACTTAAATAATTCAAATGCTATTTCAACTCTCATCTTCACCTAATCCTCATAAATGCTAGATCTGTTTTAAATAAACTGCCGATTCTCATGGCACTCACAGTAATATACAAACCCCCTGTAATTGTCATCACTGAATCTTGGTGTCATTCGAACATCCTGGATGAAGAGATACGCTTAGATGACTACACACACTTTCGGTGTGACAGGGAAGGTGGTAAGGGAGGGGGTTGTCTCATGTACTTTCTGAATGCACTTACTGTATCACAGCTAGAAAGCAGTACACTTAACCTGTCTGAGACTAAATGGGTTAACGTACACTTAAATAACGCAATAGCATTAACTGGATACATCTACAGAGCACCTGGAACCTTTAGTAATTACGAGACCCAACTTATTAATACTCTGGAGCAATTATCCGACTTACAATACGATCATAAGATCCTATGTGGGGACTTTAACTTACCTGAAATCAACTGGGATATACCCACAGGCCCAACTAAATTTGATAAGTTCTCAGACACACTGGATATACTTGGCTGGAAACAAACTGTCACTACTCCCACAAGAGGTAATAATATACTAGACTTAATCTTCTGCCACAATATAAGCCCCCTTTCAACGCTAGTAGGTTCTGAGTTTCCAGGGAGCTACCACAAAACAGTGATGTGTGCACTGCCGATTCCGCTGAGTAGCAATGTATCTCATACCCCCACTTCACAACAAGTAAAATATAGGAACTATGGTAAGGTAAACTGGGCCTTAGTTGAATCGACGCTAAGATCCTCCAAATGGTTTCTCGACAGAGAAATTCATTCATAAAACCAAAGGATCGTACGAAACTGAAGACACTCTCAACAAGTTACTTCAAACACCACGACTTTGGCACTCTAGGTCTAATACTTAACACCCTTAGCTCCATCTCACAAGCCCGAGATTTCCGTGTGAGAAACGAAGAACGCATCGCAGTAGCCAGTCCTGCTAGAGTGTACGCACTCACAGAAATCTTGAAGAGGCGAATAAACCGCAAAAATCACAGCATTTCTCTCCTCATAGACAAAGGTAGGCTATGCACTAACTCTGCAGACATATGTGAACTATTCAACAAAATTTTTGCAGGTAACTACCTTAAGCCCTCAGTCCAGCTACTCGATATACACCCTATTACTAATATGGCACAAACTCCATCTCCACTCACACCAAACCAAATTAGCACTGTAGAATTCACTTATGCTAATATTAACCAAACTGTAAGAACCCTCAAAAGTTCAAAAAGTTTTGGTACTGACGGTATATCATCTTATTTCCATAATATGGTGGCCCTGACATTCCTCTACTACTGCTTAAAATCTTTGCAATGTCCTTAGAAACTCAAACTCACCCTGAAATATGGAAAACAACATTTATCATGCCTAAACACAAATCTGGCTCGAAAACTGAAGTCAGCAACTACAGGCCGATCAATATCACACCTGTCGCCTCTAGAATTATGGAGAGACTAGTTAAAGATAACTTAATCAGACATATGCTTAGCTGCAATATTATAGGTCCGAACCAACATGGATTCCTGAAATCCAGATCATGTTTAACATGTCACCTAGGCTTCTTCAATTTTGTAACCAGCAGTCGTGACAGACGGCGACTAGTACTTGTTATCTACTTTGACATTTCCAAGGCATCTGACCGTGTTGACTATTTACAATAATAATTTATATTTTCATATAAGCATATAAATTTACATGAAAATGCATGCCGTTTTCACAGGCACGATCAAGTATGATAGAATCTCAAATCGCAGATTGTCTACAAGTTAATAATGTTTCAACAGTTAAATATTTAATATATATATATATATATATATAATTACACTCATTGTCTGAACCAGGCCGTATAGTTATTGAATTGTACAGTTGTCCTCCAGGTTGAGCGGGAAAATCGACTTCGTTTCGTTTTCATCCCGTGTTTGTAGGCATACGATAACCAACCAATATTGAGGTAAGTACAACGTTTACAAGGGATTGGAAGCTGTTTTTTAGAAAATTTAAAGTGCTAAGGTGAATCATTAAAGTGTAATAGATTAAGTGAGTGAAATATATCATTAATAAACACATTTATGTAGAAAACAGAATGGGGAAGTAATTAATCCTTAGGCCGACAACGTTCACTTGCCATTTATAATAATACCCACATACTTGGTACTATCATGATGTCCACTTCTGGCTTTAATACAATTATTTTCAAGCCAGTTGTTTTTATTTCATGCTTTTTGTCTATTTGGTTCACAACCGTACCCTCCAGAGAATAGGAATAGAATAAGTCGAATCAAATTCATAAAGAGCTATAAAATGTTAGGTCTAATGGGATATAATGAGGACCAAGTAAAGACGTTATTAGAAAAAATAAGTGAGACAAGATATTGTGAAGTGGTATTTAAAGATCTGACGATGGATAGCAAGTTAATTTATAAGATGCCCCATAAATCTGTGCAGATCCCGCGTGGTCGCATCTCAACAATAGGCTGAGCGAATGGTATATATTTAAAGGTAGAAGCATGATCTGTCAAGGCGTTCATTATTATCTTTTTCAAGATAAAGATCTAAGCCCTCATAAGAATAAGAAATATCTTGAGCCGTCAAATTGCATATTGCTGTTCCTGCAGAATGGGGCGATTCACCTTAGTGACCACCACCATATCTACTGATCAGCTAGCGTCACCCTCCCTCCTTTTCTGATGTTAGGCTCTGAGACAATGATTATTATGGCTACCGCAAATATACTGTTTGGTACCAGACATGTTCGTACCTCAGATTCCATCTCCCTAGCTCTCTTAATGAGTGCTTCCAATAGGTCTCCACGTGCGCCTTTATGAACATATGATATATGTGTGCATGCGTCCTAATGAACAGATTAATTTATAAGAAGTTAAAAAATTTAAAGAGAGAAAACAAAAGGTTTTGTGAAGAGTGGACCAAGATTAGGCACAGCACTATAGTAAGGGTTCGATGTAGGTAGTATTGTCAATGCAGTTGAAGATTGAACGATCAATTCATGGTTGTTTGCTCAAACCCAACTTCCCTATATTGTCGCGGAGACATCGATACACCAGTCATCGTCTCATCGGTCGCTGTTCAGAAAGAAGTCAGCAGTAAACTGTCAGAAGTAATATTGTGATTTATTATTGTAATATTTGTTCATAGAACTTAATTAAAACTTAATTTTAAAGACGCTTATATGTTGGTGTTACAATAAAGAATCCTCGAGTAGCCAATCGGTGTTTTGGTTTTTGCGCCCGTTATTACTAAGCGTTTCTGAGAAACTTCAAGGGACAGCGTGAGTCCCGGCGTAGCAAGAGCTGGGCATTGACGGTTTACGACACGTGGCTGACAGTTTCTGACAGTGAAATAGCTGGTGACAGTTTGGATAGTCACCGTTCATCTTTCCTGGTGCCGGTCAAGTCCTCTTTGAACAAGCAATATCTGGAACTTTTTTGGAATTAGGTCAAGTTCAACAATGCCTGGGTCAAAGATGGGACAGAGTGTCTTGGATGCAAACAGGAAAGTAAGTCACGGTGACTTGTCTGTTACTTGCAACGATGTGTCTGATGTTAAGCATGACATGGTTGATGTCACTGTTTCGCCGTCTAGGGAAAATAAGAACATCAAACTCCCTAAATTTGAACCACGGTGTTTCGATGGAAACCCGGCTGATTATTTACAATTTGTAAAGGAGTTTGAGATCATGTTGAGTAGTTTTCTATTAGGTGATGAATTGAAATTGATGTATTTGATGAGGTACTGCATTGGAGATGCTGCAAGAGCTATACAGTGCTGTAAGTTTATGAAGCCAAAAGAGGGCTACTACGAGGCTATGAGCATAGTACGTCAAAGGTTTGGAAGACCTTCGATGATTGTAGGGAAAATATTCGAGGCTGTTAAGGGTAATGGTGATCAATTACAGGATGACTCCAAGACACTCACTGAGTTTTTAGATAATTTGCTGATTTACAAGAATGCATTGATTTCGATGAATCGCACGAGTGACCTCAACTCGAGTTTTATACTAGAAGTAATAGCAAGACGCCTACCTACTCAACTGCAAAGGAAGTGGGTGAAGACAAGCTCCCGTATGGAGGATGAGGGTATCGAGCCAAAATTTGATGATATCCTGAAACTGGTAAAAGATAGTGTCAATCAATCTATGAGCAGGTTTGCCAGTATATTGAATCTCACCCCTAGAATAGAGCAGTCTGAGGGTAAAATGCAATTATTGATGACGAATAGGCCTCAGAGAGGTGGATATCGAGAAGGCTCCATGATATCTAGTAATGCATATAGACCTAGTGAGTGTAACAGGTTTCGTAGTACATCCTCAACAGATAAGTTACAAGATGCAAGAGAAACACGGTTGTGTTTTACACGTTTGCAAGAGGTGCATACAAAGGTGAACTGTGAACCAGTGAGCAAGTTCAGGGATAAGCTAAATGTGAAATCAAGTTCTGACTCCGAATTGTGTGACGATAACGGTGCGGTGGAGAAGTCTGTAGTTGCAAGTGGTAAGCCATTGTTGAATAGAGTGTCACAGAATAGAGTTGCTGCTTCAGAGTGCAGTTCTGACCCTACAAGTTTACGAGGTATTACTAGTCAGAGTGAAGGTATAAAATCTTTGGGGATTTGTGAGAAGGAACCAAAATTGTCTACTTCTGTTATTAAAGAGTTTGAAAATGATGAAGTCGACCAGATAGATGATGGCCAATTGAATATTTGTGATAATGATCACGATAGTGCAGATCTGTCTCTGGTTGATCATGATGAGATGAGGGATATGCCTACTACTGCTAAGTTAATTAAAGCTTCTGTACAACTACAACGTGAAGTAGAAATAAATGCAGTTGCAGAAGGCATACATACTTGTGAGACCGTCAGTGTGATTGATCAGCGTGTAGCCCACCTATCATCAGATGATAGTGCTAAACCCGAACTAGTAGTGAAAGACAGCAGTGGTGGTGGTCTTGCAGGTAGACAAATTTCTGAATGGCGAGCAACAACAGCTTCTGATCCACCGCTAAGTTCATCAACTTGTGTCACTCAGTCGTCGTTGGTGTTGTCATCCACAATGGAAAAGACGCCCATGAACTCAAGCATTTTGTGCAATGAGTATGATGGTATTGGTGCATTTGAAAAGACGAAAGATATTGCTCAGTTTAGCGAGGATAAACCAAGTTTAAACAGGAGATTAATTGTTAAATTGACTTGCACGAATAAAGGCATTTCTAGTTTCAAGTTACTATTTGAATACTATTATCTTCGGTGTAAATTACTCTGTGCCTACGCTTGGTTGACCAGATACGTCGTGTGTCTGTTAGTCATCTATATTCTACGGTACAATGACATGAGCGTGTTACCGTTCATATTTGAGGATATAGCTGATAGAAGGAAATCAGCAAATGAACTCTGCAACGATTTTCCAACCTAGGGCGTCAACCTGAGAAGGGTTGTAGGCGTACTACTGTAAGTCCTACAATTCTTCAAAAGGTAGCGCATCAATGATCAGTACAACGTGCTTGGTGTGTGATTTTGTGCATATATTCATGTAGTATTTACTGAAATGGTATCATCTGTCATCTAGCTGTTGGTAATTCTGTTTGTGTCCGGACGACTTCCACTTGTATCATCAACCTGAGAAGGAATGTAGGCGTACTGCTGTAAGTCCTACAGTTCTTCAAGGGTAGATCGTCAAGGCAGAATCCACCACTTTGATGTGCTGATTGTACATATGTTTGTGTTAAATAATTGTGTGAGTTCCAATTATTGTAATTGTTGGTTAATCTTGTTTGTGTCCGGACATTCCACAACTTACAATCGTCAACCTGTGAAGGGTTGTAGGCGTACTGGTGTAAGTCCTGCAATTCTTCGAAGGAATTCCACCAAGACATGATTCGCGAGGTTATTTGTACTGTTTGTGTATACGAGTGGTGTGTCTTCTCAATTTGTGATTTTGGATTAATTGTGTTCACTCGTTGTTTTTGTACCTTGTTGTTATTCCGTAATTTTGTTAAAATTTTCGTCGTGATTACTTCTGAAGTTGTTTCCAGTCTTCTACATCCGTGAATGAATCGATTGATGTTAGAGACTGCAGACGGGTCGTATATGCCGGGCAGGCTATTGCTGAGAATGAAATGCATACGGAGATAATTGTTAACTGTGGTCCCACACGCCGGGGAGCGGGAGTGTAGACAACTGGCGCTCGCATACGTCACCGTTACTAGAACTGAGGCAGAATGAGTGACAAGCGATCGCAGTGGTAATTGGTGGTGAGTAGATAAGAGGATGTGCGTAGAGTGTCGTGAGGTGGTGCTGTGGTCACGTTGCATTCTGCAAGAGTCATTCTAGCAAGTGGAGACTGTGTTGCAAGATGTCAAGAGGACACCTTTAACTGGAAGACGGAGGTCCTCATTGATGTGTGAGATTGAGCTGTGAGTATGCTTGTGGTGTGTTGGCTTTTCTGTTTGTTTTCCATTTCAGCTCTGTCCGAGTGACCCAGGTTCTCGCAATGGCATCCAAGTCAACGTGTATTGGTCGTGATGGAAAAAAGGGATGGATCTGTATTTTGCCGGGGAGTGTCAATGTAGTTGAAGATTGAACGATCAATTCATGGTTGTTTGCTCAAACCCAACTTCCCTATATTGTCGCGGAGACATCGATACACCAGTCATCGTCTCATCGGTCGCTGTTCAGAAAGAAGTCAGCAGTAAACTGTCAGAAGTAATATTGTGATTTATTATTGTAATATTTGTTCACAGATCTTAATGATAACATTTTTTATATGTTGGTGCTACAATAAAGTATTCTCGAGTAGCCAATCTGTGTTTTGGTTTTTGCGTCCGTTATTACTAAGCGTTTCTGAGAAACTTCAAGGAATATCGTGAGTCCCAGCGTAGCAAGAGCTGGGCATTGACGGTTTACGAGACGTGACTTACAGCCGTCTAGGTATATTATTTCGGATAGGGTGTTTCTGGAGTTCACCAGCCTACTTTTGAAAAGGTTGGCTATTTCTTCTGGGTTATGTGGTGCCTGAATAGCCTGCATTTCTTTGTTTCTGAGGCCTATATTTCTTAACTCTTCAATTCTATTGAGAAAGGACGTAATGGCAATTAATCACGATAAGTTCTGATATCTGTAATTTTTACTTAGTGCTTTCATAGACTTCTTTTAAACGACGTCGGAATTTAGTCGCCTTGGGGGAATCTGAAGCTAAGAATCTTCTCAGGTGCAATGACGTCGTGAATTGAGTTAATACTATGATAAAAGTCTTTAAGAATTGCCTCTAAGAACTCGTTCGAAAAGTACGAGTCACGATTAGAAAATCTAATTAGGTGCTGATACAAGTCCCAGTCAGCATGTGTGTGCAATCTTATAGGTATCTGGCCAGCTTCATCTCTGCGTTTTGTTTCAAGAAAGATGTCGAAAGAAAACTCTACTATTTTGTGGTCAATACCTGGAAATTCATGTCCCACCTGTACTGTAGATGGCGTTATGTTGTTCGTAAAGATAAGGTCTGGGATATTTGCGGATCCAGTGGGTGAATTTATGTGTTGTGTCCACCCTCCTGTGACGATGGAATTCGTGAGATTATCATACCTTCGGGGTCCTCGGAGTGAATACCATGATACTTTTGGCATGTTGAAATCACCTCCGACAATTTTAGAACTGAAGGGAAGATTGGCTGTAACATTAAAAATATTGCTGACCATATTATCTTATTTCCTGTTGAATGAAGGGGGTCGGTACACACAACCCACAAGTATGGGTTTACTTCTGACAACCTTTATTTCGACCCAGATCGAGTCATTGACTTGTGACAGAATAGGGTTACTGAACTGGGTTGCACGCCTAGATTGTTGACAGTAAATTAGTGTTCCATCCAACGACCTGTATGTCTGTCCCCTCGACAATGGTTGTATTTATCAATCCTTAGGCTGTCATTGGAGATTTCGCTTGTGCACCAGGCTTCGGTGATCACAATCAATGACAGCCTGCATATAGAAGCTAATGTACCTAGTGTTAAGTGCTTGCTTAGAACTGATCTCGTATTTACTAGGATAATAGATAAACACTGGCTATGTGGTCTCAGTGAGTGGACAACTTCTTGATATAATAATCCGTGAGTATCCTGTGCACAGACGCCTCCCGAGTGGTTTTGGGGGCAGTATTACAACAGAAGATGAATGGCGAAGTCACTCCACTTGCTTTCTTATCTAAGAAGTTAGAACCGGCTCAGACACGTTGTAGCACTTTTGGGAGAGAATTGTTGGCTATATATCTTGCAGTCAAGCATTTCAATTACTTACCACAGGGCCAGCATTTCACTATTTTTGCTGACCGCAATCCCCTGTGTTATTGCTTTCACTACTCCATTCAATAAATACTCGCCCAGAGAAGCCAAGCAGTTGGACTATAGCTCCCAATTTTCAACCGACATTCAGTACATCAAAGGGGACGCAAACGTGGTAGCTGATTCTCCTTTAAGAAGTGACATAAACCAGCTTGACACTTTGGCCGAATTACAAGGAGACGACGTTGAACTCCGACCTTGTCACAGAAACTCTTCCTTACAGTTCAAGGACGTACCTATTCCCTTAACAGATGCAACAATAGTTTGCGATGTATCTACCGGCACTAATCGTCTGTTTGTTCCTCTCAGTTGCCGAAAAGCCTCGTTCGAACGCTTACATTCGCTTTCTCACTCTGGAGTACGCGCCATGGTCAGAGTTATCGGCGAACGCTTCGTGTGGCCTAGAATGAACTCTGACATTCGGAGATGGGCATGGGAATGTCTCCAATGCCAATGTTCCAAAGTACACCGCCAAACTATTACAACTCCGAAGATGTTTGATTTACCGGACAAGAGATTTCAGCATGTCCATATAGATGCTGTCGGACCACCGCCAACGTCAACAGGATATACACAAACTTCGGTGTACCAACTACTATTACAACCGACCGAGGTCCTCAATTCCAATCGACAGTTTAGCGAACTAACGAGACTCCTGGGAGTGAAACATATCTCCACAACAGCCTATCATCCGGCAGCGAATGGTCCGGTGGAAAGATTCCACAAACAGCTGAAAAGCTTCCTGATGGTATAGAATGATATATCTAAGTGGAGTGAATACCTATCTTTGATTTTACTCGGTATCCGATCTGCTATCAAAGAGGATTTAGGATGTACACCGGCTCAACTTGTTTATGGCACCAACCAAAATTTGCCTGGAGAGCTAGTTCCCTCAGCCGATTTGACGGACGTCAACACAGCTGACCTCACCAACCGATTAACTAGACAAATGCTCCAAGTTCAACCAACAGCACCTCGACAATCTCCCCGACGAGATCAGATCAACAAACATCTGCAAACTTGCGAATTCGTCTTTGTTCGAGTTGACGCCGTCGGAAAAGGATTTCAACCCCCACAAGGAGGTCCCTTCCGAGTTGTTAAGCGTTCAGACAAACACTTTACAGTGAACAAGAATGGAAAACGAGAGACTATTTTTACTGATCAAATCAAACCCGCCTGCACAGGCGGCAACTTTGAAGCTACGTCGACAACTCCACAACCAATTAATCAGACATCCGATTCCACTCCAATGGCACCAAGTCTTATCCTCCCTCCATATCGGTAAATCATTAAACCGGCTCGCTACGTTCATTTTGTGGACTGATAATTAAAAATTACATTTTTTCGTTCAGACATTACTATCATGACTAATGGTATTTCTTCGTAAACTCTGATGTCACTGTTACTATGAAATATTACTATCTTTATTATTTATTTAAATGTGCCTCAACTACAAAACAGGTATTGTGTGTTTCGGAAGCTATCAATTTTTAATCCATATTTTTCCTTTTTCTTTCCCCTCTTTAATTACTGTATAAATACATATTTTTCTTTATACATTAAAAATCTTCGTTCATGGTTTGTGCAAATGAGTAACCGACCTCATTTAATTGACATGACCTTCTACTTCAGTTTTTGTTGTTGAACTATTTGTTTATGCGTTCAGACTTTACATGATCCAAATACCTTTTCGCGTACATGCATGTTATTACGTATCCTTATTTTTATCCTAGAATTTTTATTACTATTATTATTTACTTCACAGTTTTACTTAACATTTTCCAGTAGTCTCTCCGGACCTCTAAGGGGGGCAGTGTGGAGTACGTAACAATATGATTGCACACTTTTTGTTAGATGATGAAATTAGAGACATTGTACATGATTTTTGTTTAAAACGATTCTTGCTAAAATACATATGATTTCCGTATACAATTGGAAATACACTATACTGTTGGAGCCTTTGCCTTTTTCCTGGCCATTTTTGCTTACTCGCTCCACTCATACCGTGTTGTATACTTTGGATTTATTGCAGGAGTCGATTATCCTAATCCGAAAACAACTCTACAACCGACACACAGCACCTTCGAGCAGACGCAACTCCAACAGTAAACGCTCCCATGAATTATATAAATAATTTGTAGTAGAGGGCTTAAACTTTATATCCAAATAATCCTTTTTATTGATAAAACTAGTTACTGCATTTTTTTGATAATATATTGTTACTCAACCTCTCATTGACTTGGATCATTATTCTCATATCTGTAATGATAATTAGCTCTCACAACAGTCCCCTACATATCGTAAGCTGTTTTAGAAACCTAAAAGGGCTAAGTTGAATCATGAAATTGTAATGAAATAGGTAAGTGCATTGTATTATTAATAAATTCACTGATAAATTTAATAGAATATGAAACTATATAATCCCAAGGCTCACAACGTTCATTTCCAATGTATAATGATACCCATATAGGCCTTACTATCATTATGTCTACTTTTGATTTTAATTCAATTATTCTCGAGCCGGTGTGTAAAGACTTTGTTGCTGCCTGGATTTGATCCCTTCACCAATAAGTCCTTCGGTATCGCTGTTAAAAGGAAAGAGATAACAATAACAGATATAACTAGTGTAGGTAAATCAGACTAGGAGACAGAAAAAGAAATAAAGAAAACGTAAAGATAGACTGATAATTAAGTTTGAAGTCAACACATATACATATAAATATATATATGTAAATAATATCAATAATAATGAGTGTAAATGTAGCATTTATAGTAGTCAGGAGACTAAGACAGGAGAGAATATAAAGAAGTAAAACGATGAATTTAGATGTCTACGCATTAGTGGTGAATAAAGTCGCAAAAGTTACAAGTGGGTAAAAGGATCAAATAAATGAACTGATATCTGCGAAATAAGAGGGGGCTAATGGGAATGACGAATTCAAAATATTATAACTAAGTAACTGAATCACATAGTGAAAAGTGTTTTGTTACTTGATAAATAATCTAGTAGTTGTTAGGATTTTCTAGTTGATTGTGGAGATAAAAGTAATAAGCTGCCTACGGAATTCATTGTATTCCAAAATGTCATACTAAAACAATTAGAGATTGATTATGATTGATTACACACAACTATGAAATCAGTGACTATCAGCCACGTGCCGGCCGTTCTAACCGTCACCTAATGTCCGCTTTCTCATACACCGAAGTTAGTCAGCGTCTTGCTTAACACACATCAAAATTCAACTCGACAGTCGTACGAAATTCCATTATGGGATGGTATCGAGGGAGAATAAAATGGACAACCGTGAACCTTAGGGTATTTGTGCAAGGTAAAAATTGAAGCAGGATAAAATGAAAGAGAGCTTCTTGAAATAAAATCATCAACATTTAAAGCACCCCACAGGTGTATGCATAGAATATACACTATTTTCAGAGCTCAAAACACGTCCATGTGTCACTTGAGCATACATCCCCTTGTTTTGCTCCTTCAAGTTGTATTTCACACGGGGAAAACGACACTCATTTCGTACGCAGTGTAATAAGCGTTTTGATGTGAAATGTGGTCCCGTGGTTTAGAAGTAATATAATTTTCAGCTGTTGTAGTTATGATCCATTAAGGCAGTTTGTTCTAAGTAGATGACTATATGCACTGTACTTTTCCTGGCTTAATTAAATGACCTATTACTCCTAATATTTAACCTGCGTTCTAACATAAATGCGACAGTTCTAAGACTAACCGAATCAAAGCCTGCTCTTTCGTAAGTTACAAACCTGAGAGAATCTTACTGTTCATTTTGATTAAATGGATGTGCTAGACTGAATATTTTCAGATTCAGATTTTTACTGAGTTGGGGAGCGTTTCGAACAGCTGGAAAGTAGTGTTCCAGGAGCATGTTATGAAACAACACTTAGCTTCTACCTCTATTAATTTCTCAAAGTCTGAAGGCCTCAAAGATTCCTTGTAATCTAGAGTCTTTTGTGTACTAAAGGCCAAATTTCCTGGCAGCTTCCAATGGATTAAGGCCGAAGGTAAGAATGACTTTTTCCATCCACACTTGATATAATAAAGATTTTAAATCCCGTCATAATGTCATTGTTGCTCTTGTTCTAGAGCGTTTCCTCCAGATAGCTAGATAATGATTGCTATACAGTGGCGCAAACTATTTCCGGATTATCCACGTGACAAATTATGAGGCGATTAGAATCAGGGAGTCGTTATTTACGCAGTGCCGCTCTGACTTTTAAAATAGCCACCCGTAGCACACAAACAAAATACTGTATTCTTATGATATCGGTCAGTATTCGAAGTTCCGGCTGAGATTCTGTATTTCCCCTTTGCTGAAGTTATTCTTTTCGAAAATCAGATATGTGACACATGCCTCCATCAAACGCCTCTTCATTTTCTTCAGAAAGTTAGCAGTTTCAGACATGGTTCTTCCCACTCAATATCTAAAGTATGAGCAATTTCTCATTGCTTCCAGTACAATAAGATTGGTCTGGAGGGATGAAACTCTACTGTATGTGAAAGTACAAGTATTCAACGTATGTTCAGAGGGCTTCAGAATATATTGTCTCATACCAACTAGCTATCGGAGAAGACAAAAAATTTCTATTTGGAACGCTTACTGAATATCACGAAATTTTCTGTTATAACCAAATTCACTGTTTCACGGCACCTGCCCACTATCATAGTGTACGTCAATGTGAATAGCACCCAGGCTAATGGCTGATGCCCACTGTAGGCATGTTACACATTAAAGTTTAATCTTGGGCAGCACTGCCCAAGTCCTCTTTCCCAAATTCTACTGATTTTCCTGGAGATTCTCTGTCGCGTCCAATTACGATGGTTAGAATGTGGGGTAAACGCCTGGTGTTGCCGTCTGAAGTCTAATCCAATAACATCATAATACATCTTCCCACATGTCAATGTTGGCGAACACCGGAAGATTGTCCAGTGACCTTGTCTATTCCAACTAGTTTCCTTCTAATTGGAGGCGACAATTCTTACCACAGCTTTAACGTTTGCCGGTTGGAAGGAAAGGCGTACATCACATCGACGCTAATACGTGGGATTATCGTGTCCATATTATCCATCTGTGAAGCAGATGATCTGACTGCTAAGTAATCAGTCTTGCCCTTTTGGTTGTTGTTGACTGGGTAAAATATATTTGATGTTGTTCTGCGTCTTTAATTATCAGTCGCACTGAAGTTCAGCTGGTGATTAAGTACCTAACCAGTAACGAATGTCCTGGGCGCCGTATGATCATCTTCTGACTCAGGTATTTTTGACGGCTTTAGAGCCGCCGTTGCCAGCAGATTGCTGCCAACTAGCTCCAAATCCCGACGATGCAGTGGACACACCTCTACGCTAACGATGATTTTCACTTAGAGGAGTAGGCTAACAATGGCATTTATTCTAAAGCAGTTTTGGGTTGCATTTCTTAGTTTTCAGTTGTCAATAATACGGCAAAATTTAACAAATGTGAATCGCTCATGCTCATTTAATAGACTTCAGTCGTTGTCATGTGGCTTTTAATTTTACGGACGCAATGATGAAGAGGATCCATAATGGTATGCATTTTGATGACTCGATATGAGCATGAGTCTATATTCCTTCCAAACGAACTAGACTATCTAGATCCCAGAAACATCTAATGCTTATGTGCTTCAACCAGCCACCATTTCGCTCACACCTTTGTTCTTGTGACATGTTGGAAGTGAGCGAGCCGTGCATTCTCATTTCTTCAAATTTCATATCTCACCATTTGGACACTTCACATCGCCCTTTACTTAAGGACTCCTATATGCTATAGCAAATTGTGTTCGTTCCAGGTAACGATCAAGTCACTAATTTCTTCATTAGTGTATTCTAATCCCCTAGAATATTGTCATGCAGAAGCAGAGACACGCTGTCTGAGCTCAATCAAACTTTTATTATAGCTGGTGTAGATTTGAAAGCAAATCCGCTATGGTCAGTATTATACATTCCAGGTGTATATTCGTCGTTCAGCGAACTGATTAACTCCTTCCCGCATATTCTACCTTAACAAATCCCACATATCAGACTCCTAGCAAAGCACCAGTCCTACGGAATAACTGGATAGATTCTCACGGAAAGACAACACTTAGTAAAAACTAATCACTAGCTATCTTCACCAAAGCAGATAACTAGTGGCCCTATTCTACTCCTCTTATTCATAAATGACAGTCTCTGTGATCAATTATGGCAAGCCATACCTCTGTGCAGGTGATCTCAAGATAGTATATGATTATGAGTAAGATGACATGGACGTTGAAAGCAAAATTCAACACCGCCTAAACTGTCGAGACGATTACAGCGAAAAATGGCAACTGAATTTGAATCCACCTGAGTGCAATATAGCCCACTTTGGACACTGGAAACCGAGAATGCGTCTTTATATGTACGCTAACCTCCTCTCAAAGCTGAACGCAGCCACAGGTCTCGGCATAACATACTCGGATTTAACCTTTTCCAATCATGCAAATAAGGTAGTACCTGACTGTAAGCGAATTACTGGCTTTGTACTTCTTAACTTTTGCACCCAAGAAGCAAGATTAGCTCTACATAAGACAAATATTCGCCCCGAACTTGGATGTTGTGGTCTTCTTTTTAGTAACCTAAGGTTTACAGGCCGAAAAAGTCAAAAGTTTCCATAGATTCACCACTAAAATAATAATAAGGGTTTGACCAGCAAATGGAATATGTTGTCAGGCGTAAACGACTGAAATTGGAACCCGTTTGGTTAAGGATAGTGGAATGCAACTTATTCCTACTCTTTAAAGTCATTAGAAAGCCCTGTTGTAGTAACTCATCCATAACGTCGGCAAATATTAAATCATATCAGTTGAGAAACTACGAATGTCTTCACAAGGTAGTTACCCACAGAAAAACCATTAAGGCAAGGTTTTTTACCATTGAATATTGCACTCCTTGGATCCCACTACCATCTGAAATTAGGCCTTAAGGAAACCCCGATAGGTTCAGATGGGGCCTAGGAAGACACATAAATATATCACTCTAGGTCATCTAAAAAACAAAACTGTTAGTAGAATGGTAAATGAAAGCCAGTACAGTCTTCGGTGTATTCAATTACTCATAACTCGGTCGTACTACTTATTCAGCAAACGTTTAACCAATTTACTCATTTTCTATTCTCTATAATCATCAATGAGTTGTGTTAGTATAAGTAATTCTAGACGCAATTATATTAGCAGCCACATCTTACACATCGACATAATTCATATTATACTACCATTTTTCGTATCTAAATGACTTTACTAATCCAAAAACTGCCTTTTCTCATATACCTTTCTAAAGCGTATAATTTTTTAATATAACATAAGTTGAAGAGTCACCTTACCTTGCAGTGCCTGACGCATACCATATGAAAATAGGTCATGAAATTTTAGTATAACCAGTTCTGCTAGCCAGCTGTTTTCTTCAGGATCATTCTACATAATTTTATTACTAATTGTTCTGCTACCAATTTAATTGTACTAAATAGTTGCTGTAGTGTTAGCTACTTCCATACTTTATAAATTTTCAAGGGAAATTTAATTTTCTAGATGTTAGTAACAAATACTCATATATATGTATGCATGTATAAAGGTGATACTGCTAGTCGTTTCCTCAGGTATCGGTGTACTCGGTCGCCTAATGGGAAGCACTTGATATGGCTGTTATTAATGTGCAGCATACTGTACGATCTAGGTGGGATCAAGGCAATGCAATGCCTCAACTACAGTTATTGCAAAAATGCTCGTAGCTTATCATCAAAAAGTAGGGAGGGTTGCGAATGTTGATCAGCAGATATGGTATTGGTCACAAATGTGAATCGCGCCGATATATAGGACAGCAAAATGCATTCTTTGACAGCTCGAGAATTAAACATTAGTCTGGATCCCTAACAAAATATAAAGGTTGTGGAGATCTAAATTATTAAAAAATGCTTTTGATCAACAAGCCTACTCAGCTTCCGATTAAGATGCTGACCCACGGGCCCTACAGAAATTCGTGAGACATCGTACAGGCCAGCCTGTCCTACGAGTTCTAATCTTGCAGATCGTTGAATTCAATTCTCATTGAAATATCATTCACCAACCTCACAACAACCTTTTTATTTACGCACCATTGTGCTCTATCTGATCTTAACTACGGGGGCCTTTATTCAAGCTAAGGCCTACTCTTTTATTCATATTTGTTGCTTCCTTACATTCTTGTTGCTTTGATTAAAAATACAACAACACCAATGTTTGAGCATAGACATATTTCCACCAAAAACGTCACAGTTTCCATGCTTCGACCGGTATGGTTGGCATTGAACATTGCAAATGTATCCTGTCAAATGCCCAGGGCTTACGACACTGAACCCCACGCTGTTCTTAGAAGACTTTCAGGAACTAGGCGCAAAAACCAACGCGAAAAACCAGAACACAAATTGGTGACTAAAGAGCCCTTTATTCTTGTACTAATAAAGAGCCAACCATAAGTTTATCGTAAACGAAGTTTCTGATAGTTTTCCCCCGTCTTTCAAAGAACAGCGAACAATGGAACGATGAATGCACTATCGATGACTCCCGCCAAAATACAGAGTTGGGTTTGAGCAAACAACAACAACTACATATACACTTTCCGTCAAAAATGTATCGATCCTTTTTTTCCATCACGACCAATTCACTCGGATCGACTCGGATGCCATTGCGAGAACCTGGGCCACACGGACAAAACTGAAATGGAAAACAAACAGAAAAGCCGACACACCACAGGCATACCCACATCACAATCTTACTCATCGATGGTGACCTACGCCTTCGAATTAAAGGTGTCCTCTTGACATCTTGCAACACAGTCTCCACTCGCTAGAATGACTCTTGTAGAAAGCAACGTGACCATAGCACCACCTCATGTTACTCTTTGCACATCCTCTTATCTATTCACTACAAATTACCACTGCAATCGCTTGTCACTCATTCTGCCTCAGTTCTAGTAACGGTGACGTATGCGAGCGCCAGTTGTCTACACTCCCGCTCCCCGGCGTGTGGGACCACAGCTAATCATTATCTCCGCGCTAGCCTAGCCTCCCCGGCGTATACGACTCATCTGCTGTCTTTGATATCAATCAATCCATTCACGGATGAGGAAGGCTCGAAATAACTTCAGAAGTAAGTACGACGAAAAATTTAACAAAATTATGCGATAACAACAAAGTACGAAAACAACAAGTAAACACAATGAATCCAAACGCACCAATTGATATGACACACCACACGTATATACAAACAGTACACACAAATTCGCAGTACATGTCTCCATGTAATTCCTTTGAAGAATAACAGGACTTACACCAGTACACCTGCAACCCTTCTCAGGTTGACGATTGCAAGTTGTGGAATGTCCGGACAGAAACAAGATTGACCAACTAATAGATGAGATGATGCTGATTCAGTATATACAACATGAACATATTTACAAAATAACACACAAAGTACGATGGACTGCGCTTCGACGTACTATCCTCGTAGAATTGTAGGACATACAGCAGTACGCCTACGACCTTTCTCAGGTTGACGCCCTAGTTCGGAAAATCGTCGCTGAGTTCATTTGCTGACCTCCTTCTATCATCTATATCCTGAACTCTGAACGGTAACACACCCATGCCATTGTATCGTGGAATGTAGATGACGAAGAAAACATACGACGTATCTGACCAACCAAGCCTAGGAACAGAGTAATTTATGCCAAAGATAATAACATTCAAATAGTAACTTGGAACCTGAAAGGCCTTTATTCGTGTAAGTCAGTTTAACAATTACACTCTCATTCACAGTTGACTTATCCTCACTAAACTGACCATTGACTTTCGTCCCTTCAAACGGACCGATACTAACATAGTCACAGAACAAGACACGTGAGTTCAAGGTCGTCCCTTTCATTGTGGATGACAACACCAACGACGACTGAGTGACACAATTTGATGAACTTAGGGGTGCATCGGAAGATATTGTTGTTGTTCGACCTTTAGAAAGTTGTCTAGCCGTAGGATTATCGCCACTGCAATCCCTTGTGACTAGCGCCAGTTCAGCCTTAACATCTGTTGATAGGTAGGCTACACTGTGATCATTTACACTGAAGGTCTCATGCGTATCCATACCTTCTACCACCGCATCTGATCTTAATTCTAATGCACGTTCAAGTTTTACAGAACCTTTGTTCAATTCAGCAGTAGTAGACATTCCCCTCATCTCATCATGATCAACCAAAGATAAGTGTGCACTATCATGATCATTGTCACAACAATCCACTTTACCGCCGGTAGTGTGATCGACTTCATCATTTTCAAACTCTTTGATAACAGCATAAGACAATTTGGGCTCTTCCTCCAAATCCCTAAAGGTTTTATACCTTTATTCTGACTAGTAACACCTTGTAAACTTGTGGATTCAGAACTGGGCTTTGAAACTGTAATTCTCTTCTCCTGAACAAACTGTGGTGTCGTCTGTGACACTTTATTCAACAATGGCTTATCGGTGGCAGCTACAGGCTTCTTCACCGCACCACTATCGTCACACAATTCGGAGTCAGAACTTGATTTCACATTTAGCTTATCACTAAACTTGCCCACTGATTCACAGTTCATCTTTGTATGCACTTCTTGCAAACGTGTAAAACACAACCATATCTGTCTCGCAACTTGCAACCTATCTGTTTGGGATGTACCACGAAAGCTGTTACACTCGCTTAGTTTATCTAGATCACTGGACACCATAAAGCTTTCTCGATATCCACTTCTCTGAGGCCCTTTTGTCATAAATGACTGCGTTTCGCTGTCTGTCTTGTCTATTCTGGGGGCAGGATCTAATATACTGGCAAACGTGCTCATAGCTTGGCTGACACTTTCTTTTATCAGTTTCAGAATATCATCGAACTTTGGCTCCATACCTTCATCCTCTATACGACAGCTTATCTTCACCCATTTCCTTTGCAGTCAAGTAGGTAGGCGTCTCGCTATTACCTCTGGGACGGAACTTGAGTCCAGATCACTCATGCAATTCACTGAAATCAACATATTCTTGTAAGTCAACGGATTATCCAAAAACTAAGTGAGCGCCTTGGAGTCATCTTGTGATATACCACCACTACCCTTAACGGCCTCGAATAATTTCCCTACAATCATCGAAGGTCTTCCAAACATTTGACGCAGTATACTCGTAGCATCAGAGTATCCTTCGTTTGGGGGAATAACCCAACACCACTGCATAGCTCTTGCAGCAACAGCAGTGCAGTACCTCAAGAAATACATTAACTCCATTTCGTCACTTAAAACAAAATCACTCAACATGACCTCGAACTACTTGATAAACTGTGGGTAGTCGGCTGGGTTTCCATCAAAGTACCGAGGTTCAAACCTGGGGAGTCTTAAAACATTTATTCTCTGTATTTCATGTATAATTAAAATGTTCAATCTGCTAACACAAGGATTATCTTTCATTTTATCTAACCTTTATTTTCTCGGTAAAGCATTTTGAGTTGAGAAGAGGAAAAGCGGTCAAATCTTAAGAAGTGTCTCTTTTGGACAGCAAACACCAAGGCGGAGTTTGAGATAAACTTGTCATGTTTGTGATGGTGTCATCCATTACTTGTTCATTTTAAAATGCTCCTTAGATTCTGTGTATCCTCTTGAGAGTGACAGCCGAGTTGTCCTTTCGAACCAAGTTTCAAGGACAATTTCTGCAGCTTTCTTTATATTTTAGGCAATATTCGTGTGATAAGGTGGTCCTAATTAAGTTGTGGGGCTCTTTTCCGAATTTTAAATATGCTGAGGTCAATTAAGGGACAATGTATATGTACTGATTAAACACTGAACCTTCATCTTGAATCTCTACGCCATATTTCGCGTTTCGTTTCATAATGATAAACTTAGTTACCACGTTTCTTGTCTTGGTGATCTCTCGTATGTCCGTCAGTGAGTAATATCAGTTGGTTGGTTACGATGTGATCTGTCTTGTTTTAAGAATGAAGCTGCTCTACGACTTCCCATGGTCTCTACATTAACTTTCAAACTTTCTGCACTGATTCATTTGATCTTGAAATTCGGAACCTGGCATTGGGCTTTGATTCATTAAGGTTTGTCAGTGTGTTAGCGCGGATTGTATGAAAGGTTTGTCAAGTTGCTTTTCAGGGCGGTAACTTGATCTGAGTAGTTTATTAACCTCATACTGGACGAAGTTTGTAGTTTTGGATTATTTTTTGTGTGTGATGTCTAGAAAGCCGTTTATTACTCAACTGGGTTGGTAGTTTTTGTGTCAGTAGAGGCTTAAATTATTCTTCGGAGAATAATTTAAGCCGCATTGCTTAAATTCATTGTAATATCACGTTATTTTTCCACTGAAGCAACCATTTATATAGAATTCGTTCTGATATAATGATCCTGGACTCATCCTGGAAAGTGCGGATATCCTTATCCGAGCACTAAGTAAAACGATGTATTCACACTTATTCTGTTCCCTTGACCGATGCATGTATGGAAGTCTTTTCGTCTTTCTCAATTATTTGTCAGTGAAACCCATTCTGTTATGCCTCTCCATCAGCTTATTTGTGGTAGGCCAAATTTTCATAGGGAATGGTCAATTGACTCGCATAATCGCTCTCTTCTTGGGCTTCTAATTATTCATCCTCCTCTATATCTTTTCCAACATACCAATGCAAGTAAGTCCGGTCGTACACATCAAAAAAGAATTTTCAGACCAAACGAACCCACACTTCAGAAGTCTATGTAGTGTTATTCAGAACACGAAACACTGCACTTGAGCCAAATCATTACCAGAGACAACTATAGGCGGTTGATAGTTGATGCCTACTTTAAAACCTGTTGGGCGCCAATCTACAAATTGGATACATTTCTGGGTCTCGACGTTCGCGATTGCGTGAAACGCTTTCTTTGTCGAGATTACAGGCGTGCATTTCACCAACATATAATGATTACGAGAGTAAGGAATGACGTTCGTTTGGGACTTATTAAAATCCACATTTAATGGGCCACTAAACCGAAGTGGAGCCGACACTAAACTCACTGTTTATCCAATGAGCCGATTTAGGTTCGTGTGTGATAGTCATTATGTTTTGTGATTTTTTTTAATTTTTGCTTCATTACGAACCATGAAAGCACGATCAGAGTGCTCCAGTGTGGTATGCGTCGTCAGAATCGAGTTGTGCTGATCAGCAACAGCCGTTGACGCATGTGGAGCTGAATATGTAGCGATCTTCAGTTTAGCTTCTCAGAATCAATCGTTAGTCCTTCCTTAAACAGGGGCATGAGGTCCGAACCAGTCTTACCCTTAAGGAAATGGAACACCAGAAAACCTTGCAGTACCGCACATTTCTCAGTCAGCTTACGCATGCGACTCAGCACCTCGTCAACCAGATCGTTACGCACAGCGTAGTGGCCAAGTGTGTGGTTGTTATCAGCGTACTGCTTGGCACTGGTCACTTGCCCCAGGTCGAACAACTGCTTGTATTTCCCTTTGTACTTCGGCTCAGTATCCACAAACATCACACTAAACGTGGCGACTATAATTTGTCTCACTGAAAAAGTAAATAATTCATTATTCTCACTCAAAATTTTCGAGTCACTTGCGATTCGCCGACCTAATTGTGTCCAGTGTTCAAAGCAATTGAAATGCCGACAAGTCACCCATCTGCGTACCCAATTGATAAACTTGAAGGCTAGCGCGTACACGCATGACCTTTAAAAATCACCTGCACCAACTTTACTTGAATGTGAGTGGGGGCAACAGTTTTTAAAGACACTGACTAAAATATCGATTGTCGGACCGAAATTTAACGATCAAGACAAATTGAGCTGGAAATAAGCTTGTAGTTATGCAAGTAAGTATACACATATGGATAGCTATTTGTATAAATTTCCTAGAAAATTGGCTTTATCTTACTATCCAGTTTGTGGCTAATTGTGACTGTCAGCAAAGTCTCATAAACCGTTAATGCCCAGCTCTCGCTACGCTCGGGCCCACGCTGTTCTTAGATTTCTCAGAAACGCTTAGTTATAACGGACGCAAAAACCAAAACACCGATCTGCCGTTTGATATTTGTTTATTGTTACACCAACATATAAAAGGAATAAGCGAACTAAGCAAACTAAGGTCTGAAAACAAATATTACAATAATAAATCTCTGTATTACTTCTGACGATGTTTCAATCTTCTTTCTGAACAGCGACCGATGAGACGATGACTGTCGTATTGATGCCTCCGCGAAAATTGGGGAAGTTGATTTTGAGCAAACAACCAAGAATTGATCGTTCAATCTTCAACTCCATTGACACTCCCCGGCAAAAAAGGGATCCAACCCTTTTTTCCTTCACGACCAATGCACGTTGACTTGGATGCCATTGCGAGAACCTGGGTCACACGGACAGAGCTGAAATGGAAAACAAACAGAAAAGCCAACACACCACAAGCATACCCACAGCACAATCTCACACATCAATGACGACCTGCGCCTCCAGACAGAGACCTCCTCTTGACATCTTGCAACACAATCGCCACTTGCTAGAATGACTCTTGCAGAATGCAACGTGACCATGGCAGCACCTCATGATACTCTACGCACATCCTCTTATCTACTCACTACCAATTACCACTGAAATCGCTTGTCACTCATTCTGCCTCAGTTCTAGTAGCGGTGACGCATGCGAGCCTCAGTCGTTTACACTCTTTCTCCCCGGCGTGTCGGACCGCAGCTAACAATTATCTCCGTGTGCATTTCATTCTCAGCAATAGCCTAGCCTCCCCGGCGTATACGACCCATCTGCTGTCCTTAACATCAATCAATTCATTCATGGATGTAGAAGACTAGAAACAACTTCAGAAGTAATCACGACGAAAATTTTAACAAAATTACGCAATAACAACAAGGTACGAAAACAACGAGTAAACACAATGAATCCAAAAACACCAATTGATAGGACACACCACACGTATATACAAACAGTACAAACAACCTCGCCGATCATGTCTTGATGGAATTCCTTTGAAGAATTGCAGGACTTACACCAGTACGCCTACAACCCTTCACAGGTTGACGATTGTAAGTTGTGGAATGTCCAGACACAAACAAGATTAACCAACAATTACATCAATTGGAACTCACACAACTATTTAACACAAACATATGTACAATCAACACATCAAATGTTGTGGATTCTGACACGACAAACTACCCTTGAAGAACTGTAGGACTTACAGCAGTACGCCTACATTCCTTCTCAGGTTGATGATCCAAGTGGAAGTCGTCCGGACACAAACAGAATTACCAACAGCTAGATGACAGATGATATCAATTCAGTATATACAATATGAACATATGTACAAGATCATACACCAAGCACATTGGACTGCTCATTGATGCGCTACCCTTTGAAGAATTGTAGGACTTACAGCAGTACGCCTACAACCCTTCTCAGGTTGACGCCCTAGGTTGGAAAATCGTCGCAGAGTTCATTTGCTAACTTCCTTCTATCAGCTATATCCTCAAATCTGAACGGCAACACGCCCATGTCATTGTATCGTAGAATATAGATGACCAACAAACACACGACATATCTCATCAACCAAGTATAGAAACAGAGTAATTTACACCAAAGATAATAACATTCAAATAGTAACTTGAAACTAGAAATGCCTTTATTCGTGCAAGTCAATTTAACAATAACTCTCTCCTTTACACTTGGCTTATCCACACTAAACTGACCATTGATATTCGTCCTTTCAAACGAACTGATACTACCATAGTCATTGCACAAGATACTTGAGTTGATGGGTGTCTGTTTCATTGTGGATGACAGCACCAACGATGACTGAGTGACACAAGGTGATGAACTTAGTGGTGGATCAGAAGCTGTTCTTGTTCGGCTCTCAGATAGTTGTCCAACTGCAAGATTACCACCACTGCTGTCTTTCACTACTAGTTCGGGTTTAGCACTATCATCTGATGATAGGTGGGCTACACGCTGATCAATTACACTGACTGTCTCACAAGTATGCACACCTTTTGGAACTGCATCTGCGTTCAATTCTACTTCACGTTGTAGTTGTACAGAACCTTTATTTAACTTAGCAGTAGTAGGCATATCCCTCATCTCATCATGATCAACCAAAGACAAATCTGCACTATCATGATCATTACCACAAATATTCAATTTACCGTCAACTTCATCATTTTCAAACTCTTTAATAACAGAAGTAGACAATTTTGGTTCCTCCTCAAAAATCATTAAAGGTTTTACATCTTCACTCTGACTAGTTATACTTTGTAAACTTTTGGAGTCAGAACTGCACTCTGAAGCAGTAACTCTATTCTGTGACACTCTATTCAACAACGGCTTACCAGTTGCAACTACAGACTTCTTCACAACAACGTTATCGTCACACAATTCGGAGTCAGGCCTGGAGTTTACATTTAGCTTATCACTGAACTTGCTCACCGGTTCACAGTTCACTTCTGTATGCACCTCTTGCACACGTGTAAACAAAGCCGTGTTTGTCTTGCATCTTGTAACTTATCTGTTGAGGATGTACTACGAAACCTGTTACACTCACTAGGTCTATATGCATTACTAGACATCATGGAGTCTTCTCGATATCCACCTCTCTGAGGCCTACTCGTCATCAATGAGTGCGTTTTACCCTCAGACTGCTCTATTCTAGGGGTGAGATCTAATAGACTGGAAAACTTGCTCATAGATTGATTGACACTATCTTTTACCAGTTTCAGGATATCATCAAACTTTGGCTCGATACCCTCATCCTCCATACGGGAGCTTATCTTCACCCACTTCCTTTGCAGTCGAGTAGGTAGACGTCTTGCTATTACTTCTAGTATAAAACTCGAGTTGAGGTCACTCATTCGATTCATCGAAATCATTCCATTCTTGTAAATTAGCAAATTATCTAAAAACTCAGTGAGTGCCTGGGAGTCATCCTGTAATTGACCACCATTACCCTTAACAGCCTCGAATAATTTCCCTGCAATCATCGAAGGTCTTCCAAACCTTTGACGTAATATGCTCATAGCCTCATCGTAGCCCTCTTTTGGCTTCATAAACTTACAGCACTGTATAGCTCTTGCAGCATCTCCAGTGCAATATCTCATCAAATACATCAATTTCAATTCATCATTTAATAAAAAACCACTCAACATGATCTCAAACTCCTTTACAAATTGTAAATAATCAGCCGGGTTTCCATCAAAACATCGTGGTTCTAATTTAGGGAGTTTGATGTTCCTATTATCCCTGAACGGCGAAACAGTAACATCAACCATGTCATGTTTAACATCAGACACATCGTTACAATTAACAGACAAGTCACCATGACTTACTTTCCTGTTTGCATCCAAGACACTCTGTCCCTTCTTTGACCCAGGCATTGTTGAACTTGACCCAATTCCAAAAAGTTCCAGATATTGCTTGTTCAAAGAGGACTTGACCGGCACCAGGAAAAATGAACGGCGACTATCCAAACTTTCACCAACTGTTTCAATCCGCCAGATCTGTTTCCATCGTCAGAAACTGTCAGCAAAGTCTCATAAACCGTTAATGCCCAGCTCTCGCTACGCTCGGGCCCACGCTGTTCTTAGAAGATTTCTCAGAAACGCTTAGTTATAACGGACGCAAAAACCAAAACACCGATCTGCCGTTTGATATTTGTTTATTGTTACACCAACATATAAAAGGAATAAGCGAACTAAGCAAACTAAGGTCTGAAAACAAATATTACAATAATAAATCTCTGTATTACTTCTGACGATGTTTCAATCTTCTTTCTGAACAGCGACCGATGAGACGATGACTGTCGTATTGATGCCTCCGCGAAAATTGGGGAAGTTGATTTTAAGCAAACAACCAAGAATTGATCGTTCAATCTTCAACTCCATTGACAGTGACCTTTGTCGTCAGTTATAGGTGACAAAAGCACGTCGGATTTGTAGACTACTTTACTGTCTTATGTATGACTCTGTCTCCAAAGTTGTAAGTACTACTCACTCCACCAATAGGTGAAAGGTGTTTTAGTAAGGCTAATATAATTTACACCCTAACAATTGTTTTAACAATGAAATAATCTATATGACGTATGTTTATTCCTCCTTATTAACGGGATTATACCAGTTATGAAAGCAGTTCCAGTTGAGATGAAATATTTCTACCTAGTACTGATTTGGCAGACGATTTCAAGCTGGTAATATGCGCGTCAGTCTTGTAAACGAATTTCTACTTCAAGTGGTGAATTGTTTACTGTCAGTTCAATGATAATTTATTAACGAGTTGAAACTTTTCTAACCACTTGTAGTATTCTCATCGTGGGTCTAGTTGTGTATTGAAGAGTGCCAACTTCAGATTAAAAGCCACTTCAGTCGATTTTGTGGTTATGACTAATGAATGTCTTTGATGGTGTTTTGATAAATTTTTCTTACTTCAGATGCCAGCTCCTAAAAGGTTACGTGAACTAGTGAGAGATATACGATCTGCTCGGACTGCCGCTGAAGAACGTGCTATTGTTAATAGAGAATGTGCCCTTATTAGAGATAGTTTTCGGGAAGAAAACAATACATATAGGTGTCGTAATGTTGCTAAATTGTTATACATCCACATGTTGGGATATCCTGCACACTTTGGCCAGGTATAGTTTTCCTATTTGGTTGTTATATTGACTAACTTTTGTTATGTATCACCTAATATTTCATATGTAGCGTCTGTGGTAATGATTTAGTAGTTACGGTAATGAGTAATACCCATTATATTTGGTTCACTACTTATGTATTGAGCAACCCTGGAAGGTTTTGTGATCTTATGCTGGTATATTATGAATAACTAGGATGAATTTAGAAGAGACTTAGGGCTTTGTAAGTCAATTCATCAATTAGTGAAGCTAGTATATGGCTATAAACAGAAGGCTACTAATCGGGAAAACAATTAGCGAAAAAAAGTAACGAAAGTAAAATAAGGCTAGATGCATAGGAAGACGATGGATTAATGTAGATTTCCCAAGTCTGGATGATGATAAAGAGTGAATGATTTCAAGCCATGTCATCACGAATTTGAATGTAACAAGAACAGTTTCTGCAGAATGCAATGGTACCGTCATTTACTTCGTTGGCTTCTCATCAGGTTCTTACAGCCCAAAGACTAAGTTTACATACGTAAGTTTCAATATATCCAGAGTTCATTTTTAAACCAAAAATATATCCATACAATAGTAATAATAATAGTTACTTTATCCCAAAACAGTCATACAGAATGAAATTTTTTCCAGCGTTACGTAATCAAATGAAAGAGAGGATGAAAACATCTAGTTACCAGGGCAGGGAAGGACTGATAACCGCTTCTTTCTGAACACATAAATCGCGTTTCAGGCGTTTGACAAAGATTACTTCGGAAAACTTGAGGAGAATTGAGCTATTTTATCTGTTGGTAATTTTGAACTATCCTGAGACGTCCACCTCATTACCCGTCTCAAGGAAAGTGCCCGGCAATGTTACTGTTGAAAGCATTTGTTCCCCTGAGATGTAGGCTTTTTGATAAATGTTAGAAAATTTGGAGGTATGCCCTTCTTTCTGTTCTTCCAGTGTTGAAATTGTTTGCGTGCATCAGCTTGATAATGTCTTTCAGCTGTAAGCAGCTAACGGGAAGCCATTGAAATAAATGATGCTACCATTTTATTCTGCAAACTGTTGTTCTTGCTTTATTCAAATTCATTAAGAGGGATAAATATATGAAGTTTCATCAATAATTGCTATCCATCGCTTCTTGGCACTCTTATAAACCCATCCGTGTAGTTTACACCCTCTTGCTTGACTGAGACTAACATCCGACGGTTAAACAGGTTGACAGCATGATCTGTTCACATCACTTCTATCTCTGCTTGGAACTAGTTCTACTTCAGTAAACGTTACCCAACACTGAAGGAAATGTCTGAGATAATTAACACATTTCTTAACTGTCTTAATTAATCGATGAAGTTCAAAACCCCATTTGTTGACTAATCTTCTGTACTTAGCTCTCTTAGTCTTCTACTAATCCATAATCGGTATCGTCTTCGTTTCAAATATCTGCCTCAACTTTATTTTAGTTATTTTCCCAATTTTAAACCATTTTATTTATTTTGAAATCATTTATGCACTTCATTTTGTGTATTGTTGTGAAGCTTGACATCTTGCGTTCATGTGTTCCTTGGAGAGTCGTAGTCTATTAATATATGTGTAAAACTTGGGCACTGTGGCAGTAAGTAATAGTAATAATAATTGGTATGATTATGAACAATAAATTTTGTTCGAAACATCATCCAGTAAATAATACTGTTTCAATGTGTGATACATCTAATAAATAAACTAATATGGAAGCTTTGTCTATGCTTACGGTGATAAAGGATTCAAACCGCCAACCTTTTTATTGTCATTATTGTTATAGTTTTATTTACATAGGTTATCCAACCGCGGTAGTTGGTTATGATTTTCAGCATAGGGAAACCATGAAATTTGGACATGAAGAGACGCGCTCCTCAAGATAAAAAATATAAGAGGAAAGGAATAAAATAACCGAAGAAGGCTTGTATTATATATAGAGAGAGAACAGTGTTGTTGAATATATATTGCGCCCTTCCATTTATCTGATTTCCTGTAGTTAATTGATAACGTTTACATACTATGTTTTGATGTTTATAAGTAGGAATTACAAATTTTTTTTCATTATCCCGTCATCTGTTTCCTTAGCTCGAGTGTTTAAAACTGGTCGCTTCCTCGCGTTTCACTGATAAAAGAGTTGGTTATTTAGGGGCAATGTTGCTACTAGATGAACGGACTGATGTACACCTTTTAGTTACTAATTCACTCAAAAAGTAAGTTTTGTTTTTACTTTCCTCCTTTTATCTCAGGTGTCCTTAGTGTTAAAAAGGATATTTTGTAGGCAGACAGAAAGGTTGGTTTTAGTTTTGTAATTAGAACGAAACTTCTGCGATTATTTTATCCTATGGCTATCTGTGCTAATATTTGCGGTTCCTATTCTCACAACTGCCAATTTCTTCTATATCTATTTCCTGTTCTGTCACCATAAATTGTATTTTCGTTACGCTCAACTAACACAAATTGATCAGTTACAGGATTTCATCATGAGCTGACAATGGCTAGAGAACCATTGGAAAACCTGGGAGTACTGGACAACCGTTTCGTCCTAGTTTGGGATTCTTCAGTAGTGCGCACCCCCGGGGTTCGAACCCAGCACCTTCTAGTTACAAGGCAAGCTAGTTCGTAGACCATTAAGCCACTGGGACCCAATCCAATGGCCTATGAATTCTAACTTCTGCCAATTCACGGTATTGCGCGACCCCTAGCCAATGTCTTCGGCGAGTATTTGTCCTCACACCCGACCTGCTGCACCAAAATTGATTATTAAGTATTACAACATTACATCCATGCAACTCATACAAGTTACACTTCAAAAAGTCACTCTGTGATTACCATATTATGTTAACAGAAATCACCTGGATACTGAACAACCAAAACAAAGTAACGGAGGATGTCACTTGTATTGTAGCTAGTATTTCACATGTAACGCTTCCCACAGCATACAACAATAAGTTACTTTCTATCTGGTTGCAGGATTTCATCATGGGCTGACATCGGTTAGAGAACCATTGGAAAACCAGCTGGGAGTATTGCCAGACAACTGTTTCTTGTTAGTTCCCTCGAGCTCTTCACCAATATTCACTCACCGCCAGGTTTCGAACTCATTACCTTCCGGTCACATGGTGAGTGAGCTCGTAGACCATTAATTCAACCACTGGAACCCGACTCAATGGCCAGCTCATGAATTCCAACTTCTACGAATTCATCTTGACAAATCTATTGGGAACCTATTTTCGAAGTATATCATATAAAGCAAAAGTTTCTAAAAAAATTATCTTCAAGATGTTGACGGAAGAAAGAAATAAGGTGGATAGTTCATGTATAGTTCTTGTATTCCTGTTTGATTCTCTTTGATTATGTGTTCCACAAAAGGGTCACGTTACCTGCGTTGAGCGATACATACATGTTAGCTTGGTGCCTAAATCTCAGTAGTTAGAGCCCATATTTGTTACTGTTGACTTTAGAAGTAAATGCTTACTGATTGTATTAAATTATGACTATATGTTGAATTTACTTCATTAGACACAATGCATAAAGATAATGACTGATAATTTATGCACAACACATTGCATGTAAAATTATATAATACTGGCATCAAATGCCGTAAATACTGTGTCGCCTTTATTTATATTAGATACCACTAGACTTTATGTAGAGCCTTTATTTTGTTTCATGACGCCGTTCTTTTATTCCATATGTGTAATACATCTATCTAAGCAGGAACTTCAATTTGCATTTTTCAGTGATCTGAATCATCCAACACCCTATGTGGTTAGCTTAGCTCTGTGCACTTTGGGGAGTATATGTTCTGCTGAAATGAGTAGAGATCTAGCTGGAGAAGTTGAACGCTTGATCAGATCATCAAACGCCTATATAAAAAAGAAGGTGAGTGTTCACACATGATGCATAGTGTCGAAGTGTCAAAGTTTTCATTTTTCATATAAGTGGATTAGATAGCTTGCAATACAATGAATTTATTACTTAGTAGTTAGTTAGTTACACTATGCAAGTTACAAAAAGAGAGACAAGTCTTCATGTGATAATCACAGAGGGATTAGCTTGACTAATATAGTATCTAAAGTCTTAGTGTGTAGTGTACACTATGCGTGACTGTTTAGAGTTGAGACCTATGTACCTTATATTTGACAGCTATGGTTTACTAAAGCTGCAGATGCAATTTCTGTAGGATTCGCGAAAGCACCTTCACTAGACACTACTGTGATTGTGGGTCAAGTTCCAAGTTATGCATTGGCAAAATCTTGTTTAAAGTAAACGCAATTAGTGTGAATTTGATCTGCAAGTAAACTTGATGACAGAACGCTTTAAAAGTAAGGATATTTCACGGTTTGTCTTGAAATTTGTTCATAATCCTCCATTACTGTTCGTGCATGCGGCATCAATATAAAAATCAACTGTGGACCACAGATACTTTTATTCGCATGAGAATTTTAGTACTAGTAGGATCAGAGTATCTACTTTGCATTTGTCTGTTTTATGACAACAAGCTAAGATCTTTGCGATGAATGCAGAAGTTAGCGTTGCCGGATATCCAATATCTTTTCGACAAGCTCCTATAAAACTTGCTGCTTGCTTATTTTTTGAACGGACTCTAACAGGAACTATCCTGTTAGGTGCTACAGATCTATTGAATGTAGTAAGAGGACGTACATTATTTAACTTTGGTGTGAATGCAGGATTAGTACCAGAAAATTAGCAAGGGCTTCATATGCATTTTTTCTAAACGGTTCACACCCGCAATTTAGCAGTGGCAGTGCAGTCACACTATAAAATTCTACACGTGGCTTCACATTTCATCGTGCACCTACACAAAAGTCTCGGTGGGAGTGATCTAAACTGCTTGTGGACAAAGATTGCTGTAGTACCTTATTTCCGTCCACACAGTTAATACTTGTTTACCAGTTGTATACCTGGGATAGGCTGAAATTGCGGAAACAGAGAAAGACCGATACTACACAAACAGCATGAGTACCTTTATTCCACTGGTGTGAGGGTGAACGTTGCCCATTTTCTGGAATTTGTTAGCACTGAAAGCTAATCAGTTTTCTGTGGGTCAGTTCTCCCTGTTGGTCAGATTTGCCCACAGTCTGATCACTTCTTTCTTATTTTCTCACGGCTCTCCAAAACCCATCCACAGAAAATTCCAATAGCCCAAGCTGCTCGACAGGTCCTTTGTGAGGATCCGAAATAACAGTGGAACTGGAATTACCTCTTCAAGTACTACGGTGGTCCCTTTTCTTCAAGTGAAGCATGCTCGGTTCTGATTTGTGAGAGTCCTCTACTTTACAGGCAAACTTCAATGCAAAACAGCATTGGGTTACGAATTCCCATTTCCAAGACTTTCCATATTCAGACTCCGTACAACACTGAATCGAAGGTTTTGGCGAGGTCTAGATGTAAGACATAGACTGGAGCATTAAAGCTCCAGCATGCTTTCCAGTTGTTCCAAACTTCCAGTAAATTGGTAGGACAGGTACATGCATTGTTGAACCCACCTACAGCTTTGTATAGGGTGATGTTATGGTTCATATGTTTAGTGACGTTACCGTGCAGACTGTTTTCCATCAGCTTTGATTTTATTACTGATGCAGCTGGAGATCTAAGGCAGTTGTGGCTATTTCAGTCCCTCTCTGGAATCGGGATGATAAGATGATCTACCTTCAGCTTCTAGGAATATTTGGTCTGTACAACGAGCAGCGTACTTTGATGGCACCGTTTTCTTGGGGCGCATCTCGACGTGGCATTTTTAGCTTCCCCAGAACTATACTCGGTGTCCTCCGAAGATCAGCAGTTATTGGATGGTAGAATGCGATTCGAAGGAAGCCCTACACCTAGGTTTTGAAAATGCTGGCTCTGGTCAGCAAGGCGTATCTGCAACTCTGAAGGAACTCATGTCCCTTCAGAGACCCAAACCCGCGGCAACCAATGCTTCAGTCAGAGATGTGAGCACTGAGATATCCGGGCTAACCACTTACCCAATGTAGGACTGTACTAGACACTTTGACTGGACTGGTTTCCGCTAAATAGTCCTTAATTTACGCTAGGCTAGGCTCCATGAGTCCAGTTGCAACTGTGGCTAGGAAGCACGAAACCATGGGTAAAAGGCCTCACGCCGATCGCCTCCACACACTGGATTATACTATTTCCAATTTGACTGACTATCTTAAATTCTGCCTTGATGTACGCTGTCCAAAACAGATACTTTTCAAAAGAATGGACCGTTTCTCTTCCCCTCATCTCATAAAGCTTCGAAGAGAAAAAGACAGACTGTAAGGGACAAAGAATAAATCTGGTCTTAGGAAGATAAACAGCCAAATTAAATCTGAAATTAAGAGGCTACACAATATTTATAATCAAACAATACTGTCTTGTAAACCTCCAGAAAACATGTGGAAGCTTTTCAGAGAAATTACAGGTTCTGGTAAGCATAGTATCTGTACCCCTTCTATTGATGTAAATACTCTCAATAAATCTTTTATCCACCCTCCAAATGTCCCTTTTGCCTTCAATTTAACTAATAACACGACCCGTGACTTTCATAGCTTCAATACTTCTAATGTTCTTAAATGTTTAAAATCTCCTAAACCTTCCCAGAGTCTGGGCCGTGATGGTGTACCTGCCATTGTTCTAAGGAAATGTGCTTATATTTTAAGTAACCCACTTACAAACATTTTCAATACTTCTTTTTCTAATAATGCTGTACCTTCTCTGTGGAAAGATGTTAAAATCATCCCTGTACCCAAGTCTGGTTCTGGAATTAGTGTTAAGTTTAGACCAATTGCTGTTACCTCTCCTTTTTGAAACTAATGGAGAAATTATTAACACTAAAACTTGTTCCCTCCCTAAGCTTCTCGAATGATCCAAAGCAGTTTGCTTACAAACAGGGTAGAAGTACTTTAGGCGCTGCTGCTGTGTTTCATCAAAACATTGTATCCTCCCTAGACAAAGGGGCCAAGTATGTCCGTTGTAGGTTCCTTGATTACACACGTGCTTTTGACTCTGTACCTAGAGACCTTTTGTTAAACAAGCTTAGCCTTACACAAACTGAGTCCTGGCCTATCAACTGGCTACACTCTTACTTCTCTAATAGGATTCAGTACACGGTATATAGTGGTGTAGCTTCCCCTCCTTTGCTTACTGAAGCTGGAGTTCCTCAGGGTGCCGTTCCCTTTCCGTTTCTCTTTTCTTTCTGCCTACATGACTTACCTCTCTCAGACGAAATCCACTTCGTCAAATATGCAGATGACCTGACTGTTTCGCTTCCCGTTAAGTCTCAGTCAGACTGCTTCAAATTGAATAGCTTCCTGTCGGACATCAGTCAGTGGTCTAAACTAAATGGCCTCATGCTGAATCCCTCAAAATGCCAGCCTACTGATTTCTTTTTTAGGCATAAACGAGATCTACAAACACTAGTAAGCACTCATGAAGCCTGTAGTATTGAGGGACTAAAATTGAAACTAAGTCTAATGCAAAATACCTCGGACAAGTTCTATCTTCCGACCTTACTTGGTCATCTCATATCCTAACGACTTCTAAGAAAGTGTTCCGTCTAACCTACTACATTAAGAAACTCAGACTAACTGGAATCACTCAACCTATGCTTTCACAATTAGTCAACTCTCGTATCTTACCTATTCTACTTTACTGCTGCCATTAGTCTCTCCTGGGTTACCGAAAAGGGACTATACCATTCTGAGGAGGATGTTGAAGGTAGTTAGTAGGACAAGGGGTGTAAAACTCAGTCAGCTCGTCACTACATAAGTAGAAAGGCATTTGAATACATGCGAAAAATGGTCTAAAACCATACTCTCCGACCCCCAACACCCCCTCTATTCCCAACCCTCTCCTGGCATATATAAACATACTATCATTATTATTATTCTACATTAAGTACAATTCACTCGTGATGTTACGATGAAAATGCTGACAAAACTATACAAGTGCATCACTTATTTTGATTATTACCAAATTTGGATATAAATCAAGAATAAGATTCGGTTTTATACACACCTAAGTTATATTGGAGAATTAGTTCAAGCTTTATTTTTTCCCAAGTATTTGCAATCCATCCAAAATATACTCGGGTTTTTTTGTTAATAGGAAGACAATATTTCCATATTTCATGATGTGCTCCATTGAATGGCTGGCTATCATATTGTTCCCACAAACCAAAGACAAAAACTCAGCAACCATGTAATTGAACCATAAACCAAATTTATGTAATTTAAATAATACCTATCCATGCCTGTACATTTGGTGTGTCCTACACAGGTAGGAAAAATATGTATTTTATTCAAACACTACCATTAAGTATGATTGCTAATCGTATATGTAATTCAACATATTGATGATGCCTGTAAACTGGCGTCCCTCATGTACAAAATGAGAATATATTATTATTATTATTATTATTATTATCAGTTAGAGCCAGAAATCAGTACAAAATAATATGTGCTCGTACAACTAAGTATAGGAACTCAACGATACCAGATTTGGCCCGTGTTCTAAGTGACACAGACAATGTTAAGCACTAAGCCTATGACTTGCTTTGTTGTTAATAACGTAATTTTGGCCCTTTTATTTCTCCCTTATTCTCCCTTATTTGTACTCTATGGTGAACAACCTTCTTAAACACACTTATCTTCCTGAAATTATTATCATTGGCTTACTTTTTTATCTTTTATTCTATTCCTTCTCTTTGTGTATCCACTGGTCCCGGCTATATTATCACTATGAGCATCACAAAATTGTCCTGTCATTAACCATCATGTAATATTAGTTTTGTGATTGTTTTTTTGTTCGGCAATATCAAACTGACAATCTTAGTTGTGAACGCCATTATCACCATCCTGAAATTTTTGTATTATGCATGATTACTCACACTACCACCAAAAACACCGCATTAGTAATAATAATAATTTTATTTTCATATAAACATAAACTTACATGAAAGTGCATGCCATTTTTACAGGCACGATCAAGTATGTTATAATGTCAAATCTTAAATTGTCTACAAGTTAATAATGTTTCAACAGTTAAATATTTAATATATATATATATAATTACACTCATTGTCTGAACCAGGCCGTATAGTTATTGAATTGTACAGTTGTCCTCCAGGTTGAGCGGGAAAATCGACTTCGTTTCGTTTTCATCCCGTGTTTGTAGGCATACGATAACCAACCAATATTGAGGTAAGTACAACGTTTACAAGGGATTGGAAGCTGTTTTTTAGAAAATTTAAAGTGCTAAGGTGAATCATTAAAGTGTAATAGATTAAGTGAGTGAAATATATCATTAATAAACACATTTATGTAGAAAACAGAATGGGGAAGTAATTAATCCTTAGGCCGACAACGTTCACTTGCCATTTATAATAATACCCACATACTTGGTACTATCATGATGTCCACTTCTGGCTTTAATACAATTATTTTCAAGCCAGTTGTTTTTATTTCACACCTTGTCTATTTGGTTCACAACCGTACCCTCCAGAGAATAGGAAGAGAATAAGTCGAATCGCGGTACGTTCAACGTTTGCGTTACATTTTCACGTGATTCGTTACATAAAATTTATCTTGTTGTAGTACTTGCACAAGTACTATACCACTTCCATACTTGTAACCACTAACTCTCATTTCTAATAGTTATGGTTAATCAAAGTAAAAAGCAACGAACCCAATCCCCTGTAAAACTGGTGTCTAATTTAACGTCCTTGATTGCTACATCAAGCAACACACCCCCAACAAACGGCTATAGTGAGTCACATAACTCACGTGTATGCCGTAAGCGTCGAGCTGAAACTGAGGATAAAACTGTACTGACAGCCAGTATTAGCACTACTCCTAAAAATTCGGTACCCTCTGCTCATACAGAACTCCTCCCTTCACCTTATGTGCTTATGGAAAAACTCCAGCCATCAAGCTCTTTTTCAGTACTATCTTCAGAAATAGAACTTCTAAAGTTGTCTATAGGAGAACTTAAGGCTGAGTTAAGGGAAATAAAAAACAGTAAGTCAGTAAATGCTGGAAACATCGAAACCAATACCGAGATATCCAAATTATCAGATCAGATCAGCGATATCAGATCGCAGGTCTGTGAACTGACACCTCTAACTATCCTCATGAAAACGGTAAACCTTAACAAGCTTGACACAGAATCGGTAACTAAGGTAGATAACCTCATTAACTTTGTTACCACAGAAGTAACAAAACGACTCGACGCAAAACTGAGTGCTATTGTCTACAACGTTCCGGACAATGAGGCACTAAAAAAGGTACAGCGCATCTTACTTAGTGAAGCGAAAATGCCTAACTCCAAGACTAAGTGCTACAGGCTGAAGAAGAGTCAACATGAAAAGTGTTGTCCTATTCGTTTTCAGTTCGAAACACCGGCAGAGACCAGAAAATTCATTCACTCCCAACACACCCTATCGCAAGCCAGAAACTACAAACATATAAAGGTCGGGGTGGAAAAAACAGTTATAGAAAGGCGCGCACACAACTATCTCACTAAGACTAATTGTGAAATAGGTAATAGGACATTGCAAGCAGCCATTATTCCCAACCCTGTGAAAGATACAGTAGACCCCACCGCATCACCCCTCTCAAAACACACAGAAATATCCCATCAGAGTGCAACACCAGCCGAAAGGCCACTAGACTGTAACCAAATAAATAATAAAACCATACCACCCATCACCGCAGAATCTAAAATGCCACTAAATAACCCCAGAAAAAAAGTTAAAACCCCCCGAAATTCGACTTTGTCCTCTCCTAGCTATAATTCCATTGGTAAAGATAAGGAAAATATGCCCCTAAATCATACCAACAAAAACAGTGGCAGCTTAAATAAGCCCACACTCCCCACGGTTAATAGTATTAGCACTCACAACGTGCTAAATCGCACCGTGGCACACACTAATATCCAATGTCACAACGATGTCACCCTCAATAGTACAAGTGGTAATAGTCAGAACTCGGCTACCAACAACTCAGGGTCTTCAGAGTATGGCACACAAACAAATTTCGACCGGATATATGGTACAAGTCTGCTGGGAACTAACCCACAATGCAGTACACACGAAACCCACACAAGGACACAACTAGCATCAAACAATAGGTGGAATAATAAGCCATGGTCATCACAAGGATCCAATCATTTTTTATCCCCCGCGTCCCTGTCAGCGTTGAAAAAACAGCTGGTAGGGATGTTAACACTCCTAAACCACTAGTGCTGGCTCCCTCCTTGCATGAAAACAGGAACGGTCTAGTGCACCCGTATCCATTGGACACACTTGACACTTGCACAAGTATAGGCCAAATAAAGAACCCTACCCACTTCTGTAACCTAACTAAAAATAAAAGTTCCTTAGTCTATAGCAAATCCAGTACTCCAACTCCTAATTCTCCACCGAAAACAGCACACAACAACTCGATAGACATAGGTGAGCATGATGCTGGAACTCCTCTTAACATAGGATCGTCATGTCCAGCAGAACTACTGGGTGCTGAACCATATTCGGGGCTGACTAACGAACTTAAATACTTCAAATGCTACTTCAACTCTCATCTTTACCTAATCCTCATAAATGCTAGATCTGTTCTAAATAAATTGCCGATGCTCAGAGCACTCACAGTAATATACAAACCCCCTGTAATTGTCATCACTGAATCTTGGTGTCATTCGAACATCCTGGATGAAGAAATAAGCTTAGATAACTACACACACTTTCGGTGTGACAGGGAAGGTGGTAAGGGAGGGGGTTGTCTCATGTACTTTCTGAATGCACTTACTGTATCACAGCTAGAAAGTAGTACACTTAACATGCCTGAGACTCTATGGGTTAATGTACACTTAAATAACGTAACAGCATTAATTGGATGCACCTACAGAGCACCTGGCACCTTTAGTAATTACGAGACCCAACTCATTAATACTCTGGAGCAATTATCCGACTTACAATACGATCATAAGATCCTATGTGGGGACTTTAACTTACCTGAAATCAACTGGGATATACCCACAGGCCCAACTAAATTTGATAAGTTCTTAGACACACTGGATATACTTGGCTGGAAACAAACTGTCACTACTCCCACAAGAGGTAACAACGTACTAGACTTAATCTTCTGCCACAATATAAGCCCCCTTTCAACGCTAGTAGGTTCTGAGTTTCCAGGGAGCGACCACAAAACAGTAATGTGTGCACTGCCAATTCCGCTGAGTAGCAATGCATCTCATACCTCCACTTCACAACAAGTAATATATAGGAACTATAGTAAGGCAAACTGGGCCTTAGTTGAATCGATGCTAAGATCCTCCAAATGGGATGAATACTTCACTACTGATGACCTATCGAGAGCCCTAACCATCTTCTACCATAACTCAAACATATGCTTAGATGCTGTCATTCCACTCCAAACACTAAAGGTTTCCCCACACAGAAAGTCATTCATAAAACCAAAGGATCGTACGAAACTGAAGAGACTCTCAACAAGTTACTTCAAACACCACGACTTTGGCACTCTAGGTCTAATACTTAACACCCTTAGCTCCATCTCACAAGCTCGAGATTTCCGTATGAGAAAGGAAGAACGCATCGCAGTAGCCAGTCCTGCTAGAGTGTATGCACTCACAGAAATCTTAAGGAAGCGAATGAATCGCAAAAATCACAGCATTTCTCTCCTCATAGACAAAGGTAGGCTATGCACTAACTCTGCAGACATATGTGAACTATTCAACAAAACGTTTGCAGGTAACTACCTTAAGCCCTCAGTCCAGCTACTCGATATACACCCTATTACTAAAATGGCACAAACTCCAACTCCAATGACACCAAACCAAATTAGCACTGTTCAATTCACTTACGCTGACATTAACCAAACTATAAGAACCCTCAAAAGTTCAAAAGGTTTCGGTACCGACGGTATATCATCTTACTTCTATAAATATGGTGGCCCTGACATTCCTCTACTACTGCTTAAAATATTCACAATGTCCCTAGAAACCCAAACTTACCCTGACATATGGAAGACTACATTCATTATGCCTAAACACAAATGTCAATGGAGTTGAAGATTGAACGATCAATTCTTGGTTGTTTGCTTAAAATCAACTTCCCCAATTTTCGCGGAGGCATCAATACGACAGTCATCGTCTCATCGGTCGCTGTTCAGAAAGAAGAGTGAAACATCGTCAGAAGTAATACAATGATTTATTATTGTAATATTTGTTTTCAGACCTTAGTTCGCTTATTCCTTTTATATGTTGGTGTAACAATAAACAAATATCAAGCGGCAGATCGGTGTTTTGGTTTTTGCGTCCGTTATAACTAAGCGTTTCTGAGAAATCTAAGAACAGCGTGGGCCCGAGCGTAGCGAGAGCTGGGCATTAACGGTTTATGAGACGTGATTGACAACAAATCTGGCTCGAAAACTGAAGTCAGTAACTACCGGCCAATCAATATCACACCTATACCATCTAGAATCATGGAGAGACTAGTCAAAGATAACTTAATCAAACATATGCTTAGCTGCAACATCATAAGTCCGAACCAACATGGATTCCTGAAATCCAGATCATGTTTAACATGTCACCTGAACTTCTTCAATTTTGTAACCAGCAGTCGTGACAGACGGCAACTAGTACTTGTCATCTACTTTGACATTTCTAAGGCATTTGACCGTGTTGACCATTTACTGCTAACAAATAAACTGAACTCCTTAGGAATACGTGACCCATTATTAGGATGGCTTAAATCATTCCTTAACAATAGGTCCCAAATAGTAAACTCGGGTCTGCAAACTCAAAACCTAACCCTATCACTTCTCGTGTAGTACAAGGTAGTGTCATTGGACCCCTCCTATTTAAACTATACAAAAATGACATATGCGCTTGCTTCATGCACGGGAAACCATTCATAAAAGCGCTCAGACTCATTAATACACATTATGACATTAAATAAACTCTAAGACTTCGCATAAATACGTGAAAACACAAATACAATATAGAAAAATGTTTACTTAAATATGATATACAATTAAGATAAACATTTATAAATGCATCATATATTAATGTCCTTTTCATGTTCACATACTTTCTCTTTCTGGTATTTTGCTGCTCCTATTCATCTTCTGGTCGAGGTCGAACAACCCTGCACCTAAACTGAAATGAGGATTAATTCCAAACCGTCTATCTCATAACCACTCAAATTCCATGAACGATCCAATTCTACCATTTGAAGACGCTGACGAACATGCTGTAAATGAGTATTCATGATCTGAAATGAAGAAGCAACTGGTTTTCAAACAGTTTTCAACATTTTACTCAACTTACGAATACAGTCCGCCATGCAGACACAAATGGAGCAAATGGAGAATTCTGGAGTCGACCTCGGCACCATTTGATGCAGTAAAACAACCCAACATGACCTTATCTTGTTTTCGCCTCCACGATCAAATTTCTTTCCTGTTATAAAACTACGACAAGACTACTGAAAAAATGGAATAAATATATCACTGATCTCAACATAATACATCAATAATCTTTAAGCCAAGGGTGCTGTTCACAACAAAGTTATATAAGAGAATTGACTTCAAGCTTTATTTTTCCCAGATATTTGTATTACATTCATCTGATGTCTGGGTTTTTTGTTAATGCGAAGACAATATTTCTATATCTCTTTATGTGCTACACAAACAGACTTTATAGCAGACTGTTCCGACTGACTCTGATGTCAGAAAGAACAACCAAACTGTAAATCCATTATACATCAAATTTTGTGTAATTTATATAATATCTTATCCATGCCTGTACAATTGGTATGCTCCTGCATAAACAGGAAGAAATATATATTATTATCTTTGCAGACGATCTAAAAGTAGCTTATACATTCCAACGTGATGACTTAGGGAACTTCGAGAATGTAGTACCGAAGGAATTAGATAAAATGTCTGCTTGGTCGTCCCTATGGAATCTCCAATTTAATCTGAAGAAATGTGGCTGGATCTGCTTCGGTGCACCCTCAATTGACCTGAAATTAACGCTCCAATCTGCTAACCTAACAAGACTCCGAAGTGTCGTTGACCTAGGCTTGAGGTACTCTAGTGACTTGACATTCTCAGAGCAAGTAGCATCACAGACTAGAAAATCGAGGATGCTCTTAGGATGCATACTCAGGAACTTTCACGACAATGAAGCCAAGCTTATTCTGCACAAAACATGTGTCAGACCACTACTAGAATACTGTCCATTTATTATAAGCAGCACTCGCACACGCGACAAGCTAAGGATGGAAAGTATCCAACGATATTTTACCTCAAAACTGCTTGGCTACGATTGCAAGAAAGACTACATCTCACGGTGCATGATCCTAAAACTCGACCCACTTTGGACAAGGCGACTTATTATAAACCTAATATTCTTCTTTAAGGTCCTTCACAAAATATCTTTCTCAGGTAACAGGGACATACAATTCGCACAGGAAAGTTCTTACGATCTGCGTAACCAAACTTGCACAGTGACAACTCATTCTTTTAGGTCAACACTCCGTGAAAACTTCTTCACAGTCATGTATTCTAAAATATGGAATAGCCTACCCCTAGATGTCAGAACTTGCTCTTCGGTTACAAGCTTCAAACGCTCTCTATACAGACTGTTTCACTCTACTGATTATATTAATAAACTATTTACTCCTAGAACGAATCAAGCACTAATCTACTACAGCACCTAAAGGACGCACTTCAACACCCTTAGCAATCTTTAAACTATAAATAAACTAGCAGCATGGATGCATAAAGACATAGTACGGAACATACAGGATTAGTTTACCCTTAGAAATAGGACCTATCCCTCATTGTAACCTTCAAACGCTTGCTATATAAACTGTTTTGTCCAAATGACTATCCCTACCAGAACCCATCACTTATTTCTAAAACGCATCAGTCATTAGAACACTAAAACGCTCAGACTCATTAATACACATTATGACATTAAATAAACTCTAAGACTTCGCATAAATACGTGAAAACAAATACAATATAGAAAAATGTTTACTTAAATATGATATACAATTAAGATAAACATTTATAAATGCATCATATATTAATGTCCTTTTCATGTTCACATACTTTCTCTTTCTGGTATTTTGCTGCTCCTATTCATCTTCTGGTCGAGGTCGAACAACCCTGCACCTAAACTGAAATGAGGATTAATTCCAAAC
Organism: Trichobilharzia regenti; assembly: GCA_944472135.2. NCBI lineage: Eukaryota > Metazoa > Platyhelminthes > Trematoda > Strigeidida > Schistosomatidae > Trichobilharzia > Trichobilharzia regenti. Next base: position 10,112,125 of record OX235270.1, read on the forward strand.
CGTCTATCTCATAACCACTCAAATTCCATGAACGATCCAATTCTACCATTTGAAGACGCTGGCGAACATGCTGTAAATGAGTATTCATGATCTGAAATGAAGAAGCAACTGGTTTTCAAACAGTTTTCAACATTTTACTCAACTTACGAATACAGTCCGCCATGCAGACACAAATGGAGCAAATGGAGAATTCTGGAGTCGACCTCGGCACCATTTGATGCAGTAAAACAACCCAACATGACCTTATCTTGTTTTCGCCTCCACGATCAAATTTCTTTCCTGTTATAAAACTACGACAAGACTACTGAAAAAATGGAATAAATATATCACTGATCTCAACATAATACATCAATAATCTTTAAGCCAAGGGTGCTGTTCACAACAAAGTTATATAAGAGAATTGACTTCAAGCTTTATTTTTCCCAGATATTTGTATTACATTCATCTGATGTCTGGGTTTTTTGTTAATGCGAAGACAATATTTCTATATCTCTTTATGTGCTACACAAACAGACTTTATAGCAGACTGTTCCGACTGACTCTGATGTCAGAAAGAACAACCAAACTGTAAATCCATTATACATCAAATTTTGTGTAATTTATATAATATCTTATCCATGCCTGTACAATTGGTATGCTCCTGCATAAACAGGAAGAAATATATATTAAATTCATAAAGAGCTATAAAATGTTAGGTTTAATGGAATATAATGAGTATCAAGTAAAGGCGTTATTAGAATAAATAAGTGAGACAAGTTTTTGTGAAGTGGTATTTAAAGATCTGACGATGGATAGCAAGTTAATTTATAAGATGCCCCATAAATCTGTGCAGATCCCGCGTGGTCGCATCTCAACAATAGGCTGAGCGAATGGTATATATTTAAAGGTAGAAGCATGGTCTGTCAAGGCGTTCATTATTATCTTTTTCAAGATAAAGATCTAAGCCCTCATAAGAATAAGAAATATCTTGAGCCGTCAAATTGCATATTGCTGTTCCTGCAGAATGGGGTGATTCACCTTAGTGACCACCACCATATCTACTGATCAGTGCTGACAATAAAAACCCTGAAATGTTTATTCTATGATTGTTTAGTGTAGTTCAATCATATCAACTGATCATCTTGGCTATAAATATTTTTAATTACATTTCATAACTTCTTGTATGATTATGGCTGTTTGCGTTCACCAAACATGCACATATCATAGCTTCCACTACCAAATACTGAAATATTTTTCATTATTGATGTTTATCTTCTTTTCTACTATGTATTTGTTTTGCTTTTTTGTTATTTTTGTGTTTGTTGTTTTTGTTGTTGTAGGTTTTTCATATTTATTTTTTGTAATACTCTTTTTAAATGTGCGATGAAATCAGATGCAATTTTGTAGATATGTGCTGGAAATTCCACACCGCACAACTAGTACTGTCTCCGGAACAAAGCAAATTATTAATAACAACAAATCTGAGTGAACCATGATGCGGAGCCCAGTAACATGGTGGTTAAATTACAAAGAAGACTGATAAAAATCAGTCCATCGTGAACAAAAAGCTAAAATAATATGACATAGCATTAAAAACACACATTTTCAAGAAAACCATATAAATTTTACAGCCGTGATAAGCCATGACGAAGACCACACACGCAACACAATATAAATCAGAACTTAACCTTTAACTTGAAAAAGGGTAGTACAACCACGAAGAAAAAATCTCACTCAGTAAACTAGCTTGCAGTTTTCCAGTTGGTCCCATGCTCAGGTAAAGATCAAGGGTTCGGCGTGATTCCAGCAACCACACAGCACAAACCTGCCAGACTGCTGGCAAATCTTCAATATACAGAAAATATATAAAAATACAAACATCCAAATAAAAATCTTATTTCAAGATTTCATCATGAGCCGACATTAGTTAGAGAACCATTGGAAAACCTGGGAGTACTGAGCAGCTGTTTCGTCCTAGTTTTGGACTCTTCAGCAATACTTACCCACCGGGATTCGAAACCATGACCTTCCGGTTACAAGGCGAGGTCGTATACCATTAAGCCACTGGGATCCGATCCAATGGTCCCTGAATTCTAACTTCTGCCAATTCACGACATAGCGCAACCGCTAGCCAATGTCTTCGGCGAGTATTTGTCCTCACACCCGACCCTCTGCACCCTACTGGTCATGACTTCTCACTGGAACCCAGGTAACTACCTACCTGAATAGGGCCAGTCGCCAGTGAGCATCTCATTGGTATTTAAGTGTTGGTTTTTAGGGATTTGGTTGGTTTCAGGATTTCGTCATGAGCTGACATCCCTACAAACCAACACTTAAAAAAATCTTATTCATCGCTCGGATCAAAGAGGTGAAATGACACAGTTGGCAGGTGAAGGCCAGTCTTAGGGAAGTCAGCCGGTCAGTCAATGCATATTCTCTCCATGAAAGCAAGAATAAGAATAGGGCCATGGAATGTCCGTACAATTTACGAGACTGAGAAGGTTGACCAGGTAACCAAAGAGATGCGGGGTTATGGCTTCGAAGCACTGGATATCTACTAGAGCAGATGGAATGGATGTCGATTGTCAGGATTGTCAACTGGAAGGTTAGTGATATACTCGGTCACCAAGACGACAATCTCGAGCACACAGAGGCAGTGAGTGGCTATGACGATGTAACCAGTGGCAGTCAAGGGCCCTAATGCAGTAGGAACCAACCTCCTCATCCAAGATGATGACAACAAGATTCAAGTCAAAAAGAAAGAAGGTCCTAATTATCCGATGCTATGCACCTACAAACAACGCGGAACATGAGAAGAAGGAGAATGTTTGCCGACAACTACAAACGGTAGTGCACGATATCTCGAATGGTGACATCAAAATCCTCATGGGCAATATAAATGGAAGCCAAACTGGGAGAAAGTGATGCAGGATCGAGATGCATGGGTCAAGTGGCCCTCACTCAGTGAAATGAATGAGAACGGTGAATTATTCTCAGACTTCTGCTCTTTCAAACATCTGGTGATCGGAGAGTGTGTACAAACACAAGCACATACACAAAGCCACATTGATTTCGCCTGACGGATATACCACAAACCAGGTGGATTTCATCTCAATGCTGCTCAAGGAAGTGGAGAAGCAGCTAGCCTGCTGGATACAAAGTCGAGAAGGGGAGTAGGCGTGGCCTCACACTATCATCTAGTTCAGGGAACCTTCAAGGTGAAGCTGAAATCCTTGAGAGCAGCTGGATACAGGTCACCGTAATTCAAGTTCAACATCCGGAAACTGAAGACCAAAACTACAAATAATATATTTCTTCCTGTTTATGCAGGAACATACCAGTTGTACAGGCATGGATAAGTTATTATATAAATTACACAATTTGATGTATAATAATAATAGTATATTCTCATTTTGTACATGAGAGACGCCAGTTTACAGGCATCATCAATATGATAAATTACATATACGATTAGCAATCATAATTAATAATAATGTTTTAATAAAATACACATTTTTTCCTACTTGTGTAGGACACACCAAATATACAGGCATGGGTAAGCATTATTTAAATTTCATAAATTCGGTTTATGGTTAAGTTACATGGTTGCTGGCGTTTTTATCTTAGGTCTGTGGGAACAATATGATAACCAGTCATTCAATGGAGCACGTCATGAAATATAGGAATATTGTCTTCGCATTAACAAAAAAACCCAAGTAAGTTTTGGATGGATTAAAAATACTTGGGAAAAAATAAAGCTTGAAGTAATTCCTCAATATAACTTGGGTGTGTACAAATCCGAATCTTATTTTTGATTTGATTTATATCCAAATTGGGTAATAAGGAAGCTATTTTACAGATACGATCAGTTATGTTATAAGTTACAAAAAAAAAAAAAAAAAAAAAAAAAAAAATTTTCCATTGGTATAAGAGTATATTCCACAAATGTAATCCAGGTTGCGTCGTGGAGAAAGTTAATTCGTTATTAACCAGGCAACTGAAAGATACGGGACCAATAATGTTTGCAGATCATTTGTCATTGTAAATGGTCAAATATCCACATTATTCATTCTCATTCAAAAAGTCAAATGGAAGCTGAAATGGTGAGAGAAAAAAGAAGACAAACAACAGCAACGCAAAAGAAAGCAACGGGAGTCCTTAAGGAGTGATTAATAAATATATACATATATATTCTGTTTAGTAACTGTGGTTATTTTGGTACACAAACTAACTAGTCCCGTTATGCTAACTTTTATATTATGTGTAAACTAATATTACTGTCCTGTGTAGAAATGTTAATCATCTAGTTCCAATAATATTAAAATTTATAATTGTAGTTTGTTGTAACTACACGTTTAAAGAACTTAAAATATCTATGTAGGGTGAAAAAGAAGGTGTAAGAGTCAGGCGCAAAAGTGCATTGTCATCTTTGAGCAGTCTGGTGACTGAGGAGATGAACACTGGAAGTGTGTTTGCATCGCGCACATTAGCTGGTAGTCTATTCCAAATGACTGAAAACTTATTTAAGAAGAAGTTGTACCGCACGTAAGTCTGACAGTGCTCCATAGCAGCTAGGTTGTGATGATTTCTAAGATTGTAACTGATGACAGCGGTAGGTTTAGTTATTGGCTCGGAGGAATGCAAGAGAAGATTAGTTAGCTTGTAGTAAAAGATAAGGTTTAGCTTAAGGCGTCTTTTCCAGAGGGGTTCTAATCTTAGTCTTTCGCATCGCTCATGGTATTCCAGACCACTTTCTAAACCAAGAGTTCTTGAGGTAAACTGCCGTTGCACTCCCTCTAATTTAAGCTTGTCATTTTGTCTTAGTCCGCTAAGAATAAACGGGCAGTATTCTAAGATAGGTCGGACACATACTTTGTATAATAAAACCCTAGTTTCACAACAAAAGAAATTGCGTGTTATGCATCCTATCAGCCTTCGCGTTTTACGTCTGGCATAATCAGTCTGTTCAGCGAACGTTAGGTTACTAGAGTATCTAATACCGAGATCTACGACTGAGTTGAGCTTAGCTAGTTTTCGCCCATTTATTTCAAGAGTTAGATCAAGCTTACTGTTGCCGATACAAATCCAGCCGCATTTGTCAATGTTAAAATTTAGACAGGATTCAGCACACCACGTTGCAAGGCTACTTAGTTCAAGATGTATTTTAGTAACCATATCGCTTAATTCATGAGTGTAGCAGGAGTAGACGACTTTGAGGTCGTCAGCATATAGGAATGGTTTGCCTGAGGTGAAGCACTTGCAAATGCTGTTAATGTAGACTGTGAATAAAAGTGGACCTAGGACACTACCTTGCACGACCCCACTTGAGATCTGCCTAGGATGAGACAATACAGATCCAACTTTGGTTATTTGTACCCTGTTGCTTAGAAATGATTTTAACCAGTTCAGTAATGGGTTGCGAATTCCACAAGAGTACAGCTTCTCAAAGAGAATACTGTGAGATACCATGTCAAATGCCCTAGATATATCGAAGTAGAGAACAACGACTAGCTTACGTGCTTCGCGACTACTAGTGATGCAGTTGAAAAAGTCGAAGTGGCAAGTAACGCAGGATCTATTTTTGAGAAATCCGTGTTGAGACCTTGTAACAAGATCTTCCCTAATTAGGTAGTCTGACAATTGATCTTTTACAACTTTCTCCATGATTCGTGAGATAACTGGGGTTATATTTATGGGTCTGTAATTGCGGACGTTTGCCCTATCACCAGATTTGTAATGTGGAATTATGAAGCTAGTTTTCCACTCACTAGGGTAAGTGCCAGTGTCCATAGATATTGAGAAGAATTTAAGAAGTAACAGGGTATATCACACCCACTGTTTTTGAAAATTATCGAAGCGAGGCCATCCGGTCCCGTACTAGTGGAAGGTTTAAGGCTTTTAATTGCTTGTACTATTAACTGATTAGTGAACACAATGCTTTCAAGGGAAGAGATAGTAAGGGGAGCGGTTTCACCAGGCATATGTGTTTCTAAACTAAAGTTTGCAAACCAATCACTGAAGAGTTCACAGATAGTGGCAGGTTCATTGTAGATTACTTTGTCGTGAAGTAAGTATGGGATTTCCCTCGCCGACTGCATTCGTTTTTTAAGAAGTGCCGTTAAGTTATAAACTTTGGAGGTACTTTCAAGTGCCGTTAACTCTTCGTCGAGGTCCTTTTGAGAGCGTAGGCGCTTGATAGATTCAAGAGACTCGTGGATTGAGAGCAATAGTGATATGTCCTTAGTGGAATAGTACTGTTTCTTCAGCTTCCTTAACTTATTACGGTGTGCCCTTGGAATATATTCAGTTCGGTGTCTACTTAATTTCACTATTTTCTTTGGAGCAACTGTATCTAGACAAAGGGTAACATTCCTGTAAAACAGGGTTACTAAGGCCTCCAGGGAGTCAGTGGTAAAATAGTCATCCCATTGACAGAGTCGAATAAGTTCTTGGACTAATCCCCAGTCTGTATATTTGTAACTACGACATATTGTGCTTCCTGAGTCTTGTTTGTTTCCTGTATTTAGTGGTGAGAAAGGCAGAGAGCAGAGTACCATTCTATGGTCACTACTGGAAAATCGATTACCAACATACGTGGATACTGGGATTGTGTCATGACAAAAAACAAGGTCCAACATGTTGTCACCACGAGTAGGTGTCTGGACGTGTTGTTGCCATCCATAACAGTCTATAGTGGCAAGTAATTCGTCGAAGCGTTGGGGGCCGGAACTAGTTAGCCAATTGACTTCTGGAAGATTGAAGTCCCCTGCAATTATTTTGTAATTAGCACTAAACGAGGATGCGTGTGCAAACGATTTAGCTAATAACGCATCAGTTTCTTTTGTTGAGCTTGGTGCTCGATAAACACAGCCTATGAGAAGTTTGTACTTATCTCCATGTAAGACAACCCAGAGTGAGTCAGGTACATTATTCATTGTTTCATCTTCCACCTTACTGACTACAAATGAGTTATGTATATATATGAGACATCCTCCACCACGCTTGCAATCTCTGTTTGCACGGTGTACAGTGTAATCATCGATACCTATATGCACATCAAGTACAGAGGATGAGCACCATGACTCAGTAATCAGAGCTACAGTAGGCTTGGCGACTAATAATAATGTCCTTAGTTCAGATATCTTATTGATTAAGGAACGTGCATTAATTAGCAATATCGTGAATAAGTCACGGGATACTACAAACTGGCTTAAAATGTCACCATAACCTAAATCTATTTGTGCGTCAGCACCGCAAGAATTTATGAATGAAAAGGAGGTCGGACTGGGTGTCTGCACATCGGAGTTGGTGTGCAATGAGGTGGTCCTAGGTGCCATGGGTCGTACCAGTGATTCGGGACACCTGGAAAATTTACCATGTGTTCCTGGATATAAGGGTAGTACAGGTTGGGCCTAGGTTGACGGTTAAAAGGCATAGCATCAAAGGTCTACCCATCCAACTGCTATTCGTCATACCGGTATACACCTTCGGGTTGTTTTTATAACTTAAAGGGAATTGTGAAGGAAGGTGCTTTGGCTGCAAGACTTTAGGAGTCTTGGAGCCTGACTTTCTATAAGGTGGAGCATGCGGAACACCTCCAGATATACTTATGTTTCGAGAGGAGTTTTTCGTAACAAGTGATGGTTTGTTGGCATTCTTACTCTCAGCAGGCTTATTGAATACAAAGTATTCTTCCCCATCATTAGTCTCAACCCTGCGAAATTTGTTCATCGTGGTGAGGTTACTACGTTTGGGGGGAAATTTCTTAGAACAACTTGCAGAAGTTCTAGTCATTTTAACATCTTTCGATGAGGCTTTGTTTACAGGGGTACTGGTATCTAAATCAGTTCCTAGTTCCATTGGCAGGTGTGGTTGTTGTGTAGTTTGCTGAATGCTAGTTTCAGCACTAGGTGTCTGTTGCTGTGCACGATCCTTATTTGGTAAATCAAAGCTAGAGGAGGTGACCAGGTTATTACTACGCATTATTCTGCGCTGACACGGTGTTTTATCCTGAGCTACGGTTATAGACTTATAACTGCTATTCAGTCTTAAGTGATCCTGACATTTAGTAAACTTACTAGCATCAAGGGAATTACTGAATTTAAAAATGATTGGGCAATTAGCCTGGTTAGACTTTTTACGAAGTCGTTTGCATTCACATGGAACACTAGCCATGCCGCAACAAATCAGGATTTTGTGTCTTACAGTTTTCAGGGGCAGAGAATCTGGGACGTTGTAAACTATAGCTTGGTGAGAAGAGGTTATACGCTTCATCACCTCCGTAGCCAAGCAGTCAATCAGATTTTCAGCTTTATTTAGGTTGTCTGGAGATATTTTAGGATGCCTTTCTAAAAGACAGGCTATTGGGTCTAAATTCAAAAGCTTATTTTGAGTTACATCCAGTAAACACTTAACCTGGCCAATATCAGAACGGCTCTCCGTGGTATTTGAGATTGGCAGTGACATACTATCAAACTGATCTAATTTTTTCTGAATTTCACTTACTTGCCTCTGCATATCTTTCAAAAGGAGGTTTAGTTTACAGAACTCAGAGTTCTCTAACAGAACATCTTTCACCTGTATCACAGGAGTGAGATCTGCACTCAAACCATTTTGAGAGCTAGTAGTTGATACTGTATTACCAGGCGGTAATGCAGTTATAACCGAATTTAAGCCACTATCTAAAACAATTGTGTTTCTACGAACACGTTTTTTAGAGATTTGGACCATAATTTCAAGAATTATATGACAATAAGCAGTAAATAAATTTCAGAGCAAACACGTGCAAAAATGTCACCAATTTTGAATTTACCGCCAAGATAATAAAGCTTGAAGTCAATTCTCCTATATAACTTTGTTGTGAACAGCACCCTTGGCTTAAAGATTATTGATGTATTATGTTGAGATCAGTGATATATTTATTCCATTTTTTCAGTAGTCTTGTCGTAGTTTTATAACAGGAAAGAAATTTGATCGTGGAGGCGAAAACAAGATAAGGTCATGTTGGGTTGTTTTACTGCATCAAATGGTGCCGAGGTCGACTCCAGAATTCTCCATTTGCTCCATTTGTGTCTGCATGGCGGACTGTATTCGTAAGTTGAGTAAAATGTTGAAAACTGTTTGAAAACCAGTTGCTTCTTCATTTCAGATCATGAATACTCATTTACAGCATGTTCGCCAGCGTCTTCAAATGGTAGAATTGGATCGTTCCTGGAATTTGAGTGATTATGAGATAAGTGGTTTGGAATTAATCATAGCAGTTAGAATACAGTTAAACATGCAGAGAAATACTTTTGATTCAGCAACCGGTGAATTTTTATTCTTTTCGATCTGGTACCAGAATAACCTCGAACCATTCCATTCAATATGTCGAATAAGGCATGCAGGGGCAGATCATTACCATCGAATGAATCAACTTGATCTGAGATGCAGCTTTCAGCATGTTTTCGTTATATCATAGGTGTCCAGGTTTATTAGCACTGTATAGGCAGTGATTTGGATTATGACGTATTCCGCAGTCTCCGTGTCCATGTGAAGTATACATATGCTTTGTATGGATAACTTTTTCGGCTCCTACCCCCACTGAGTGTTTACAACAGCAGCTGTGGATCTATGTATTTCCTCGCCATTTTGAATAAAACATCGCCGCATTCTTTGATGTCTCATGAATCTGTGCAGAGCCCACGGGGTCGCATCTCAATAATAGGCTGAGATAATGGTACGTGTCTAAAGGCGGAAGCATCACCTATCTAGGCGATCATTGTTATCTTCTTCGAAATAACGATCTAAGCCCTCATAGAAATCTCGAGGCGTCAAATCGCATATTGCCGTCCTGCAGAATGGGTGTACTACCGTTGAAGGAAGAAAGAGGAGACAAGACAAGGAATATCTATCAACGGATACCTGAGAGCTAATCGAGAAGAGAAGGATGGTTAGGGACAAGATGACTGGATGTGAAGATGAGCAACAGAATAAACAGCCAGGTCCAAAGCACTCCGCAATGAATAAAGGGGTGAAGTAGGAGAGTGCTAGGAAAGACAAAATGCAATTCTGCGGCACACTGGCAACTGAAGCGGAACAGGGTGCGGGTAAAAGAGACCGCAGGGCGCTACATCAAATAACCAGGTCTCTATCCGCGAAAAGATCAACCCAGATGATGAAATCAAAAAAGATGCTCATGGGAACCTGATCATCAAAGAAGAAAAACAAACAAAACAATAGGCTGACCACTTTAAAGGACTCCTGAATCGACCGTCACTTGCAACTCGCCCGGAAATACCTCTACTACCAACGACACGCACATAACTTCCTGTCAGTGGACAGCAATCTTCCGGCTGAGGCAGGAATCCTGAATGCGATCAAGTCAATGAAGTCCAGTGGGCATAGCAGCAGGGTCAGACGGAATTCCCCCTCCCAAAGCACTGAAAATGGACCTGGAGACTGTGACAGATGTTTTCGCGTCGTTATCACAAAACGTTTGAAAGGAAGGAAAGGTACCTACGGACTGGAAGAAAGGCTACTTCGTCAGGCTGCGAAAGAAGGGCGACTTAGGCCTGTGCAAGAACTGACTGGTGTGGAATACTGCTCTTGCCCACGTCAAGTGAAATACTAAGTCGCATCATCTTGGAGAGAATAAGGGGTGCACCGAATACAGAACAAGCTGGATACAGGAGAGGCGAATCATGTGCCAATCAAGCTGCAACCCTACGTATCATCAACGAACAAAACGTGGAATGGCAGTCAAACCTCTACCTCAGCCTCATCGACTTCAAAAACCTTCGGCAGCGTTGACCGAGAATTTATTTGGAAACTTGCTCAGCACTACGGCGCGCAGTACTCAGGTCTCTATTAACCTCACTCAATAGCTGGCTATATGACAATTGAACGTGTCAGCTGATGCACAGTGGAGAACTCAGAGAGGCGTTCAAAGTGAATACAGGTGCATGACGAGACTATCCATTATGACCAACGATAATATCCTTAATTGTGGCGGGCTGAACTGCATTATGCGTCGGGCTGTACATGGGAGTGGGGAGACAGGAAGATCTGGATCTCGCAGATTATATATGTCTAGTGTCATACAAACTCGAGGATGTACAAGCGAAAACCAACAAAATGACTGAAGAGGCAGCGAGGACATGACTCCAGGTCAACGTGGAGAAGATGGAAATGGAGGTGGTGAAGATAACCAGCGAACCACAACAACAGCAACAACCAGCACCAATCATCATCAACGGGAGAGATTTAACAGAGGTTACCTCCTTAGCTTGACTTGCTAGGAAGCGCCTTTTCAAATACAAGCAGTCAGAACTGACGAAGATGTCAGAGTCAGCCAGTCAGAATCGGAAAGGCAAGATACGCCTTCATCAACCTGAAGCCAGTATGGAAATCTTCTGCACTGACTCAGCATGAAAAACAAGGTTCGGATTACCAACACCAATTTCAAGTTGATCCTTCTATATGGGTCATAAACTTGGCCAGCGTGTCACGAAAAGGATTTCCAGCAGGATGCTTCTGACTTTCATCAATGGCTGTCTTCGCTGGCTCCACACTGAAGATAAATCTCCAAGATAGGAAATGTAACAGAAACTCTAGCTGTCAGCCAACTCTCAGAAACTGTCAATGTCCAGCTCTTACTACGCTGGACCTCACGCTGTCCCTTGAAGACTTTCAGAAACAACTTCTTATAACCAACGCGAAAAAGCAGAACACAGATTTGAGACTCGAGAATCCTTTATTCTAACGCCAATATGTAACCAACAATAAGGTAATTATACACAAGGTCTAAGAATAAATGTTATAAAAATAAATCACGATAATACATCTGATAGTTTTCTGTCTTCCACCGAACAGCGAACGATGGAACGATGACTGCACTATCGATGACTCCCGCCAAAATATAGAGTTGGGTTTGAGCAAGCAACCATGAATTGACCGTTCAACTTTCGACTACATTGACACTCACAATGTACAATCCAACCGGAAGCCCATTGCTCAGCAGTGTGCAAGGGATAATGGAGGTGGATCAGGCGTACACTGAGGAAACCGTCAAATGACCCGTGCGTCACTCCATCGAGTGAAGCCTGAATGCAAAGCCACGAGTGGGTCGTCGTTTCGAAGGTGACATAAGGGAGATCGTGTGAGGAAGAGAAGAGGGGTTGTGGGCTGTTGTGGTCCAAGCTGAAGAGGCCGCAAGAAGATAGAGGAACGTGGAGATGTGTTGTTGAGGCCCCATGCTCCACTGGGAACCCAAGGGAATAATATTCAGAACAGCTTAGCATAAATGTCAAATGGTATACCCTTCACTCAGGTCACCGTCAAGGTTGAGCGCCGACGGAAATTAGTTTCCTTTTCTGCTGATATTTTAATTAGTATAATATATTTCACTCTATATACTCGAGGGACGCCAGTTTGCAGGCATCATCAATACGGTAAGTACTATATACTTGGAGTAAGCATACTCACATTTTTCACTAACACATGATAGGCATATGGAAGGATAAATAATGGAATAATACCAGTAGGCACGCTTTACATAGGTGAAAACAATTTACATACTACAATCTTAGGTACCATTATTGTTTGACTCTGTCGAAAACCTGCTTAACAACTGCTGCATGTGTTACATGTAGTTGGTATGTATGATACATATGTTCATGTCTGTAAAAATGGCTGGTTTCTGTTTCAGACATAAAATTATTATTATTATATTGAACTACTCGGACGACGACATTTTTAGATTCAAGGTCATGATGGGTTTCTGCATCACTGGATATATGTGTTCGTGAATTCGTTTGCCATGGGAATTCTAAGGGTGTTTTCGGCGTCTTGCATTGACAATGTAGTTGAAGATTGAATGATCAATTCATGGTTTTTTACTCAAACCCAACTCTATATTTTGGCAGGAGTCATCAATAGTGCAGTCATCGTTCCATCGCTCGCTGTTCGTTGGAAGACGGAGAAAAGCTTTCAGAATTATTATTGTGATTTATTGTTATGGCATTTATTCCTAGACTTTGTGTACGATAACCTTACGGTTGGCTCTGTATTGGTGCAAGAATAGAGGGTTCTTGAGTCACCAATTTATGTTCTGGTTTTTAGTGTTGTTTATTGCGCATAGTTCCTGAAAGTCTTCTAAGGACAGCGTGAGGTCCAGTGTAGTTAGACCCGGACATTTGACAGCTTATGATAATTCTCCTTGAATTATTCTTCGTATTTGTTGGCTATTTGTCTTTCCTCGTGTCTGCAATTTTTCTTTGTACGAGTGTTATTTGGAACTTTCCTGGATCGTTTGATCAAGTTCAATAATGCTTAGACCGAAGAAAGGGGCGTTGATAAGGGAGATAGGATAGCGGCACAAATGGCTTATGGAGAGGCTGAGTACTTCAAGGTCACTTATGCAAGCTGTGATTGGTAGATTCTCCTTGGCGTAAACGTTGCGGCTAATACGTGCCTTACGTTACTGAAGCGGGCTTTGGAATAGCAATAATAAAAGCGGATAGACATTATATTTTCTAGCCTAAGGGACCAAGCTAACATGCTTATAAATTTCACAGATATGAGAAGCATTAGATCCACTTACAAGGACAATATTACTGAGTAACTTAATCAAAGAAGTACAAAGTTTGAAGATTTTATCTCTTTTAGTTAATTGTAACGGATGGATAAGAGTCACGTGTATAATATTTGCTCTTTATAGAAGAGAAAATGTGACAGGTGGTTTGGAAGTTACACAATTCCTGAAATATATCGTGGAATATATGGACGAGTAATCTATAGAATTTCACCAACTCTGTGGTTGTTCCTTGCTTTGTTCACATATTCAGTGTGGCTAAGATTAGGAATTGTTCACCAGAGGTAAGATTAATTTACCTGATATGTACACATCCTCAGATTTTTCTCTATATGGCTGAAGGCATTCGAAGGAATACAATCTCAATCTCTGCTTGCAAGCAGAGATCTGCGAACGGATCTGGTGGTGACGAAAACTGCTAAGACTGGTTCAACACCACTAACAACGGAGGCAAACTGATACAGATGTTGTGGATAGAGTGTTTGGTGGACTATGTGATGACTATGATGCAGCTATAAAAAAGCTCTACAACTGTGATTTTTTCACTGGATTGTTATTAACTCTCTTTAGTGTAGATATGTACTCTTTCATTCTGAGCCATTTTTAACTCGATTGATTATTTTTTCCTTACAAATATATGCAATTATGTCGACTAACTTTGTCTCTTTCACTTATCATTTTGAGGACATTGCAGAGTTAACGAGAATATGGTAGGCAACGTATTAATACTTATGTGAAATGCGTCAGTCTTAAAATATTACTCTTTCCTCAATGCATCATTAAGCCTTGCGTAAAGCGTTTCAGTTGCGTATAATATTGGTGTTCGCGATTGTTAAGAAAGTAGCCGTCAAACATGTGCAATAACGAAACATAACCTGGCAAATATAGGTTGTCAGCAAAGACTCATAAACCGTTAATGCCCAGCTCTCGCTACGCTCGGGCCCACGCTGTTCTTAGAAGATTTCTCAGAAACGCTTAGTTATAACGGACGCAAAAACCAAAACACCGATCTGCCGTTTGATATTTGTTTATTGTTACACCAACATATAAAAGGAATAAGCGAACTAAGCAAACTAAGGTCTGAAAACAAATATTACAATAATAAATCTCTGTATTACTTCTGACGATGTTTCAATCTTCTTTCTGAACAGCGACCGATGAGACGATGACTGTCGTATTGATGCTTCCGCGAAAATTGGGGAAGTTGATTTTGAGCAAACAACCAAGAATTGATCGTTCAATCTTCAACTACATTGACACTCCCCGGCAAAAAAGGGATCCAACCCTTTTTTCCTTCACGATCAATGCACGTTGACTTGGATGCCATTGCGAGAACCTGGGTCACACGGACAGAGCTGAAATGGAAAACAAACAGAAAAGCCAACACACCACAAGCATACCCACAGCACAATCTCACACATCGCTGACGACCTGCGCCTCCAGACAGACACCTCCTCTTGACATCTTGCAACACAATCGCCACTTACTAGAATGACTCTTGCAGAATGCAACGTGACCATGGCAGCACCTCATGATACTCTTCAAGCATCCCCTTTTCTATTCACTATCAATTATCACTGAAATCGCTTGTCACTCATTCTGCCTCAGTTCTAGTAGCGGTGACGCATGCAAGCCTCAGTCGTTTACACTCTTTCTCCCCGGCGTGTCGGACCGCAGCTAACAATTATCTCCGTGTGCATTTCATTCTCAGCAATAGCCTAGCCTCCCCGGCGTATACGACCCATCTGCTGTCCTTAACATCAATCAATTCATTCACGGATGTAGAAGAGTGGCCACAACTTCAGAAGTAATCACGACGAAAACTTTAACAAAATTATGCAATAACAACAAGGTACGAAAACAACGAGTAAACACAATGAATTCAAATAACACCAATTGATATGACACACCGCACGTATATACAAATAGTACAAACAACCTCGCCGATCATGTCTTGGTGGAATTCCTTCGAAGAATTACAGGACTTACACCAGTACGCCTGCAATCCTTCTCAGGTTGACGATTGTAATTTGTGTAATGTCCGGACACAAACAAGATTAACCAACAATTACATCAATTGGAACTCACACAACTATTTAACACAAACATATGTACAATCACTACATCAAATGTTGTGGATTCTGACACGACAAACTACCCTTGAAGAACCGTAGGACTTACAGCAGTACGCCTACATTCCTTCTCAGGTTGATGATCCAAGTGGAAGTCATCCGGACACAAACAGAATTACCAACAGCTAGATGACAGATGATATCAATTCAGTATATACAATATGAACATATGTACAAAATCACACACCAAGCACACTCGACTGATCATTGATGCGCTACGCTTTGAAGAATTGTAGGACTTACAGCAGTACGCCTACAACCCTTCTCAGGTTGACGCTCTAGGTTGGAAAATCGTCGCAGAGTTCATTTGCTAACTTCCTTCTATCAGCTATATCCTCAAATCTGAACGGCAACACGCCCATGTCATTGTATCGTAGAATATAGATGACCAACAAACACACGACATATCTCATCAACCAAGTATAGAAACAGAGTAATTTACACCAAAGATAATAACATTCAAATAGTAACTTGAAACTAGAAATGCCTTTATTCGTGCAAGTCAATTTAACAATAACTCTCTCCTTTACACTTGGCTTATCCACACTAAACTGACCATTGATATACGTCCTTTCAAACGAACTGATACTACCATAGTCATTGCACAAGATACTTGAGTTGATGGGCATCTGTTTCATTGTGGATGAAAACACCAACGACGACTGAGTGACACAAAGTGATGAAGTTAGCGGTGGATCAGAAGCTGTTCTTTTTCGGCTTTCAGATAGTTGTCCAACTGCAAGATTACCACCACTGCTGTCTTTCACTACTAGTTCGGGTTTAGCACTATCATCTGATGATAGGTGGGCTACATGCTGATCAATTACACTGACGGTCTCACAAGTATGTATGCCTTCTGCAACTGCATTTATTTCTACTTCACGTTGTAGTTGTACAGAACCTTTATTTAACTTAGCAGTAGTAGGCATATCCCTCATCTCATCATGATCAACCAAAGACAAATGTGCACTATCATGATCATTACCACAAATATTCAATTTACCGTCAACTTCATCATTTTCAAACTCTTTAGTAACAGAAGTAGACAATTTTGGTTCCTCCTCACAAATCATTAAAGGTTTTACATCTTCACTCTGACTAGTTATACTTTGTAAACTTTTGGAGTCAGAACTCCACTCTGAAGCAGTAACTCTATTCTGTGACACTCTATTCAGCAACGGCTTACCAGTTGCAACTACAGACTTCTTGACCGCACCGTTATCGTCACACAATTCGGAGTCAGGTCTGGAGTTTACATTTAGCTTATCACTGAACTTGCTCACTGGTTCACAGCTCACCTTTGTATGCACCTCTTGCAAACGAGTACAACACAACCGTGTTTGTCTTGCATCTTGCAACTTATCTGTTGAGGATGTACTACGAAACCTGTTACACTCACTAGGTCTATATGCATTACTAGACATCATCGAGCCTTCTCGATATCCGCCTCTCTGAGGCCTATTCGTCATCAATGAGTGCGTTTTACCCTCAGACTGCTCTATTCTATGGGTGATATCTAACAGACTGGAAAACTTGCTCATAGATTGATTGACACTATCTTTTACCAGTTTCAGGATATCATCAAATTTTGGCTCGATACCCTCATCCTCCATACGGGAGCTTGTCTTCACCCACTTCCTTTGCAGTCGAGTAGGTAGACGTCTTGCTATTACTTCTAGTATAAAACTCGAGTTGAGGTCACTCACGCGATTCATCGAAATCATTCCATTCTTGTAAATTAGCAAATTATCTAAAAACTCAGTGAGTGCCTGGGAGTCATCCTGCAACTGACCACAATTACCCTCAACAGCCTCGAATAATTTCCCTGCAATCATCGAGGGTCTTCCAAACCTTTGACGTAATATGCTCATAGCCTCATCGTAGCCCTCCTTTGGCTTCATAAACTTACAACACTGTATAGCTCTTGCAGCATCTCCAGTGCAATATCTCATCAAATACATCAATTTCAATTCATCATTTAATAAAAAACCACTCAACATGATCTCAAACTCCTTTACAAATTGTAAATAATCAGCCGGGTTTCCATCAAAACATCGTGGTTCAAATTTAGGGAGTTTGATGTTCCTATTATCCCTGAACGGCGAAACAGTAACATCAACCATGTCATGTTTAACATCAGGCACATCGTTACAATTAACAGACAAGTCACCATGACTTACTTTCCTGTTTGCATCCAAGACACTCTGTCCCTTCTTTGACCCAGGCATTGTTGAACTTGACCCAATTCCAAAATCGTTCCAGATATTGCTAGTTCAAAGAGGACTTGACCGGCACCAGGAAAAATGAACGGCGACTATCCAAACTTTCACCAACTGTTTCAATCCGCCAGATCTGTTTCCATCGTCAGAAACTGTCAGCAAAGTCTCATAAACCGTTAATGCCCAGCTCTCGCTACGCTCGGGCCCACGCTGTTCTTAGAAGATTTCTCAGAAACGCTTAGTTATAACGGACGCAAAAACCAAAACACCGATCTGCCGTTTGATATTTGTTTATTGTTACACCAACATATAAAAGGAATAAGCGAACTAAGCAAACTAAGGTCTGAAAACAAATATTACAATAATAAATCTCTGTATTACTTCTGACGATGTTTCAATCTTCTTTCTGAACAGCGACCGATGAGACGATGACTGTCGTATTGATGCTTCCGCGAAAATTGGGGAAGTTGATTTTGAGCAAACAACCAAGAATTGATCGTTCAAACATCAACTCCATTGACATAGGTTCTATACGTACATGACTTGTAGTGGTAGTCTAGGCACTTCATGCGCACTATGCAACGTATATCCTATTTATCACAAATAGTCTGCTATTCTTATGTTGCGTTGAACACCACTACCTCAAAGGAAATAATTGCGTAATAAAGAGATAACTACATTACTCTTCTTGTGCTATCATTTCGTATCAATAGGCTCTTACATGATCACATTAACACTCAGACTCGTGCATTAGCTGAATACGTCACTAAATTTGATTGATTACTTTGTTATCGTAAAATACTGTAACGCATTAGATAGGCTTTTGTTGTGCATATCGCCTGCTTAAGGTTTACTAGCGAAAGCGATAACAGTACCCCCATCGTGTCTAAATTCAACCAGGTGTAAATATGGCACTTTACCAATATTATGTCTTCGACGCTAGCATCACTTTGCAACTTGACAAACAGTAAGTATTATTAGAGTACGAATAAGGTGCAAAATTTTTAAAACAATGTTTATTTCGACAAATACATTCATAATATCACAAATATTTCATCAATTACACAAATATTATTCTTTTTAACCCCACTGGAATGTATAAATGTATTGAGTGATTGCGGGATTAAAGACCGTAACCTGGAAATTAAAAATGACAAAAATTCAGTCAGGAAATGATGGGCGAAATAAATTACTTGAAACACAGTACCTACCAGTTAAATGACTGTTTATTCACCGTTATCTGACGAAATTACCAACTCAGTTTCCTTTATTACTGTGAAATTTTGTAAACATAATGAAATCATAATTACCTAGATATTTAACTCTCTCCTAATCATTTACGTAAAATACACTGAAACAATTAGAGTTATTTTGCATTTTATATCATAATTGACATTTTTCAACAAATTCTGACATTACTTATGCACCTCAGTATGTCAATTCCTTAAAAAGAGAGCATTTTGTAAACACATTAAGAAAGACCACTTTTCCCACTTTTTGCACGTTTTTTCGTTAAAATACGATTTTTAAAGAGCACTTCTGTCGAAAAAACTAGTAAAAACAACGTGGAATAGCCCAAACACAACGCCACGATAACGCCTTAAAACTGCAGCAATCAGCTGATTTGTGCCTCTATCGTATCCCTTGATAAGGCATATCCCCTGTTTGAAGTGGCGCCTTTGGCTTGACCTTGACGGCGTTTGCGCGGTTTCGTTGATTCGAGTTGTGGCTAGTCGTCCGGCAATGGAAAAAGGCACACACGGGTTGTTGTTAGGTGTTATCGCGCAGTTGTGTTTTGGTAGTTCTACGTTGTTTTGAGGTGTTTTTCAACGGAAAAACATTTTCAAAGCCATATTTTAACAGGAAAGGCTATAAAAATGATGGATAATGCACGGTTTTCAGCAGTTTGGATGAACACGTATTTTTCATGAAATTTCTGCGTATCTTTGTATATGGGATGTAAAAATTTGGCTTAAATTGTTGATTTCGTTTAAAAAACCGAGAAAAATACGTAAATGATTTATTTTTTGCGAAATTCTGATTTGATGTATTGAATGTCTGATTTCTGAAAATTTAGTAACAGTAAGAAAAGATTTCACCTGTAAAGGAGTGTTACATGAATTATTCGCAACATAACACTGTGGAAAGCTTTGATTTACCAAATAAGGATCGTGCACAGCAACAGACACCTAGTGCTGAAACTAGCATTCAGCAAACTACACAACAACCACACCTGCCAATGGAACTAGGAACTGATTTAGATACCAGTACCCCTGTAAACAAAGCCTCATCGAAAGATGTTAAAATGACTAGAACTTCTGCAAGTTGTTCTAAGAAATTTCCCCCCAAACGTAGTAACCTCACCACGATGAACAAATTTCGCAGGGTTGAGACTAATGATGGGGAAGAATACTTTGTATTCAATAAGCCTGCTGAGAGTAAGAATGCCAACAAACCATCACTTGTTACGAAAAACTCCTCTCGAAACATAAGTATATCTGGAGGTGTTCCGCATGCTCCACCTTATAGAAAGTCAGGCTCCAAGACTCCTAAAGTCTTGCAGCCAAAGCACCTTCCTTCACAATTCCCTTTAAGTTATAAAAACAACCCGAAGGTGTATACCGGTATGACGAATAGCAGTTGGATGGGTAGACCTTTGATGCTATGCCTTTTAACCGTCAACCTAGGCCCAACCTGTACTACCCTTATATCCAGGAACACATGGTAAATTTTCCAGGTGTCCCGAATCACTGGTACGACCCATGGCACCTAGGACCACCTCATTGCACACCAACTCCGATGTGCAGACACCCAGTCCGACCTCCTTTTCATTCATAAATTCTTGCGGTGCTGACGCACAAATAGATTTAGGTTATGGTGACATTTTAAGCCAGTTTGTAGTATCCCGTGACTTATTCACGATATTGCTAATTAATGCACGTTCCTTAATCAATAAGATATCTGAACTAAGGACATTATTATTAGTCGCCAAGCCTACTGTAGCTCTGATTACTGAGTCATGGTGCTCATCCTCAGTACTTGATGTGCATATAGGTATCGATGATTACACTGTACACCGTGCAAACAGAGATTGCAAGCGTGGTGGAGGATGTCTCATATATATACATAACTCATTTGTAGTCAGTAAGGTGGAAGATGAAACAATGAATAATGTACCTGACTCACTCTGGGTTGTCTTACATGGAGATAAGTACAAACTTCTCATAGGCTGTGTTTATCGAGCACCAAGCTCAACAAAAGAAACTGATGCGTTATTAGCTAAATCGTTTGCACATGCATCCTCGTTTAGTGCTAATTACAAAATAATTGCAGGGGACTTCAATCTTCCAGAAGTCAATTGGCTAACTAGTTCCGGCCCCCAACGCTTCGACGAATTACTTGCCACTATAGACTGTTATGGATGGCAACAACACGTCCAGACACCTACTCGTGGTGACAACATGTTGGACCTTGTTTTTTGTCATGACACAATCCCAGTATCCACGTATGTTGGTAATCGATTTTCCAGTAGTGACCATAGAATGGTACTCTGCTCTCTGCCTTTCTCACCACTAAATACAGGAAACAAACAAGACTCAGGAAGCACAATATGTCGTAGTTACAAATATACAGACTGGGGATTAGTCCAAGAACTTATTCGACTCTGTCAATGGGATGACTATTTTACCACTGACTCCCTGGAGGCCTTAGTAACCCTGTTTTACAGGAATGTTACCCTTTGTCTAGATACAGTTGCCCCAAAGAAAATAGTGAAATTAAGTAGACACCGAACTGAATATATTCCAAGGGCACACCGTAATAAGTTAAGGAAGCTGAAGAAACAGTACTATTCCACTAAGGACATATCACTATTGCTCTCAATCCACGAGTCTCTTGAATCTATCAAGCGCCTACGCTCTCAAAAGGACCTCGACGAAGAGTTAACGGCACTTGAAAGTACCTCCAAAGTTTATAACTTAACGGCACTTCTTAAAAAACGAATGCAGTCGGCGAGGGAAATCCCATACTTACTTCACGACAAAGTAATCTACAATGAACCTGCCACTATCTGTGAACTCTTCAGTGATTGGTTTGCAAACTTTAGTTTAGAAACACATATGCCTGGTGAAACCGCTCCCCTTACTATCTCTTCCCTTGAAAGCATTGTGTTCACTAATCAGTTAATAGTACAAGCAATTAAAAGCCTTAAACCTTCCACTAGTACGGGACCGGATGGCCTCGCTTCGATAATTTTCAAAAACAGTGGGTGTGATATACCCTTGTTACTTCTTAAATTCTTCTCAATATCTATGGACACTGGCACTTACCCTAGTGAGTGGAAAACTAGCTTCATAATTCCACATTACAAATCTGGTGATAGGGCAAACGTCCGCAATTACAGACCCATAAATATAACCCCAGTTATCTCACGAATCATGGAGAAAGTTGTAAAAGATCAATTGTCAGACTACCTAATTAGGGAAGATCTTGTTACAAGGTCTCAACACGGATTTCTCAAAAATAGATCCTGCGTTACTTGCCACTTCGACTTTTTCAACTGCATCACTAGTAGTCGCGAAGCACGTAAGCTAGTCGTTGTTCTCTACTTCGATATATCTAGGGCATTTGACATGGTATCTCACAGTATTCTCTTTGAGAAGCTGTACTCTTGTGGAATTCGCAACCCATTACTGAACTGGTTAAAATCATTTCTAAGCAACAGGGTACAAATAACCAAAGTTGGATCTGTATTGTCTCATCCTAGGCAGATCTCAAGTGGGGTCGTGCAAGGTAGTGTCCTAGGTCCACTTTTATTCACAGTCTACATTAACAGCATTTGCAAGTGCTTCACCTCAGGTAAACCATTCCTATATGCTGACGACCTCAAAGTCGTCTACTCCTGCTACACTCATGAATTAAGCGATATGGTTACTAAAATACATCTTGAACTAAGTAGCCTTGCAACGTGGTGTGCTGAATCCTGTCTAAATTTTAACATTGACAAATGCGGCTGGATTTGTATCGGCAACAGTAAGCTTGATCTAACTCTTGAAATAAATGGGCGAAAACTAGCTAAGCTCAACTCAGTCGTAGATCTCGGTATTAGATACTCTAGTAACCTAACGTTCGCTGAACAGACTGATTATGCCAGACGTAAAACGCGAAGGCTGATAGGATGCATAACACGCAATTTCTTTTGTTGTGAAACTAGGGTTTTATTATACAAAGTATGTGTCCGACCTATCTTAGAATACTGCCCGTTTATTCTTAGCGGACTAAGACAAAATGACAAGCTTAAATTAGAGGGAGTGCAACGGCAGTTTACCTCAAGAACTCTTGGTTTAGAAAGTGGTCTGGAATACCATGAGCGATGCGAAAGACTAAGATTAGAACCCCTCTGGAAAAGACGCCTTAAGCTAAACCTTATCTTTTACTATAAGCTAACTAATCTTCTCTTGCATTCCTCCGAGCCAATAACTAAACCTACCGCTGTCATCAGTTACAATCTTAGAAATCATCACAACCTAGCTGCTATGGAGCACTGTCAGACTTACGTGCGGTACAACTTCTTCTTAAATAAGTTTTCAGTCATTTGGAATAGACTACCAGCTAATGTGCGCGATGCAAACACACTTCCAGTGTTCATCTCCTCAGTCACCAGACTGCTCAAAGATGACAATGCACTTTTGCGCCTGACTCTTACACCTTCTTTTTCACCCTACATAGATATTTTAAGTTCTTTAAACGTGTAGTTACAACAAACTACAATTATAAATTTTAATATTATTGGAACTAGATGATTAACATTTCTACACAGGACAGTAATATTAGTTTACACATAATATAAAAGTTAGCATAACGGGACTAGTTAGTTTGTGTACCAAAATAACCACAGTTACTAAACAGAATATATATGTATATATTTATTAATCACTCCTTAAGGACTCCCGTTGCTTTCTTTTGCGTTGCTGTTGTTTGTCTTCTTTTTTCTCTCACCATTTCAGCTTCCATTTGACTTTTTGAATGAGAATGAATAATGTGGATATTTGACCATTTACAATGACAAATGATCTGCAAACATTATTGGTCCCGTATCTTTCAGTTGCCTGGTTAATAACGAATTAACTTTCTCCACGACGCAACCTGGATTACATTTGTGGAATATACTCTTATACCAATGGAAAAGTATAAACAAAAAAAAAAAAAAAAAAAAAAAAACTTATAACATAACTGATCGTATCTGTAAAATAGCTTCCTTATTACCCAATTTGGATATAAATCAAATCAAAAATAAGATTCGGATTTGTACACACCCAAGTTATATTGAGGAATTACTTCAAGCTTTATTTTTTCCCAAGTATTTTTAATCCATCCAAAACATACTTGGGTTTTTTTGTTAATGCGAAGACAATATTCCTATATTTCATCACGTACTCCATTGAATGACTGGTTATCATATTGTTCCCACAGACCTAAGATAAAAACGCCAGCAACCATGTAACTTAACCATAAACCGAATTTATGAAATTTAAATAATGCTTACCCATGCCTGTATATTTGGTGTGTCCTACACAAGTAGGAAAAAATGTGTATTTTATTAAAACATTATTATTAATTATGATTGCTAATCGTATATGTAATTTATCATATTGATGATGCCTGTAAACTGGCGTCTCTCATGTACAAAATGAGAATATACTATTATTATTATACATCAAATTGTGTAATTTATATAATAACTTATCCATGCCTGTACAACTGGTATGTTCCTGCATAAACAGGAAGAAATATATTATTTGTAGTTTTGGTCTTCAGTTTCCGGATGTTGAACTTGAATTACGGTGACCTGTATCCAGCTGCTCTCAAGGATTTCAGCTTCACCTTGAAGGTTCCCTGAACTAGATGATAGTGTGAGGCCACGCCTACTCCCCTTCTCGACTTTGTATCCAGCAGGCTAGCTGCTTCTCCACTTCCTTGAGCAGCATTGAGATGAAATCCACCTGGTTTGTGGTATATCCGTCAGGCGAAATCAATGTGGCTTTGTGTATGTGCTTGTGTTTGTACACACTCTCCGATCACCAGATGTTTGAAAGAGCAGAAGTCTGAGAATAATTCACCGTTCTCATTCATTTCACTGAGTGAGGGCCACTTGACCCATGCATCTCGATCCTGCATCACTTTCTCCCAGTTTGGCTTCCATTTATATTGCCCACGAGGATTTTGATGTCACCATTCGAGATATCGTGCACTACCGTTTGTAGTTGTCGGCAAACATTCTCCTTCTTCTCATGTTCCGCGTTGTTTGTAGGTGCATAGCATCGGATAATTAGGACCTTCTTTCTTTTTGACTTGAATCTTGTTGTCATCATCTTGGATGAGGAGGTTGGTTCCTACTGCATTAGGGCCCTTGACTGCCACTGGTTACATCGTCATAGCCACTCACTGCCTCTGTGTGCTCGAGATTGTCGTCTTGGTGACCGAGTATATCACTAACCTTCCAGTTGACAATCCTGACAATCGACATCCATTCCATCTGCTCTAGTAGATATCCAGTGCTTCGAAGCCATAACCCCGCATCTCTTTGGTTACCTGGTCAACCTTCTCAGTCTCGTAAATTGTACGGACATTCCATGGCCCTATTCTTATTCTTGCTTTCATGGAGAGAATATGCATTGACTGACCGGCTGACTTCCCTAAGACTGGCCTTCACCTGCCAACTGTGTCATTTCACCTCTTTGATCCGAGCGATGAATAAGATTTTTTTAAGTGTTGGTTTGTAGGGATGTCAGCTCATGACGAAATCCTGAAACCAACCAAATCCCTAAAAACCAACACTTAAATACCAATGAGATGCTCACTGGCGACTGGCCCTATTCAGGTAGGTAGTTACCTGGGTTCCAGTGAGAAGTCATGACCAGTAGGGTGCAGAGGGTCGGGTGTGAGGACAAATACTCGCCGAAGACATTGGCTAGCGGTTGCGCTATGTCGTGAATTGTCAGAAGTTAGAATTCAGGGACCATTGGATCGGATCCCAGTGGCTTAATGGTATACGACCTCGCCTTGTAACCGGAAGGTCATGGTTTCGAATCCCGGTGGGTAAGTATTGCTGAAGAGTCCAAAACTAGGACGAAACAGCTGCTCAGTACTCCCAGGTTTTCCAATGGTTCTCTAACTAATGTCGGCTCATGATGAAATCTTGAAATAAGATTTTTATTTGGATGTTTGTATTTTTATATATTTTCTGTATATTGAAGATTTGCCAGCAGTCTGGCAGGTTTGTGCTGTGTGGTTGCTGGAATCACGCCGAACCCTTGATCTTTACCTGAGCATGGGACCAACTGGAAAACTGCAAGCTAGTTTACTGAGTGAGATTTTTTCTTCGTGGTTGTACTACCCTTTTTCAAGTTAAAGGTTAAGTTCTGATTTATATTGTGTTGCGTGTGTGGTCTTCGTCATGGCTTATCACGGCTGTAAAATTTATATGGTTTTCTTGAAAATGTGTGTTTTTAATGCTATGTCATATTATTTTAGCTTTTTGTTCACGATGGACTGATTTTTATCAGTCTTCTTTGTAATTTAACCACCATGTTACTGGGCTCCGCATCATGGTTCACTCAGATTTGTTGTTATTAATAATTTGCTTTGTTCCGGAGACAGTACTAGTTGTGCGGTGTGGAATTTCCAGCACATATCTACAAAATTGCATCTGATTTCATCGCACATTTAAAAAGAGTATTACAAAAAATAAATATGAAAAACCTACAACAACAAAAACAACAAACACAAAAATAACAAAAAAGCAAAACAAATACATAGTAGAAAAGAAGATAAACATCAATAATGAAAAATATTTCAGTATTTGGTAGTGGAAGCTATGATATGTGCATGTTTGGTGAACGCAAACAGCCATAATCATACAAGAAGTTATGAAATGTAATTAAAAATATTTATAGCCAAGATGATCAGTTGATATGATTGAACTACACTAAACAATCATAGAATAAACATTTCAGGGTTTTTATTGTCAGCACTGATCAGTAGATATGGTGGTGGTCACTAAGGTGAATCACCCCATTCTGCAGGAACAGCAATATGCAATTTGACGGCTCAAGATATTTCTTATTCTTATGAGGGCTTAGATCTTTATCTTGAAAAAGATAATAATGAACGCCTTGACAGACCATGCTTCTACCTTTAAATATATACCATTCGCTCAGCCTATTGTTGAGATGCGACCACGCGGGATCTGCACAGATTTATGGGGCATCTTATAAATTAACTTGCTATCCATCGTCAGATCTTTAAATACCACTTCACAAAATCTTGTCTCACTTATTTTTCTAATAACGCCTTTACTTGATACTCATTATATTCCATTAAACCTAACATTTTATAGCTCTTTATGAATTTAATATATATTTCTTCCTGTTTATGCAGGAACCTACCAATTGTTCAGGCATGGATAAGTTATTATATAAATTACACAAAATTTGATGTATAATGGATTTACAGTCTGGTTGTTCTTTCTGACATCAAAGTCAGTCGGAACAGTCTGCTATAAAGTCTGTTTGTGTAGCACATAAAGAGATATAGAAATATTGTCTTCGCATTAACAAAAAACCCAGACATCAGATGAATGTAATACAAATATCTGGGAAAAATAAAGCTTGAAGTCAATTCTCTTATATAACTTTGTTGTGAACAGCACCCTTGGCTTAAAGATTATTGATGTATTATGTTGAGATCAGTGATATATTTATTCCATTTTTTCAGTAGTCTTGTCGTAGTTTTATAACAGGAAAGAAATTTGATCGTGGAGGCGAAAACAAGATAAGGTCATGTTGGGTTGTTTTACTGCATCAAATGGTGCCGAGGTCGACTCCAGAATTCTCCATTTGCTCCATTTGTGTCTGCATGGCGGACTGTATTCGTAAGTTGAGTAAAATGTTGAAAACTGTTTGAAAACCAGTTGCTTCTTCATTTCAGATCATGAATACTCATTTACAGCATGTTCGCCAGCGTCTTCAAATGGTAGAATTGGATCGTTCATGGAATTTGAGTGGTTATGAGATAGACGGTTTGGAATTAATCCTCATTTCAGTTTAGGTGCAGGGTTGTTCGACCTCGACCAAAAGATGAATAGGAGCAGCAAAATACCAGAAAGAGAAAGTATGTGAACATGAAAAGGACATTAATATATGATGCATTTATAAATGTTTATCTTAATTGTATATCATATTTAAGTAAACATTTTTCTATATTGTATTTGTGTTTTCACGTATTTATGCGAAGTCTTAGAGTTTATTTAATGTCATAATGTGTATTAATGAGTCTGAGCGCTTTTATGAATGGTTTCCCGTGCATGAAGCAAGCGCATATGTCATTTTTGTATAGTTTAAATAGGAGGGGTCCAATGACACTACCTTGTACTACACGAGAAGTGATAGGGTTAGGTTTTGAGTTTGCAGACCCGAGTTTACTATTTGGGACCTATTGTTAAGGAATGATTTAAGCCATCCTAATAATGGGTCACGTATTCCTAAGGAGTTCAGTTTATTTGTTAGCAGTAAATGGTCAACACGGTCAAATGCCTTAGAAATGTCAAAGTAGATGACAAGTACTAGTTGCCGTCTGTCACGACTGCTGGTTACAAAATTGAAGAAGTTTAGGTGACATGTTAAACATGATCTGGATTTCAGGAATCCATGTTGGTTCGGACTTATGATGTTGCAGCTAAGCATATGTTTGATTAAGTTATCTTTGACTAGTCTCTCCATGATTCTAGATGGTATAGGTGTGATATTGATTGGCCGGTAGTTACTGACTTCAGTTTTCGAGCCAGATTTGTTGTCAATCACGTCTCATAAACCGTTAATGCCCAGCTCTCGCTACGCTCGGGCCCACGCTGTTCTTAGATTTCTCAGAAACGCTTAGTTATAACGGACGCAAAAACCAAAACACCGATCTGCCGCTTGATATTTGTTTATTGTTACACCAACATATAAAAGGAATAAGTGAACTAAGGTCTGAAAACAAATATTACAATAATAAATCATTGTATTACTTCTGACGATGTTTCACTCTTCTTTCTGAACAGCGACCGATGAGACGATGACTGTCGTATTGATGCCTCCGCGAAAATTGGGGAAGTTGATTTTAAGCAAACAACCAAGAATTGATCGTTCAATCTTCAACTCCATTGACACTCCCCGGCAAAAAAGGGATCCAACCCTTTTTTCCTTCACGACCAATGCACGTTGACTTGGATGCCATTGCGAGAACCTGGGTCACACGGACAGAGCTGAAATGGAAAACAAACAGAAAAGCCAACACACCACAAGCATACCCACAGCACAATCTCACACATCGCTGACGACCTGCGCCTCCAGACAGAGACCTCCTCTTGACATCTTGCAACACAATCGCCACTTACTAGAATGACTCTTGCAGAATGCAAAGTGACCATGGCAGCACCTCACGATACTCTACGCACATCCTCTTATCTACTCACTACCAATTACCACTGAAATCGCTTGTCACTCATTCTGCCTCAGTTCTAGTAGCGGTGACGCATGCGAGCCTCAGTCGTTTACACTCTTTCTCCCCGGCGTGTCGGACCGCAGCTAACAATTATCTCCGTGTGCATTTCATTCTCAGCAATAGCCTAGCCTCCCCGGCGTATACGACCCATCTGCTGTCCTTAACATCAATCAATTCATTCACGGATGTAGAAGACTCGAAACAACTTCAGAAGTAATCACGACGAAAATTTTAACAAAATTACGCAATAACAACAAGGTACGAAAACAACAAGTAAACACAATGAATCCAAAAAACACCAATTGATATGACACACCACACATATATACAAACTGTACACAAAATCTCGCGGATCACATCTTGATGGAATTCCTTTGAAGAATCGCAGGACTTACACCAGTACGCCTACAAACCTTCACAGGTTGACGATTGTAATTTGTGGAATGTCCGGACACAAACAAGATTAACCAACAATTACATCAATTGGAACTCACACAATTATTTAACACAAACATATGTACAATCAACACATCAAATGTTGTGGATTCTGACACGACAAACTACCCTTGAAGAACTGTAGGACTTACAGCAGTACGCCTACATTCCTTCTCAGGTTGATGATACAAGTGGAAGTCGTCCGGACACAAACAGAATTACCAACAGCTAGATGACAGATGATATCAATTCAGTATATACAATATGAACATATGTACGAAATCACACACCAAGCACATTGGACTGCTCATTGATGCGCTACCCTTTGAAGAATTGTAGGACTTACAGCAGTACGCCTACAACCCTTCTCAGGTTGACGCTCTAGGTTGGAAAATCGTCGCAGAGTTCATTTGCTAACTTCCTTCTATCAGCTATATCCTCAAATCTGAACGGCAACACGCCCATGTCATTGTATCGTAGAATATAGATGACCAACAAACACACGACATATCTCATCAACCAAGTATAGAAACAGAGTAATTTACACCAAAGATAACATTCAAATAGTAACTTGAAACTAGAAATGCCTTTATTCGTGCAAGTCAATTTAACAATTACTCTCTCGTTTACACTTGGCTTATCCACACTAAACTGACCATTGATATTCGTCCTTTCAAACGAACTGATACTACCATAGTCATTGCACAAGATACTTGAGTTGATGGGCATCTGTTTCATTGTGGATGACAACACCAACGACGACTGAGTGACACAAGTTGATGAACTTAGCGGTGGATCAGAAGCTGTTGTTGCTCGCCTTTCAGAAATTTGTCTACCTGCAAGACCACCACCACTGCTGTCTTTCACTACTAGTTCGGGTTTAGCACTATCATCTGATGATAGGTGGGCTACACGCTGATCAATCACACTGACGGTCTCACAAGTATGCATGCCTTCTGCAACTGCATTTATTTCTACTTCACGTTCAAGTTGTACAGAACCTTTGTTCAACTTAGCAGTAGTAGGCATATCCCTCATCTCATCATGATCAACCAAAGACAAATGTGCACTATCATGATCATTACCACAAATATTCAATTTACCGTCAACTTCATCATTTTCAAACTCTTTAATAACAGAAGTAGACAATTTTGGTTCCTCCTCACAAATCATTAAAGGTTTTATATCTTCACTCTGACTAGTTATACTTTGTAAACTTGTGGAGTCAGAACTGCACTCTGAAGCAGTAACTCTATTCTGTGACACTCTATTCAACAACGGCTTACCAGTTGCAACTACAGACTTCTTCACAACACCGTTATCGTCACACAATTCGGAGTCAGGCCTGGAGTTTACATTTAGCTTATCACTGAACTTGCTCACCGGTTCACAGTTCACTTCTGTATGCACCTCTTGCAAACGTGTAAAACACAACCGTGTTTGTCTTGCATCTTGTAACTTATCTGTTGAGGATGTACTACGAAACCTGTTACACTCACTAGGTCTATATGCATTACTAGACATCATGGAGCCTTCTCGATATCCACCTCTCTGAGGCCTATTCGTCATCAATGATTGCATTTTACCCTCAGACTGCTCTATTCTAGGGGTGAGATTCAATAGACTGGCAAACTTGCTCATAGATTGATTGACACTATCTTTTACCAGTTTCAGGATATCATCAAATTTTGGCTCGATACCCTCATCCTCCATACGGGAGCTTATCTTCACCCACTTCCTTTGCAGTCGAGTAGGTAGACGTCTTGCTATTACTTCTAGTATAAAACTCGAGTTGAGGTCACTCATGCGATTCATCGAAATCATTCCATTCTTGTAAATTAGCAAATTATCTAAAAACTCAGTGAGTGCCTGGGAGTCATCCTGTAATTGACCACCATTACCCTTAACAGCCTCGAATAATTTCCCTACAATCATCGAAGGTCTTCCAAACCTTTGACGTAATATGCTCATAGCCTCATCGTAGCCCTCCTTTGGCTTCATAAACTTACAGCACTGTATAGCTCTTGCAGCATCTCCAGTGCAATATCTCATCAAATACATTAACTTCAATTCATCATTTAATAGAAAACTACTCAACATGATCTCAAACTCCTTTACAAATTGTAAATAATCAGCCGGGTTTCCATCAAAACACCGTGGTTCAAATTTAGGGAGTTTGATGTTCCTATTATCCCTGAACGGCGAAACAGTAACATCAACCATGTCATGCTTAACATCAGACACATCGTTACAATTAACAGACAAGTCACCATGACTTACTTTCCTGTTTGCATCCAAGACACTCTGTCCCTTCTTTGACCCAGGCATTGTTGAACTTGACCCAATTCCAAAATCGTTCCAGATATTGCTTGTTCAAAGAGGACTTGACCGGCACCAGGAAAGATGAACGGCGACTATCCAAACTTTCACCAACTGTTTGAATCCGCCAGATCTGTTTCCATCGTCAGAAACTGTCAATCACGTCTCATAAACCGTTAATGCCCAGCTCTCGCTACGCTCGGGCCCACGCTGTTCTTCGAAGATTTCAGAAACGCTTAGTTATAACGGACGCAAAAACCAAAACACCGATCTGCCGCTTGATATTTGTTTATTGTTACACCAACATATAAAAGGAATAAGTGAACTAAGGTCTGAAAACAAATATTACAATAATAAATCATTGTATTACTTCTGACGATGTTTCACTCTTCTTTCTGAACAGCGACCGATGAGACGATGACTGTCGTATTGATGCCTCCGCGAAAATTGGGGAAGTTGATTTTAAGCAAACAACCAAGAATTGATCGTTCAATCTTCAACTCCATTGACATTTGTGTTTAGGCATAATGAATGTAGTCTTCCATATGTCAGGGTAAGTTTGGGTTTCTAGGGACATTGTGAATATTTTAAGCAGTAGTAGAGGAATGTCAGGGCCACCATATTTATAGAAGTAAGATGATATACCGTCGGTACCGAAACCTTTTGAACTTTTGAGGGTTCTTATAGTTTGGTTAATGTCAGCGTAAGTGAATTGAACAGTGCTAATTTGGTTTGGTGTCAGTGGAGTTGGAGTTTGTGCCATTTTAGTAATAGGGTGTATATCGAGTAGCTGGACTGAGGGCTTAAGGTAGTTACCTGCAAACGTTTTGTTGAATAGTTCACATATGTCTGCAGAGTTAGTGCATAGCCTGCCTTTGTCTATGAGGAGAGAAATGCTGTGATTTTTGCGATTCATTCGCTTCCTTAAGATTTCTGTGAGTGCATACACTCTAGCAGGACTGGCTACTGCGATGCGTTCTTCCTTTCTCATACGGAAATCTTGAGCTTGTGTGATGGAGCTAAGGGTGTTAAGTATTAGACCTAGAGTGCCAAAGTCGTGGTGTTTGAAGTAACTTGTTGAGAGTTTCTTCAGTTTCGTACGATCCTTTGGTTTTATGAATGACTTTCTGTGTGGGGAAACCTTTAGTGTTTGGAGTGGAATGACAGCATCTAAGCATATGTTTGAGTTATGGTAGAAGATGGTTAGGGCTCTCGATAGGTCATCAGTAGTGAAGTATTCATCCCATTTGGAGGATCTTAGCATCGATTCAACTAAGGCCCAGTTTGCCTTACTATAGTTCCTATATATTACTTGTTGTGAAGTGGAGGTATGAGATGCATTGCTACTCAGCGGAATTGGCAGTGCACACATTACTGTTTTGTGGTCGCTCCCTGGAAACTCAGAACCTACTAGCGTTGAAAGGGGGCTTATATTGTGGCAGAAGATTAAGTCTAGTACGTTGTTACCTCTTGTGGGAGTAGTGACAGTTTGTTTCCAGCCAAGTATATCCAGTGTGTCTAAGAACTTATCAAATTTAGTTGGGCCTGTGGGTATATCCCAGTTGATTTCAGGTAAGTTAAAGTCCCCACATAGGATCTTATGATCGTATTGTAAGTCGGATAATTGCTCCAGAGTATTAATGAGTTGGGTCTCGTAATTACTAAAGGTGCCAGGTGCTCTGTAGGTGCATCCAATTAATGCTGTTACGTTATTTAAGTGTACATTAACCCATAGAGTCTCAGGCATGTTAAGTGTACTACTTTCTAGCTGTGATACAGTAAGTGCATTCAGAAAGTA
Organism: Trichobilharzia regenti; assembly: GCA_944472135.2. Lineage (NCBI taxonomy): Eukaryota > Metazoa > Platyhelminthes > Trematoda > Strigeidida > Schistosomatidae > Trichobilharzia > Trichobilharzia regenti. Next base: position 10,146,121 of record OX235270.1, read on the forward strand.
CATGAGACAACCCCCTCCCTTACCACCTTCCCTGTCACACCGAAAGTGTGTGTAGTTATCTAAGCTTATTTCTTCATCCAGGATGTTCGAATGACACCAAGATTCAGTGATGACAATTACAGGGGGTTTGTATATTACTGTGAGTGCTCTGAGCATCGGCAATTTATTTAGAACAGATCTAGCATTTATGAGGATTAGGTAAAGATGAGAGTTGAAGTAGCATTTGAAGTATTTAAGTTCGTTAGTCAGCCCCGAATATGGTTCAGCACCCAGTAGTTCTGCTGGACATGACGATCCTATGTTAAGAGGAGTTCCAGCATCATGCTCACCTATGTCTATCGAGTTGTTGTGTGCTGTTTTCGGTGGAGAATTAGGAGTTGGAGTACTGGATTTGCTATAGACTAAGGAACTTTTATTTTTAGTTAGGTTACAGAAGTGGGTAGGGTTCTTTATTTGGCCTATACTTGTGCAAGTGTCAAGTGTGTCCAATGGATACGGGTGCACTAGACCGTTCCTGTTTTCATGCAAGGAGGGAGCCAGCACTAGTGGTTTAGGAGTGTTAACATCCCTACCAGCTGTTTTTTCAACGCTGACAGGGACGCGGGGGATAAAAAATGATTGGATCCTTGTGATGACCATGGCTTATTATTCCACCTATTGTTTGATGCTAGTTGTGTCCTTGTGTGGGTTTCGTGTGTACTGCATTGTGGGTTAGTTCCCAGCAGACTTGTACCATATATCCGGTCGAAATTTGTTTGTGTGCCATACTCTGAAGACCCTGAGTTGTTGGTAGCCGAGTTCTGACTATTACCACTTGTACTATTGAGGGTGACATCGTTGTGACATTGGATATTAGTGTGTGCCACGGTGCGATTTAGCACGTTGTGAGTGCTAATACTATTAACCGTGGGGAGTGTGGGCTTATTTAAGCTGCCACTGTTTTTGTTGGTATGATTTAGGGGCATATTTTCCTTATCTTTACCAATGGAATTATAGCTAGGAGAGGACAAAGTCGAATTTCGGGGGGTTTTAACTTTTTTTCTGGGGTTATTTAGTGGCATTTTAGATTCTGCGGTGATGGGTGGTATGGTTTTATTATTTATTTGGTTACAGTCTAGTGGCCTTTCGGCTGGTGTTGCACTCTGATGGGATATTTCTGTGTGTTTTGAGAGGGGTGATGCGGTGGGGTCTACTGTATCTTTCACAGGGTTGGGAATAATGGCTGCTTGCAATGTCCTATTACCTATTTCACAATTAGTCTTAGTGAGATAGTTGTGTGCGCGCCTTTCTATAACTGTTTTTTCCACCCCGACCTTTATATGTTTGTAGTTTCTGGCTTGCGATAGGGTGTGTTGGGAGTGAATGAATTTTCTGGTCTCTGCCGGTGTTTCGAACTGAAAACGAATAGGACAACACTTTTCATGTTGACTCTTCTTCAGCCTGTAGCACTTAGTCTTGGAGTTAGGCATTTTCGCTTCACTAAGTAAGATGCGCTGTACCTTTTTTAGTGCCTCATTGTCCGGAACGTTGTAGACAATAGCACTCAGTTTTGCGTCGAGTCGTTTTGTTACTTCTGTGGTAACAAAGTTAATGAGGTTATCTACCTTAGTTACCGATTCTGTGTCAAGCTTGTTAAGGTTTACCGTTTTCATGAGGATAGTTAGAGGTGTCAGTTCACAGACCTGCGATCTGATATCGCTGATCTGATCTGATAATTTGGATATCTCGGTATTGGTTTCGATGTTTCCAGCATTTACTGACTTACTGTTTTTTATTTCCCTTAACTCAGCCTTAAGTTCTCCTATAGACAACTTTAGAAGTTCTATTTCTGAAGATAGTACTGAAAAAGAGCTTGATGGCTGGAGTTTTTCCATAAGCACATAAGGTGAAGGGAGGAGTTCTGTATGAGCAGAGGGTACCGAATTTTTAGGAGTAGTGCTAATACTGGCTGTCAGTACAGTTTTATCCTCAGTTTCAGCTCGACGCTTACGGCATACACGTGAGTTATGTGACTCACTATAGCCGTTTGTTGGGGGTGTGTTGCTTGATGTAGCAATCAAGGACGTTAAATTAGACACCAGTTTTACAGGGGATTGGGTTCGTTGCTTTTTACTTTGATTAACCATAACTATTAGAAATGAGAGTTAGTGGTTACAAGTATGGAAGTGGTATAGTACTTGTGCAAGTACTACAACAAGATAAATTTTATGTAACGAATCACGTAAAAATGTAACGCAAACGTTGAACGTACCGCGATTCGACTTATTCTCTTCCTATTCTCTGGAGGGTACGGTTGTGAACCAAATAGACAAAAAGCATGAAATAAAAACAACTGGCTTGAAAATAATTGTATTAAAGCCAGAAGTGGACATCATGATAGTACCAAGTATGTGGGTATTATTATAAATGGCAAGTGAACGTTGTCGGCCTAAGGATTAATTACTTCCCCATTCTGTTTTCTACATAAATGTGTTTATTAATGATATATTTCACTCACTTAATCTATTACACTTTAATGATTCACCTTAGCACTTTAACTTTTCTAAAAAACAGCTTCCAATCCCTTGTAAACGTTGTACTTACCTCAATATTGGTTGGTTATCGTATGCCTACAAACACGGGATGAAAACGAAACGAAGTCGATTTTCCCGCTCAACCTGGAGGACAACTGTACAATTCAATAACTATACGGCCTGGTTCAGACAATGAGTGTAATTATATATATATATATATTAAATATTTAACTGTTGAAACATTATTAACTTGTAGACAATTTAAGATTTGACATTATAACATACTTGATCGTGCCTGTAAAAATGGCATGCACTTTCATGTAAGTTTATGTTTATATGAAAATAAAATTATTATTATTACTAATGCGGTGTTTTTGGTGGTAGTGTGAGTAATCATGCATAATACAAAAATTTCAGGATGGTGATAATGGCGTTCACAACTAAGATTGTCAGTTTGATATTGCCGAACAAAAAAACAATCACAAAACTAATATTACATGATGGTTAATGACAGGACAATTTTGTGATGCTCATAGTGATAATATAGCCGGGACCAGTGGATACACAAAGAGAAGGAATAGAATAAAAGATAAAAAAGTAAGCCAATGATAATAATTTCAGGAAGATAAGTGTGTTTAAGAAGGTTGTTCACCATAGAGTACAAATAAGGGAGAATAAGGGAGAAATAAAAGGGCCAAAATTACGTTATTAACAACAAAGCAAGTCATAGGCTTAGTGCTTAACATTGTCTGTGTCACTTAGAACACGGGCCAAATCTGGTATCGTTGAGTTCCTATACTTAGTTGTACGAGCACATATTATTTTGTACTGATTTCTGGCTCTAACTGATAATAATAATAATAATAATAATAATATATTCTCATTTTGTACATGAGGGACGCCAGTTTACAGGCATCATCAATATGTTGAATTACATATACGATTAGCAATCATACTTAATGGTAGTGTTTGAATAAAATACATATTTTTCCTACCTGTGTAGGACACACCAAATGTACAGGCATGGATAGGTATTATTTAAATTACATAAATTTGGTTTATGGTTCAATTACATGGTTGCTGAGTTTTTGTCTTTGGTTTGTGGGAACAATATGATAGCCAGCCATTCAATGGAGCACATCATGAAATATGGAAATATTGTCTTCCTATTAACAAAAAAACCCGAGTATATTTTGGATGGATTGCAAATACTTGGGAAAAAATAAAGCTTGAACTAATTCTCCAATATAACTTAGGTGTGTATAAAACCGAATCTTATTCTTGATTTATATCCAAATTTGGTAATAATCAAAATAAGTGATGCACTTGTATAGTTTTGTCAGCATTTTCATCGTAACATCACGAGTGAATTGTACTTAATGTAGAATAATAATAATGATAGTATGTTTATATATGCCAGGAGAGGGTTGGGAATAGAGGGGGTGTTGGGGGTCGGAGAGTATGGTTTTAGACCATTTTTCGCATGTATTCAAATGCCTTTCTACTTATGTAGTGACGAGCTGACTGAGTTTTACACCCCTTGTCCTACTAACTACCTTCAACATCCTCCTCAGAATGGTATAGTCCCTTTTCGGTAACCCAGGAGAGACTAATGGCAGCAGTAAAGTAGAATAGGTAAGATACGAGAGTTGACTAATTGTGAAAGCATAGGTTGAGTGATTCCAGTTAGTCTGAGTTTCTTAATGTAGTAGGTTAGACGGAACACTTTCTTAGAAGTCGTTAGGATATGAGATGACCAAGTAAGGTCGGAAGATAGAACTTGTCCGAGGTATTTTGCATTAGACTTAGTTTCAATTTTAGTCCCTCAATACTACAGGCTTCATGAGTGCTTACTAGTGTTTGTAGATCTCGTTTATGCCTAAAAAAGAAATCAGTAGGCTGGCATTTTGAGGGATTCAGCATGAGGCCATTTAGTTTAGACCACTGACTGATGTCCGACAGGAAGCTATTTAATTTGAAGCAGTCTGACTGAGACTTAACGGGAAGCGAAACAGTCAGGTCATCTGCATATTTGACGAAGTGGATTTCGTCTGAGAGAGGTAAGTCATGTAGGCAGAAAGAAAAGAGAAACGGAAAGGGAACGGCACCCTGAGGAACTCCAGCTTCAGTAAGCAAAGGAGGGGAAGCTACACCACTATATACCGTGTACTGAATCCTATTAGAGAAGTAAGAGTGTAGCCAGTTGATAGGCCAGGACTCAGTTTGTGTAAGGCTAAGCTTGTTTAACAAAAGGTCTCTAGGTACAGAGTCAAAAGCACGTGTGTAATCAAGGAACCTACAACGGACATACTTGGCCCCTTTGTCTAGGGAGGATACAATGTTTTGATGAAACACAGCAGCAGCGCCTAAAGTACTTCTACCCTGTTTGTAAGCAAACTGCTTTGGATCGTTTGAGAAGCTTAGGGAGGGAATGAGCTTTTGTAACAGTAATTTCTCCATCAGTTTCAAAAAAGGAGAGGTAATGGCAATTGGTCTAAACTTAACACTATCTCCAGAACCAGACTTGGGTACAGGGATGATTTTAACATCTTTCCACAGAGAAGGTACAGCATTATTAGAAAAAGAAGTATTGAAAATGTTTGTAAGTGGGTTACTTAAAATATAAGCACATTTCCTTAGAACAATGGCAGGTACACCATCACGGCCCAGACTCTGGGAAGGTTTAGGAGATTTTAAACATTTAAGAACATTAGAAGTATTGAAGCTATGAAAGTCACGGGTCGTGTTATTAGTTAAATTGAAGGCAAAAGGGACATTTGGAGGGTGGATAAAAGATTTATTGAGAGTATTTACATCAATAGAAGGGGTACAGATACTATGCTTACCAGAACCTGTAATTTCTCTGAAAAGCTTCCACATGTTTTCTGGAGGTTTACAAGACAGTATTGTTTGATTATAAATATTGTGTAGCCTCTTAATTTCAGATTTAATTTGGCTGTTTATCTTCCTAAGACCAGATTTATTCTTTGTCCCTTACAGTCTGTCTTTTTCTCTTCGAAGCTTTATGAGATGAGGGGAAGAGAAACGGTCCATTCTTTTGAAAAGTATCTGTTTTGGACAGCGTACATCAAGGCAGAATTTAAGATAGTCAGTCAAATTGGAAATAGTATAATCCAGTGTGTGGAGGCGATCGGCGTGAGGCCTTTTACCCATGGTTTCGTGCTTCCTAGCCACAGTTGCAACTGGACTCATGGAGCCTAGCCTAGCGTAAATTAAGGACTATTTAGCGGAAACCAGTCCAGTCAAAGTGTCTAGTACAGTCCTACATTGGGTAAGTGGTTAGCCCGGATATCTCAGTGCTCACATCTCTGACTGAAGCATTGGTTGCCGCGGGTTTGGGTCTCTGAAGGGACATGAGTTCCTTCAGAGTTGCAGATACGCCTTGCTGACCAGAGCCAGCATTTTCAAAACCTAGGTGTAGGGCTTCCTTCGAATCGCATTCTACCATCCAATAACTGCTGATCTTCGGAGGACACCGAGTATAGTTCTGGGGAAGCTAAAAATGCCACGTCGAGATGCGCCCCAAGAAAACGGTGCCATCAAAGTACGCTGCTCGTTGTACAGACCAAATATTCCTAGAAGCTGAAGGTAGATCATCTTATCATCCCGATTCCAGAGAGGGACTGAAATAGCCACAACTGCCTTAGATCTCCAGCTGCATCAGTAATAAAATCAAAGCTGATGGAAAACAGTCTGCACGGTAACGTCACTAAACATATGAACCCTAACATCACCCTATACAAAGCTGTAGGTGGGTTCAACAATGCATGTACCTGTCCTACCAATTTACTGGAAGTTTGGAACAACTGGGAAGCATGCTGGAGCTTTAATGCTCCAGTCTATGTCTTACATCTAGACCTCGCCAAAACCTTCGATTCAGTGTTGTACGGAGTCTGAATATGGAAAGTCTTGGAAATGGGAATTCGTAACCCAATGCTGTTTTGCATTGAAGTTTGCCTGTAAAGTAGAGGACTCTCACAAATCAGAACCGAGCATGCTTCACTTGAAGAAAAGGGACCACCGTAGTACTTGAAGAGGTAATTCCAGTTCCACTGTTATTTCGGATCCTCACAAAGGACCTGTCGAGCAGCTTGGGCTATTGGAATTTTCTGTGGATGGGTTTTGGAGAGCCGTGAGAAAATAAGAAAGAAGTGATCAGACTGTGGGCAAATCTGACCAACAGGGAGAACTGACCCACAGAAAACTGATTAGCTTTCAGTGCTAACAAATTCCAGAAAATGGGCAACGTTCACCCTCACACCAGTGGAATAAAGGTACTCATGCTGTTTGTGTAGTATCGGTCTTTCTCTGTTTCCGCAATTTCAGCCTATCCCAGGTATACAACTGGTAAACAAGTATTAACTGTGTGGACGGAAATAAGGTACTACAGCAATCTTTGTCCACAAGCAGTTTAGATCACTCCCACCGAGATTTTTGTGTAGGTGCACGATGAAATGTGAAGCCACGTGTAGAATTTTATAGTGTGACTGCACTGCCACTGCTAAATTGCGGGTGTGAACCGTTTAGAAAAAATGTATATGAAGCCCTTGCTAATTTTCTGGTACTAATCCTGCATTCACACCAAAGTTAAATAATGTACGTCCTCTTACTACATTCAATAGATCTGTAGCACCTAACAGGATAGTTCCTGTTAGAGTCCGTTCAAAAAATAAGCAAGCAGCAAGTTTTATAGGAGTTTGTCGAAAAGATATTGGATATCCGGCAACGCTAACTTCTGCATTCATCGCAAAGATCTTAGCTTGTTGTCATAAAACAGACAAATGCAAAGTAGATACTCTGATCCTACTAGTACTAAAATTCTCATGCGAATAAAAGTATCTGTGGTCCACAGTTGATTTTTATATTGATGCCGCATGCACGAACAGTAATGGAGGATTATGAACAAATTTCAAGACAAACCGTGAAATATCCTTACTTTTAAAGCGTTCTGTCATCAAGTTTACTTGCAGATCAAATTCACACTAATTGCGTTTACTTTAAACAAGATTTTGCCAATGCATAACTTGGAACTTGACCCACAATCACAGTAGTGTCTAGTGAAGGTGCTTTCGCGAATCCTACAGAAATTGCATCTGCAGCTTTAGTAAACCATAGCTGTCAAATATAAGGTACATAGGTCTCAACTCTAAACAGTCACGCATAGTGTTAACAGCATAGAGATATACTTAATGTACTCTAAGATACACGGACATATTTTGTTGTTAAGGATATCAATGCAACCTAGACATTCAGTCGTGATACTGCATCTATGCTGCTTCATGTAAGTGGAAATATCGGGAGGAATTCATCTCCGCTAATGATGGCGAAAATATTGTAGCATTAAGTATACAGTGTCAGTGGGAATGGTATAACAGACAGTAGATTGATAACAACAGAGTTGACAAGATTCATTTCTCATAATCAACAAAATCCATCTATATAATAATGCTATACACTGAATTAATGCGCTAAGTGGAACAGTGAAGAAAATTTAAACAAGTGATTCCGTTCATATGAACTGTGATCGAGATTTGACCGAATAGTTGCAATATAATTGAGCGCTGATTGAGAAGTAGACATTTATAAAGTTATATTTGTAAAATCTCAGCGAAATTGAAATGATTAATTCCAACGTTTCGTTTGGCAATCTGGTCCAAACTTCTTCAGGGAACTTAATCGAAATTAACATAACAAAGGTTTACATATAAAAGGGACATCTCTTGTTTTTTAAAACTTTGTCCAGTCATGAGCCATGCAACAGGTATCAACATGTATAATAAATAAATAAAATTGTATGTTTATATACAAAAGTACATCTCTTATTTTCAAATTGTTTGTCCTGTCATATGAATCAAAAACTGCTATGAACGGCTATACTAAACAAAACAAAAATTGCATGAACTATGATCAAAAATTTTTAACCTCAGACTTTCGAAATTAGTCTACTTTTGTTAAAATATATGTGTATATGCAGTATACAATGGTGTGTGTGGGTGAACAGTCATAAAACATTTGTTATTCCCATATGAGCTGTGATCAAGATTTGGTCGAATAGTTACAAAATAATTGACATTTTATAAATATAATTTAATTTTCATAAATTTGTTATTCGTATACGGCGGCCTGCTTGAACATAGGGCTACCAAAAATTCCACCTTACAACATTTTGCAAAATTGCTTTGGTTTGCTCTTTTAATTTTGTTTTAATTTATCAATAATGTGTCCTAATCGTATTATATATAATCGCGCATTTTTAAAATCATTACAACCTACCGCGTTGTGTCATCCACAAAAATTGAGAAAAAAGCATCACTGTGGCTGGCAGCGTGCACTGAAACGTACACAAATTAATCAAATGACTGTTCCTGAACTCGTTAGCACTAATTGTAGATCCCTGTCCAACAAAATGGATTACCTTCAATCCCTAATGTATTCCAATGTTTATCGAAATGCTGGCGTTTTAGCAATACAAGAGACTTGGCTGCACCAGCATTATGATGATAATCTAATTTCAATAAATGGATATAAAGTTTTTCGCCAAGATAGAAATAGTTCCAAGAAAAAATATGGAGGAGGGGTAGCCACATATATAAACACAAATTGGTCTACATCAAATCACGTTTGCTTCAATTATTCTAATGACAGTATAGATTGCATAACCGTCAGGTGTCGCCCAAAACACTTAAGTAAATATTCTTATATATACATAACAAATATTTACATAACACCCGATTGTAGCCTTTCTAATATAGTTATGTTTGCAGATGAGTTTACTGAATTCGCTGCTCCTGCATTCGGAAACTCGTTGTCTATAGTCTGTGGTGATTTTAATTTATGTGATCACAGCTTTCTTACTTCGCTTGGTCATGAGAATCTAGTCAAGTTTAATACACGTCTGGACAAATCACTAGACCTGGTTTTCATAAATGACCGTGATGTATATGAAACCCGAAGGAGAGCTCCTTTGCTAAATTCTGACCACTGCATTATTCGTATTTTACCGAAAGTGTACGGCAAGTCACAACGAAAATTGTTCAGTCATTTAACAAAGAAGATACATGAACGTTCATATTCCCATGACAACATTCTAGCATTAAGAAGCATGTTGCATGATACCAACTGGGAACTGTTTACTGACGATAAGTTGGATGCTACTGTCTCTAATATAACCGATTATCTGAAGTTTTGTTTGGATATTTGCTGTCCTTATGAAACACTGTTTTCGAGATTTGACAGAATCTCTTCTTTGCAACTGAAAAAACTTAGAAGACAAAAAGAGAAGTTGTATAAGAATTGTGATAATACTGGTGTCCGTAAAATAAACACCCTTATAAAAATTGAAATAGAAAGGTTGAACAGACTATATAATGAAAAATTTTTATCATGTAAAAATCCTTCAAACATTTGGAAACTTTTCAATAAACTAACAAGTAAAAAACAAATGTCCGTTGATGCTTATTCTGATGTAAATGCTTTAAACAAATCATTTATCAAGAAACAAATTAATATGGTTGTACCTGATGTACCTAGTCAAGAAAATGGTCATTTTCAGGGTTTTGAAGAAAAGGATGTACTATTATGTTTGAAGTCATTAAATCCAACACACAGCCTTGGTCCAGATGGTGTACCAAGCATTCTTCTCCAAAAGTGTGCAGACATCTTGTGTCATCCTCTTACTCAAATCTTTAACGCATCATTTAAGAGGGAAACGGTACCTGCTGACTGGAAAGAAATCAAGGTTGTACCTGTACAGAAATCATCTTCTGGAGCAGGTATAAAATTTAGACCAGTCGCTATAACATCTCCTTTTTTGAAAACTATGGAGAAACTTCTTTTGAATATTCTTAAACCTTCTTTAAAAGCTTTTAATGACCCTAAGCAGTTTGCTTATAAGTGTGGAAGAAGTACATTAGATGCAGCCATTGTACTACACCACAATATTGTTTCCTGCCTTGATAAGGGCGCTAAGTTCGTTCGAACAGCTTTCTTAGACTATACTGCAGCTTTCGACTCTGTTCCTAGGACACTTTTATTAGGCAAGATGAATTCAGCACAAACAGAGTCCTGGGCAACTAGATGGCTGTCTTCTTATTTTAAGGATAGGAAACAGCATACTGTTTTGGCTGGAAAGCGCTCCACTTCCCAGCTAACTGAAAGTGGTGTGCCTCAAGGTGCAGTACTTTCTCCATTTCTTTTCTCTTTCTTTCTGCATGACCTTCCGAACTCACCCAAAGTTAACTTCATTAAGTATGCTGATGACCTGACCGTTTCTGTCCCTGTAGTTTCCACATCGGATTGTTCCCATATGAATGGCTTCCTAGCTGAAGTTAAGGATTGGTCTCGCTCAAATGGTCTTAAACTAAATCCAACTAAATGTAACACTGTTGATTTCAGCTTGAGAAGTGAAAAAGACATGCATGGATTGATTCAATCTCATGATTGTTGTAATATTGATGGTACCATGATTGAGAGTAAGTCAAGTGTTTCTTATCTTGGCATTAGTTTCTCGTCAAATCTTTGCTGGTCGTCTCATATTCTTATAGTTTCTAAGAAAGTTTTCCGTCTGACTTATTACATAAAGAAGTTGAGACACTCAGGTATAACTCAATCTCTTATCATACAATTTATTAATTCATGTGTTTTGCCCATCATTCTTTATTGTTCTCCATTATTCTTCCCTGGGCTACTCAAGAAAGATCATATAATACTACGAAGAACATTGAGGGCTGTAAGTAGGGTCAGTGCTATCCCTTTGACTGAACTAAATGACACTGTTGTCAATAGGCATATGAATTCTTGTAAACACTTAGCTAAAGTTATCTTATCTGATAGTGAACATCCTCTTTATTCACAATTGTTTCCTTGTATCTCTTCGGGTAAGACCAGAAGAAATTTTATAAACATTTATGCTCGTACTACAAAATATAAAAATTCGACCGTTCCATATTTGGCACGAGTATTGTGTGAAGAGACAAATATCAGAAAAGAACTTTTACAACTTTTGAATCAGTAACTAAACTATAAAATGTAATGATGCATATTAATGCAAGTGTTATTTGTTATATTATTTATTTATTATTCACTATGACCTAGAAATGGTATGATTTTGTTGGGTTTTTTATTCTTATTTATTTTTTTATTATTTTTTCCTATTAACTATCAATATTTTAACATTTTATATATTTATATAATTATAAACAGAGCTAAACCATTGCAATATGTAAAAGAAACGCTGAAAATTCCATGCTGTAAATTTTTATTGTTGTGGAATAAAGTGATTATTATTATTATTCTCTCCGTAAGAAGACGTAGACAATCGGGAATGTGACCAAGTGTGACTACTAGTTCGTACATATTAAATTTTATTTATTAGTCAGGGTTTGCCATGCATCAGCTAACATCACACCTTCACGTCTGTTTAAACTGTTGGGATTCACCCATATATGTAGGGCTTCTGCGGTCAGTCTTTCTTGATATGAACCAAAACCTTTCTGTAAAACCTTAGTTTTCTCAAAGTTGATTTTGTGTCCCGTTTCTCTTGAATGCAGTGCAATCGCTGAGTTGTTTTCTGGCTTCTTCAAGTCTGCAGAGGTCTTTGGAACCACCTTTAGACATTGTTTATGCTCCTTCACTCTTATATTTACCTATCTGAAAGTTTCTCCTACATATACTGCGTTACAATCCCCACAACTGATCTAGTATACGCAATTCTGCTGGTTTTCTTGTTCTATTTTATCCTTAACCTTCACCAGTAATGAGCGTAAGGAGTTAGATGCACGAAAGTACACTCTTATGTTATGTTCGTTAAGGATTCGCTTGATTTCATCGGATGTTTCTTTGCGGTAAGGAACCACCGCTGTACTAACCCAATTCTTAGCAGCAGTTCCCCACTGCACTGCACTTGCGACAATCATGAGAACCACCTACATTTGTTATCCTAGCAGTCAGCTAAACAGACAATGGCACAATGGTAATGAAGTAGAGATATTTTTCACACATCGAATCCGCATAACCCATGTTACACTTCATCATTTAGTGCTGACATATATTAAATCCACCTGGAGATGACATTTTAACTCACGAAAATTCCTGCCTAAGCACACACGATGGGGGACACATCTACGTGACAATTTCTGTTCCCACAGAAAGTTATGTTGGCATTTATAGGTGATTTCCGTGTACCGATAGCATGTTTGTCAAAAAGTGCTGTTGTTCAAACCAACATGGGCTGCATTGTTATCACGTTATTCTGTTTTTGACCTTCCCCAAAACTTTGTAGAGAACTGATGTGAGTCCCCGTAATGGGATCTACAAAATCATTAGAATGGTTCACTCTGTGGTGAACATATCCAAAGGATTACATGTAGTTATAACCTTTCCACCCATCCACGTGTGCGATGACACTTCCTCCTCAGAAATACCAAGTAATTCTCTCCATTTTCATGACAAGATATATCTGCAGTGCTGGTGCCACTGAACTGTTGATAGGAGACAATGTTTCCTGTCTCAGGAGCTACAGGCTGTTTTAAAACCCAGTAACTACAGATGTACAAAATCGAGGTTAAGGGCGATTGGGACCAGCTAAAAATTTTCTTACTAAATACTAGAATCAGCAGCTTACCCTCACTGACGTTTGGCTTGAATCAAGGAGAACAGAGCCTTCAACTCACGTGGAGGGAACTCACTCAGCCACTCAAGGTCATTCGCTGACTGGTAGTCAGTGGTGCTTAAAGTTTAACTTGGCCACTAATGTGCAGATGACATCACCCTCCAACCATCCGATCTTGCCCATTATAGCGATATTTGGATGCAGTCCGCCTGAAACATTGATCATTGTAATCAATATGCTTAGAGTGTGCCACAGTCCGAACACAAGAAGCGGACACCAGCATGACTAGTCCGGGAATGAGGATCCTCACCAATGGAGAAAACATGTAACACAATTTTATTCAAAATTATTCATTAAATAAATTTACCAAGCAAAATTTCAACGAACGTGACTGATCAGCTCAGCCGCGTGGGCGCCATTTTCAGGTAATTCTGAAGGTCATAGAGACAGTTGGTTTGGTAAGGTTTTTTAGTATTTCACTCGATGTTTCTATGAAAAGGGAGTTGTGATTCGAAGGCGTCTATCAATACGCTTGACAGATGCATTTAATTTTGCATAATTAATACGGCTTAGTGGAACTATGGGGCCACTCTGATCGATTCTATCAATGACCTTTGGCAACTAATAATTGCTAATTTCTTCAGACGATGATTATAGATATTAGGTATCTGATGTAATTATAAATTTCCGGTTCTTTCCCTCGATTTGCCCTAGGATCGTCGTCCTGTCGACAGAGTAGCTATTCTGTCAATTTTCTTCCGCATATTTACGTCATAGGAACTCTTGTTGGTCTGTGCACTCAGTAATCATACACTGATCTCCTAGGAACTTTTGACGCAATGTAATAACGAGAAGCACAATTCTAACTGGTTATATATACACTGTAACTATTCAATTGTCGAAGGTTATTTAACGGTACAGCTGTTGTCATATAAAGGTGTCCTCAGAGGTGGAAGATAGTGGGCCATCCAAAAGTAGCTCTTGCCAACCCATGTAGTGTTTATCTTCAAAGTGGTCTTCAGACATTCCTATGGAATTGTTCGTCAAACTAGCCAATACCTGAAAGCCTTTTCGTTTCTCGTCAGATAAGTTACGAAATTTCATCATGGGCTGAAATTGGTTGGTTAGAGAAATATTAAATATTAATGCACAGACGGACGCTCCAGTTGTCCTAGTTTAAGACTCCTTCTGCTTCATCATTATGCACCCACCCTATTGGGGTCCGAACCGAGGGTTTCGAGGTTACCAGGCAGGCGAGGTTGTAGACCATTAAACGACACGGAAAAGAGAAAAGAAAAGGTGTTCAGCAAAGACTTACTCCTCTTTTCAGCAGTGTCGTTCCCAAACTATATATATATATATGTATGTATATATATGGTTTTTTGATTAATATTTTAAGGTACATGGCTGATAAAACTGGATGAAAATGCTGTTGTTTTTAAAGGTTTCGTCTGATTGACTAATAATCACTGTTGATTTATCTACAATCATATGAATAAAATTATAGTGACTGATGGACGTATAGTCACTTCTATGTTTTCCAATCTATTTAGTGATAATTGCGGTTAGTTAATAAAAACTGAATCTTATCTGTTAACGTCAGGCTTATCCCAGTCGTTTCGCGCATTTTACATCTCTAGACTATATCTTTAACATTAGAATTACTGTCTGAGGATTACCTAATGTATTCCATGACTGATAGTTGTTATTTTGACGAGATGGTTGTACTTGCACATTGCGATGACTGAATGAGCTACACTGGCTAGAACAAATGTTCTTCTGCAGGTCATACAATGCATGAAGGGTTTTTTGTATAGCAGTAAGACTGAAAGTAGTTGCCAGCATAGTATTATTTGCTCATGCTTTGTTGATTCATTGACTGGATTCAGCGACAGCTTTGCAAGCCATACCACCAGTTGTTTCCAGGCACCACTGGTATTCACCATCATCTCGAGGACCCCGTCCAGCCAGTTACTCAGTAAGTCTACAACTCCCTACATGGCTCGCTATCTGGCTGGCTTGCTTGCTTAAACTAACTCTTGTGAATTTCATTGAGTAATGATGGAGCCATGTTTCCTTTTGACCACCACCAACACCACGATCACTAGCTAACTCCTCATCCATCGATCTATCCAATGTCAGCCAACTAATATCGCCTCGCCCCGCCCGGCCCGTCGGTCTATCGAGTAAGAAAAGCGATGGCCAGCCAAACTGGCAGGTAGGCAGGCATGCTTCACAACCTCGTCGTCGATTGACCCCCCTCCCTACTTCCTTGCCTAGCACTGACCACTCGACCGACTGATCGACCTGGCCTCACCCCAATGTTGCTCACTCAGCCTGTCTGTTACACTTAGGATTACCACCCACCTAACAACACGTGAGATAGAACGCAGACATCTATGATCAAAGAACCAGCTTCGTAGCTAGCTAGCTAGCCTGGCTTTTCATGGCTGTGTCTCAGCCAGTCATCCAACGATCCATAAAGCAGGGTGGAGCAGAATTCTGAGCAGTGCACACGTAATTTAGTCGATAGCCAGCCAGTCGAATATCGCGTCTGTTAAGCACGCCAGAGATGGTGTAAGTTGAATTGACTGAAGAATGTTAAACGAGCCTTCCGTATGCGCGTATCCGTGTTGAGATTTCGTCAGCCGTCAGATCAACCCGCTGGCGTTGGCTGGCCTGATGCAGCTTCCCAAATAAGTCAAGTAATCAGGTCAACACGCTCAACGAACAGGCCAGTCAGCCACCACTTCACTCCTGCCTGCCTATCTTTAATCTGGGAGTATTCGATATATTTCGGTCCTGTTGAGGGGTGGGGAGTCTGAGAGTGATTGTACTGTTGGCGAATACGGATGTAACAGAAGTATGATATTTCCCTAGGATGGCCAACAAACCAGCTATTTTGCCTATGCTCCTTAGGGAGGGGGGGATTAAGCAAGTTCCATCCCAAAAGTTGTATATCCTGACTTATCTTGTGGTGTTCCGTAGCTGGCAGCCAAACCTTCATACGAATACACCTTAAAATTGCAACTCATTTAGGCCATGCGTAACTAGTCCTTAAGCAGTGTCCTTTGGTTGGCGCGGTCACACATAACACTTACTCTCTCCTGTTTGAGAGATACCCCAAGAAGTCAATTTCCACGGTATGGCAGGGAGGGGGCAGGCGAGAAGCGATAACCACCCATATACTTTCTACTAGCATATATGGTATAATCATGCCTGGTTTTTAGTTGTAACTGAGGGTTTTGAAGAGACTGATTAGATTTTGAATACCACGCATTCATTTCCACCAGGTTAAAGAAAACTTCCTTAGAAATTAATGGTTATTTTTTCTCCTTTTTCAGGTGTGTAATTTCTTTTACAATTGGTTTGAGTCAAACGTTTGATGTCTCTTGAGCAGAATATGTTCACCAAAGGTGATGACTGCAGTAAGTCACACTTTATTTATTATTTTATCTGATTTTCACTAGATAATGATGCAACCAATTCTGATAATGTGCCTGCTGTCCACATAGACGATGTACAACGCATGGAAGCTCGTCTTTTAAAGCTGTTAGATGAATTCAATGCCAAAAAGTCTTCATCGTTTGGTAGTGTGGGAAAATTTGTTACACATTTACTACTTTATATAGGTCCCAGCTGTCCATATGAAAAGCTTGATTCAATTAGAGAGCAACAAGAAGAGCTTATGCGATTGC
Source organism: Trichobilharzia regenti (assembly GCA_944472135.2). Lineage (NCBI taxonomy): Eukaryota > Metazoa > Platyhelminthes > Trematoda > Strigeidida > Schistosomatidae > Trichobilharzia > Trichobilharzia regenti. The sequence continues at coordinate 10,162,962 of OX235270.1, forward strand.
ATTTTGAACAGGATAAAAAGATGATGTCAATCCTTGAGTCAGGCTCAACACTTGGTCGACGTCCTGTCAGAGCGTAATTCAAAACTTGCTGAATATGTGTAATAGATTCTGTTAGGCTTTTAACTGATGAGGGTCGGAAGACTACGAAAACAAATGTTGATGCTTTAGTCACACGGGTATGTAACTTTATTTTAAACCTTCATTTGACTTTATAATCTTCAGAATGGTTGCTTTTTTGTTATTGATTTTACTTTGCATGTTGGGAAGCATTTTTTTTTTTTTGATTTTAATTTAAACACAAAAAAAGCGGTACAATATAGCACCAAGCAGATGTGCTACACAAAATTAATGGTAAGACAGTATTGTTGGGAAGGGAAGAAAGAAGAGAATTGCAGCACGGCATTAGCCATTGATGATTGCGATTCTTGGCCATAGCCTATAACATTTCAAGCGATCCACCTATTTCAGCCACTACCTCTCGGATTCCAACCCAGGAGTGGTGACACATACCAACCGGTGCTAACCTGATACAAATATCCTTCCATCCACTCCTAGGGCTCGCCAGCGAACAGAGGTATGTACAAAAGCCTCTGGGGTGACATTCGCAGCATATGTCCAATTCACCGAAGCCGGTGTTTCCACATGACGACACTCAATTAATGGTGATCTCTATTGTGTCCATACACACGCTGACTGACGTCAGAATTACTTACTCTATGATGTCATCGAACAAAAGTAATTCCTACGGAGACAGATGGTCGAATGCACAGAGCTGTCGTGCATCCTCACCCTGTCTGGAGAGACCGGGTTTCACACACCGAAGTATTGTCAATCCTGCCGTTGACAGCCAGGCTAATGTCGCGACGACTCCACTGTCCAGTGGTTTCCAACGCCAAAGTTTAATTCCACTAGACCACTTGGGTCATGAGAACTACCATTTTAGGTGTTGGCGTCCTCAAAACTTTTGTGCTACTTATTATGTCTAGATTATCTTCATATCTCTCTTTAGTGTGACATTGTTGTAAGCCTGTGGTACATTGCGATCAGTACATATCATTTATTGTCTCACAGCTTCATTAAGTTTCATGCACAATAAAGCACTGTACACAGGTTTTTTACTCCACTGTTTCTAGACGGAATGTGGTTAATTGGCTTAAGCATTCAACTTTCAGCCAATAGACCATGGGTTTGAATCCTACCCCACCTATTTATGTCTGGTTAACTGGCATAGTAACATCATCAGCACTCACACGATAACTTTTTCGACTATAGTCTGAAACATATGAAACATCTGTTCTGGAAACTGAGTTCAAACAACTGAAGAGACACCATGTGAAACGACACGTTCACTCAGTCATGTGTAGAAAGGATTAATCTCATTCAATGTTAAATTATCCCTTAGCCCTATTTCTGTTTAGTTTCATCATAGATATTGCACTAATGAACTTTAACCCTAACTGACTTCAGCGACTCAGGGATCGTCTTGTTACTACCAGGGAATAATCTCGTTGACATGATATAGTCCTCCCACTTGAATCAAGACGATGACAAAACGGAGCAGAGTCTTCTGAACGCCTTGAGCTTGAGCAGCAATCTTCGAATGTTCGGCCTGCGAGCGATTCACTGCTACTGCTGTCAAATGTAAGATGGTGCTACAGGAATCGACTGGAGTGCACTGCACTGGACTATATCAACTACTCCCAGCTTGAAAATAGACAGGCAGGTATGCAGGAGTAAAGTGGTGGCTGATTGGCCTGCTGGCTGAGCTTGTTGACGTAACCACTTCACTTGTCTGGGAAGCTGCATCAGGCCAGCCAACGCCAGTGAGTTGATCTGATGGCTGACGAAATCTCAACACGGATACGGTTACAGAAGGCTGTTTAGGCACTTTTCAGGCAACTCAAGTTACTAATCACAAAATATGCCCATTAGTTCACAAGGAAGAACACAGTTTTTGTTTTTATTTAGCGAAGAATTACAGTTTCTTTTCAACGACTTCATTTGAAAGCTGTACAGTCGGATTTATATTACAGAAAAGGCATTAAGTGGCATTAGAAATTGCCCAGTGGTCAATATAGTACATGAGATAAGAATAATGATAATTAAAATGATGTACTCAGAGTGAGGGGGCGCCATAGTTAAAGTGGGTGAATTACAAAACTTTTAAAGATTATTCATTAACCAAACTGGTATAAAGATTTTAAGATAGTAGGTTAAGTGTTGTCTAATAAAAGATTTAAGAGTACGATGATGATAAACAGTAAAGACGGCGAAGATGAATCCAGGTATTAAATTAGAATAAAATAAAGTAAAGGAACATTACTATGACCAAGCAGCAGGACCAGATGGAATCCCAGCAGAAGCATTAAAAATGGACCAAGAGACAACAGCGGACTTGATGACACTACTACGGGAGGTTTGGAAAGAAGGCGAGGTACCCGAGGATTGAGAGAAAGGCTACTTATTCAAGCTGCCAAAGAAAGGAGACTTAAGTCAATGCAAGAACTGGTGCGGAATTATGCTCCTGTCCATCCCAAGCAAAATACTAAGCCGCATCATGCTGGAGAGAATCAAACAAGCCCTAGAGGAGAACCTTCGACCGGAACAGGCTGGATTCAGGAGAAACAAGTCATGTATTGATCAAGTTACCACACTACGTATCATCATTGAACAAAGCTTGGAATGGCAGTCACCTCTCTATCTCACTCAACTTCATTGACTTTGAAAAGGCCTTCGATAGCGCAGCGTCGATGGAGAGGTGACTTGGCAACTACTTCGCTACCACGGGGTGCCGCCGACAATTATACATCTCATTCGACAGTTGTACAACAGTGCTGCATGCCGAGTAATCCACAACTGGAAACTTACGGAATCCTTCGAAGTGAAGGCGGGAGTGAGGCAAGGCTGTCTACTTTTTCCAATGATTGTCCTGATTGCAATAGACTGGATAATGCGACAAACAGCTGGAAATGAGGAAACAGGAGTAAAATGAACTCACACAAAAAGAGACTTGGAGGATCTGGACTTCGCCGATGGTATATGTCTGATTTCCCACAAACTGGGAGATATGCAAGTGAAAAGCAACAAGTTGTCAGAAGAAGTCTGCAGAGAAGATAGGACTTCAGGTGAACATAGAGAAAACCGATGTGGTGATGAAGATTCCTGGCCAACGGCAACAACAACAGACAACAATCAGCCAGCATAAGTGGGAGGAACCTAAAAGAAACAACCTCCTTTACCTACCGACTTGGGAAGCATCGTTTCAACTACAGGCGGAACTGACGAGGATATCAAAGCAAGGATCGCGAAAGCAAGGCAAACTTTCATTACTCTCAAGTCTGTGTGGAGGTCAACAGCACTCAGTATGAAAATGAAAATAAGATCCGGATTTTCAACTCTAATGTGAAGTCAGTGCTACTATACAGATCAGAAACTTGGCCAATGCGTCATAAAGAGCATCTCAAACAAACTACAGGCCTAACAGTTGTCTTCGCTCAATACTCAAGATCAGATGGGCGGACAGAAAAGATCAGCAACAGGGTGGGGTCTCTGGCAATGAGCGAACCAACCCAGCAGGAGCCGATTGTGCAACAAATAGGCAGGAAAAAATGTAGGTAGATTGACCATACTCTGAGGAAACCATCAAGTGACATCACTAGACAAGCCATTTCTCGAGTGGAACCCGAAAGGGAAGTGGCGAGTTGGTCGTCAGTGTGAGGGTGACTTGGAGGAGGTCATGTGAGGAGGAGATGAAAGTGTGTGGGCAGACTTGGAGCTAGGTGAAACTTTAGCAGAGAACCGAAAGCAATGGAGACGCGTGGTTGAAGTCCTGTGTTGGCCTAGAAATTAAAGGAAATAATAATAATAACCAAGGTAAAGAAAGAAGTTTCACAAAACTTTTCTGAATACATAATTTAGGTTTTTCTCCATGTATAGCTAAAGCTTCGGCTACACATAAGTGGAGAAAATGTAAGCTTTCGACGTGATTAGATTTCGGTTCTGTAGATAACTTTGAAGGATAAATCACGCCAGCTTATCTAAGTCATATTTAAAAAGGATGAATGTATCATCTGAATTATATATACACAAACCAAGTTCATTTTTAAAATAGTTTGAAAAAATTTGGTCATTGGGTATATGATGTATTTATTATTATAGAAGTTCTTTTTGTATTTCCCAGGGAATGAAAAACAAAACGATATTGCCGTTTTTAACTGATATTTCGGTGTTTAATGCATCTAACAGCCTTATCAAAGTAGTAGTGTTAAACCATAAGGATTTACAAAATCCACTCAGCTTACATCATGTAATAACTTAATCACCGTTCATCAGCATAGTGGGTAATTCCTTTCACATTGTCAAGCTGGCCATTTGGCAAAGATAACAAAACCATGTGTAGATTGTTGGACTTGATAAACGTATAAAATTATACAAAAACAGCATGTGTTTTGCATAATGAAAATAGACTGTCAAATTCGCGTTGATTTTGTTATTTCATGCGAGAAACCAAGGGATGTTGTGGTGGAACCAGGTCAAATTGTCTTTTAGTCAATCATTCCTATTTAGTTCAGATAATTTGGATTCGACTTGATATGAAGTGCCTCTGGTGATATGATACATTCTTTATGATTTCTGAAACTATTTCTGGTTGATGATTTCAATAATGTCAAAATCAATTTTGTGACCTGATTCTATAGCGTGTATAGCCTGTCGTGTAGACGACCTACTACGGTTGATGAACTTTCAAGCTTTTATAGCTAGCTAGTTCAACTGTGTATTTGATGTTCATTTCTCCTGATTACCTTTATTTCTCTCTGGTGGTGTTTGTCTGGTATATATTATCACATCACATTCCAAGCATTTTATTTTTTGTAGACAGAACTAAACTGCGAATCTTTAGGGGTTTGGTCTTTTACATGAACAAGGTTGCTTTGTAGTCTGTGTGTGTGTGTGTGTGTGTGTGTGCGTGCGTCTGATGTTTTGAGAAACCTTTGATGTGTTTATTTTGAGTACTTCTTTGATTTCGTTTGACGTTTCTGATATACATGGAATGACAACTGTTGTGAGGTCCATCCATGTCTTCAAAACACGTTTTCCACTATATTTAATGTTGTTGGTATTGATTTTGTTAATGAAATTCTTTGGGCAGTGTTATTATACTTCTTGACCAGTCTCAATAATGTTTGGATATTTCTTTGTCTTCTTTTTCCTTCTCATCCGTTAATGTCAGAAAGAAGTGTGCTCATCTAAGAAGAAGACTTGAAACAATTGATGCCTTTGTTGCTGATCCGAACTCTAAAATATTTGCTGGAGTATATTTTCTTCCGGAATGAATATAAATATAAATATTAAAATATTCCTCCTCCTCTTAAATAGCCAGGTAGTGTGGGGGAAATGATAGTCCACCAAAGTTTGATTCTGTCTGCTTCGGAAGTAAACAGGGTGATGCTGCGACGTAGTCGTTCCGAGAATGAATTGTGTAGATGACGTTTTATAGCACAACAAAGGTATCCTCAGTGTTACTCAGCCATATTTTAGGTGTATGTTTGAATAGATGTTATCATCAAATCTGTTCATGAAAAGAGATCAGTGACTGTTGGGGAAACTGTTGGATCCACAGTAACACCATATGTTTGTCTATATAAATTTTCCTTTGAGTGTAAACTAATTACTTTTCAGACAAAGTTTCAAGCTCTTAATTATTTCACTGGTCTCCTCCAGTGGACATCTTTGTGATAAGGTTGTATCTGATTCCAGTAAAATGAAAATGATATCAAGATTTTCGTTTAGGAGAATACTAGTAAATAATGAGTCAATACCTTGGCTTACCATAATGGACTATGAATAGGTTGTTATATATATAAGCGAGGGAAGAAGAAAGTAAAAAGAAATACAAAACAGAAACAGTAGACAGCGATATGAAGCAAACAAAATAGTAATATCGAAGAACAATATAGTTTCATTGGATATTATAAGTCACAAGGAGTGGATGCATCTGCGCCAGCCATCACCGAGAACGATCACTTTGAGCCAGCCAGTCATATCACCAATTGTCTCCAGACCTCATTGGCTTTTACCGTCATCCCGAGGACCTCAACCAGTCAGGAAGTCTACACCTCCCTACGTGATTGGCTGACTGGCTGGCTTAAACTAACTCTTGTGGATTTCATCGACTGATGATGAAGCCATGTTTTGGTTTGACCACCACTGGCGCTAACTCTTTTCCAACCTGATCCATTCTATGTCAGCTAATATTACCCATTGTCGAGGAAGGCGATGGCTAGTCATACATGCATACGTGACACACGCCCTAACCATCTCAACCTATGTAACTGCTTCACAGCCTCGTCAATAGATTGATTTCCCCTCCCACCTACCTAGGACTCGACCGACTACTGACGCCTAACCTCAAAATTGGTAACCCACCTAACATGGGAGATAGAACGCAGGCACCTATGACCAAAGACAGCTAGCTAGCCAGCTGACCTGTCTTTTCATTTCTTCCCCTCTCAATGGCCAGGTCTCACAGCTAGCCGTAAAGGAGTTGTATGGAATAGACTTCTGAGAAGTACACGCGCCCTTTGGTCGATATCCACCCGGATATCACGTCTGCTAAGCCAGAGATGGCGTAAACTGGTATATGCGAAACGAGCCTTCTGTATCCGTGGTGAGATTTCATCAGCGGTCAACTCACTGGCATTGGCTTATGCAACTTCCCAAATAAGTGAAGTGGTCGTTTATATATATATATATATATATATATATATATATAATTTATTATATAATAATAGTGTATTTTGTTTTGTAATTTCATTTTACATTTTTAGCTGGAATCTTTGAGTTATGCAATGTAAGTAAAATTTAAGTCTTATTTAACCTTTGTTCAGTTTGAAGTAAATATTTTTGTGTAATTAACTGTTTTAAAGATTGTTTATTGTTCTCCTGGGCGTCGATACTCCACGGCATAGATTTTATTCATTGCCAGACTTGTTATGCGTCTAATGTTTTCATTCTTGGCTTCCATTTTTATAGTTTTGCTTGGGGTGTTCCTTTTCCCACATCACTTCCTCTAAATGACTGTAACAGTTACTGGTCTAGTTATTCACCTTGAAGCTGATAATTGTAGGTTTGAGGATTTTATCACGAACTGACGACACCCGTTGGTTAGTGAAGCATTGGAAAAACTTTCAAGGAGTACTGCACAGACAGCCCGTCCAGTTGTTCTAGTTTGGGAATCTACTTCATCAGTACGCACCTACCCCACTGCAAGTGTTCAAACCCGGAATCTCGCAGTTACAAGCCGGGCCAGGTTTTAGACCATTAAACAGCCACTGAGACCCACCAATCCTCTAGTCAGTCCATGAATTCCAGCTTCTGTGAATTCACCCGCAATATAGCTCGATTGGCGCTAGCTAATGTCATTGGTGGCGAGTATTTGTCCTCACCCCCCGCCGACCTGCTGTTGCGATTGAAGTGACGAATACTTGCAGCTTATCAATAAAACATACAGTCACCAGTAATACTGGCCAGCTTTAGATAGCAATCGAACTTGGCTTCATTTTTGTTACAAGGCAATTCACCTTGAGAGGATAAAAAAAGAATAAATTTACCTTACTCAATATTCAATCAAGTATTCTAAATTCTATTATTATTCTAGCATGAAATAGACAATATGAGAAAACCTGGGAGTACTGGACAGCCGTTTCGTCCTAGTTTGGGACTCCTCAGCAGTACGCACCCATCGGCATTCGAACCCAGGACCTTCTGGTTACAAGGCGAGCTCGTAGACCATTGAGCCACTGGGACCCGATCCAATGGTCCTTGAATTCTAACTTCTGCCAGTTCACGACAGTAGGGTACAGCAGGTCGAAGATGAGGCAGTAACTCATCGAAGAAGACATTGCGAAGTGGTCGCGCTATGTCGTGAACTGGCAGAAGTTAGAATTCAAGGACCATTGGATCGGGTCCCAGTGGCTCAATGGTCTACGAGCTCGCCTTGTAACCAGAAGGTCCTGGGTTCGAATCCCGATGGGTGTGTACTGCTGAGGAGTCCCAAACTAGGACGAAACGGCTGTCCAGTACTCCCAGTGTAACAACAGAAGACAAGGGCCAGGCAACAGATCGTTTTATTATGAAAATCAACACGTATTTATACATCTTTCAACTACATTATTATAGACAAGCGCAGTCATCTGATTGGTTGTTTAGGTAGACAAACGCAGGCTTCTGATTGGTTGTTTCGGGATTCCTTGACAAATAGAGTTCTCTCTGCGAATCATATTCTGCCACGTTAACTTTGCTGTGATTGGTTGTTGACTCAGGCTTGTTCATATTTTCTCACGGCCCATATTAGTGACCTAGACCTTAACGTAGATTAGTGCCAACCAATCGGCTAGCAGCCTGCTCTCACCACACCAGGTTTTCCAGTGGTTCTCTAACTGATGTCAGCTCATGATTAAATCCTCCATGCAATCAAACAAAATCCCTACAAAAAACCAATACTTGAAAATATGAGAAAAGTCAAATGGGTTTGTATACATTTAGAGATGGTGGCATGCGATTCGCTTCAGCCAAATGCAAGATGATGTTACAGGACTGGACTACACTGACTTCTAGTTTAGAAATAGAGAGTGAAGTGGTTTGTAGAGCGCGTTAACCACTTCAATTATTTGGGAAGTACCATCAATCAGAGCCAACGGGTTGATCGCTGACGAAATCTCAGCACGGATACAGAGCGCTAGTTTCGCATATACTAGTTTACGCCGTCTCTGGCTTAGCAGAAGTGATGTCCGGCTAGCTGTCGAACAAAGGGCGCGTATACTGCTCAGAAGTCCACTCCATACAACTCCCCTATGTCTGGCTGTGAGACCTGGCCATTGAGAGTGGAAGATATGAAAAGATTAGCTGTCTTTGATCATAGGTGCCTGCGCTCGGGATGACGGTAAAAACCAATGAGGTCTGGAGACAATCGGTGATATGACTGGCTGGCTCAAAGTGATCGTTCTCGGTGATGGCTGGCGCAGATGTATCCACTCCTTGTGACTTATGATTTCCAGTCCGCTCCGTCCTCCTGTATGGTTGTGAGACCTGGCCACTGAGAGTGGAAGACATGAAAAGACTAGCTGTCTTTGATCATAGGTGCCTGCGTTCTATTTCCCGTGTAAAGTGGCATAATAAGGTGAGCAACATGGAGGTTAGGCGTAGAGTTCTAGGTAAACTGGGGAAATCAATCGACGAAGTCGTGAAGCTACAAAGACTGAGATGGTTAGGACATGTGTTACGTATGCCAAGCCATCACCTCCCTCGACGAGCTATGTTAGCGGATATAGGGTCAGGCTGGAAAAAAGCTAGCGGTGGTCAATCAAAAACTTGGCACCAGTCAATGAAATCCACAACAGTTGGTCTAAGCCACGTAGAAAGGTGTAGACTTCCAGGCTGGGGTCCTCGGGACGGTAAAAATCTATGGTTGGAAACAATTGGTGACATGGCTCAAAACCATTCTCAGTGGCTCAGATGCATCCACTCCTTGTGACTTATGATCTTCAATGAAACTGTTTTGTATTTCTTTATTACTCCTTTGTCTCACACCTCTGCTCACTGTTTCTATTATGCTTTTCTTGTACTTTCTTCTGTTGCTTCGCGTGCTACACGGAATGTGGCGACTTGAACTTCTACACATTTGTGCAAAGTTCTATGTCGAAAACAGACAGACAGACAGACAATGAAACTATATTGTTCTTCATCATTACTATTCCTTTGTCTCACACCTCTTTTTACTGTCTCTATTATGCATTTCTTTTTTACTTTCTTCTTCCCTTGCTTTGTGTGCTAAATGGAGTGTGGCGACTGGGGCTGGCGCACATATGTGCAAAGTTCTATGTCGAAAAAAGACAGACAGACATAGATGGTGACAAGAGATACTATGACTCCATAATTTCTGCAACCCTAAGTGAATGAATCTCCAAATCTTTAACATACATTCATTGGAAGTGTATTTTTTTTTCAGCAAAGGCTTTTCAGGTGAAGTCAAAGTATCATAGCCAAAGTCAAGGTGTTTGAAAAATTTTACCCTCAAGAACCGATTAGACACCGGGAATGAATGCCATAAAACATCATTCCGAATAAAGTCACCGCTGCCTTTTTGGACTTGGAGAGGATAAATACAGTATTCTACTTATTTGCTAGGTACTCTTTCTGCATGTCTACTCTGTTAGGTAGGGTTATGGCTTTTAAAATGAAGGTTTTATTGTGTAGGGTCAAGGTTAAGTATCGGGTTAAAGTAAGAAATAGGAGTTAGGATTATGGTTAGAAGCTGGTGTGTGAAGCTGGTGTCCCTCAAGGTGTTCTTTCTCCTTTCTTTTTTCTTTCTTCTTGCATGACTTGCCTCACTCTGATGAAATAAACTTTGTGAAGTACGCTGATGATTTAACGGTTTCAATGGCTGTTAACTCCCAGCTAGATTGTACTAAAATAAATAGCTTTCTATCGGAAGTCAGCAAATGGTCTGAGTCTAACGGTCTTAAACTGAATCCTTCTAAGTGTCAAACTGTTGATTTCAGCTTAAGATGTAAACGACAGTTAAAAGAAGTCAATGATTCTCATGACAGTTGTAAAATTGACGACAATGATATAGGAATCAAATCAGAAATTAAGTATCTTGAACTTATTCTCTCTTCTGATCTCTCCTGGTATTCCCATGTCTTAGCAATCTCCAGTAAAATATTCCGCCTGACATTTTACATTAAAAAGTTAAGGCACTCGGATATAACTCAACCCCTAATCTTACAGTTCATAAACTCTTGCATCCTACCTATTCTTCTTTATTGCTCACCCTTATTCTTTCCTGGTTTGCTTAAAAAGGAGTATGTCACAATTCCTAGAATACTGAAGACTGTCAGTAGGGTGAGTAGTGTCCCAGTGGACCGCATAGTTAATGTTGTTATCGATTGGCACTTGACTTCGTGCAACAAAATTTGTTAGAGGGATTTTGTCTGACTAGGAGAATCCACTTCACCCTCAGCTTTCTTTCACCTTGCATCTCCTCAGGTAGAACAAGAATTAACTTCAGAAAACTATATGCTCGCACGTCTAAGTGTAAAAATTCTATGATGCCATACTTGGCACGTATTTTATGTGATGAAAATAGTGTCAGGCAAGAATTAACTAACCTTTTTTCATCTAGTAAATAAACAATTTCCTCCATCCATCCATCCTTATATACCTTTAAGTTTTACTTTTATTACTTCTATTATATTTATGGTCCTGTTACTTCTCTGTTTTACTCTCATAATTGCAGACACCAACTTATCTCTATAACTGATGTAATCTTTGTTTTTCCCCTCACCATATCATGTAAAAAGAACATTATATTCAATATTTTTAAACATGTTAGGATTTCTATACCACATTGCCAATACTGTGTGACACAAGCCAACGGCAATTTTCACTTGTATTCTTATTATTATTACCCTAGCTGTTATCATTATTATTGCTATTTCCATTTTATATGCTGCATGTTTTTGACACTACCTCTATTGTAAATGTGGAAAATTTTCTGTGTGATTAATTTTATTTATAATTTGAGGAAATTAGATGCAATATTGTGAATAATGCTGAAAATCCCATTCTGTATCACAAGTACTGTTTTTGGAACAAAGTAAATCATCATTATCATTATTATTATTACTAATGTTCCCTTGGGTTCCTAGTGGAACATAAGGCTTCAACTGCACGTCTCCACTTGCTTATGTCTTCTCTTGTACTTACTTTTCACCTGCATCCATCTTAGTCCATACTGTTTCAACTCCTCTTCACACGATCTCCTCCATGTCACCCTTGCACTGACGTCCCACTCGCCGCTTGCTTCTCTTTCGGCCTGGTTCCACTCGAGCAATGGCCTGACGTGCGCGCGATGTCACCCAGTGGCGGCCTCCTCAACGAGCGAGTGTCCAATCCATCTCATTCCCCTTTCTCCTGCATATTTGTTGTTGTCGGGCGATTGGTTCTTGTTTTGTTTGTTTGTTCCCATAGTTTCTTGTTGTTGGTGATTCTTTCCGGCCCGGGCATCTGATCTTCAGTATAGATCCAGCGAAGACAGTTGTTGATAAAGGTAATGTCTGCAACAGGCTGTTGGTGGAAATATCCTTTGTGACCGACCTGCCAAGTTTCTGATCCGTATAGAAGAACTGACTTGACGTTAACATATTACTTAGTTTATTAGATGTATCACTATTTGTCTAGTAGGAAAAGACAAAGAAAACTATAAAAACTCGCGTGATTATAATTGATATGATTATGAACAATAAATTTTGTTCGAAACATTGTCATCCAGAAAATAATAATACTGTTTCACTCTGTATGTGATACATCTAATAAACAAACTAATATGGAATTACTTACTACCACAGTGCCCACGTTTTACACATATATTAATATGACGACGTTTTTTTATTGAAAATCCGAATTTTGTTGTTGATGTTGAGTGACGAAGATTTCCAGTTCAGTTTCAGGTTGATGAATATGTTTCTCGCCTTCCCAATTCCCGATATGACATCCTCGTCCGTTCCTACTTCCTGTAGTTGAGACAATGCTGCCTAAATAAGTAAATGGAGTAACCTCTTTCAAATTCCTCCCGTTGATGGTGATTGGCGCTGGATGTTCCTGCTGTTGTTGTTGGTTGTTTGGTTGGTTGTTTTCATAACATCCGTCTTATCTATATTCACCTGCAGTCCTGTCTTCGCCGGCTGCTTATTCGACCAGTTTGTCGGTTTTCGCTTGTAAGTATTCGATTTTGTGTGACATGAAACATAAATCATCGCCGCCCGAAATCCAGTTCTTCTAGGTTCTTGACGTCGGTTCAGGATATCCCTGTCTTCTCGTTCCCCACTGTCCGACGCATAATCCAGTCAGCCGACCACAATTAAGAATATCATTGGTGATAATATGCACCCTTGTCTGACTCCTGTGTTTACTCCAAACGCCTCGCTGAGTTTTCCGTTGTGGATGACTTGACATATTCCGTTGTCGTACAGCTGTTGAATAAGGTTGATGAATATTTGGGGCACTGTACGCCGTAGTACTCGAGTAGTTTCCAAATTACTTCACGATCGACGCTGTCTGTCGGAGGCCTTCTCAAAGTCTATAAAGTTGAGGTAGCTGAGGTTTGATTGCCATTCCACGCTTTGTTCTGTGGTGATGATGTGTAGAGTTGCAATTTGGTCAGAAGATGATTTGCCTGACTTTCCCGAATCCAGCTTGTTCTGGTCAGAGCACTGTATCCAGTGCGTCCTCAATTCTCTCCAGGATGGTGCCACTCAGGATTTTACTTGGCGTCGATAGGAGCATGATTCCTCGTCAGTTTTTGCAGAGTGAGGCGTAAGTCGCCCTTCTTTGGTAGTTTCACGAGGTAACCTTTCCTCCATTTAGTAGGCGATATGTCTGTAAATGCTGGTGTCCGACTACTACTACTACTACACTTTTGCAACACTGTATGTTGTATAATCATTGTGCACCTTGTGTGTGTGTGTGTGTGTGTCCGTGTATACGAAGTATACTCTCTGACACCTATTACAAGGCTAGTTACTGATAACTGATTGACTGACCGACTCATTCCAGTAGAGGACTTTGCACACAAAGGCAACCGTCCAAGGTGTCACACTCCACATAGCGCACAATCGTAGAAAAACACAGAACAAAGAAACTCAAATGAACTATTATGGTCATACGTATACAGGAGAAAGAATATTAACAATGGAAAAACATGAGCTATAAATGGCTATGAGAGATGATTATAAAGAGTAAATGTGTAACAACAAAAGACAAGGGCCAGTCAACAGATCGTTCATTAAGGAAATCAACACATATTTATGGACGTTTATGTATATTGTTATAGATTATCGTTAGCAGAAAAACACAGTCTTCTGATTGGTTGTTTCTCACGGAAAGTTAATCTTTCATCTCTTTGTGGCTGTTTCTTGAAGTTCAGATTATCTATATATTAACTGTATCCGCCTACGCAAAGTCTCCTGTGATTGGTTGTTGAGTCTGTCTTTGTCCTTATTTTTCTCATGACCAATAACGGGGACGTACACATTAACGTAAATAACTATCTACCAATTTTCGGCTAGCAGCGAGCTCTCACCATGCTCGTCCCCCTGTCGAAGACTTGTGACTGAAGTTGGTTCGGTCTTCTTGGCTTTTTTCATTTGTTTGCTGTCTGAAATCTCGGCGCTCGCTGATGTTCACCTGTTTCTCTTTGTTTGCCATTGCGATTGTGCGTGCGTAACCCCATCTCAACGTGACCATATGTGGTCCTTCTCACTTACTTTGGAAACTTTTTGCCTAACCCTGTCACACATTCGTCGGAATTTCGCCTCACACTTTCATATACTGCTTTCTCCCGACCTCCCAGCAGCATCCCAAGTAACAGCCTCATCGCTGCCAGGTCTCGAACGCCACTGAACTGCGCAGAAGCCTCGAAGTCCTACCCGAAGATCTATATGTCTCCATAAAAGTCTGCAGGTCATAGACTTTCCACTTGTCGGTAGGCAACGACACCAAATGTAACAACAGAAGGCAAGGGCCAGGCAACAAGTCGTTTATTTATGAAATCAACAGGTATTTATAGATTTTCATGTACTTTATTATTAGTGTTATGGTTAGCAGAGAAGCAACGTCTTCTGATTGGTTGTTTTCTCCCCAAAGGTTATTCTGTACTGCTTCTGTTTTACCGTTTATTAGAAAGTTAAGCCATACATATATCTACATATCGTATTTGCACATGGTAAGTCTGCTGTGATTGGTTGGCGAATTCTTCAAGGTTAAGCTTTGTTATTGACTTTTCTCATGATCCCGATTTGGGACATAGACACTGATGTAATTTGTTGTCTACAATTTCGGCTTATTCGCAGACATCTCTCACCACAAATGAATCTGCGTCTGTGTGCTATTGACTACGATTTTGAGTCATATATCACAAATAGTCTTTCCTTACACAGGGTTCTTTCTGAACATATCGACACGTAACTAACCGAGCAGTGTTTACACATCCCTATGTGCGGCTGGCTCAAACTAAACTGTCAAAGACTTTATAGATTGATGACAGGGTTTTGATTTAACCAACCAACCAAACCGTAACTCTTTTCCAGTGTCAACTACCGAAGTCTGCTTGATTTGATAAAGTTGAAATCGCTATTGAGTGAGAATAGAGGTATTTGAGTG
Source organism: Trichobilharzia regenti (assembly GCA_944472135.2). NCBI lineage: Eukaryota > Metazoa > Platyhelminthes > Trematoda > Strigeidida > Schistosomatidae > Trichobilharzia > Trichobilharzia regenti. The sequence goes on from OX235270.1 coordinate 10,178,181, forward strand.
TCAATTTAACAAGTGTGAAGAGGGTGTGAAAATATACAAAAAGAGCATATGAGACTGATAATAGTGAATTAGTTATTAAAGCAAAACCAAACTAAAAGTAAAATTAAAAACAAAAGAAAAAAAATCAAAATTTTTTACAGGGAACGATTAGTGAAGAGGGAGGTTAAGACCAAGGTAGAATAAGAGACTGGACAAACGTTTTCTGTATACAGAGTTAAGGGTTGTATTGATGAATTGCCAGTGAGCGCCTCCGCCATGCACACAAAAGCCGGGACCTGACACCCTTTGTACCATTTGGCTTCACTTTGTAGATGATGTTGAAAGACGACTCTGGTGGAGCTACGTGGCCTGCTTGCACCAAATGCTTGAGAATTGAGCTAGTAATTGTCTTGCATTATCCCTTTGCTAACCATGCTGGATAATGTTGAGAGATGCGCTTGGGAAGTGTGCGGCCGCTTTGTGGGGCCAATATAACTAGCTCCGTACGAGCAGGTGAATTTATAAACACACATTGAGGTGGCCTGTTCAAAGCGGCAGCAGTTTATCCTTCACACATCCATTGATCATTTGTCGGCTGAAGAAATTGATACATAGCTCAGCCATAAAGAAGGCTTTCCTGAGTGATCTGCATAAGCAGCTATTCTTCAGGATCTCAGCTGCGGTATCACCTTTAAATTCAAGGCTCACAAATAGCGGTTTCTTCAGCACCGTCTGGATTCTCTCAGGCTTTTCTCTTAACTTCATGTTTTTCTCGATAAATCTTGGAGGATATCCACCCTCTATGAGAAGTTATCTGAGTCGCTCCAGTTCCCTATCGATTGTATCACTTGAACATATCCTCCTTATTCTTCAGGATAAGGAATGGATCAGATTTCTGTTTCTTCTCAAAATGAGCCAGCTATGGAAATTTGTGTACTGAGCATTCCATATTGGTTTCCTGTAGATCGATCTTTGAAGAGAACCATCAGATCTGCTCTTTAGAAAAACATCCAAAAAATGGGATTCCTAGTTAATCTCTGATTCCGACGTAAAGTTGATGATGGTATGATGGCAGCTGTTGAACTCCTTAGTTATCAATTCGATGTCGGTATTGTCGTCACATATGATGAAAGTATCATCCATGTATCTTTGGTACAAATGGAAACTATCGTTAGAAGGCCGTAAAACACTATTCTCCGAACTTACTTGTCAAGAAGTAGTCTGGAAATAAAGGACCCCATTGCCACTCCATCTCTGTCTATTAATCGTGAGGAAGTCCTACTCACTGCCTTCACGTAGTGGAGGTGTTTTTCACCGAAGTGAGAGGGAAAAGCGGATGCCCGGCGCTCTTCACCGGGTTGACTGTCCATTGGATGACAGTCTAGGGGAGATGGCTAAACCCTGATTCCAAACCTCCAACAACTGGCGTATGAAGCTCACCGGAGGTCACCGGCAGACGTATGAACAAAGGACTTGTTGGATGTCCTGGATGTCTGGCCCCATTCAAAAAGGCGTATGAACCGGACTCCGGTGACCGGTTGGCTTCCAATGGATAGTGGACTCCCTACTCCACTCCTATTGCCGTGTAGGTCACACTTGGTTGTGTAAAGGCTAGAGCTGCACTCTCAAACAAAAGGCCAAGCGATGCTAGGGACATCACTCGTACCTAATTCCTATGAAACTTCATGAACTCGCCTGGGGCTACAAACCGTCTACGGACTTCGTCTGTGGAACAAGAATTGGATAACCCTGTCGCAAAACCTTGCATCATATCGCCGCGCCTGGGCAGCGATGATTCGAGATGTTCATGAAGCCGGCTCATCCTCCCGTAGGAGATAGCCGAAGTAAAGTAAGTTGTTGAACTTGAATTGGGCATTTGGAGTGCATTTCTAAGTAGTAGTTCCTTTAAGTAGTGGATCGGAACACATACGTCGACAACACTATTATCGTCAATGAATTTGCATATAAAGCTGATAGTTTCACATCCTCTTCACACTTGTTAAATTGACACTCAAATACCTTTCTTTAATATCCATTCTAATTTATCAAAACATGCATACACAACCTTTAAAAAAAACGAAAATAAAAATTTTAGAGACGAGGGAAATGTTGGTTATTTCTTTTTGGTGTTTTCTCAAGATGTGAAAGGCTTCACGATTGTTGTGTGTAATATTCGGGCAGAAAAAAATATCTGAAATCTATGCATAATTAATCAATCGGTTCAACATGCAGTCTAAAAAATCAAGCCAAACGAAGAAGTACTGTGGAATGATAAATCACAGTTTGTTTATAAAAAAAAGAAGCAAAAAGTAGCTGAAATCCCAAGAACCTACAATAAATAAATAAATTGTCTTAAGTGTGAATGGAGGCAACAGGTTCAAAATGGATATCGATTTTCTAATTGTTTCTCGTCAGTGAAAGTCCAACTGTGCATTCCGCCAATTGTCGCAAATACCTATCCATCATCCCTGTTATAATCACACAGGGGGGAGGGTTAGCTTGACTAATATGGTGTCTAAACATCTAGGCTGAATAGCAATGCGTAGACTAAGCACGGTGCTCGGGAGGAACAAATACGACAGAACCAGGCAGGCTTTAGACCACAAAAAGGGTGTATTCATCATATCTTCATCCTTCGACAGATTCTGGAACATCTGGCATACTTACCGTTGGCCTCCAACAATCGTTATATTTCTTGTCCTACCTGAAAGCGGAATTCGATTCTGTCGACCAAGAGGTATTATTGGCGATGTTTGGCTATGATGGGAATGTCGAGAAAATACATCACACTGTTCAAGGCACTCTAGTTGAACTCATACCGTCAGCCAGGTGACAGCCTACAAAGAGTTGTCATCTGACAACCGTGATGACAGCCAATGGTGTCTGTCAGGGATGCTCACTGTCCCCATTTCTATTTAATAAATGTACTAATGGAATCGACCCTAAGTGACTTCAGCGACTACCAGGGAATAATGTCGTTGACTTATAATATGCAGACGATATAGTCCTCCCTGCTAGGTGCAGACGCTGACAGAATACAAAGTCTTCTGAACACCTTGAACTGCAATTTATGAATGTTTGGCATGCAGTTCGTCCTCGCCAAATGTAAGATGATGCTACAGGACTAGACTTCATTGACTCCCAGCTTAAAAATAGAGATTTAAGTGGTTTGTAGAGCGCGTTAACCACTTCAATTATTTGGGAAGTACCATCAGCCCCAAAGGTTTGATCTCTGACGGAATCTCAGTACGGATATAGGGGGTTAGTTTTGCATATACCAGTTTACATCATCTCTGGCTTAGCAGACGTGATATCCGGGTGGATATCGACCAAAGGGCGCGTGTACTTCTCGGAAGTCTATTCCATACAACTCCTTTACGGCTAGCTGTGAGACCTGGCCATTGAGAGGGGAAGAAATGAAAAGACAGGTCAGCTGGCTAGCTAGCTGTCTTTGGTCATAGGTGCCTGCGTTCTATCTCCCATGTTAGGTGGGTTACCAATTTTGAGGTTAGGCGTCAGTAGTCGGTCGAGTCCTAGGTAGGTGGGAGGGGAAATCAATCTATTGACGAGGCTGTGAAGCAGTTACATAGGTTGAGATGGTTAGGGCGTGTGTCACGTATGCATGTATGACTAGCCATCGCCTTCCTCGACAATGGGTAATATTAGTTGACATAGAATGGATCAGGTTGGAAAAGAGTTAGCGCCAGTGGTGGTCAAACCAAAACATGGCTTCATCATCAGTCGATGAAATCCACAAGAGTTAGTTTAAGCCAGCCAGTCAGCCAATCACGTAGGGAGGTGTAGACTTCCTGACTGGTTGGGGTCCTCGGGATGACGGTAAAAGCCAATGAGGTCTGGAGACAATTGGTGATATGACTGGCTGGCTCAAAGTGATCGTTCTCGGTGATGGCTGGCGCAGATGCATCCACTCCTTGTGACTTATAATATCCAATGAAACTATATTGTTCTTCGATATTACTATTTTGTTTGCTTCATATCGCTGTCTACTGTTTCTGTTTTGTATTTCTTTTTACTTTCTTCTTCCCTCGCTTTGTGTGATACATGGAGGGAGAGTGGCAACTCGACCTGCTGCACATCGGTGCAAAGTTCTGTGTTGAAACGAGTTAGTGAGTCAGAGCTATTCATCATTAGATGTGGTTAAAAAAGTATGGATTCAATCCATGAAGTGTATCGGTGGCTTAGCGGTAGAATGCTCCTTGCCAACTGTCCAACCCTGTTATGTTGTGTGGGGTTCGATCTCCGGCCACCAACGCACTCCTTTACCTCACTAAGCCGGTAATAAGACCGGTGAAGAGAGGAGGTTGCTCATGAGGTTATCAGCAACCCAATCTCGTAAAAATAAACACCACTACTGATGAAACTTCAAAGCTTGTAGCTTGAAGGCGCCCTACGTTCCACTGGGAACATAAAGAAATAAATTATTATTATTATATCATTTAATTCCTAGAGGAACATAGGGCTTCAGCCGCGCGTCTCCATTGCCTTCGGTTTTCTGCCAACTTTTTCACTCCGCTCCAAGTCTCCCCACATGCTTTCATCTCCTCTTCACATGACCTCCTCCAAGTCACCTTTGAAATTAAAATTAATTGCTAAATTAATTCATGAAGTCTTCAACAATAGGTTTGTTTTGGCAATGTAAGCACGGCTGTGTGACCACGCGTCGAGATGCTTACAAAGAAACATGTGAAAGGAGAGACTGTTTGTGAAATGGTTCAAAATCGTAGTCAACGGCACAGGTGCAGATTCATTCATCCTCTATAATCATCTCATCCATTCATCTCTCATGTTTTTCCATTGTTAATTTTCTTTCTGCTGTGTACGTCTGACCATGATAGTTCATTTGATTACAGGATTTCATCATGAGTTGACATTAGTTAGGGAACCATTGGAAAACCTGAAGGGAGTACTGGACAGTTGTTTCCTTCATCCTAGTTTGGGACCGACTATTCAGCAGTACGCACCCACCAGGGTTCGAACCCAGGACCTTCTGGTTACAAGGCGAGCTAGCTCCTAGACCATTCAGCCACTGTGATCCGATCCAATGGCCCATGAATTCTAACTTCTGCCAGTTCATGACATAGCGCGACCCCTATTCAGTTAGGCAGTTACCTGGGGTTCCAGTGGGAAGTCGTGATTAATAGGGTGCAGCAGGTCGGGTGTGAGTACAAATACTTGCCGAAGGGGTCGCGCCATGTCGTGAATTGGCAGAAGTTAGAATTCAAGGACCATTGGATCGTGTCCCAGTGGCTCAATGGTCTATGAGCTATATCGCCTTGTAATCAGAAGGTCCTGGGTTCCAACCTTGATGGGTGCGTACTGCTGAATAGTCGATCCCAAACTGGGATGAAGGAAACAACTGTCCAGTACTCCCTTCAGGTTTTACAATGGTTCCCCGACCAATGTCAGCTCATGATGTGAAATCCTGTAACCAACCAAATCCCCACAAACCAACACTTGAATAGTTCATTTGAGTTTCTTTCTTCTGTGTCTTTTCTATCATTGTGAGCTGTGTGAATTGTGACACCTTGGACTGTTGGCTTTGTGTGCAAAGTTCTGGTGAAAAAAAATTAGTGAGTCAGACTCTACATCAACACCATCAGTATTTGTACTTTTGGATTTATATTTCTTGAGTTAATAGTCCCAATTGTCACATTAAAACAAAGAAAATCCTCTTTCGGACGATTTCATTTTCATATATATATATATATATATATATATATAGTTTATGAATAATGTATTTCAGTATACACCCTTGACCATTTGTATAGATGACCCTGAAGGCTTTATTGACATCAATCTTAAGGACTAAGCAGAACTCGGGAGGAACAGACAAGGGAAAATCAAGCAGGCTTTAGACCAGGTAGAGGGTGCATAGATCATATCTTCACTCTTCGACAGATTCTAGAACATAGACACACTTTTCGGCGTCCAACAATTGTCATATTTCTTGACTTGAAGGCGGCCTTCGACTCCGTGGACCGAAAAGTACTATGGCAATGTCTGACTGTGAAGGGAGTGCCAAGAAAGTACATTGCACTAATCAAGGCACTCTATTCAAACTCACGTAGTCGTGTAAGGGCTTATGGGGAATTGTCATCTGAATTAGTAACAACCAGTGGTGTCCGACAGGGATGTCCACTTTCCCCATTTCTGTTTAACTTCATCATAGATATGCTAATGGAAGTATCCTTAACTGAACGTAGTGACTTAGGAATCGACTTGTTACCAGGGAATAATCTAATGGACTTAGAATATGCAGATGACATAGTCCTGTTAGGGGAGGATGCTGACAAAATGCAGAGTCTTCTGAACACCTTGAGCAGCAATCTTCGTATGTTTGGCATGCGATTCGCCCCTGCAAAATGTAAGATGCTGCTACAGGACTGGACCCGTCAACCCCTAACTTAGTGATAGGGAGTGAAGTGATAGAACATGTTGACCACTTCACCTACTTGGGAAGTTGTATTAGCACCAACGGACTGATTGGCGATGAAATCTCAGCACGGATCCGAAAAGCTCGAGCTGCTTTCGCTGACTTACACCATCTCTGGCGTAGGCGTGACATCCGGTTATCAACCAAGGGACGTGTGTACTGCTCATCAGTTCGCTCCGTCCTTCTCTATGGCTCTGAAACATGGCCAATACGCGTTGAAGACATGAAAAGGTTGACTGCTTTCGATCATAGATGTCTGCGATCTCTGTCTCACGTTAGGTGGTTTAATAAGGTAAGTAATGTTGACGTTAGGCGTAGAGTGTTGGGCAAAGAGGGAAAATCAATCGACGAGGTTATAAAGTTACATAGACTAAGATGGCTAGGTCACGTGGTGCGCATGCCTAACCACCGCCTCCCCCGACGGGCATTGTTAGCTGATATAGGTTCAGGTTGGAAAAGAGCCAGTGGTGGCCAAACAAAAACATGGCATCAATCCATGAAATCCTTGACAGTTAAACTGAGTCAGGTAGGGAGATGCAGACTCCCGGGTTGGGGCCCTCGGGACTCTAGGAATCAATGGCTGGAGACAATAGGTGACATGGCTCAAAATCGTTGTCAATGGCGCAGATGTATTCAATCTCTGTAATCTTTCATATTCCTTTCTACCATTACCCATTCTGTTTCACTCTTATATTTGTCAAACTCTATTGATTCTCTTCACTCATCTTCTTGTCTACCTCTGTGTGCTATTTGGAACGTGGCAACTCGAACTGCTGCACTTCGGTGCCAAGTTCTATGTTGAATCCAGACAGACAGACAGAATCTTAAGGATTATATCGATTAGATGTTTGGCTATATACGAAGTTGGTAGTCTGCCACGTGCGTCTGTCGACTTCCCGATGTTCTGTCTTTCCAACCATTTCGGAATATGCTCTTTCACCCCCTCACATCCACAGTGCAATTACTTCTCCACACACACATGCACATGTAGATTGGTGAATAGTGCGGCTGTGACATAATCACTTGTGCACATTTTTAAGGTGTGTAGTGGAGCATATTTTTGGCTTCTTCAATGAATACAAACTGGACTGCATAATAGATCCTACGGATGTGACCGAATTTAATCTCTCTTGAAATCCTATTATTTATTTCCCCATTGTAGGATGATTAATTTAACGAATCCATCTTTCTTAAGAGCGGAATAGATTGTCGGTTTGAAGACTAGTTGCAAGAAAAAAAATAAAATAAAAAAATAAAAAAATGTTTTCCCACCTTTCCATGAATATATCTGCTGTAACCAGGGATTTTGATGTGGTTTTGTTCTCTGAGCTGGATGGTTAATTTACATACAAACACTATTCAAGAGAGCAAGGACTCATTGCAGCACTCCCGCCTTAAGGAAAATTGAAGAAAAGTATCTCATGGACGTCTTCCAAAAGAATGGATATCCATGGAATTTCATCAAAAAACATATGCCTCCAAGCCAACCTACCAAAGCAAAAGCCACCAAGGAAAGCACAAAGAAAATCGCCTTACCATATATAAAGGATATCTCAGAAACCACTACAAGACTCTTCAAACCTTTAGGAATTGATGTCATACACAAACCAACAAAGTCGCTTCACTCAATTCTATGTCAACCAAAAGACTCAACAGCGAAAGAAGATAAAACCAACATCAGTATCTTCAAAACAAATTGTAACAACTGCGAAAAACACTATATTGACCAAAGTGGACGTCCGCTTCGTCTTCGTATCCACGAACATAAGCTAGCCACCAAAAGACATGATATCCACTCCCTCATTTCACTACACACAGACAACGACGGACATCAATTCGGCTGAGACAACTAACGTTCAAATATTAGACAGAGGAAACAACAAGAATGCTAGAGAGTTTTTAGAAGCTTGGCTGACATTCCACTGAATCATCAATCAATCGACACATCGAGATAGATAAAATTTATCAACCGATAAGGAAGAAACTTCACACACAAAGGGTCAAAGTTCAAGTCAAAGAAACAGTCAGTTCCAACACAAGTAGCCTAGAAGATGTGAAAACACACAAACAACCAATCACGTCCAAGGTCAGTGACCAGGAGAGATGATTAATAAACTCGTGGAGAAATCTAAAAGCTCACTTCAGATTGAAGTATGCGCTGAAGATGTCACCCAGTAGGGTGATGAAAGCTTCGCAAATTAACCATCCAGCTCAGAGAACACAACCACCTCGAAATCATCCACCTGAGCTACAAATCTTCTCTATCAAATCTATAACCGGGGATATTGGTGGTCCCATGGCAACTCCTTCAGTTTGTTTGTATATTTTCCTTTGGAATTTAAATACTGTGAAAGTCAGGTACAGCTGCACCCGAGCACTATGTCCCCAGGTGGCACTTTCGTCCTAAGTTCGAGTTCTTGGTCAGTAATTAGTTCGTTTCTGACTGTCGTCTCTATAGCCATATTTATTGGTATACGCATATATAAACTGACGATGTCAGAACTAACCATTTTTTCTTCATTATCTAAATAATACTGTTTCACTGTGTGATACACCTAATAAACAAACTAATATAGCTGATGTCCCTTTTGATTTTTTTCGCATCCCTTCACGTTCCCAGTGGAACATAGGGAGCCTTCAAGTTGGAGGCTTGAAGTTTCTGTAGCAGTGATGTTTCTGTTTTTACAGGATGGGGTTCCTAGCCTCATTCCCAACCTTTCCTCTTTACCAGCTTTATTTATTACCAGCCTAGCCAGGTAAAGGAGTGCGCTAATGGCCGGGGATCGAAGCCCGAACGATATACGTGGTCGGCGAGCATTCTACCACTGTGCTAACGACGCACGTCTCTTGTGATGATATCAAAATATTGGAAGAAAAAGTAACTTCCTGTTTAGCAAAACTTCCTGGCGTGCTTGTCATCGGGTTTAATTTATTGAAACTTATGGGATCTGACTTTTTTCAAACCTGTATGGAATATCCAACATTCTTAATCACTTAACATGTAGTACATATTTGTTTTTTGGCATTTCCCCTTCCCGCAACGATAACTGTGACTAACGATAACTGGTGGTGGGGTCTCTTTTATTCCTTTTTTCTGTGCGAGAGTAATCGAAATTCACACTGGATATATTGTCTGTCCTTCATGTTTATTTATATCTCACTGAGATAAACACGTTCTTCGCTGTCATTTCACGGAATAACCTACTCTAGCCGTCCACTGGGGCACACCTTACTTAATGTCAAGGGAATGTGCATTTATATGTTCACTTGATCTCGCAGAGCTAGGTACATAGGAAGTTCGTCGTGAAACATATCCCGCCGCCTTCGAGAACACCTCCACTTACTGTCATAATCTAACATACAGAAGAGAATTGATTATTTTGTGTTATATATATATATATATATATATATATATATATAGTACAGCTATGAAAATAAAATCGTCCAAAAGAGGATTTTCTTCGCTGAATTCTTTGTTTTTATGTCTCAAGGGGGATTATTAATTTAGATGAAGCAATAAGACGTTTCAAACAATCTGACCACACACACAGACATGTCATAAGAATAAATATGAAATTAATAAAGAGTTAAGAGGTGAGAAAATAGATTTAGGTCAGGTTAAATGATATATTGGACTTCAAAATAACAATGATGATCACATGACTTTAATACTCTCGATGTTCTAAAATGTCTTAAAACGCTTAAGCCCTCAAGTAGCCTTGGCCCTGATGGTGTTCTAAAACAATGTGCAGATGCTTTATGTTCTCCACTAACTAACATGCTAAATGCTTCTTTCTCCAAAAGCGTTGTACCTGTTCCATGGAAAGACATTAAAATAGTCCCTGTCCCTAAACCTGGAAATAGCAAGAACATAAAGTTCAGACCAATCGCCATTACTTCCCCGTTTCTAAATCTTATGGAAAAACTAGTACTTCTTAAACTCGAACCCTCCCTTGAAAGCTTTAAAGATCCAAAACCATTTGCATATAGACAGGGTAGGATCACTTTAGACGCTGCAGCCGTCTTACACAACAGTCTCATCGTCTCATCATTAGATAAAGGTACCAAATACGCTCGCTGCACGTTTCTCGACTTCACTTCTGCTTTCGACTCTGTACCTAGATGTCTCTTGCTAAATAAGCTCTCTATGACACAAACTGAGTTCTGGGTCACTGACTGGCTGCATTCCTATTTCTCAAACAGAATTCAGTATACCGTATACAAAGGCAAATCCTCCTCTTCTGTGCTCACTGAAGATGGTGTCCCCCAAGGTGATGTACTCTCCCCACTTCTCTTTTCTTTCTTTCTACATGACTTACCATCTTCATATGACATTAATTTTGTCAAATATGCTGACGACCTGACTGCATCTTTGCCTGTTAAATGTCAAAGTGACTGCTCCTAATTAGATGGCTTTTTATGATAAATCAGCCAGTGGTCCAAAGAAAACGGTCTTACCTTAGACCCCTCCAAATGCCAAACAGTCAATTTCACCTTTAGGCATAAATCTGACCTAAACAAACTGGTTAACATTCACCTCACGAGGTGTGCAACATAGATAGCACTGAAATAGAGAGAGATCAAGTCGGAAATTAAATATCTTGGCGTCATTCTATCTGCTGATCTTTCCTTCCTGGTCGTCTCATATCTTGATGATGAAAATATTCCGTCCTAACTTCTACATCAAGAAGTTAAAACATTCTGATATAACCCAACCCTTACTCCTACAATTCGTTAACTCTCGCATTCTCTATTATTGCTCCTTAGTTTTTCCAGGGCTGGCTCCTGAAGAAGGACTGTCTTATTATGTAGGATGTTAAAGGTTATCAGAAGGGTAAACAACGTGTCACTTAACCAACCAGCTTGGTTCTATTCTGGTTGACAGGCACTTGGACTCATGTGAAAAATGGGCTAAATCCATTCTATTTACATAACTCACACCGCCACCCTCTTCATTCACAACTCTCGCCTTGTATCTCATCAGGTAGAACCAGAAGCCTATATAGAAAACTATATGCTCACACTACCAAGTACGGAAACTCAACCATACCCCCATACTTAGATCGTGTTCTGTGCGATAAAGAGAGCATTAGGCGTGAAACCTATAACTTATTAAATAGTCAGTAGAACAACTGGATCTCGTCTTTCCAGCTCATATCATTTATAGGTACAACGTTTTTCTTTCTTTCTTTTCTTTTTCTCTCTCTCCCTCTGTTTGTTAAGGGCTGTTTTGTTTCTCTCTTCCTTACAAACTCCACTTAAAACATTTTTCTTCTTTCTTTCACACTCTGTTTATTTCGATAGTTTTGTTACCGCTTACGCCAGTAAATATGCTAGCATCTACTTTTCTAACACCTTCAAACACTCTGTTCAATTTTTGGCCTTGCTACCGACCGATATGCCAATATGTTGTTGTCAAAACTAACTGAGGTTACCTTTAATCTTTGTAGAATTTTATTCATTGTTAATGTACAAACTGGATGCAATACTGTAGTAAAATGCTGAGAATTCCATTCTGTATCACAAGTACTGTTTTGGAATAAAGCAAATTATTATTACTATTAAACCAAACAACCGGGGGAAATAGTACATCTACCCTGCCTAGTATCGAAACAAAGTTGACTAAAGTAGGTAGGTTCAGTGTGATGACGAATTGTTGCTGTGAACGCATAAAGGTGGTTTAAACTTCCTAGGGTTAGCTTTCACAAACTTTAGGATACGTCCTCTCCCAAACACGTTTCATAGATAAGTTTAAAAGACAATTGGTGGATGGTGGCTAGCAGTGGAATCCAGGATGCGCATTTCGTCCTATTTGGGACTCGTCAGCTGGATGTACCTGCATTTCTCAGTGAGTGATGATGTTCCCACCGAAGCTCGAACCCAGTGCCCATAGTTTCAAACGCCAAAGCGTTATCCACTAGACCACTTGGGCCACGAGAGCCACCTCTTGTGCAACGGGTCATATTAATTATTGAATGGAATTCTTGATTTTCCCGTCGATTGATTGGATCGAAGTGCTCGGTCTCAGGTTGACATGTCGGCTTCTTGTGCAGATGCTTCGACGATGTCTGGGGATTTGATTTCTATACAAGTGGCCCAAGTGGTCTAGTGGATAACGCTTTGGCGTTTGAAACTATGGGCACTGGGTTCGAGCCTCGGTGGGAACATCATCACTCACTGAGAAATGCAGGTACATCCAGCTGACGATTCCCAATTAGGACGAAATGCGCATCCTGGATTCCACTGCTAGCTACCATCCACCAATTGTATACAAATCAAATCCCCAGACATCGTCGAAGCATCTGCACAAGAAGCCGACATGTCAACCTGAGACCGAGCACTTCGGTCCAATCAATCGACGGGGAAATCAAGAATTCCATTCGATAAGTTTAAAAGACGTTTAAACATCAGTGTTATGTTATGTGTTCTCTGTTAATATGTTTTGCAACAGAGGAGCTGGGTTGTCTGTTCTCACGATTAATTCATGGGTTCTGAGGATTGCGTTTACTTCTGAAGTCATTTACGAATATGCACTGAAGGTAGCGCTTACTCGCATAGGTAGATGAGTCCTCTCTACTATGTATGTGTGTCCACACGTACATTCAAGTAGTACAGTAGGAGGATGTGACATCAGTTTTCTCATGTTCAAAGGGCTTTGATGGATATATCGGCTTGGCACTCTCAATTATTATGATCATAACTGTATAAAAGTTATTTTTTTTTTTAACCAGAACAGCATTAAAATGTTTGTCGAGTTAGCAAGCTACTGTAATCACCTACTCATACTCATATAGGGTAGCTTGATACATGCGTCTTTCTTATTGACGGAAATACACAAAACACGAATCACACAAATTACATCTTCTTATTCCTTTATCTAAATTAATAATTTTGTTATCTTACTGTTTTTTTTGTAGACATAATCTGCATTACGCCAACAGACCTCGACCATGATACTGAACAACTTTCGAACAAGGAGGACACTACTGTTTCATTTTTTTCCAACCTAATAGAACCTTTTTAAGAAAAAATTACTGTAAATATTTAAATCATTTTCACTATATTACTGTAATTATAAATAAGACGACATTATATACTGTGAATCGAATTGAATTTTTCACTAAACATTTTTTATCATGAGCATTTTTGCCTCTTTGATTGTAGACCAACCGTACAAATGAATATGCCTTTCAAGTGTTGATTTGTAGAGATTTGATTGGTTACAGGAGTTTCATTATGAGCTGGCATTAGTTAGAGGACCATTGGAAAACCTGGGAGTACTGGACAGCTGTTTCGTCCTAGTTTGGGGCTCTTCAGCAGTACGCACCCCCGGGCGGTAACAATTTCTCGAGGATCTATGTAACTGTCTTCGCCAGCTCAGAATAGTCTTTTAAACTTAAGGCGTTTGTTTACTGTTGCCTGACACACGGTATCAATTGATTTATGCCTTCCCTTTATGCAAGTCAATAGTCGAACATTTCTGTGATCTACCGTTTATGCGAATTCAGGTGTTGGTTTGCAGGGATTTGATTGGTCTCAGGATTTCATCATGCACTGACGACACCGGTTGGTTAGAGAGAAAAGCATTGGAAAACCCTTCAAAGGAGTACTGCACGAACAGTTGCCCTGCCTTGTCAGTACGCAACCATCCTACTGCATGGGTTCGAGCCCAGGACCTCGCGGTTGCAAGGCGGACGAGGTTGTAGACCACTCAACAGCCACTGGGACTCGCCAATCCTCTGGCCAGTCCATGAATTCAAACTCCTGCTAACTGACGCACGATATAGCTCGACTGGCAACAGTGAATGTCATCTCTGGCGAGTATTTATCCTCAAACTCCTGACCTGTTGTATCCCACTGGTCCACAGTACTCAATGAATTCTTTGCCAAGATGTGTGTGTGTTTGTGGATCTGGCCATAAAGTTCATTTATAAAGTTGGCTTCCAACTGCATACTTCACATTTACGAAAGTTAACTACGCTATGGATCGGTCGTACTTCAGAAGTTATCACAGGCAGGCAGAATATTAATAGCCTTGGTGACTGGATTTCTTCTCTGTGTCTGTCTGTTTATGACATAGAACTTTGCACGTATGTGCGCCAGCCCCAGTCTCCACACTCCATGTAGCACACAAAGCAAGAGAAGAAGAAAGTAAAAAAGAAATGCATAATAGAGACAGTAAAAAGAGGTGTGAGACAAAGGAATAGTAGTAACGAAGAACAATATAGTTTCATTGAAAATCATAAGTCACAAGGAGTGGATGCATCTGCACCAGCCATTGAGAAGGATTTTGAGCCATATCACCAATTGTTTCCAATTATTGGTTTTTGCCGTCTCGAGGACCCCAACCGGTCAGGAAGTCTACACCTTCCTACGTGGCTGAGACTAACTGTTGTGGATTTCATTGACGTGCCATGTTTCTGTTTGACCTCCGCTAGATTTTTTCCAGCCTGGCCCTACATCCGCTAACATTGCTCGTCGAGGAAGGCTATGACTACGTATACGTTACACATGTCCTAACCATCTCAGTCGATGTAACTTCACAACTTCGTCGATTGATTTCCCCTGTTTACCTAGAACTCGACGCCCAACCTCAATATTGCTCACCTTATTATGCCACTTCACACTGGAGATAGAACGCAGGCACCTATGATCAAAGAGAGCTAGCCAGGCTGTTTATGTCTTCCACTCTCAATGGCCAGGTCTCACAGCTGGTCATAAAGGAGGACGGAGCGGACTGATGAGCATGACACCCGCCCTTTGGTCGATAGTCGGATATCTCGTCTACGCCAGAGTCGGCGTAAACTGGCAAATGCGAAACGAGCCCCCTGTATCAGTGCCGAGATTTCCTCAGAGATCAACCTGTTGGCGTTGGCTGATGGTACTTCCCAAATAAGTGAAGCGGTCAACGTTCTCTACCACTTCACTCCCTATTTCTTATCTAGGAGTCGCTGCAGTCCAGTCCTGTAACATCATTTGGCATTTGGCGTGAGCGAATCGCATGCCAAACATTCGTAGATTGCGGCTCAAGGTGTTCAGAAGACTCTGCATTTTGTCAGCGTCTTCGCCTAGAAGGACTATATCGTCTGCATATTCCAAGTCGACGAGATTATTCCCTGGTAACAAGTCAGTCCCTGAGTCGCTGAAGTCACTTAGGGTTAAGTCCATTAGCACATCTATGATGAAGTTGGATAGAAAAGTGGATAATGGGCATCCTTGACGGACACCACTGGTCGTCATCAGTTCAGATGACAGCTTGCCGTAAGCCCTCACCTGGCTGATGGCATGAGTACGAGTAGAGTGCCTTAATCAGTGCAATATATTTTCTCAGAATTCCCTTTACAGCCAAGCATCTCCAGAGAACTTCCCGATCGACAGAGTCGAATGCTGCCTTTAGGTCAAGAAACATAATGACTGTTGGACGCCGGTAGGAATTCCTATGTTCTAGAATCTGTCGGAGGGTGAAGATATGATCAATCAGTACACACTCTTCCTGGTATAAAGCCTGTCTGGCTCTCTCGTGTTTGTGCCTCCCGAGCACCACTTAGTCTACGCATGATTATTGAGCCTAGGACTTTAGATACCACCATATTAGTCAAGCTAATCCCTCTGTGATTATCACAGGAAGACTTGTCTCCCTTCTTGTATATGAGGATAATCAGCGACTTACACGAACCCGATGGGACTTCTTCTGATTCCCAGACGCTGGCTAGAACCTCAGTTAATGCAGACAGTAAACTGTCTCCACCGTACTTAAATACCTCTGGGGTCATTCCATCAGGTCCTGCTGCTTTGCCTAGTTTCAGATTGGTGACAGCTTTAGTAACCTCAGTTAGGGATGGAGGACCTGTGTCTACATCCCATTCAGAGAGGTGTTGGATGTTCGGGAGGTTGGTCGTGGCTGTGGGCCAATTAAACTGCTCCGCATAATGCTCTTTCCAGCGTCCCAGTCGTCTATCGTGGGAGCTAATTATGGTGCCATTTTTCCGTGAGACTGTTTCATTTATCATTTGCTTTTTACCACCTGTTTCCCTGATAAGCCTAAATAGTTGTCTGGTGTTACCAATGGCCGATGCCTTTTCCATCTCTTTCGCTTTTGTCACCCACCACTGTTCACGGTCGTTGAGAAGACTTCCTGTTGGTTTTTGTTTTAGTAGTTTGAGTAGCTCCTCGTCATAATCGGAGCTCGCTGGAATCAGTCTTCTTGCGTCAATCAGTTCCGATGAGGCGGTAGAGATCCAATGGCTCTTACTAACTTTTGGTTTTAGCTTATTAACAGCTTTTACAGCTGTGTCTACAGCTAATTGTATGTTGTGGCAGGCCACCTCAGGGGAAGTCCTGCTGTCGACCTCAGACACTCGTTTCGCTATTTCCACCTTAAATAGAGACTCAGTGTTTCGATCTAGTTGTGGGCGTAACTGTTTCACTGCCGTCAATTTCTTATGTCCGTTTAGTCGTAAGCATAAACGTGAGCGAACCAGAGCGTGATCGGAGTCTACGCACGTGTTCCAGAAGGAGCGGCAATCTCCTACCGACCCACGCCAACGATACCCTATGGCTATGTGGTCTGTTTTTGTCCAGCGTTGATTTGAAGATGGCAGTCGCCGGGTCAAACAGTGTCCCTCCTTGTGTTTGAAGTTAGTGCCGACTAGGAATAGATGATTATCCGAACAGAACTGTAGAAGACGATCATCGTTGTCGGTTCATCGGCAGAAATCTCCATACTTACGACCTGTATACTTCTCAGTCTGGCACAACTTCCCCACTTGAGGATTGAAGTCACCAGCTAGAAAGACTATATCTGAGCGTTTAGCCTTTCTCACCAAACTAGACAGCTTTTGGTAGAACTCATCCTTCGTTTCATCCGAACAGCAGTCAGTGGGGGCGTAGGCGGGGATTCCGAAAGGGCAACGACGAGTAGTGCAGGCCTTTCTTCTTTTAACTAATCGATTCAGACGGACAGCACACATTTGGCTGTCTACCGGGATCCACTCAAGTAATGTCTTTTCTGCCTTAGTACTCAATGCTATCCCTACGCCAGCTAATCCTCATGAACTAGCTGTGGCATCTCCTGACACCCCCAAGGTGAATTTCGCAGATTCATCCTGTTGGCCAGGTGGGGTTAGGTGAATAACCACACTTGGGTCTTGTATGCGTGTTTCTGAAACACAGCATACATCAATGGCTCGGGATGCCAGGGTCTTGGCTAGTGATGCTTGTTGTCCTATTTGGGAAAGTGTCCTAACATTAAATGCTCCTATATGAAATTGGTGGTGTGGCTTTAAGAGGCTGTCGGTGGTGGTTTTTTGGCTTCCATCGTTTTTAGTGGATGCAGAGTGGAGAGCTATCAAGTCGAGGAGTTGCATCAGTGGAAGGAAGGCAAGATAGTAGAGATGAAGATGAAGACAATGCGCAAAGTTCTATGTCGATAACAGACACTAGTTACTATTTTCCAATCAAATGTAAAGGATTCCTCAATAAAAGTATTCGGTAGTTTGGTGAATGGTCTTATTGATGATCAACATCAGGTTGATGTCAACGCACTTTTGAACCTCTCTGAAGGTCTAGGTCAGAAATCTACTAACCACTATGCTTTTGAAACTCAGCCTACAGTCACACCATAATCTAGTTTGATAAGAAAATCCACTGATGAGTAGGTTGTGCATTACATGTGGCTGGTAGAAATTCTGTCCCCCTCTCCCACGCTAAACATATTACTACTGTTAAGAATATCTGATGCAATAACAAACTGCAGAAAAATACGGTTAACAGATATGAGTAGAACTCTTTCGCGTGATTAGTATACTGACTAATGGACAGAATAACTGAGAGGTATGACCCTCGCATGAGAACCAATACAACTGTCACAAAAAATTCCCAGTTAAACTATTTACAGAAGATCATATTAGTGTTTATATACATCACTCCTATAAAAATCAGTGCATTGTACGAAATAGTTACTACAAGTTATAAACGATTAAAATTTATTATATGTCTCATTATTAGTGTATTAAAATAATCTGAACTTCATTCTCTGACAAACTTCGGCAGGGTTACGCTGACTTGGCTTCTGAAAGCTAGCCACATCAACAATATGGTGAGAATAGTATAAGGTAATACAACGGTTAAACTAGAATGAAGTTATAGATTATTTAAAATAATCCCAGCGGGTTTAAAAAAAATTCAGAACAAGATCCTCCAGAACATTTCGCCGTCTAAGTCACAGCTTCTTCAGCAGTTTTATTTGTATTTTATTAATCATCAAAATATATAGTCAAACATTTTTACATAAGTTTGAAGTCAGTTTATTTGAAGGTCTCTCGCCGATAGACATTTGTACCAATAGAAATATGTAAGCGGTCATCAATCATATATTTATAATGACTAATGTCAAATTGTTATTGTGAATATTTTTCTGTATGAGTGTGAGTGTATGTTATTTGTCATATGGAAACGACATGAATTCACATGTGATAAACATGATTATGTATTTTCTTAAAGGCCATGGAGCTTCATAGAGGCTTTTGTTGTTTTTTCATCTGTCTTGCTTCATAAGAGTTTGCCATATAGGTGATAAGTTTATCTCGATGTGCTTAAAATGTACAAGCCTTCAAAGGTCAACCTTTCTTGATGGGTTGAATGAAATCTTCTTCCTAGAATTTCAACACTGTTGAAATCAATATTATGTCCGCTGTCTATCACATGCATTGCTATAGTCGATCTTTTTTCTAGACTTTTTAATTCTAATTCATTTCTAGGTTGACGTTTTGTGCATAGTCGACGTTCATTCACTCTGACCTCCACCTGTCTACTGCTCTCCCCTATGTAGACAGCATGCATCACATTCTGAACACTTTATCCTGTAGACACAATTACTTTGTGACATTTTGGGAACCATATCTTTGATATTCACCAAAGCTTTCTCTAGAGAATTAGAGGGCTGGAAGTTGTTCAGCTGTCTCCTT
Organism: Trichobilharzia regenti; assembly: GCA_944472135.2. Taxonomy (NCBI): domain Eukaryota; kingdom Metazoa; phylum Platyhelminthes; class Trematoda; order Strigeidida; family Schistosomatidae; genus Trichobilharzia; species Trichobilharzia regenti. The sequence goes on from OX235270.1 coordinate 10,197,579, forward strand.
TCCATATGAAATGGCTATCGTCAATAACCAAGATTTTTCAATTTTCTGTTTTCCCTTATGGTCCTTTTTATTGATAATATTATCTAGTAGCTTTTCTGGATAACCATTTCTAATCAAAATTTGTTTTATATTGGTGATCTCGTTCTCCATATCGTCATTATCTGTTATAATGTTTCTAGCTCTCTTAACAAGATTTAAAGCCACTGAAACTTTCATTACTATTCGATGATCTGACTGGAAATCCGAATACTTGTTGGAATGTGTCGGTTGTCTGCATATTATTAACTTTAATTTTTCATCAGTTTGTCTTTTTACAAGACAAATTTACAAGAAAGTTGACAGTTCCCTCCGCTGATTCTACTTCATTAGTAAACTCAATCAATATATTCTGAGATTAAGTTAATTTCTGTTAGGATAGTTAGTTCTCTTTTTCAGCTTTCTTTATGATGATAAATGTGTCATCTACATATCATTTGTAGCACATTCTAGGATGACAACTAAAACTTGTCAATGCTTTCTTTTCTACGGCTTTCATATACAGGTTCGCTACAACTGAAGATGCTGGTGAACCCATTGCAACTCCATTTGTCTGACAGCATAGTTTCTTTTCAAAGGTGAAATATGTAGATTCCAGACAAAGTTTCAAGACTTTTATAACTTAATCTATTGATAATAAAGATTTAGTCAACAATTCCTGATGGTTTTCAAGTTCACATTTCATCATCTCAAGTGCATCAGAAATAGGAATTTGGATGTTGGTTTGTAGGGATTTGATTGGTTTCAGGATTTCATCATGAGCTGACATCAGTCAGAGAACCATCGGGAAACCTGGGAGTACTGGACAGTTGTTTCGTCCTAGTTTGGGAGTCTTCATGAGTACGCACCCACCGGGATTCGAACCCAACCCAGGACCTTCCGGTTACAAGGCCGAAAATCAGCAAAATAAATGTTCCTTTAGGACCAATAATTGATTTCACCAATTCACTAACATACATTTTATCAAAGCATATATGAAGAAAACTGAAACCGCTTCAATACGATATTCCTTCGAACATTAAAAATATTGAGGAGTTTAAAGGGAAAGTAATGGACATAATTATTGATGACGAAATTATGGCAAGTTTTGATATGGTTTCTTTATTTACTAGTATTCCTATTTGTTTCAGGATTTCATCATGAGCTGACATTAGTTAGAGAACCATCGGGAAACATGGGAGAATAGGACAGCCGTTTCATCCTAGTTTGGGACTCTTCAGCAGTACGCACCCACCGCCATCGTTCGAACCCAACCCAGGACCTTCCGGTTACATGGTGAGCTCGTATACCATTAAGCCACTGGGACCCGATCCAATGATCCTTGAATTCTAACTTCTGCCAATTCACGACATAGTGCGACCGCTAGCCAATGTCTTCGGTGGCGAGTATTTGTCCTCACACCCGACCCGCTGCACCCTACTGGTCACGACTTCCCACTGGAACCCAGGTAAATACCTACCTGAATAGGGCCAGTCGCAAGTGAGCATCTCATTGGTATTTAAATGTCCAGTATCCAGCTGTCCAGTACTCCCATATCTTCAAATGGTTCTCTAACTAATGTCAGGTAATGATGTAATCCATGGCCAGTATGTGTTTTTCCACCATTCTCTTCAACACTGGAGTGCTACATTGTTTTTGAACTCTTTTAAACAATAATAATAAAAGCTTTATTCCAAAACAGTACTTGCGATACAGAATGGAATTCTCAGCATTTCACTACAGTATTGGGCACCCAGTTTGTACATTTACAATAAATAAAACTCCACATAGATTACGGGTAATCTCAGTTAGCTTTGACAATGTTTGACATATTACACAAAATAATTGAGCAAAGAATATTCTTTTCGACAGCATATTAGCATGTCGGTAGCAAAGCCAAAAGTGAACAAAATGTTTGAAGGTGTTAGAAAAGTAGATACTAACTAGCATATTTACTGGCTTTAGCGGTAACGAAAAGGTCGAGATAAACAGAGTGTGAAAGAACGAAGAAGAATGTCATAAATAGAGTTTGTAAGGAAGAGACGAACAAAGCAGCACACAACAAAAAGGAGGGAGAAAAGGAAAAGAAAGAAAGAAAACGTTGTACCTATAAATGATATGAGTTGGAAAGACGGGATCCAGTTTTTCTACTGACTATTTATTAAGTTAGCTATAGGTATCGCGCCTAATGCTTCCTTTATCGCACAGAACACGAGTTAGGTAGGGAGGGTATAGTTGAGTTGTACTTACTAGTGAGAGCATATGGTTTTCTATATTTAGGCTTCTGGTCTACCTGCCTGATGAGATACAAGGGGAGAGTTGTGGATGAAGCGGGTGTTGTGAGTTAGATAAAAAGGATTTAACCCATTTTTCACATGAGTCCATGTGCCTGTCAACCAGAATATTAACATGGTGGTTAAGTAGCAGCCTGTGGCTTACCCTGCTGACAACCTTTAACATCCTGCGTAATAAGGTATAGTCTTTCTTCAGTAGCCAACCCTGGAAAAACTAGGGGGAACAATAGAGAATAATGGCCTGGATGCAAGAGTTGACGAATCGTAAGAGTAAGGGTTGAGTTATTCCAGAATGTCTTAACTTCTTGATGTAGAAGGTAAGACGGAATATTTTCTTAGAAATCATCATCAAGATATGAGACGACCAGTAAAGACCAGCAGATAGGATGATGCCTAGGTATTTAATTTCCGACTTGGTTTCTATTTCAATGCCATCTATGCTGAACACCTCGTGCTATAGTATTATTAAACCAGAATTTTTTACAAAAGCTTAGCTTATGTACACTAACTGAGTCAGTCATAGGGAATATTTTTGTTCAGTACAAAGGGATTTTATTCCATACAAAGAAATCTTTTCAAGGTAACTGTACAATTAATACATGATTCCAGTTACATAGGGAACAAATTCGTTGTTATGGGTGTGTTGATGACATATTCGTAGAATGCAAACAATGAAAGTCATACGTCCTATCCACTTTGGCCATTGAATGATGCACATGAAAACATCAGCACAAATTATGAAACATGAAAGCAGTGGGAAGTTTCACTTTCTTGACATTACCAGGAGGAGGTACTTGGAAGACTAGAGAGTCTTCAAAGATCCATTCACCAAAAGTCTACTTTGGATGGACAATAGTTAAATTTCAGTAGTTTTGGGTTGTTGTTTTTTTTCTCAGAACTAGAAAAATATACTTCTACTGAGAAATTCGAAGGAGAATTTTATGAGCCTTGAGAAAATCTTGATTATTCATAAAAGTTCATTAACAAGTGCAGAAGGCAGGAAAATGTAAATGCGAGACATACCACCATGAATAAGAAGCTTGTCTTTATACGGCATAATTCCAAAGGTGAGAATATCGCAGGAATAGTCGATAAAAATATTTGAAAATCAATGCGATGCTCACTAACCACTGGCCCTATTCAGGTAGGTAGTTACCTGGAGTTCCAGTGGGAAGTAGTGAGCAATAGGGTGCACTAGGTTGGGTGTGAAGACAGACACTCGCCAAAAATGACATTGGCCAGTGGTCACGCTATGTCGTGAATTGGCAGAAGTTGGAATTCATGGGCTGGCCACTGAGTCGGGTCTCAGTGGCTTAATGGTCTGAGAGTTCACTCGCCTTGTAACTGGAAGGTTCTGTGTTCGAACCCCGGTGGGTGCGTACTGCAGGAGTAAAGTCCCAAACTAGGACGAGACAGTTGTCTGGCATTACTCTCAGGTGGTTTACCAATGATTTTCTAGCCAATGTCAGCTCATGATGAAATCCTGTAACCGATCAATCAAATCCCTGCAAACCCATATCTGAAAGACTGAATACTTGACTAACCAGAGCCTATCTTAAAGTGAAGTCGGTTTCCAATAATCGAACAACATGATCTTTGATGCAACCAAACGTCAGACGGTATGTTTTTCACGCTAACTCTAAATGTGCACACCAGTCTAAATAGATCTGCGGTAATAGTTTTACTGAGAGAACATGCATTGAAAAGACTTTGTCTCGTGAGGTGTAGACTGTTTTTTAATAGTACTATTATTGCCCACAAACCCGTCAAGATGTTCATAAAATTGACATTATGGAATGGACAATAATATTATTTCGTTCCCCTCGAGTTTACCGAAGCCATTGTTATCAACTGTGCGTCAGTGGGTTAGCCGTAGAACGCTCGCTAACCATGCATGCGTTCCGGGGTTTAATCCCAGGCCGACACACTCCATTACTTTGTTAAGCCAGGAGTAAGGCTAATGAGGAGGGAAGGTTGGGTGTGAAGCCAGCAACCTCATCCCGTAAAAATAAAACACACCACTGCTACTGAAACCTCAAAACTCTAACCTGAAGCCCCTGAAAAGAATAAAATAATGATTATAATATAAATGCCGTTGAGTAAAGAAAACCCGATTTCAAACCCTCCCGTATCCTAATAACTCGACTTCTTTTATTGAACTGCAAAATCCTTCGCTTTAACCTCTCTTCTTTCGGTATATTATAATTTTCGGTAAGTGTTTGTTTCTGCTACCTGAGATGAACTCACTGCATCATGGTGCAAATTATTAGTCTCTTAATAGCAACGTGTTCACCATATATTATTCTTATGTAACTCCTTCTTCAAAGTCATACAAATGTAACTTCAGAAGAATTGTTTTTATTTCATATATTTGGTTCCCTTGATAAATTTCGATAGAGAGGAAAGAAAGACCACTCCCTTGGTAACCGTATTGCTTTCCTTACACTAATTAGTCATACACATTATTGAGCTCATCTCACTAAGCAAGGTTTCGACTTGATGAACTTTAACCTACTTGAGTTGCTATTTAGACGTACAAGCTAACACTGTCTATTAGATTTTTTTTGTTTTGTTTTCTGTCTTCTCTATTTTATAATTTTCACCTAATTTCGGCGTCCCCAGTTATACTGTTATCATACCACCTCAGCAGTTACGTACAAACATGTCTATTTACCCTAGTTAGATTGAATGCGGCTGATGAGAAACTCACAGAATATAAATGACATCATCTTATTCTGCTCAAATCATTGATTTTGCTTTAGTGAAGCGAAAATGATTAAGCGAACGTGCAAAATTCTAAATAATGTTAAAATGTCTTTGTATGTGCATAGCACTAGGGAAGGAATGGCTTTTAAGAGAAAATTAAATGTAAAATAAAGTGGACAATATTCGTATTCTTATTGGTCGAGTAATACGATTCAATAGTGTTTACTTATATTATTATTATATCCTTTAATTCCTAGAGGAACATAAGGCTTCAGCTGCGCACCTCCGTTGCCTTTTGTTTCCTGTCAACTTTCTCACTCCGCTCCAAGCCTGCCCACATGCTTTCATCTCTTCTTCACATGACCTCCCCCAAGTCACCCTCACACTGACGACCAGCTCGCCGCCCGCTTCCCTTTCAGCCGGGTTCCACTCGGGCGATGGCTTGTCTTGTCATGCCACTTGATGGTTTCCTCAGCGTATGGCCAATCCATCTCCATTTCTTCCTGCCTATTTGTTTCGCAATCGGTTCCCGCTGTGTTGGTTCGCTCATTGCCAGAGATCCGTGTTGCTGATCTTTTCTGGCTGGCCATCTGATCTTGAGTAGTATTGAGCGAAGACAACTGTTGATGAAGGTCTGGAGTTTGTTTGAGATGCTCTTTATGACTCGCCAAGTTTCTGATCCGCATAGAAGCACTGACTTTACATTGGAGTTGACAATCCGGATCTTACAAACGCAATGCGTTCAGTTAAACCTGCTCCCTTTCGTCCACAGTCCATTGATGTTTTCGTTCATCCGTGTTGAAAAACCTCTTCACACGTATTTGTTCGTCGCGACTTTGTGCGCAGACCCCTGGAACCTCCATACGACGGACCTTATAAAGTAATTAAACGTTCGGATAAATTCTTTGTCTTGGACAAAAAAGGGCCGAGAGGATACCATCAGTATTGACCGTCTGAAACCGGCTTACTTGGAGGGTAATCCTATTAGCATAGAGCTCAACGTACCCCATAGTCCACAAGTAACCGAAGATCGTTTAGACCTCGATGAAGTCACTAGCACAGCGACAGCTAACGAATCTTCTGTTGAGCCTCCCAAGAAAACCCGTTCTGGACGCACCGTAAGGTTCCCAGAATATCTGCACACCTATATGACATAACGAAGTCGTGTGATTCACGCAACTCATCCGTTTGTGGTACTAACTTTTTTTTAGACGTATCAATTTTTTTTATGCAGTATCACTTAACACAACTAAATTTTTTTTCAACAGTTCATGTAACAGGCACAAAAAAATTTTAATTAGATGTATTTTTTCTTTTTCGGTGTTCTGAACTTAGTATTATTTTACTGTATAGTAAATGCACATCATTTTTTTTAACAGAAAAAGCTGATTTGTTACATTTTTCTCGACATGGTTCTTAGCGTTCTTGTTTTCTTTTCTGGGTGCGACGGGCACTGGACAGGAAACAAACGAAGCACGTAATCCAACGAACAACAACAAGGAAGCTATGTACAAACACCCTATTAGCATAGGCAGACAAACCAGTAGGCATACCACCAAGCCGCTCGGAAGATTTTTTTCACCCGAAAGGGAACCATCGAGTTTTTTTTTACTTCCGGCTGGTTCTGTCCTAGGGTCCTCACCACCCACTAGGGGAGGAGTGAGCTGTAGCGGTAAATAATTCCCCAAAATTATTGACCACAGCAATCACTCATCATTGGATGCTGACCCCCACTGTTTAATATATGTATAGTTATATTGATGTATAACAGCTTTCAAGTGTGTGACTGACAGGCTTCCTTACCTCGGAATAATGATTTTTGTAACTTTGTAGACCTCAATCAATCAAGGCGGAATAGACGTAATGCATTTCCGTGCATTTCACTGAGGCGACATCATTCAAGGACATTGTTAGACACCACTTTATGCATAATAATTTCGATTCTGTTAGTAGGTGGAGATATATGGAAGAATATCGATCAACGAATACGCAACATTGACAGGTCGTGTATTTGAGTTTTCACAGCATTTCACAGCATTGAACTACCCACAGGGGAATGGATTTTATTCACACATTGGCATTACAAATAACTCAGTTTGGTTCGAGATTTGACTTCTACGAGTTCCCTGGTTTCGATGATGTAGAGGGGACAGTGATTCCTCCTCAACGTGAGCTGCTCTGAGTCGATCAACACATACTGTGACCTGACGTCTATGAAATTTTACTTGATCTTGTAAGTAATATGTTCGACAACGAAAATATGACGATAACGGCTATTATTGCACAGAAGGATAAAAGGAATAACAGAAATTGGGTGAGACTTTTCAATAATGAAGGATCGTAATAAGCTGCTGTGATTAACTTTCGAGCATGCTTCACAGAATAATTAAATCGATTTTTCACGGATATCTCTGTTACAAGAGGCGAATATCATCAACCTCTGCGGTGTGTATTGGAATGTATCGACAAATCACCCCTACAACTGACATAAAGAGAGAAGACTGAAAAAAGAAGTATGGAAGTGATAACACTAAGTGTTTTTGATTGGACACTTGTCAGTAACTAGTGTAATGTCCACGTGTCGAGTCCCCTATCTTTGATGCACACTGAATTCTGTCAGTCAGTTAGTCAGTCAAGTTTCCAATATGGCCACGCCGTGTCACTAGGCTGGCTGGATCTCCATCACCGTACACCGTGAATTGTTGTTGGTATTAGATGGTTGGAGGCGATCAGCCACGCGAAGGAAGCCTTGACTACCTACACCTAGGTATTTCGCGGTAGTTGGCAGTCATCCAGCAGTCAGTTAGCAAGGCGTATCTGCAACCACCTTGAAGGAACAACTCATTTCCATTCTGAGATATGTGTATGCAGGTAGTCGAGAAAATAAATAAACTAGGTCAAATCTTAAGAGTTATGTGATTCTAGAGATGGGTGGAGTGGACAGATAATCAGAGTTAAAATAAATATCGTAAAAATACGAAAGAAATGGAAAACTATAAAATGTGGGTGGGAGGTGCACAATCGCTCACCTCATCCTCCATCGAACTCATACAATCTCCTACAAGTTACAATAGAACCTTCCACCCGCTCATCGTTTCCCATTCACCTTCCTTTTTTACAAATGGCCTCCTGCATTGCACACGATGTCATTCGATGGCCTGCTTACCTAGCGTATTCCCAATCATCTCCATTTCCTGCGATATATATTTGTTGAGTGATCGACTCCTAATTGGTTCATTCGGTGCCCGACTTCCCTGTTGTTAACTCCTTCTGGCTGGCTGGCGATTCACTCTTGAGTATAGAATCATCCAGCGAAGTTGACAGATATTGAGAAAAGTGTGAAGTGGCCTGTCGGATATCCTTTTCATGATGCGATGGCCACATTTCTCACCAATATAGAACAACTCATTGTCTGACTGACTGACTGATTTCAGTGACACTTGTATTAGAAATTCGAATCTTCATCTTTATGCGACTGAGTTATTGTAGAGGATTTCCTAACTGGTTTCAAGTTGATAGAGGCGTATCTCGTTAGCTGCCTAGCTGGGTGTGAAATCTTTATCCGTTCTGACCCCCCAGTGGTGAAACGATGTTGCAGCACAGACTAAATAAGATAAGTGAAGGAAGGAAGAAAGGAAGTGACCTCTCTCAACCTCTCCTTTTTCCGTTGATGGTGATTGGTACTGCTGCTTGTTGTTGTTGTTGTTGTTGATGCTGCTTTAGCCGTTGCTGTTGGTGGTGTGGTGGTTGATTATCTTCATCACCTCCCCTGCTCCACCCTCTCTATATTCATCACCTGGATTGTGTCAGTTTTCGCTGCCTTCCAGCCAGCCAGTCTTTATAGGCAGTTTTGGTTGACAATTTTTGCATGCCTGCATGCCTCCCAGCCAGCAAGTACTCCAGTCTGTGTTTGTGTGACATTCAATGGCATAAATCCTCCAAACGTGAAATCCGAATCTCCTACAGCCTTCTCATTGATCCATACTTGTCTTCTCACTCACTCACGCACGCACTCCCAACACACAGTCTCACGCGCGTGATCCAGTCCAATCCACCATAATTGGTAATATCACCCTTGGCTTTAAGAGGCTTGGAGCCAACCAGCTTGTCTTGTTCCTGTATTTACTCACTTCAAAGACAAGTTTCACGGAGTTCTCCATTGTGGATAACTTGATACGTGGCTTTGTTATATATTCAGCCAACTGTTGAATGAGACTGATATATATATATATATATATTCGTGGCACTGCAAGTTGTAGTATCAGAACAATTTCTAATTTAATTCCATATTGGTTTGTTTATTAGACGTATCACACAGTCAGTGAAACAGTTATTATTCACTGGATGACGATTCGAACAAAATTTATTGCGGTTCATAATCATATCAATTGTAAGCACACGACTTTGAAACTTGAGTTTTATAGTTTTCTTTTCTTTGATCTGACTGATGATATGTTGGACACGTCGAATATTATTAATGAAAAGGTTATGTGCTCAGTCGACATAGAATCATTATTCACCGATGTTCCTCTTCCTTTCATGAAACTGTTGATTTCATTTGTGTGATTACATCACAAGCAATAGGATAAACTTACCTTTTCGTGTCACTTAAATCTAAGACATCATTTTAATATGTATGTAGAGAAAATATCAGATTCAGCTTCGAAGAAAAGGCATACAAAGAAATCGGTGGTATTGCGATGGGGAACCCTGTTGCTGGGGACCTGTCAGCAGATATATTCATTCATGTTGAAATCGGAGAAACAAATGCAAGGTGGTGTGTGCTTTGAGAATTAATGGTATATAAACAAGATTATGTGGATGGATGATACACTGAGATATGATTATTGGTAGTAATAGTAATAATAATAGTAAGTCTGTTGAAAACTTTATTGCTCTATTGAATCATATTCATCTAAATATCCGAGTGACTTCCCAACTCGAAATGAACTCTCGAACAAACTCAGTCACTTGGATATTTCAATGACTAAAAGAAATGATGGAAGAATTAAGCGATGTATATTTGGTAAACAGACATGGAGTGGACAATATACCTTCATTTTACCAGTTTTCTTCCTATCCGTTATGAACTAAACATTCCCTAGGGAAATCGTTTGTTTTCAAGGCCTAGCAAAATATGTACGGGCGACAGATTTATGCATGAGCTTCGTTCGACACATACATTCAGTTTTATTAGCTAGTGGTGGTCATCCAGAAAACGATATCAATTGTCACAGTAAGGATAGACGAAATGTTGAAAGGACAGATTTTGTAGCAAAGAAAGCTGCTATCTTTATTAACCGCCTACCACTCAAGCGTGGTAGGTCATAGGTCAGACTATGCATCTGACAGGTGAAAGACTTCGGTCGACTATCATATGCACATTCTACGCCGAAGCAACTCTTTCCCTCACAAGCCGAATTTCACAGGGCGTTGGGAGGGAGAGATTGATAACAGAAGCTTTGATTATCGAATCAACTGCAAATACATGTAATAGGAATGATTCAACACCTGTTCAAACAGATATCTGGAAAATTCTACTGCCCCGATGACGACGACAAATAGGAGAAGACAAAGGAAACTATAAAACTCAAGTTTCAAAGTCGTGTGATTACGATTGATGAAGTGATTATGAACGATAAATTTTGTCCAAAACGTCATCCAGTAAATGATACTGTTTCACTGTGTGATACATCTTATAAACAAACCAATATGTAATTACATACTACTACACTGCCCAAGTTTTACACATATATTAATAGTTTCTAATTTACGTCACCAATACGTGATATATTATATTCTGTTCAGTTATTGATTTTGCGGTGGAAAAAGATGTACTTAACGACTATTCAAAATATTCAATAGGGGATATGCATCGGACTTTGAATTTCCACAGAACTACAGTAACTTCTTTTGTTTTCTCTATTCCGTCTTCAAGCAGCTTTATTCCTGACAGATCAAGCGAAAACCATTTTTTTCTAATTTGAGGGAAAATGAAATGAACATTTTTGTTTGTTGTGTGTGTGTGTGTACAGCTTGAATAATCCAACCATACATCACTGTCAGACAGTTGAGCGGTGGTTAAACAAATTGTCAGCAGGAAATTCAGTGAATTACTACTACGACTACAAATATGAGTCAATACAATTGCGTTAACTCTGTAACAGATCTGCAATGAAACAGTTGTGATCACTGTTCAATCACTGTAAAAAGTATGGGTGGCGAAAGATAGATACCTCTCTGATCTATATATCCACTTCACTAATCACTACATCTTCAAAGATCAAAGTCCTGTGGCGCGTGCTACTGATAAGTTTTTTTTATATTTTAAGGCAAGTCCTCATAGAGAATGGATATCCTCCAGATGCATCGAGAAGAACATGAAGTTAAGAGAAAAGCCTGAGAGAATCCAGACGGTGCTGAAGAAACCGCTATTTGTGAGCCTTGAATTTAAAGGTGATACCGCAGCTGAGATCCTGAAGAATAGCTGCTTATGCAGATCACTCAGGAAAGCCTTCTTTATGGCTGAGCTACGTATCAATTTCTACAGCCGACAAATGATCAATGGATGTGTGAAGGATAAACTGCTGCCGCTTTGAACAGGCCACCTCAATGTGTGTTTATAAATTCACCTACTCGTATGGAGCTAGTTATATTAGCCCCACAAAGCGGCCGCACACTTCCCAAGCGCATCTCTCAACATTATCCAGCATGGTTAGCAAAGGGATAATGCAAGACAATTACTAGCTCAATTCTCAAGCATTTGGTGCAAGCAGGCCACGTAGCTCCACCAGAGTCGTCTTTCAACATCATCTACAAAATGAAGCCAAATGGCACAAAGGGTGTCAGGTTCCAGCTTCTGTGTGCATGGCGGAGGCGCTCACTGGAAATTCATCAATACAACTCTCAACTCTGCATACAGAAAAAGTTTGTCCACTCTTTTATTCTACATTGGTCTTAACGTCTTCACTAATCGTTCCCTGTAAAATTTTTCTTTTCTCACTGAATAGCAATTTTAACCTTATCAAATTTCTGCATTTGTGCCCTTGAGTACCACGTAATTTACAACTTTTAATTTTCACTTCTAAAACCACTTTCATTTTCTTCTATGTGCGTCGGTGCTGTGTTCGTCGATAGCATAGCGGTTATGGCGTACGCGCACCATGCACATGGTCCGGAGTTCGATCCCCGGCCGATACATTCCTTTAACCTCGCCAGATTACTAGCTTGCTAGGCTACTAGCTTTCTAGATTTCTAGACAGTCCCAACCCCGGGTAAAGAGGGAGGGTTGGGGCGTGGTGCTAGCAACTTCACCCCTGTAAAACAACCAAATCGCTACAGAAACTTCAACGAATAAATATATTAAAAATTCTAAAAATATAAACAATAACCTTACTTTTCGCTGGAATCGGGGAAGTGAAATGACGCAGGCTGGTGAAAGCTAGCCTTCGAGAAGCCAGTCAGCCGATGTGCCTTCTTTCGATGAAAGCAAAAGTAAGGATGGGTACCTGGAATGTTCGTACAATGTACGAAACTGGAAAGGCTGCCCAGATAGCCGCTGAAATGAGAAGGTACAGAATAGAAGTGTTGGGAATCTGCGAGAGCAGATGGAACGGAACTGGAAGGTGCCAACTACCTACTGGAGAGACAGTAATCTATTCCGGCCACCCAGAGGACAACCACGAGCACACCGAGGGAGTGGCCATCATGATGTCACCAACAGCAACCAAAGCTCTCATGCAGTGGGAACCAATCTCCTCCAGGATAATGACAGCCAGGTTCAACTCAAAAGGAAGGAAAGTTACAGTCATTCAATGCTATGCGCCTACAAACGTCTCAGAACAAGAGAAGAAGGAGGCGTTCTACAGACAACTACAAGCAATAATGGACAACGTCCCAAATGGCGATATCAAAATCCTGATGGGCGACATGAATGCGAAGCTGGGAGGAGACAACACAGGAAGAGAACTCACCATGGGTCGTGAGGCCCTCGGCGAAATGAACGACAATGGTGAACTCTTCTCAGACTTCTGCGCCTTCAATGATTTGGTGATTGGTGGTAGTGTGTTCAAACACAAGGATATACACAAGACGACATGGATTTCACCAGATGGAAACACCAAGAACCAAATAGACTTCATCTCAATTTCAAGAAAGTGGAGACGGAGCCTACTGGACACAAGGTCGAGGAGAGGAGCAGATGTGGGTTCAGACCACTATCTAGTAGAAGGGACTTTCAAGGTGAAACTAAAAGCCTCGAGGATAGCTGGGATAGGCCACAATGCAAGTTCAACACTCAAAACTGAAGGACACAACCACAAAAGACACTTCACTGCAACTGTCAGAGCAAAGCAGGAAACACTACGCGACATCACTGAAGAATCATGCGTGGAAGAACATTGGAAGTCTCTGAAGGCGATTCTCAACGAAACGTGTTCAACGGTTCTAGGAAGAAAGAAGAGACAAGACAAGGAATGGCTCTCAACGGACACTTGGAAATTAATAGAAGAGAGGAGAATGGTGAAAGAGAAAATGATTCAATGCAAGGACGGACAGGAGAAGGAGACGCTGAGCTCAACTTACACAGCACTGGACAAAGAAGTGAAGAAGAGTGCTAGGAAGGACAAAAGACGATTCTACGACAACCTGGCCACTGAAGCTGAGAAGGCAGCAGGCAAAAGGGACCTGAGGACACTATATCAGATAACCAAATCTCTATCCGGGAAGAGATCAACACAAGCGAAACCTATAAAAGACAGCCAAGGGAACCCAATTACCAAGGAAGAAAAACAGATTAAACAATGGGCGGATCACTTCAAAGGACTCTTGAACCGACCATCACCTGCAACCCGTCCAGAAATACCAACAACAGCGCGCACACAACTGCAAGTTGACACCAATCCTCCAACGAGAGCTGAAGTCTTGAATGCAATCAAGCTTCTGAAAGCTGGAAAAGCAGCTGGACCAGATGGAATACCCCCTGAAGCACTGAAAGCGGACCCAGAGACTACAGCAGACATGCTGACTCCATTATTGCAAAAGGTCTGGAAGGAGGGAAAGGTGCCTACTGACTGGAGGAAAGGTTACCTCGTGAAACTACCAAAGAAGGGCGACTTACGCCTCACTCTGCAAGAACTGGCGAGGAATCATGCTCCTATCGACGCCAAGTAAAATCCTGAGTCGCATCATCCTGGAGAGATTAAAGGACGCACTGGATACAGAACTCCGACCAGAACAAGCTGGATTCAGGAAAGTCAGGCAAATCATGTTCTGACCAAATTGCAACTCTACGCATCATCATCACAGAACAAAGCATGGAATGGCAATCAAACCTCTACCTCAACTTTATAGACTTTGAGAAGGCCTTCGACAGACAGCGTTGATCGTGAAGTAATTTGGAAATTACTCGAGTACTACGGTGTGCGCACCCAAATATTCATCAACCTTATTCAACAGCTGTACGACAACGGAACATGTCAAGTGATCCACAACGGAAAACTCAGCGAGGCGTTTGGAGTAAACACAGGAGTCAGACAAGGGTGCTTATTATCTACCACCAATGATATTCCTAATTGTGGTGGACTGACTGGATTATGCGTCAGACAGTGGGGAACGAGAAGCAAGGAGGGATATCCTGGACCGACGTGAAGAACCTAGAAGACCTGGATTTCGGGCGGCGATGATTTATGTTTCATGTCACACAAAATCGAATACTTACAAGCGAAAACCGACAAAATGGTCGAATAAGCAGCCGGCGAAGACAGGACTGCAGGTGAATATAGACAAGACGAATGTTATGAAAACAACCAACCAACAACAACAATAGCAGGAACATCCAGCGCCAATCACCATCAATGGGAGTGATTTGGAAGAGGTTACTTCACTTACTTACTTATCTAGGGAGGGAGCATTGTCTCAACTACAGGCAGTCGGAACGGACGATGATCTCAAATCGAGCGAGAAACACGTTCATTCATCAACCTGGAACCAATCTGGAAATCTTCGTCACTCCGCCAGAATCAACAACAAAATTCCGTCAGTCGGATTTTCAATACAAACACGTCAAGTCAGTCAGTTCTTCTATACGGATCAGAAACTTGGCGGGTCGGTCACAAAGAATATTTCCACCAACAGCCTGTTGCAGACAACAACTGTCTTCGCTGGATCTATACTGAAGATCAGATGGCCAGGACGGAAAAAATCACCAACAAGTACCAAACTATGGGAGCAAACAAACAAAACAAAAACCAATCGCCAACCAACAAATGGACGCTCGCTTGTTGGGGAGGCCGCCACTGGGTGACATCGCGCGCACGTCAGGCCATTGCTCGAGTGGAACCAGGCCGAAAGAGAAGCAAGCGGCGATTGGGACGTCAGTGCAAGGGTGACATGGAGGAGATCGTGTGAAGAGGAGTTGAAACAGTATGGACTAAGATGGATGCAGGTGAAAAGTAAGTACAGGAGAAGACATAAGCAAGTGTAGACGTGCAGTTGAAGCCCTATGTTCCATTAGGAACCCAAGGAAGCAATAATAATAATAATGCGTTTCCGAACAACAGCCTACCATCCTCAAGCTAATGGTATGGAAGAACGTCTACACAGACAGTCGAAAGCTGGTCTGTCAGCTGAAAACAACACCCATTTAACTGAATCCCTTCCGTTAGTTCTCCTAGGGATACGAAACGCCTTGGAAACCGATGCTGGTTGTACTAGCGCCGAGCTAGTATATGGCACGACATTGCGACTGCCTGGTGAATTTCTTTCTCCCTCGAGCTTCCCACCAGTGGTAGATCACGCTTCATACGTCAGCAGACTTACAAACGCAATGCGTTCAGTTAAACCTGCTCCCTTTCGTTCACAGTCCATTGATGTTTTCGTTCATCCGTGTTGAAAAATTTCTCCACACGTATTTGTTCGTCGCGACTCTGTGCGCAGACCCCTGGAACCTCCATACGACGGACCTTATAAAGTAATTAAACGTTCGGATAAATTCTTTGTCTTGGACAAAAAAGGGCCGAGAGGATACCATCAGTATTGACCGTCTGAAACCGGCTTACTTGGAGGGTAATCCTATTAGCATAGAGCTCAACGTACCCCATAGTCCACAAGTAACCGAAGATCGTTTAGACCTCGATGAAGTCACTAGCACAGCGACAGCTAACGAATCTTCTGTTGAGCCTCCCAAGAAAACCCGTTCTGGACGCACCGTAAGGTTCCCAGAATATCTGCACACCTATATGACATAACGAAGTCGTGTGATTCACGCAACTCATCCGTTTGTGGTACTAACTTTTTTTTAGACGTATCAATTTTTTTTATGCAGTATCACTTAACACAACTAAATTTTTTTTCAACAGTTCATGTAACAGGCACAAAAAAATTTTAATTAGATGTATTTTTTCTTTTTCGGTGTTCTGAACTTAGTATTATTTTACTGTATAGTAAATGCACATCATTTTTTTTAACAGAAAAAGCTGATTTGTTACATTTTTCTCGACATGGTTCTTAGCGTTCTTGTTTTCTTTTCTGGGTGCGACGGGCACTGGACAGGAAACAAACGAAGCACGTAATCCAACGAACAACAACAAGGAAGCTATGTACAAACACCCTATTAGCATAGGCAGACAAACCAGTAGGCATACCACCAAGCCGCTCGGAAGATTTTTTTCACCCGAAAGGGAACCATCGAGTTTTTTTTTTACTTCCGGCTGGTTCTGTCCTAGGGTCCTCACCACCCACTAGGGGAGGAGTGAGCTGTAGCGGTAAATAATTCCCCAAAATTATTGACCACAGCAATCACTCATCATTGGATGCTGACCCCCACTGTTTAAGTCGACTTGTTTAGCTGAAGGCTTCCGGTCAAGCATCCCCACCATTTGGTACCCCGTCGTGTCACGTGCACGATCACTAGCCAGCTAAGCGTTCGTCTGATGGCTTGTTTTGGCCCCGAAATATATCACGTAGTTTGGACGATCAAAAATTGGCTTTTGCTTTGTTGTTGGTAGGCGAGAATAATTTAGAGGCTGTGAAAGAGAATTCCATCAAACTCTAAAGATCTCTCAGAGCCCGGATTAACAACGACCTCGCTTTCTTCATCCGTGTCACAGAGCAGAAGTGATAAATATGTTATTGAGGCAAAACAAATATTGGAGAACAAACAGATACAGGCCGCGTGTGACCGGCCCCAAGCAGTTGTCCCCTGGTCTCTGGGGTCACGCAACCAAATTCCACGGTGTGGGCAGCCGGGAAGTAACAATCGCCTTCACAATCCGAAATGCACACGAAACCTCTCTAATCTTCACTCATCATTGTCTTCGTCTTCATCTCTACTATCTTGCCTTCCTTCCACTGATGCAACTACTCGACTTGATAGCTCTCCACTTCCTCTCCACTCTGTGTTCACTAAAATCGACGAAAGCCAAAAAACCACCACCGACAGCCTCTTAAAGCCGCGCCACCAATTTCATATTAGAGCATTTAATGTTAGGACACTTTCCCAAATAGGACAACAAGCATCACTAACCAAGACTCTGGCGTCCCGAGCCATTGATGTATGCTGTGTTTCAGAAACACGCATACAAGACCCAAGTGTGGTTATTCACCTAACCCCACCTGGCCAACAGGTTGAATCTGCAAAATTCATCTTGGGGGTGTCAGGAGATGCCACAGCTAGTTCACGAGGATTAGCTGGCGTAGGGATAGCTTTGAGTACTAGGGCAGAAAAGACATTACTTGATTGGATCCTGGTAGATAGCCAAATGTGTGCTGTCCGTCTGAACGGATCAGTAAAAAAGGGAAAGGCCTGCACTACTCGTCGATGCCCTTTCGGAATCCCCGCCTACGCCCCCACTGACTGCTGTTCGGATGAAACGAAGGATGAGTTCTACCAAAAGCTGTCTAGTTTGGTGAGAAAGGCTAAACGCTCAGATATAGTCTTTCTAGCTGGTGACTTCAATCCTCAAGTGGGGAAGTTGTGCCAGACTGAGAAGTATACAGGTCGTAAGTATGGAGATTTCTGCCGATGAACCGACAACGATGATCGTCTTCTACAGTTCTGTTCGGATAATCATCTATTCCTAGTCGGCACTAACTTCAAACACAAGGAGGGACACTGTTTGACCCGGCGACTGCCATCTTCAAATCAACGCTGGACAAAAACAGACCACATAGCCATAGGGTATCGTTGGCGTGGGTCGGTAGGAGATTTCCGCTCCTTCTGGAACACGTGCGTAGACTCCGATCACGCTCTGGTTCGCTCACGTTTATGCTTACGACTAAACGGACATAAGAAATTGACGGCAGTGAAACAGTTACGCCCACAACTAGATCGAAACACTGAGTCTCTATTTAAGGTGGAAATAGCGAAACGAGTGTCTGAGGTCGACAGCAGGACTTCCCCTGAGGTGGCCTGCCACAACATACAATTAGCTGTAGACACAGCTGTAAAAGCTGTTAATAAGCTAAAACCAAAAGTTAGTAAGAGCCATTGGATCTCTACCGCCTCATCGGAACTGATTGACGCAAGAAGACTGATTCCAGCGAGCTCCGATTATGACGAGGAGCTACTCAAACTACTCAAACAAAAACCAACAGGAAGTCTTCTCAACGACCGTGAACAGTGGTGGGTGACAAAAGCGAAAGAGATGGAAAAGGCATCGGCCATTGGTAACACCAGACAACTATTTAGGCTTATCAGGGAAACAGGTGGTAAAAAGCAAATGATAAATGAAACAGTCTCACGGAAAAATGGCACCATAATTAGCTCCCAGGATAGACGACTGGAACGCCGGAAAGAGCACTATGAGGAGCAGTTTAATTGGCCCACAGCCATGATCAACCTGCCGAACATCCAACACCTCCCTGAATGGGATATAGACACAGGTCCTCCATCCCTAACTGAGGTTACTAAAGCTGTCACCAATCTGAAACTAGGCAAAGCAGCGGGACCTGATGGAATGACCCCAGAGGTATTTGAGTACGGTGGAGACAGTTTACTGTCTGCATTAACTGAGGTTCTAGCCAGCGTCTGGGAATCAGAAGAAGTCCCATCGGGTTCGTGTAAGTCGCTGATTATCCCCATATACAAGAAGGGAGACAAGTCTTCCTGTGATAATCACAGAGGGATTAGCTTGACTAATATAGTATCTAAAGTCTTAGGCTCAATAATCATGCGTAGACTAATTGGTGCTCGGGAGGCACAAACACGAGAGAGCCAGGCAGGCTTTAGACCAGGAAGAGGGTGTATTGATCATATCTTCACCCTCCGACAGATTCTAGAACATAGTCATTCCTACCGGCGTCCAACAATCATTATATTTCTTGACCTAAAGGCGGCCATCATTCGATTCTGTCGACCGAGAGGTACTCTGGCGATTCTTGGTTGTAAGGAGAATGACAAGATAACATATTCTACAAATTAAGTCACTCTACTCGTACTCATGCCATCATTCAGGTGAGGTCTTACGGTCAAATGTCATCTGAAATGGTGACGATTAGTGGTGTTCGTCAAGGATGTCCATTATCCCCTTTTCTATTCAACTTCGTCGTAGATGTATTAATGGACTTAACCCTAAGTGACTTCAGCGACTCAGGGACTGACTTGCTACCAGGGAATAACCTCGTTGACTTAGAATATGCGGGTGATATAGTCCTTCTAGGTGAAGTTGCTGACAATAAATGCAGAGTCTTCTGAACAACTTGAGCTGCAATCTACGAATGTTTTGCATGCAATTCTCTCCCGCAAAACGTAAGATGTTGAATCCTAGAAGACTGGACTACACCGACTCCTAGATTAGAAATAGGAAGTGAAATGGTAGAGCACGTTGACCGCTTCACTTATTTGGGAAGTACCATCAGCCAATGCCAACGGGTTGATCTCTGACGAAATCTCAGCACGGATAAAGAGCGGTAGTATCGCATATGCCAGTTCACGCCGTCTATGGCTTAGCATATCTGATATACGGCTGGCTATCGAACAAAGGGCGGCTGAACCGCTCAGAAGTCTACTCCGTCCTCATTTATGACTGTGAGATCTGACCATTGACAGTAGAAGCAATGAAAAGACTAGCTGTCTTCGATCATAGGCGCCTGAGTCCTATCTCCCATGTGAAGTGATATAATAAGGTGAAAAATATTGGGGTTAGGCGTCGAGCCCACGCTGACGCACACCTGATATCTATGGTCAGCCTGCGAAATTCGGGCTACCAATATCCATGCTGAAAATTCCATACTTGTACCAAAAATACACTGTGGAATCAAGCTGTAATCAAAAACAAAAATAAATGAAATAAATAATTATTTGAAGAAAAACGAATAATTATACAGTGGTCAAATCTCTACATTATGCTTCACCATCGTCGTCGAATAGAGCCTAGAATGGCAGTTAACTCTGCCTTAACTTAACTTTACTTAACTTTGAAAGTGCCTTGATAGCGTCGATTATTATTATTGTTCCCTCGGGTTCCTAGTGGAACATAGGGCTTCAACTGCACGTCTCCACTTGCTTATGTCTTCTCCTGTACTTACTTTTCACCTGCATCCATCTTAGTCCATACTGTTTCAACTCCTCTTCACACGATCTCCTTCCTCCATGTCACCCTTGCACTGACGTCCCACTCACCGCTTGCTTCTCTTTCGGCCTGGTTCCACTCGAGCAATGGCCTGACGTGCGCGCGATGTCACCCAGTGGCGGCCTCCTCAACAAGCGAGTGTCCAATCCATCTCAATCCCCTTTCTCCTGCATATTTGTTGGTTGGCGATTGGTTTTTGTTTTGTTTGTTTGCTCCCATAGTTTGGTACTTGTTGGTGATTTTTTCCGTCCTGGCCATCTGATCTTCAGTATAGATCCAGCGAAGACAGTTGTTGTCTGCAACAGGCTGTTGGTGGAAATATTCTTTGTGACCGACCCGCCAAGTTTCTGATCCGTATAGAAGAACTGACTGACTTGACGTGTTTGTATTGAAAATCCGACTGACGGAATTTTGTTGTTGATTCTGGCGGAGTGACGAAGATTTCCAGATTGGTTCCAGGTTGATGAATGAACGTGTTTCTCGCTCGATTTGAGATCATCGTCCGTTCCGACTGCCTGTAGTTGAGACAATGCTCCCTCCCTAGATAAGTAAGTTAATGAAGTAACTTGAAAATCCGGATCTTATTTTTCATGCTGAGTGCTGTTGACCCCCTAACAGACTTGAGAGTAATGAAAGCTTGTCTTGCTTTTCCGATCCTTGCTTTGATATCCTCGTCAGTTCCGTCCGCCTGTAGTTGAAACTATGCTTCCTTGGTAGGCAGGTGAAGGAGGTTGTTTCTTTCAGGTTCCTCCCATTTATGGTGGCTGATTGTTGTCTGTTGTTGTTGTTGTTGCTGTTGGCGTTGAACAGGAATCTTCATCACCACATCGGTTTTCTCTATGTTCACCTGAAGTCCTATCTTCTTCGGATGGTTCTTCTGTCGACTTGCTGCTTTTCTCTTGGATATCTTCCAGTTTGTGGAAAATCAGACATATATATATATATATATCACATCGGCGAAGTCCAGATCCTCCAAGCCTCTTTTAGTGTGAGTCCATTTTATTCGTTTCCTCGCTGCCCGCCACTGTCTGTCGTATTATCCAGTCTACTGCAATCAGGAAAATCACTAGAGATAGTAGGCAACCAGCCAGCCTTGTCTTACTTTCGTCTTCACTTAGAAGGATTCCGTAAGTTTCCCGCTGTGTGTGATTACTTGGCATGCAGCATTGTTGTACGACTGTTGGATGAGATGTATAATTGTCGATGGCACTCCGAACTGAAGCTTTATTTATCCAATTAATTGAAAGTAGAAGCAATACGAATGACTTCATACCTCTCCGGAATATTTGCGAAATTCAATTACCCAGACGACACAGAGGGGAAGGAAAAAAAGGATAAAAACAACCGAGTTTCAAATTTGTGTCGTCTCCAACCAACATGAATATATAAACAATAAATTGTGTTTGAAATGTCACTCACTGAATAACACTTTCACTTTATGATATATATGTAAATTAAACAGGAAGTTCTGATTATAAACATAACTAGCTAGTAATGTTTTTTATTTATTTATTTTTTTATTTTTTATTTACAGCTTGATTCCACACACTGTATTTTTGGTACAAGTATGGAATTTTCAGCATGGATATCGGTAGCCCAAATTTCGCAGGCCGACCATAGGTGCGTCAGGTGTGCGTCGATGCGGGCTCGAATGGACATTTGGCTCGATACCAAGTAAGCCTAATTGATATAGCACGTAGTCATACACTTTTAAAATCTGGATTAATACTGACTGAATATGACCGCTTTCAACGTACAAATTTGCACAGAAAGTCCACCAGTTCCCCAGTTGGTACACCGCCTCCATGTACCACACAAACCAACAGAAGACAGTAAACACATATTCAAAACAGACAGAGGGAGAGAGAGAGAGAGTTAGAAAACAGAAGTGTGGATGAGGGGAAAAGAATAGAAATATATGGAAGAAGAGTAGAATTTTATTGGACATCACAAGTCACTAAGAATGAATGCATCTGCACCAGCGCCAGCCATCACCTAGGGCGATTTCCAGCCGTAACACCAGTTATCTCCAGCTGTCATTGGTTCCTAATATCCCTAGGACTCGAACCAGGCAATCTACACCTCCCGACGTGACTGACTGACTGACTGACTGACTGACTGGTATAAACTAAATGTTGTGGATTTTGTTGACTGATGAAGCAGTGTTTGGTTTGACCACCACCACTAGCTAACTCTTTTCCAACCTCATCCATCGACCCATTCTATGTCAGTCAGCTAATATCGCCAGTCAGCCTCGCCTCGCCCTACCCCACCCGTCTATTAGTGGAGTAAGGAAGGCAGTGACTAGTCAGACAGGCAGGCATGTGTTAGCAACACACGTCCTAACCATCCATTTCAATCGATGTAACTGCTTGGTTCACAACTTTGTCATCGACTGATTTGCCTTCCTCCTCCATACCTCTTACCTAGCAGCACTCGACCGACCGACTGACTCCTCACCTCAGCATCGCTCACTTTATTATGCTAACGATGATCAAAGACAACTAGCTAGCTGGTCTGGTTCCTGGTGTCTTCCACTTTCAGTGGCCATGTCTAACAGCCAGCCAGCCAGCCAGCCAGCCATAAAGGAGTTGTACCGAGCGAACTTCTGAGCAGTGCACACGTAATTTAATCGACAACCAGCCAGCCAGCCAGCTGGATATCACGTCTACTGAGCCCACCAGAGATGGTGTAAGTGGAGTTATAAAAAAGACACAGTGTTTGTTCAGAGAAGAAATACTGTTTTTTTTCAACAGCTTCATTTTGAATTAGTACAGTCGGATTTATATTATGGAAAAAGAAGGCATTAGTAGGTGGGACTAGAAATTGCCCAATGGTCAATATTGCACATATGATAACAATAAAGATAATTAAATTGATGTACTCAGTGTAAGGGGGCGCGGTAGAGTTGAAGTCGATGAATTGCAAAACTTTTAAAGATTTAAAAATAAGTGAACAGCTTGAAAATGAAGTCGCTGAACAAAAACAAAAACTGTATTTTTCCTTATGAACTAATGGGGGCATATTCCGCGATTAATAAGTTCAATTGGCTGAAAAGTGCCTAAACAGCCTTCTGTATACGTATCTGTTTTGAGGTTTTGTCAGCCATTTGATCAACAGGCTGGCGTTGGCTGGTCTGGTACAACTTCCCAAAATAAGTGAAGTGGTCAGGTCAACATGCTCAACCAGCAGGCCAGTCAGCCACCACTTCACCACTCCTGCATACCCACTTGTCTATCTTCAAGCAAGACGTAGTCGACGTAGTCCAGTACAGTGTAGTCCAGTCGAGTCCTGTAGCATCATCTTACATTTAATGGACATTTACACAGACAAAATATACACTAGTGCAGAATAATATGGATCGATTTTGTTTGGCAGATTCCAATCAGCTGCATGCAACCTAATACTGTTAAATGAAACTACTTATAATAAAACTTTAACCTACATTTCATTCGTCTTCATGAATCCATCCTCCAGTGGGGAATTTATAATGAAACAAAATACACGAAGGAAAAGATTATCTCAAACAATTAATGTTTGTGTATATCTGGTAAGAGTGAAGAGTTTCTGGTAGAAAAGAAAAGTGAAAAATGCACACACCAATATTGAGTTTACTATAGAACATGTAAGTAACTGAAAGTTCCACTTCCTCGACATTGACATGCAACGCCTGCACAGAAGACGGTAGGTAGTCTCCAGAAGTTAATTTATCCAAAGCCTACTTGGAAAGGACACTACTGACATTTTAATAGTTTTTGTCCAAATAGCTTTAAACGCGGGATAGTCAAAACTCTGTACTATAGAGCGAGCTGGAGAATATGCTCCATAGAGAAATTAGAGGAAGAACTTGAGTTTCTTGAAAAGCTGTTGAAGAGTAATGGGTACCCTCAAAGGTTCATCAATAAATAAGTATGGAAGATCTGAAGTCACAGATGTACAACAAATCACAGTTGGTAAAAAGCCAATATACTACATTCAGCCTGATTATAAAGGTGAAAACATTGCAGCGATGATCAACAGAAAGCTGAGTACATCATTAGCCATAGCCTATCCTGCAGCTAGGCTTGTCCCCATCTGTCGAACAACTTGCTCTTCTCTGGTGTAATCAAACTCCATCGATATCCTTCTCATGTTAACAACTCCAACTGTATATACAAATTTACATGTACCTGTGGGGGCAGTTACATTGGAAGGATCGAGAGAAGGACATATCTACGATTTTCTGAACATGTACCAAAAAGCTTATGTATGTCTAAAGCTGGGAACAAACGCTCTAAACAGTGCCATCGCCAGGAGTCTCCACGACACGGGTCGGTCATGACGTGGACGTCGAAAAGTCGTTCAAAATTATCAATAGGCAAAAGAACTCAATTCTCCTCAAGTTCGCTGAAGTCATTTCCATCGAGCGCCTGAAACCTGATTTGTGCGTTCAGAAAGAAGCAGTTATCACTCCTTCTTTACCAACCTGGTAACTGGATATTTTTCATCTCTCTTTGATCCGAATGCGAAATGCTGAAAGTTCTCATTGTGCATGATTATTATTGTCGTTCGGAATAGTGTTTAATATTATATATATATATATATATTATTATTACTGTATGCATATATATGATCGATTGATTTTTTGTTTAAAAAGGAACTCTGTGCAAGTATGTTAAAATAGTTTTGGTCGATGCATATTTGATAATGTTTTTGGCCTGTAAGCAGCTGATGAGAAGGCAACGAAATAAACACTGATGTTACCTGTTTTATTCTGCTAAAACTGTAGTTTTTGTTTTGTTCAAACTAATATTATTATTTCCGCATGTACTTTATCGTATACTGATTTTATCCAAATGTTTGGTCATTAATTTTTACTCATGTGTATAAATGAAGCAAGAAAGTTGTGTGTGAGTAGTAGTGCCCTGATACGATTATGATTGGCAATGATAAACTGTGCTGGAAACGTCGTCATCAGTAAATATTACTGTATAACAAACACACACACACACTTTATCAAAATAAAATTATATCCATAATTAAGACACACACCAACCATAGCTTTTTTCCTACTGTGTGTATCCCCCTGAAAAACAAATAACTAAACTTAGGCTCAGGAATTTCTCTGTAGCGAATTCCACCAAATACTGACTAACATGATACTCAACAGTTTTGTTTATTTTTTGTAATTGTTGTGCGTCGGTGGCACAGTAGTTAAGACTCTCGCCGACCATGCATATGGTCCGGGGTTGGAGCACACCTGATATCTATGGTCGACCTGCGAAATTTGGGCTACCGATATCCACGCTGAAAATTCCATACTTGTACCAAAAATACTGTGTGGAATCAAGCTGTAATCAAAAATAAAATAAATAATTATGAAACCCAGTGCATGTTATATCGACAGACTGTCACCAACATACTTAGAAACAAACTAAACTTAATAAAAAACGCCTGAAACCTGACATTTGTGTTCAAAAGAAAAAAAAAAACTATCTTTGAACTTCAAATTTTTAACTTTTTCACTTCTGTTCTTTTTTTTATATCTTTATTGAAATGAACAGTATATTCCTATATTGAGTTGTAAAAAAATAGATGTTGTAACCAGCGAAGAAAATTTTCTTTGCGACGATATATCTTCATAAGCTTTACAGATGTAATTATATTTAAGAAGACAATATATATTCAGCGAAGAGACTTTTCAACAACAAATTTATTATCAAGCTGTACAATCGCATATATATATATATATATATATGGTATTTTAAAGAAATTATATCCGGTGAGGGAATTAGGTCAGAGGTGTGAATACATGAAATCATAATAGTAGTAGTAGTAGTAGTAGTATGAAATGCAATTCAAATATTTGTGATTATAATCATGGTTTAATGTCAAGTGGCAAAATAATTAATGTCATATATAGAATAATACATAAGGTGTATAGATTTTGGAAATGTATACATAATTATAAGATTAGTAGACAAATATAAAATGTTACATAACATGGTGTGAAATTTGATAAGATAGAATTCAATGTTGTAAAAATAAAAAATATAAAAATTAATAATTTTGGGTTTTGAATGACAAGTGAGTCAAGTGGAAAAGATTCAGAATGAGAATAGTAATAATAATAATGTTAAAAATAATCGTATTAATAAGGGAAAGGTACATAGAATAATTAAATAAACAAAATAAATAAATGTCTATCCCTCTACGGCCAAGGCAGAAGTAGGGATTGTACATACTTCTTTTGTACACAAAGGTCTGACTGGCTTAAATTCATGAATTGCTAAGGCCTCAGCTGTCCATAGAAGTCTGTAACGGAAGAAACACGGGAAGTTAGCATGGATTCTATATATGATCTTGAAATCATGATCAGGGTTGACCGAGCGGCAGAAGTCGATCAGGTGTTCCAGAATAGAGCTTCGCATACACTTCCTTTATCCCCTGTAAAACCAAGCTGGAATATGTTCTCGTATCCGTGTGGAAAGCGTCCTGTGACTACGGCCAATATACCTTGCTCCACAAGAGCAGGTAAACTGGTAGATGCACATGGAGGTGGCCAGACGGAGGAGCTTATCTTTTACAGAGGTAGAGAACAATTTGCGGCTCGTGAACGTCATATGTAATTTTGCTGCAGGGGACGTCTTACTGACTGATTTAGAGAGACGATTTTGAGCATATCTGAAGCTTGATCACCCTTGAATTCCAAGTTCAAGGTTTTCTTTGGGACTGAATCGGTGACCATTTTAAACTGCTTATCTTTCATGCTGCTGTCAATAAATCGGTTAGAGTAACCATTTTCTGCGATTATATTTCACAAAGAAATCACAAGACCAATCAGATGCTGGTAAGATTTCTTCTAGAAAAACGTATCACGTAATGTTTGGTGTAACCTCCTAGAAGGGGTGACTAATTCAAAGTTATAAAAGAGGCAGAAGTTGGCATGACGTAATAAGTGCGAGATAATGACTAATCAATAAGATTATGCAAAAGGGGACAAGAACTAGTGGAAAGACGATGAAGTTTTTACATGAAAATCTGTATGAAATCGCGATGTTATTAATTAACAGTACTACAGTTGTAACAACAGAAGACAAGGGCGAGGCAACAGATCGTTTATTAAGGAAATCAACACATATTTATAGATTTTCATGTACATTATTATAGATTATTGTTCGCATGAAAACAAAGTCTTCTGATTGGTGGTTGTTTCTCACAGAAAGTTAACCTTGCATCTCTTTGTGGCTGTTCATTGAATGTCAGATCATCTATATGTTAACTGTATCCGCCTACCCAAAGCCTTTGTTCTCATTCTTCTCACGACATAAACATTGACGTAAATTACTGTCCACCAGTTTTGGCTAACAGCTCTCACCACATAGTGGTAATAAAATATGGATGATGGGAATAATAATGATAATAGAATAATAATAATAAGAATACTAGTAAACCTACATAATAAAAAGAAGCAACATTATAGTAAGAACTTCACTCTGACTATGGTAGGATGAGTGAATGTTTGTGGTGCTTTTGAATGCAGAGGTTCTCTTCCAGTTCTCGAATAGCCAATGATTAGCCTATGTACACACAGTGTATTCTAAGTTAGTCCTTTTGTACGACAATGAGGGACTCTGTGTAGCACTGTGAAGCATTCGTACAAGTGTGGGTGCTCGATGTTTAGAGTTGACAAGGTGTTCGAGGATGCAGCTGCCGCTATTTTTCTTTTCTCCTCTGGTTGGCTAACCAAGCTGGACAATATTCCAGAATACGTCTGTGGACTTGACGTTGCTTACAGCCGATATATACTTTGCTACAGACGAACAAGTAAACTGATAAATACACACCAGTGAGGTGGCTAATAGCAGTGGTATCTCATCCTTAACTTTAGACTGGATTAACTATCCGCTGGTGAATGTGATATGTAAGGTGGCTGCTTGAAATGTCTTCTTCAGAAATTTAGAAAGGCGGCTTCCAAGAATTTCAGCTTCAATGTCTGTCATCTTTGAATTCCAGGTTCATGAAGAGAGGTTTCTTAGGAAAAGTTATGATTTTTTTTGTGGAATATAATTACGATCGTACAGCGCATGAAATGAATTGTCGAGAAGAAAATTCTCTTCGCTGTTAACGTCTTTTTCTCATATCTTTATAATAGTCAACATTGTAAACACCGAAATATGATTTACCAATCTTATGATTTCTAATCACTACATTTTATTATATCTGGTTACGCAATTATCAGCGACTTATAGCCGGTGTTAACGATATTTTATTATATATATATATGGCAAAAGTATTCATTCAAACATTTATAAAACACAAAATAATTGAGCAAAGAATATCCTTTTCGATAAATTCCTCTTCTGGTTCTACAATTATATATATATGTAATATTAAACACTATTCCGAACGACAATAATAATCATGCACAATGAGAACTTTCAGCATTTCGCATTCGGATCAAAGAGAGATGAAAAATATCCAGTTACCAGGTTGGTAAAGAAGGAGTGATAACTGCTTCTTTCTGAACGCACAAATCAGGTTTCAGGCGCTCGATGGAAATGACTTCAGCGAACTTGAGGAGAATTGAGTTCTTTTGCCTATTGATAATTTTGAACGACTTTTCGACGTCCACGTCATGACCGACCCGTGTCGTGGAGACTCCTGGCGATGGCACTGTTTAGAGCGTTTGTTCCCAGCTTTAGACATACATAAGCTTTTTGGTACATGTTCAGAAAATCGTAGATATGTCCTTCTCTCGATCCTTCCAATGTAACTGCCCCCACAGGTACATGTAAATTTGTATATACAGTTGGAGTTGTTAACATGAGAAGGATATCGATGGAGTTTGATTACACCAGAGAAGAGCAAGTTGTTCGACAGATGGGGACAAGCCTAGCTGCAGGATAGGCTATGGCTAATGATGTACTCAGCTTTCTGTTGATCATCGCTGCAATGTTTTCACCTTTATAATCAGGCTGAATGTAGTATATTGGCTTTTTACCAACTGTGATTTGTTGTACATCTGTGACTTCAGATCTTCCATACTTATTTATTGATGAACCTTTGAGGGTACCCATTACTCTTCAACAGCTTTTCAAGAAACTCAAGTTCTTCCTCTAATTTCTCTATGGAGCATATTCTCCAGCTCGCTCTATAGTACAGAGTTTTGACTATCCCGCGTTTAAAGCTATTTGGACAAAAACTATTAAAATGTCAGTAGTGTCCTTTCCAAGTAGGCTTTGGATAAATTAACTTCTGGAGACTACCTACCGTCTTCTGTGCAGGCGTTGCATGTCAATGTCGAGGAAGTGGAACTTTCAGTTACTTACATGTTCTATAGTAAACTCAATATTGGTGTGTGCATTTTTCACTTTTCTTTTCTACCAGAAACTCTTCACTCTTACCAGATATACACAAACATTAATTGTTTGAGATAATCTTTTCCTTCGTGTATTTTGTTTCATTATAAATTCCCCACTGGAGGATGGATTCATGAAGACGAATGAAATGTAGGTTAAAGTTTTATTATAAGTAGTTTCATTTAACAGTATTAGGTTGCATGCAGCTGATTGGAATCTGCCAAACAAAATCGATCCATATTATTCTGCACTAGTGTATATTTTGTCTGTGTAAATGTCCATTAAATGTAAGATGATGCTACAGGACTCGACTGGACTACACTGTACTGGACTACGTCGACTACGTCTTGCTTGAAGATAGACAAGTGGGTATGCAGGAGTGGTGAAGTGGTGGCTGACTGGCCTGCTGGTTGAGCATGTTGACCTGACCACTTCACTTATTTTGGGAAGTTGTACCAGACCAGCCAACGCCAGCCTGTTGATCAAATGGCTGACAAAACCTCAAAACAGATACGTATACAGAAGGCTGTTTAGGCACTTTTCAGCCAATTGAACTTATTAATCGCGGAATATGCCCCCATTAGTTCATAAGGAAAAATACAGTTTTTGTTTTTGTTCAGCGACTTCATTTTCAAGCTGTTCACTTATTTTTAAATCTTTAAAAGTTTTGCAATTCATCGACTTCAACTCTACCGCGCCCCCTTACACTGAGTACATCAATTTAATTATCTTTATTGTTATCATATGTGCAATATTGACCATTGGGCAATTTCTAGTCCCACCTACTAATGCCTTCTTTTTCCATAATATAAATCCGACTGTACTAATTCAAAATGAAGCTGTTGAAAAAAAACAGTATTTCTTCTCTGAACAAACACTGTGTCTTTTTTATAACTCCACTTACACCATCTCTGGTGGGCTCAGTAGACGTGATATCCAGCTGGCTGGCTGGCTGGTTGTCGATTAAATTACGTGTGCACTGCTCAGAAGTTCGCTCGGTACAACTCCTTTATGGCTGGCTGGCTGGCTGGCTGGCTGTTAGACATGGCCACTGAAAGTGGAAGACACCAGGAACCAGACCAGCTAGCTAGTTGTCTTTGATCATCGTTAGCATAATAAAGTGAGCGATGCTGAGGTGAGGAGTCAGTCGGTCGGTCGAGTGCTGCTAGGTAAGAGGTATGGAGGAGGAAGGCAAATCAGTCGATGACAAAGTTGTGAACCAAGCAGTTACATCGATTGAAATGGATGGTTAGGACGTGTGTTGCTAACACATGCCTGCCTGTCTGACTAGTCACTGCCTTCCTTACTCCACTAATAGACGGGTGGGGTAGGGCGAGGCGAGGCTGACTGGCGATATTAGCTGACTGACATAGAATGGGTCGATGGATGAGGTTGGAAAAGAGTTAGCTAGTGGTGGTGGTCAAACCAAACACTGCTTCATCAGTCAACAAAATCCACAACATTTAGTTTATACCAGTCAGTCAGTCAGTCAGTCAGTCAGTCACGTCGGGAGGTGTAGATTGCCTGGTTCGAGTCCTAGGGATATTAGGAACCAATGACAGCTGGAGATAACTGGTGTTACGGCTGGAAATCGCCCTAGGTGATGGCTGGCGCTGGTGCAGATGCATTCATTCTTAGTGACTTGTGATGTCCAATAAAATTCTACTCTTCTTCCATATATTTCTATTCTTTTCCCCTCATCCACACTTCTGTTTTCTAACTCTCTCTCTCTCTCCCTCTGTCTGTTTTGAATATGTGTTTACTGTCTTCTGTTGGTTTGTGTGGTACATGGAGGCGGTGTACCAACTGGGGAACTGGTGGACTTTCTGTGCAAATTTGTACGTTGAAAGCGGTCATATTCAGTCAGTATTAATCCAGATTTTAAAAGTGTATGACTACGTGCTATATCAATTAGGCTTACTTGGTATCGAGCCAAATGTCCATTCGAGCCCGCATCGACGCACACCTGACGCACCTATGGTCGGCCTGCGAAATTTGGGCTACCGATATCCATGCTGAAAATTCCATACTTGTACCAAAAATACAGTGTGTGGAATCAAGCTGTAAATAAAAAATAAAAAAATAAATAAATAAAAAACATTACTAGCTAGTTATGTTTATAATCAGAACTTCCTGTTTAATTTACATATATATCATAAAGTGAAAGTGTTATTCAGTGAGTGACATTTCAAACACAATTTATTGTTTATATATTCATGTTGGTTGGAGACGACACAAATTTGAAACTCGGTTGTTTTTATCCTTTTTTTCCTTCCCCTCTGTGTCGTCTGGGTAATTGAATTTCGCAAATATTCCGGAGAGGTATGAAGTCATTCGTATTGCTTCTACTTTCAATTAATTGGATAAATAAAGCTTCAGTTCGGAGTGCCATCGACAATTATACATCTCATCCAACAGTCGTACAACAATGCTGCATGCCAAGTAATCACACACAGCGGGAAACTTACGGAATCCTTCTAAGTGAAGACGAAAGTAAGACAAGGCTGGCTGGTTGCCTACTATCTCTAGTGATTTTCCTGATTGCAGTAGACTGGATAATACGACAGACAGTGGCGGGCAGCGAGGAAACGAATAAAATGGACTCACACTAAAAGAGGCTTGGAGGATCTGGACTTCGCCGATGTGATATATATATATATATATATGTCTGATTTTCCACAAACTGGAAGATATCCAAGAGAAAAGCAGCAAGTCGATAGAAGAACCATCCGAAGAAGATAGGACTTCAGGTGAACATAGAGAAAACCGATGTGGTGATGAAGATTCCTGTTCAACGCCAACAGCAACAACAACAACAACAGACAACAATCAGCCACCATAAATGGGAGGAACCTGAAAGAAACAACCTCCTTCACCTGCCTACCAAGGAAGCATAGTTTCAACTACAGGCGGACGGAACTGACGAGGATATCAAAGCAAGGATCGGAAAAGCAAGACAAGCTTTCATTACTCTCAAGTCTGTTAGGGGGTCAACAGCACTCAGCATGAAAAATAAGATCCGGATTTTCAAGTTACTTCATTAACTTACTTATCTAGGGAGGGAGCATTGTCTCAACTACAGGCAGTCGGAACGGACGATGATCTCAAATCGAGCGAGAAACACGTTCATTCATCAACCTGGAACCAATCTGGAAATCTTCGTCACTCCGCCAGAATCAACAACAAAATTCCGTCAGTCGGATTTTCAATACAAATACGTCAAGTCAGTCAGTTCTTCTATACGGATCAGAAACTTGGCGGGTCGGTCACAAAGAATATTTCCACCAACAGCCTGTTGCAGACAACAACTGTCTTCGCTGGATCTATACTGAAGATCAGATGGCCAGGACGGAAAAAATCACCAACAAGTACCAAACTATGGGAGCAAACAAACAAAACAAAAACCAATCGCCAACCAACAAATATGCAGGAGAAAGGGGATTGAGATGGATTGGACACTCGCTTGTTGAGGAGGCCGCCACTGGGTGACATCGCGCGCACGTCAGGCCATTGCTCGAGTGGAACCAGGCCGAAAGAGAAGCAAGCGGCGAGTGGGACGTCAGTGCAAGGGTGACATGGAGGAAGGAGATCGTGTGAAGAGGAGTTGAAACAGTATGGACTAAGATGGATGCAGGTGAAAAGTAAGTACAGGAGAAGACATAAGCAAGTGGAGACGTGCAGTTGAAGCCCTATGTTCCACTAGGAACCCGAGGGAACAATAATAATAATCGACGCTATCAAGGCACTTTCAAAGTTAAGTAAAGTTAAGTTAAGGCAGAGTTAACTGCCATTCTAGGCTCTATTCGACGACGATGGTGAAGCATAATGTAGAGATTTGACCACTGTATAATTATTCGTTTTTCTTCAAATAATTATTTATTTCATTTATTTTTGTTTTTGATTACAGCTTGATTCCACAGTGTATTTTTGGTACAAGTATGGAATTTTCAGCATGGATATTGGTAGCCCGAATTTCGCAGGCTGACCATAGATATCAGGTGTGCGTCAGCGTGGGCTCGACGCCTAACCCCAATATTTTTCACCTTATTATATCACTTCACATGGGAGATAGGACTCAGGCGCCTATGATCGAAGACAGCTAGTCTTTTCATTGCTTCTACTGTCAATGGTCAGATCTCACAGTCATAAATGAGGACGGAGTAGACTTCTGAGCGGTTCAGCCGCCCTTTGTTCGATAGCCAGCCGTATATCAGATATGCTAAGCCATAGACGGCGTGAACTGGCATATGCGATACTACCGCTCTTTATCCGTGCTGAGATTTCGTCAGAGATCAACCCGTTGGCATTGGCTGATGGTACTTCCCAAATAAGTGAAGCGGTCAACGTGCTCTACCATTTCACCTCCTATTTCTAATCTAGGAGTCGGTGTAGTCCTATGTAGTCCTATTCTATATCTGGTGTGTTCCTATATTCACAGTAATCCGGTCACCACAAAGTTGAGTCAATGAATATATTTTTCATCCTCGCCATAAAGAGTAACATATCGAAGGTATTCGTCGGTAGCTTTTTTGAAGGCTTCAGAAGACGCAGAAAATTTATCCTAAGCTACCTGCTGATTACCCGGTGTTACAGTGCTATATATATCACGAATTCGTGGACTGTCGATTTGGACGGGTGTCGGTTGCTGAATGGTGTACGAGCTTACCTTGTGACTAGAATGTTCTTGATTCGAATCCCGGTCTCAACCTAGTACGCAACAGCTGTTCGTTACTCCTCTGTTTTTCAATGTTCCTCTAACCGACGTAATTCCTCCATCAAACCTGAAGGAAAAATGTACTTATACTTCAATAAATTTGTTTCTAACAGTATTCGGGTGTGCTGTTACTATGTAAACGACATAGAATGCAAGACATGTCATCAGTTAGCATGATGAGCATTACGCGGATAAATGAAAACAGGGGCGAATTCAAAGTTCAAAATACTTTTTGTTTTGTTGACATTAGAGTGAATGTGGATTTCATTGCAAACTATCACAGAAATCACATAGTTCTGAATGAAACACTGAGAAGTTTAGTGAACTATAAGGCAAACACGAACCACAATGGAATCTCCCAAATAAAATTACCTCACATAGTTCAATTTATGATTGTTTATGCCTGCTCGAATTGACACATGAATGCATATCTCTACTGTTATTTTTCGACGCTAAACGTTCAGCATGGGTCTCCGCAGTTCTTATCGTAGTTGGAGAAAATATTTAAATAATAGAAACAGGAGATACAATCGTGTTTAGCACTTATTATTCCTACATTCTTACATAAATTGTCACCTTGTAAACATAGTTAGTAGTTGCTATTTGATTCAATCGAGACATTCCTGTCAATTGATTGGACCGAAGTGCTCACGGCCAGGTTGAGTTAGGGGTTTTCTTGAGCAGATGCCTCGACGATGTGGGATAATTTAACTCGAAGTAAATTGGTGTATGGTGACCAGCTGTGGAATCCAGAATGTGCATTTCGTCGTGTTTGGGACTCATCAACTGTCAAAAGTGGCCCAAGGGATGACACTAGTGTTTCACACAACTGGTGGAGAGTTGGAGCGTCAATGGGAACACTATCAATCATTGGGGAATACAGGTGCAGCCAGAAGATGAGTCCCAATTAGGAGGAAATGAGCATCTTGGATACCACTGCTGTTCACCATCTACTAATCTGCCTCATACTGATCACTACTTCAGTTTTCTCTTACACCTTTGTAAGAGGTGGCACAGTGGT
This sequence comes from Trichobilharzia regenti, assembly GCA_944472135.2. NCBI lineage: Eukaryota > Metazoa > Platyhelminthes > Trematoda > Strigeidida > Schistosomatidae > Trichobilharzia > Trichobilharzia regenti. The sequence goes on from OX235270.1 coordinate 10,233,239, forward strand.
TAGGACTCTCGCCGACCATGCACATGGTCCAAGGTTCGATCTCCTACCAACGCACACCTGATATCTATGGTCGGCCTGCGAAATTTGGGCTACCGATATCCATGCTGAAAATTCCATACTTGTACCAAAAATACAGTGCGGAATCAAGCTGTAATCAAAAGTAAAAGTAAAGTAAAAAGTAATATGTTATCTTGTCATTCTCCTTACAACCAAGAATCGCCAGAGTACCTCTCGGTCGACAGAATCGAATGATGGCCGCCTTTAGGTCAAGAAATATAATGATTGTTGGACGCCGGTAGGAATGACTATGTTCTAGAATCTGTCGGAGGGTGAAGATATGATCAGTACACCCTCTTCCTGGTCTAAAGCCTGCCTGGCTCTCTCGTGTTTGTGCCTCCCGAGCACCAATTAGTCTGCGCATGATTATTGAGCCTAAGACTTTAGATACTATATTAGTCAAGCTAATCCCTCTGTGATTATCACAGGAAGACTTGTCTCCCTTCTTGTATATGGGGATAATCAGTGACTTACACGAACCCGATGGGACTTCTTCTGATTCCCAGACGCTGGCTAGAACCTCAGTTAATGCAGACAGTAAACTGTCTCCACCGTACTCAAATACCTCTGGGGTCATTCCATCAGGTCCCGCTGCTTTGCCTAGTTTCAGATTGGTGACAGCTTTAGTAACCTCAGTTAGGGATGGAGGACCTGTGTCTATATCCCATTCAGGGAGGTGTTGGATGTTCGGCAGGTTGATCATGGCTGTGGGCCAATTAAACTGCTCCTCATAGTGCTCTTTCCGGCGTTCCAGTCGTCTATCCTGGGAGCTAATTATGGTGCCATTTTTCCGTGAGACTGTTTCATTTATCATTTGCTTTTTACCACCTGTTTCCCTGATAAGCCTAAATAGTTGTCTGGTGTTACCAATGGCCGATGCCTTTTCCATCTCTTTCGCTTTTGTCACCCACCACTGTTCACGGTCGTTGAGAAGACTTCCTGTTGGTTTTTGTTTGAGTAGTTTGAGTAGCTCCTCGTCATAATCGGAGCTCGCTGGAATCAGTCTTCTTGCGTCAATCAGTTCCGATGAGGCGGTAGAGATCCAATGGCTCTTACTAACTTTTGGTTTTAGCTTATTAACAGCTTTTACAGCTGTGTCTACAGCTAATTGTATGTTGTGGCAGGCCACCTCAGGGGAAGTCCTGCTGTCGACCTCAGACACTCGTTTCGCTATTTCCACCTTAAATAGAGACTCAGTGTTTCGATCTAGTTGTGGGCGTAACTGTTTCACTGCCGTCAATTTCTTATGTCCGTTTAGTCGTAAGCATAAACGTGAGCGAACCAGAGCGTGATCGGAGTCTACGCACGTGTTCCAGAAGGAGCGGAAATCTCCTACCGACCCACGCCAACGATACCCTATGGCTATGTGGTCTGTTTTTGTCCAGCGTTGATTTGAAGATGGCAGTCGCCGGGTCAAACAGTGTCCCTCCTTGTGTTTGAAGTTAGTGCCGACTAGGAATAGATGATTATCCGAACAGAACTGTAGAAGACGATCATCGTTGTCGGTTCATCGGCAGAAATCTCCATACTTACGACCTGTATACTTCTCAGTCTGGCACAACTTCCCCACTTGAGGATTGAAGTCACCAGCTAGAAAGACTATATCTGAGCGTTTAGCCTTTCTCACCAAACTAGACAGCTTTTGGTAGAACTCATCCTTCGTTTCATCCGAACAGCAGTCAGTGGGGGCGTAGGCGGGGATTCCGAAAGGGCATCGACGAGTAGTGCAGGCCTTTCCCTTTTTTACTGATCCGTTCAGACGGACAGCACACATTTGGCTATCTACCAGGATCCAATCAAGTAATGTCTTTTCTGCCCTAGTACTCAAAGCTATCCCTACGCCAGCTAATCCTCGTGAACTAGCTGTGGCATCTCCTGACACCCCCAAGGTGAATTTCGCAGATTCATCCTGTTGGCCAGGTGGGGTTAGGTGAATAACCACACTTGGGTCTTGTATGCGTGTTTCTGAAACACAGCATACATCAATGGCTCGGGACGCCAGAGTCTTGGTTAGTGATGCTTGTTGTCCTATTTGGGAAAGTGTCCAAACATTAAATGCTCTAATATGAAATTGGTGGCGTGGCTTTAGGAGACTATCGGTGGTGGTTTTTTGGCTTTCGTCGATTTTAGTGAACACAGAGTGGAGAGGAAGTGGAGAGCTATCAAGTCGAGTAGTTGCATCAGTGGAAGGAAGGCAAGATAGTAGAGATGAAGACGAAGACAATGATGAGTGAAGATTAGAGAGGTTTCGTGTGCATTTCGGATTGTGAGGGCGATTGTTACTTCCCGGCTGCCCACACCGTGGAAGTTGGTTGCGTGACCCCAGAGCCCAGGAGACAACTGCTTGGGGCCGGTCACACGCGGTCTGTATCTGTTTGTTCTCCAATATTTGTTTTGCCTCAATAACATATTTATCACTTCTGCTCTGTGACACGGATGAAGAAAGCGAGGTCGTTGTTAATCCGGGCTCTGAGAGATCTTTAGAGTTTGATGGAATTCTCTTTCACAGCCTCTAAATTATTCTCGCCTACCAACAACAAAGCAAAAGCCAATTTTTGATCGTCCAAACTACGTGATATATTTCGGGGCCAAAACAAGCCATCAGACGAACGCTTAGCTGGCTAGTGATCGTGCACGTGACACGACGGGGTACCAAATGGTGGGGATGCTTGACCGGAAGCCTTCAGCTAAACAAGTCGACTTAAACAGTGGGGGTCAGCATCCAATGGTGGGTGATTGCTGTGGTCAATAATTTTGGGGAATTATTTACCGCTACAGCTCACTCCTCCCCTAGTGGGTGGTGAGGACCCTAGGACAGAACCAGCCGGAAGTAAAAAAAAAACTCGATGGTTCCCTTTCGGGTGAAAAAAATCTTCCGAGCGGCTTGGTGGTATGCCTACTGGTTTGTCTGCCTATGCTAATAGGGTGTTTGTACATAGCTTCCTTGTTGTTGTTCGTTGGATTACGTGCTTCGTTTGTTTCCTGTCCAGTGCCCGTCGCACCCAGAAAAGAAAACAAGAACGCTAAGAACCATGTCGAGAAAAATGTAACAAATCAGCTTTTTCTGTTAAAAAAAATGATGTGCATTTACTATACAGTAAAATAATACTAAGTTCAGAACACCGAAAAAGAAAAAATACATCTAATTAAAATTTTTTTGTGCCTGTTACATGAACTGTTGAAAAAAAATTTAGTTGTGTTAAGTGATACTGCATAAAAAAAATTGATACGTCTAAAAAAAAGTTAGTACCACAAACGGATGAGTTGCGTGAATCACACGACTTCGTTATGTCATATAGGTGTGCAGATATTCTGGGAACCTTACGGTGCGTCCAGAACGGGTTTTCTTGGGAGGCTCAACAGAAGATTCGTTAGCTGTCGCTGTGCTAGTGACTTCATCGAGGTCTAAACGATCTTCGGTTACTTGTGGATTATGGGGTACGTTGAGCTCTATGCTAATAGGATTACCCTCCAAGTAAGCCGGTTTCAGACGGTCAATACTGATGGTATCCTCTCGGCCCTTTTTTGTCCAAGACAAAGAATTTATCCGAACGTTTAATTACTTTATAAGGTCCGTCGTATGGAGGTTCCAGGGGTCTGCGCACAGAGTCGCGACGAACAAATACGTGTGGAGAAATTTTTCAACACGGATGAACGAAAACACCAATGGACTGTGAACGAAAGGGAGCAGGTTTAACTGAACGCATTGCGTTTGTAAGTCTGCTGACGTATGAAGCGTGATCTACCACTGGTGGGAAGCTCGAGGGAGAAAGAAATTCACCAGGCAGTCGCAATGTCGTGCCATATACTAGCTCGGCGCTAGTACAACCAGCATCGGTTTCCAAGGCGTTTCGTATCCCTAGGAGAACTAACGGAAGGGATTCAGTTAAATGGGTGTTGTTTTCAGCTGACAGACCAGCTTTCGACTGTCTATGTAGACGTTCTTCCATACCATTAGCTTGAGGATGGTAGGCTGTTGTTCGGAAACGCATTATTATTATTATTGCTTCCTTGGGTTCCTAATGGAACATAGGGCTTCAACTGCACGTCTACACTTGCTTATGTCTTCTCCTGTACTTACTTTTCACCTGCATCCATCTTAGTCCATACTGTTTCAACTCCTCTTCACACGATCTCCTCCATGTCACCCTTGCACTGACGTCCCAATCGCCGCTTGCTTCTCTTTCGGCCTGGTTCCACTCGAGCAATGGCCTGACGTGCGCGCGATGTCACCCAGTGGCGGCCTCCTCAACGAGCGAGTGTCCATCCATCTTTCTGCATATTTGTTGGTTGGCGATTGGTTTTTGTTTTGTTTGTTTGCTCCCATAGTTTGGTACTTGTTGGTGATTTTTTCCGTCCTGGCCATCTGATCTTCAGTATAGATCCAGCGAAGACAGTTGTTGTCTGCAACAGGCTGTTGGTGGAAATATTCTTTGTGACCGACCCGCCAAGTTTCTGATCCGTATAGAAGAACTGACTGACTTGACGTGTTTGTATTGAAAATCCGACTGACGGAATTTTGTTGTTGATTCTGGCGGAGTGACGAAGATTTCCAGATTGGTTCCAGGTTGATGAATGAACGTGTTTCTCGCTCGATTTGAGATCATCGTCCGTTCCGACTGCCTGTAGTTGAGACAATGCTCCCTCCCTAGATAAGTAAGTAAGTGAAGTAACCTCTTCCAAATCACTCCCATTGATGGTGATTGGCGCTGGATGTTCCTGCTATTGTTGTTGTTGGTTGGTTGTTTTCATAACATTCGTCTTGTCTATATTCACCTGCAGTCCTGTCTTCGCCGGCTGCTTATTCGACCATTTTGTCGGTTTTCGCTTGTAAGTCTTCGATTTTGTGTGACATCAAACATAAATCATCGCCGCCCGAAATCCAGGTCTTCTAGGTTCTTCACGTCGGTCCAGGATATCCCTCCTTAGCTTCTCGTTTCCCACTGTCTGACGCATAATCCAGTCAGTCCACCACAATTAGGAATATCATTCATTGGTGGTAGATAATAAGCACCCTTGTCTGACTCCTGTGTTTACTCCAAACGCCTCGCTGAGTTTTCCGTTGTGGATCACTTGACATGTTCCGTTGTCGTACAGCTGTTGAATAAGGTTGATGAATATTTGGGTGCGCACACCGTAGTACTCGAGTAATTTCCAAATTACTTCACGATCAACGCTGTCTGTCGAAGGCCTTCTCAAAGTCTATAAAGTTGAGGTAGAGGTTTGATTGCCATTCCATGCTTTGTTCTGTGATGATGATGCGTAGAGTTGCAATTTGGTCAGTACATGATTTGCCTGACTTTCCTGAATCCAGCTTGTTCTGGTCGGAGTTCTGTATCCAGTGCGTCCTTTAATCTCTCCAGGATGATGCGACTCAGGATTTTACTTGGCGTCGATAGGAGCATGATTCCTCGCCAGTTCTTGCAGAGTGAGGCGTAAGTCGCCCTTCTTTGGTAGTTTCACGAGGTAACCTTTCCTCCAGTCAGTAGGCACCTTTCCCTCCTTCCAGACCTTTTGCAATAATGGAGTCAGCATGTCTGCTGTAGTCTCTGGGTCCGCTTTCAGTGCTTCAGGGGGTATTCCATCTGGTCCAGCTGCTTTTCCAGCTTTCAGAAGCTTGATTGCATTCAAGACTTCAGCTCTCGTTGGAGGATTGGTGTCAACTTGCAGTTGTGTGCGCGCTGTTGTTGGTATTTCTGGACGGGTTGCAGGTGATGGTCGGTTCAAGAGTCCTTTGAAGTGATCCGCCCATTGTTTAATCTGTTTTTCTTCCTTGGTAATTGGGTTCCCTTGGCTGTCTTTTATAGGTTTCGCTTGTGTTGATCTCTTCCCGGATAGAGATTTGGTTATCTGATATAGTGTCCTCAGGTCCCTTTTGCCTGCTGCCTTCTCAGCTTCAGTGGCCAGGTTGTCGTAGAATCGTCTTTTGTCCTTCCTAGCACTCTTCTTCACTTCTTTGTCCAGTCGCTGTGTAAGTTGAGCTCAGCGTCTCCTTCTCCTGTCCGTCCTTGCATTGAATCATTTTCTCTTTCACCATTCTCCTCTCTTCTATTAATTTCCAAGTGTCCGTTGAGAGCCATTCCTTGTCTTGTCTCTTCTTTCTTCCTAGAACCGTTGAACACGTTTCGTTGAGAATCGCCTTCAGAGACTTCCAATGTTCTTCCACGCATGATTCTTCAGTGATGTCGCGTAGTGTTTCCTGCTTTGCTCTGACAGTTGCAGTGAAGTGTCTTTTGTGGTTGTGTCCTTCAGTTTCTGAGTGTTGAACTTGCATTGTGGCCTATCCCAGCTATCCTCGAGGCTTTTAGTTTCACCTTGAAAGTCCCTTCTACTAGATAGTGGTCTGAACCCACATCTGCTCCTCTCCTCGACCTTGTGTCCAGTAGGCTCCGTCTCCACTTTCTTGAAATTGAGATGAAGTCTATTTGGTTCTTGGTGTTTCCATCTGGTGAAATCCATGTCGTCTTGTGTATATCCTTGTGTTTGAACACACTACCACCAATCACCAAATCATTGAAGGCGCAGAAGTCTGAGAAGAGTTCACCATTGTCGTTCATTTCGCCGAGGGCCTCACGACCCATGGTGAGTTCTCTTCCTGTGTTGTCTCCTCCCAGCTTCGCATTCATGTCGCCCATCAGGATTTTGATATCGCCATTTGGGACGTTGTCCATTATTGCTTGTAGTTGTCTGTAGAACGCCTCCTTCTTCTCTTGTTCTGAGACGTTTGTAGGCGCATAGCATTGAATGACTGTAACTTTCCTTCCTTTTGAGTTGAACCTGGCTGTCATTATCCTGGAGGAGATTGGTTCCCACTGCATGAGAGCTTTGGTTGCTGTTGGTGACATCATGATGGCCACTCCCTCGGTGTGCTCGTGGTTGTCCTCTGGGTGGCCGGAATAGATTACTGTCTCTCCAGTAGGTAGTTGGCACCTTCCAGTTCCGTTCCATCTGCTCTCGCAGATTCCCAACACTTCTATTCTGTACCTTCTCATTTCAGCGGCTATCTGGGCAGCCTTTCCAGTTTCGTACATTGTACGAACATTCCAGGTACCCATCCTTACTTTTGCTTTCATCGAAAGAAGGCACATCGGCTGACTGGCTTCCCGAAGGCTAGCTTTCACCAGGCTGCGTCATTTCACTTCCCCGATTCCAGCGAAAACTAAGGTTGTTGTTTATATTTTTAGTATTTTTAATATATTTATTCGTTGAAGTTTCTGTAGCGATTTGGTTGTTTTACAGGGGTGGAGTTGCTAGCACCACGCCCCAACCCTCCCTCTTTACCCGGGGTTGGGACTGTCTAGAAATCTAGAAAGCTAGTAGCCTAGCAAGCTAGTAATCTGGCGAGGTTAAAGGAATGTATCGGCCGGGGATCGAACTCCGGACCATGTGCATGGTGCGCGTACGCCATAACCGCTATGCTATCGACGAACACAGCACCGACGCACATAGAAGAAAATGAAAGTGGTTTTAGAAGTGAAAATTAAAAGTTGTAAATTACGTGGTACTCAAGGGCACAAATGCAGAAATTTGATAAGGTTAAAATTGCTATTCAGTGAGAAAAGAAAAATTTTACAGGGAACGATTAGTGAAGACGTTAAGACCAATGTAGAATAAAAGAGTGGACAAACTTTTTCTGTATGCAGAGTTGAGAGTTGTATTGATGAATTTCCAGTGAGCGCCTCCGCCATGCACACAGAAGCTGGAACCTGACACCCTTTGTGCCATTTGGCTTCATTTTGTAGATGATGTTGAAAGACGACTCTGGTGGAGCTACGTGGCCTGCTTGCACCAAATGCTTGAGAATTGAGCTAGTAATTGTCTTGCATTATCCCTTTGCTAACCATGCTGGATAATGTTGAGAGATGCGCTTGGGAAGTGTGCGGCCGCTTTGTGGGGCTAATATAACTAGCTCCATACGAGTAGGTGAATTTATAAACACACATTGAGGTGGCCTGTTCAAAGCGGCAGCAGTTTATCCTTCACACATCCATTGATCATTTGTCGGCTGTAGAAATTGATACGTAGCTCAGCCATAAAGAAGGCTTTCCTGAGTGATCTGCATAAGCAGCTATTCTTCAGGATCTCAGCTGCGGTATCACCTTTAAATTCAAGGCTCACAAATAGCGGTTTCTTCAGCACCGTCTGGATTCTCTCAGGCTTTTCTCTTAACTTCATGTTCTTTTCGATGCATCTGGAGGATATCCATTCTCTATGAGGACTTGCCTTAAAATATAAAAAAAACTTATCAGTAGCACGCGCCACAGGACTTTGATCTTTGAAGATGTAGTGATTAGTGAAGTGGATATATAGATCAGAGAGGTATCTATCTTTCGCCACCCATACTTTTTACAGTGATTGAACAGTGATCACAACTGTTTCATTGCAGATCTGTTACAGAGTTAACGCAATTGTATTGACTCATATTTGTAGTCGTAGTAGTAATTCACTGAATTTCCTGCTGACAATTTGTTTAACCACCGCTCAACTGTCTGACAGTGATGTATGGTTGGATTATTCAAGCTGTACACACACACACACAACAAACAAAAATGTTCATTTCATTTTCCCTCAAATTAGAAAAAAATGGTTTTCGCTTGATCTGTCAGGAATAAAGCTGCTTGAAGACGGAATAGAGAAAACAAAAGAAGTTACTGTAGTTCTGTGGAAATTCAAAGTCCGATGCATATCCCCTATTGAATATTTTGAATAGTCGTTAAGTACATCTTTTTCCACCGCAAAATCAATAACTGAACAGAATATAATATATCACGTATTGGTGACGTAAATTAGAAACTATTAATATATGTGTAAAACTTGGGCAGTGTAGTAGTATGTAATTACATATTGGTTTGTTTATAAGATGTATCACACAGTGAAACAGTATCATTTACTGGATGACGTTTTGGACAAAATTTATCGTTCATAATCACTTCATCAATCGTAATCACACGACTTTGAAACTTGAGTTTTATAGTTTCCTTTGTCTTCTCCTATTTGTCGTCGTCATCGGGGCAGTAGAATTTTCCAGATATCTGTTTGAACAGGTGTTGAATCATTCCTATTACATGTATTTGCAGTTGATTCGATAATCAAAGCTTCTGTTATCAATCTCTCCCTCCCAACGCCCTGTGAAATTCGGCTTGTGAGGGAAAGAGTTGCTTCGGCGTAGAATGTGCATATGATAGTCGACCGAAGTCTTTCACCTGTCAGATGCATAGTCTGACCTATGACCTACCACGCTTGAGTGGTAGGCGGTTAATAAAGATAGCAGCTTTCTTTGCTACAAAATCTGTCCTTTCAACATTTCGTCTATCCTTACTGTGACAATTGATATCGTTTTCTGGATGACCACCACTAGCTAATAAAACTGAATGTATGTGTCGAACGAAGCTCATGCATAAATCTGTCGCCCGTACATATTTTGCTAGGCCTTGAAAACAAACGATTTCCCTAGGGAATGTTTAGTTCATAACGGATAGGAAGAAAACTGGTAAAATGAAGGTATATTGTCCACTCCATGTCTGTTTACCAAATATACATCGCTTAATTCTTCCATCATTTCTTTTAGTCATTGAAATATCCAAGTGACTGAGTTTGTTCGAGAGTTCATTTCGAGTTGGGAAGTCACTCGGATATTTAGATGAATATGATTCAATAGAGCAATAAAGTTTTCAACAGACTTACTATTATTATTACTATTACTACCAATAATCATATCTCAGTGTATCATCCATCCACATAATCTTGTTTATATACCATTAATTCTCAAAGCACACACCACCTTGCATTTGTTTCTCCGATTTCAACATGAATGAATATATCTGCTGACAGGTCCCCAGCAACAGGGTTCCCCATCGCAATACCACCGATTTCTTTGTATGCCTTTTCTTCGAAGCTGAATCTGATATTTTCTCTACATACATATTAAAATGATGTCTTAGATTTAAGTGACACGAAAAGGTAAGTTTATCCTATTGCTTGTGATGTAATCACACAAATGAAATCAACAGTTTCATGAAAGGAAGAGGAACATCGGTGAATAATGATTCTATGTCGACTGAGCACATAACCTTTTCATTAATAATATTCGACGTGTCCAACATATCATCAGTCAGATCAAAGAAAAGAAAACTATAAAACTCAAGTTTCAAAGTCGTGTGCTTACAATTGATATGATTATGAACCGCAATAAATTTTGTTCGAATCGTCATCCAGTGAATAATAACTGTTTCACTGACTGTGTGATACGTCTAATAAACAAACCAATATGGAATTAAATTAGAAATTGTTCTGATACTACAACTTGCAGTGCCACGAATATATATATATATATATATCAGTCTCATTCAACAGTTGGCTGAATATATAACAAAGCCACGTATCAAGTTATCCACAATGGAGAACTCCGTGAAACTTGTCTTTGAAGTGAGTAAATACAGGAACAAGACAAGCTGGTTGGCTCCAAGCCTCTTAAAGCCAAGGGTGATATTACCAATTATGGTGGATTGGACTGGATCACGCGCGTGAGACTGTGTGTTGGGAGTGCGTGCGTGAGTGAGTGAGAAAACAAGTATGGATCAATGAGAAGACTGTAGGAGATTCGGATTTCACGTTTGGAGGATTTATGCCATTGAATGTCACACAAACACAGACTGGAGTACTTGCTGGCTGGGAGGCATGCAGGCATGCAAAAATTGTCAACCAAAACTGCCTATAAAGACTGGCTGGCTGGAAGGCAGCGAAAACTGACACAATCCAGGTGATGAATATAGAGAGGGTGGAGCAGGGGAGGTGATGAAGATAATCAACCACCACACCACCAACAGCAACGGCTAAAGCAGCATCAACAACAACAACAACAACAAGCAGCAGTACCAATCACCATCAACGGAAAAAGGAGAGGTTGAGAGAGGTCACTTCCTTTCTTCCTTCCTTCACTTATCTTATTTAGTCTGTGCTGCAACATCGTTTCACCACTGGGGGGTCAGAACGGATAAAGATTTCACACCCAGCTAGGCAGCTAACGAGATACGCCTCTATCAACTTGAAACCAGTTAGGAAATCCTCTACAATAACTCAGTCGCATAAAGATGAAGATTCGAATTTCTAATACAAGTGTCACTGAAATCAGTCAGTCAGTCAGACAATGAGTTGTTCTATATTGGTGAGAAATGTGGCCATCGCATCATGAAAAGGATATCCGACAGGCCACTTCACACTTTTCTCAATATCTGTCAACTTCGCTGGATGATTCTATACTCAAGAGTGAATCGCCAGCCAGCCAGAAGGAGTTAACAACAGGGAAGTCGGGCACCGAATGAACCAATTAGGAGTCGATCACTCAACAAATATATATCGCAGGAAATGGAGATGATTGGGAATACGCTAGGTAAGCAGGCCATCGAATGACATCGTGTGCAATGCAGGAGGCCATTTGTAAAAAAGGAAGGTGAATGGGAAACGATGAGCGGGTGGAAGGTTCTATTGTGACTTGTAGGAGATTGTATGAGTTCGATGGAGGATGAGGTGAGCGATTGTGCACCTCCCACCCACATTTTATAGTTTTCCATTTCTTTCGTATTTTTACGATATTTATTTTAACTCTGATTATCTGTCCACTCCACCCATCTCTAGAATCACGTAACTCTTAAGATTTGACCTAGTTTATTTATTTTCTCGACTACCTGCATACACATATCTCAGAATGGAAATGAGTTGTTCCTTCAAGGTGGTCGCAGATACGCCTTGCTAACTGACTGGTGGATGACTGCCAACTACCGCGAATACCTAGGTGTAGGTAGTCAAGGCTTCCTTTGCGTGGCTGACTGCCTCCAACCATCTAATACCAACAACAATTCACGGTGTACGGTGATGGAGATCCAGCCAGCCTAGTGACACGGCGTGGCCATATTGGAAACTTGACTGACTAACTGACTGACAGAATTCAGTGTGCATCAAAGATAGGGGACTCGACACGTGGACATTACACTAGTTACTGACAAGTGTCCAATCAAAAACACTTAGTGCTATCACTTCCATACTTCTTTTTTCAGTTTCTCTCTTTATGTCAGTTGTAGGGGTGATTTGTCGATACATTCCAATACACACCGCAGAGGTTGATGATATTCGCCTCTTGTAACAGAGATATCCGTGAAAAATCGATTTAATTATTCTGTGAAGCATGCTCGAAAGTCAATCACAGCAGCTTATTACGATCCTTCATTATTGAAAAGTCTCACCCAATTTCTGTTATTCCTTTTATCCTTCTGTGCAATAATAGCCGTTATCGTCATATTTTCGTTGTCGAACATATTACTTACAATATCAAGTAAAATTTCATAGACGTCAGGTCACAGTATGTGTTGATCGACTCAGAGCAGCTCACGTTGAGGAGGAATCACTGTCCCCTCTACATCATCGAAACCAGGGAACTCGTAGAAGTCAAATCTCGAACCAAACTGAGTTATTTGTAATGCCAATGTGTGAATAAAATTCATTCCCCTGTGGGTAGTTCAATGCTGTGAAATGCTGTGAAAACTCAAATACACGACCTGTCAATGTTGCGTATTCGTTGATCGATATTCTTCCACATATCTCCACTACTCTCTGAATGGAAATTGTTATGCATAAAGTGGTGTCTAACAATTTCCTTGAATGATGTCGCCTGAGTAAATGCACAGAAATGCATTACGTCTATTCCGCCTTGATTGATTGAGGTCTACAAAGTTACAAAAATCATTATTCCGAGGTAAGGAAGTCTGTCAGTCACACACTTGAAAGCTGTTATACATCAATATAACTATACATATATTATACGTATATGTATATATATCCTCATTCTCCCATAGTCTTATTTCTTAGGAATGGATAAAATAATTCTCAATAATCAACTTCCCCCAGAAATTTCTTCCCTTCCCCACATTTTGTACAACTTGAAAACCTTATTATGCAAGATAATATCAATGTTCCTAACTATCACCGACCAACCAACTAAACATTCACTACTACTACTAATACTGCCACTGCTGACATTTACTCAACATTTCCTGTTCACGAAGTATTACAATCACTCCATTTTTACGTTTCATCCCCTGCCTTATCTAAATCACATGACTTTTATTTTCTGCTTGACCAAATAAGAGAAAGAAGAGAGCTTGTACAAACAAGTTAAGTAAGTACTTTTGATGCATAACCAACGAGAAGAACAATACTCATTTTATGCTTCCCATCGACATTTTGAGAATATTGTGACCTCAGCATACGCACTATTACACATTCACACACACACACACATTCACACATACATTCTAACATTCAGATATACACGATGAGGATAATTTCATGTCTATTCCTACATTAGAAGAAGATTAATGAATGTGTGTGTATACAAATATTGTCACACTGACCCACATCCTCATCAGATTTATGCATCGATTTGATTTTAAGGACAACTCACTGAAAGTTGTGGTTTATCCCACCCTACTGATAAATGTGTTTCTCTGACAAACAGATGTGACCAAGTATGAAGGTTTTTACTGGGATAAAAGTACACACAGCAGAAATGTGACTATGGAAGTGTTTTAAATCATAACGTATGGGCAACTGCCAGTTCTAATAACTCATGGGCAATGAAGATTTCTGGAGAGTAGTTTAAGAAATCAAAAGAAACGCTTATAAGCAAAACAAAGAATGTGCATTCTGATAACTTCTGCCTGGAATGACATGGTGTTATGATGACATACACCGTCACTGCAATCAGTATATCTGTGAGGGCATTAGGCAGGGAATTCAAAGGAGAACCAAGTTAATATTCGATGAAATTGTATTCTAAGTATACTTGTTTTCAAAATTCCCATCTTTAAAATCCTCTGATTTCGGTGGCACATCGGTTAGGACGCTCGCCAGCCATGCACATACATGGTCAAGGAACCGATCCCCGGTCGACGCACACCTGCTATCAGTGGTCAACCTGCTAAATTTGGGCTACCGAAAATTCCATATTTGTACCAAAATAGTGTGTAGAATCAACCTAATATATATATACATATATAGAAGTGACTGGCATACAGTCTTCAGATAGTAGGAAAGAGCTACTTTCGTTTATATTGCGAAGATCAGGTAAATATTTTGAAGAATCGTTATTTCCTTTCCAATCTGTCATTTGTCACAATTATATTTTGGTAAAAATTACACTACTTCTCAGTAATAATAATAATTTGCTTTATCCAAAACAATACTTGTGATACAAAATGGAATTCTCACTATTGCATCCAGTTTGTACATTAACAATGAATAAAATTCTACATAGATTAAAGGTAACCTCAGTTAGTTTTGACAACAACATATTGGCATATCGGTCGGTAGCAAGGCCAAAAATTGAACAGAGTGTTTGAAGGTGTTAGAAAAGTTGATGCTAGCATATTTACTGGCGTAAGCGGTAACAAAACTGTCGAGATATACAGAGTGTGAGAGAACGAAGAAGAATGTCATAAATAGAGTTTGTAAGGAAGAGAGGAACAAAGCAGCGCAAAACAGAAAAAAAGAGAAAGGGAGAAGAAAGAAAGAAAACGTTGTACTTATAGATGATATGAGTTGGAAATACGAGATCCAGTTGTTCAACTGACTATTTAATAAGTTATAGGTTTCACGCCTAATGCTTTCTTCTTTGTCGCACAGAACACGATCCAAGTAGCGTATGGTTGAGTTTTTATACTTGCTGGTGCGAGGATATAGTTTTCTATATAGGATTCTGGTTTTGGCTCATGAGAAACAAGCCTTTATATACCGTATACTGCATTCTGTTTGAGAAATAGTAATGCAACCAGTTAGTGTCCCAGAACTCAGTTTGTGTCATAGAGAGCTTATTTAGCAAGAGACATCTAGGTACAGAGTCGAAAGCAGAAGTGAAGTCGAGAAACGTGCAGCCAGCGTATTTGGTACCTTTATCTAATGATGAGACGATGAGACTGTTGTGTAAGACGGCTGCAGCGTCTAAAGTGATCCTACCCTGTCTATATGCAAATGGTTTTGGATCTTTAAAGCTTTCAAGGGAGGGTTCGAGTTTAAGGAGTACTAGTTTTTCCATAAGTTTTAGAAACGGGGAAGTAATGGCGATTGGTCTGAACTTTATGTTCTTGCTATTTCCAGGTTTAGGGACAGGGACTATTTTAATATCTTTCCATGGAACAGGTACAACGTTTTTGGAGAAAGAAGCATTTAGCATGTTAGTTAGTGGAGAACATAGAGCGTCTGCACATTGTTTTAGAACATATGCAGGTAGACCATCAGCCCCAAGGCTACTTGAGGGCTTAAGCGTTTTAAGACATTTTAGGACATCGAGAGTATTAAATTCATGAAAGTTATCAGCCACATGATTAGTAGCGCCAGAAGTAGTTATATTAGAAGGAGAGTGTATAAAAGAATGATCAAGAGCATTGACATCATAAGAGGGAAAAATGTTACATCGCCTACTATTGCCAGTAATTTTATTGAAAAGTTTCCACATGCTGATAGGAGATTTGCATGATAAAAGTGTTTGCATTACGATTTCAGATTTCATTTGAGCATTAATCTTTTTAAGTCCTAACTTAACTTTGGATTTATATAATGTTCCTTATTCCTGCGTAGTTAATTGAGACGAGGAGACGAGAAGCGTTCGAGGCATTTGAATAGTGTTTGTTTGGGACAGCATATATCAAGGCAGAACTTAAAATAATCCGTAATATTTGCGATTGTGTCATCTAATGTACTTTCATAGAATAAATCCCAGTTCGTATGTTTTTAAATCTACCTGAGTTGAGTAAGTAGTCAGAGGTGTAGCATTTTCTTGTGCTTTCACAGACATGTGTGGGAAGAATTTAATATGTGTTTTGCAGTATATATTTGGTAAAACAAGGATAACACAGTGTGTGTAAAATATATTTGACAGTAATCCAGTCTATGAAGACATTTGAGAATGTGAAGCAATCATTATTTGAAACAGTTTATCTGGAGTGGATAAAAGTTGCAACTCCACCATCATTTTTTTTTATTACATTGACGTTTTGTGTCGAAGTAAAATAAAGATATTTTGAAGATACTGTTTGGTGAAAATCAGTGTATTCTCAAAGTCGATTAGTGTTTTACTTCAACCCTATTGTAGTCGTTTCTGCAGCCGACTGAAAACTATGCTTTATATTTTGGTGGCGTGTGGAGATAAACCAGTTTGCAACTGTGGCTTGAAAAAATCCGGAAGAATCCATAATTAAAAAAAAAAATTATCTTTGAGTTATTGTAATGCATTCGAAGATATATGTTATTTTACTGGTGGTTGAGATGCAGTGTTAGTTGTAAACTGTGCTCAAAATGCCTTGCAGACAATAATAATACTATATTACTGTTTACTATGTCAAATAAATCAACCAAGATGGAATTGTACGTTGCCACAGATCGGAGATTTCATACCTCATCTCTTTCCTTCCTTCTGTTCGTTAATATTTGCGTCGGTGGTACAGTGGTTAGGACTCTCGCCGACCATGCACATGGTCCGGGGTTCGAGCCCACGCCGACGAAGCACACCTGATATCTATGGTTGGCCTGCGAATTTTGGGCTACCGATATCCACGCTGAAAATTCCATACTTGTACCAAAAATACGGTGTGGAATCAAGCTGTAATCAAAAAAAAAAAAATAATGTGATGAGCACTAAGTTGCACTGTGGCTTCTGAGAAGCATACAACATCATAGTAGTTGCTGACTGTATCATAAATGTCATTGTAGTCTAAGAGCTAGTTGTAGTACTTTGGTATTTATGGCTTAAAAGTATAAAGTGGCCGACTGTCAACATTTTTAAATTTTGCATCAATCGCCATAGAATGGAGATTCCTGGAGTTCTATTGACGAGTCGTGACCAGTGGGATCTATCCTGTCGGCAGTGAGGACAAATGCTCGCCATGTTTGGCATTGGCTAGTACCGGTCGCACTAAAATCATGAACTGCTAAAAGTATGGAGTTCATGGGATGGCTGCTGAGTCGGGCCGCAGTCGCTGAATCGTCTACCAGCTAGCCTTGTTACCACCGATGAGTCCCAAACTAGGACGAGACAGCTAGCAATGATTCACCAACTGATATCAATTCGTGGGCAAACCTGAAGATGTAAAATGTCCCTGGAAGCTTTCTTCCAGTGTCATTCTTCTGAATATTTCAGACCATATGCTAGTAATTTAAATACCTGAGGTTTCAAGAGGTTTTCAATGATTAAGATAAATTAGTCATATACTCCATCCTCACCTAGTTAACTAGCTTGCTATTTTTTTAGCCGGTCCGAGGCTCGGGTAAAGAAGGCGGGTTGGGCGTCGAGCTAGCAACCCAACACCAGTAAATCTTTCAAATCCCTAGAGAAACTTCAACACACAGAAACTATATTAAAAATACAAAGACCTCAAATAAAATCTTATTCATCGCTCGAATCGGAGAGGCGAAATGACACAGCGGGTTGGTAAAAGCCAGCTTTCGGGAAGCCGGTCAGTCAGTCGATGTGTCTTCTTCCGATGAAAGCAAAAATAAGAATGGGGACGCAAAATGTCCGTACAATGTACGAGACTGGAAAGGCTGACCAGGTAGCCAAAAAGATGCGAAGATATGGCTTCAAAGTACTGGGTATCTACTAGTGAAGATGGAATGGATGTGGATCGTCAAAATTGTCAACTGGAGAATCAGTAATCTACTGCGATCTGGTCATCCAGAAGACAACCACGAACACACTGAGAGAGTGATTATAATGATGTCACCAGTGGCAGCAGTGGGAACCAATCTCCTCATCCAGGGTGTTCTATTTCCCGTGTAAAGTGGCATAATAAAGTGAGCAACATTGAGGTTAGGCGTAGAGTTCTAGGTAAACAGGGGAAATCAATCGGCGAAGTCGTGAAGCTACAAAGACTGAGATGGTTAGGACATGTGTTACGTATGCCAAGCCATCGCCTCCCTCGACGAGCAATGTTAGCGGATATAGGGTCAGGCTGGAAAAAAGCTAGCGGCGGTCAAACAAAAACTTGGCATCAGTCAATGAAATCCACAACAGTTGGTCTAAGCCACGTAGAAAGGTGTAGACTTCCAGGCTGGGGTCCTCGGGACGTCAAAAATCTATGGTTGGAAACAATTGGTGACATGGCTCAAAACCGTTCTCAGTGGCGCAGATGCATCCACTCCCTGTGACTTATGATCTTCAATGAAACTGTTTTGTATTTCTTTATTACTCCTTTGTCTCACACCTCTGCTCACTGTTTCTATTATGCTTTTCTTGTACTTTCTTCTCTTGCTTCGCGTGCTACACGGAGTGTGGCGACTTGAACTGGTGCACATTTGTGCAAAGTTCTATGTCGAAAACAGACAGACAGACATCCAGGGTGACGACAGCAGGATTCAAGTCAAAAGGAAGGAAGCCACAATTATTCAATGCTACGCACAGTGCTACAAAAAATGCAAAACAAGGAAAGAGGGGAGAGGTTTGCAGACAACTACAAACAGTAATGAACAACATCGCAAATGGTGACATCAAAATCGTCATGGGTGATATTAATGGAAGCCAAACTTGGAGCAAGTGATACAGGAAGAAAACTCATCATGGGTCGGGAGGCTGGCGCTTGCAGAAAGGAAAGAGAACGGAAAGTTATTCTCAGACTTCTGAGCTTTCAATGATCTGGTGATTGGAGGGAGCGTGTACAAACACAAGGATATACACAAAGCAACATTGATTTCATCTGACAGACATACCTCGAACCAGATGGATTTCATCTCAATGCTGCTCAAGGAAGTGGAGAAGCAGCTACCCTGCTGGATACAAGGGGAGTAGGTGTGGGCTCAGACCACCATCTAGTTCAGGGAACCTTCGAGGTGAAGCTGGAATCCTTCAGAGCAACTGGAGGACAAAACTACAAAGGACGCCTTCACTAGAGATCAGAGAAAAGTCGGAGACACTGCGTGGAATCAATGAAGAAACCTAAGTGGAAGAAGATTGGAACTCTCTGAAGGCGATATTCGAGGAAACGTGTACAACTGTTGCAGGAAGAAAAAGGAGACAAGACAAGGAATATCTATCAACGGATACCTGGGAGCTAATAGAGGAGAGGAGTATGGTGAGGAAGAAGATAACTGAATGTGAAGATGAACGACGGAAGAAAGAGCTGGGTACAAAGTACACTCCGCTGAATAAAGGGGTGGAGCAGGAGAGTGCTAGGGAAGACGAAAGACAGTTCTGCGACACACTGGCAACTGAAGCGGAACAGGGTTCAGGTAAAAGAGACCTCAGGAAATTATATCAAATAACCAGGTCTCTATCTGGGAAGAGATCAACACAGATGATGAAACCAATTAAAGAAGCTCAAGGGAACCTGATCACCAAAGAGGAGGAACAAACAAAACAATGTTCTGGTCACTTTGAAGGACTCTTGAATAGGCCATAACCTGAAAATTGCCCGGAAATATCAAAACCTGCCAGTGGACAACAATATTCCTACGAAAGCAGGAGTCCTGAATGCGATCAGGCTACTGTAGTCTAGTCGGGAAGGCAGCAGGATCAGACGGAATTCCCCCCTCCCGAAGCACTGAAAACGGACTCAGAGACTGCGACAGATGTTCCCACGCCATTATAACAAAAGGTCTGGAAAGAAGGACAGGTACCTACAGACTGGAAGAAAGGCTACCTCATCAAGCTGCCAAAGAGGGGCGACTTCTGCCTGTGCAAGAACTGACTGGCGTGGAATACTGCTGTTGTGGACGTTAAGTAAAATAACAAGTTGCCCGCCAGCCCCAACGGAGCTAGCCGGCTGGATTCAGGAAAGACTGATCATGTGCTGATCCAATTGCAACTTTACGCATCATCATTACAGAACAAAGCATTGAATGACAGTCAAACCTCACCCTTCCTCATCTTCCTTCATCCACTTTGAAAAAGCTTTCAACAGACAGCTTTGGACAGGAAGCAATTTGGAAACTACTTCAACACTATGGCGTACCTCAAGTCTTTGTCAACCTCACTCAACAGCCATATGACAATCTCAAGTGTCAGATGACCCACATATGAAAACTCCAGCGAGGCCTTCGAAGTGCATACAGAATTAAGACAAGTCTGGTTGCCTTTTATCACCAACAATGATATTCTCAACTGTGGTGGAATGATTTATGCGTCAGACTGTGGGGAGTTGAGGAGACAAAAATGTGCTGCACTGGCCGATAAGGAGACTATAGAAGATCTAGATTTCGCAGATGATATATGTCTAATGTCACACAAATTTGAAAACTTAGAGGCAGGCAGAAACTGACAACAAGTTGCTGACTGAAGAGTCAGCAAGAACAGGACTCATGGTGAACAAAGCGGAGACAGAGGTGATGTGATAACCAGTGAACAGCAACAATGACAACAACCAGAACCAATGAACACCAACGATAGAGATTTAACATAAGTTACTCCCTGACTTTACTTATCTTGGTAGGAAGAATCGTTTCAGCTACAGGCAATCGGAACGAATTAAGATGTCAAAGCCAGCCAGCCAGCCAGCCAGCCAGCCAGCCAGTCAGCCAGCCAGAATAGGAAAGACAGACAAGATACGCAGGCCTTCATCAACCTGAAACCATTTCGGAAATCTCCTGCTTCAATCCGCTTCAGTATAATGCACAAGATTCGGATTTTCAATACCAATGTCAAGTCAGTCAATTCTTCTATACGGGTCAGAAACTTGACCAGCGTGTCACGGAAAGGATTTCCAACAGGCCACTGCAAACTTTCATCTTCATCTGCCGTTGCTGGCTGGCTGGCTGGCTGGCTCCATACTGAAGATCAAATGGCCCACCAGAAACAATAAGTAACAAGACACTTTGTCTGGGAACACAGACCAACAAGTCAGAGTCGATCACTCAACAAATATGTAGGAGAAAGTGGAGATGGATTGGTCGGGCGTACATTGCGGAGGCCGTCGAATGACATCTCACGCCAGGCCGGTGCTCGAGTGGAATTCGAATGGGAAGCGACGACGAGTGGGTGATTGGTGGGAGGGTGACATGGAGGAGATCGTGTGAGGAAGAGATGAGAGAGTTTTTTCAATCGTGGAATCAACTGAAGAGGACGGTAGAAGAGAATAGAAGAAAGTGGAGATGTGTATTTGAAGTCAGCCGTATGTTCCACTTTGAACGCAAGGGAATAATGATAGTATTAATAAGTAAAAATAACAATATTCATATACTCCAGTCCTTCTTATTGCTTGTTAAATCACATACCCATATGTGTTTGTCTCCGGATATTCATCAGTGTAGACTTTTCGATAATGGACAGTATATTGATCAGAGTCTATTGATCATTATTCACAATCTTCTGTCATCTATCAGTCCTATTAGAACACAAGATTGACCTAAATAACTCAGTGACAGCTCTTCACGCTTTGGCAGTTCAACTAGCCACTTAAAAGCACGAAGACAATGTAACCTCACTCAGTATTGTCCACAGATGCTAATATTGTCTGCTGTATAATAAAAGTCTCTGTTGATTCACTTCAAACATGCAAGTCCACATAAGCGTGTTGATGAACAAGTATGTCAAGGGAGAACGGATCACAACTTACTCTGCGCACTAATTTCCAATTAACAGTTACTATACTGACTGACAAAGAGCCATTTTTATTCTTTGGAAAAACGCCTAATATCTCAGGACACATTTATGCACTACGTGTACAGTAAGCAGATAGGCAGAGGGAAATTAATTGTTAAGAAAGTTCAGAAACATAAAGAATGTTTTCATTTTTGATGTAGTTGTGTTTTTTTTTTTGAGCTCGACGATTTATTTGTGAAGCTTTCATTTGCCACACTAGACAACATCAGCGCACACCCCGGTTCGAATTGAAGTGTGTTTCTAGATTTCTCCACGTCTTTGTTAGTCATCTTTCCTGATCGAGCACCTTGAATAAGACACTTTGATTCCACTTGTCTGTCTTCACATACTCTAGTGTACTTGTCTCGGTATTGATTCTTTCCTTGACTTGAAGTGCGACATTTTGTGCGCGAGATTTCGCTCTCATTGTATGCATTGATAAATTTTATCTCTATGCGATTGTGCGTGTTAATTGATGATCCTCAGTGAAGTGCCGGGGCAGGCTTCTAAGAATTCTCTAACGTTCTTGGTGTTTCTTCCTCCTATGAGGCGATATGAGTGAGGGAGTGGATATCGTGTCTTTTGACAGCTAATTTGTGCGTTCGTGGATGCGAAGAAGAAGAAGAAGAAGAAGAAGGAAGGGACGTCGGCACTCTGGCCAGTGTAGTTTTTTCCACAGTCATTGCAACTCATTTTGTAGATGATGTTGGTTTTATCATGTCTTTTGGATGACACAGAGCTAGCTGAGTGACATTATTTTGTTGGTTTATGTGCGACATCAATTTGTAAGGGTTTGAACAGTGTTTCAGTGATTTTTGAAGACGTCCTTTGTG
This sequence comes from Trichobilharzia regenti, assembly GCA_944472135.2. Classification (NCBI taxonomy): domain Eukaryota; kingdom Metazoa; phylum Platyhelminthes; class Trematoda; order Strigeidida; family Schistosomatidae; genus Trichobilharzia; species Trichobilharzia regenti. The sequence goes on from OX235270.1 coordinate 10,255,745, forward strand.
CATATACGGTAAAATGATTTTGTGTGTTTGTTCTTGAGGGGCCTTTGATTTTGGTTAGTTGGTTTTTGCTTGGGAGTGGATTTCCTTATAAGCTTAAAACTTGAGCACTGTGTGGTAGACTATAACTCTAATATGGATAAGATTTTAGTTTTGATAAATCATACAAGGTGTTTTTTTATACAGTAATATTAAATAATGACGTTTCAAGCACAAATTATCATTGTCACTCGTAGTCATATCAAGACACTACCCACACAAATTTTTGTTTCATTTATATACAGAAGTAAACGTTCATGACTAGACATTTGAATAAAATCAATGTAAGATAAAGTTACTTGTTAGAATGTTATAGTGTAAATTAAATATATTTTAATGTTATTTATTATTCTCTGACTTGACTGGTGGTAATAATATCTTCCATATCTCAGCTATTAGCATTGATGAGTCACTTCTATTGCATATGTTGGGTGAAGAATCTGTGAACAAGGATTCAGTAAGCTGTCTCTCTCTCTCTCTCTCTCTCTATTTCCACCTACCTACTTATATTGCGTCTTAGAATTCTAACCCTATCCCACCATGCTGTTGTGTGGTTGTGTAATAATGCATTCAGTGCAATTCGGTGATGAGTTGTTTTTTCTAAATTACTTTTCTTTGTGGGATTAGTCATTCTAACCTCAGCTAAATTCTTATGTTCTCACTGGAAATCTGACTACCCGCGATATACTGGTCTGACTCACCCGTGTATACAGTTGACCTAACTCATAGCGATTGCAAGGTATTTTGTAAATTAAATTACTTAGTCCAATTGGATCAACTCACATGGTTCTTTAATCTACCTACAAAGCTTGTCCTCCGTGAGTGAGCGAGTTTGTAGGTTTGAATGCCACCACCCTTATTCCTGCTTTATTGAGAATCTGACGTAGGGTGACAGATGTCCTATCCTTATATGGTTGAACTGTAGATCGAGGTAGGAAAGCAAGATCTCTGTATAATGAAGAAGTTTGTTCAACCCCTCCATCTTTCATGGTCTTAATCCATCTATGCTGAAGTTTGATAATTCTCATTTCATATTTCGGCTTTACCTACTCTTCGTTTCGTTTTGTTTATTCAATTTGTATACCTCATATTCGTTTGTTTATTAGATGTATCCCACACACAGAGTGAAACAGTATTATTCACTAGATGACAATGTTTCGAACAAAATTTATTACTATTCATAATCATATCAATCGTAATCACACGACTTCGAAACTTGAGTTTTATAGTCGTCTTTGTTCTCTCCTATTTGTCGTCTTCATTGGGGTAGTAGAATTTTCCAGATATCTAGGTGGACAGGTGTTGAATCACTCCTATCACACGTATTTACAGTTGATTCGATAAACAAAGCTTCTGTTATCAATCTCTCCCTCCCTACACCCTCTGACATTAGATTTTAAAACTGTCATTTTATCCCATTAATCCTATTGTATGGTTGTGTGTAACTGCATGTAGTGAGTGCTATAGCTGAACTTCTTTCTAGATTTCGCATTGGGAAGCCCTTCCAGACCACTTTTCGCAGATTTATTCTTGTCAGGTCTAGAAGCCGGTACCTTGCAGCAACATATACAAGAAACGGATGTTCACCTAAGATATGTTGATGAAATTTTTATTGTCTGTGGAAGCAGATCCAAAGCCGAAGACATATTGATAAAATTTGATTCATGCCATCCAAATCTCAATTTCACAGTAGAACACGAGGAAGACGATACTATTAAATTCCTAGACGTTTTTTTAGCCAAAATGAATGATGGCACAATCGAAAGATCTATATTTAGAAAGTCTTCATGGACAGGACAGTACATGCATTTCAAGATCTTTGTTCCAACCCAGTATAAAAAGAACTTAGTCAAAACACTTTTCAATAGAGCACGAAAAATTTGTTCTGACAGTACTATTGAGCATGAAATAAAATCTCTGAAGGATATTTTATCTAAAAATGGATATCCAGAGTTCATCAATAAATAGCCTAAAGAAATTAGCTCCTGAAAACAATCCAAACAATTCCGAAGAAATCTGTCTGTATCAGTTTGCCATTCAAAGGAGATGATGTACAAGAAGTAGTCCAATGAAGACTCCCTAAAGCCATCAAGAAAACCTATTATACTGCAAAACTTGTTATCCTTAACACCACTAAGCGAGTGCTTCAACAGTCTGGGAAAGACCAGTCAGTCTCCAATCCTGGACACTTCAAACTGCGTATATCAGTTTGAGTGTGTTTGTGGAAGCAAATACATAGGTCGTACAGAAAGGCGATCGTCTCCTAGCATGATGGAGCATTTGCCAAAATTGTTGAAAACAGCTGAATGAAAAGTGCCAAAAAGCTCAGTAACAAAACATCTTGTGGACTACGGACATGATATCGACGCTGTCAAGTCATTCACTATAGTCAACAGACAAAGAAACAGGAAGATGCCTGCATTCATAGAGGCTTGTGCAGATCGAGTTTATAAACCAGGTCTCTGTGTACAAAAAGAGATGATCGTGACTCTGAATCTATCATGGTAATACGTTTTACTTATTATTCTACCTCTTATTATTATTCTTGATGCATTATCTTAACTCACGTCAACATTATTACTATTATTATTGTTATTATTATAACTATTACTATTGATATTAGTCTGTTCGCAATTCTCGTTATATTCCCTAATGACTAGTTGTTTATCTAAGTGATGCAATTGAAGTGTAATGCAATTTATCTTAATTTTGATCTCTTATACTCTCTCTCCCCTTATCTATTTGAACATGAACTGGAAAACATTTTCACCTGTCTTTCTGCATGACTAATTCAATATAATTTGTTTACTTATCAGTCTTATATCTCCCAATGTAATTTCATAAGTATATATTTATCCGTGTATGTAAAGTATTCACCTTACGAGTTCTACCAAAATTTGATGAATTCATAAAATCCTGCTTTGTTAATTTTTATTGCTTGTTTTATCTTATTTGGGTCAACTAATCTAGATTTTGATAGGTTTTTATGTTCGGCTAGTCTAACTGTCCCTGTTCTACTAGTTTGACCTATGTATTTCACCTGACAATCATTGCAGGGTATTAGGTGAACCAAATTGTTTTGTTTTAAAAGCTCCACAGGATACTTTAACCGAAAAAGCTTGTTTCTAGTGTTGGTTTGTAGGGATTTCTTTGGTTTCATGATTTCATCATAAGCTGATATTAGTTAGAGAACCATTGGAAAACCACCTGGGAGTACTGGACAGCTGTTTCGTCCTAGTTTGGGACTCTTCAGCAGTATGCACCAACCGGGATTCAAACCCAGGACCTTCCGGTTACAAGGTGAGCTCGTATACCATTAAGCCACTGAGACTCGATCCAATGGACCATGAACTCTGACTTCTGCCAATTCACGACATAGCGCGACCGCTAGCCAATTTCTTAGGTGGCGAGTATTTGTCCTCACACCCGACCCGCTGCACCCTACTGGTCAGGACTTCCCACTGGAGCCCAGTTAACTACCTACCTGAATAGGGCCAGTCGCCAGTGAGCATCTCATTGGTATTCAAGTGTTGGTTTGTAGAGATTTGATTGGTTTCAGGCTAGCGGTCGCTCTATGTCGTGAATTAGCAGAAGTCAGAATTCAAGGACCATTGGATCGGGTCCCAGTGGCTTAATGGTATACGAGCTCGCCTTGTAACCGGAAGGTCCTGGGTTTGAATCCCGGTTGGTGCGTACTGCTGAAGAGTCCCAAACTAGGACGAAACGGCTGTCCAATACTCCCAGGTTTCCCGATGGTTCTCTAACTAATGTCAGCTCATGATGAAATCCTGAAAGCTTGTTTCTAATTGATTTTGTGGGTTTGTATGCCACGTTTATTCCTGCCTTGTTAAGAATTCTGCGTAAGGCTTTCGAGGATAATTCCTTGTATTGAATTACTTCTGATGATTTAGATTCCTTATTGTTGGTGTTGTCTTGAGCATGTTTGACATGCATGTCGTCATTAATATTATTATTATCACTATCACTGCTATCATTATTTATTTTATTTTTACATTTCCCTAAATACTTTATGACTACTTTTTCAAGGTAATTATTGAGTTTTAAAAATAAGAAATCTAGAAAGAAGTTCAGCTATAGCACTCACTACATGCAGTTACACACAACCATACAATAGGATTAATGGGATAAAATGACAGTTTTAAAATCTAATGTCAGAGGGTGTAGGGAGGGAGAGATTGATAACAGAAGCTTTGTTTATCGAATCAACTGTAAATACGTGTGATAGGAGTGATTCAACACCTGTCCACCTAGATATCTGGAAAATTCTACTACCCCAATGAAGACGACAAATAGGAGAGAACAAAGACGACTATAAAACTCAAGTTTCGAAGTCGTGTGATTACGATTGATATGATTATGAATAGTAATAAATTTTGTTCGAAACATTGTCATCTAGTGAATAATACTGTTTCACTCTGTGTGTGGGATACATCTAATAAACAAACGAATATGGAATTACTTACTACCACAATGCCCAAGTCTTACATAAATATCATTTTGTATACCCTTCCTTTATTACGTCAATTGCCAGTTACTATTTCTATTCTCACTTTGAATTTTTCACAGTATTATTATTCCACTTGTTCCACTTGTCATTGTAAATCTAGAATTTCACCTAGCAACGTTAAATTCAATGTTATCAAAAATTTCACATAGTGTTAAGTTATATATATCTTAATTTTTATTCTATTTGCCTACTAATCCTATAATTTCAAACCCCTTCGAAGTTCTATTTATTTTAAAAATTGTTCTGTATATGACATGAACTGTTTTGACACTTCACACTAAACTATTATTATAATCGCAACAGTCTAATTGCATTTCATACTGCTATTATTATTTCATGTATTCACACTTTTGTTGAAATTACCTCGCCGAATGTAATATGTTAAAGTGTAGCGCGATTGTATGCTCATCCATTTTCGAAAAGAACGTGAACTGCAGGACAGTGAAATGGATCTATTTTGTGTAAAACTTCAACACTGTGGTTGTATGCTCATCAGATATATCACACAGTAAAAAACTTAGCCATGATAGAGCCTTGTTGCTGACATATTCAACGTACTAAGAACACAAGATATAAACGGATATTTTGGAAACATCAACTAGGAAGGAGATGGAGTCGATTCGATTCACTCATAAATTGGGAAGTCAACAATCGGAGAGATTCCAATGTTAGACTGTAACGTGAAAAGGAAAGAAAGAAGATGAGAGGTTTAAACACCAATGTTTACAGAAGACCCACACACTGATACCGATATTTGAATTTCGGATCATCCCATCCTATGTCAGTAAAATTAGGATTGGTTAAATATTTAGATATTAGGATACGAAAACTAAGTAGTACGAAGGAAAATCTAAGACTGCAAGGGAGGCGTATAAGAGAAGCCTTGAAATTTAATGAACAATTACCCTGATAAATTGATTAGGAAGTATGTAGGAAAATGTGAAAGTGAAATTATTATTCACGGTAGCGATAGTGATAGTAACAGTAATAATCATAATATTAATGACAACATGGCACAGTGGTTAGGACTCTCGCCGACCATTCACCTGATCCGGGGATCGAGCCCTTGCCGACGCACAACTGATATCTATGGCCGATCTGTAAAATTTGGGCTACCAATTTCACATGCTGAAAATTCCATACCTGTGCCAAAACATACAGTGTGGAATCAAGCTGATATCCAAAAAAAATATGAAGCATGTACAGGATAATGACAATACTAACAATGAGGAATACAAACCATCAGTAGTGCGTGCTTCCATGCAAAGAAGGAACCTGGGAAACCTTACGGTGGGAAATCCTTAACAATGCAGGCAGGAATAAAAGTTGTCGACTTCTAGACCGTAGATGTTGCGAATTTCTTGAAATAGTATTAATTAATTTGAGCACCGACTCAGACTGATTCATTATAAATTATTTTAAATAAACCCCAGCATGTCTAAGAAAGAATTGAAATAAGATTTTTTCTGAACGTTTAACTGTGTAAGTAAGCTACAGTTTCTTCTTCAGCAGAATTATTCTGAATTTTTATTAATCGATTGATAAAATCCGAAGAATTCTGCTGAATGTTCATAGATTTCTTTCTTTTAAAAAATATTTAAACTACGTGTAAAACTCTCATCTATAATTAACATCTGTAACCAATGTTGAAAAGCATTGAAATTTTACACGGTTGTGATTGGCTGTTTTGAATTTAAGAAAAAATGCCCTTAATATATATATATATATATATATGGATATTGTCTGTGAAAATTTATTCAGTTCACCTAATAATACCGGTTTCAGTATTTTGTGATTATCTTGTTGGCGTACTCTCTACTGGTTATACTCTACTGTCACACATAGAACAACTTTCATTATCATTACCGTCATCATCTTGTGTCTGGCCTTTTAAACAAACCAATAAATATTTGTTGATTTTCTCTTGCCTGAAATTTTTCGCCCAACTGACTGGCGCAGACCACTGAAGGTGAGTTATAAAGTCAGTAGTATTCTATATATATATATATAACAATAAATGTTACTTTTTCACCTCCCGTCAAATTCTTAAAACATCTCTCTTGAAAGCAAATAGACTAACTAGTAAGTGAGTAAGTAAGTAAGTAAGCAAGTTAGTGGGTGAGTGAGTGAGTGAGTGAGTTACTTAAGAAGGATACATAAAAAGGAGTTATAGGGCTGCTAGCTGAAATATTTGTTACTTGCTTGCTGATGACGATTGTACCAAGTTATTTTTGTACAGATTACCAGTAGACAGAGATTTCTTTGGACACGATACTTTCCTAAAAGGCAAAATTTGGGTTTTACTCAAGCTGTAATTGTATATATATATATATATTTCTAAGTGAATTGATTTCTTTATTTTATTTTTTATGGTGTTTAAGAAAAAGATTTTCCTTCTAGACAGGCAAAAACTTAAAACGTTTTCATTCTTCCTTTTTTCCTTCTTCTTTTACTTGTTTGGCAGAAATCAGGAACACTATGGATTAGTTTTTTTGCTATTATCATTATTATTATTACTATTCTCTAAACTATTCTCAAAGCAGAAATGGATACAAGTTACTGTTAGATATAGTAACTTGCTTGGGAGTGACTATGACTCGCTTAAGGTAGCTATATATGCCTTGTGTCCAAAAAGCGGGTATTGCATGCCTATGTGACGTCAAAATAAGTTGGTGTGTAAATGAGTGCGTGATATTTGTCCAAATAAGTAGTTACACATGTTACTGGCCTAATAGGCGTTTTACTTACTCACTAACAACCCATTGCTCATTTCAATGCATCACCTGTCACTTTAATGTGGGATCCCCATGTATTTGGTGATAGACTTGACACTCTAAGATCATTGTGTACTTTTCTAATTTTGTTGTCCCTCCAACACGCCTTGATTTGGCTATATTGTCACTGAGGATCATTCCAAGAGACGAGTTACACATGGCAGATGTCTTCACATGGTTACCGCCAGGGAAAACATACTGGGAAGCTGGGCTTAAGCTTAACCTAGGACCTGTCGTTAGCATCAACAATACTCATCATTTCTAGAAAACCGGCTTAATGTGATTTTCGAGGCATCGACGGATTGGAGATATCCATAACTTTGGGCGAGAGAGCTGAGAGCTTTTCCAACGTTGTGACTCACGATTAGCAGGTGGCTGGGGATGACTGGTAAGCCTGTAATGGGTTGTTCGGAGGTGCATTCGGATTTTTGTTTTTAATGATTTAAAACTTCCCACTGTGTAACATTAGGAAGACAATATTTTCAGCTAGAAAACGACTCTTTTCAACAATGAATTTATTATCAAACTGTGCACTTTTACCAATATGTATTTGGGTTTTCAGAAATTATATATGGTGAGGGAATTGAGTTATATATATATATATATATATATATATATATATATATATATTATAATTCATAAGATGCATAGATGTTGTTGAGAGGCTCACAGTATTACCCTATGAAAGCAAAATTTCCTGCGAGACAGTATTGATTCCTGAATGACGATGTTCGTAACGCAGTTTTTTTTATTTATTGTTCGTAATCGTGTTATCAAAAATTAGTAGGACAACTTCGAGTGGTTTACTTTATAGTTTACTTTACTCCTTGCTACTCCCTCCCTACCTCCACTCTGTCAGGCTACATTTTAAAACCCCTCATCTTATCCCATCATCCTAAATTTTATGCCTGTGTGTAATTCCATGAGGTCAGTGGTACAGCTCAACTATTCTCCACATGTCTTATCTTATTATTGGGGTAAACTACTCTATATGTTTCCAGGTTTTTGTTTGGATTGCTCCACTATTCTGATTGTCTGACTCACCCCCTTCTACCACTTCTACGTGGGCATTATTTCACCTGACACATATTTATTACAGCGGGGTATTAGATAACCTGAATTGCTGTATGCAATTGTCTCCACAGACAGGATACTTTAACCAACATAGCTTGTTTCAAAGTGAAATTGTGGGTAATTGAATGCCAGACACTTTTATTTCCGCCTGCATTGTTAAGAACTCTCCACCGTAAGCTTGAGGTTCCTTTTTTCCACATGGAAGAAGGCATTACTGATGATTTACGTTCCCAGTTGCTGGTTTTATCATCATTCTGCGTGTGTGTGTGTGTGTATGTTCTTCATGCCTTTAACCTTTATTATTGTTACCGTAAGTATTACTGCCACTATTGTTAATTTAGTTTTTACATTTTCCTGTATACGTTCTGATCGATTTATCAGGGTAATTGTTCATTAAATTTCAAGGCTTCTCTTATACGCCTCCCTCTCAGTCTTAGATTTTCCTTCGTACTACTTAGTTTTCGTATCCTAATATCTAAATATTTAACCAATCCTAATTTTACTGACATAGGATGGGAGGATCCGAAATTCAAATATCGGTATCAGTGTGTGGGTCTTCTGTAAACATTGGTGTTTAAACCTCTCATCTTCTTTCTTTCCTTTTCACGTTACAGTCTAACATCGGAATCTCTCCCATTGTTGACTTCCTAATTTATGAGTGAATCGAATCGACTCCATCTCCTTCCTAGTTGATGTTTCCAAAAAATCCGTTTATATTTTGTGTTCTTAGTACGTTGAATATGTCAGCAACAAGGCTCTATCATGGCTAAGTTTTTTACTGTGTGAGATATTTGATGAGCGTACAACCACAGTGTTGAAGTTTTACACATATATAAAAGATTCCTGCAATTTCTCAATAATAATTATAATAAATAATTTTTCCTTCACAATCCCAGTGGAACATAGGGCATCAAGCTAGTGGCTTGAATTTTCTGTAGCAGTGTTTATTTGACAGGATGAGGTTGCTAGCCTCATGCCCAACCTTTCCTCTTTACCAACATTATTTCTGGCTTAGCCAGGTAAAAAAGTGCGTGGGCGGCCGGGGATCGAACCCGGATCCTGTGCATGGTTGGTCAGAGTCCTAACCACTGTGCCACCGACGCACATGCAATTTCTCAAGCTGTAGAGAAAACCAATTCGGTAAAAACGAAGAAAAGAGTAATTCAACTTCAATTTTTCAAAATATAAATCTGAATTTTAAGAAATTTTTGTTCAACAAAATGGTTTTTTTAATATTTTATAACGCAAATGCCAAAAGTTGGAGCTACCTTTAATTACATGTTGAGGACATGAAGTAAGCAACTGATTATTGGATTATATTCGCCTGTGTGTGTGTGTGTGTGAGTCAGGAGGCCACTGCTAACATAATATTGAAATACTGGCAATCATTATGCCAAATCTTGTTTTGCAAATAAAAATTAGACGTTTTTATGCATTCTTTTACTGAAGACAGACGTTTCATTGAATGGTAATGAATTTTTAAGCATCCCTGTGAAAATCGGTTGCATAGATGACTTATTTTTGTTGCCTTGTTTAAAGGTCATGAAAAAAAGTAATACCAATGCAGTGATGAAATTTCTTCAGTATCGATCACATGTCACACAGGTCATATTAATTTGGACAGTTTACTATCATTATTGTTATTCCCTTGGTTTCCGAATGGAACATAGGGCTTCAACGACGCATCTTCACTTTATTCTATTCTCTGCTGTCCTATTCAGCTGCCTGACCTCCACGATTCCCCACAATCTCTCATCTCCCTCCTCCTCAAGCCACCTTCATGTCACCACATCACCGACCACCCACTCATCGTTTCACATTCACCCTCCACCCGAGTGATGGCCTGCATTGCGAGCCATGTCATTCGACAACCTCAGCCTTCTTCAACGTACGCCAAATCAATCCATCTCCATTTCCACCTACATATTTGTTGAGCAATCGGCTCTTGGTTGATTCGTTTACTGCCAGCCAGAGTTTCTTGTTGTTAATTGTTCCTGGCTGGCAAGGTAGCTGGCCATTCGATCTTTAATATGGAGCCAGCCAGCCAGCCAGAGAAGGTGGCAGCTATTGATAATAGTCTGCAGTTGCCTGTTGGAAATCCTTTTCTTGGAGTACATTCAGTGAAGGTTTTTGACCTAAATTGAAGCACTAACTGACTGACTGACTGTCTTCACATTGGTGTTTGAAATGCGAATCTTGTTGTTTATACTGCTGAATTGTTACAGAAGATTTCTCAAGTCATTTCAGGTTGATGAAGGCATATCTCGCGTTTTCTATTCTAGCTGGCTCGCTGGCTAGTGATTTTCACATCTTCATGCGTTCCGATTGCCTGTGGTTTAAACGATGCTGCAGCCTAGGCTAGGAAAGATAAATGAAGGAAGGAATTGACCTACCTCAACCTCTTTCCCCCCTTGATGGTGATTGTTGCTGCTTGTTGTTGCTGGTGTTGCTGTTGGTAGTGTTGATTGGTTGGTTGTCTTCATCACATCTATCTGAAAATTCCCTATCTTCATCACCTGGATGGAGTCAGTCCTGTCTTCGCTGCCAGCCAGCTAACCTCTTCAGCCAGTTTTTTGCCAGTTTTCGCCTCCCTGCAATTCTTGTAGTTTGTGTTTGTGTGACATTCAACGACATGAATCATCCACACATGAAATCCAGATCTTCTACAGTCTTGTTATATCGGTCACAGCAGTGTATTCCTCCCTATCTCCTCACGCATTCACCCCCAACACACAGCCTCACGCATAATGCAGTCTAGACCACCACAATTACGAATATCACCATGGGTGATAACAGTCAGGTAACTAGTAGTCCAGCTTGTCTTACTCCTGTATTCACTCACTTCGAAAGCAAGCTGCACTGAGTTTTCCATTGTGGATCACCTGACACTTGCAATTGTCAAATGGTCAGCCAACTGTTGAATGAATTTGATAAAGACGTGAGTACTACGCGCCGTAGTGTTGAGGTAGTTTCCACATTACTTTACTGCCAACACTGTCTGTCCAAGGCGTTTTAGAAGTCGATGTGAGAAGTTGAGGTGGGAAGAGGTTCGACTGTCATTGGATGCTTTGTTCTTTGATGATGTTGATGACAATGCTTAGAGTTGTAATTTGATAATCACATGATTTGCCTTTCTTGAATCCAACCAGCTTGTTCTGGTGGGTCTGTCAGAGTTCTGCATCAGGTGCACCTCTCACTCTCTCTCTCTCTCTCCAGGATGACGCGGCTTATTATGCTATTTGGCGTAGGTGGAAAACAACAGCATGACTGCACGCTAGTTATTGCAGAGTGAGGCGTAACTCGCGCTTCTGTGGTAACTTGACTAGGTAGCCAGCCTTTCTTGTAATGGGTAGACAACTTTCCTTTCTTCCTTACAAACCTTTTGCAATGATGGTGTCCGCATATCGGCCGCACTCATCAGCTCTGATTTCAGTGCTTTATACAAATTCTCACATCAATAATTTACTCTTTTAAGAAAGATTTCAAGCACTCTGTCTGTGTTGTATATTCTTAAACACAAGTACTATTCACTGAATAGGCCAACCAAAAAAAAATAAATAAATAAATAAGCATCTAAGCTTTTTAGAGAGGAGAAAACACATGTCAGATTTTTATCATCTTCAACTGGGAATAATTCTGTTCAAAACACACAAACAAACAAACACTCTCTCTCTCACACACACATACACGCATATTTCATCCTACAGATTGAAAGCGCGCCTTTTTTCCACTATCACACTACGAATTTTTTCGAATATTCTGAGGCAGAAAAAAATCACTCAAATAAATAGTATCCTGGGTATAGGCGCATAATGAGGTATGCGATTCAAACAGTAAAAATGAATAATGAAAGTGTCAAAACCAGAGAGTATGTGTTTGTCTGCCTATTATGCCATTCATATATGAGAGAAAAAGGAGTCTTCAGCTTCTTTTTCTATCTATCTAATTCAGAATAAATAAATGGACATCTTGAATTTTTTCTTTGAAATGTATAATCCATATATGCTTCTTGATCACAGAAAAGTAACTTGTAACACTGTTCTGCTTTTATGAAGACGCTTACAGTCTTTGATTAGTTGTAATGATAAGGATATTTTTGATAGGAACGAAAATGGCTTATGTTTTAAAAAAAAATAATATAATTTTAGATATTCAAAACTGGACAAACCAGAAAATCTAGGAATAATTATCGGATTGGTTTGCAGGCAAAGGAGTTGATCGTTTCCAGGGTTTCATCATGAGCTGATAACACTGGTTGGTTTGCGAATCACTGGAAAATCAGCGCAGGGGAATACTGAGAGGATAGCTGTTCCAGTTGTCCCAGTTTTGGGACTGTGCTTCAGAAGTACGCACCTATCAATGGGAAGAGGTTGTCGGTTTCAAACCAGGACTTTCCGGTTGCAGGGCCAACCAGCTTGTTGACCATTAGGCAGTTACTTGGACATGCTAGTCCAATGATTAGCCAGTCTAACTTCTGGCAATTCACGCATGATGTAGCACGACTGGTACTAGCCAATGTCAGCGGTGGCGAGTGCTTGTTCCCACACCAGCGACCTGCTGGACCGCATTAGTCACGAATTCATAATAATCATAGTAATTAAATAACTCTGAAAAGCTTCATGTTTAAGATTTCTATTCTCTTCAGAATTAGTAGTAGTAGTAATCTCCCATTAAGCTGTCTCCTATAGATTGTACTTACTATTATTATTATTTTTATCTTTTGTATTTGGTTGTTAGATGGGAAAATTAGGAACTGGTACTGATGGAAAAATCTATGATAGGATGAAAGACAGTCTTGTAGATTTATTTTCTACATGATTTTTCAAGACAATGTGCATATTTGGTGATTTCGACAGAAGTCATTAAGGATATCAATTTCACACCACATGACACTATTTTTGACCTATAGTTTGTGTTACTTAAAAAAAAGTAGTATGTTAATCTAATCATAAATGAACTTTATAAATGCAAGTAACAAATGTGCTACATATATCCCTTATACATGGAAGAGGGTATACTCCGGAAGCTTATTTCTTTAGAGTTAAGAAAATAACTTTCCAGGCAGAGACGTTGTTTCCCTCTGCAGTTCCGTAATTATTTTGTTTATTAGATATATATCACACACACAGACACAGAGTGAAAAAAATTTATTTTGCTGGATGACGAAGTTTCCAGCACAATTCATTTATTTATTTTCTATAATCACATCTTCAATTATAATCACACAGCTTCCTTCCTGCTCATCGTTGAAAGGCGAAGAAGGGTAGTAGAAATTTCCAGATGTCTGGATGGAAAGATGTTGAATTGCTTCTTTTACACGTATTCTTTTTCAATTGATTCGATCAATAAGGCCTCAGTTAGTTATCAGTCTCCCACTCACTCCCCTGCCACACTAACATTTTAAAACTGTCATCTTATCCCATCATCATTCCATCGTATACTTGTGTGTAGCTCCATGTGGTGCTATAGCTGAAAATGTAAAACTAAAATTAATAATAACGGTAATTATAGTGATAGTGATAATAATAATAATGACGACATGCATGCCAAACATGAATATGAATAATGACAACACACCAAAAAATGAAGAACATTAATTATCAGCAGTGTGTGCGTCCATAAAAAGAACGAACTTTGTAAAAACTTACGGCGGAGAATCCTTCGTAGAATGCTGAAGACAGTCAGTAGGGTGAATGGTGTCCCAGTGGACCACACCGTTAACGTCGTTGTCGATAGGCACTTGACTTCATGCAATAAATTTGCTAAAGAGATTTTGTCTGACTTGGAGCATCCACTTTACCTTTAGCTTCCTTTCACCTTGCATCTCCGCCTTAGGTAGAACAAGAAGTAACTTCAGAAAACTGTATGCTCGCACGTCTAAGTATAGAAATTCTATGATACCATACTTGGCACGTATTTTATGTGATGAGAATAGTGTCAGGCAAGAACTCACTAACCTTTTTTTTTCTAGAGCAACGTCCAATATAACTCGCCCCAGAAATGCCTTTGAATTGGTAGATACAATTTGAAGTGGCTAGCTAGTCTAGGTACTTCATCTTTCAGTCGAGGTAGTACCATCGACCTTGTAGAGAATAAGACGTGTAGTTCGCCGGCAGCATTAAAATTTCTTTGAACTCATTTTCTTAGTTTCCATGTAATGTGCGTCGGTGGCACAGTGGTTAGGACTCTCGCCGACCATGCACATGGTCCGGGGTTCGAGCCCACGCCGGCGCACACCTGATATCTATGGTCGGCCTGCGAAATTTGGGCTACCGATATCCATGCTGAAAATTCCATACTTGTACCAAAACTACAGTGTGGAATCAAGCTGTAAATCAAAAAAAAAAATTATCTCACTTGGTGTATCGACATGGAATCACAGTCGTATATAAAGAGGCTTCTTGTTCACAGATAATGAGTAGTCCTTTTCCGCCGCTTTCTTTGTCATGTGTTTCTTGATAAATTTTTCAGGATAGCTAGATATTTTCGATCAAAGTATCATATACAATGCTTACTTAATTGAACTTCAACTACCTCTTCTGAGCATATAGCTCTAACTCTGTGGCTGAGGATCTTCAGTGAATTTCTTTTGTACTTGATAGGAACGAAGCTGTGAAAATGTGTATATTGTTCTGTCCAAGTACTTTTTCTATGCAAGTTTCTTTTTTTATGCTACACCAAATTGTCAATTCACATGAGTTTAAATAAACCAGGTACAACAGTTTTTGTGAAATAAGAAGATGACACCATCAGTGTTTATTTCATTGCCTTCTCGTCAGCTGTTTACAGGCCAAAGACATTATTAAATATATCTACACAAACAGTTTTAACATACTTGCACAGAGTTCATTTTTAAACAAAAATCAATCAATAAATATATGCATACAATAATAATATATATAATAATAAAAACAATATTCCAAACAATAATAATCATATATAATAGAATGTTTCGGTGATACGCAGTCAGATTAAAGAGAGAGAGAGGGACAATGAAGACATCCAGTTACCAGACAGGGCAAAAACAAGACTTATAAGCACTTCTTTCTGAACATACAAGTCGGGTTTCAGGTGCCTGCTGGAGATTGCTTCGGTAGACTGGAGAAGAATTGAGCTGTTTTGCCTACTCATAACTTTGAACGATCTTGCAACATCCACTTCATGACCAGTGTTGAAGAGATGCCAGGCGATGGCATTGTTAAAGGGATTTGAAGACGTAGGCTTTTTCGTACACGTTCAGAAAATGGGAGATATGCCCTTCTTCTTATTTCTCTTCTGGCAAAGTAACTGCTTTGTCAGATACATATAAATTTGTATACACATTTCGAGTTGTTAACATGACAGAGGTGGGTATCTATCGACTTTTGATTGCGTCAAAATGGAGCATGTTGTCCAAGACACAGGAACCAGCTCACACCGATGAAGGATAGGCTCTGGTTAATGACGCAGTCAATATTCTGTTGACAATTGCTGTAGTATGAATGAAGGCAGGTTTCTTTTTCTCACTGTGATTTGTTTGACATTTGTGCCTTGCCATCTTCCACATGTTTTAATGAATCTCTGAGGGTAACCACTGTTTTTCAACATCTTTTCGAGAACTTTTGACTAGTACTCGTTTTGTAGCTGTTTGGACAAAAACTATAAAAATGTAGGTATTGTTTCTGTAAATTAACTTAATAATGGTTTTGGGCAGTAAGTAGCTGATGAGAAGCCGAATAAATAACCAATGGTGTTGAGTTGGGTGTCGATTAAATGGACAAAGATTCAGTAATCAGTCTCTCACTTTCCATCTCCACCTACCTATATTACTTTTCAGAAATCTAACCCTCTCTCCCCCCCATGCTATTGTATGGTTGTGTGTTAATGCTTACTGAGTAATTTTCTACGTTACTGGTTTTTGTAGGATCAGTAATTCTAAACTCAGCTAAATTCTCATGTTCTCACTGGAAATCTCACTATTCCTGCCTGATCTACTAGTTTGACTCACCTATATAGATAGTTGGCCTAACTCACAGTGATTCCAAAGGTATTTTGTAAATGACATTATTTTGTCTAATTGTTTCAACGCACAGGGTCCTTCAACCTACCTACAGAGCTTGTCCTATCTGAGTGAGTGAGTGAGTTTGAAGGTTTGAATGCCACCATCCTAATTCCTGCTTTATTGAGAATCCGACGTATGCAGGATATCAGATTTTCCCTCCCTCCTTAAATGTTAAAACTGTTGTAGACGGCATATATTCTCTCTTATTTACGTTTTTATGATTATCAGTTTAACCTTTATCTTTTACTTTGCTTTTGACCTTTGCTCATCTTCCTAATGAATTTTAAAGGATAGTTATTAAACACCATTCAGCCATTCTTTTATGTGTTTCACTTCATCGTCTAGGTCTTTACTGCTTAGTGCTATTACTTGGTTTGTTTGTCAGGCACTTAACTAAGCCTGCCTTAACACTTAACGGATGAGATAGATTAAAGTCTAAATATCTATTAGCCGAATGCGTTGGCTTTTTATAAACGCCATTGTGCACCTTGTTCTATTCGTTTTGTTTTACAATCTAACATCACAGCTAATTCTTCCTATTCATTTTCGGATTCAAATATGAATTTAATTCCTTCCACTAGTGATTTTATGTGTGTGTGTGAAGAAGCTAGAGAGATATATGTTCTGTTTTTAACATTGTGTGTGTGGAAGTATTATTCACATATCTCCACCATAATTTTGGAGTAGGATTAGTTGAATGTATTAAGAGCCATATTTTCCCAGCTGTCCATAAAGACATCTGCTACGATAGGGGATATTGGTGGTCTATCACATTGCTACACCTTCTGTTTGTCTGTATATTTCGCCCTGGAATTTGAAGATAGTAGGTGTGAGACAGCATAACCGAATTCCATAAATAATTTCCTCAAGAGTCAGCTTTGTCCTATAAGTACGTTCAGGATCTACAGTTAGTTCTCTTTCGACTGTTTCTAAGGCTGCCTGCCATATTGATTGACATATTAGTACAAAGTCTAGTTGTATCCAAACTAAACTTTTCTTTCATTATTCTCTGTTTGAATGTCATTTAGTTTCTCTTTCTTAGCATATAAAATAAATAAGTTGGCCTTAATTAATATATGTGTAAAACTTTGGCACTGTGGTAGTAAGTAATTCCATATTTGTTTGTTTATTAGATGTATCACACAGTCAGTGAGTGAAACAGTATTAGTATGTTTACTGGGTGACGTTTCAAACACGAAGTCACGTGGTTATAAATGATGAAATGATTATGAACAACAATAGATTTTGTTTGAAACGTCATCCAGCAAATAATACTGTTTCACTCTGTGTGTGTGTGTGTGTGATACATCTAATAAACAAACTAATGTGGAATTAGTCAGCCCCAGAGTTTGAACGATTTCTAATGCGACATTGATATTCTTCTATCAATCATTATTGATTGTGTAGATTTACCAACTTTTTGGCCATTATTAGTTCAAGAGTCCGAAGAAGATGAGATTAAACCAAGCAGTACTCTGATATCTCTTCCATCTAGTTAATCGATCACCTGTGTTTTTCAATCTAAATACCTTTGAAAATCATACAAAAATTGATCTATCAATTAAATACTCTACTGTTTATTTCTTTTTTAGTAAATTTGTGAAGGGTAATCACTTCAAGATGGCTGCAGATGGCAAAAAACAATTATCCGAAGAAGCGAAATCTTTTATAAAGAATGTGGAGGGATTCGATTTCATAAGACTCAGTATCCCTGATGTAAATGGAATGCATCTCAGTAAACTGGTGCCTAAACGTTTGGCTGGTAAAATTGCATCAGGCGATTGTGAATTATATTCAGGCACAATAGCCTTTGGACCAAGATTTGAAGTAAAACCAAAATTTTATATATATATATATACATATTAAGATTTAGTAAATTATTTATTCAAGTTTTAGTTTGCAAAGATTTAATTGATTAGTTACAGGATTTCATCAAAAGCTGACATTGTTTAGCGAACTATTGGAAGAACTGTGAGTACTGGAAAGCTGTTCCGTCAGCCTAGTTTGAGACCATTTAGTAGGGGGTTCGAACCCAGGACCTTCCATTTACAAGGCGAACTTGTAGACATGTGGTGAGAGCTGGCTGTTAGCCAAAATTGGCAAATAGTTATTTATGTCAATGTGTACCTCACCAATATTTGGTCATGTGCTGATCTCCTGAATAAAGTATCTGTTGACTGGCCTTTGTCTTCTGTTGTTATATTTGGTGTCGCTGCCTACCGACAATAGGAAAGCCTATGCCAAGCAGTTTTTGATCGAGACATATGGATCTCCGGGCAGGACTTCGAGGCTTCTGTACAGTTGAGTGGAGTTCAAGGTCTGCCAGCGATGAGGCTGTTACTTAAGACGCTGCTTGGAGGTAGGGAGAAAGCAGCATATGATTATAATATGAGGTGAAATACCGACGAATGTTCGACAGGGTCAGGCTAACAGTTTCCAAAGTGGTGGAAGAACCGCATATGGTCACTTTGAGATGGAGTTGCGCAGACACAATCGCAATGGTGAACAAAGAGAGACAGGTGAACATCAGCAAGTGCCGAGGTTCCAGACAGCAACACAAACGAGTGTAGCCCCTTGAACCAAGAAGACAGAACCAACTTCAGTCGCAAGTCTTTGATGGGGGAAAGAGTGTAGTGAGAGCTGGCTGACAGCCAAAATTAGGAGATGGTTATTTATGTCAATGTGTACGTCCCCAATATTTGGCCATGTGTTGATTTTCTAAATAAACGATCTGTTGCCTGGCTCTTGTCTTCTGTTATCACAGATAATTAAGCCACTGGGACCCGAACTGGTGGCCCAATGGTCTACAAGCTCCTCTTGTAAATGGAAGGTCGTGGGTGCTAACCCCCTGCTAAAGGGTCTCAAAAGAGACTCATGAAACAGCTGTCCAGAACTCACAGTTTTTCAAATGGGTCTCTGACTAGGGTGAGCTCCTGATGAAATCCTGTAACGCATTATCTATTGTCAATCTAGTAATTCTTCTGCTTGCTTTAGACTTAGAAATCTAAACAGGATGTGTCTGACATGACTAACTTTTAAAGCGTTTAAAATACTTGAAGTATTTCGCTTACACGTCAAAAACTTCACTTACTCTAACCATTTATTTAGAGTCTTGTATAGATGCCCTACCACCAAGTTGCAAATGCACACAGAACATTTCAAGTGTTATATTTTTCGAATAAAATAAATTGTTATAAACTACAAAAATTTCAAACAACTTTGATTAGCAAGTAATGAAATGACAGCTGCTTCGCCCTAGCTTCAGACTCTTCAGCAAGAAGTACCCCGTGGTCCCAGTGGGAATCGAACCAAGATTACAAGATGATCCCTGCTGACAAATCAGCAAGTCAGTAGGACAACCCTAACCTAATTCTAGTGAGAAATTTTGCGACCAGTGGGGCCTATCAATTCCGATGTGTGGACATGTACAGTATGATGAAATTGACTGGTAATCACACCATATACATATATTGTGAATCAGCAGAAGTTAGAATTAATAAGACAGTTAAGCCGATCGCACTAATAGTGAGGCTCAGAGAACAAAGATTACAGGTGCAGATAGAATACAGCTATCTGACATTTAAAATATAACAAAATAAAACAATGAGCTGATCATTTCAAAGCAGTGTTGTAACGACTGTCCTCTGCAACCTGGCCAGAAATGACACCACAAGTAACACGCCCAGAACTGCCTACCAGTGGACACCAGTCCTCCAAAGAAAGCAGATATCTTCAGTGTGATCAGGCTACTGAAGTCCAGTCGGGAAGCCAGCAGGAACAGACAGCACTCCCCCCCCAGAAGCATTGAAAACAGCACAGAGACTGCGGCAAATATGCTGACACCATTATTGAAAACGGTTTGGAAGGAAGAAAAGAAGGTTGTCTATCCATTATAAGAAAGGCTGGCTACCTAGTCAAGTTACCACGAGGATGAAGTGGACTACTGAGCAGTGCATACGTCCTTGGTTTGACAGCTAGCCAGCCATCAAGCCGACCAGATATCGTGTCTACTGAGCCTGGAACCAGATGGATTCAGGAAAGGCGAATCATGTGCTGATCAAATTGCAACTTTGCATGTTAGACTGTGCTTGGCTATCACTGTAAGCTAGGTAGAAGTGAACATACTAACAGCTTTTGAAACACTCAAACATCCTCTGAAAGTAAATAAAAATGGAATTTTATTTTTCACCGTCACCGACACATGATAAAAGTAGTAATAGCTGGTTATTAGCAAATAAACTTCGTGTCATAGCTAAACAATAATGATAATAATAATAATAACTGACAGTATGCAGGACGAAATGTGTTCAGCGCTATTTAAGCAAAATATATGCAAGAGTGAAGAATTGACACTCCACAATCAAATAACGCAGAATCAAACAATCAGATGACTGATCAGCATTACAAAGGGAATGCTATTCATAGTCTTCGTTGCAAGTTTCACCTAGATTTGGTTTTTGACTTCTACTGTGTGGAAAGTGGGCCGATAATATGGAGGACTAGAACATGCATATGTGAAGAGATAGTATAGCTGAGCTATTGGTGGTTATGCTTTAAGATGTAACCCGCGTTCTAGAAAGAAGTCTTTAGGACTTGGTAAGTTGTACATTGTGGTGATTTTTCGAATACTTTCCTCTCGAAATCGAAACTCTCGCTTAGTATCGCTTGTATGCTTTAACTGCCCACCGAAGCGACCAGTATCTGCCATAGTTGCAGAAAGAGAGAATACTAAAGTGTGAATGGTGTCGTGAGTGGTATTAGCACTGTTGAGACATTGTATCCCAAAATATCCACGGAATTGCTTCTGTAGTTGAGGAAGTTACTGTCGTTGTTCATACTGACGAAACGGAAATTATTAAGCGAAAAATTAATCGCGATAGGAGAAAAGCAAATCATATGTAGGGTGCTGGGACTGTGTGACATAAACCTTCGAAAAGTGTTTGTAGAAAGTATTCCAGACAGAAGTGCTGATGTTTTAGTATCGATAATACAATGACTGGCTTTCCTACACACCACCTTTCACAGTGATGAGTGGAGAGGTTATTCGTAATTATCATCACTAGGCTCTATTCACCATAAGACGATCATTCTTCTGAATCCGTGGATTTTATAAGTGGAACCAATACAAATTCTAGTGAAGGATTCTGGGCCTATCCTCAGTAAAAGCGTTGCTGACAGTTACTCGCCCTGAAATTTGCTGGCTGTTGGGTTGCAAAAAATATCACAAATAGGCAGAAGTTGAAATTCATGGACTAGACACTGGATGGGGTCTTAGTGGCCTAATAGTCTACGAGCTTACTGGCCTTGTAACCGGGAGGTATCGGGTTCGAACCCTCTCTGGTGCTTGCATACTGACGAAAAGTCTCACTCTAGAACTAATCCCTAAAGGGGGGATCAAACTAGGATCCTAACTGGCTAAATAGCGACTTGGGCTGCGGAACACAGTGGCTCGGGAATTTCATACATTTTTCACCCTGCATGGATTTGAATAAATCAAGAACAACGGTGGAAGTTTTGCAGAATAAGAAGATCGCACCATCATTGTTTATTTCGTTCGTTGACCTCTCATCAGCTCAGCTGAGCAGAGACTAAATAAATTATTATTATACTTATGTACAGAAAGAGTTTTAACATACATACAAATTTTACAGGATGTCAGTTAGTGGCAGGAGGTTCCAGACTCAGTGAACACTGCTCAGAAAATTACACCTTTAAAGTTTTTTACATAGGTGGTTCAACTTTAAACCATGGTAAGTGAGTTAAGTTGGGAAGGCGAGAGATGTGTAAGATGATGAGTAACTAATAAATTGGTTAACAATGGCAAAATCTTTCAAAACTATCGATAAGCAAAAAGACTCAATTTCCATCAAGTTCGCTGCGGCAATATCTATCAAACACTTGAAACCCAATTTATGTGTTCAGGAAGAGGTGCTGCCTGGTAACTGGCTGTCTTTACTGTCCATCTCTTTCATTTGATTAAGTAATCTTCAGTTTAATCACACGCCACCCCAGTATTGGCATAGTGTAATTTTGCTTGTCTGATGTTTCAATGATCTGAGTAGAACTCAGTACATTGCTGTCCGATTTATTAGTTACCAATCCCCATCATCTCACGCACCTCTCGTCTTTATCACGTAACTGCTTTAACATTGTATACATACATTTATTTTGTTTAAACTTGAACTCCCTGTGTAATAATGTATACAAGAGTAATTTTCTGAGCAGTGTTCATTAAGTTTGGAGTCTTCTGTCACTATCTGATATCCTGTAAAATTCGCAAGTATGTTAATACTGTCTCTGTACATAAAATAAATAATAATAATAATTTATTTAGTCCCTGCTCAGCTGAGCTGATGAGAGGTCAACAGACGAAATAAACAATGATGGTGCGATCTTCTTATTCTGCAAAAACCTCCACCGTCGCTTTTGCTTTATTCAAATTCACGTTTATTACATGGATAACTTATAAACACACTTTAAAAAAAAAAAATAAAAACAATGCCAGTTTTCTCCGGGAATTATCTGATACGGCTGTTCCAAGGTAATTTGACTTTAGTGTTTATTCCTTACTGTTTGATCGATGCAACAGAAACACGCCTTTGACAACTCGAAAATCACATATCTCAACAACAGCATTTCTCTTTTGAACTGACAGAGACAGAAGGTAGCTTATTTGACGACTATATGTCCGACGTGATAAAGAAGGTGTCTGTGGATGTATGAGTCAACATATTGAAAAGTTGTTAGCCAACTGAATGTTAAATGAAGTTCTCGGATACACCGGTGAAATACGTGTTTAATTATTCTAATATAACTCTGTCTGATTATGTAGATGCAAACGCTGTCTATCTCTTGGTCCTACGTTTTGTACTAATTCATGCAGAGTTGACGAACTCGATATAAAGGTGCAGTTCCAAAATTTTCTTTAATGTTGTGAAAATATATCTTATACTCAAGTATTGGTTTGTAGGGATCTGATTGATCGGTTACAGGTTTCTAGTGAGCATCTCATTGATATTCAAGTGTTGGTTTGTAGCAACTGGTCCGATTCAGATAGGTAGTTACCTGAGGTTTCTAGTGGGAAGTCCTGACCAGTAGGGCGCGGCAGGTCGGGTATGACGACAAATACTTGCCGAAGACGTTGGCTAGAGGTCGTGCTGTATCGTGAATCGGCAGAAGTTAGAATTCATGGGCCATTGGATCGGGTTCCAGTGGCCTAATGGTCTACGAGCTCGCTCACTGGCCTTGTAACCAGAAGGTCCTGGGCTTGAACTCTGTCGGTGGGGTGGGTGAGTACTGATGAAGAGTCCCGAACGAAGGCGAAACAGCTTTTCACTACCCCAAGGTTTTCCAATGGTTCTCTAACCGATATCTTCCACTAATATGAGTTTCCAGACCGTAGATTCTAAGATCTCGCCGGAATAATTTGGACACCGAGTCAGATTGAATGATTATAAATTATTTAAAATAATTTTAGTGGGTTTTAGAAAAAATCGAAACAAGATTTTTGAAAACGTTTCGTTATGTAAGCCACCACACCGCCTTCTTCAGAAGTCGAATTACCCGGATTTGATTAACTATCAGATTATATAGTCAGAAAAAATTATGTAAATTGAAGTAAGTCCACAGTGTTTTTGTTCAGCGCAGAAATTTCTTTTCAACGACTTCATTTTCAAGCTGTGCAGTTGTATTTATTAATGATACAATGACGTGTAAACTATTGAAATATAATTATACTTTATTTGATCTAATCCACAATGCTCAAACTTTTTAGTGATATTAAGCCGTATTTATATTACAGAAAAAGTTATTAAGTGGCACTAAATAATTACTCAGTCAATATACATATATAAGTGATAAGAACAACGATAATTGCAATTTGAATAAGGCATTTAGAAGACAAATTTCGCGAGATGATATCATCATTTCGTGGTTTCTTTACAACCGCTTTACAACTAACACGGTTAACAATAATAAAATAAAGTTCATTACAATTGCTCAGTTATATAAAAAGAGTACATACTAATGACCAATCATAATTAAAATGTGATAAGGGGTAGAGTTTAGGTGGATGAATTATAAAATTATTAAGGATTGTTTTATAAATGAATTGATACCAAAATGCCAACCGTTGTCTAAAAATTTTAAAAAATTAGGAGTACGACTACAGTAAGAATAAAGATGTGAAGTGAAGTGGAATGAATTCAAGTGGTAAAATAAAATAAAATAAAAACTAGAAAGAACATTAATTACTATGACCAAGGTAAATAAAGGAGTATGACAAAACGTTTTTGAACAAATAATTTAGGTTTCTGTTCATGTATAGCTAAAGCTTCGGCTAGCTATGCATAAGTGAAGAAAATGTAAACTTTTGGATCGATTCGACTTTCCCATGTAGATAACCTTGAAGGATGAATCACATTGAGCTGAATGACCAGACTTTAACAGATGATCACAAATAGACAACTTCTCAGTTCTACGTTCGTCTTTCATTAACCAAACTGGATAGTGTTCAGCTACGCTTACAACGTCCAATATAATCAGCTCCACAGAAGCAGGTAAATGAGTAAATGCACATCGATGTGCACATAAGCGGTAGTCTATCCTTGACGCATTGTCTAATCATATTTCGGCTGGTGAAAACTAGATGTAAGTCAGCTGCAGAAAAAGTGCATTTAATACATTTAGATAAACGATTTTTGATCAATTGAGAAATGGTGTCACCTTCGAATGCAAGACTAATATGTGTTGAATGAAATCCTCCTCCTAGAATTTTGACATTGTCGAAATCAATCTTATGTCCACTGTCCATAGATAACATGCATCAATTGCTATACCGATCTTTTCTCTAGACTTTTTAATTCTACTTCATTTCTTGGTGGGGGTTTCGTGCATAGTCTGTGTTCAGTCGCTTTGGCCTTCACCTGTATACTGCTCTCCCCATATATAGCAAGCTTCTTACTCTGAACGCCTTATCCTACAGACAGTTACTTTGTGACATTTTGATGCTGAAATACACTATAATGTTATATGAAGCAAGTGGTCTTTGAAGTTATTCACTTGGATGCATCCTTCCCATATGGAATGTCTGTAGTCAATAGGCAGCCAAGGTTTTTTTACAACTTTTTTCCTGTTTTCCTTTGTGGTCCTTTTTACTGATCGATAATACTGTAATATTATAATATCTTATCGTGTCTGTATATATTTTTTTGTAGAAAAAGATTTTCGGTTTCACATTAGTGTGATCAGATATTTTCAATTGTAGATGGTTAACATCCCTGAAATACTTCAAAAGAAACATTTAAACAATCTCCTAAAACCGGATTTTTCAACTTTACACCCGTGTAATTGGGGTTCACAGAGTAGAATTCTTCGTACACAAGCAGATGCCAAGTTCAATTCAAATAGAGAAGAAAATAAACACCGATATAGTGTTTGTTCTATTCTATGTGATTTAGTTTGGCCAGACAATCAACCAATGATGGCTTATCCAAGAACCGTTGCTCAGCGACTAATCAAAGAACTGGAAGAAAGGCATCACTTACGCCTATTCTCAGCTTTTGAACCAGAATTTCGAGCTTTTATGAAAGGATCTATTGAAGAGTCCTTTTTAAAGCCGAAATCAGCTAATTGTGGACAGCATGTCGTTAAACCGCCTGTACCGTACACCTCACCGATTAACATGTATCCAACAAGTCTACTGGCTGTCTATGAAGATTATTTTGCTGATATTGATTATAATATGCAGTTGGCTAAAATCGATATACAAGATTATAGTAATGAAGACGGTGAAGGGCTTTTAGAATCTCCTTTGATGCCGACCTGGGGACTGTCAGCTGCTGATAATTATTTTATATTTAAGCAAGCTGCAAAAGAAATAGGCTTAAAGCATGAGATGGCAATTTCATTTATGACTATGCCAATGTTAAACAGCAGTGCAAGTGGTTGTCATTATAATCATTCCTTGTGGCATGCTGACAGCAATCGTAATGCCTTTTACGATAGTAAAGGTAAGTAATATTTACTTCTTTGTACTATTCATTATTGAAGTCCTTCAAATGAACAACATATATATATATTATTGTTTCCTTGGGCTCCTAGTGGAACACAGGGCTTCAACTGCACGTCTTTACTTGCTTCTGTCTTCTGCTGTACTTCTCACCTGAATCTATCCATATTAGTTCATACTATTTCAGTTCATCTTCACATCATCCCTTCCATGTCACCCTTGCATTGACGTCCCAAGCGCCGCGTGCTTCCCTTTCGGCCTTGTTCCACTCGAGCAGTGGCCTGACGCGCGCGATGTCACCCAGCGGTAGCCTCCTCAGCGAGCGAGTGTCCAATCCATCTCAACTTTCTCCTGAATATTTGCTTTTGTTGAGCGATTGGTTCTTGTTTCGTTTGTTCCCATAGTTTCTTGTTGGTGATTCTTTCTGGCCCCCTGGCCATCTGATCTTCAGTATAGATTCAGCGAAGACAGTTAGTTGTTGATAAAGGTAACGTCTGCAACAGGCTGTTGGTGGAAATATTCTTTGTGACCCACCCGCCAACCTTTCTGATCCGTTCTATGCAGAAGAACTGACTGACTTGACGTGTTTGTATTGAAAATCCGACTGACGGAATTTTGTTGTTGATTCTGGCTGAGTGACGATGATTTCCAGATTGGTTTCAGGTTGATGAATGAGCGTGTTTCTCGCCTTCTCGATTCTCGCTCGATTTGACATCCTCGTCCGTTCCGACTTCCTGTAGTTGAGACAATGCTCCCTAGATAAGTGAATTAAGTAACCTCTTTCAAATCCCTCCCGTTGATGGTGATTGGCGCTGGATGTTCCTGCTGTTGTTGTTGGTTGGTCGGTTGGTTATTTTCATAACCTCCGTCTTGTCTGTGTTCACCTGCAGTCCTGTCTTCGCCGGCTGCTTCTTCGACCAGTCTGTCGGCTTTCGCTTGCCTGTAGGTCTTCGATTTTGTGTGACATCAAGCAAAAATCATCCACTCGTGAAATCCAGGTCTTCTAGGTTCTTCACGTCGGTCCAGGATATCCCTCCTTGCCTTCTCGTTTCCCACTGTCTGACGTATAGTCCAGTCAGCCGACCACAATTAAGAATATCATTGGTGATAATAACTCAGCACCCTTGTTTGACTCCTGTGTTTACTCCAAACGCCTCGCTGAGTTTCCCGTTGTTGTGCCGTTGTTGTACAGCTGTTGAATAAGATTGAACATTTTGGCGCTACACGCCGTAGTACTCGAGTAATTTACAAATTACTTCTCGGTCAACGCTGTCGAAGGCCATATCAAAGTCTATAAAGTTGAGGTACAGGTTTGATACATATATGTTCCTAATGCTGAGTTATAAGAACAAGAGGATGTATATATATATATATATATATGGTGAGAGCTGGCTGCTAGCCAAATTGGTGGACATTAATTTACATCAATGTGTATGACCGAAATATTGGTCTAGAGAAAATACGAACAAAGACTGATTCAACAATCAATCACAGCATACTTTGCGTAGGCGGATACAGTTAACATATAGATGACCTGACATTCAAGAAACAGTCACAAAGAGATGCAAGATCAACTTTCTGTGAGAAACAACCATTCAGAAGACTGTGTTTTTTTCTTGAATAAGCTATAATAATGTACATGAAATAAATATAAATACGTGTTGATTTCCTTAATAAACGATCTGTTCCCTTGCCCTTGTCTTCTGTTGTTACAGATTTATAATTGTAGAGCCTGAAGAATAATTTATTGTAAACAACTGTCCGCTCTGAATATCTTTTTCTGAACAATCACAATGCTTAGTAATTTCCCCGCTTTTATTACATCATCTCGATTCTTCCCCCTTTTTTCTAATTCCCAGTTAGTCATCCTGTCTAGACTACACCTTACATTACGTAATACGTTTTTGAGGACAAATTTTATCAGTATCTGATTGGCCGTCTTACTAACCATTTGTTAAATAATAATCACGATTTAAATATAATGGAGATTTTCAGGTATTGGTTTTGTAAGAATTTCGTTTTTGGTTGGTTGGTGGATTTCATTATGAGTTGACATGAGTTATAGAACCCTTGAAAAACCTGTGAGTACTGGACAGCTGTTTCACTCTAGTTTTGGACTTCTCTTCAGCACCCACCCAGGATTTCCAATGGTTCTGTAACTGATGTCAGTTCACGATGAAATCCTCCAACCAAAATAATAGAGATTTATAGATCAACTAGAGGATTTTGATGTAGTTGTGTTCTCTGAGCTGAATGGTTAATTTTGCGAAGCTTTTATTTGCCCTACTAGGCAGCATCCTTGGTGCATCCTTCAGTTTTGATTGATGTGAACTTTTAAATTTCTTAACGAGTTTATTAGTCATCTCTCCTGATGGATAACTTTGAACGTGGTTGGTTGGCTGCAGTTAAAAGAAAAGAGTTGGACAAGACTCACAACCTAATGAACGATGTCTTCAAAGACATCATGTTCACAAGAGGAGAGGAATCCGTGGACAAAATCCCATTTCTGGACGCCTTAGTCAAGCGAACGACCACAGGAAAATTAGAAACTTAAGTTTATAGAAAATCAGGTCGCACAAACCAATTACTCAATTACAACAGCAACCGCTCAAAAATGCACAAAAGGAGTTGTATACATACATTATTCAAGGGAGACATGACTCATTGCAACACTCCTACCTTGAGGAAAATTGAAGAAATCTGTCTCATGGACGCCTTCCAAAAGAATAGATATCCACGGAACTTCATCACAAGAAATATGCCCAAAGGTCAGCCAACCAACTAAATCAAAGGATGCCAGGGAAAACACAAAGGAAATCGCCCTACCGTATATAAAAGACATCTCAGAAATCGATGTAAGACTCTTCAAACCTTTAGGAATTGACATCACACACAAACCAACAAAATCACTTCACTCAGCAGGCTCTGTGTCAATCCAAATTCAGACTCAACAGCAAAAGAAGATAAAACCAACATCATTTACAAAATGAGCTGCAATGACTGCGAAAAACACTACATTGGCCAAATTGGACGTCCTTTTCGTTTTTAGGAAGATAAACTAGCCGTCAAAAGATATGATATCCACTTCCTCTGTCGTATTACCTCATTGCATTTGGACAACCACGGAGATCAAATCGACTGGGACCACGTTGAAATATTAGGAGAAGGAAACACCAAGAACACTGAAGAATTCTTGGAAGCCTGCCCGGTGTTCATCTGAGAATCGTCAATTAACAGCCACATTGACATACATAAAATTTATCGATCCATACCATGAGAGAGAAATCTTGCGCATAAAAAGGTCACACTTCAGGTCAAGGAAAGGGTCAATACCGAGACAAGTAGACTAGAGTATGTGAAGACAGACAAGTGGAATCAAAGTGCCTCGTTCAAGGTGCTCGATCAGGAACGATGACTAACAAGGGCGTAGAGAAATCTAGAAACGCACTTCAATCCAAACAGGGGTGTGCGCTGATGATGTTGTCTAGTGTGGCAAACGAGATCGGCTTATGAAAATTAATCGTCAAAAAGAAAATTTTCTTCGCGGTTTACTTTTTTTATTCCTTGCATTAATTTTCAAAGAGTGGGACTAAATAATGAAATGTATTCATATATATATATATGCTTTACGCTATACTAGTAATATTTGAGTAAGTTGAGGTTCAGTAGCCTGCTTTGTGAAGACTTTTTTTAGTGGTTATCCCAGTTCTGATGTTTGATCATATTATGTTCATCACTAGTGCCTCAGCAGTATAGGGGTTAGGATGCTCGCCGACCATGCACATGGTCCGGGGTTTGATTCCCGGCCGACGCATTCATTTACCTGGCTGAGCCAGAAATAATTCTGGTAAAGAGGAAAGGTTGGGCATAAGGCTAGCATCCCCATCCTGTAAAATAAACACTGCTATAGAATCTTCAGGTCACTAGCTTGAAGCCCTATGTTCTACTAGGGAATGTGAAGGAAAAAAATGTTCATCATCAGGTGTACTAATGACCTCAGTAACAACTCTTAATTAGACATTGAAATTAACAGACGACAGTACTGGAGACGCAATAGTACCGTGTGTTGTGACGTATTCCCAAAAAATCTCGATGTTGGGGGAACACCAAAAAGAATTGCTTTACTTATTTCTGATAAACTTTCCCACTAATATAATTAATATTTTATCAGGTCAACAGATGTCTTTTGTAAAACAGATAGTTGCGATAGTTTGTTACACCTTAAGCACCTAAAAATGATAGGTAACTAAGAAAATCTATTGGTAAGACAAGACGTTCTGTGGAGAGTTACTCCTTTTCTCGACGATATCTCCTTGTCAAGCTGTACAATAGCATTTATATAAAGAAGTGAATCGTCTTAGCAACAAAAGGAATATTTCCAAAGATGTGTCACCTTAGAATTGTAAATTGTTTTCGATAACAAATTAAGAAACTAAAGTAAAAGTCACGTCGGCGGTACCCAGCGTTTGCTATCCAAAGGTGTATCATCGAACACTTACCGCCACAGTCATGGTCCTATAAAGGCGAAAATCGGTCCCCCGCAAAGCCCTATTCTGGAGCACCTGATTGAATCAAGACACCAAGCTAACCCACCTACAAAGTAACTTCAAAGCCACGTACAGATTACGTGAGAATCTTGCTAAACGAGTAGAGAATCAAACTTCTTCAAATCCCGCAGAAGCAATGGCAATTCCTCACATGTTAAATCCTGAACTCTGCATACAAAAGAAGAAGAAGTATGTTCAATCACTGAAAACGTTTACAGTGGACCTAACCTATCTTAACATCAAATATGTAGTCTTTGTTTCTTATTTGTATGATATTCCCTCTTTTCCCCACCCCACCTCTTATTAAATCTCTATCCCTTATTACCACCGCTGTTGTTAACTTGACTCTCGCTCAAATTCTAGTTGATTTGTACCCAACTCCATCAATAATTATACTACGTCACTCAACTTATTTGATTTGATTTTAGTTTCTACCCGATTAACGCTTTTTAGAGTGAGTAATTTGTTCCTAAGGTAATTTCACTATGCATATATTTATGCGATTGTATAGCTTGAGAAAGAGATATCGCCGAAAAGAGGAGTAACTCTTTTCGCTGAACGCCTTTCCTTATGTAACTCCCATGTTACCAGAAACAAAAATCATTCATTTGTTGTCTTAACAACAAAACGAATATTTTCAAAGATGTTTCATTACGATCATGAAATGTTTTAGATACCTAACCGCAAAATATAAAATGCGTTAATCGGGTAGAGACTAAAATAAAATAAAATAAATCAGTTGAGTGGAGCAATACAATGGACGGGAGTGACAAAAATTCAACTGGAATTTGAAGGAGAGTCAAGTTAACAACAGTGGTGGTAATAAGGGGTATACTTTTAATAGGGAGTAAGGGGAGAAAATAATACATACAGTACAGTGATAATACTAAAATTATATATTGGGTGTTAAGGCAAATTAGGACCATCGTAGATTTAATGAACGAACATGTAACGACAGAAGACATGGGCCAGGCAACAGCGCGTTTATTGAGAAAATTAACGGATATTTATAGATTTTTATGTACATTATTGTTAGTGCTGTTGCTAGCAGAGAAGCAACGTCTTCTGATTGGTCATTTTTCTGCTGAAGGTTACTCTGTTATCTCTTTGTGGCCGTTTCTTACAACGTTAAGCCATATATGTGCGAATGCAATTCAAACACGTAAAGTCTACTGTGACTGGTTGTTGAGTTTCTCAAAGTCAGTCTTTGTTCTCGTCTTTTCTCATGACCTCGATTTGAGACGTAGACATTGACGTCGATTGTTGTCTACAATTTTGTCTAACAGACAGCTCTCACCGCAAACATACTTCTTCTTCGGCATGCACAATTCAGGATTTAATATGTGATGAGTCACCATTACTTCTGTGGGGTTTGAAGAAGTTTAATTCGTACTCCTTTAGCGAAACTCCTACATATCTCTTGGATAACTTTGAAGTTGATTTGTGGGTCGGTTAACTTGGTGTCCAGATTAGATCAGGTGTTCCATGATCGAGGTAGGCCGGTGTGGGGATCTTTTATCTCCTAAATAAAAAACCATGACTTTAGCTAACTGATCGATGATACGTTTGGATAGCAAACGCTAAGTACGGCCAACATACCTAGCGTCACAGGTAAAGCGGGTGAATTGGTAGATGCACACTCATGATGTCAGCCAAGAGTGTTAGCTTATCCTTCACGTTAGTGCGAATCACTGTTTTCATAGAGAAAGTTATTCATAGTTCAGCCGTGAAGAAGATTTACTTCAGTGATCAGGACAGGCGGTTTCTCAACACCTTTGCTGACGTGCCTCTGTTGAGTTTTAGACTCAGGTAGAGACATTTGGGGGAGGGGGAGAAAGTGTGGGCGGTTTAAGTAGTTTAAGTTTCATGGATTACGTGATGAAATGTTCTGGGTAGGCATTTTCCAGGAGGATTTTTTTCAAAGTGGTAAACCTGCAAATTCTGAGGATTCTTTGGCTCAGGGACAATAGCGCTTGTGAATTGGTGACAACAGCGAGCAGTACTTTTCGTCTTTAAAATACACATCTTCACAGTTTACAGATATAGACGTAATTCAACCAGGCTACATGAAAACAGCATCACTTTTCTTGAAATAAAATGTAGAGCTGTGGATAATTTTCATGAAAAGCACTTACAACAGGGCACATTTCTACAGACAGAATCCAACGTATTCTGAAGTTTTCTGACAGAAAATCCAGTAAATTTCGATTGGTTTCATGAACTGATATTAACTGAAAAGTTATTGAGGTCTAGGGAGTCCCGGTGGCACAGCGGTATAGTGCTCGCCGACCACGCAGGCAGTCCGGAGTTCCATACCTGGCCACTGACTCACTCCTTTACCTCACTAAGCCAGTAATAAATAAAGCTGGTAAAGAGGGGAGGTTGGGTATGAGGCTAGCAACCCCACCCTGTAAAAAATAATCACCACTACTACAGAAACTTCAAGCCTCTAGCTTAAAGGTGCCCTATGTTCCACTGGGAACGTAAAGGAATAAAAAAGGGAGTACCAGACAGCTGTATTTTTTCTTCTTTGGGAGTTTTCAGCCCTACGCACCCATGACTACACCAAGAGTTGTAGCGTGAAGATCATAGATGCGTTCTGATGAAGAGAGTTTTGCAATAACGCAATACAACACCTTCCAGCACTCTGTGGTTTTCAGTCATTTTGCAACTGTGATCAATTTGTAATCAATCAGTCAATAAATAAATTCCTACGTTACTCCACTCTACTTTTTTTCTCTATCTTAGATCCTGATAAACTATCCTCGCTGGCTCGTCATTGGATTGCCGGTCTCCTGGAGCATTTACCAGCGTTGACGGCAATTTCTTGTCCAACTGTCAACTGTTACCGAAGACTTCACAGGCATTTAGCTCCGTCAGTTGTCAACTGGGATCTCTACGACAGATTTGTGGCTATACGTGTGAAAAATACTGATGAGAAACGAACATTTATAGAGAATCGTGTCCCATCTTCCGCTGCTTGTTCTTATCTTGTAATGGCTGCTACATTGGCAGCTGGACTGGATGGTTTAGAAAGAAAACTACAACCTCCGCCAACAGGTGTAAAACCTGGCCAAGGTGGTTATACTGAGAAGGATGTGAAATTACTGCCTGTTACACTACAAGAGGCCTTGAAAATGCTTAAAGAAGACCAAATATTTGTGAGTAAATTAGGCGTTGATTTAGTCGACTGGTTTATTCAAGTTAAAGAACGCGGTGATTTATACAGTCTAGGCGATATGAATATAAAAGATAATCGGGAAGAAACACTGGCATATGAAAGATATGAATACTTTGATTTTACTTAATAACACATTCTGATCAAGCGTACAGAACAAGTAAGCGCTGTGCAGTGTGTTGTTTGTGTGTGTGTGTGTTTTGACAAATTCTTGATTACTAATCAACACATTGGATTTTTGAAAAAAATAAAAGAAAACCTTCTCATCTTAATTAATTGTCGATGTAATACACATATCATTTTAACATTGTCTGTTTTAAGTCATATATTCTCACACTTTCTGTTTTGTGCGTTAACTGTGTCACCACACCTCACTGACTTTTTCATCTTTCGTGTTGATTTTAACAGAATTTTTGAGATTTCTATAAAACGACAATGATAATAATAACAATAATGATTATATACAAACTAATTAATATAATTAAAACAATTAGTCCTTTTGATAAATTTGAATAAGGCATTTAGAAGATAAATTTCGCCGCCAGATGATATCATTATTTCGTAGTCTCTTAACAACCGCTTTATAGCTAGCATGGTTAACAATAAGAAAATAAAGGTCATGACAATGACTCGGTTAGATAAAAAAAAACAACAACAAAAGTACATACTGATGACCAATCTAATTTAGATAGGTCATGTTGTCCATAGTAGGCGAAGATTGAAGTCTATCGGTTTTTGTACACACACAGTTTAACCTGTGTGTGATTAATCCATCAAAGTGCTTCCATCACCTTCAATAACCAACCTTGAATTAGAGTTATGTGATGAAATAATTGTGAAACAGTCATTCATATTGATTTTGTGACTTGACATTAATAAATGCTTTGCAATGGATGATGATGACGGATTTCTGTTCAGATTAATCGCATTGGGGTAGCCATTTTGTAACATGTTCTTTTCGACGACATTGCAACATTCTGTTGGTTCTACCTATATGAGTGTAACCGCAGCTGCAGGTGAACTTGTAGATACAGTTTGAAGTAGAGTACACAGAATTTCGTCGTTTAATCGAAGGCATGCGGATCGACAATGTTCAGCAAGTGAGAAAAAGAGATGTGGCGGCGTAGAATGTGCGTTCGATGGCTGACAGAAGTCTTTGAGCTAGCTGTCAACTGCATAATCTGCTCGCCCTTGATAAAAGATAAGTTCTTTGACTTTTAGTTTCAATTTTTCCAAAACTCAGGGAAGATAATGTTAACCTGTTTGTAAGACTTGGAAGAAACTGTTGCCCACATTCAAATTCATCTGACTTTTGAATAGTACACTGTGGAGGCGGATTCACAGTTCTGCTTTAACATTTGAAAATCAGTGACTAGGAAGATAAGTAAATGAGTGAGTGACTGCGTGCCTGTAGAATCCTTGAATCCTTGATTCTCGAGCAGGCTAGGATTAGTTAAGTGGACATTTAAACCAACCCACCAACCAACCAGCCAACTGTTGCCGAGATAAACTTTGTCGGCTTAAGCACCCAATATAGATCCAATTAAGAAAAAGTAATATAATTTATCAAATACCCTGTAGTGCTAACTGTGAGGTCAGCTATATAGGAAAGTGAAACTAGTAGATTGGCGTCGATTAGATTACTGGAACATACAAATTTGTCTAGACCTAGAATGTGATTGACCCTGTCAAGTCAAGTAACCTAGAAAAAAAGCTCAGCTGATGCCCTGCATTCACTTACTTGGAATCACAGAATAGGTGGAGCAAGAGATACAGGGGTTATTCACTGAAACTTTGTTTATCGATTCAATACCGCACACGTGCAGCAATCGGAATGACGTAACGCCGCCGCCTATCCAGGAGATATGGAAAATGGTGACAAACAACATGGGGAAGTAGGAGAGATAGAAAAGAGAGGGGGAAATTTACGTATAAGACAGATTGTAAAAGTCGTGTGTGAATAAAATTGATTGATGATTATGAGTGGAAATAATTTATGCTCGAAACCTTGTCTGGCATCCAGTTGTTAATACTCCATCATTACTGTGTGTGACTTTTAATATAAACCTATCTCACATAGTATCCTCGAAAGTTTATACACACAAAGAGAAGAAGTGACAATAGGTGTGAAAACTTAGCAATCGAAACATTCAGCTGGTTACAGTGAAGGTATGCTGATGACACATTCAATATACTTAGAACACAGGGTATAAATAGATTTTCCTAGCAAATCAATTCGAAGATAAACGAAACTAAGTTCACTTATGAGTTGGAAAGTCAAGAAGGGGAGCTTCAGATGTTAGCTTATAACGTGAAAAGGAAAGAAGATGAGAAGTGTTTGAAGAAGACCCACACACTAAAATCGATATTCGAATTTCCCATCATCTTACCATATGTCAATAAAATTAGGATTGGTGAAATGTTTAAGTGACAATAAGGCTTAAAAACTGAGTAGGTAGTAAGGAAAATCTAAAGAGGCAAGTAAAGCATATAAGATAGCCCTTGAAACTTAATTAACAATTACGCCGGTAATTTAATCTGGAAGTGTGTAGGAAAATGTAAAAATAAAATTATTAATCACGGTAGTGATAAAGATGGTAATAATCGAAATAGTAGTATTAATGACGACATGCATGTCAAACATGCGTAGAATAATGACAACATCAACAGTAGGGAATATAAACCATCAGTAGTACGTGCTTCCATGCAAAGAAGGAACCTCGAAAATATAACAGCGGTGAATCCTTAACAATGAATGAAAGTGTCTGGTATTCAAACCATTCAAAAGATGAACTAGAACCAAGCTTTGTCTAGTAGAGGAACCTGCCTATGGAGACCATTAAATACAGAAATTCAGTTTATCTAATAGTTTGCTGTTATGATTATGTGTCAGGTGAAAGTAATAGAACGGGGTGAGTTAGTCAGTTGGACTAGTGGAGCATTCCAGATACCTAGATTAGTTGACCCAAAGATATGATAAGTAATGTGGAGAATAGTTCAGCTATACCACTCAGTACATGCAATTACACAGAACCATACAATATACAGGAGAAAGTGGAGATGGATCAGACACTCGCTGAGGAGACCGCTGGGTGACATCGCGCGTCAAGCCCTCGAGTGAAAACCGAAAGGGAAGCGGCGAGTAGGACGTCAGTGCAAGGGTGACATGGAGGAGATCGTGTGAAGAGGAGTTGAAAGAGTATGGACTGACATGGATGCAGGTGAAAAGTACAGCAGAAGACAGAAACAAATGGAGACGTGCAGCTGAAGCCCTATGTTCCACTAGGAACCCAAGGGAGCAATAATAATAACAATAATAAAATCACTTCTGAGTAATTACTGTTTCCTGGATGACGAAGTCTCCGACACAGTTAATTTCTTTTATTCTTCATTTTCATATCATCAATTATAACCACACCACTTCAAAACTTTCACTTTATGGTTTTCTTCGAGTAAGGGAGGTAGTAGAAGCTTCCAGATGCTTACTGCACTTATTCCCTGTCAGCTGATTTGATAAACAAAGCCTCAACCGGTTATCGATCTATCCCTCCCTCCCCAACTCCTCCCTGTCACATTACCTTTTAAAACTCATCTTATCCCCCCATCCTGTATATTGTATTATTATTATTCCTCATCATTTGCTTACCACTTGTGATTTCGTTTAATAACTTCCACATATTTGATGGGGATTTACATGAGAGACATGTTTAATTCCCCATATCGTGAAATAATAAAATGATTGATGAACCCATAGAGCCTCTGAATAACGAATTGGTAAAGCATAAGGCAGACGCTAGTTTTGAATTTGTCGAAACAAATAAGCCATCTAAATATGAACTATAAGTTTATGATATCTTTTGATGTATTTTCCTTGTTCACCAATGTACCCGTTAATGGAGACAGTGGATTTTATACGTGATTAGATTACTACACGAAACATAGACATCGGGATTTCTGTATCTTCCATGAAGAAGGAACTTATTTTAAGATGTACAATAAATGTTCATTTCCTTATTCAATAAAGAATACTATAGACAAAAACTGATGGTGTAGCTACAGGTTCCCCATCAGATCCAATCCTAGCTGAATTTTTTCCTCGCTAAGTTAGAGAATGGATTATTGAAAGGAGTAATTAATGACTTGGATTTCTACTGTCGATATACAGATGATACGCTTCCGGTTATGAAAGCAAGAATGATGCAATGAACATCCTTGACGAGTTTAATGATGCGTATTCAGAAATAAACTTCACCATATACAAAGAAAATAATGACAATATCTCATTTCCAGACGTCTTATTGGAATGGAAAGAAGATAGCACATTGAGAAGAAGTGTGTATAGGAAACCTACAACAACAACAACAGGTCAGTACACTCATTTTTCGAGGCTCACACCTTTGAAATATAGACGTCACTTCGTAAAGCGTCTGGTGCATGCAGCCAAGATAATCTGTTCAGACGACTCCCTCGATGAGAGGAGATTAAGATTATTAGAGAATTACTTACTAAAAATGGTTATCCAGATATGTTCATTGAGAAAAATTGTGCATTAAGCACAAAATCAAAGCCAGTAGTGCAATAGGTGCAAAAAATCATTGTTCATAAAACTAACGTTCCTCGGTGACAACATCAGCGAAACAGTAACACAACGAGCACATGAAGAATGCAGTGAAAAGCGCCTTCGATACAGCAGAGGTGGTACTTTGTCTGTTCACTACCAACCCTATTTTACGTTCGAGAAATAAGGATAAACTGCCTAATTTTGCCTCCTCTATGTGCATCCACCAGTTTGACTGCAGCTGTGGAGTATAAGATTAGGCAGATTCATCATCGTATTTCTGAACAAAATGGTTAAGCAAGGGCTGAACAAGTTCTATTGGTAGCTCTATTTTAGCACGCCTTGTACAAAGTGAGTATAAAGTAAACGTTAATATATCATTCAGAGTTATTTATCTCATTCCCACTAATCTCAAGTTTGCCTTACGAGTTTGTCTTCCGCATACAGCTGAATCCATAAAAATCCACCTGAAGAAGCCAAATCTGTACAGCCAATTTCCTTATCTTGGCCATTGTTACATGAATGTATAAACCGGACTACTTCGCCCCTTCCCTAAAATAATATTTATTCATTATTCCCTAGGATTCCAGGGGGAACAGGACTTCAAAGAACATCCCCACTTTCTCAATTTCTCTGCTGTCCTATTCAGCTTTCTAACCTCATGATTCCTCATAATTTGTTATCTCCTTTTCTCTCTACCTCACACTATCTCCTCCATGTCACAACAGCACCAAAAACCCACTGGGTGTTACCCATTCACTTTCCAATCGAGCGATGACCTGTGTCATTCGACATCCTCAGCCTTTCTCACATATTTGTTGAGTAATCGGCTCTTCTTTGCTTTGTTCATCGCCATCGAAGTTGGCAGCTGTTGTTGGTCTACATTAGCCTGTTGGAAATGCTTTTCGTGATGCCATGGCAAAGTTTCTAACCCGTATAGAGGAACTTACCGACTAACTTTCTTCACAGTTGTGTTGGAAATGCGAATCTTTTTGTTTATGCCGCTGGGTTATTGCAGAGGATTTTCAAACTGATTTCAAGTTGTTGAAGCCGTATCTCGCCTTTCCCATTCTGTCTGGCTAGCTACCTGGTTTTCACATCTTCATGCGTTCCGACTGCCTGTGGTTGAAACGATGCTGCAGCCTAGGCCTATCTTAACCTCATTCTCTCGTTCATGGTGATTGGTGCTGCTGCTTGTTGTTGTTGTGGTGGTGGTGGTGGTTGGTTGTTGGTTAGTTGGTTGTCCTCATTACTTCCCCTCCCCGATCTTCTCTATGGTCATCACATGGATGGAGTCAGTCCTGTCTTCGCTGCCAGCCAGCTAACCTCTTCAACCAGTTTGTTGCCAGTTTTCACCGGCCTGCCCAAAACTCTTCTAGTTTGTGTTTGTGTGACATTCAACAACATGAATCATCCATTCACGAAATCCAGATCTTCTGGAATCTTCTTGTATCGGTCAATGCAGTGCATTCCTGTCCTCTCACTCATTTACTCACCGCCAACGCACAGTCTGACGAATAATCCAGCCCACTCCACCATAATTACGAATATCACCCTTAGTTTTAATAGGCTTGGAGCCAAAGTTCACAGACTACAAAGAGAGGCTTCTCTGGGTTTTCCGTTTTGGTTCACCTGGCATGTGCCACTGTCATATAGACAACCCTTGGGTGAGATTGATAAAAACTTGAGCACAACACGCCGTAGTGTTGGGGTTAGTTTCCAGATTACTTCTCGATCAACGCTGTCTCTCGAAGACCTCTTCGAAAAGGATGAAGGAAGTTAAGGTAGAGAGAGAGAGAGAGAGGTTTGACTGTCGTTCTATGCTTTCTTTTGTGATGATGACAATAACAATGCGTAGAGTCGATAAAATAAGATAGTATTTACTTAAATTAGAGGTCTATATAAAGCTGACAATTATAATCCCTGTTTATAAAGCTACAACAAACTCTAAAATCGAATCGAAGTAATAAGTGTGAATTAAAATCGCAAAATAGGTGCGTTACTTGGAAAAACAGTAAAAGTATAAACAGAAAACCCAGACAATACA
Source organism: Trichobilharzia regenti (assembly GCA_944472135.2). NCBI lineage: Eukaryota > Metazoa > Platyhelminthes > Trematoda > Strigeidida > Schistosomatidae > Trichobilharzia > Trichobilharzia regenti. The sequence continues at coordinate 10,296,537 of OX235270.1, forward strand.
TGATTCTGTCAACTAGACTAAACCACGTGACTTTATAATCACAAGTGTGTAACTACCAAGCTATGTGTAGCCAACTGTATGGTTGTGTAGACATTGTATATGGCATAGTAATCAATCATATTACACAGTAATTTAAGAGACTTTCAAAAGCTTTCAAATAAAATCAATTCTCCATAGTCGATAAAATTTGCTATTCGAAAAGGACTGCACACATCGAATCGTTAATTCCTTTCCAATCTGTCATTTGTCACAATTATATTCTCGTAGAAATTACACTACTTCTCAGTAATAATAATAATTTGCTTCATTACAAAACAATACTTGCGATACGGAATGGAATTCTCAGCATTTTACTACACTATTGCATCGAGTTGGTGTACATTAACAATGAATAAAATAAAATACATAGATTGAGGTTAATCTCAGTTAGTTTTGACAACAACATTTTTTATTTTGATTTACAGCTTAATTCCACACTGTAGTTTTGGTACAAGTATGGAATTTTCAGCATGGATATCGGTAGCCCAAATTTTGCAGGCCAACCATAGATATCAGGTGTGTGCCAGCGTGGGCTCGAACCCCGGACCATGTGCATGGTTGGCGAGAGTCCTAACCTCTGTGCCACCAACGCCCATATATATTGGTATATCATTCGGAAGCAAAGCCGAAATTGAACAGAGTGTTTGAAGGTGTTAGAAAAGTTGATGCTAGCATATTTACTGGCGTAAGCGATAACAAAACTGTCGAGATATACAGAGTGTGAGAGAACGAAGAAGAATGTTTTACATAGACTTTGTAAGGAAGACAGAAACAAAACACCACATAACGTAAAAAATAGAGAGAAAAAGAAAAAAATGAAAGAAAACTTTGTACTTATAAATGATATGAATTGGAAAGACGAGACTATTTAATAAGTTATAGGTGTCACGCCTAATGCTTTCTTTATCACACAGAACACGAGCTAAGTAGGGTATGTTTGAGTTTTTGTACTTGGTAGGGCGAGGATATCGTTTTCTATATAGGCTTCTGGTTGTGCCTAACTGATGAAATACAAGGGGAGAGTTGTGAATAAAGAGGGTGGTGGTGTGAGTTAGATAAAATTGATTTAGCCCATTTTTCACATGAGTCCATGTGCCTGTCAACCAGAATATTAAAAAGCTGGTTAAGTGGCACGTTGCTTACCCTGCTGACAACCTTTAACATCCTGCGTAATAAGACATAGTCCTTCTTCAGGAGCCAGCCCTGGAAAATCTAAGGGGGGAACAATAGAGAATAATAGGCAGAATTGGAGAGTTAACAAATTGTAGGAGTAAGGGTTGGGTTATACCAGAATATCTTAACTTCTTGGTGTAGAAGTTAGGAGAGAATATTTTCTTAGAAATCATCAAGATAAGCACTATGACTTTCATCTATGTTACTTCATAACCATGAGTAGGTTTGCTTGCTATTGCAGTTCAACCCATTTAATGGTGAATTAATACTCTATTTGATGTACAGTAATTATATTTTTATAATTAAACATTATCTGTTGTACATGCCTCATTTATACACCCATCTCTGTTGAATATTGTTTATTCGAGGCATTTTCCACTTTGAAAACAATTAGTCCCTTTTATAAATTTGGATAGCCTTATTAGAAGACGGAGATTATCTGAAGAACAATGTGATGCATTTGCTAATGTGCGTCGCCGACCATGCACCCGGTCTGGGTTTCGATCCCCTGCCGACGCACACTTGATATCTGTGATCGACCTGCTATATTTGGCCTACCGATATCATACGCTGAAAATTCCATACCTGTACTGAATATTACGGTGTGGAATCAAGCTGCAATCAAAAATTAAAAAAATTTAAAAAATTAAGACTGTTGGTATTCTCTGTGACTACTGTATATCTTCTAGTTGTTTTTCATTTCCTTTTCCTTTAACTTTTTTAAAAGATTTACTACTATTATGCACTGACAATGTCCATTTCACAATTGAACATTTTCGACAAGTGGATGGCATTGCTATGGGGAGACCATAAGGGCCTTTGTTAGCGGATGGTTACATGTCTTATGTTGACAACTTGTCCCTTGATTTAATTTCTAAATTGCTCTTCTATGGGAGATATGTAGATGATATCACTTTGATATGTGACGATCATGAAGATGCTAGTCGTCTGTTAGATAGACTTAACTCTCTACAGAATTATATTAGTCTTACATGTGAGTAAGAAAGTCGCAACAAGCTTGTTGCACTTTTAGACATCTGAGTCGAAGAGATGATGTTTCAATAAGACGGTCAATCCACAGAAAGCCCACTCGGATAGGACAATACCTTAATTTGCATAGTTTCTGTCCATTACAGTATAAGAGAGGCTTAGTGAAGTGTCTATTTAAGAGGATTCAACGTATTTGTACGGTTGATGTTATAGACAAAGTAGACGAAATATTGATGGATACTTTTGTTGAAAATGGATACCCTTTGAAATTTCAAACAGGTGTCGAAGTCAATAAGTCTCTAAACCTACAATCCATACCGCCCACAAGAAAAATGTTTTCAACAAATCACAATAAACGGGGAAATAAACAGTATGATTTTGAGACAAAGGTTGAATTCGATCATCCGTAGAACCTATTATGCAGGCCAGCTTGTAATTGCCGAAAAGGCTAAAAATATGCTCCACTGCGAACCTCAAAAGTGCACAAGTGATTATGTCACATCCCACACTATTTACCATTTATCGTGTATATGTGTGGAAATGCGTACATAGGGAGAAATAATGGTGCTTTGCATGTGAGGGTGGGACAACGAGCATATTCCGAAATGGTTAGAAAGACAGATGAACTTCAGGAAGTCGATAGACGCATGTGGCAGACTCCCAACTTCGTCTATAACCAAACATATAATCGAGATGAACCGTAGGATTGATGTTAACACACCCTTTAAGTTCATCTATAAAAATGGTCAAGGGCGCTTACTGAAATACGCAGAGGTTATAGCTATTCATAAAATTAAGCCCCCCAGCCCCCTGTGTATTCAGAAACAGTTTATTATTACTCTTAACCTACCTTGATAATCCTTATTTGATTGGATTACCAAATTTTCATTCTTAAATCCTTTTTTGTCACTTTGTTTGGTGTCATCAGATTGTTCAAAATGTATAACGCGAATACATCACATTGTTTTTCAGATAATGTTCATCTTCTAATAATGCTATCCAAATTTTCCACTTTGTCAAGCACTCGTGCTACCTTATATGTGGAAATGGATCACCTTTGACTGTGAAGCACCCGACAGAAGTTGGATCTACTCGCTTGTGAATAACCATACTGTACCCTGGAGCGATATCTCCAGTTAAAGGATGCATGAACACATAAGGAAGGATGGTTCAGTGCCATTGGTGAAGAACAATATGTATCGATTGGAAGGTGTCTGTAGATTCGTAGTGCAACCCCCCCCCCAGTGTTTAAAATTAGTTTGTTGTAACATGTGCACATACGGACTGGCTCGAAGACCATTTTGTCCCCTTCTCCTGTGCGCTAATACACACATTCCCTGAGATTGCATTTCAGCCATATAAGTTAGATAAAGTCCATATCCCTTTCTCTGCATGATCGTGGCTTTTTATTCCGCTAAAATATACTACCCACTAGAGTTTTACTAATTTGAATCTGTCGCCATTGCTTACAAGTAGCTAGAGTACTGATTTATTGAGTGACTAGGTAAACTGCTTTTAGTAAGGAGTGGTGCAGCATAGCTTATCAAGGCAGCTTCCAGACCCTTCCACACCTACCAATTATCCAGCGTGTTAAAAAAACTGTTGGCCAGGGATCTGAATTGCATTCTATTTCCTGATTTTGAGAGAGCTGTCTGTAATCATCGATGATATTCCTAATTTTGGTGGAATGGATTATGCGTCAGACTATTCTTGGGGATCGAGGAGACAGGATTACGCTGGATCATCGATGAGAAGACTGCAGAAGATCTGGATTTCGCGCCTGGATGTCTTATATGTCTTATATCACACAAAATCGAAGAGTTGCAAGCGAAAACCAACAAACTGCCTGAAGAAGCTGGCTGGCAGCGAAGACAGGACTGCAAGTGAATACAGAGAGAAGATGGAGGTGATGAAACTGTCAACCAACGAACAGTAGCACCAGTCACCATCGACGGGAGAGATTGTACAGAGGTTATTTTCTTCACTTATCTTGGCAGTCAGCATCGTTTCAACGGAACGAATGAAGATGTCATAACCAGCCAGTCAGAGTCGATCTAACAGGCAAGATAGGCATGCCTTCATCAACCTGAAACCAGTTTGAAAATTTTCCGTACTCAGCATAAGGAACAAGATAAGCATTTTCAACACCAATGTCAAGCCTGTCGGTTCTTCTGTACAGGTCAGAAACTTGGCCAGTATGTCACGAAAAGGATGTTCAGTAGGCAACTGCAGACTTTCATCAACAGCTGCTGTTGCTAGCTAGCTCCATAGTGAGGATCAGATAGCCCGTCAGAAAGAATAAGTAACAAGAAACTCTGACAATGAACAAAAGCCAGCAAGCCAGAGCCGACCACTCAACAAATATATAGGAGAAAGTAGAGATGGATCGAGTGTACATTGAAGAGGCCGCCGAATGACATCGCACGCCAGGCCAGTGGTCGAGTGGAAGACGAATGGGAAGCGACGAATCGGGTGATCAGTGCGAGGGTGACATGGAGGAGATGAGAAACTGAGGGCAGTCGTGGTCCAAGATGTAGAGGAATGCCAAAAAGATAGGACAAAGTGGAGATGTGCCGTTGAAGCCAGTCCTATGTTCCACTCGGAACACTCTGGTGGAGTATGATTCCACTGTTAGTAAAATTTTATTTTGATAAAGTTTCACAGTGTTTAAGTGTTGGTTTGCAGGGATTTGGTTGGTTTCAGGATTTCATCATGAGCTGACATTAGTTAGAGAACCATTGGAAAACCAACTGGGAGTACTGGACAGCTGTTTCGTCCTAGTTTGGGACTCTTCAGCAGTATGCACCAACCGGGATTCAAACCCAGGACCTTCCGGTTACAAGGCGAGCTCGTATACCATTAAGCCACTGAGACCCGATCCAATGGACCATGAACTCTGACTTCTGCCAATTCACGACATAGCGCGACCGCTAGCCAATTTCTTAGGTGGCGAGTATTTGTCCTCACACCCGACCAGCGGCACCCTACTAGTCACGACTTCCCACTGGAACCCAGTTAACTACCTACCTGAATAGGGCCAGTCGCCAATGAGCATCTCATTGGTGTTTAAGTGTTGATTTGTAGGGTGCAGCGGGTCGGGTGTGAGGACAAATACTCGCCACCTAAGAAATTGGCTAGCGGTCACGCTATATCGTGAATTGGCAGAAGTCAGAGTTCATGGTCCATCGGATCGGGTCTCAGTGGCTTAATGGTATGCGAGCTCGCCTTGTAACCGGAAGGTCCTGGGTTTGAATCCCGGTTGGTGCATACTGATGAAGAGTCCTAAACTAGGACGAAACAGCTGTCCAGTACTCCCAGGTGGTTTTCCAATGGTTCTCTAACTAATGTCAGCTCATGATGAAATCCTGTAACTAAACGAAAAAACCCAAGCATATCTGGATTTCCTTTGTGGATGGTTTACGCCGTTGAATGTCACATAAACAGAAATGCAAACTGGAAGACTTCGAGGCAGGTGGAAATCGGTTGAGGAGACTGGATAGGTGTCTGGCAGCGAAGACAGGACTGACTCCATTCAGGTGATGAGCATATAGAAGGTGAGGCAGGGGAGGAGAAGAAGATAAGCAACAAACCACCACCACCACCAACAGCAACAACCAAGAGCAACAGCAACATGAAGGGACAACAATCACCATCAATGGGAGAAACAGGTAGAAGGAGGTCACTTCATTCCTTCATTTACCTAGTCTTGGCTGCAGAATCGTTTCAACCACAGGCAGTCGGATTGGATGAACAGGTCAAAACGACTAGCCACCCAGAATCGGGAGGGCAAGATGCGTCTTCATCAACGTGAAACCAGTCTGGAAATCCTCTTCACTTAGCCTCAGCATAAACAACAAGATCCAGATTTTCAACAAAAATATCAGTGAAGTCAGTCAGTTAGTCAGTGCGCGAGTCATTGGGCTTTACGAAACCCAAAGGCGCATTGAAGGTAAAGGTTTGGATTGTCCAGGCTGAGGTGAGGTCCTGTTGTTTTACTCATTAATTCCAAGCTGCGAACAGCAGGCGCATCACCGGCCCATCCCATGACGTAGACATGTGGCCTTGTGTTATGTGCACAGTCGGAGCAGAGCAAGAGCTTACATGTTGAGACCCAAAAGATGGTGGAATATGCTTGCGAAGGTTGAAGCCAGAGGAAACTCTGGTGGAGGAAGGTAGCGATTCTGACGTACAAATCGATCGTATAACGTGAGTATAGGAGCGAAAGACTGATCGAACCATCTAGTAGCTGGTTCCCTCCGAAGTTTCCCTCAGAATAGCTCGCATTCTGAGATATAAACAGTTTTTTCTGGTTAAGCCAATGATTAGAGACATTGGGGAGAAAACATCCTCAACCTATTCTCAAACTATAAATTGATGTGAAGCTTAACTCGCTTAAATGGAGTTTTGCACTGAATGTGAGTGCCAAAAGGTCCATTTTTGGTAAGCAGAATTGGCGCCGTGGGATGAAGCAAACGTGTGGTTAAGTTGCCTAACGCAACGCTCACGAAATACCACGAAAAGTGTGGCTTGGTTCAGACAGCAGGACGGTGGCCATGGAAGTCGGAAACTGGTAAGGAGTGTGTAGAAACTCTGCCGAATCAACCTGCCCTGAAAATGGATGGCTCTCGAGCGTTGGATCTATACCGTACTGTTGCTGCAAGCTGGGCCTAAGCAGGGGCAGTGCAAACTGACTTGGTCCAGGCATGGAGTGGTGGCAACGAGTAGAAGGGTCGCTGTGGCTAGCGGGAAGCCCAGGCGTAAGCCTAGGTGAAGCAACCACAGGCGCAGATCTTGGTGGTAGTAGCAAATATTCAAGTGAGAAACTGGCACTGCGCTTACGTCACGAAAAGGATTTCCAACAGCCAGTTACAGAATTTCATCAACAGCTGCTGTTTTCTCCTGCTGTCTCCATAATGAAGTTCAAATCGCCGGTCTGCCAGAAAGAATTAGCAACAAGGAACTGTGGGAGCATACTAACCAAGAACCTATTGTTCAACAAATATATAAGAGAAAATGGAAGTGGACTGGTCGGGCATGCGCTGGGGAAGCAGGCCGTCAAGTGACCATTACCCGAGTGGAAGGCGAATAGGAAAGGCCGAGTTGGTAAGTGGCGCTATTGTGACATGGAGGCGATCGTGTGGGCTGGAAGGAGATGAGAGATTCTAGGCAGTCGTGAGGCCAGCTGAAGACGAAGGAGGGAAAAATATAGGAATGTAGAGATGTGTTGTTGAAGCCCTATATTCCACGTGGAACCAAAGGGAGGAATACTGTAATATAATTAACCTGTCCTCTCACTTGGTTATTATATTTATTTTTACAGCTGGGAAGCAAGAAGACAAAGACAAGTAATGATTGGGGAAGCTTTGTATACTTATAGAAGTGTGTAGGCAGTTATTACTTCCTGGATTTCTGCAATATGTACGTCGATTTCCTCTTGAAACGCCTGAAACAGAAAGAGCATTAGTGTTGCCAGAGACCGTTAACGAATGAATGGTCTGTTTGTAGTGGTTTCTGGAGTTGCTCCCGTATGCAGAACTCGCTGCCAGCTACAAACCACTGCAAGTTGATTCGGAATGTAAAATTTCTAGTGTTGACCTAATTTAATCCCCCGTCTTCTCTTCAGAGTAGATAGACACCATAACTTCCTTGTTGGTCGTCCAAGGGAAACTTTTTGCCACTGCTACATTCCTAATCCCTAGCAGTACAATATTGCTTCTTAGACTCTCATCATATTGTAGGTCAACTGAATTTGAGATTTTCCCGTCAACTGATTGAACGGCATTTCGTCCTATTTGGGACTTGTCATCTGGGTGTACCTACCTACATTCCCCAGTGAGTGATGACGTTCCCATCGAGGCACTTGGTTCGAGCCTCAGTGGGAAAATCATCAGTCACTGGGGAATGCAGGTACACTCAGATGACGAATCCCAAATAGGTTGAAATGAGCATCCTGGATTCCACTACTAGTTACCATCCACCAATTAAGTATTCTAGGTTACATCCACTACGGTGGTAACTCTTTTTAGTATGAAAAGCTTGCAGAAACATTTGCTCTAGCCAATGTTACTCATTCAATCATTGCAAAATGTATGTCTGACTACCGCCAGTGCAAGAAAACAGCTATCATAGAAGTAGAATTTGGGCACTACATGATGGCTCTGTTCGAAATCGCACACCATGATACAGTTTTACTATTAACTGGTAGAACTCATGAAGAAAGCATGGTCTAGTTAGTTACAGGACTTGATGGAATGTTCAGACATAGAACTTAATGATCCTAAGGGATCTTACGCAGTAGAGTGTGGAAAAAGCCACGTAGTCAATGCGTGTTCGTTTTGTTATTGTCAACGCTTTCAACAAATGAAACCTATCTATAAAACGCGTTTGGGGGATGGCTCATCCTAAAGTTTTGTGGAAGCCTTAGATAGCAATTATGAAGTTTAAATTACCTGAATGCGTTCAAAGCAACAATTTGTCATCGCGCTAAACCTTCCTTGGTAAGCGTTGTTTTGAAGAAAGCAGGGTAGATGTACTATTACCTATCTTCTTTGTTTTAGTGATTTGCCTTGTTATTTTGGCCTAAGTCTATTTTCTCACCTCTCAACTCTTAATTAATATTCCACATATATGTATTCCTATAACAAGTATGTTTGTGATCAGTTTGTTTTAAATGTGTTGCAAAATACATTACACAATTCAAATAAATTACGCCTTCCATCATGGGCTAATTTTGTTTCGATAAAGTCTTACAGTGTTATACAGTAATGTTTACTGATGACGTTTCGAACACAATTTATTGCTCATGATCATATCATGGTACTGACACGACTTCCTAACTTCATTTATATAGTCCCATTATTTTTCACTTGATTTGATTGGTAGTGATATTTTCCATATTTCAGGCATGAGTGATGACTCATTCCTATTGCATGTGTTGGGTATAGACTCAATGAACCAGCTAGGATTCAGTAATCAACCTCTTTCGCTCTCCACCTGCCTAGATTACTTTTTAGAATTGTAACCCTCTTCCACCATGCTACTGTGTGGTTGTGTGTTAATACATGCAGTGCAATGTAGTGCTGAGCTGTTTTCTAAATTACTTATCTTCGTGGGATCAGTCATTCTAACCTTAACTAAATTCCTATTTTCTGACAAGCAGTCTCACTATTCCTGCCTTATCTACTAGTTTGACCTATGTAGTTGATCTCACAGTGATTGCAAGGTATTTTGTAAATTTTATTAATTTTTTTGTCTAACTGGGTCGACGCACCGAGTTCTTAAACCTACAGAACTTGTCTCTGAGTGAGTTTGTGGGTGGAGAGACAGAGAGGTTGATTACTGAATCCTTCCTGGTTCATCGAGTCTACACCCCCAACACATGCAGTAGAAGTGACTCAACACAAATACCAGAAATATAGAAAATATTAATACCATCAGTCAAATCAGAGAATGATAAATAATGCTAAAATGTATTCAATTCACATTCCAACATACTAACAAGTTACTTATTTTTTCCGCAAAAAACATCTTATTTCCCATCTGACTATATTTGATTGATAATACTTATATTGTTTCCTACTTCTGAACGTACTTTATCTTGTATTGATTTTATTCAAATGTCTAATCATCAATTTTTACTCATGTATGTAAATGAAGCCAGAAAGTTGTGTGACTAGTACCGTGATATGATGATTATGAGTGGCGATAATTTGTGCTGTAATCGTGTTTATCAATTAATATTACTGCACAACACAGTGTGATTTATCAAAACTAAAATCTTATCCATAATGGAGTCTGATCTGCATTTACGCGAAGAAAAGTGTGATTTTTCATGAAGTCAATCGAATATTTTGGTTTTGTGGTGGACTAAATGGTCGCTAAACGGGCTTAGATGATATAACAACCATTTGAAAGATACCTCCTAGACAAAACATAAATATTTCATGATGAGTTTTAGAAGTAATCAGTATTTACTGAGTTTTTGTCAGGGAAATATGTTATGTCAGAAACATTTTTGGAGCCAAACCATTAAAGAAAGGTGTGAAATGGACTCGCCGAATGCCAATTGGTCCAATAAGAAAGTCAGTGAGATAGTATCTTCTGATGTGCTTCCTTGTAGATTACAATCACAAGTTGGGAATTTCTGTGCCATCGTTTCACGTTTTATGGAGTAAAAATTGGGAAAGTAATTGCATATGCTGCAATAACTCTGACAAAAGTTGGATAACAGACAGAATGTTTCATGAAGTGCTTCATGGTCACACTTCCACTCTGTCTGTTTCCGGTTCTATTGAAGGAATCGCAGTTTACACACAAACACACACACACACATGGCGAATCGTCTTCTTTACTGGGCTACTTCAAAATACAAAGTAAGTCCCACACCTGACCTTGATCAGGTTGATGCGTCTTCATTACTTCTAGAGAGTGGCAAGCTGGCAAAATGAGTATATAGTGGTCGCTCGCTGCAGTTCCTGTTGAAGAGGATGAGGAGGAAGCTTTCCTGAGAGCTACCGAATCTGCATTCCTGTCAGCCGAAAGGGTGAAAGCTACTAGTTGTTGTTGTCGTGTGATCTGTAAAATGATGAATTTATTTTTTTATTTTGATTGCAGCTTGATGCCAAACCGTATTTTCGGTACAAGTATGGAATTTTTAGTATATGATATCGGTAGCCCAAATTTTGCAGGCCGACCATAGATATCGGGTCGTCAGGGGATCGAGTATCGGACCTTGTGAATTATCGGCGAGAGTCCTAACCGCTGTACCATTGACGTATTGTGGCTGGCAGACGCATGATACCCGTCCAGAAGTGAAGTGGAATTACCTTCTAGTGGTCACTAATTTCTTCGTAATGTTTTGTGGTCATGTGGTCATTCTCTAGGTAATGAGGCACACAATTCTCCGTCCACTACGTCCATGTCACTATGATATCGTCAGAAGTTATGTTTGTTCAACAAATTTTCATAATCGATTGTAAATAAATAAAAGCCATTCAGAATTATACTCATGGTCTTGTAATGCACGGGTAGTTTTGGTCCCTAGCTTTCTAAATATGGTTCTTCTGACGGAACCATCCTCTCTTCGTCGAGGAAGTGTAGAGACTCGTCATATTCTTCTTCGTAGGTGAAATGGACCGCTGCGTGAGCATTATTGAAGTTGTTCAAAATCAAATCACTACTTAACCCTTCATCGTACACTTTAAAGGTGTCATCCATGTAACAGCAACACATTTCCATTTTTGTTATTCCCTCTTTCTCTCAGTATACACACTTCCTTAGCTACGTACCGACGAAATACAAACGTAATCTAATAAGGTGCTTAGCATTTAGAGCGACGTCTATTTGTTCGAAAGACTGTGTAGAGAAAGCACTCCAGGTCATCCAAAACATTCTAAGCAAGAACGGATATCCAGAGAAGTTCATTAAAGCCAACATAGGTTACAATAGTCGTAAACATGAATTGGCAAAGGTGGAGAAAAAGCCTCTGTTTCTACGTCTCCAGTTCAAGGGAGATACTCCTGCAGAGATTCTATCGCAACGTTTAACCAGGGCGATCAAGAAAACTTTCTACTCTGCACGTCTATGTCTATCCTTCAGTAGCCGTCCAGTGTTCATCCATCAACTCAAAGATGTCTTACCTAACCTTAGCTCTTCTTCATCCATATACCATTTCAACTGTTCCTGTGGTTCAAGTTATATAGGGCTCACGATTAGGCAGGTTCGTCTACGGGTTCGAGAACACTTACCAGCTTGGTTCAGTAGGGGGAAATTAAATGCATAGAAAGCTCGATCCTGTCACACCTGGTCGATACTGGACATCGCATCGATGTTAACACAGCTTTCAGGGTTATATACCGAATTTTTTTGATTTACAGCTTGATTTCACACTGTATTTTTGGTACAAGTATGGAATTTTCAGCATGGATATCGGTAGCCCAAATTTTGCAGGCCAACCATAGATATCAGGTGTGCTCCGGCTTGGGCTCGAACCCCGGACCATGTGCATGGTCGGCGAGAGTTCTAACCACTGTGCCACGTACAGTTTGCTTACGTCTCCTACACACAGCTAAAGCTGTTGCAATAAGATCGACTAAACCGGAACTTTGTATCCAAAAAGAACACGTCCAGACGTTGTTCCTACTGAGGCCAAACTTGGATTGACGATTTTTCTTCTCACCAAGAGTGCTCCTTCCCCTTAACCCTCTTGAATTCTTTTCCTTTCTTTGCTTATTATTACAAATATTACTATTACAATTATTATTATTCGTCATAATTTATGCCCTTCATGCAATTTCCTCAATACTATCGAATTTTTCATTTATACTATCCGGACTTATTATTAGTAAGCGATATTATCTCTTTACTCAATATATGCCTCCACCTGTTTCATTTCACATATTCGTTATCTCATTATGAACCTCTCATTACAGTCCTACTATTTCCTCTTTTAATCATACTACTTTGTACTGGCCACTCACCTGACACCTTCTATAACCTTGAACTGAGTTGTCGATTTTCCTACCCCACACTCTAAAAATCTATCATGACTAATTACCACCATTGTCTCCTGTTTTACAATATTTTGTAGTCGGTTTCCGCCTAGCACGTTTGTCACACAAACACGACTATTTATTTTTACACCCCATAACTAATCTGTTATTCTACGTTAAGAAAAAGTGTATCCGCCCATAACCAGCCTTACTGCAACGACAACAAATATTATAATTGTTTTATAATTGTAAGAACCTGAAGAGAAATTATTGAAAAGAAATTTTCTCCACAAAATGCCTGCCACTAATTTTGTCGGTCTGTTAACGTATTTCACCTTCAGATTTTGAAGATTTAAATATTGAAGATAAGTATACTTAGTATATAATATCATCGAATGTCAACTTCATTCTCGACTGAACTCACTGCCTAATGCCCTCACAGATATACTGATTGCAGTGACGGTGTATGTCATCATAACACCATGTCATTCCAGGCAGAAGTTAGCAGAATGCACATTCTTTGTTTTGCTTATAAGCGTTTCTTTCGATTTCTTAAACTACTCTCCAGAAATCTTCATTGCCCATGAGTAATTAGAACTGGCAGTTGCCCATACGTTATGCTTTAAAACACTTCCATAGTCACATTTCTGCTGTGTGTACTTTTATCCCAGTAAAAACCTTCATACTTGGTCATATCTGTTTGTCAGAGAAACACATTTATCAGTAGGGTGGGATAAACCACAACTTTCAGTGAGTTGTCCTTAAAATCAAATCGATGCATAAATCTGATGAGGATGTGGGTCAGTGTGACAATATTTGTATACACACACATTCATTAATCTTCTTCTAATGTAGGAATAGACATGAAATTATCCTCATCGTGTATATCTGGATGTATGAATGTATGTGTGAATGTGTGTGTGTGTGAATGTGTAATAGTGCGTATGCTGAGGTCACAATATTCTCAAAATGTCTATGGGAAGCATAAAATGAGTATTGTTCTTCTCGTTGGTTATGCATCAAAAGTACTTACTTAACTTGTTTGTACAAGCTTTCTTCTTTCTCTTATTTGGTCAAGCAGAAAATAAAAGTCATGTGATTTAGATAAGGCAGGGGATGAAACGTAAAAATGGAGTGATTGTAATACTACGTGAACAGGAGATGTTGAGTGAATGTCAGCAGTGGCAGTATTAGTATTAGTAGTAGTAGTGAATGGTTGGTTGGTTGGTCGGTGGTAGTTGGGAGCATTGATATTATCTTGCATAATAAGGTTTTCAAGTTGTACAAAATGTGGGGAAGGGAAGAAATTTCTGGGGGAAGTTGATTATTGAGAATTATTTTATCCATTCCTAAGAAATAAGACTATGGGAGAATGAGGATATATATACATATACGTATAATATATGTATAGTTATATTGATGTATAACAGCTTTCAAGTGTGTGACTGACAGACTTCCTTACCTCGGAATAATGATTTTTGTAGCTTTGTAGACCTCAATCAATCAAGGCGGAATAGATGTATTGCATTTCCGTGCATTTCACTCAGGCGACATCATTCAAGGACATTGTTAGACACCACTTTATGCATAATAATTTCCATTCAGAGAGTAAGTGGAGATATGTGGAAGAATATCGATCAACGAATACGGAACATTGACAGGTCGTGTATTTGAGTTTTCACAGCATTTCACAGCATTCAACTGCCCACAGGGGAATGGATTTTATTCACACATTGGCATTACAAAGAACTCAGTTTGGTTCGAGATTTGACTTCTACAAGTTCCCTGGTTTCAATGATGTAGAGGGGACAGTGATTCCTCCTCAACGTGAGCTGCTCTGAGTCGATCAACACATACTGTGAGCTGACGTCTATGAAATTTTACTTGATATTGTAAGTAATATGTTCGACAACGAAAGGAATAACAGAAATTGGGTGAGACTTTTCAATAATGAAGGATCGTAATAAGCTGCTGGGATTGACTTTCGAGCATGCTTCACAGAATAATTAAATCGATTTTTCACGGATATCTCTATTACAAGAGGCGAATATATCATCAACCTCTGCAGTGTGTATTGGAATGTATCGACAAATCACCCTTACAACTGACATAAAGAGAGAAAACTGAAAAAAGAAGTATGGAAGTGATAACACTAACTGTTTTTGATTGGACACTTGTCAGTAACTAGTGTAATGTCCACGTGTCGAGTCCCCTATCTTTGATGCATACTGAATTCTGTCAGTCAGTTAGTCAGTCAAGTTTCCAATATGGCCACGCCGTGTCACTAGGCTGGCTGGATCTCCATCACTGTACACCGTGAATTGTTGTTGGTATTAGATGGTTGGAGGCAGTCAGCCACGCGAAGGAAGCCTTGACTACCTACACCTAGGTATCTCGCGATAGTTGGCAGTCATCCACCAGTCAGTTAGCAAGGCGTATCTGCGACCACCTTGAAGGAACAACTCATTTCCATTCTGAGATATGTGTATGCAGGTAGTCGAGAAAATAAATAAACTAGGTCAAATCTTAAGAGTTATGTGATTCTAGAGATGGGTGGAGTGGACAGATAATCAAAGTTAAAATAAATATCATAGAAATATGATGCAAATGGAAAATAAGAAAGGGTGGGTGGGAGACATTTTCAATTAGACCTTACCTGGGTCAAGGGAGAGATGAAGGTAGAACAAACCCCTGTTGTTGCATGCAAAGACAATGGGATTGTTCTCTCTAGGCAAGGAAGGAAGGAAGGAAGATGCTCATTAATAGTGCTTTCGGAAAAGGTCAAATAAAACCTATAAGAAGTTCTATTTTGGCTCATTTGATTGATGATAGTGATCACTAAGTGGATAAAAATAGTGCCTTCAAGGTTATCTATCGCATTCCATCGAGCCTTTCGAGCGGAAATCGAATCCATCTTTTATACATAGCCGAAGCTATGGGAATTCGAGAGGAAAATCCTAGTCTTTGCATACAAAAGAAGTTTGTTCTTCCTTTGTCTCTCCCTTGCTTAGCCTAGGTAAATTCTATTCAAAACCCCCCCCCCCCATGCACCCTTTCTTATTTTCTATCTCCTTCTTACTTTTATGATATTTATTTAAACTCCGACTATCTGTCTACTTCACCTTGAGTATCAATATTTTATTATCATTATAATCACCGTTATTAACTACGTTCAAAACATTTACCACATTATTATTATTAATTGATCCACAAAATCACCATCATTGGTTAAAAATTATTTTATATAAAAATCTATGTAAGTTAGAGTGAAGCCTGAAGAAGATTTAATTGAAAACAACAATATTGTTCGGTTATATGTCTTGTTCTAATATGATAAAAGTGGGAATATTAAATGATTTGAAATAGTGCGTTTGTTGAGCTGTCTAGTTGTTGTTTGCCCTATATAGACGGCTTTCTACGCAGGAGTAGCTAAATTTATTGATACACATGAAAGTGGTACTGATGCATAGCTTGTCTTTCACTTGAGCGATCATAGTTGGTCTGGTGAAAAATGATAAAGAGAGGATGGCAACAGGATAAGCCCGTTTTAATGTCCTATACAATCTAAGATATTATGCATGGAACAAGTGATTTTTGTTGATTCCTACATCCATATCTTTCACAGATGTCAAGTTTAGCATATGTGTAAAACTGTGGTAGTAAGTAATTCCATATTAATTTGTTTATTAGACGTATCACACAGTCAGTGAAACAGTATTATTTACTGCGTGACACAGTTTCGAACAAAATTTGTTGTTGTTCATAATCATATCATTTGTAATCACACGATATAAGAATAAAACTTGTGCACTGTGGTAGAGTATAATACCATTATGGGTAAATTTTGTTTTGATAAAGTCTCACAGTGTTATACAGTAATGTTTACTGATGACGTTTTGAACACAATTTATTGCTCATAATCATATCATGGTAATCACACGACTTCCTAACTTCATTTATATAGTTCCATTATTTTTCACTTGATTTGATTAGTAGTAGTATTTTCCATATTTCAGGTATGAATGATGAATCATTTCTATTGCACGTATTGGGTGTAGACACGATGAACAAGGCTGGACCCAGTAATCAACCTCTCTCGCTCTCCACCTGCCTAGATTACGTTTTAGAATTGTAACCCTCTCCCACCATGCTACTGTGTGGTTGTGTGTTAACACATGCTTTGCAATTTCTCAGCTTTTTTCTAAATTTTCAAGTATTGATTTTGTAGGGATTTTGTTTGATTGCATGAAGGATTTCACCATGAGCTGACATCAAATTCTAAATTGCTTAACTTCTCTGAGTCAAGAGTTGTTACATTAGCTAAATTCTTGTGTTCCGACAATCTGATTACCCTGATCTACTAGTTTGATATACGTAGTTGACCTAACTCACAGTCATTGCAGGGTATTTTGTAAATTATATTATTTTGTCTAATTGGGTCAACTGGACCCTTTAACCTACACAGCTTGTACTACCTGAGTGAGCTTGTAGGTTTAAATGCTACCATCCTAATTCCTGCTTTATTAAGAATCCTACATAGGGACTGTCTCAGATGTCCCTTCCCTCCTTATATGGTATAACTGTAGATGACTTTTATTCTATCTTATTTATGTTATCATTACTAGTTTCACAATTATATTAAATTTGCTTTTGACCTTTTTCCTATCTTCCTAATGAATTTTATAGGATAGTTAGCTATTTGATACCAACGCTTCTTCTGTCTGTTTCATTTCATCATTTAGGTCTTTTCTTGTGCTACTTAGTGCTACTGCTCGGTTTGTCAGGCACTTAATTAAGCCTGCCTTAACAGTTAACGGATGAGATGAATTAAAGTCTAAATATCTATCAGCAGAATGCGTTGGCTTTTTGCAAACGCTAATGTGTAGTTTACCTTCTTCTATTCGTTTTGTTTTACAATCTAACATCATAGCTAATTCTTCTTGTTCATTTTCCGATTGAAATGTGAATTTTATTCCCTCTACTAGTGAGTTTATGTGTGTCAAGAAGCTAGAGATATGTTCTATTTTTAACACTGTGTGTGAAAGTGTCATCCACATATCTCCACCATAGTTTTTGGAATAAGATTAAACGTATTAAGAGACATATTTTCCCAGCTGTCCATAAATATGTCTGCTACAATAGAGGATATTGGTGATCCCATTACTACACCTTCTGTTTGTCTATACATTTCGACTTGGAATTTAAAGATAGTAGATGTGAGGCATAACTGAATCCCTAACATAATTTCTTCAATGGGGAGCTTCATCCAATGACTGAGTTCAGGGTCCCCATTTAATTATTTTTTAACTGCTTCTAAGGCCATATTGACTGGTATATATGTGTAAAGACTATTTATATCAAAACTAACCATTGTTTCATCATTCTCTAGTTGAATGTCATTTAATTTATTGTTCATCTCATATGAATAATTTAGTTAGTGTAAAGTTTGGACGATTTCTAGTGGGGCATAATATTAGAGCTGAGTGTTTTGATAATTCAAAAGTAGGAGTATACCTAAAGTCTACCATTGTTCGTATGGAGTACCCTGGCTTATGTATTTTAACAGTACCATACATTCTACTAACAATATTAGATTTAGGCATTAAAATCAAAATTAAAATGATAATGAATTAGTAGGAGAATTTATAAAATCAACTATATGCCCAATAGGGTATCCTGATTTATGAACTTCAACAACATCATATCCTGTCCAACACGAGGTGGATTCCAATAACTCATTTCAATCAGTACTATATATCAGAATGTTCAAATAATTATAGATCAATGACAATATGATTAGACCGAACACCGATAGACAAGTATTACTACTTATAAGTAAATAAGTACTTTGAAGCGGAATACACAAATAAATCACCAGAAAGAAAACAGATGTAAAAACAAACAGGAATATCAGAGAGAACATCACTATAAAAAGCGTTAGAGTACTGAGTAACAGTCCCAAACTAGAATGTAACACATATCCCACGCTTTCTGACTTTCAATGAAGTCTACTATTGATGTCGTTTCATGGCGAAGTCAACATCGAAATTCATTCTATCCCATACAAAACTCATAATCTAAATATTAACTGCCACCTCATTGATGGATCGATAACCGATGAATCTCCTCAAGTTCTACTAAGAAGTTTTGGTCACAGCGTCAAGGTGAACTTGATGGCCATCGATGAGACTGATTGACAGTAACTCATTCTTACGAATTCACAGAAGTTAGAATACACGGGATATCAAATCTGGGGACTGAGTGATTGAAAGATGAAGTAGCCAATCTACCGGCTACAACTATTTGGTGGCTGGCTGTCGAAATCCGGTCATAAGCGTTGTCACCATCTTCACCTTCATCAATCAATTTCCCATTCAACATTCAGTAATCTTGGACTACACCGATTAGTGTGGGGTTGCCAGCCAGTCAATGTCTTGGATAGTTTCACCATCGATCAACATTCACCCATATCTCTTCTTCTCATCTGGCGTTATGAGAAATGATACGAGAAGGCGGCACTGGTCAGCTAGTGGGTGTTGTCTGGCAATTCAAGAATGTCATAGACAAACTCACCATCCATGGAGGCTAAGTGGAGTGTCAGCAGCTTTTCAATCTTTTATCGCTTGATTTCTACTTCATGCTCCTTCAAGTTTCCAATACTATTTGAATCAAGAGATTCTGCTAAATTGATTACAAATTTCATAAATTTATTCCCCTTAATGAATTTGAACAAAGCAAAAACTACAGTTTTAGCAGAATAAAATGGTACCATCTTTTATTTCGTTGCCTTCTCGTCAGCTGCTTACATGGCAAAGACATTATTAAATATATCTACAACAACAATTTTCACATACTTGCACAGAGTTCATTTTAAACAAAAAAAAATCAGTCGATCAATATACTCATACACTAAAAATATATACATATATAAATATGCAATGTTAACCACTATTCCGAGCAATAATAATCAAACACAATGGAAACTTTTAGCATTTCACATTCGGAGGAAAGAGAGGTAAAATTATCCAGTTACCAGGGCAAAGAATGGCTGATAACCGCTTCTTTCTGGACGCATAAATCAGGTTTCAGGCGCTTGATGGAAATGGCTTCAGCAAACTCAAGGAGAATTGAGCTATTTTGCTTATTGATAATTTTGAACGACTTTTCGACGTCCACCTCATGACCTGTGTGAAGGATATGCCTGGTGATGGCACTTTTTAAAGCATTTGTTCCCTTTAGACGTAAGCTTTTTGGTACATGTTCAGAAAATCGTAGATATGCCCTTCTTTCTGTCCTTCCAATTTAACTGCTCCCGCAGATACATGTAAATTTGTGTACACAGTTGGAGGTAACATGAGAAGGATATCTATCGATTTTTGATTGCACCAAATAGCAAGTTGTTCGATAGACGGGAACGAGCTTAGCTGCAGGATACGCTATGGCTAGTGATGTACTCAGCCTTCTGTTGATCATCGCTGCAATATTTTCACCTTTATAATCAAGCTGAAGGTAGACTGGCTTTTTTTCACTGTGATTTGTTTTACTTTTGTGACTTCAGATCTTCCATACTTGTTGATGAACCTTTGAGGATACTCATTTCTCTTCAATATATTTTCAAGGAACTCAAACTCCTCCTCTAGTTTCTCTGTGGAGCATATTCTCCTCGCTCTATAGTACAAAGTTTTGACTAGACCACGTTTAAAGCTATGTGGACAAAAGCTATTGAAATGCAAGTATTGTCCTTTCCATGTGGGCTTTCGATAAATTGACTTTTGAAGACTACCGTCTTCTGAGCGTTCCATGGCTATGTCGAGGAAGTGAAACTTTCCGTCACTTTCGTGTTCCATAGTGAAGTCAGTATTGGCGTGTGCACCATTGAATAATCTTAGTAAGTGTGAAGCATGACATACACTTGAACTCACTGGAAAGCCTGAGCATCCGATATAAACTGAATCCGCCAAATTCACCGTAATCTTCAATGACACCAGCAACATCAACAAGACAAATTGAATGTGGAATATTCTCTGTATCTGATGAATAAATCACCAAACAGTTGTAGTCCAGGGATTACTTATCCTGATTTTGTCTTCAGAGAGTGGATTTTAGGTAATTTAAAACTGATTAATCGGTTGGAGAAGATGTCGTCTGCACAGTTAACCGGTTGGTTATTCACTGTGTCTGTCACTCTCGGTTCTATGCGTGGATTAACAATGCTGTTGGTAAGAATTCATCGTCTGTTGTATCCTCATGACCTGATGGCAAACTTCAAACTTTCATAGAAATGATCCCTGTAAGTAGTGGTAGGAATAGTGAGGGTTGGTTGAATGGAACTCCTGTTATTACAATACCATAGCTATGCAGCGAAAAAGTATGTATACATTGAGACGGAGTGTTTGTTCTGCCTGATACACTGACGTCAGCTTCAACGCTACTGTCTTCATTCTCATCACCATCCACATCATAAGAGCGAAAGGTGTCGAAATCAGAAATTTACTGATTTGATTTGTAATTAGGCTGTGAACCGATGAATTCCTTCCACTTCTCAACCACCTCCGCTTCTTCTACCTCTTCTGCCTGTTTTTCCTGTGTTATGTGTTGTCATCAAAATATTTTGAAGATTATTGATCATTTTATCGGAGATGAGATCACCTATGGTTGAACCTTCCGTCTAATACTGTTGCTTATTTCTTCTTTTCTGCGTCTGCATCAATATTCTATGGATTGATTCAGCCGTCTGGTTGGATACCTCCCTCTCTCTCTCTGTTTCACACATCAGTCAGTATCGGTTGTCATGTGGGCAGTCAGATCGGAGTGAATTAAGCGCACTGGATGGCCGGTATCCTCGTTCGAGGTGGAATTGATCGTTGGTGTGACTGGTTGGCGTGAATCGTGTTAGACAGTCGAATTACTTGACGTAACTGGTATCCCACTACTGATGTCCGTCACACTGTAGTAATAGTGGTGTGAGGCGTCATGCATTTGTACTTGCCTTCTCGAATTCCATTTATGACATCAAGCAGATCAGGTGCTGTGTGTTATCTGAACAATTTCGGTATGGCCAGGAAACTGTGATGAAATGATCACATTAAAGTGTATATAAATTGCTCATCGTCAATTTCGCGTGCTCAATGTTCTCATCTTGTGAAGCAGACGAGATTTTCGCTGGTCATCTGATTGTTGAGACATAAATAATGATGACCTGCGTGAATGCGTGCAAACCTCTCATCACTTTTCGTTTGTAAGTGAAGAGAATCTGTCGTTGTGTATATATGTTGATGTCGGCTATCACATGGAAACCATTCGATGAGCGCTTCGTCTTGATTTCTGACTGATGCAGTAGATTTGTCTACAGTTTGACTGAGTGAGTAATGATGCCTCTGCTGAAACACTGTGACCAATAGACGTCAAATGTGGAGTTGTAAGCCAGTGGTCACTACCAGCAAGTACCGGACAGCCGTTTCTCCCTGTTGTGTGTCTCCTCAACAGTGTGAACTCACGATGATGCCAGCGATTGGATCAGGGGACCTACGGGCTGCAATGACATCCATGTTCACCATTCAGTCACTCAGTCCCCAGATTTGATATCCCGTGTATTCTAACTTCTGTGAATTCGTAAGAATGAGTTATTGTCAATCAGTCTCATCGATGGCCATCAAGTTCACCTTGACGCTGTGACCAAAACTTCTTAGTAGAACTTGAGGAGATTCATCGGTTATCGATCCATCAATGAGGTGGCAGTTAATATTTAGATTATGAGTTTTGTATGGGATAGAATGAATTTCGATGTTGACTTCGCCATGAAACGACATCAATAGTAGACTTCATTGAAAGTCAGAAAGCGTGGGATAGGTGTTACATTCTAGTTTGGGACTGTTACTCAGTACTCTAACGCTTTTTATAGTGATGTTCTCTCTGATATTCCTGTTTGTTTTTACATGTTTTCTTTCTGGTGATTTATTTGTGTATTCCGCTTCAAAGTACTTATTTACTTATAAGTAGTAATACTTGTCTATCGGTGTTCGGTCTAATCATATTGTCATTGATCTATAATTATTTGAACATTCTGGTATATAGTACTGATTGAAATGAGTTATTGGAATCCACCTCTTGTTGAACAGGAGTTCGTGTAAAGTAGTTCGCAGTGGTCAGGATATTGGAGCGTTGTTCCAACTGGTCAAAACAATCAGTCGTGCATATCGTCGTACGGTTTTGCCTGCTTTGTTGATGACCATTTTTTAGTATCCAGAAGGCTATATATTGTTTGGTTATACTGTGGAGAATGGTAAGTAGTTTTCTGGATTGTGGATTTCTCTGAAGAAATCTCCTCGTATTTTTCGTCATTATAATACTTAGAACTTTATTTGACGGCCTCCTCATTCACCTTCAGCAGACGGATATAAATGAGTGATGTGTGTCCGTCGTCGTTCCAGTGTAGAATACTCGGGAGCCATGTATGTGAGCCAGGTTGTATTGTTCATGAGGACATGTCTTAACTTCATCTGTAGGAATGCAGATATAAGGAGAATTTCGAGAGCGTGGGAGTAGCGGCTTTTTCACGCCATTGAAAACAACTCAAGCCTTACTGAACTTTTATATGTATTCATATAGTTTTGACCTCCATTATATGCTTTGTCCTGTGGTAGCGATTACGATGCGTAGAGTTGCAATTTGATCAGGAAATGGTTTGGCTTTCCTGAATCCAGCCAGATTTTGTGATAGGTCTATCGGAGTTCTGAATCCAGTGCATCTTTTACTCTCTCTCTCTTCGGGATGACCTGACTTTGTATTTTACTTGGCGTGGGCGGACAACAGCATGAATCCACGCCAGTTCTTTCAGAGTGAGGCATCAGTCACCCTTCTTTTTTAGTTTAATAAATTAGCCATCCTTTCTTCCAATCGGTAGGCGCTTTTCCTTGCTGCCTTCCAAACGTTTTGCATTAATGCCATGAACACATATTTCGCAGCCTCTGGGCTCGTTTTCAATGCTTCGGGTTGGAGGGGGGGGGGTCTGTCTGTTCCTTCTAACTTCCCGGACTTTAGTAGCTTGTTTGCATTCGAGATTTCTATTTTCCTTGGAGGATTAGTGTCCGCCAACAGGCAGCTCTGTGACTGTTGTTGGTTGTGATATATCTAGGCAAGTTTCAGGTGATGGTCGTTTCAAGTGTTCGTGGAAGTGATCAGTCCCCTGTTTGGCTTGTCTCTCCTCCATGGTAATCAGGTTCCCTTGACCATCTTTTATCGGTTTCGTCATGTGGATTGATCTCTTTCTGGATGTAGGCCTGGTTATTTCATATAATGTCGCAAGATTTCTTTTATCTGCGGCTTGTGCTGCTTCATTTCCAGTCGGTGTGTTGTGTAATAGTCCTTTGTCTTTCCTAGCACTCTTCAAACTCACTTCTTTATTCATTGCAGTGTAGGTTGAACTCAGCTTCTCCTTCTGTTGTCCATCTTTGCATTGTGTCATCTTCTTTTTCACCATCCTCCTATCCTCTCTTCTGTTAACTTCTATGTGTCCACTGAGAGCCATTCCCCGTCTTATCTCTTCTGCCTTCCTAGAACACGTTTCCTTGAACATAACCCTTAGAGAGTTTCAATGTTCTTCCACACAGGTTTCCTCAGTGATGCAACCTAGTGTCTCTGACTTTGCTGTGACTTGATCTGTAGTGAAGGCATCCTCTCTAGTTTTATCCTTCACTTTCTGAGTGTTGAACTTGAGTTGTGGCCTATCTTCAGTTGTTTGGGTTGATTTCAGGTTCATCCTGAACGTCCCTTGAACTAGATGATGGCCTGAGCTCACATCCCCCCCCCGCCTCAACTTTGTATCCAACAGGTTGCGTCTCCACCTCCTTGAGCAGCACTGAGATGAAATCTCTCTGGTCCGTGGTATGTTCAACAGGCGAAACCAATGTTGCTATTTTATATATCCTTGTGTTTGTACACACTACCTCCGATCACCAAATCACTGAAAGCTCAGAAGTCTGCTGATAATTCTCCATTCTAATTCATTTCTCTGAGCTCCAGCCTCTCGAAGCATGACGAGTTCTCTTCTTGAATTATCTGCTCCCAGTCTGGCATTCGTATTGCTCATAAGGATTTTGATGTCACTATTCGGAATGTTGTGCATTTCTGTTTGTAGTTGTCTGTAGAAATCTTCCTTCTCCTCTTGTTTCGCGTTTTTTGTAGCACTGTGTGTAGCATTGGATAATTGTGACCTCACAGCCTTCCTCTTGAGTTCAGTTTTGTCGTCGTGATTTTAGGTGACAAGATTGGTCTCCACTGCATTAGGACCTTTGCCTGCCACTGATGACATCAATATAACCACTCACCGCCTCTGTGTTCTCATGGTTGTCATCTGGATGACCGTACCGGAGTAGATTACTGACTCTCCAGTTGAAAACTTTGATAATTCATATCCATTCCATCTGCTTCTGCAGATGCGCAGCACTTCTAAGACATATCTTTGCATTTCTTTAGCCACTTGGGCAGCCTTCCAAGTCGACTTCGTACATGGTTTTCTTGCTTTCTTGCAGGCTGATAGGCTTCCCGAAGGCTGGCTTTCACCAGCCCGCTGTGTCATTTCACCTCTCGAATTTGGAGCAAAGAATAAGTTTTTAATATATTTTTGGGGTTTGAGTTTTCTATACCAGTTTGATTGGTTTTTTGGTGTAGGCCTTGCTAGTCTCACGTCTAACACCCTCCCTCTTTACCCTCGTTAGAAAGTGACCAGAAAACTATCAAGCTAGTAAACTATGCAAGGTTGAATACACATCAAGTCAATCCCAAAGTGTCTAGGATTTCAAAAGACATATTAGTTCACTCAAAATCTCTATGATGAAGCTGATTTGTTATCATATAGGTAACCCTTTTTTAGAATAAATAAATAAATAAAATGCCTCACAGCAGGTGGGCAGATTGTTATGGAACAGTGTTGTGCTGTTCGTTACCTTGTAAACAAAGAAGAAGCCAGTTAACTTGTTATTTTTTTGGAATTCTGAAAGAGCAGAAATTACCGTCAGGTCACTCACCACTACCTTACAACGATTTTGTACAGTTATTTCCACCATTATCACACTACAATGAGGTAAAATGGGTTTTGCTAAGATGTTGTATAGTGGATAATTTGATATTGTCTGCTTTAAAAAAATCATTATCAAATTGACTAACTAAGGTAATTTTGTAGTGGTTAATCCTTTACACACTTTATGCGTTTGATGGAATGAAGTAAAGAGATTAGTGAACTTTCGATTGACGTATTACATTAGCAATATTTCATACATTTATTCCCCTTATAGATAAATTTAAGCAAAGCAAGAACTACAGTTTTGCAGAATAAAGTGGTACCATTAGTGTTTATTTCGTTACCTTCTCTTCAGCTGCTTACAGGCCACAGTCATTATTAAATATATCTACAAAAACAGTTTTAACATACTTGCACAAAGTTCATTTTAAACAAAAATCAATCGACCATAAATATTCATACAGTAATAATATATATATATATATGCATGCAATATTAAACACTATTCCGAACAATAATAATCATATACAGTGGAAACTTTTCAGCATTACGCATTCATATGTAAGAGAGATGAAAATATCCAGTTGCCAGACAGGGCAAAGAAAGACTGATAACCGCTTCTTTCTGAACGCATAAATCAGGTTTCAGGCGCTTGATGGAGATCACCTCGGCAAACTTAAGGAGAATTGGACTCTTTTACCTATTGGTAATTATGAACGACTTTTCGACGTCCACCTCATGACCTGTGTGAAGGATATGCCTGGCGATGGCACTGTTTAAAGCATTTGTTCCCAGCTGTAAACATAAGCTTTTTGGTACATGTTCAGAAAATCGTAGATATGTTTTTCTTTCTGTCCTTCCAATGTAACTGCTCCCACAAAGCAATGGGTACCCTCAAAGTTTCATCAACAAGTATAGAAGATCTGAAGTCACAAATGCAAAAAAATCACAGTGGGTAAAAAGCCAATCTACATTCAACTTGATTATGAAGGTGAAGACATTGCAGCCACAGTCTATCCTGCAGTTAAGCTCGTCTTCGTTTGTCGAACAACTTGCTCTTCTCTGGTGCAATCAAAAATCTATAGATATCCTTCTCAAGTTAACTCCAACTGTATATAAAAATTTACATATATCTGCGGGAGCAGTTATAATAGAAGGTTAGAACAGCCGTCTGTGGTCACCACAATGCTGACAGAGTGTTTGGACAGTCTCATCGAACATCATGTTGCTGGGCTTCAGGGGGAGAATCAGGTTGAAGTGTATATCCAACTCAGCCGTATCCAACTTCTTTAGTAAGATTCTCACTTTCCATGCGTCGTCTTTGCTCGCAAATTTCATTCTAAATAGATCTTCACATCTGCGGAACCCAATGTCGAATGTAACGTTTGGATCTGGGTCATATACCAACTGAGAGATGCTGCTATCAACAATGTAATTAGCTGAAGATGAGGCATCAGGGATGATGTCCGCGGACCAGCAAGAAACTTCGTCATTTTTGGTTGCTGATTCATCAGTTCCTCCAGGTAGGAAATCACTTCCACTTTCAATATGACCGTTAATACAATTGTTGTTGCTGTTAATGGTGGCTCACGAATCGACTGGGTAGAAAATTCGTTAGTACAACTGCCGAGTGTATTAAGGGTCATATCAAACTTCGAAAAATTGTTTAGCTAGTATAGTTCAAAGACAAGAAATAATTGTACTATATAAACAAACTTTGAAGCTATATGAGTGTTCTGGTATAACTATGAGCAATAGATTAATAGTAATTTGCTTTATTTCACAACAGTATTAATGAGACACAGTATGGAATTTCCAGCATATCATACAATATTCCGTCTAATTTTATAGAATAATATCAAAAACAATTATAAAGATAATATTACAGGATTGATTGTTAATGGCAGTTCTTATTTGGTATTTGTAGTGACAGTGACATCATATGTACATAAAAAGAGAAAAACCGTAGATAGTAATAATAGTGATGTCCATGGCTAAGATTGTCAGTTAACTGGGGAGATAGTGTCACCGTACATTACAAGTAGGAGATTGCAAATAGGCAAGCTGATTATTTTGCTAACAACATAGTAATTCATAGGTTTCGCGCCTAATTTTGTCGCTATCCCATAGAACACGAGCTGGCCAACTACGGTATCGTTGACTTCCAATGCCTGATAATACGAGCATATGCTCTATTGTACTGACTTCTACTTCTACAAGATGCGATACACGTGATACAAGGTGGAAAGAGGTGAGTATAAAGTGGCTGGGCTGGGTGTTGAGGGTCAGATGTTGTAGGTTTAGACCATTGCTCATACACGAGTTCTTCACATGTCTATTGAATAACTATTGTAGTAACAAGCTGACTGACTGACTGACTAAGTTGCACACCACTTGTCTTACCGACGACCTTCAACATCCTTCGTATCAAAATGATGTATTCCTTTTTGAGTACGTAGCCCAGGAAGGACTTTGGGTGGGGGCGGAGCAATAAAGTACACTAAATAAGATACAAGTGTTAGCAAACTGTAAAAGTAGAGGTTGAGTGATTCAAGATTGTCATGGCTTCTTAGTGTAGTAGTTCATACGAAATATTTTCTTAGAGATCGAAAAAATATAGGGGAAGGTATTAAGGTTTGAGGTCAACACACGGTACTTAAAACATCACCGCCAAATATCTCTAATCTTGTTCGCCTTACAAAGTCACATATCGGAAATGTTAGACAAACGTTACAAGGACTACTGGCTATTCATGCCGATGTGTCACTTATTTTATCTGAATTATCAGTAATATGCCACATGAAGATCCTTCAGTTTTGTTACTCAGAAAACAAAAACAAATATACAAAATTAGTTGAACAGTTCAACTGATAATAGAAACCGCGTAGCTGTTTCCCAGGAGGATCTCGATAAATATGTGACAGATGTTTTTGACGTTACTCTATCTACTCATCAGAAAGAAGCTTTATCCCTTGGACTTAAATTTTGTGTTCCTTGTATGCGATTGACGGATTTAGGTATCTATGCTGAGATCAAACACTTGCACGACTAATTCAAACTTGTTGTCCCGACATCCGATGAAGATTGTGGTTAGTTTAAAGCCGAGATGATGGGTATAGCTCACCAGTTTCGAAGCAACAATCCGATAGACAAAAGCATTTTAAATTCCCAGCATTTCAAAGATTTGAAAGAGCTACAATGGACCCTGATATAACATTTACGAAACCTGATGAAGGATCTGGTGTCGACATCATGAAAAAAAAGTGTCTACAATTCCAAAACATTCCCCATTCTTGATGATAAAAGTGAATTCAGCCATGATCCCTACTCAGAAGATATTCAGTTGTTGCAGGCCACAATGACAGATAATCTAGCGACGCTTCTTGTTCTGAATACAATAAGGAAAGATACATCTGACTTCTTAAAACCACCAAAATGTAAACTCCTGCATATGCATGGTTTACCAAAAACCACACATAAACCCAATACTCCTCTACATTGTATATTGTCAATAGGCAGATCCCCCAACACATAAACTTGCTCAACGGTTAGTAGATTTATTGCACCAAGTTAAAACACAGTTCTGTATGTATGTATGTATTAAAGATACATTTGAACTGGTTAATGATTTTGGTGTTTTGAATAAAGAAAGAACGAAAGAAATTTTTTTGCACTTTTGATAATCCGAGCTCGTTTTATTTTTGTGTATCATGGATTCTCTGCAACTGCTGTTTGCATCCTAAATACATTCAAATTATAAGTCTTAGCATACTTTCTATAATGACCTAAAGTGTTGTAGATAAAATGTATCGATAACATATTTTCAAAGATGATGTAAGTAGACAATTATTTAGTCTTAAAATAGTGACTTTTTATGTAGCCATTAGACAAGGGGGTAGACATTATATATTTCTTGGAAAAACAAGAATGAACTAGAAACAGAATACAAGACAGAACAACAGAAGATGATGGTAGAGAGTTGAGGAGGTTGGATGTGGGTGCATAGTGAATTAAAATTACAAAATAGGTGAAATTATGTAATTTAGTAGATTTGGGAACTTAGTTGTGAATTCAACTCAGTGAGTAAGTGAAAATGAAAGTGAAAGTTGAGTGGAATGTTACGTAACAGAACAGAACACTAAAGCACACGAAGAGAACAATTATAGTTACCAGGGTAGAGACAGGTTAGTAACACTATCCTAGTAACACTTTCTTCTAGCACCAACCAATTGCGAGGACATCACCTCAAGGTTCAAAAACCACGATCGAATCGTCTGCGTCTGGAGATCCGTTTTTCGCATCGAATTGTAAACCATTGGAACTCCCTACCGGAACACGTCGTATCAGCGCCATCCATTGATTCATTCAAGGCGAGACTGGACCTCCTGTATGCAATAAATCGAAAGGATTAACACAGGCATATAGCCTACTATCCTAAATAAATTGTAAACTGTAAACTGTATCCTTCTCTATGCAAAGGTTGGGTTGAGGTCTCAATTTTAAATCGACTGAATGAAGTGTAGAACAGCATATCACTTATGTCAGTTGGAGAGAAAGATAATTGTTTATCTTCCCTCGACATATTGCTTAGTCAACGGCCCGGTGGATCAATAAAACGACCTATTTATTGAAGACTTACGGCACAAAACAGCCTTAGTGATCGAGGTGCCTCTTCAGTATAATCTGATAAATCTGTACTGAAGACACACTTGATAAGGAAGAAAGAAAGTTGACACAAACTCTGGTTGATAATAATTATCTAAATAAGTTCATTAGGCGATATAGATTGGTCAGTGGAACACCAAGACACACTCTCAAACTGCCCACAAAGAAAGACACATATATCACGCTACTCTAAGCATGAGTGATCAGAGCAGTTTGCTAACTCGACAGCAGTTGAACGCTTTCGTGGTTAAAAATACTTTTTATGCACCTAGGATCAGAATAATTGTGGATGGAAAGCCGATATATCCATCCAAGCCCTTTGAACATGAGAAAAATGACGTCACATTCCCTTGTATTTACAAATTTGAATACATGTGTGGACACATATACATAGGGAGGACTCATCGGTATCTGAAAATAAAAGTTTCAGAGAATATTCCCAAATAGCTACAAAAGCAAACAGAATCCCCAGAACCCATGAATTAATGTTGAGAAGAGGCGACCCAGCTTCTCTGTTGCAAAACATCTTACGGAGGAAACATGACATGAAATTGATGTTTACACGTCTTTTAAACATATCTATGGGATGTGTTTGGGGGAAAGTGTATCCTAAGGTTTGTGGAAGCCAACCCTAGCTAGCAATTAGGAAGTTTAAACCACCTTTATACTTTCAAAGCAACAATTCTTCATCACATTATTTCCAACCGTCCTTGGTAAAGTTTGTTTTGATACTAACCAAGGTAGATGTAGTGTTACCTTGGATATTTGGTTTAGTGATCATCATTGTTATTTTGACCTTCAATATGTCCGTTTAACCTGACCTAAGTCTGTTTTCTAACCTCTTAACTCTTTATTAATTTCATATGACAAGTCCGTGTATGATCACATTATTGTTAGAAATTCAGACAAACTATGTCCTATTATCGCTTTGTCTAACTAAATTCACAAAGGGAACTAACTGTTTTAAACAAAATTATTCTCCATTGTGGGATTATCCTCTACCACAGAGTGCTCAAGTGATACCCCTATTTCAATGGGTGATCACCACACTTCATCTAGGACGTGTTGATTACACCAACTATGTGTACACCGTATGTGTGAATATTCTTCATTATTTCTTAATAAAATATATTCTGCATAATCATAATTATTGTAGTCAACTAAATGAAGCCAGGCAATGAATACTACTCAGCTATCTCGATACTAGTGATAATCAAAAGTGTTGCCTTGTACAGAAGTTCTCATCTTCGATGGCTGAACAGAAAACCAACTGGGAAAATGACATGCTTGATTCATCATCGAGATGTATTTATACATTTACTTCATATTATCTACCGAAGTCGAAATTTTCGTCTGTCTACTGGATAATTTGCGACGGTGTTGTTACTCGAAACGCGTCCTGGGTGTTGGTTGATAGTACAGAGTGAAATGTTTGGTGAGTTAGCTAGATGAAATATAAAAGCGTGTCTCTGCCTGAACTATGTAGCAGATGGTAATTGATGGATTTTTATCTAACGTATAACCCATTCATCCACCAAGCAGTTAGGCGACCAGAAATCGTGTGGCTTCAACTGATCCAGCTCTCTGGACTGAGTCGTATCGGATACACACTGCTGGTGAGCTCAGACTCAAAACAGGCAAATCAGTCATAGGTACTTCAATCTAGGTAGAAAGCACTAACTACTCTTTGACATTTGCGTAGTTCCTCGTTGACTACTCATATGAGTTAATCAGTAACTAGTATATAATAAAATAAGAATTTGTCATTGTTTTACTTCGCTCATATCTTAAAAAAACATTTTCTATAACGAATTGGTAAAACATAAGGCAGACGGCAGTTTTGAATTTGTCGAAAAATAAGAGATATTAATGTGAATGACAAGTTTATGATATCTTTTGATATATCCTCCTTGTTTACCAATATACTGCTACTGGAGACAGTGGATTTTATATGTGAGGACATTACTACAAGAAACATAGACATCGGGATTTCTGTATCCTCCATGAAGAAAGGAACTTATTTTAAGATGTACAGTGAGTGTTTATTTCTTATTCATTAAGGAATAATACAGACAAATTGATGGTGCAGATATGGGTTCCCTATTATATCCAATCCCAGCTGCATGTGTTTCCTCGCTAAGTTAGAGAATGGACCACTGAAAGGAGTACTTAATGACATGGATTTCTACTGTCGATATGTGTCTGATCCATTTGTAGTTATGAAAGACTAGACTGATGCAATGAACATCCTTGACAAGGTTAGTGATTCACATTCAACAATAAACTTTACCATAGAGAAAATAAGTAATGACAGTATCTCATTCCTAGATGTCTTTATGGCAAGAAAAAAAGATGGCATAATAAGAAGAAGTGTATACAGGAAACCTACAACAACAGGTCAGTACACTCATTTTTTGAGTTTTGTACCTTTGAGAAATAAAGGCGTAACCTTGTAAAGTGTCTGATTCATAGAGCCAGGTTAATCTGTTCAGAGGACTGCCTCAATGAGGAGCTTAGGATTATTAGAGAATTACTCAGGAAAAACGGTTATCCAGATAAATTTATTGAGAAAAGTATAAATTCAGCACCTAGGAGACTCAGTTCATAAAACTGCATATCCTCGGTGACAACATCAGCGAAATAATAACACACCGAGTACCTGAAGAATGCAGTTAAAAGAGCTTATTATGCAGCAGAGGTGTTGCGTTGTCTCTTCACAACCACCGTTACTCTACGTTCGAGAAATAAGGATAAACTACACAAATTTGCCTCTTCTATATGTATATACCAGTTTGACTGCAACTGCGGAGCCAGCTGCATTAGGCGTACAATTGGACAGGTTCATCATCGTATTTCCGAACATTATCCTGCAGCATGATTAATCGACAAGGGACAAACAAGATCTATTCATAGCTCTATTGTAGCACACCTTGTAGACACCTAGTGAGCATACGGTTGACGTTAATAGTGCATTTAAAATTATCTATAGCATTCCTACTAATCTTAATTTTGCTCTATGAGTTCGTCTTCTGCAGACAGCTGGAGCAATAGGAATCCACCTGAAGAAGCCAAGCCTGTGTGTGTGTGTGTTCAGAAGAAATTTGTACAGCCACTTTCCTCAGTTTGGCTGGCCATCATTACATGAATGTATAAACTACTACTACTTCGACTACTTCAACCCCCTCCCGCTTAACCTTTAAAATTATAAAACTTATAATTGTCCAAATTATTTTATTATCTTTTCTGACCACTTCATTCCTTAATTACGTGTTATCCTTGTAAAATTAATCTATTCTAACCATTTCTACCTTTTAATTGTGTATGTATTAATTTTATTCGTTCATTATCTCCCCACTGCTTGACATTTTGACACTGACTAATTATTGTTAACAAACAGACATATCAGTGCCACTTGATGATTGGTAAACTGTTGTGTATTGTAATAAAAATGCTGTACGTGTTTATTAGAGTAGAGCCAGAGTGAGAGAGATGAGGATCTAATTGAAAAAGTAAATATTTCTTCGTTCAATCTTTCTGTTTTCTATTCATTTCTGTTAGATAATTATACTGGGTTTGTGTGTGTGTGTGTCTGTTTTACTATTTTGAATCGGCTACCGGATAAGAATCAACTTCTCAGGTGAGTTAAATAAACTTTGAAACAAACCAACTTTCAATTGTTGTGATTGTTTGAGAGTTGTTCATTCATTCATTCCATAAGAATAACAATAATACAAAATAATGTTCAATCACGCGAAGTAACAATAATAATAATAGTAATACTACCAATAACAATAATATTGTTATTATCAGAAGGTGATCTCGAATCCACACGTCTCGCATTAAATCTCTCTATGCAGAGAGAGAGAGAGAGAATACAATTGAAGTCAGTGAAGAATACAGCACACGTGATGCCTATAAATATAACGATAATAGTAATAGTAATAATGGAATAGTGATTGTGGTAGTAAGTGGGTAGGTAGAACGGAACAGATTAATAATAAGTAAATGACTTGCTCATTAGAGGAGTGTGTGTGTGTGCGCGTTTTTTTCTATTTTCACCTCAAAAATCGTATGACTGACAACAAAATAACAATGAGATCACACAATGAACAACACTGAATGCAGAAAGGGTGAATTCAAACAGATTTTAACACGCGTGTTGTGAAATTGTGTAATTGAAAAGTACACACACACACACACACACAAAATAATAGACGTTATAGAATTTTCTGGCCTTATTTAACTCTGGATTTTTATAGAAATGCTAGTTCTTATATAAAGTTTAGTTATCCTAACGGATTATCCAGGTAGGACGGGGTGATTTGTCATTGGTCTACGCGTAACCACGATGCGCTGAAAATATCAACCAGTCACTCAATACACTACTGATGAACACTGCTCGTCGCTTTATGAAGAAAATGGAATATCATGAGTACAGCAACAGCCATCTTTCTTCGCAATTAATGCTTTCCTTCTTGCATAAGTAAACCGATTAGTGTTCATAATTTACCACAAGCACACACACATAATTCGTCTCTCTCTCTCTCGTAGTCAACACGAATTAGTGACTTTATTTTAGCTATTTGGGATAATGTTTTGACAGAATTGCACTTGTCTTATTGGAATTCTGACTTTGATAGAATATTCCACTGCTTTACTCTAGAATTTTTTTGTCCTTCACGTTCCCCAGCGGAACATAGGGCTTCAAGCTAGAGGCTTGGAGTTTCTGTAGCAGTGTTTTTATTTTACAGGATGGGGTTGCTAGCCTCATGCCCAACCTTACCTCTTTGCCAGCTTTTTATTTCTGGCTTAGCGAGGTAAAGGAGTGCGTGGGCGGCCGGGGATTGAGCCCGGACCATGTGCATGGTCGGCGACCGTCCTAACCACTATGACACCGACGCACTTACTCTAGAATAGTCGCATTTTAACCAAAAGACAAGCTGTGTAGATATGAGCCAGCTTTCTAAAAATGCATTGCCTAAATAGTATTATTGATATAGTGTTATGAATTCACACTGAATCCCTCAGAGATGAATTTCACGCTTCGTGTAGCAATCTCAGTGACTTAGTTATTGCCAGGTTTGATAAACAAGCACAGTGTATTGACAAAGCGCCAAGTAAAAACAACTTCAGGTTGTTTAACACTATATTTATGCTTCGTATAGGGCTGCAGGAGAAGACCAAAACTGACGTTTTTATTTACAAATATAAACTCGACTGAACTGACCACCTCATCACTTGTATTATTCATAACATATGCATTGTTCATGTAACTTCACAGCAAATATAAATGATGTGTCACTCATTTAAACTGGAGTGCGAAAAGCTCAGTGATGCCTCCTCTGACTGCAGCACTAAATGACGCCAGTTTGAATGTGAGAGGAAGCCTCATCCGTTTCTTCAATATTCCAGATATGCCACACTGACGATTGCTAACAAGCAGGCAGTTAGCGTGGAAGGCTTTCTGCTGATACTCTGCAGTCGTTTTTGTCGAAGATTGAGTGAGAGAATACTCACAAACCATGCGGATGTTTGAGGTTGGATTCTCAGTCGACATATTCCTAAGCCTAACATAGTCCTTTAGTTGATCGAAACTGAGGGAGGGTTGAGTGGGTGTGAAGCTAATAAACCCACCAACGCTAGTGTGACTTCAAGCCTCATGGAATTGTATGGGATGGAAAAATCAATGATTTCTAAATTACACCATTTAACATTATAACTATTATGATAGGTATATACCACCTTTGTTTCAATTCCCTCATTGGAGACATTTTCTTAAATATCATCCATACAAATATATACGATTGTTGACCTTGATGAAACCTCCGCTGAAAAGATTCTCTACGCCGACTGAAACCAACCGGCATGTTACTAAGTTATTCAGAAGACACAGAATTATGCGTGAACTAATATTTGCATACACATTTATTCTGGTGCATTCGAATAACCTGGCTACTCGTCTTTTACATTCAGTTCTGAATATCGTGTCGCTAATATGTTAATTTAATGACAGCTGACGGAGATATATGATCGAGTAAGGTTCGTGTATTTGTGTGACTTAGGATAGCACTGCATGCATTTGGTGCAATCGCATGCTGAATACTGATCAGACGATATTTATTAACAGTAACAGTCAGGAGTTTCTCACTCCGGACAACGCGAACCCTGTGTCTAATAATATATATTTGAATGAAAAGGGCAAAGTGTTAACGTACAAAAATAATACACTGTGCTACACAAACAGCCTAGAATATTTTATGCACTCAGTGATTGCAGTTATCAGTTTTCATCTGGTGTCTTGCAAATAAATGAAGACTAGCCTGTGCTTAAAATAGTTCTGGGGTATGGTTGTGGCTCAGACACAGGTTGGTTACTCCAGGTCCTAAAAGGTGAATGGTTTCTCATCCTTTGATGAATCTTTGTCTCGTAATTTCGATAAAACATATGACTTCGGGCTAAGGCAGAAATTATTGTAAAGACATGAATATTCTTGATAATATTACCCTCACACACAAAGATACATTTTTGCTGTAAATATGATTACCCTTCTCTCCTCATTGAGATGTAAAACACCAGAATAAATGACGAAAAGCTTAAGGTGGATAGAACGCTTGGTATCGGTGCAATTTGTTCTGAAAGCTGACGCTTACCAAGTAAACGTCGAAGGAAATTCTGCTTCACACAGTCTTCAGCTGACTGAGAATATGAAACTTCTTATCTGCATAGGCTGTAATTTGTCCCCTGAGGTCTTTTAATGGAAAAGAGGCTCACTGAGAGATTTCCTGATGCATTAGTTTTCACTGTGATAGATAGATAAGATAGATTTCAGCTGCTAAACACAGTATTCATGGTCAATCTAGAAAGGGAAAAATGACAAATAAAGGACGATTGACAGAACAAACATTTAATACCCAACCACAGATGGCAGTTATAAGATCAGTTTCTTTTAAATCTGGCACAACCAATTCGCCTTGAGAAGAACAGCGTTCTGTTTCAGTCACAATCAGTTTGAAAATGACAGTTAATAATGCAGGCCTGCTATGTGCTTCTTCTCCTGAGAAGTCATAATCTACAACAAATCCTGCTAATCCTAAATGATCTTCGGTCACACTATATATTTATCATGGTCAACTGATTTTTGCCGCTAGTATATCTTCAGAAAAAAGTTCACATCCTCAGTGATCATGAAAACATGTACAAATAAGACAAATAAGCAAAAAGGCTAAAGATGGTTGACGAAAAACTGTCTCCAAGTGGTTTAGTAGTAAGTGTTATACACTGGACAAACTGTCTTCAACTGTTGACAACAGAATTTGACGAAAATCTCAGTAGAAAACAAGCACATAGTCACAGATGTGCAGGAAACGTCGTCAGCATTGAACAAAAGCATCAGTAAGTGAATTAGACTGTTCCGGTCATCCTTGGGCTTCTGCTTGTTCCACTTTTTTGTCACCTCTCAGTAATCCCCCTTATTTAGGATAATTTCGGAGCCATTACTGATTGGAAATATATTTCCAGAAGGCTGAATCAACAATTCATATGAATATCTGAATGTAAGAGATTTTCAAACAAGTCAACGACACAGTAGGCAATTTGTCCTTGTGAAACTGAAAACCGCTAGAGAATAAAGAAACGGAGTTGATAAAGTCAGCAGAGCCTACAAGAGTGTCTGAAGGACAATGCAGGGAAAAGAAAACACGACGGTAGGGTGAAATGCATACCCCGACATCTGTTGTCTTTTATCACCGATGGTTGTAGTGGACTGGACCACATGCAAAAGACCATGCGGAGCGAGGAAAGACTGACGGATATCTGGACTTCAAGGATGATTTATTTCTAGCGTCCCACGAACTCGAAGATCTACAGGCCGAAACCAACAAGTCTGCAGAAAACCAAACGAAGACGGGACCTCAAGTGAGCATAGAGAAAAAAGGAAGGGATGAGGATACCCGACCAACAATACTAAACACCAGTCTCCGTTGGTGGGCGAAACCTAAAGGAAAGACATGTATTTCACTCACCTGAGTAGCATCGTTTCAACTAGAGGAGAAGGATAGACAAAACTAGACAGACCTTCATCGCTCTGAAGTCAGAATGCAAACCTGCTTCGCTCAGAATAAGGAAGAAGATCTAACTTTTCAATACTAGTATCAAGTAAGTGCTCCTATATGCTTGAGAGACTTGATATATCACGTAGAGCAGTTCCAACAGGTCACTTCAGACTTTCATCAACAGAGCTGCCTTAGCTCCACACTTGATGATCAGCTGGCTGGTCAGAAAGGATAAGAAACAAGGATCTCAAGCAATGAACCAATCGCCAAACAAATATGCAGAAGAAAAATAGAGGTGAATTGAACAC
This sequence comes from Trichobilharzia regenti, assembly GCA_944472135.2. NCBI lineage: Eukaryota > Metazoa > Platyhelminthes > Trematoda > Strigeidida > Schistosomatidae > Trichobilharzia > Trichobilharzia regenti. Next base: position 10,335,271 of record OX235270.1, read on the forward strand.
ACAGTGACGAGACCGTTGATTGAAATCACCTGCCTCTGACTCTTGAATGGTTACCAGATGGGAAGCAACGAGTGAAGTCTGAATCCGAGGCTGACATAGGGGATATCCTGAGGTGAAGGGATGAGGGAATAAGGACAGTTGTGTAGTCGACTAAATGGGATTGTGAAGAACAGGACGAAATAGAGATGTGCTATTGGGCATACTGCATGCATATTTGTAAAATATGCGTCGTTTTCTTTCTGAGTGATTTATTTCTATAAAACACAAAATAAATGAGCCAGCAAAGAATATCCTTTTTGATAAATTCCTCTTCTGGGGTCGGTGGCACAGTCGTTAGGACTCTCGCCGACCATGCACATGGTCTGAGGTTCGAATCTCTGCCGATGCACACCTGATATCTATGGTCGGCCTGAAAAATTTGGGCTACCGATATCCATGCTGAAAATTTCATACTTGTACCAAAAATATGGTGTGGAATCAAGCTGTAATAAAAAATAAAATAAAAAAAATAATAAATAAATTATATATATGCATGTTTATATGCATAGAATATTTTAGATTAGTAGTCAATAACAATATTAGTGTTTTTTTTAATAATATCGATTTGTAAAGTAAGATCAATGGAATTTCTTTTTTCTTCACATTCCCAGGGCCTCAAGCTAATGGCGTGAAGATTCTCTAGCAGTGTTTTTATTTTACAGGATGGGGTTGCTCGCCTAATGCCCAATTTTTCCACTTTGCCAGCTTTTTATTTCTGGCTTAGCGAGGTAAAGGAGTGCGTGGGCGCCCGGGGATCCAACCCGGATCCTGTGTATGGTCGGCGACCGTCCTAACCGCTGTGCCACCAACGCTGGAACAATGCAATTACAGTCCATTAGAGGTGCTTAAATTGTTATAATAATAAAGATATAAGATCTGATAAAGTGCCTAGTTCCCACAGCGAGAGCAATCTGCTCGGATGAATGCCTTGATGAGGAAATAAATAATATTAAATGGTTGCTGAGTGAAAACGGTTATCCAGAAGAGTTTATTGATAAGAATATGAATCTAAAACCAAAGCAGCCCAAGGTACCAACAGTTCCTAAAAAGACCTTATACTTACAAATGCAGTTCCTTGGGGATAACATCAACGAGATACTAACACAGCGCCTTAGATATGCGGTGAAAAGAGCATTCAGTACTGTTGTCGAATTACACTGTGTCTTCAAAACCACTCCTGTTTTCAGTTCGGGAGTAAAAGACAAACTGCCTAATTTTGCCTCTTTTCTATGTGTATCCACCAATTTAACTGCTTCTGTGGAGTGAGCCAGTTACTTACTCGCATAGGCAGTACAATTAGGCGTGTTTCTCGTCGAGTTTCCGAACATCATCCTGCGTGGTTAGGCAAAGGACAAACAAAATCTATTCGTAACACTATTCCATCTCATCTTGTGGATACAGAACACAAGATTGCTGTTAACAAGGCGGCTTTCACGGTCATTTACCGCATACCTACGAATTTCAATTTCGCCCTAAGAATTCGACTACTATATATTTCTGAGGCTGGTTGTGGGGATCCATATTAACAAGCCTAATTTGTGCATCCAAAAGAAGTTAGTTAGTCCAGACATTATGCTTACCCGCTTGGCCATCTAGGTTTGAATGATTCTGAATTTGTGTGGAATTTTCCTAATTTTAGTTGATATTCTATTTGCTACTATATCTTTATTAATATTATTATAATTGAAGCATCTTTAATGGACTGTGGTAATTCCATTGTTATCTTACTTTACAAATCGATATTATTTTAAAAAACACTGATATTGTTATTGACTACTAATCTAGAATATTCTATGTATATAAACATGTATATATAGATATAATTGTAGAGCGAGAAGAGGAGGAATTTATCGAAAAGGTTATTCTATGCTCAATTACTTTGTGTTTTATAGAATGCCTGAATGATTTATTTCTTTACCTCAGTAAGTCGTTTATAAGACGCATAAAGAGAGAAAGGTTGGAAATGAGGCTATCAACAATTCCACACGGCAAAGATAAACTCGACTGCTGCGGGAACTTCAAAACTCTAGCTTTAATGCGCTCTATGTTCAACTAGGAGGGTAAAGGAATTTAAAAAAAAAACATGAATAAATTTCAAAGAATCCTTTTTTTTCTTAATAATAATAATCTACTTTATTCCAAAAACGGTTCTTATAATACAGAATGGAATTCTCAGCATTAGTAACAGCATTGTATCTGATTTACTCAAAATATAAATAAAATTGAAACAAAATTAACCAGACGAATATGTCCAGATTTACTGCGTAGAGTCGAAAATATTCGAAGTACAAAATGAGAATAATAAGTACAGTAATACTAATAACAGTGAGTTTGTTTCAAACAGTATTGTCGATTTAGTTCGGAAATTTTAGCATGTTATAGATTATTGAGTCTAATGTTCTGTTGATATAGCAGCATGGTGAGGGGAAAGACAAAATTAACAGTTATAAAACAGCTTAAATGATGTTCACACTTATGAAAAAAATAAACAAAAACAAAAAATTGGGAGGATTATAAATATAAGAAGTTTGATGGTGCAAGGGTGAAGGAAATGATTTATTTATTAGTGCAAAGAAGGTTAGTTGGTTAGTTCATGCATGACACCATTTTCATCAAATGAAGTACGTGATGCGTCGGTGTGTACCACTGTGCGTCGGTGGCACAGTCGTTAGGACTCTCGCCGACCATGCACATGATCTGAGGTTCGAATCTCTGCCGATGCACACCTGATATCTATGGTCGGCCTGAAAAATTTGGGCTACCGATATCCATGCTGAAAATTTCATACTTGTACCAAAAATATGGTGTGGAATCAAGCTGTAAACGAAATAAAAAATATGGTATAGTGGAATTTTTATACTCAGACGTACGTGCATAAAGTCTTCTGAAAAGACTTCTTGTTTTACCCGAGGAGACACAAGGTTAGAGCTACGGGTGCTGTGGTGGATGCTCACCGTCTGACAAAATTCCTTTAGTAAATTTGTTGCATGATATCAGGTGCCTATCAGTGAAAGTGTCAACGATATGGCTCAATGAGATACTTTCTCAAAATGACACAACCATTTTATCAAACTCTATAATCATGACATTCAGAAAATGTTTTCTCAATCATCACAACAACACCAACTTTGTCTATGTGTCGATTAGAGTAAGATTCTAAGTGACAATGTTTCAGTGGATTTGCTCTCATGTTAAATACGATATTAGTGACTATCAGACAGGCGATTACAGCCAATACTTTAGAGTTTACAAGGGAGAAATGGAAATATTGATAAACCTGTTCTTGGAACACATTTAAGATGTCTGAGATTTCATAGCGAAATCCCACCACGGAACCCTCTAATGACTCACACTCAAAACTAGAAACGATATCACACACATGCTAATTTGTTGATGGGATATCACACACACACACTGGCCTAGCTGGCCTTGTAACTAGAAGGTCCTGGCTTCGAACAATCGCGGTGGGTGAGTACTGATGGACAGTCCCAAACTAGGACGAAACAGCTGTCCGGTACTCCCAGGTTTTCCAATGTTTCTGTAACTAATGTCAGCTCATGATGAAATCCTGTAAACATCTCTACATTCTTCTATTCTTTGCTGGTCTCTTCATCTGCTTACCCCCATGATTACCAATAATCTCTCACCTACCCGTCCCTACTACTCACACGACCTCCTCCATGTCACCACAGCACCGAAAACCCACTCGTTGCATCCCGTCGGGATTCCACTCGACCGATTGTCTGGAATGTGCAAGACGTCGCTGGACGACCTCCTAAGTGTGTTGGGCGATCGATTGTTGTTTGGTTCACTTATCGCTAGCCAGATCGTCTTGTTGCTAATTCCTTCTGGCCGCTTACTTTATCTTCAATATAGAGATAGCCAACCAAGTCTGCAGTGGCCTGTTGAAAATGCTTTTCGTGAGCCGTGCTCAGTCCAAGTTTCTGACCAACACAGAAGCACTGACTAACTTTACTGATATTTGTTCTCTATGCTGTTGAGGCGGAGCGCAGAAGAATTCGAGGGGGTAATCTTGCCTTTCCAGTTCTGTCTGGTTCTGACATCTCCATCCGTTTCGACTGCCTGTGGTTGGAACCTTGCTTTCTAGATGGGTGAAGGAAGTAACTTCTGTCAGATCTCTCACATTGACGGTGATTGGTAGATTCCAGACACTACTTTTGGTAGAAATATGGAATTTTCAGCATGTAGTAGTACAGTTTCGCCTCTTATTTTCTCATCCCAGGGGCAATAATTCAATAGGGAATTTACATTAATTACATTATTCAAAAAGAAATGAATGTAAAATTAAATCAAGTGAAAATATTAGCCACAATGTATTTAGAATTCTTCAGTAAGTTGGTAATTTCCTGTTCTACACTTTCCTTATCACATAAAATGTGTCGCAGCTAAATAAGGTATTGTAGAACTTTTGTACTTGGTCTTCGGAGCATACAGTCTCCTCTAGCTGCTTCTAGTTCCCCATTCATCAGATGAGATAGATGCAAGGAGAAGGTTGTGTATGCAGAGGATGTTCAGAGTGTGACAAGAGATAATATTCATCAGTTTTTCTTGCAGGAGTCAATGTGCCTATCTACATTAGTATTAACGAGTTGGTTAAGCAACATCGCACTCGACCTACTGACGGCCTTTAGCGTCCTACACAGGATAACAAAGTCTTTTTGCGAGAAACTCGAGAAAAATTAAGGTGAGGTGAGGAGCAGTAAAGAAGTATAGGCAGAATACAAGAATTAGCTAACAGTAACAGTCGAGACAAAATGATATTAAATCGTCAAAACTTGCCTTCACAGAACATCAAACGAGATGTATTTATGTAAACTAACACGATGTGAGAAAAACAAAAGCAGATGAGAGGATATACGCTGTCCAGAACCTTCTAGTTACAAGGCAAGTGGGCGCGTAGACCATTAAGCAGCCATCGGGGCCCGGTCCAAAGGCCAGCTCATGCAATATTAGTTCTGCCAATTCATGGCTTTGCGCAACCACTTCACAATGTCTTCTCCGATAAGTTACTGCCTCATCTTCAACCTGATGCACCCTATTGGTCACAGCTTCCCACTAGAAGCCCAGGTCACTGCCTGAATAGGGCCAGTCGCTAGTGAGCATCAGATCGATTTTTTAAAGTATTAGTTTTTTTGTAGAGATTTCGCTTGATTACCTAGAGGATGTCATCTTGGACTGACATCAGTTAGATTGCTCATAATCATATCGATTATGATTATGAGCAGTAAATTGTGCTCAAAACATCATCAGTAAATGTTACTGTATAACACTGTGAGCCTTTATCAAAATAAGTTTTATCCAAAATGCATACTGGTTTGAAATTGGATGAAACAGCTGTCCAGTACTCCCTGACGGTTTTCAATGGTTCGAAAACTGAGTTGGGTCTCAGTGGCTAAATGGTCTATGAGCTCGGCTTGTAACCAGGTGGTCCTGGATTCGAAATCTGGCAGTATGTGCGTATTGCCGATGAGCCCGAACACAATTGCATGAATTGTGATGGAAATTTCACCTTAGACTTACAGTTGTTAGTCTACTTTTGTTGAACATTATATTGAAGGTTTTTGTATTTCCCAATGAATGAAAGACAAAACGATATTGTTGCTCTTACTGACGTTTCGCTATTTAGTGCTACTGCTAATAGCTTTATCAAAGCAGTATTATTAAACCGGAATTTACAAAATCCACTCAGCATATATATATAACAAAGAGTTAAGGGATGAGAAAATAGACTACTTAGGTCAAGTCAACTTAAAAGGACATATTGAAAGTCAAAATAACAATGAAGATCACTAAACGAAATAACAGATGCAATAGTCCGTCTGTTATGATATCAAAACAAAGCTTACTAACTTGATCATCGTTCGTCCGTCTGGGGTCATTTTTCGTTGTCAAGATAACAAAACCAAGTGTAGATTGTTGAATTTGATCAGTGTGTAACATTATAAAAGCAGTGTGTGTTTACATAGTGAACTTGCTTATCACATTCGTGTTGATTTTGTCACTTCATGGGGGAGCGGAGGCAGGTGTTGTAACCAGGTCAGATTCTGTTTCAGTCCATCATTCGTATTCAGTTCAGACAATTTGGATTCCACTCGATGCTATGAAGTGCTTCTGACGATGTGAAACGTTCTTTGTGATTTCTGAAATGCTTTTTCTAGATGACGATTTCAATATTGTCAAGATCAATTTTGTGACCTGATTTTATAGCGTGCACACCACCTATGGCTGATGATTTTTCAAGCTTTACAAGTTCAACTGGATTTATTTCTCGGTGGTCTCAGAGATGCTCTACGGTGTTCATTTCTTCTGATTACCTTGATTTCTCTCTGAAGATGTTTGTCCGATGTAGATCGCATCACATTCCAAACTAGCATTTTATTTTATAGACACAATTAGACAGAGAATCTATTAAACACTATAAACATTATGTACATTTGCGTCAGATTTTTAGTGATTACGTGTGACTAGACTTCATGGTTTTAGACTTTATTTGTTTTTTTATTTTTGATTTACAGCTTGATTCCACACTGTATTTTCGGTACAAGTATGGAATTTTCAGCATGGATATCGGTAGCCCAAATTTTGCAGGCCGACCGTAGATATCAGATGTGCGTCGGTGCGTGCTCGAACCACGGACCATGTGCATGGTCGGCGAGAGTCCTAACGACTGTGCCACCGACGCACAAAATTACTTATGTGTATATGCGGTACATTCAGGAAATAGGTGAATGACAATCGTAAAAACACATATTTATTCAGGTTAAAGAGAAATTATCGTGCGTCTCGATCCATTTTTATTACTTTTTCCATGCGTAAAATCTCTTCTAATGTACTTAGAATAATCTCAAAAGACTCCAGTAAACTAATTTTGAGTCTATTTGTAAGTGTTCAGACAAAATTCAACTGGTCTGATGTGAACAGAAATTTCAGGAATAGCAAACTTCAACAGCTTCTGCCTAGTCAGTTACTCACTCATAGGACAAAGCTATCCATTGAGGAAATTATTTTAGGAATTCAGTTATGCTTCGCATCTACCATCTTTAAATTCCAAAGTAAAGTATATAGACAAAAAGGCGGTGTAGCAATGAGATAGAACACTAGTACAACCTATTGTAGCAGACATATTTATGGACAGCTGTGAAAATATGGCTCTTAATACAAATGCAAAAATATGGTAGAGATATGTGGACGTCACTTTCACACACAGTGTTAAAAACAGAACATATCTCTAGCTTCTTGACACACATAAACTTGCTAGTAGAGGGAACAAAATTCACATTTGAATCGGAAAATGAACAAGGAGAATTATCTTTTGATGTAAGTATAAAATTTTGGCATTTTGGTAGAGTATAACTGAAAGCAGACCCAGAGACGACAGCAGACATGCTGACTCGATTATTGCAAAAGGTCTGGAAGGAGGGAAAGGTGCCTACTGACTGGAGGAAAGGTTACCTCGTGAAACTACCAAAGAAGGGCGACTTAGGCCTCACTCTGCAAGAGCTGGCGAGGAATCATGCTCCTATCGACGCCAAGTAAAATCCTGAGTCGCATCATCCTGGAGAGACTAAAGGACGCACTGGAGATAGAACTCCGACCAGAACAAGCTGGATTCAGGAAAGTCAGGCAAATCATGTACTGACCAAATTGCAACTCTACGCATCATCATCACAGAACAAAGCGTGGAATGGCAATCAAACCTCAGCTACCTCAACTTTATAGACTTTGAGAAGGCCTCCGACAGACAGCGTCGATCATGAAGTAATTTGAAAATTACTCGAGTACTACGGTGTGCAGCGCCCAAATATTCATCAACCTTATTCAACAGCTGTACGACAACGGAACATGTCAAGTGATCCACAACGGAAAACTCAGCGAGGCGTTTGGAGTAAACACAGGAGTCAGACAAGGATTCTGAGTTATTATCACAAATGATATTCCTAATTGTGGTCGGCTGACTGGATTATGCGTCAGACAGTGACAGGGAAACGAGAAGACAGGGAAGGATATCCTGGACCGACCGACGTGAAGAACCTAGAAGACGTGGATTTCGAGCGTGGATGATTTATGTTTGATGTCACACACGCAAAATCGAAGACTTCACCTATCAAGCGAAAACCGACAAACTGGTTGAAGAAGCAGCAAAGACAGGACTCCAGGTAAACATACACAAGACGGAGGTTATGAAAATAAACAACCAACAACGGCAACAACATCCAACGTCAATCACCACCAACGGGAGGGATTTGAAAGAGGTTACTTCATTCACTTATCTAGGGAGCATTGTCTCAACTACAGGAGGAACGGACGAGGATGTCAAATCGAGCGAGAATCGGGAAGGCGAGAAACACATTCATCAGCCTGAAATCAATCTGGAAACCTTCGTCACTCAGCATCACCAACAAAATTCGGATTTTCAATACAAACGTAAAGTCAGTTCTTCTATACGGATCAGAAACTTGGCGGGTCACAAAGTATATTTCCAAAAGGCTGCAGACCTTTATTAACAACTGTCTTCGCTCAATACTGAAGATCAGATGGCCGGAAAGAATCACCAACAAGGAATTATGGGAACAAACAAAACAAGAACCAATCGCCCAACAAATATGCAGGAGAAAGTGGAGATGGATCGGACACTCGCTGAGAAGACCGCTGGGTGACATCGCGCGCCAAGCCCTCGAGTGGAACCCGAAAGGGAAGCGGCGTGTGGGACGTCCAAGGGTGACATGGAGGAGATCGTGTGAAGAGGAGTTGAAACAGTATGGACTAAGATGGATGCAGGCGAAAAGTATAACAGAAGACAGAAGAAAATGGAGACGTGCAGTTGAAGCCCTATGTTCCACTAGGAACCCAAGGGAGAAATAATAATAATAATAAATAACTCCATTAAAGATAAGATTTTATCTTGATAAATCACACAGTGTGCTCGTAGCGTCTTCAGTTAATGTTACTGTACAACATCGTGTGATTTATCAAAATAAAATCTTATCTATAATGGGAATTAGCTACGTTTGATTGTAAAATAAAACGAATAGAAGAAGGTAAACTGCACACTAGTGTTTATAGAAAACCAACGCATTCTGCTGATAGATATTTAGATTTCGATTCATTTCATCCGTTAACTGTTAAGGCAGGCTTAATTAAGTGCCTGACAAACCGAGCAGTAGCACTAAGTAGCACAAGAAAAGACCTAAATGATGAAATGAAACAGATAGAAGAAGCGTTGGTATCAAATAGCTAACTATCCTATAAAATTTATTAGGAAGATAGGAAAAAGGTCAAAATCAAATTTAAAATAATTGTGAAACTAGTAATGATGACATAAATAAGAGAGAATAAAAGTCATCTACAGTTATACCATATAAGGAGGGAAGGGACATCTGAGACAGTCCCTATGTAGGATTCTTAACAAAGCAGGAATTAGGGTGGTGGCATTTAAACCTACAAACTCACTCAGGTAGTACAAGCTCTGTAGGCTAAAAGACCCAATGGACACAATTAAACAAAATAATATCATTTACAAAGTACCCTGCAATGACTGCGGGTTAAGTCAACTACATAGGTCAGTCAGAGTAGTAGATCGGGGGTAATCAGATTGTCGGAACAAATGAATTTAGCTAAGGTAAGAATGGTTGACCCCACCCGAGAAGATGAGTAATTTAGAAAAAAGCCCACCACCATATTGCACTACATGCATTAACACACAAACACACAGTAGCATGGTGGGAGAGGGTTAAAATTCTAAAAAGTAATCTAGGTGGGTGGAGAGCGAAAGAGGTTGATTACTGAATCCTTGTTCATCGAGCCTTCACCCAACACGTGCAATCGAATGCAAATACCAGAAATATGGAAGATATTATTACCAGTCAAATCACAGAATAATAACTAACATAACATTCTAACAAGTTACTTATTTTTACAGTAAAAAAACATCTTATTTCCCATCCGACTGTATTTGATTGACAATACTTATATTGTTTCCTAATGTACTTTATCTTATAGTGATTTTATTCAAATGTCTAATCATCAATTTTTACTCATGTATGTAAATGAAGCCAGAAAGTTGTGTGACTAGTACCGTGATATGATGATTATGAGTGGCAATAGTTTGTGCTCCAGACATGGTCTTCAGTTAATATTACTGTATGATTTATCAAAATAAAAATGTTATCCATAATGGAGTTCTACTCTACAACCACAGTGTTCAAGTTTTATGCTTATATCAACATCTCTTGCAACTAGAATCCATAGAATCTTCAGGCCTGATTCAGTAGAAGAAGCGATCACTCTGCTGAAGAAGACACTATTTGACAATGGCTATCCACCACGTGTTATAGGCAATTACATAGAGCTGAAAGTCAACAAAGAACAATATACGTGCTCATATGGAGCCAGGTATATGTAGGTCGTTCGATGCGGGTTTCATCTAAAACAGTCAAAGAACACTATCTCACTTGGCTATATAAAGGTCACTGTGGATTAATAAGAAGTGCAGCAACTGAACTTTATATTCCATGCTGGTCACTCAAAATGTAAAGAGAATTACCCCAAAGTCATTTACAAGGTCAAAAGAAAACTACGGGAAACGGTAAGTTTCCCCGCACTTCGTATTTCTCAGTGAGGCATAAACGATTCAGATGATTTATGTACACAGAAGAAACTTCTCCACCCCTCCTTCCATTCTGGGTATAATACCAAGTTCGACTGCTTTGTTACCAGTACAATTTGTGGATTTTTTTTTGGGTATGACATTTCGGTAACATCTTTTTCTTAGCAACCCTTTATTTACTCTTTCTGCATATTACATAATTCATTAAAAGTGCCCATTAAAATTTTCAAAAGAATGTATACTGAACAAAGAGTACTCTTGTTGGTAACTTCATTATCAGGCTCTACAGTTATATACCTATACATTATAGTGAATGAATGAGTGAATTAGTGTTATGAACAACATCAATGTTGCTGTTTAAATAACATCGAATCAATAATAATAATAATAATACCAGTGGATTACAGTTCAGTAGCATCAACATAAAATAAGCTGAATATCAGAAAAATTAGGAAAAATAATATTACAAATTCATGAATTTATAGTCTCTACTGAAGGTCGGCCAGCCATGGCAGTAGTAGGGGCTGGCTGGACGTGCCTTTTGTGGACACAGAGCACTGGTTGTTTGAGGTGAATGACCATAGACTCTGGTGTTTGGCGCATGTGGTGCTTCGATGATTTCGCCAGTTTATTAGGCACCCGGTGGATGATGATAGAGAAGGATTCTTCCACGTTGGCTGGCTGGTTGGCTGGCTGGTTGGCTTTGTGGCCAGCCGGCCGGTTTGCACCAGATGAGCCAATATCGAACTGTTAATGATCGTTTTCACTACACCTTTACTTAGCCATACTGGGAGATGTTCTCGAGCGACCACGAAAAATCAGGTTCCTAAAGCAATGGCCAATATAACTCGCTCCAAAAGCACACTTGCAGTTGAATTGGTAGATACGGTTTGAAGTGGCCAGCTAGTCTGGTCTAGGTACTTTATCTTTCAGTCGAGGTAGCACCATCAATGGTGTAGAGAATAAAATGTGTAGTTCGTCAGCATTAAAAGTTCTTTCAACTGATTTTCTTAATTTCCTCGTAATTATCTCACTTGGTATATCGCCCTTGAATTGCAGTCGTATGTAAGGTGGCTTATTGTTTACAGATAGTGAGTAGTCCTTTTCCACCGATTTCTTTGACATGTGTTCCTTAATACCTTTTTTCGGCATAGCTATTTTCGATCGATCAAAGTATCATATAAAATGCTCAATTCATCTTCAATTATTTCTTTTGAGCATGTAGCATATTACATAATTTATTTTAAACACTTGTCTTCATTCTCTTTCATTGACATCCTATTTTTCTGGGTGTCTTTCATGTTACGTAACCCTCGTCAATACTTACTAATCTTCACCTCCCCTCCACTATCTGGTTGCACTTTGATTATTCGTCACATTTTCTGAGATATTTTAATGACGTAAACGAAAACCCTAACTACATTTTTTATTCCTGTCTGACAAAATAAGTATACATGACTGCGATTGTATTCAGCTGAGTGGATGAATTCGCCTCCGGGACTCATCGCCGGTAAGCACCCACTGCCAGATTTCGAAACCAGGACCACCTAGTTATAAGCTGAGCTCATAAACCATTCAGCTGAAGGGACCTTAGTCAATGGCCAGCCCATGAATTCCAACTTCTACCAGCAACGAGTGTGGCCGGTGGGATCTCCCTCCTCACTCCCTACTGTATGGAATTCAGTGGTCATGACTTATCAGCAGAACTCTCCCAGACAACTTCATCTTGTAACCAGTCCCTAGCAAGCATCAAAGCATCTCAATGCTTCTCTAATTGAAATCAATGCGTGGTCTAACCTGCAACAACACATATAATAGTAATAATAACCTATTAGATCCACCAATATTGATTGGTGACTATATTTGAATTTATTTCTTTTTTTCACCAATCAAGTGATTCGTCCATTATCATGTGAATACTAACCTTGATTGCATCATGTGTCTGTTCCATGTGATAAATTGTGCGCAAAACATTGGTTACAGCTGGTGAAACACTAATATATATATATATATATATATATATATATATTAGTGTGCAGAAATTTCACTTTTAATTTATCAGATTTCGAAGAGATAATAAAAAAATACAATAAGGAGAATATCTTTCGAAGCATAAATTGACATTGCACTTTCTTTCATTCATTCATTCAACCTCTTCTAAGGGTAAGTATAAATCTATAGTAAATCGATATTTATTACTTCTTGCAATCGTACTGTGTGTAAAATGCTTTTTATGAAAATTATTATGAAATGCGAAATATTCGTTGGCTAAAAATATATATTCAATTTGTTAGTTTTCTATTCAGGAAAGTTTATTGAGAAGAAACAGTTGGTTCTCATCCACTCATTGTAGAAGGCACCAGTTATTCAGAGTGGTTGGGAGTCATTAAGTTACTTTCACAACTGAATACTCAAGTGTTGGTCACTAGTTGATGCTCACTAACGACTAGCCGCATTCAGGTAGGTGGATGGCTAGTTACCTGGGTTTTAGTGGGAAGTCGTGACCCAGTGGACTGATCATTGGATTGGATCCCAGTGGCTGTTCAGTGGTCTACGAGCGTGTTAGCTTTGTAACCAGAAGGTCCTGGGTTGAAACTCCGTCAGATAAACCCCGAACTAGGCCGAAACCGCTGTCCAGTATTCCCAGGTGGTTTTCAAATGGTTCTGTAGTAACCGATATAATAATAATGATTTACTTTATTCCAAAAACAGTACTTGTGATACAGAATGGAATTTTCAGCATTAATCACAATATTGCATCTAATTTCCTCAAATTATAAATAAAAATTAATCACACAGAAAAGTCTCCACATTTACAATAGGGGTAATGTCAAAAACATGCAGCATACAAAATGGAAATAATAACAATAATAATGATAACAGCTAAGGTAGTAGTAATAATAATACAAGTGATGGGAATTGCCGTGGGCTTGTTTCTCACAGTATTGTCGATACGGTATAGAAATCCTAGTATGTTTAAAAATATTGAATATAATGTTCTATTTACATGATGATGATGGTGAGGGGAAAAACAAAGATTACAGCAGTCATAGAGATAAGTTGGTGTTTGCAATTATGAGAGTAAAACAAACAAAGAAGCAAGAGGACCATGAATATAATAGAAATAATAAAAGTAAAACTTGAAGGTATATAAGGATGGATGGAGGAAATTGTTTATTTACTAGATGAAAAAAGGTTAGTTAATTCTTGCCTGACACTATTTTCCCTATCACATAAAATACGTGCCAAGTATGGTATCATAGAATTTTTACACTTAGACGTGCGAGCATACAGTTTTCTGAAGTTACTCCTTGTTCTACCTAAGGCGGAGATGCAACGTGAAAGAAAGCTGAGGGTGAAGTGGATTCTCCTAGTCAGACAAAATCCCTTTAGCAAATTTATTGCACGAAGTCAAGTGCCTATCGACAACGACGTTAACTATGCGGTCCACTGGGACACCACTCACCCTACTGACAGTCTTCAATATTCTAGGAATTGTGACATAGTTCTTTTTAAGCAAACCAGGAAAGAATAAGGGTGAGCAATAAAGAAGAATAGGTAGGATGCAAGAGTTTATGAACTGTAAGAGGAGGAGGGGTTGAGTTATATCCGAGTGCCTTAACTTTTTAATGTAAAATGTCAGGCGGAATATTTTACTGGAGATCGCTAAGACATGGGAAGACCAGCAGAGATCAGAAGAGAGAATAAGTTCAAGATACTTCATTTCTGATTTAATTCCTATATCATTGTCGTCAATTTAACAACTGTCATGAGAATCGATGACTTCTTTTAACTGTCTTTTACATCTTAAGCTGAAATTAACAGTTTGACATTTAGAATGATTAATTTTAAGACCGTTAAACTCAGATCATTTATTGACTCCCAACAGAAAGCCATCGGTTCATGATGGCAGTTCTAACACAACTAGATATTGTTTTACTGTTCCTAAATGGTATTATGCTCACCAAAATAAATTCAATAAATCATCCATAATTAGGATGATTCGTGCATCAAACTGCTCGCAAATAAAAACTGCATAAAATATGTACAATTTGTACAAGTATAGAATGCTTTTTATACACTACATAAAGTTGTGTGTTATCAGAAGAGTGAAAATCTGAAATGGTATATTTTATCAGTTGTGGTAGTAGTGCAACGTCGTACACATTTCTGTCCTCTGAAACTCATGATACTCATATAAGAATAGCATTGGAACACTTTGATAGAATATAACTCCAAAGTAGAATATTTTATTTGATGTGATACACATTTACATAATATTATCTGGAGAACCTGAGAGTATTAAACACTTATTTCAGCCCCCTAGTTTCGAACTCTTCACCAGTACGCACCCCGGTGGGGTTCGAACCCAGAACCTACCAGTTACAAGGCAAGCCCGTTGACCATTCAGTCACTGGGACTCGAAATGACAGAAATTGGAATTCATGGGCTGGCCACTGGATCAGGTCCCATTGTCTGAATGGAGTATGATCTTGGCTTGCAACCGGAAGGTGCACTGTCGATGAGCCTCAGACTAGGGGAACGCGAAACAGCCGGTGAACACTGATCGAACCTGTAACCGGTCAAAATCCGTGAAAAGCAACACCTGACAACACGATTTGTCTACTAGTGACATTTTGAGCACAGATTTTACTTAAATGAAGATTATCTCAAGATGGTCACATAACTTTCAGATGTTGTTTTTTAAGATATTTAAGATATTATTTCGTATCTATTGATTCATTCCTACAGAATGTCTTTGGTGGTAGATTCACTGTAAAACATAATCAGTGGTCAAATGCTGCTTTCAGCTAACTAGACTATATTTTAGAAATGGAACTTTGTGTCATCCTGTTGTACGATTGTTTGCGTTTGTTCTGGGTTTGTTTTTCTGAGCTAGGTCACAGAGTTTCAGTATGAGCTGACCTTATGAGATTATGCGCTTTTTTAGACTAAACTCGGAACAACGGATTTTGAGACTATTTTCTCTGTTCTTTATTCCTACATGACTTACCATCTTTAAATGACATTAATTTTGTTAAGTATGCCGGCGACCTGACTGTATCTTTGCCTGTTAAATGTCAAAGTGACTGCTCCTAATTAGATGGCTTTTTATGATAAATCAGCCAGTGGTCCAAAGAAAGCGGTCTTACCTTAGACCCCTCCAAATGCCAAACAGTCAATTTCACCTTTAGGTATAAATCTGACCTAAACAAACTGGTTAACATTCACCTCACGAGGTGTGCAACATAGATAGCACTGAAATAGAGAGAGATCAAGTCGGAAATTAAATATCTTGGCGTCATTCTATCTGCTGATCTTTCCTTCCTGGTCGTCTCTTGATATCTTGATGATTTCTAAGAAAATATTCCGTCTTACCTTCTACATCAAGAAGTTAAAACATTCTGATATAACCCAACCCTTACTCCTACAATTCGTTAACTCTCGCATTCTCTATTATTGCTCCTTTGTTTTTCCAGGGCTGGCTCCTGAAGAAGGACTGTCTTATTATGTAGGATGTTAAAGGTTATCAGAAGGGTAAACAACGTGTCACTTAACCAACCAGCTTGGTTCTATTCTGGTTGACAGGCACTTGGACTCATGTGAAAAATGGGCTAAATCCCTTCTATTCACATAGCTCACACCGCCACCTACTACTTCATTCACAACTCTCCGCTTGTATCTCATCAGGTAGAACCAAAAGCCTATATAGAAAACTATATCCTCGCACCAGCAAGTATAAAAACTCAACCATACCCTACTTGGCTCGTGTTCTGTGCGATAAAGAAAGCATTAGGCGTGATACCTATAACTTATTAAATAGTCAGTAGAACAACTGGATCTCGTCTTTCCAGCTCATATCATCTATAGGTACAACGTTTTTCTTTCTTTTTTCTCCCTTTCTCTTTTTTTCCCTTATGTGCTGCCTTGTTTCTTTCTTCCTTACGAACTCTATGTAAAACATTCTTCTTCGTTCTTCGTGTGCGTCGGTGGCACAGTGGTTAGGACTCTCGCCGACCATGCACATGGCCCGGGGTTCGAGCACGCACCGACGCACACCTGATATCTATGGTCGGCCTGCAAAATTTGGGCTACCGATATCCATGCTGAAAATTCCATACTTGTACCGAAAATACAATGTGGAATCAAGCTGTAAATCAAAAATCAAAAAAAAAATCCTCTCACACTCTGTATATCTCGACAGCTTTGTTACCGCTTACGCCAGTAAATATGCTAGCATCAACTTTTCTAACACCTTCAAACATTCTGTTCAATTTTTGGCTTTGCTACCGACCGACATGCCAATATGTTGTTGTCAAAACTAACTGAGATTACCCCTAATCTATGTATTTTATTTTATTTATTGTTAATGTACCAACTGGATGCAATATACTGTAGTAAAATGCTGAGAATTCCATTCTGTGTATCGCAAGTACTGTTTTGGAATGAAGCGAGTTATTACTATTATTATTATTACTTGTGTAAGTGTAGGTGAAGGTGCTTACACAGTATTTTAAATATGATACATCCTGATATAATTTACAGCAGTCCATACGATACACCCAAGGTTCTTATTTTGCCTGTTTTTTTACAAAACACACACACACACGTGTACTCCACATCATCTTCCAACTTTCTTATATTATTATTATTATATTATATTATTTTGTAATATTTTGACATATTGGAGTATATATTTGTAGCTCAGGTGGATTATTTCGACTTAGTTTTGTTCTCTGAGTAGCTGGTTGATTAGATTAAATTGCCAACGTTTCGTCGTTTATTCGAGACAACATCTTCAACTCAGGTTTCAGTATAAACCAATTAAAAACATCAACCGTCAACCAGCTCCTCAGACAACACAACTAAGTCAAAATTTTGTCAAAGGTTTCAGTATTACTGCAACTTATATTAGATGACTATTTTCTCTTCTACAAAAAAGGCATGGTAAGCGCACAATGATATAGATCACTCATTTTGCGAAATGGTTATTAAACACACATTCTGTGTATTCTGTGAAATATTATTCGCCTTCTAGCTTGGTTCTAAAAAGGTTGGAATAGGAGATATTCCTTTCTCATTCTATGGAAGAAAACTTGAGATCTGTAGAAATTATTAAGAAGTTTCCGGACCGTAGGTGATACGAACTTCCTGTATTAATTTTGAGCGCCGAGTCAGATAGAAGATTCATTATAAATGATTATTATTAAATTCATCCCAGAGTGTTTAATAAAAAATCAAAACGAGATCTGTTTTCCGAATGTTTTGTTGTGTAAGCTGCCACAGCTTCTTAAACAGCAGATTTATTCGGATTTTTATTAATCATCAAAATATATAGTCTAAAATTTTTTACATAAGTTTGAAGTCAGTTTATTTGAAGGTCTCTCGTCGATAGACATTTGTACCAATAGAAATATGTAAGCGGTCATCAATCATATATTTATAATGACTAATGTCAAATTGTTATTGTGTATATTTTTCTGTATGAGTGTGAGTGTATGTTATTTGTCATATGGAAACGACATGAATTCACATGTGATAAACATGATTATGTATTTTCTTAAAGGCCATGGAGCTTCATAGAGGTTTTTGTTGTTTTTTCATCTGTCTTGCTTCATAAGAGTTTGCCATATAGGTGATAAGTTTATCTCGATGTGCTTAAAATGTGCAGGTCTTCAAAGGTCAATCTTTCTTGATGCGTTGAATGAAATCTTCTTCCTAGAATTTCAGCACTGTCGAAATCAATATTATGTCCGCTGTCTATCGCAGCATTGATATAGCCGATTTTTTTCTAGACTTTTTAATTCTACTTCAGTTATAGGTGGACGTTTCGTCCATTATTATTATTATTATATTCTTTAATTCTTAGAGAAACATAGGGATTCAGCTGCGCGTCTCCACTGCCTTCGGTTTTCTGCCAAGTTTTTCACCCCGCTCCAAGTCTGCCCACATGCTTTCATCTCCGCTTCACATGACCTCCTCCAAGTCACCCTCACGCTGACAACAAAATCACCGCTTCCCTTTCGGGTTCCACTCGAGCGATGGCTTGTCTAGTGATGTCACTTGATGGTTTCCTCAGAGTATGGTAAATCCACCTCTACTTCTTCTTGCTCATTTGTTTCACAATCGGTTCCTGGTTGGTTCGCTCATTGCCAGAGATCTCTGTTGCTGATCTTTTCTGGCTGACCATCTGATTGTGAGTAGTATTGAGGGAAGACAGTTGTTGATGAAGGTCTGTAGTTTGTTTGAGGTGCTCTTCATGACGCGCTGACCAGGTCTCTGATCTGTATAGTAGCAGTCACTGACTTCACATTAGAGTTGAAAATCCGGATGTTATTTTTGATGCTGAGTGCTGTTTACCTCCACACAGACTTGAGAGTAATGAAAGCTTGTCTTACTTTCCCCATCTTCGCTTCTTTGATATCCTCGTCAGTTTTGTTCGCCTGTAGTTGAAACGATGCTTCACAGGTAGGTGGGAAGGTAAAGGAGGTTGTTTCTTTCTGTTTCCTCTCATTTATGCCGACTGGTTGTTGTCTGTTGTTGTTGTTGCTGTTGGTGTTGGCCAGGAATCTTCATCACCTACCTCTCTTTTATCTATGTTCACCTGCATAGTCTGTGTTTATTCACTCTGACCTTCAGCTGTTCACTGCTCCCGCCTATATAGCAAGCTTCGCAATCTGAACACTTTATCCTATAGACATAATTACTTTGTGATATTTTGGGAACCATATCCTTGACATTCACCAAAGCTTGCTCCAGAGTATTGGGGGGCTTGAAATAGACCTTAATATCATATGAAGTAAATAGCCTTTGAAGTTGTTCAGCGCTATGTCCTTTCGATATGGAATGGCTGTCGTCATTAGGTAGCCAAGATTTTTTAATTTTTTCCTGTTTTCCCTTATGCTCCTTTCTATTGATAAAATTATCTAGTAGCTTTTCAGGATAACCAATTCCCATCGGAATTTGTTTCATATTGGATATCTTGTTCTCCATATCATCATTAATATTATCTATTATAGTGTTTTTGATGGAGAAACTGTGGCTTACACAGAGAAACGTTCAGAAAATAGATATTGTTTTGACTTTTTTTGTCTTATTAAACACGCTGGGATTAATTTAAATAATTTATAGAAATTGATTGATAAAAAAAGACCGTTAAAAACGCACTGTTACTTTTAGGTCAAAATCCAGGGGAAAAATTTGGCAACACTATGGTCGATAAAAATTTAGGGATCTGAAGGAAAAGAAAAAGAGAAGAATGCCCGGCATCATTGATTGTTCATTGTGGTATTTATTGACGAATAACCTTGACCTGAACTACTGTAAACAATAAAAGTTTGAAAGACATAAGCTTCATAACGTATATACCTCATAATAACAATAATAATAATAATTATTATTATTATAGTAATAGCCTTATGCTGAACAGTATTCATATAATGTACAGAATTTTCACCGGAGTTTATGACATGATATTTCCTCTTCGTTCAGGATCTTCAAATAGAAGATTGACTAACTGACTGACAGTAGGTCTTAGAATTTCATCATGAGCTGATATTGGTTAGATAAATATTGGAAAGCCAGCTGAGAGTACTGGACAGCTGTTTCAGTTGTCCTAGTTCGGGACTCATCATCAGTACTCAGGACCTTCTGCTTACAAGGCGAGCTAGCTCGTAGACCATTAAGCAGCCACCGGGACCTGATCCAATGACCAGTCCATGAATTCTAACTTCTACCAATTCACGATATAGCACAACCGCTATCCAATGTCTTCGGAGGCGAGTATTTGTCCTCACCTCACACCCGACTTGGTGCACCCTACTTGTCACGACTTCCCACTAGAACCACCCCAGGTAACTACCTACCTGAATAGGTCATGTCATCGATATTCAAGTATTGGTTTGTGTAGGTATTTGGATTGATTGGTTACAGGATTTTATCATGAACTGACATTGGTTGGAGAACCATTGGAAAACCTACTTGAATGACAGTAGGTCGATCTGAAGCACAAACCAGCCCATCAAAATGATATCTCTTCTTCGCCGCCTTCAACAAATACACGACAACATGTTGTTGATGAATGCCAGAATTATGAAATGCTCAGGAATACATTTTAGGGAGACTACTCAGAAAACGAATGGACTACCATCTATTGAGCTGGATAAATGCTTATGATCATGTTTAGTAGAAACTTGTGAACCCTTCAGTTTGTAAGTGTTGTTTTTAAATACTCGACAGTGTAAACAATACTATTTTACTAGATTTAAACAAAGTGAATAAGAGAAATTATATGTAGTATGCGGTATTGATGGAGGTTGCTCCCGGCAGCCTAATTTATAAACATGCCACCGCAAACACACAATAATGTATACGTGACAGAGATACTTGAAGTTTTAACTCAAAAGACAGTGAACCAGTGACATGTGGTTTTATTTATACTTCAAGCACCTTTATGGAGGTAATCGTCTGCAGACTTTAATTCCCTGGAATACATATTTATTCCATTCCAGCTGCTTGTCAGATTGCAGTTGTTGTGGTTAATATTCGGCTACTTTCGTAATTTGGGTGATTCTACCTAAAAGCTGTGTACGCATGTGGTGACATTCCCAAATCACGACTATATATATATATATTATTCCCTTGGGTTTCAAGTGTAACATGCGGTTTCAACAACACACCTCCATTTTATTTTATTTCCTACTGCCCTAATCAGATGGCTAACCCCACGACTATGCATAATCTCTCATCTCGACCAACCAGTGCTCTCTGTGTGCGTGCAGAAGAAACAGGTTCAGCAAGGCACTATTGCTTCACTGGACTGCTACGTAATCTGCGATTTCATAAATACCTTATTACATTGGCTTTTTTGATATGGCCCTCCATCCTGTACGTATAAATTCCCCTACGCCTTATCATTACACTGGCATTAACTCACCGCTTATTTTTTTATTTAAACGTAGTCATTAACTTGCACACTGACACACACACACACACGATGCACATAACCTTTTACTTCAAAATGGTTTATCTACCCCCGTTCTTGACATGATCATTCATCCATCTGAAGTTCATAATCACAATAGGACTAGCATCTTAATATGAAAATGACTCATACGAATTCATAACTGTGCAAATTCGTTGTCATTCATAATCATTTACTTTGCAATATTGGTGTTGAATTTAGTGTTACAATTACACGTATTACCACATACACATACACACACACACACATTTTAGACTATAATCTATTAACAGCAATCTATTTGCAAATAACTTTTGGAATTCTTATCTGATTCCATGTTACCTCTAAAAACAACAACAACAACACAATGATGTTGTCAATAACAATCATTCTAGTACTGGTTTGTAGAGATTTGATTGACAGGTTACAGGATTTCATCACAGCCTTGTAACCAGAACTTGGTCCTGTGTTCGAACCCTGTCAGTGGGGTGACTGGTGTACTGGTGAAGAACCAGTCCCAAACTAGGACAGGTGAAACAGCTGTTTAGCAGTACTCCCTCCCTAGCAGGTTTTCCAATGTTTCTCCAACTGATGTCAGCTCATGCTGCAATACTCCAACCAATCAAATAAAATCCCTACGAAAATAAAAAACCAATACTTGAAAGTCATTCTTTGATAGTTATGGTTGGATATATAACTGGAGAACCTGATGATGAAGAGCACGTTATCATGGAAAATGTGAATATTCTTTGTTCAGCAATCAATCTTTTTTGTTTTTATGAGTTAACTGTCACTAAAATACCATAAGAGAACTGTAGTACCAATCACTCCTGTGATAATATCTTCTTTATTATTATTATTGTTCCCTTGGGTTCCTAGTGGAACATAGGGCTTCAACTGCACGTCTCCATTGGCTTCTGTCTTCTGCTCTACTTTTCACCTGCATCCATGTTAGTCCATTCTGTTTCAGCTCCTCTTCACACGGTCTCCTCCATGTCACCCTTGTACTGACCACCAACTCGCCATGTGCCTCCTCCCTTTCGGGTTCCACTCGAGCAGTGGCCTGACGCGTGATGTCACCCAGCGGCGGCCTCCTCAGTGAGTGGCCAATCCATCTCCACTTTCTCCTGCATATTTGTTGAGGGGTTGGTTCTAGCTTTGTTTGTTCCCATAGTTTGGTGCTTGTTGGTGATTCTTTCCTCCCCCCACCCCACCCAGCCATCTCATCTTCAGTATAGATCCAGCGAAGACAGGTAGGTAGTTGTTGATAAAGGTAACGTCTGCAACAGGCTGTTGGTGGAAATATTCTTTGTGACCCACCCGCCAACCTTCTGATCCGTTCTACACAGAAGAACTGACTGACTTGACGTGTTTGTATTGAAAATGCGACCGACGGAATTTTGTTGTTGATGTTGGCTGAGTGACGAAGATGGGTTTCCGGATTGGTTTCAGGTTGATGAGTGAATGTGTTTCTCACCTTCCCGATTCTCGCTCGATTTGACATCCTCGTCCGCTCCTCCTGTAGTTGAGACAATGCTCCCTAGATAAGTGAATGAATGAAGTAACCTCTTTCAAATCCCTCCCGTTGATGGTGATTGACGTTGGATGTTGTTGCTGTTGTTGGTTGGTTATTTTCATAACCTCCGCCTTGTCTATGTTTACCTGGAGTCCTGTCTTTGCTGCTTCTTCGACCAGTTTGTCGGTTTTCGCTTGATAGGTGAAGTCTTCGATTTTGTGTGTGTGACATCAAACATAAATCATCCACGCTCGAAATCCACGTCTTCTAGGTTCTTCACGTCGGTCGGTCCAGAATATCCCTCCCTGCCTTCTCGTTTCCCTGTCACTGTCTGACGCATAATCCAGTCAGCCGACCACAATTAGGAATATCATTGGTGATAATAACTCAGAACCCTTGTCTGACTCCTGGGTTTTGCTCCAAACGCCTTGCTGAATTTTCCGTTGTGGATCACTTGACATGTTCCGTTGTCGTACAGCTGTTGAATAAGGTTGATGAATATTTGGGCGCCAAACGCCGTAGTACTCGAGTAATTTCCAAATTACTTCACAATCAACGCTGTCTGTCGGAGGCCTTCTCAAAGTTTATAAAGTTGAGGTAGCTGAGGTTTGATTGCCATTCCATGCTTTGTTCTGTGATGATGATGCGTAGAGTTGCAATTTGGTCAGTACATGATTTGCCTTTCATGAATCCAGATTGTTCTGGTCGGAGTTCTGTATCCGGTGCATCCTGGATATTATCTTCATAATGGTCTTTAATGTTATTCTATAAAATTAGATGCAATATTGCACTGAATGTTGAAAATCCTACACTGTATCAATAGTACTGTATTGGAATAATGCAAAATTATTTTCAAAATCAAGAAAAAAAGTGGAACCAAGTTAGTGGTCCTAAAAGATTTCACAAACAAAATGCATTCCTGCAAAGCTTTAGGCAATGAGGTGATAGTTTTGAAGTGTAGTTATTCATTATTTAAATGAAAGCTTTCCCTGGTTTATCAGGCCTGGCCTGAAGGATTACATTGCTCATGATGGTGTTAATGAAAGCCATTTTGATGTATTCTTAAATGCTTGACGATTCTGTAAGCATTACTTGGTAAGCACAAAACTTGAGCTTTATTTGCAGAAGTAGAAGAAGAAGAAGACGAAGAAGGACTGTTTATCTTTCCAAATGAAGCATAACTCCTGAGATCCAACTGGAACATCAAGCATCGAGATTTAAAACTTGAATTTTGAGTAGCAATACTGTTGTTTTCTACGAAGTGGGGTTGCTAGTCTCACGCCTCACTTTCTCTGTTTAATAGGCTTACTGCCGAATATTTCGAGTTAAAGAGCGCTCTAGCTGGGGGAGATTTACACGTTCTTTGTACACGGCTGACGAGCCTTCTTCCTCCTGTATCATCGGCTACAACCATGTGCTGGGATTCGAACCCGTGACCATCTAGTGCATTAAGACACGAACCTTGAACCGCCTTCGGTCGCTTCACCATCTTGATGGCTGACTATAGAGATTAAGTGATCTTTTATGCAATTCTACCTGTTATTCACCTCATTCAACAGCTATATGGCAGTGCCACGTGCTAGGTGACCCAATATGGAGAACTCAGCAAGGCATTCGAAGTGCATACAGGAGTAAGACAAGCTGGCCGCCTGCCTGCCTATTATCTATCATCAGTGATGATATTCTCAATTTTGGTGGACTGGATTACACGTCAGACTGTGCATGGGAGTGAGGATTCACGAATACGCTAAACGACCCTTGAGAATACTCTAGAAGATCTCGATTTCGCAAATGATATATGTCTAATGTCATACAAACTCGAAGACTTACAGGCGGAAAACTGGCAACGAACTGGCTGAAAAAGCAGCCGGTGAAGAAAGGACTGCAGGTGAACATAGAGAAGATGAAGACGGAGTTGATCAAGATAACCAACGAACTGCAACAACAACAACAACAACCAGCCTCAATCACCATCACCTGTATGGGTAGCCAGCATCTTTTCAACCACAGACGGGTGCACGGATGAAGAAGTCAAAGTCAGCATGGGAAAGGTAAGATTCGCCTTCAACAGCCTTAAACCACTTTGGAAGTCTTCTTCACT
Source organism: Trichobilharzia regenti (assembly GCA_944472135.2). Taxonomy (NCBI): domain Eukaryota; kingdom Metazoa; phylum Platyhelminthes; class Trematoda; order Strigeidida; family Schistosomatidae; genus Trichobilharzia; species Trichobilharzia regenti. The sequence continues at coordinate 10,360,517 of OX235270.1, forward strand.
CCGTCTTAGTATAAGGAACAAGATTCGCATTTACAGGACAAATATCAAGTCAGTCGTTCTAAACGAGTCAGAAACTTGGCAGGCGTGTCACGGAGAGGATTTCCAACAGGTCACAGCAGATTATTATCAGCAGCTGCTTTCACTGGCTGGCTTTATACTGAAGATCAAATGGCCAGCCCGAAAGGGGGGGTGGAATGAAGAAACTCTGGCTGGGAACAAACCAACTAGCCAGAGTCGATCGCTCAACAGATTTATCGGAGAGAATGGAGATGAATTAATCGAACACGCGTTGAGGAATGATGCCGTCGAATGACATCACGTGCTATGCCCTCGAATTGAATCCCAGTGGCAAGCGAAGAGTTTTTTGTCGTCCTACAGTGACATGGATGAGATTGTGTGAGAAAGAGATGAGAGAGTTTTGGCAGTCGTGTAGCCAGATGAAGAGGATGGCAGCAAAATAGAAAAAAAAGTGGAAATGTGATTTTGAAGCCGTATGTTCCACTCTGAAGCCAAGGGTACAATAATTATAATAATAATAACTTGTCATTCACACTACACTTAAACTGTATCTGAACACTTTAGAACTACTTTCAATATATTTTTATACGTGTGAAGGTTAATCACATAAAGTGTAAGAAAGAAGTACACTGATGACATAGTTGGAAAATGTGAAAACTATTCACAGGGAAGCAAGTAGAGCTCATAGCTGACTTATTGATCATGATACACTAACAATTTATAGTTGACTATGTTTTCATTCTCTGCTAAAAAGGTTGTTATCTCACTTTCAGTTGTGTTTAGCTTCTTTTGTTTCTTAAGAGTAAATAAATATTTAAACCCAGTGAAAATTATACTTCCATCCACAACACTACTAGTTGTGCGATTCAGTAGTATTCATTTCATGAATTAATGTTCATAACATGCATCATCATCTTATAAACATATTCGTTCACGTATTTAAGAAATTTAACAAAAACATGTAAACAACGAAGAAAATTGTTTTTTTCTATTCAACGACTCATTTTTGCTCATAAGTTGCAGTACAATAATCGTGGTTGTGAGCTGACATCATTTAGAGAACCACTGGAAATTCAGCTGAGAGTACTGCACAGCTGTTTCGTCCTAGTTTGGGACGCACCCACCACAAGGGGTTCGAACCCAGGACCTTCTGGTCACAAGACAGGCTCGTAGACAACTAAGCCACTGGGACTCGATCCAATGGTCCTTTAATTCTAACTTCTGCTAATTCGCGAAATTGCGCGACCATTTCGCAATGTCTTCTTCGATGAGTTACTGTCTCATCTTCAACCTGCTGTACCCTACTGGTCACGGTTTCACACTAGAACCGCAGAATAACTGCCTAAATTGGGCCAGTCACTAGTAGGCATCAGATTAATTTTCAACTATGGGTTTTGTAGGGATTTTGTTTGATTGAAGGTTGAAGATGAGGCAGTAACTCATCGAAGAAGACATTGCGAAATGGTCGCGCTATGTCGTGAATTGGCAGAAGTTGGAATTCACGAACTGGTCATTGGATCGGATCCCAGTGGCTCAATGCTATACGAGCTCGCTTTGTAACCGCAATGTCCTGGTTTCGAACCCATGTGGGTGCGTACTGGTGAAGAGTCCCGAATTAGGACGAAGCAGCCGTCCCATACTCCCAGGTTTTCCAGTTGCCCTCTAACTGATGTCAGCTCATGATGAAATCCTCCATGCAATCAAATCCAATCCCTACAAAACCAATACTTGAAATTCGTGGTTATATTAAACAAAGAATTCATAAGACCACCAATCAGATACTGGGAAAATCTTCCCTTGAAAACGGATTTTACGTAATGTAAGGTGTACTCTAGATGGGGGTGACTAATTGGAAAATAGGAAAAGGGGTAGGCAGAAGTTGGCATCACGTAATAAGTTTGAGAAAATGATTAATTAGTATGATTGTATAGTATGACCAGGAACTAGTGGAGAGACGATAAAGTGTTTTTATATATAAAATCTGTATGAAAACTGAATGTTTTTAATCAACAGTAGTAGAATGATAATCAAATAAGGATGATGAGAATGATAAAAGTAACCATAATTATAGCAAAAACGTTACTCTGGCCACCGTTGGTTGACGATTGGATGTATGTAGTGTCTTTGAATGCAGAGGTCGTGTTTCAGATCCTGAATAGCCAATGATTCACCTATGTTTTTTTTCACTTCACGTTCCCCGGTGGAACATAGGGCGCCTTCAACCTAGTGGCTTGATGTTTCTGTGGCAGTGTTTATTTTTACAGATGGGGTTGCTAGCCTTATGTCTAACTTTTCCTCCTTACCAGGATTATTTCTGGCTTAGCGAGCGAGGTAAAGGAGTGCGTGGGCGGCCGAGGATCAAACCTTAGACAATGTGCATGGTCGGCGAGCGTCCTAACCGCTATGCCCCCGACACTATCTTATGTACAGATAGTATATTCGGAATAGGTCATTTCGTACGATATTAAGGGACCCTGTTTAGCACTGTGAAGCATTCATGCAAGTTGGGGTGTTCGAGGATAGGGCTGCTAGTATTCTTCCTTTCCTTTCTGGCGGTGGACAGTGTTCCAGAACACGTTAGCGGACTTGATGTTGTGCATACGTCACGCAAACTTCTGCCTCCCCCCTTTGTTTAGTTTCTAATTAGTCACTCCCATGTAGACTACACCTTACATTACGTAATAGGCTTTCGAAGACAAATTCTATCAGTGTATGACTGGTCGTCTTTCAAAAATTCTTTGTTAAAAATAACCACGATTATTATACAGCAGCTTTTGAGTGAATATTAACCATCGAAGAGAGAATTTTCTCCTCTGTTCACTTCTTTTTCTTATAAATCAATATGGGAATATTTTGTATATTGAAGAAAACGGCATTAAGCAGAATTTGAATTAGAGACTTGCGTTGAAACTTCCTAGCCGTAGGTTTGTACACCTTCAGTATTTTCGTACCGGTGTAATACACAGGTGGCTGTCAATAGGCACAGCTGTTTGTATCCTCACAACCAGAGTAGTATTAGTAGCATTAATGTGGTGAGAGCTGTCCGCTAGCCAAAATTGTAGGGAACAATTGACGTCAGTCATGAGAAAAAACAAGAACAAAGCCTAATCTTGAGGAACTCGACAACTAATCACAGTAGACTTAACGTGTGTGAAATGCATTCGTATATATTTATATTTTTTTATATTTTTGATTTACAGCTTGATTCCACACTGTATTTTCGGTACAAGTATGGAATTTTCAGCGTGGATATCGGTAGCCAAAATTTTGCAGGCCGGCCATAGATATCAGATGTGCGTCGGTGCGGGCTCGAACCCCGGACCATGTGCATGGTCGGCGAGAGTCCTAACGACTGTGCCACCGACGCACAGTGTAAGAAACTTGTAAGAAACTGCCACAAAGAGATAACAGAGTAACCTTCAGCAGAAAAACGACCAATCAGAAGACGTTGCTTCTCTGCAATAGCACTAATCATAATGTACATAAAAATCTATAAATATCCGTTGATTTTCTCAATAAACGTGCTGTTGCCTGACCATTGTCTTCTGCCGTTACAGTAGTAGCAAATGATGACAAGTTTCTCACAACAACAATCTTCTTTGTAATTGCTGATATCAGGTGTAGTAACTTGATGGATAATGAGCGAATCGGTTTTGTAATTTTGTTAAAAGGAGATATGATAAGTAAATCTTTACTACCTGCGAGGATTAGCGATGTGTGCTATGTACATCATGGGTAAATTTTGTTTTGATAAAGTCTCACAGTGTTATACAGTAAAGTTTACTGATGATGTTTCGAGCACAATTTATTACTGCTCATAATCATATCATATCATACTCACACGACTTCCTAACTTCATTTATATAGCTCCATTATTTTTCACTTGATTTGATTGGCAGTAGTATTTTCCATATTTCAGATATGAGTGATGACTCATTCCTATTGCATGTGTTTGGTGTAGACTCGATGAACCAGGTAGGATCCAGTAATCAACCTCTTTCGCTCTCCACCTATCTATATTACTTTTTAGAATTTTAAACCTCTCCCACCATGCTATTGTGTGGTTGTGTGTTAATGCATGCAGTGCAATGTAGTGCTGAGCTTTTTCTAAATTACTCATCTTCTCGGGTGGTGTCAACCATTCTTACCTAAGCTAAATTCCTATGTTCTGACAATCTGACTACCCGCGATCTACTAGTCTGACCTATGTAGTGGACCTAACTCAGATTCATTACAAGGTATTTTGTAAATGATATTATTTTGTCTGATTGGGTCAACTGGGTTCTTTAACCTACAGAGCTTGCCCTATCTGAGTGAGTTTGTAGGTTTAAATGCCACCACCCTTATCCCTGCTTTGTTAATAAGAATCCTACGTAGGGTCTCAGATGTCCCTTCCCTCCTTATATGGTATAGCAGTGGATGACTTGTATTGTCTCTTATTTATGTTATCATTACTAGTTTCACAATTATTATTTTGCTTTTGGCCTTTACTGATCTTCTTAATGAACTTTATTGGATAGTTATTTGATATCAGCGCTTCTTCTCTCTGTTTTATTTCGTCATTTAGATCTTTTCTTGTGCTACTTAGTGCCATTGCTCGGTTTGTTAGACACTTCACTAAGCCTGCCTTAACAGTTAACGGATGAGATGAATTAAAGTCTAAATATCTATTAGCAGAATGCGTTGGTTTTCTATAAACACTAGTGTGCAGTTTACCTTCTTCTATTCGTTTCATTTTACAATCAAACGTAGTTAATTCCCATTATAGATAAGATTTTATTTTGATAAATCACACGATGTTGTACAGTAACATTAACTGAAGACGTTATGAGCACACTGTGTGATTTATCAAAATAAAATCTTATCTAAAGTGGAGTTATACTCTATCAAAATGCCCAAATTTTATACTTACATCAATAGATAATTCTTCTTGTTCATTTTCCGATTCAAATATGAATTTTATTCCCTCTACTTGTGAGTTTATAATGTGTCAAGTAGCTAGAGAGAGATATGTTCTATTTTTAACACTGTGTGTGTGAAAGTGTCATCCACATATCTCCACCATATTTTTGGAGTACGACTAGGTGAATGTATTAAGAGCCATATTTTCCCAGCTATCCATAAATATATCTGGTAAGATAGGGGATATTGGTAATCCATCTCATTGCTACACCTATTGCTACACTCATAATGGAATTACACTACCACAGTGCACAAGTTTTATTCTTATAGCGCTATGCACATCACTTTCATTGATTTGCTTGATTAGCAGTTCCAGTAAAAGTAATGTCATACTAATGAAAAACGTTTAAGGTTTAGTGAGTGAAAAGCAAATGACGAACAATCCTTTGTAACCAAATGTTAAAACCAAAGTTTTTGCAAAGATAAAATTACGTCTTCATTTTTCAAAAATTTTATCTTATCCTTCTGACCAATGTAGAATTTGATCAGAATCTTTTGAAATACTCTAATAACTTCTTATACTAATATGTATAACAATTATGTATGTGACATGAATATATTTAATGAACAGTCATCAGGGGTATAGGCAGTGTCAGTGGTCATATATACTTTTCATGTGTGATGTTAATTACGTCTTTGTATTGTTATATTTAAATTTATGCTACACTGGCAGCAGCTTGCTTATAACTCGGGGGGGGGAGGGGTTACCGGAAACCACAACCCGCATCAATAAACTACTGATAATTTAATACTATTCACTTTGTTTAAATCCAGTAAAGTATGATCTCTGTGATGGTGTTGTTTACTCTGTTGAGTATTTGAAAACAATGTTTACAGCCTGGTCATTCGCTAGTTTCTACTAAAAATGAGCAAACAGCATTATCCATATTAGTTTGTTTATTAGATGTATCCCACACACAGAGTGAAACAGTATTATTATTATTTACTGAATGAAACAGTTTCGAAAAAAATTTATTGCTGTTCATAATCATTTCATCAATTTTAATCACACGACTTTGAAACTTGAGTTTTATAGTTTTATTTGTCGTCTCCTATTTGTCGTCTTCATTGGGGTAGTGGAATTTTCGAGATATTTGTCTGGACAGGTGTTAGTTGAATCATTCCTGTTACACGTGTTGATTTACAGTTGATTCGATAAACAAAGCTTCTATTATAAATCTCTCCCTCCCCACTCCCTGTGACATTAGATTTTGAAAGTGTCATCCTATCCCATCCAGCCTATTGTATGGTTGTGTTAAACTGCATGCAGTGAGTGCTATGTCTGAACTATTTTCTAGATTTCTTATATTGCCCAGGTCAACCTATCAAGATTTTGCTAAGATTTTGCTCGGCTAGCCTGACTGACCCTGTTCTACTAGTCTGACCTATGTATTTGACCTGACAGTCATTGCAGATAGGATATAAGAATAACTAAATTGTTTTGTTTTTAAGGCTACACAGGATCCTTTTACTGACAAAGCTTGTTTCTAATTGAGTTTGTGGTTGGCATCAATGCCAGCCACTTTTATTCCTCCCTGCATTGTTAAGAATTCTGGCTAAGGTGGTTTCTGAGGTTCCTTCCTTGTATGAAATTACTACTGATGATCTAGACTCCCTATTGTTGGTGTCGGTCATCCAAGGGTGACTTGAAGGAGGTCTTGTGTGAAGCGGAGATGAAAGCATGTGGGCAGACTTGGAGCGGGTGAAAAAGTTGGCAGAAAACCGAATGTAATGGAGACGCACAGCTGAAGCCCTATCTTCCTCTAGGAAGTAAAGGATACAACTTCCTAACTTTATTTATTTATTCCTCTTCTATCTGTCACCGCCCCACATCTATCCACTAGGGTATAATTGAATTTATGTCGTCCTAATTCAATGTTTATTGTTTGTTTGAAGTGTGACAACTTGAAGGAAATGTTGCACTCCTTGGCTGAGTTCTGCATTGATTAATCTCAGCCAGTCAGTAGTATTAGTGATGGCTACATTGTCTTAGTGTTGGTGCGATGCAAAACGGATTGAAAAAGTTTAGTACCATTGCATTCAAAATATGAATAATCTCTGAACTACTTTGATGAAATATGATAGTGAACATAGTACATTCACATTTTCGATAACCTTCTCTTCATCACCAAGTTCTACAGTTATGCATCCATCCATAATAGCGAATGAATGAATGAATGAATTAGTGGTATTAACAACACTAATGTTGTTTAAATAACATTAAATCAATAATAATGATAATACCAATGGATTACAGATCAATAGCATCAATGTAACCATACATTGAGTGAATTTTAGAAAAATCATAATGCAAATTCATGAAATTGTGGTGTCCACTGAATACCTAACAGGACAGTAGTAGTGCCTGGTTGGACCGGTCATGATTCGTCAACTGAAAGATGAAGTACCTGGACTAGCCACTTCTAATTGTATCCACCAATTCAATTGCAAGTGTGGTTGTGGAGCGAGTTATATTAACAGTTTCTCAATGAACTTGATTTTTCATGCTCGCTCGGGAACATCTACCAGTGTGGTTAAATGAAGAGATGTAATGAGAGAAGCATCAGCAGGTTGACATTAGACCATCTGGTACGAACCGGGCCACAAAGTTAATAATTGAACAGTCGTTGTCTATCATCATCTATCGAGTAGCAGAAAAATGACTACCGAAAGCATCCAGGTATCGCATACTCCAAACAGCAGCGGTTATTGCAATCCACTTGAAATAACCACTGTGTTGTGTGTGTAGAAGAAACACTTACAACCAGGCACCATTACTTCCCTGACCGGCCTTCAGTGAATTTATATAATATTATTTCTCTCCAAATTTCTCTGGCATATATTCAGTGTATTGTTGTTTTGTTGCTATAGAACTGTAATCTGTTGATATTATAATTCTATATTCGATATTATTTAAACAACATTGATGCTGTTGATAACACTTATTCATTCATGAAGCGGAGGTTATCGAAAATGTGAATATTCTTTGCTCAGGAAGCACATGTTTTTGAAAAAAAACAGTCCATCAGTCTCCTGGTTGCCACGACTCGAAAGAACGCGAAAGTATAAGAGAGGTATGTACTGAAACTAAAATAGGTGAAAATACACGATTGACAAAATAACTAGGTGAAGATTTGATGATATTAAATGGTTGGAGGCAGTCGGTAGGAGGCCTTGGACCTAGATTTCGTGCTAGATGGCACTCACTAGTCTCACTTTCTCAGACTCGAACCCGCGTCACCCAGTGAGTACTGCATTCAAAGACCTTACCACTGAGAGCTATTCGGGCTTGTGACTGACCTCCTGTAGGACTGTAGTGGGTATTTTCATTGGACACCAATAACTAGTGTGACGTGTCTAGTTCTTTCTTTGGTGCAGACTGAATTCTATCAGTCAGTCAGGTTTTCAGTGTTGCCACCATGCCATCATGGGGCACATTGATTTGATGATATTAGATAGTTGGAAGCAATCGGCCAGAGGAAGCCTTGCTTGATCAAGGTTTCGTGCTAGTTGTCATAAGGTGAAGATTATTGAGGAGTTTCATGACATATTTTTTTGAGATAATTTGATGACGTAAATAATTACCATAATTAATTGTTATTTTTAACGCACAGAACCTGATGTACACACATATGTATAGAAAAATAAGTATACATATACAATTGCTGTTGTACAGCTACTAAGCGAATGAATTCACCTTCGAAAATAGACTCTTCTCTGAACTACGTGTTTTTTTCCATAAATGGTCTAAAACCATACTCTCTCTGACCTCCAACACCCCTCTATTCCCAACTCTCTCCTTGCATCTCATCAGGTAGAACCAGAAATCAGTACAAAATAATATATGCTCGTACAACCAAGTATAGGAACTCAAGGATACCATATTTGGCCCGTGTTCTAAGTGACAGAGACAATGTTAAGCGTGAAACCTATGACTTGCTTTGTTGTTAATAGCATAATTTTGGCCCTTGTTATTTCTCCCTTATACTCTCTTATTTGTACTCTATAGTGAACAACCTTCTTAAACATACTTAGCTACTTAATATTATTATCATTGACTTACTTTTTTGTACTTTACTCTATTCCTTCTTTTGTATATCTACTGGGTCCGACTATATTATCACTATGATTATTACAAAATTGTCCTGTCGTTAACCATCATGTAAAATTAGTTTTGTGGTTGTTTTTTGTTCGGCACTACTTAACTGACAATCAAAAAATAAAAAAATAAACACTGCATTAGTGCTGACAATAAAAAAAACCCTGAAGTGTTTATTGTATGATTGTTTAGTGTAGTTCAATCAAATTAACTGATCATCTTGGCTATAAACAATCTTAAGAACATCTCATAATTTCTTGTCTGATTATAGCTGTCACTGTTCACCACGCCTACACATATCATAGCTTCCACTAACCAATACTGAAATATTTTACATCCTACCTATTCTTCTTTATTGTTCACCCTTATTCTTTCCTGGTTTGCTTAAAAAGGACTATGTCACAATTCGTAGAATGCTGAAGACGGTCAGTAGGGTGAGTGGTGTCCCAGTGGACCACATAGTTAACGTCGTTGTCGATAGGCACTTGACTTCATGCAATAAATTTGCTGAAGGGATTTGTCTGACTTGGAGCATCCGCTTTACCCTCAGCTTCCTTTCATCTTGCATCTCCTCAGGTAGAACAAGGAGTAACTTCAGAAAACTGTATGCTCGCACGTCTAAGTATAAGAATTCTATGATACCATTCTTGGCACGTATTTTATGTGATAGGGAAAATAGTGTCAGGCAAGAATTAACTAACCTTTTTTCATCTAGTAAATAAACGATTTCCTCCATCCATCCTTATATACCTTCAAGTTTTACTTTTATTACTTCTATTATATTTATGGTCCTGTTACTTCTCTGTTTTACTCTCATAATTGCAAACACCAACTTATCTCCATGACGGCAGTAATCTTTGTTTTTCCCTTCACCATATCATGTAAAGAGAACATTATACTCAATATTTTTAAATATGTTAGGATTTCTATACCGCATTGCCAATACTGTGTGACACAAGCCAACGGCAATTTTCACTTGTATTCTTATTATTATTACCTTAGCTGTTATCATTATTATTGCTATTTCCATTTTATATGCTGCATGTTTTTGACATTACTCCTATTGTAAATGTGGAAAATTTTCTGTGTGATTAATTTTATTTATAATTTGAGGAAATTAGATGCAATATTGTGATTAATGCTGAAAATTCCATTCTGTATCACAAGTACTGTTTTTGGAATAAAGTAAATCATTATTATTATTTATCTTCCTTTCTACTTGGTATTTTTATTTGCATTTTTTTGTTATTTCTGTGTTTCTTTTCTGGTTTTTTGTTGTGTTTTTTTATATCTATTTTTTTGTAATACTCCTTTTAAATGTACGATGAAATTAGATGCAATATTGTAGATATGTGCTGAAGATTCCACACTGTACCACTAGTACTGTTCCTGGAACAAAAGCGAAACTATTATTATTATTATTAATAATATCCTGATAGGGATTATTCACAAATCAGTGGTTATATGTGTCAACATCGCTGTTAGTTTCTTGCAGATTGATTGTATCCTACTGAAGTGCTGAGTTTATGATAAAAATAATTTGCGTTTATTCCAAAACAGTACTTGCGATACACAGAATGGAATTCTCAGCATTTTACTACAGTATATTGCATCCAGTTGGTACATTAACAATAAATAAAATAAAATACATAGATTAAGGGTAATCTCAGTTCGTTTTGACAACAACATTTTGGCGTGTCGGCCGGTAGCAAAGCCAAAAGTGAACGGAATGTTTGAAGGTGTTAGAAAAGTAGATGCTAACTAGCATATTTACTGGCGTAAGCGGTAACAAAACTGTCGAGATATACAGAGTGTGAGAGAACGAAGAAGAATGTTTTACATAGAGTTTGTAAGGAAGAAAGAAACAAAGCAGCACACAACAGAAAAAAGAGAGAGAAAAGGAAAAGAAAGAAAGAAACAACACGTTGTACCTATAAATGATATGAGCTGGAAAGACGAGATCCAATTATTCTACTGACTATTTAATAAGTTATAGGTATCACGCCTAATGCTTTCTTTATCGCACAGAACACGAGCCAAGTAGGGTATGGTTGAGTTTTTATACTTGCTGGTGCGCGGATATAGTTTTCTATATAGGGTTCTGGTTTTGCCTGATGAGATACAAGGGGAGAGTTGTGGATGAAGCGGGTGTTTTGAGCTATGTGAATAGAAGGGATTTAGCCGATTTTTCACATGGATGGCATATCGATTGTGAGTACACGAATGCTTCAATGATGCCCTCAGATAAACCTCATTTTACTCTACTTATTTATATATATATATATATATATATATATATAGTTCAGTAACTTGATTTCCACAAACTACTTGATACTGCCTTTATTGTTCCCCTAAGTGTTGTGTTTTTTCAGAGACAGACAATGAAGATACCAGAATGAAATCAAAAATCATACTGAGAAGTATATATATTTTTTATCATGGTATGTATAAATGAATCGAGAGGATTACTGCATTTGTGTTCAAGCGATTATTTAGCCTATTTCTGAAGTTTACAAGTCCTCACAACACATGAAAACCTCTCAAGGCAACGGGCGTCGGTGGCATAGCGGTTAGGACGCTCGCCGACCATGCGCACGGTCTGAGGTTTGATCCCCGGCCGCCAACGCACTCCTTTACCTCGCTAAACCAGAAATAATCCTGGTAAAGAAGAAAGGTTGGGCATGAGGCTAGCAACCCCATCCTGTAAAATAAAAACACTACCACAGAAACTTCAAGCCACTAGGTCGAAGGCGCCCTACGTCCCACTGGGGAACATGAAGGGAAAAAAAGGCAATGGACGAAATTCGTTCAGTGTAGATTTACAAAACTCTAGACAGCATACTTCTGTTTCAAAGTTACTATTTTAGCATAAAAAAATTGCTTTAATTAATTATTATTTTTTCAGCGGTACATATAAAATTACATATTGGTCGGAAGAAAAACACCCGAGACTTTATGAATAAATATTTAATTTAAATTTTTAAAACAAAAAAACACATATCAATCATGGCAGAAACCAATGGAGAAAATAATGAGAGTGGAAAGTTACGGATGGTATGGTTGACAGTTTTCCAATGTTCGGTTTCTTTTTTATCTTATTTATTTAATTATTTCATAACTGAAGACACCTAGATGCGAACAGAGAGAGTACAGTAAGAGGGAAGGTAAAGAAAGATTCGTGATCACAATAGTTAGGAAGACCCGAGTGGAGCGTAAAGCTTCAGCAACACATCTCTTCACTTTCTTATACTTTGGCACTGTCCTCTCCAACTGGCTAGCCATACACAATCCCCTATAATCTCCTCCTCCCCCCCCTCCCAAGTCATGACATCTCCTCATTGTCAAAATAGCACCGACGGCGGACTGTTCGTTTCCCGTTCAACTTTAACTAGAGTGATGGCGTACATTCGGCGCAATGTAATTCGACGACCTCATGAGTGCATGCCCGATCTGTCACCATTTTCTTCTGGATGTTTGTTGAGAAGTTGATTCTTAATCGGTTTGTTGCCAGATCAACTTGTTGCTGTTTCTTTTTGTGGTCATCTGACATTCCAAATTGATCCACTGAAGTGTTGGCAGCTGTTGATAGAAATCTGTAAATTTTTGGAAATCCTTTCTGTGACGCACAGGCCATTTGTATAATCCTCACAGAAGCACTAACGGATTGACTGACTGACTGACTGAATTCACTGACATTTGTGTTGAAAATTTGAATCTCCTTTTTTTATGCAGATGAGTTGCTGGAGAAGATTTCCAAACTGGTTTAGTGGTTGGTGAAGGTATATCTTGCATTTCTCACTCTCTCCGGCTGGTTGGATGATTTTCACATCTTCACCCGTTTCGACTGCTTGTGGTTGAAACGTTGTTGCAGCGTAGGCTAGGTAAGATAATTGAAAGAAGGGAGTAACCTCTTTCAACCTCTTTCTCCCGTTCAACGTGGTTGGTGCTGGTTGTTGTTGTTGCTGTTGATGGTGGTGGTGGTGGTTGGTTGGTTCATCACCTCCGTTTCTATCTTCTGTATGTTCATCACATGGGTGGAGTCAGTCTTATTTTTGCTGTCTGACAGTCAACCAACCACCCACCTACCCAGCCAGCCTGTTCAACCAGTTTGTTGCCAGTTTTCGCCTGCCTGCAAATCTTCCAGTTTGTGTTTGTGTGACATTCAACGGAAAAATCATCCACTGGAGAAATGCAGAACTTCAAGATTCTTGTTATATTGGTGAGTGCAGCGTATTCCTTCGTGTCTTCTCACTCAATCAATGCCAACGCACAGTGTGACGCATAACCCGGTTCAGTCAACCACAATATCATCCATGGTAGCCAGCTTGTCTTACTGTTGTATTCACTTCGAATGCTCCTCTGACTTTTCCACTGTGAATTACCTGGCACCTGATATTGCCATATATCTGTAGCCTGTTGAATAGGATTGATAAAGGCTTGGGGCATTGCAATTCATTGTGCTGAAGTAGTTTCCAAATTATTTGTCGGTCGACGCTGTCTGTTGAAGGCCTTTTCGAAGTCGATTAGGAAGATAGGTTTGACTGCCATTCTTTGTTTTGTTCTGTGATGGTGATGCATAGAGTTGTAATTTGATGAGCACATGATTTGCCTTTCCTGAACCCAGCTTTTTCTGGCGAGCGGAGTTCTGCATTCAATGCATCTTTTAGTTCTCTCCAGGATGACACGACTTCTTATTCTCATTGGCATGGACAACAGCATTATTACACGCCAGTTATTTTCGAGTGAGGCGTCAGCCACCCTCTATAGCAGCTTAATAAGGTAGTCAGTCTTTCTTCCAATCATTGGGCTCCTTTCCTTCCTGCCTATCAACGCATTTGCAATAATGACGTGAACACTTGTGCCACAGTCTCTGGGTCTGTTTTCAGTGCTTCTGAAAGAGTTTCTTCTGGCCTTGCTGTACTCAAGGCATCCGCCTTTGTTGGAGGATTAGTGTCTACTGGCAGGCAGTTCCATGCGTGCTGTTGGTGATGGTGGTATTTCTAAGTGATTTGCAGGTGAAGGTTGATTTAAGAGTCCTGTAAAGTGATCAGGTCATTGTTTTATTTGGTTCTCCTCCTTGTTAATTAGGTTTCCATGACCATCTGTTATATGTTTCCTCTGTGTTGATCTCTTCCTGGATAGAGACCTGGCTATCTGATGCAATGTTCTGAGTTCTCTTTTACCTGCGGCTGCCTGTTCTGCTTCAGTTACTGTTAGCCAGTGTGTCATAGAATTGTCACTTGTCTCTCTTCTCTAGAACTCCTCATTCCTTCTTTATTTAGTGACTATTCACTAGTCTAGTTTACTAGATCACTCATTTTCTAACCGGTCCCAAGCCCAGGAAAAGAGGGAGGGTTGGGCGTGGGGCTAACGATCCCATCCCAGAAAGTCAATCCAAATGCTACAGAAACTTATGATTACATATAATTGCCAAACAGTGAATGCAGAGAGGACGAAATTCTTTCTTCAGCTCAATAAATCAATACCATGTGTTTTGTTTTAATTTCTTCAGTTCTCTAAAATGGAGTGTAACTGTTCTCCACATGAACTATATTACAAGTTTACTTGTAATTTGTCCGAAAACCTTCAGCAGTATAACAAATACCCAATCTCCAGTAGTTTGAAAGTACGAAAAATGGAATAAAGACATCTGAAAGCCACTTTACCAATTGTACAGGCAATATAATGATGTGATATATATCCTTCTTTGTGAAATATAGGACTTCAATCTTTATGAAGTTACATTAGCACTAGTGTGGCGCGCCCTACTGATAACGCTTATCAGTAGTAGTAGTACATAAGAAGACATATATCGGGATAAAAGCACCAAATAGCAGGGAGACAGATAGATTTGATGTCGGGGAAAACAAAGGATACAACATTGCGTAGATAAATGACAGAAGTGAAAGGAACAAGAAGAAACACAATACCGGTAGGGGAGGGGGGGAGGCAGAAGTGTAGCACAACACTGAAAGCCTGTGAAAATGGTACGTTGAAGATAAGGTGTGCATAATTTGTCTATCTAGACATACCATTAAACCAAGTCTCCTGTCTTCTACAGTTACACTAGTGTTGTATTTTACATGGCTTACTATAAGGACGAGTCAGGCGGCAATCACTGACTGACTGACTGGCTGACTGACCGGTGAGCATTCTGTCATTCACCCACTGATACAGCTGATAATGCGTATACAAATAAAAATTTGAATGAAATAAGAAAGCTCGAATGAAATTCGCCAATTTTTCAAGTTCTGTGCATTATCAGTAGTTCACTCAGAATTCAGGCAGTTCGCAATGGATTGATTGACTTAGCTCTCTGTGTGAGCTCAATAACACCGTGTACATTGCTTTGGAATTTAACCACAAACAATCATCTCATATTTGCAATATTTCTGTCTCGTTAGTAAGGCCTTCTGTTCTATATGAGTGGTATCAATCATCTCATATCATATCATACTATAATGTATAATCATAGGCTTATAACTTCCTATATTGAATGTGCAGTAACTGTCTAAAGTCGACATCTGAAGGCCATAAGTTACAAGGCGATATAGACCAATCTGAGCATTCATTCATCAGTGCTCACTAACTATCCGTCCTAGTGTAATTAATCCATGTAAACTCTGGTATACAGTTACGGGATAAACTGTAGACCATTTTTAATAAAGAAACTAGAAACACAACGCTATGATATGATCAACGCGGAACTTGTATCATTTTAATTACTCAGGTTATACTGGCGTATTTTATTTCATTTCGACTATTGTTTTATGACAACTTAATCATCGTTCACCGGCATCGGTGAGTAATTCTATTTACGTTGTCAAGTTGGCCGATTGGTAAAGAAAGCAAAACCAAGTGTACATTGTTGGATTTGATAAAGGCAGCATGTGCCTACATAATGAAAGTAGCCTGTTATATTTGTATTGATTTTGTCATTTAATGAGAGAAATCAGGGGTATTGTGTTGTAACCAAGTCAAATTCTGTTTTAGTCCATCATCCATATTTAGTTCAGACAATTTGGATTTCATTTGATATGAAGTGCTTCTGATGGTAACAGATTTCCTTTGTGATTTCTGAATGATGATTTCAATATTGACCTGATTCTATGTCGTAGTGTGTAGACGACCTATGGATGATGATTTTTCAAGCTATTCTAGTTGATGAACTCGATTTCTCGGTGGTCAAACAGATGCTGTACGGTGTTCAGTTCTTCCGATTGCCATGATTTCTCTGTGGCGATGTCTGTCCAATGTGTATCAGCCCATGACATTGCAAGCATTCTGATTTGTAGACACAATTAGATTAAGAATCTTGAGGGATTTGATCTCTTACATGGACAGGGTTGCTTCGTAGTCCGTGTGTGTGCGTGTCTGATGTTTTGAAGAAAACTCTTATGTTGTGCTGACGTTGAGTACTTTTCTGATGACATCGTCTGACATTTCCGATCTATATGGAATGAAAATTGGTGAAGTCCATTCATGTTTTCGAAATATATTTTTGACTATATTTAATGTCCGTGTTGATTCTGTTGACAAAGTTCTTTGGGTCGTATAATATTGTTGTAAAATTGTATTTTTATGTGCTTTATTCTGCTTCATTATACCACTAAAAGAAGATAATGGCCTAAAAGACAGAACACAGTTATCCATAGAAGAGATAATAAAAGGGGTGGAATTCTGTCTGACAACAACGACATATTTCACATTCGAAGGGAAAATATACCAACACAAAATGAAGGAGTAGCTATGGGATCGCCTATCTCACCAATCATAGCTGACGTATTCATGAATTATTGCCCTTAAAGCATTCAGGTCATCACTAAAATGTTGGTGGAGATATGTAGACGACACACTAGTAATGGTGAAAAAACGATACTGAGAAACTTTTCTCACACATAAACAGCCACGTCGACTCAATAAAATTAACTATGGAAATAGAGAATGAAATCGGGGAACTGCCTATGTTAGACTGCAAACTACAAAGAATAACAGATGGTAGCATAAAAACAACGATATATAGAAAAACCACACACTGGAAGATTCCATGATTATCACTCAGCTCATCCACTCATGGTGAAACGAGAATTAATACAAGGTCTTGCAGATAGAATACGCAGACTTACAACAACACCAGAGGACCAGTGTCAACAAATAAAAGTCCTATTCAAAATTCTACTCGAAAACAACTACCCAAAAGAATTTATAAAAGATAATATAAAAAAAGAGAAAAAAGAGGGTAAAACCGGAGAATAACAAGATGGAAGAATGCAAAAAAACCGTCAGAATACCATATAAAAATGGTACATAAGGGGCAATTCAAAGAAACCTCAAAAATATCGGCATTCCAACAACGTTTAAACCGGCGAATCTAATCAAAATAAAATAAATCCACTGAAAGATCCTATAAAAATGACGGATAAAAACAATTTGATTTACAAAATATCTTGTTCTGACTGACTGGCCGACTAAATATGTGGGGCAAACACATCCAGATCACTCAGAATAACAGTGAGTGGACATAAACGCCTAACCAACAGGAACACAAGCTTACAAGAATCTTGAAAAACATTCATCGATAGCTGCACATGCATGGGACAAAAACCACAATATCGATTGGAACAATCTGTGTATTCTAAAAACTAACATGAACAAAAATGGAAAGAAAGACTTATAACGGAATCGATATTCATTGAAGTCACACCGGATACATGTAACAAAAGTGACTCAGTACGACTATCAACAACTTGGAATATAATTCTGGTGTGAACACGGGCAGTAATTTTGCTTGAAATATTACCAATAACAAAACTTATCAATTGTGTATAAACTATTGAAATATAATTATACTTTATTTGATCTAATCCCCAATACTCAAACTTTTTACTGATATTAATCTTCTGGCTTTATTTTTATCTGTCTTTAATGAACCACTTACTTATAGCTGAAGATATGTTCGTCAGAAGTAAAAACAAATGGAGGGCCTAGTCTAATGAATGGTGTACACAATGACGAAGAAGGAGAAGAGGAATTTATAAGAGAAGTGGAAAAATATGATTTCATTCGATTGAGTTTCCCCGATGTTAATGGGATTCATTTAAGTAAATTAGTGTCGACAAGATTTGCACGAAAAGTTGCCAAAGGGTTAAGTGAAGTTTACTCAGGCTCAATTACAACTGGACCTCGAGGTGAAGTAAGCAGAGGTTGTTGTTTTTCTTTTCACTGTTTTCTTTTGTTTTTTTGTTTTCCAATTCGTTGTATTACCGCTTACAGCCTAATGTCAGTTACTTGGTGAATACAGACTACTGTCTAAATTGAAGGCTTCACTTCTATGATTTGGATAATCCCTAAGAAAAAAACACGTAGAACAGAGAAGAGTCTCTTTTCGCCAGCGAATTCATTTTCTCAGCTATACAATCAAAAATATATGCTCATGTGTTATTTTGTATGTATGTGTACATTACGTTTGTCAAACAAAAATAGACAATTGGTTAGGGTTATTTTAACTAAACAAGTGAAGATTGGTAATACAAAATCAGTCAAGAAAATTAAGTGTTAATGAAATTAGGGTAGTAAAAAGGGTGATGATTTGTCACAAACACTTGTTAAAAAGGAAGTTATGTAATAATAATATGAATAGTTTGATGAGTGAGTTTTACTCAGGATGTACATAGAAACAAAGTAGATAATAAGAAATTATGTAAGAGATCTAAATGAATACAAGAATTATAAGTAATTAAAGAACAGGCAAAGAAATAAAATTAAGTCATCAAAATAAAAAAAAATCAAATCAAAAAATGTTATTACCATGACAGTAGAAGTGGTTGAGTAATCCTCTTTTGTATGCACAGCTCCGATTTTTCTGTGTGAATGACCAGAGCTTCAGCGATACAAAGAAGACGAAACCGTATTTCCTATGGTAGGTTATTGCTGATTCTGTAGATTACTTTGACGGAGGCGTTTGTTGAAATGGAATGGTCACTCTTAACCAGGTGTTCAATTATCACACTCCTTATTGCATCACTATTGCCTTTTCGCAACCATGCTGGCCGGATAGTGTTCTTGAATCCTCTTGGACAGGGTGCGCGTCGAACGACCGATTTACCTGGCTCCACAGCAGCAGGTGAACTGATATATGCACATAGAAGTGGTCAGATGTGGGATCTTGTCCTTGAGGTTTCTGCAGATCAGTGGGTGACTGGAGAACACTATTCTTAGCGTTGCTGCAAAGAATATTCTTCTCAGAGATGATGTGTTCCTTCTCTTGAGAATATCGCTTGCTAAATCTTCCTTGAAATCCAAGTTCATGTAGAGTTTCTTTTTAGGCGCTAGTGAGGTTTCGTTTCTCTGAATTTTTTTTGGTTTGATATTTTTGTCGGTGAATCTTATTGGGCATCCATTTTGGATGAAGATTTCTCTTAGAATGTCTAATTCTGTTTCCAGAACGTCGGGACTACAGATGCGTCGTGGGATTCGGGTGGCAAGTGATTTAATTAACTTCCGCTTTTTTTTTGAATGGGTACCCAGTTATAGAAGCTTGTTAGTTGACCATTCCACGTAGGTTTTCTATGGATTGATCTTCTTAGGCTTCCATCAGTTCTTCTTGTTGGTTCCACATCAAGAAACAAAATTTTTGACTCGTTTTCCATTTCAAGATTGAATTTTATTGCTGGATGGCAACAGTTAAATATCTTCATCAGTAGATTGTGGTCATTGCTGTTGTAACAAATAATGAATATACCGTCCACATCTATTTTATACAGTTGTATATTGTCAATGCTCGGCTATAGTGAACCTCTCTCAAGGCTTGCCACGAAGCAATCTGATAGTAGTGAACCCAACGGAGATCTCATTGTAATACCATCTTTTTGTCTATAGACGGTGTTGTTGAAAGTGAAATGGACATCCAGAGTGCATCTTAGTAGTAATTCCTTTAAATATGTCGTTGGTATTTCAATATTGAATATCATATCAATTGTCATATTGTAACAACAGAAGACAAGGGCCAGGCAACAGATCGTTTTATTATGAAAATCAACACGTATTTATACATATTTCACATACATTATTGTAGCTTATGCAAGTAGACAAGCGCAGTCATCTGATTGGTTGTTTATCAGAAGTTAGGCAGACAAACGCAGGCTTCTGATTGGTTGTTTCGGGATTCCTCGACAAATAGAGTTCTCTATCTGCGAATCATATTTTGCCACGTTAACTTTGCTGTGATTGGTTGTTGAATCAGCCTTGCTCATATTTTCTCACGGCCTGCTGTCACCACAATATCACAACTGATATGATTATGAATAATAAATTTTGTTCAAAACGTCACCCAGTAAATAATACTGTTTCACTGTGTTATACATCTAATAAACAAACCAATATGGAATTACTTAGTACCACAGTGCCTAAGTTTTACACATTTGTTGTACAGAGTAAGAAGATCGCACCAACATTGTTTATTTCGTTCGTTGACTACTCATCAGCTCAGCTGAGCACAGCCTAAATAAATAATTATTTAGAGAACCATTGGAAAACCAGTTGGGAGTACTGGACAGCTGTTTCAGTTGTCCTAGTTCGGGACTCTTCATCAGTACTCACCCACCGGGATTCGAATCCAGGACCTTCTGGTTACAAGGCGAGCTAGCTCGTAGACCATTAGGCAGCCACCGGGACCCGATTCAATGGCCCATGAATTCTAACTTCTGCCAATTCGCGACATAGCGCGATCCCTAGACAATGTCTTCGGTGGCGAGTATTTGTCCTCACCTCACACCCGACCGGCTGCACCCTTGTAACCAGAAGGTCCTGAGTTCGAATTCCGGTGGGTGCGTACTGATTAAGAATCTCAAACCAAGACGAAACAGCTGTCCAGTACTCCCAGCTGGTTTTCCAATGCTTCTCCAACTGATGTCAGCTCATGATGAAATCCTGAAACCAATCAAACCCTTACAAACCAACACTTGAATAAATAATAATTACTATTAAAATTTATGTACAAAGAAATGTCAACATACTCGCAAATTTTACATGAGGTCAGTTGACAAGAGGTTCCGAATTCAGTGAACGATGATCAGAAAACTACGCTTATATAGTTTTTACACAGGCAATTCAAGTTTAAACAAAGCAAATGTATGCATACAGTGGTAAAGGAGTTATGTGATAAAGACGAGAGCTGTGTGAGATAATGGATGAGTAACTTATACATTGGGTAACAATGTACTGAGTTCAACTCAAATCACACGAACAAGAGACAAGCAAGATTACACTATACCAGAGCAGAGGTGGGGATGGATGGGTTAAAGCCACAGATTATTATTATTCCCTTGGGTTCCTAGTGGAACATAGGGCTTCAACTGCACGTCTCCATTGGCTTCTGTCTTTTGCTGTACTTTTCACCTGCATCCATGTTAGTCCATACTGTTTCAGCTCCTCTTCACACGGTCTCCTCCATATCACCCTTGTACTGACGACCAACTCGCCACGTGCCTCCTCCCTTTCGGGTTCCGCTCGAGCAGTGGCCTGACGCGTGATGTCACTCAGCGGCGGCCTCCTCAGTGAGTGGCCAATCCATCTCCACTTTCTCCTGCATATTTGTTGAGGAGTTGGTTCTAGCTTTGTTTGTTCGCATAGTTTGGTGCTTGTTGGTGATTCTTTCCGCCCCCCACCCCACCTGGCCATCTCATCTTCAGTATAGATCCAGCGAAGACAGGTAGGTAGTTGTTGATAAAGGTAACGTCTGCAACAGGCTGTTGGTGGAAATATTCTTTGTGACCCACTCGCCAACCTTCTGATCCGTTCTACACAGAAGGACTGACTGACTGACTTGACGTGTTTGTATTGAAAATCCGACCGAATTTTGTTGTTGATGTTGGCTGAGTGACGAAGATAGGTTTCCGGATTGGTTTCAGGTTGATGAATGTGTTTCTCGCCGCCCTCCCCGATTCTCGCTCGATTTGACATCCTCGTCGGTTCCGACTGCCTGTATTTGAAACAATGCTCCAGTTACCAGACAACAGGGCAAGGAAACACTAGTTATAACTGCTTCTTTCTGAACACATAGAAAATCGAGTTTCACCCGTTTAATGCAGATGCTTTGGCAAACTTTAGGATAATTTTAAGGGATTTTGCGATCCCCACCTCATGAGTCGTATCAAGGAGATGCCTGGTAATGGCGCCATTGTAAGCGTTTGTTTCCTTGAGGAGTAAGCGTTTCGGCATACATATTTAGAAAGTCGGAGGTGTGGCCTTCTTTCCGTTCTCCCAGTGTAACTGCTCCCGAAGATACACGTAAATTCGTATACGGAGTTTGAGTTGTTAAAATGAGAGAGGTTGGTGTCTGTCGACTTTCGATTGCACTAGAATGGGGCTTGTTGTCCGATAAATGGGAACCAACTTAGCTAGCTGCATGACAGGCTCTAGCTAGTGACGTGCTCTATCTTCCATTGACCCTTGCTTCAATATTTTCACCTTTAAAATCGAGTTTAATGAGGGTGATTTGTTTGTCATTTGAGCCTTCACATCCCCCATATTTGTTAATGAGTCTCTCAGAGTAACCGTTGTTTTTCAACATCTTCTTGACAGTCAGAAATTCTTCCTGTAATTTTGCTACTAAGAATTTTCTCCTACCGCTATAGTGCAGAGTCCTGACCATTGCTCGTTTATAGTCAGCTGTTTTAACAAAAGCTGTTAAAATGTAAGTATTGTCCATTCTATGTAGGCTTTCATACAACTGACCTCCAGGTTGTTAGTACTAGTATGAATAATTCAACTAGACATTTCACTTGGACATTTTGGATATTGGTTATTAACGAATTCTTTCAAGACAACTCAGAAGTCTTTAGAAATACAGCTATTCTTCACTATGACAACTAAATAGCATTTCATTTAATTTGTTCCCTGTCAAGTGTATATTGCTTAAAAGACCATTTGATCAAATATGTCCTGTTATATATGACTACCATTTTTAATACCTTACTTTATCTCAAATTATTATTATTCCCTTGGTTTCGAAGTGGAACATAGGGCTTCAACAACACATCTCCGCTTCGCTGTATTTAGTGCTGCGCTCTTCAGCTAGGCTCACGATTGCTCATTAGCTATCATCTAATTCTCAATCCCCCGGCTGGTTGGCTATTTGGTCTTCAGTATGGAGCCAGGAAAGGTTGGGTATGAGGCTAGCAACCCCATCCTGTAAAATAAACTCTGCTACAGAAACTTCAAGCTACTAGCTTGAAGCCCTATGTTCCACTGAGGAACGTGAAGGAAAAATTATTTATTATATTTATGGAGCCAGTCAGCCAGCGAAGTGGGCAGCTGTTGATAAACGTCTGCAGTGGTTTAATGTACGTGAAGTGAGAGTTTCTCACCTATACAGAAGCACTAACTACCCGAGTGACTGACTGGCTGACTTCTCTGAAATTTGTCTTCAAAACCCGAATCTTGTTCTCTATGCTGCTGAGGTGGAGTGTAGAAGATTTCCAAACTGATTTCAGACTGGTTGTCTTCATCAGCCTCTGTCTCCACCTTCTGTGTGTTCATCTGGATAAAGTTTTGTCTCCGCTGCAGCCAGCCAGTTGGTTACCAGTTTTTGCCTGCTTGTAGTTCTTCGAGATTGTGTTTGGGTGACATTCAACAGCATCAATCATCCACACGCGAAATCCAGATCTTCTGGAATCTTATTATATCGGAGGGTGCAGCGTATTCCTTCATGTCTTCTCACTCACTCAATCACTCACAACGCAAAGTCTGACTCATGATCCATTCCAACACATTTGAGAATATCATCGGTGATAAAATATCTCATTATATAGTTTAGATAGTTTTTAGCTATCAGTACGATCTGTCTTTTATACTGATTCATTAGATTGAAGACGTTCCGCTTGTTTAACCTTGAGTTAGAACTTACTGCACTGTGATCGCCTCACTTGGTTTATTAGGTCGTTCTCTAGCCTGTCCCAAGACTGGGTAATGAAGGAAGTTTGGGTATGGAGCATGATCGTACATCACAAAACCTATGCAATCGCTACAGAAACTTCAGTGCACAAAAAATATATTAAAAATTAAGAAATTGAAAAACAAGCCTACCATTTAGTTTGGCTTGTAAGGGTTAGTTTTGTTTTTACGAGTTGATCACGGATTGATATCAGTTAGAGAACCATTGAAAACCAGGGAGTACTGGACAGCTGTTTTATTCCATTTCAGGAATTGTCGGCAGTACGCACCCACTGGGGTTCGAACTCAGGACCCTGGTTTTCAATGGTTCTCTAACTGATATCGATCCGTGATCAACTCGTAAAAACTAATTCTTCGCTGGAATCGGAGAGGAGAAATGACGTCACAGGCTGGTGAAGGCCCACTTTCGGGAAGCCAGTTAGCCAGGGGATGTGTCTTCTTTCGATGAAAGCTAGAATAAGAATGGAGAAGGCTGCCCAGGTAGCCAAAGAAATGAGAAGATATGACATAGAAGCGCTGAGAATCTGTGCGAGAGCAGATGGATGGAATGGACGTGGAACTGTAATCGTGGAGTTATCGTCATCAACGCTTCCTCGGCAAAAATGATTTAATTCTGCTTTGATTTATACAAAGACTGTAATCCTCGCTGCTTTGTTTGTGTCCTGTACAGTGTGTTTGAAAAATGGTCACCAAATGTGAACATTTCACCGGAAATACCTGTGAAAAGTCAGTATCCATAAGAAAGGGAGTTCACTGTTCACTGCAGTAACTTGTTATCTCCAATTCCTCTCAGTATATTTTTTTTAAAAACACGAAGTAATGCCCCTGAACTATCTTTCCTCTAATACAGTTGAAAAATCACTGACTTGGAATATGTCAGTCTTCTTTTATTCTATTGATTAAATGGGTATCAGGTGTTTGCCTTATTTGAATACCGCTAGCCAGATAACTTGACACGTGATAGGAAGATTACACAAACAGATCATGCCTTATAAGGTAGAAGAAGTCTTACTAAAATATTTTTGTGAAGATGAACAGATTTTGCCTCACTTTCTTTCACATAAGTCATACTGGTATGTCAGTATACACACACACGCACACACCAGGGGACTACTTAATATATGGTGCCTTTTTTAGTACTACACTCCCATGTATATCATAGGTGAAAGCTGACCATCTCAGATCCGTGTGGGCTTATAACTGCTTTCCTCAGATGCTAGGAGCTGAAAAGCTGGAGGCTTTCAACCCTCATTGTTTTGGTGCATGTCTGAATCAAGTGGTTGACTGCATACTGATATAGCCACTAATATACTTGTAATTGCACTAAAGAATTTCCTATGTAGTCGATTTGCAAGCCTATTCTTCTGACCACCATTAGCAACAACAACAACGACGCGATACGATACCAGTGGAAGGAACTATATATATATATGATAAGTGTCAGTGGACATCAGAGATTGTAGGTACATTACCTTGTCAGGCAAAAAGCCGAAGTTTGTGTTCATTATGACAGGGACCGCAGTTAAGTGTATTGGTATACGTTTGGGAGCTCTCTACCAACCACTACCTCCTTGATTTCTTGGAAATATGAAATTCATTCGGTGTTAAATGATTAATAGATTTTTTAGATTTTTTTTTTAGATTTTTAGATTTACAGCTTGATTCCACACTGTATTTTTGGTACAAGTATGGAATTTTCAGCATGGATATCGGTAGCCCAAATTTCGCAGGCCAACCATAGATATCAGTTACGAGAGTAAATGATCCTGTTAGAATTCATATTTAGGTGATAAATAAATGTGAGTAAACGGTAGATTGGATCCAATATGTAGATACTAGAATAGCTGGCCCAGAAATCTGAACAGGCCGCCAGGTCAAGGTCATAAAGACTATACCTTATAACTCAGGATGTTAAAGGTTGTCAGCAGGGTAAGCAACGTGCCACTTAACCAACCAGCTTGTTACTATTCTGGTTGACAGGCACTTGGACTCATGTGAAAAATGGGCTAAATCCATTCTATTTACATAACTCACACCGCCACCCTCTTCATTCACAACTCTCGCCTTGTATCTCATCAGGAAGAACCAGAAGCCTATATAGAAAACCATATGCTCGCACTACCAAGTACAGAAACTCAACCATACCCTACTTGGCTCGTGTTCTGTGCGATAAAGAAGAAAGCATTAGGCGTGATACCTACAACTTATTAAATAGTCAGTAGAATAATTGGATCTCGTCTTTCCAGCTCATATCATCTATAGGTACAACGTTTTTCTTTATTTTTTCTTCCTTTCTCTTTTTTTCCCTTATGTGCTGCCTTGTTTCTTTCTTCCTTACAAACTCTATGTAAAACATTCTTCTTCGTTCTTTTACACTCTATATATCTCGACAGTTTTGTTACCGTTTACGCCAGTAAATATGCTAGTTAGCATCTACTTTTCTAACACCTTCAAACACTGTTCAATTTTGGCTTTGCTACCGACCGATATGCCAGTATGTTGTTGTCAAAAGTAATCAAGATTCCTCTTAATCTATGTAGAATTTTATTTATTTTTGATGTACAAACTGGATGCAATACTGTAGTAAAATGCTGAGAATTCCATTCTGTGTATCACAAGTACTGTTTTGGAATAAAGCAAATTATATATATATATAAAATAGATTTCGCACTAGAGGAGCTAGTCTGCCCGTTCCCACCATTAAAGGCTTCTGGGAATTCTGTTTGCTTCTGAAGCCACTTAGGAACATTTTATGAAGTCAGAGCTTACTCACAGAGATATATGAGTCCTCTCTCCTGTGTGTGTGTGTCTACACATACATTCAAATTGGAAAATACATTAGGAGGGTATTCTAAGGGCTTAGATGGATATATAGGCTTCACACTCTCAATTATTATTATCTTAGCCGCATAAAAATCTTTTTTATCCGCAGTGTTCAACCCTTGTCGAGTTATCAAGCTGCTTTGATCAGCCGTGGTTAGGGTAGCGTGACATATGCGTCTTCCTTAGTGGGCAGTTTGAGGGTTGATCTTGATGTTCCACTGGTCACTTTGCTTCTCTTAATCGACTTGTCTGGATAATTATTATCAACCGGAGTTTGTGTCAGCCTTCTTTTTTCGTCATCATGTTTGTCTTTCGTGCATATTCTTCGGATTCTACTGAAGAGGTACCTCACTCACTAACGCTGAGTGAGGGCAGGAACTGTAATAATATAAGATACTGTCCTGTCCAGGTAGGTTTTCTGTAAACGGATCGCTTTATCTATCCATCAAGCCGCCAGCTAAGGAATATATCTCGGGAGGATAAACAATTATTTACCTATTTGAATGTACGTATGGTCACACATACACAGATAGGGAGGACTCATCCACCTGTGCAAATAAGAGCTAGCTCCCGAACATATTCCTGAATGGCTTCAGAAGCAAACAGAATCGCCAGAACCCATGGATTAATGGTGAGAGTAGACGACCTAGTTTTTCTATGGTGAAACATTTTACAGAGGAGACAGTACACAAAATTGATGTTTACATGTCTTTTAAACTTATCAATGGAACATGTTTAGGAGGGGTCGTATCCTGAAGTCTGTGGAAGCTAACCCTAGCTAGCAATTAGGAGGCTTCAACTGCCTTTATGCGTTCAAAGCAACAATTCGTCATCCCACTAAACCTTCCTTGGTATTTTGACCCTCAGTATGTCCTCTGAACTTGATCCAAGTCTATTTTCTCACCTCTGAAGTCTCGATTAATTTCATATGATAAGTCCTTGTGTGTGTGATCAGGTTGTTCAACACATGTCTTCTTATTGTTTTGTTGAGATTCATAAAGGGAACCAAATGTTTTTTTTTCTTACTTTCAGGTATTCGATATGCAAGAAATTATTGAAAGAAAGCATGTTAACAGTAAAGTGAAACCGGACTTTTCAACCCTACATCCTTGTCCTTGGGTATCAAAAGAGAATCTAAGTAATCACTCTTACAACGGTAACACAGATAATGATGATATCAACCCAAAATGCCAAAAATATTCAGTTTGTGCTGTTCTATGCGATTTAGTATGGCCAAATAATGAACTGGTTAAAGCCCATCCAAGGGTTGTTGTAAAAAATCTGATTCGTGAACTACAAACCAAATACAATTTACGCTTGTTTTCTGCTTTTGAACCAGAATTTAGAGTATTCAAAAAGGGTACTTTTGAGACAGCATGTCTGAAGCCATCACCGACAAAGAAACCGGAGTCTTGTTCATTTAATTTACCGATACCGTATACAAAGTTTAGTGATATTTACAGGACAAGTTTACTGTCGGTATATGAAGATTTATTCGCTGATATTGAGCACAATATGCATTTAGCTAAAATCAGTGTACAAGATTATAGTAATGAAGACGGTGAAGGACAGTTGGAATGCCCACTGATGCCGACATGGGGAATATCTGCGGCGGATAACTACTTTATATTTAAGCAAGCTGTGAAAGAAATCGGTGTGAAACATGATATGGAGATTTCATTTATGACGAGACCTTTGTTGAACAGTAGTTCCAGTGGTTGTCATTATAATCATTCCTTGTGGTATGCTGATAGCAATCGTAATGCATTTTATGACGAACAAGGTAAGTCTCATTTTTTTGTGTAACAAGAGGGTACATACAAAATGTATTCACACTTTGCATAAAAATCAAGCTATACTTCATATCTGCTGTCTTTAAATTCTAGGGCAAAATATATAGACAAATAGGAGTTGTAGCAATGCGATGGATCACCAGTATACCCTATCTTACCAGATATATTTATGGACAGCTGCGAAAATATGGCTCTTAATACATTCACCTAGTCGTACTCCAAAAACTATGGTGGAGATATGTGGATGACACTTTCACACACACAGTGTTAAAAATAGAACATATCTGTCTCTAGCTACTTGACACATTATAAACTCACAAGTAGAGGGAATAAAATTCATATTTGAATCGGAAAATGAACAAGAAGAATTATCTATTGATGTAAGTATAAAATTTGGGCATTTTGATAGAGTATAACTCCACTTTAGATAAGATTTTATTTTGATAAATCACACAGTGTGCTGGTAACGTCTTCAGTTAATGTTACTGTACAACATCGTGTGATTTATCAAAATAAAATCTTATCTATAATGGGAATTAGCCACGTTTGATTGTAAAATAAAACGAATAGAAGAAGGTAAACTGCACACTAGTGTTTATGGAAAACCAACGCATTCTGCTAATAGATATTTAGACTTTAATTCATCTCATTCGCTAACTGTTAAGGCAGGCTTAATGAAGTGTCTAACAAACCGAGCGATGGCACTAAGTAGCACAAGAAATGACCTAAATGATGAAATGAAACAGACAGACGAAACGTTGGTATCAAATAGCTAACTATCCTATAAAATTCATTAGGAAGATTAGAAAAGGTCGAAGTAAAATAATGGGGAAACTGATAATCAAAACATAAATAAGAGAGAATATAAGGTATCTACATTAATTTTGCCAAATAAGGAGGGGACATTTGAGGCTCTACGTAGGATTCTAAATAAAGCAGGAATCAGGGTGGGATTCAAACCTACAAACTCACTCAAAGATAAGCTCTGTATGTTGGGTTGACCTAATTAGACAAAATAATTTACGAAACACCTTGTAATGACTGTGAGGCTAGGTCAACCACTTAGGTCAAACTAACAGATGAGGAGCAGTGAGATTATCAGAACATAAGAATTTAGCTAAAGTTAGAATGAATGCTCCCGAGAAGCTAAGCTCAGCACTACATTGCACTGTATACATTAACACACAAGCACACAGTAGGATGGTGGGAGAGGCTTAATATTCTAAGAAATGATATAGGTAGGTGGAGAGAGATAGAAAGGTTGATTACTGAATCTGTTTTCATCGAATAATCTACACTCAACACGTGAAATCAGGCATGACTCATCATTAATACAATGAATGTAGAATATATTACCACCAATGAAATCAAGAGATGAGAAATAGTGAGTAACCTGATATGAAGCGTGGTCAACAGATGGTATTACTGTATAGCATACTGTATGACTTTATCAAAATAAATTTTATCTATAATGGAATTCGAGTATTGATTTGTAGGGATTTGGTTGATTGGTTACCGGATTTCATTATGAGCCGACATTGCTTAGAGAACCATTGGAAAACCTGAGGTTCTAGTGGGAAGTCGTGACCAGTTGAGTGCACCAGGTCGGGTGTGAGGTGAGGACAAATACTCGCCATCGTAGACATTGGATAGCGGTTGCGCTTTATCGTGAATCGGCAGAAGTTAGAATTCATGGACTGGTCATTGGATCAGGTCCCGGTGGCTGCTTAATGGTCTACGAGCTAGCTCGCCTTGTAACCAGAAGGTCCTGACTTCGAGCCTCGGAGGGTGAGTACTCATGAAGAGTCCCGAACAACTGGACAACTGAAACAGCTGTCCAGTACTCCCAACTGGTTTTCCAATGGTTCTCTAACCAATATCAGGTCATGATAAAATCTTATAATGCAATTGTCAGAATACTTCGCACTCCTTCGTTTCGTCTTAATGACTACGATTCTACGATCAGTAATTTCACCTATGCAGATCGAAAAAAATTCGACTTCTTGAGCATTCCCACTCTCATCAATTGTCATCGAAATACACTAGCCTGATTTAATGAGTCATTCATTTCAGTCTGTGTATTTATTTATTTATTGTTTGTGATTTCTTATTTGATGATTGATTGCCCTACTGAAGTGAACTATTACTGGGTTTCCCTTGGTATTTCGTTTCCATAGAAAAGCTGTCAGTATATAGTGTGTAGTGCATAATTTATAATTCCACATAGTAACGAAAGTGACAATAATTTATTAACATGTGATAACTGGAGAAATAAAAGGAAAATAAAGGGAAATAAAAGGTGACAATTATTTTCAACGTGATATGAAATACAAGAGGCTTAGAAACAAAAATTACGCAGGAATAGAACGAATTACACGTGTGAACAAAATGACAGTGGAAACAAATTAAAACCAAAATTTTCAACTTGAAATGTAAGTTAGTAGGTGTGAATATAGACAGCTTACAAGAGGCGTGGAAACAAAAAATTACACAGGATTAGAATATAATTGTAAAATAGTTATTCTAAATGGATTACAAGTGTGGTCAGGAGGAGCATGGAAACAAACTTTAAATAACTAATTTTATTAGTATACAATTGGTGGATGGTGGCTAGCAGTGGAATCCAGGATGCGCATTTCGTCCCATTTGGGACTCGTCATCTGGATGTACCTGCATTTCTCAGTGAGTGATGATGTTCCCACCGAGGCTCGAACCCAGTGCCCATAGTTTCAAACGCCAAAGCGTTATCCACTAGACCACTTGGGCCACGAGAGCCACCTCTTGTGCAACGGGTCATATATTTATTATTGAATTGAATTTTTTGATTTTCCCGTCGATTGATTGGACCGAAGTGCTCGGTCTCAGGTTGACATGTCGGCTTCTTGTGCAGATGCTTCGACGATCCAGTTATCAAATAATAATTTTGCATACGTTGTAACTGTTTTCTAATCCTATGCAATCTTGTCTCTAAGCCCCTTGTAATCCATATAATATATAATGCTCATGCAGTTGTTGGATTCAAGCTTCATCATCAGAAACGTCAAACATTTATTGACGGGCAAGTTAAATGATGATGGATAGCTGAAGTAGCTTCATGATTTCTGTACATTGATTGCACAGTTCCTAATTCACTTAGCTATTATCCTGATTAGGCTTAGAAAATCCTCTGGAGTCGTCATTTGACTAACTGGTTGAAGTGTATATACCACAAAAAGCAACAGAACACAATAAAGGGGGATTCAAAAAGAAGGAAATAATACACAGAAGTGTATTATTGTATTATTATTGTTCCCTTGGGTTCCTAGTAGGAAATAGGGCTTCAACTGCACGTCTCCACTTGCTTCTGTTTTTTGCTGTACTTTTCACCTGCATCCATGTTAGGCCACTCTGTTTCAACTCCTCTTCACACCATCTCCTCTATGTCACCCTTGTACTGACCACCAACTCGCCACGTGCCTCCTCCCTTTCGGGTTCCACTCGAGCAGTGGCCTGACGCGTGATGTCACCCAGCGGCGGTCTCCTCAGCGAGTGGCCAATCCATCTCCACTTCCTCCTGCATATTTGCTGTTGTTTGGCGATTGCTTCTTGTTTTGTTTGTTTGTGCCCATGGTTTCTTGTTGGTGATTCTTTCCGCCCCCCACCCGGCCATCTCATCTTCAGTATAGATCCAGCGAAGACAGGTAGGTAGTTGTTGATAAAGGTAACGTCTGCAACAGGCCGTTGGTGGAAATAGTCATTGTGACCCACTCGCCAACCTTCTGATCCGTTCTACACAGAAGGACTGACTGACTGACTTGACGTGTTTGTATTGAAAATCCGACGGAATTTTGTTGTTGATGCTGGCTGAGTGACGAAGATGGGTTTCCGGATTGGTTTCAGGTTGATGAATGTGTTTCTCGCCTTCCCGATTCTCGCTCGATTTGACATCCTCGTTTGTTCCGACTATCTGTAGTTGAGAGAATGCTCCCTAGCTAGATAAGTGAATGAAGTGAAGTAACCTCTTTCAAATTCCTACTCTTGATGGTGATTGGCGCTGGATATTGCTGTTGTTGTTGGTTGGTTATTTTCATAACCTCCGTCTTGTCTATGTCCACTTGGAAAAAGAATAATAATATAGAAGAACAATAGAATTGTATTGGATATCATAAGTTATGGAGAGTGAGTGCATCTGCGCCAGGCATCACAGAGAATGATTTTGAGCCAGCCACAGCATCAGTTGCCTCCGGCCTTCATTGGTTCTCAACATTTTGAGTACCCCAACCCTTACTTGGCTAGCTGGCTTAAACTAACTGTTATAGATTTCATTGACTGATGAACCACCACTAGCTAACTCTTTTCCAACCTGATCGATTCTGTGTCAGTGGCTAACATTGCCCGTTGTCGATGGAGGCGATGAGTAGATAGGCAGACACATGTCCTAACCATCCATCTAAATCGGTGCAACTACTTCACAACCTCGTCGTCAACTGATTTCCCCTCATCACCTACCACTCGATACCTAATCTCAATATTACTCACCCTGTTATGCCACCTGACATGGGAGAAGGAACGCGCACACCTATGATGGCCAAAGACGGCCAGCCTTTTCGTGTTGATATATATATCCATATGAATTGTGTGTTTGTTTGATAGTCTGATATATTTTGCTATGTATATATGGATCGATATTCCATTATAATTAGCCAATCATGTTAAGACTGTCTATTGATTTGTTCATTTTGAATATTCGCTCTCACACTTGTATTCACACACATGTTTGGACATTCATATATATTTTTGCTCTCACACTCTTGTGTGACATATTGATTCTCCTGGTGTTTTAGAAAACAGAAGTATCATCGCAAACTTAGTGGTCTTCTGATTTCCGTCTTTCTTGCGTCAGGACTATTAAATTCTCGACCAGTACATAACAAGAATTTGGCGACGAGTACATAACACGTGTCTTCCACTGTGTGAGTGGCCATGTCTCACAGGCAGCCAGTCGGCCATAAAGGAAGACGGATAACGGAGGAGGATGATCAGGAGGGCTTCATGTGCGTTTGTTACTTCCCGGATGCCTCCACCGTGGAAGTTCATTTTTTTCTTCGGGTTCCTGAAACGGAAAGAGAATGACTGCTGAGTTACCATCGTATTAATTACAAGCCTAAATTACCTTGTGAATACCTTAGTATTTTACTAGTAAATAGAATATCAATTCAGCCTACTGAATCTAACTTTTCCACCCTTTCTTTATCCATCATTCTAGATCCTGATGGCCTGTCGACGCTTGCTCGTCACTGGATTGCTGGCCTCCTAGAACACCTACCTGCTATGTTAGCAATTTGTTCACCGACTACAAACTGCTACAGACGATTAAATAAATTCTATGCACCCGGGCCAATCAATTGGGATTTTCGTGACAGATTTGTAGCAGTTCGGGTGAAAAATTTTGGTGAAACCAACACCTACATTGAAAATCGTATTCCTTCGTCCGCCTCCTGTCCATACCACGTGATGGCTGCTACTTTAGCCGCTGGTTTAGATGGTCTAGATCGTAAACTCGAACCACCAACTCCAGGTCAGAAACCAGAATTAGGCAATCTTGTAAAAATGCTACCAGGCACATTTCCTGATGCATTGCAATGCTTGAAAGATGATCAAATATTTGTGAAGAAGTTGGGAACAGATTTTTGTGACTGGTATATACGCATGAAAGAGTGTGGTGATTTAGCCTATCTTGGTCATTTAGATATCAACGACAATCAAGAAGAGACTCTGGCTTTTGAAAGATATGAATACCTAAAGTTCAGTTAAATAATATTAATAATAATAATATGTAAGCTAACAATAAACTGTTTCTCAAGGGTAACAATCAAAGAACCTTTACACTGTTTGAATTTTTCAGTAGTTATATTTGGTGTTGTTGTTTTTTCTTTTTAATTTCTTCTGTTACCTTGTACAGTGTGACTTCTAAGTCAAAAAAAACACAAGAAACGCTCTTCAAAAATAAAGACTCCTAATCTGTCCCTACTATTTTTACTGCAAAGTGGTGTTTATTGCCTAACATTCTTGTCTAGTGGTCTGTGTAAACCTTCCATGTTTTATTCGCTATTATTGGTACTTACTTGTGATATTTTTCTAAACAATTTCAAATAAATGCTCTTGTTTTTTTCTCTCATTGCATCCTACTAAACTGAAGCGCTCTAAACCACACACACACACACACATACCAACCAATCATGGATATTTTTTTTAAATGCACAAAATTTTCACAAGAGTTTATTGCATGATATTTCCCCTTTCCTGCAATCAATATCTTCAAGTAAAATATTAATTAATTGACAGTTGTATATCATGCGACACAATGGTATGTGAGATGCATCGCACGCCCATTCCATTATGTGATATATCTGCTTTTGTCTCCTTCAAGAAATCCACGACACCTACTAGTTGAAAGCCAATTGCAAGATATTCCAAAGTACATTTGGGAACCAGTTATCTCTTGTATTGGAACACGTTGCCATGCACAATCAGGCCACTCCTCAAGTTTGCTAGGAGCTTGCGAATCAGAATCTTCCAAACATTTTAAATACACACACACACACACACAAGAGTAGATTATACCAGTAGAGGTCATCAAATTTCAATCGATTAAAGCAAAGCGAATGAGAGAAAATATATATGCGGGGGTGAGTTGGGAGATTTTGGTAGCCGCCCAAGTTCTAAGCATAAGTTTCATTATCAGTTGGAACACAGGGTAGACGGCAGTAGTGTTTATTTCATTCGAACAGTTATGATGAACCTGTGTACTGTTGATATAACAAGCACCAGTAAACCTTGTTTTTATTAAAGATGATTGTTTCTGATCTTACCAACTGTTAGTTTAATGCTGTTATTCTGCATTGTTTGAGAACTCAATAAATTCACTTGATTTTTTTTTACAAGAACTCCGTTTTTTTAAATTGAATTTGAGTGAAGAAAGAACAAACATTGGTGCAGAATAACATGGATCCATTTTGCGTTTCATTGCTTCTCATCAGCTGTATGCAACAACCTATAATCTTTGATAAATAAAAGTCAGCGTAAAATTTAACATACTTTTCATACATTTATTCCCATCAATGAATTTGAACAAAGCAAAAACTACAGTGGTTTTAGCAGAATGAATTGATACCATCAGTGTTTATTTCGTTGCCTTCTCGTCAGCTGCTTACAGGGCAAAGTCAAAAACAATTTTAATATACTTGCACAGTGTTCATTTTAAACAAAAATCAGTCAATATATGCATACGTTATATATATATATATATATATATATATATATATATATATATATATATATATATATATATATATATATATATAATATTAAACACTATTCCGAACAATAATAATCATATACAATAGAAACTTTTCAGCATTACGCATTCATATGTACGAGAGATGAAAATATCCAGTTGCCAGACAGGGCAAAGAAAGACTGATAACTGCTTCTTTCTGGACGCATAAATCAGGTTCCAGGCGCTCGTTGGCTTCAGAAAAACTTGAGGAGAACTGAGCTCTTTTGCCTATTGATAATTGTGAACGACTTTTCGACGTCCACCTCATGACTGACCTGTGTCGACGAGATGTCTGGCGATGGCACTGTTTAAAGCATTTGTTCCCAGCTTTAGACATAAGCTTTTTGGTACATGTTCAGGAAATCGTAGATATGTTTTTCTTTCTGTCCTTCCAATGTAACTGCTCCCCAAGATACATGTAAATTTGTATATACAGTTGGAGTTGTTAACATGAGAAGGATATCTATCGATTTTTGATTGCACTAAAGGTGACCAAGTTGTTCGATAGACGGGGACGAGCTTAGTTGCAGGATAGGCTGTGGCTAGTGACATACTCAGCCTTCTGTTGACCATTGCTGCAATGTTTTCACCTTCATAATCAAGTTGAATGTAGACTGGCTTTTTACCCACTGTGATTTGTTTAACATGTGTGACTTCAGATCTTCCACACTTGTTGATGAACCTTTGAGGGTAACGATTGCTTTTCAACATCTTTTCAAGAAACTGAAATTCTTCTTCTAATTTCTCTGGAGAGCATATTCTCCAGCTCGCTTTATAGTACAGAGTCTTGACTAGTCCACGTTTAAAGCTATTTGGATAAAAGCTATTGAATTGCAAGTACTGTCCTTTCTTTGTAGGCTTTCGATAAACTGACTTCTGAAAACTACCGTCGTCTAGGCGTTGCATGGCGATTTCGAGGAATTGGAACTTTCTGTCACTTTTGTCATCGACAAGCATACTAGAAGAGTGTCATGGGGAGGTTAAACATCAGGATGATGAGGTAGCTGAAGTGTAAGCACATATATGTATATATACCTTGTTGGAGGGAAGTTTCTTGAAAATTAATTGACAGGTTTGTTGTTGGGTTGGTAACAAAAATTAGTAGCAATTACAGTGCTAGATGAGAGAAGATCAAAATGTGGTGTGTAAGATTATTATTTTATTATTACCATTATTCCCTTTAGTTCCGAGTGGAATATAGGTCTCCAACAACACATCTTCACTTTGTCCTTTCTTTCGTGGTCTTCTTCAGATTGGATCACGATTGCCCAAAATCTCTCAACTCCTCTTCACATTTTCCAACTACGTCATCAGTGTACTTCTTTCTTACACTTTATGTGATTAACCTTCACACGTATAAAAATATATTGAAAGTAGTTCTAAAGTGTTCAGATACAGTTTAAGTGTAGTGTGAATGACAAGTTATTATTATTATAATTATTGTACCCTTGGCTTCAGAGTGGAACATGGGCTTCAAAATCACATTTCCACTTTTTTCTATTTTCTGCCATCCTCTTCATCTGACTACACGACTGCCAAAACTCTCTCATCTCTTTCTCACACAATCTCATCCATGTCACTGTAGGACGACAAAAAACTCTTCGCTTGCCACTGGGATTCAATTCAAGGGCATAGCACGTGATGTCATTCGAAGGCATCATTCCTCAACGCGTGCTCGATTAATCCATCTCCGTTCTCTCCGATAAATCTGTTGAGCGATCGACTCTTGCTAGTTGGTTTGTTCCCAGCCAGAGTTTCTTCATTCCACCCCTTTCGGACTGGCCATTTAATCTTCAGTATAGAGCCAGCCAGTGAAGGCAGCTGCTGATAATAATCTGCTGTGACCTGTTGGAAATCCTCTCCGTGACACGCCTGCCAAGTTTCTGACCCGTATAGAACGACTGACTTGATATTTGTCCTGTAAATGCGAATCTTGTTCCTTATACTAAGACGGAGTGAAGAAGACTTCCTAATTGGTCTAAGGCTGTTGAAGGTGTATCTTGCCTTTCCCATGCTGGCTTTGACTTCTTCATCCGTGCACCCGTCTGTGGTTGAAAAGATGCTGGCTACCCATACAGGTGATAGTGATTGATGCTGGTTGTTGTTGTTGTTGTTGTTGTTGCAGTTCGTTGGTTATCTTGATCAACTCCGTCTTCATCTTTTCTATGTTCACCTGCAGTCCTTTCTTCACCGGCTGCTTTTTCAGCCAGTTCGTTGCGAGTTTTTCGCCTGTAAGTCTTCGAGTTTGTATGACGTAAGACATATATCATTCGCGAAATCGAGATCTTCTAGAGTATTCTCAAGGGTCGTTTAGCGTATTCGTGAATCCTCACTCCCATGCACAGTCTGACGCGTAATCCAGTCCACCAAAATTAAGAATATCATCATTGATGATAGATAATAGGCAGGCAGGCGGCCAGCTTGTCTTACTCCTGTATGCACTTCGAATGCCTCGCTGAGTTCTCCATATTGGGTCACCTAGCACATGGCACTACCATATAGCTGTTGAATGAGGTGAAATACAGGTAGAATTGCATAAAAGACCACTTAATCTCTATAGTCAGTCATCAAGATGGCGAAGCGACCGAAGGCGGTTCAAGGTTCGTGTCTTAATGCACTAGATGGTCACGGGTTCGAATCCCAGCACATGGTTGTAGCCGATGATACAGGAGGAAGAAGGCTCGTCAGCCGTGTACAAAGAACGTGTAAATCTCCCCCAGCTAGAGCGCTCTTTAACTCGAAATATTCGGCAGTAAGCCTATTAAACAGAGAAAGTGAGGCGTGAGACTAGCAACCCCACTTCGTAGAAAACAACAGCATCGCTACTCAAAATTCAAGTTTTAAATCTCGATGCTTGATGTTCCAGTTGGATCTCAGGAGTTATGCTTCATTTGAGAAGATTAACAGCCCTTCTTCCTCTTCTTCTGCAAATAAAGCTCAAGTTTTGTGCTTACCAAGTGATGCTTACAGAATCGTCAGACAGTGAAGAACCCATCAAAATGGCTTTTAATAACACCATCTGCGAAATCCAGATCTTCTAAAGTCTTCTTTTCAGTGTTCCAGCGTATTCCTGTCTTCTCGCTTCCATGCACAGTCTCACGCATAATCCAGTCCATCACAATTAAGAATATCATCGGTAATAATAGACAGCCTTGTCTTACACCTGTAATCACTTGGAAAGCCTCACCGCGTTATCAGTTGTGGTTAACCTGTTAGGTTGCATTGTCAGACAGCCAGCTGTTGAATAAGGTTGATAAAGACTAGAGGTAAGTGGTCAGATGAAAAGATGATCACTATACAGTATGGTGAGTAGAATTCACAGGGTGAAGAAAAGTTATTCGTTATGGAAGTCAAACAGAAAAAACAAGTCGAGGGTACCTGGGGCGTTGAAAGGATAAGTTTTATGAAGCTTAGAAGATCAATAGTCATTAAGGGATGAGTCGCCAGGGTAAGTGGATGCCAAGAACAGATTCATTTTGGACACATAGTTTAGGTTTCAGCCACAGCCTCGGTAAACCGGAGATGATTTGAGCAATTTTTTCTGTTAATTATTTTGAATGATATTAGCGCGTCTGCTTGGTGTCCAGTGACTATTGGGTATTTCGTTTTTGAATGTCTTTAATCGTTAAAACTTTGAAGTCATTAAAAAATCGAAAATCTAGTTGATAGTTCCATCTTTGGCGCTATCAAGCCCACCGGAACTCATACGCCTAGATTTTATGACTTACCCAAGATACATAAGCAGGGAATTCCTCTACGACCAATTATGGACATGTCGAACTCGTCCTTCCATTTAACTGCCAGATGGTTAGTAAATCTGTTGGAACCGCTACATCGTCACTTGGTTAAATATAGTGTAAAAGATGTCTTTAACTTTCGATAAAGAAAGGAAGACGAAATTTGCAGTATAAAATGACATCATTCTATTTCACAGGTTCTCGTCAGCTGCATACTACCTGAAATTACAATGGTTATATAGATGATAATAACATACTTTAATGTTTGAGTGGTGGTAGAGAAGAGATACTATAAAATTGACGCATCTAAATGAAAGCATTACATTTTTTTATCATCAATTTATACGCTTTTAAAGTTGAAAATAGGAGGAGGGGTAAGACAGAAAACAGAAAAATTGATTAACAGAACAGTGTTAGCTTGTAGGTTCACATAGCAACTCAAGAAACGAAAGCGGTTACAGTTTATGAGATTAAGATTTGTTCAGTGAGCTGAGATCATTGAATTAGATGACTAATCAAAATCAAAATTCTGTCTTTAACTTTGTTGAAAACACTAAAGATATGAACCCAGCAGACAAAACTATGTTATCGTTGGACGTAACATCAGTTTTTACCAACGTCCCACTTGTAGAAACTGTCGACTACATATGCGGGCAACTCGTAGAAAAGAAAATAGAAATTGGAATCACACCAAGAAAATTGAAAGAATTACTACTAAAATGCACTATGAACGTTCAATTTGTATTTAATAAGGAGTATTACAGCCAAGTAGATGGGGTTGCTATGGGTTCTCCCCTTGGTTCCTTATTAGCTGATATATTTCTATCTAAATTGGAAAATGGTCCTTTAAAGGAGCTACTAAACCAACTCGATTATTATTGTTGATATGTTGACGATACCTTTATTGTTTGTAACAATAATATGGATAGACAACACTTACTACAAGTCTTCAATAAAGTACACCCCGCTATTGAATTCACTTGTGAAGAGGAACTTCAAGGTAGTATTCCATTTCTGGATGTTCTTCTTACTAAAAGAACAGACGGTACCTTAAAGAGAGACATCTATCGGAAAGCGACGTGGAACGTACAATACACCCACTTCCATAGCTTCATACCCATACAATGTAAGCGCAACATAATTCGTTGTCTTAGTCATAGAATTAGACGCATATGTACCGACGATTGTATTGAAGATGAAATAAGAAATCTTACAAACGCCTTGCTACAAAGCGACTGTATTACCAACTTTGTAAAGAAATATATCTATGAAACTACACATAAAAATAAGCGAGACACAGTAAGTAAGAAAAAGCTTTACTTAAATTTACAATTCAAAGGCGATATATCCAGCAACATGTTAAACCGTAGATTAACGAGATCAATTGAAAGAACTTTAGGTGATGCAAAACTGCATGTCAGTTTCTCAACCAAACCGATATTGATACTGTGCATTAAAGATAGATTGCCCAAAATGGCGACATCAACGAGTGTATATAAATTCAACTGCTCCTGTGGAGCTAGTTGCATAGGTCATACCCAAAAGAATTTATCCTTACGCACTCGTGAACATATTCCTGTTTGGCTTGAAAAAACAGCAACCAAATCATTAAATAGTGCAAATCTGTCTCATCTAGTGGATAGCGAACGCAGCATCAAAGTAGATGAGTCATTTACAGTTGTGTATCGAGTAAGGAACAATCTCCCCAAATGCACACGATTATGCCTCCTAGCCATAGCTGAGACTATAGTGATTAATAGAGAGAGACCAGACCTATGTGTACAGAAGAAACTTATTCACTCTCTCTGTTTACAATGGCTCACTATAACGTCACCAGGATCTTAATTTTCCGCATTATTATTATTATTATCCTTTTGTGATTTCATGTCTTTACTATCCATTTCCCCACCCAGTTTATTTCACCCCGTCGTTACTCTTAATTTTTCTCAACCTTTATGATTTTATACTAAACCTACCAATTCTGTAACATCTTATTACAATTTAAAATTTAGCCTCTTTATTTTATCATTAGACATTATCGGACAGCCATCACATTCAGTGCCTCCTTTGTTAATGTGTGTATTTGTATGTATTTTGTGGTTATCGCATTTCTCTCACCCCAATGACACTTGTATATTCTGTTGACTATAAAACAACACCATATCACCCAATTGTTCATTCACACTTCATCACATTTTTCCGACTAAACACCCTATACACATTTAATTGACTATGCTAACTAATGGACTATCACCTCAACTTACACATGCACCACCCCAATACAGTTTCTGATAATATCTTCATTTGCCTTTATTGGCTGGCTATATGTACTCTTTTATTCATGGATTTATAACTGTAGAGCCTGAAGAAGAAGCTATCGAAACCACAATTGTTCGCTCAAAATCTTGTTTTTATTTTATTTTTTATTACTTTTTTATTTGATTTTTGATTACAGCTTGACTCCACACTGTATTTTTAGTAGAAGTATGGAATTTTCAGCATGGATATCGGTAGCCTGAATTTTGCAGGCCGATCATAGATATCAGATGTGCGTCGACAGGGGATCGAACTTCGGACCATGTGCATGGTCGGTGTGAGTCCTAACCACTGTGCCACCGACGCATAGCTTTAGTGTGCTTGGCCCATTTAATTGAAAGGCTGCTTGGTACATGTTGGAAAAATCTAGCCTAGTTCCTTCGTTTTTTTAATTCCAGACACATGTGAGTTGCTAAACACAGTTGGAGGGGTACTTTTAGATTGTTGCTGAATGCCTCAAAGGAGGATATGGTCTAATCGGTATCATCCAGTGTCCATCAGGTGTCTGGTAACTGGACGGCTTGGTGCGTGCACTATATATGCCTTTTCATTAGCTTAATGACTGTTTTTCACGTTATCATTTTTGCATCTTTGATTCATTGAGCTATTTGTGTGTGTGAAGAGCAAAGACACACTCACATACACACACACACACCTCAACGTTTAGCAGTGACCAAGATTATTCTCCACATACATATTCCTTGTTTGATTTCTAAGTCTTGAAATGAATATAGGTAAGTTCATCTATAATAACTAGTCATCAGATTTGATCCGTATAAATGATATCAAGTTCATTAAACAGAACTACTATGAGATTTAGTGAGACATTTGTATTGAGAAGCAGGAACAAGACCATATCTTCACAGTGTAGTTCACCATCTATTGTCCACTTATATGTACAACACTGATTATTGTTCCCAATATGAAATAAAAAAAGACAATCCTATCACAAACTCACAAATTTTTTCCACGTACCTCAGCTGAATTCTATGTCAGTTTGGTCACCTAATTCAACGTACATTTAGACACCCTTGCAAAAACCAACGGGTATCAACACTCCAAGTCTTTAAGGTCTCTATCCAAAGTGTGCCCAGTTTTTTAGATATGCGTAACTATGAAAATTCACGGAACAGCAAAGTGATTAGTGAAGATTCTGGGACTTTAGAATAAAGGAATTGTGCGGCATAGGATTATTGATGCCTCCGACTTCATTTCTCATGGATATTTAATCACTATTCACGAATGTGCCACTTACCGAAACGGTGACTGACTGGTTTCCACACCAAACTTTGCACCGATGTGCAACAGTTCGAGTCGCCACACTTCACTCAGCACACAAAGCAAGAGAAGAAAGTAGAAGTAATGCATAATAGAGAGACAGTAAACAGATATGTGAGACAAAAGAATAGTAATAACGAAGAACAATATAATTTCATTGGAAATCATAGGTCACAAGGAGTGGATGCATCTGCGCCATCGAGAATGACTTTGAGCCAGCCATATGAGCCATATGACCAATTATTTCCAACCATTGGTTTTTACCATCATTCCGAGGACCCCAACCAGTCAGGAAGTCTACACCTTCCTATGTGGTTGGTTGGCTGGCTTAAACTAACTCTTGTGGATTTCATTGACTGATGAAGAAGCCTTGGTTTGGTTTGACCGCCACTAGCTAACTCATTTCCAGCCTTATCCTATGTCAGCTAACATTGCCAGTCGAGGAGGACGATGGCTATTCATGCATGCGTAACACATGTCCTCGATACAACTGCTCCACAACCTCGTCGTTGATTGATTTTGCCTCCCACCTACCTAGAACTCTCTCGACTGATGCCTAACCTCAATATTACTATTGTATCCTTTAGTTCCTAGAGGAACATAGGGCTTCAGCTGCGCACCTCCATTGCCTTCGGTTTTCTGACAACTTTTTCACCCTGCTCCAGGTCTGTCCACATGCTTTCATCTCCTCCTCACATGACTTCCTCCAAGTCACCCTTGGACGACCAACTAGCCGCCTCCCTTTCGGGTTCCACTCGAGGGCTTGTCTAGTGATGTCACTCACTTGATGGTTTCCTCAGCGTATGGCCAGTCCATCTCCATTTCTTCCTGCCTATTTGTTTCACAATCGGTTCCTGATTGGTTCGCTCATTGCCAGAGATCCCTGTTGCTGATCTTTTCTGGCCAGCCATCCGATCTTGAGTATTGAGCGAAGACAGCTGTTAATGGAGGTCTGAAGTTTGTTTGAGATACTCTTTATGACTCGCTAAGTCTCTGATCCGTATAGTAGCACTGACTTTACATTGGAGTTGAAAATCCGGATCTTATTTTCATTTTCATGCTGAGTGCTGTTGACCTCCACACAGATTTGAGAGTAATGAAAGCTTGTCTTGCTTTTCCGATTCTGGCTTTGATATCCTCGTCAGTTCCGCCTGTAGTTGAGACGATGCTTCCCAGGTAGGTGAAGGAGGTTGTTTCTTTCAGGTTCTTCCCACTTATGCTGATTGTTGTCTGTTGCTGTTGTTGCTGTTGATGTTGACCAGGAATCTTCATCACCTCTGTTTTATCTATGTTCACTTGAAGTCCTTTCTTTGATACTTCTTCTGCCAACTTGTTACTTTTCACTTGCATATCTTCCAGTTTGTGGGAAATCAATATTGGTCACCCTATTATACCAACACCTAACACGAGAGATAGAACTCGGGCACCCATGATCGAAGACAGATAGCCGGCCTTTTCATGTTTCCTACTTTCAGTTTCCAGGTCTCACAGCCATAGAGGATTTGTGGGAAGCGGACTGCTGAGCTGTACACACACCGTTCGATCGATAGCCAGGCATCACGTCTAATCCAAAGATGGCGGAAACTGGCATATGCGAAACTAGCCTTTTGTATTTGTGCTGAGATTTCGTCTGCAGTCAACCGGTTGGGGCTAATGCAACTTCCCAAATAAGTGAAGTGGTCAACAAGCTCTACGACTTCAC
Organism: Trichobilharzia regenti; assembly: GCA_944472135.2. Classification (NCBI taxonomy): domain Eukaryota; kingdom Metazoa; phylum Platyhelminthes; class Trematoda; order Strigeidida; family Schistosomatidae; genus Trichobilharzia; species Trichobilharzia regenti. The sequence continues at coordinate 10,405,515 of OX235270.1, forward strand.
TCCCTATTTCTAAACTAGGAGTCAATATAGTCCAGTCCAGTCCTGTGACATCATCTTAAATTTGGTATGGACGAATGGAAACGGCAGATTACATTTGCCAAGAAATGACCGAAAGGCAAATAGACTTAAGAATTCCACTGTGTAGCCTCAAAGAATTACTTCTTAAATGCAAAATGAATGTGTAATTTGTCTTTAGTAATTCATATTACTGACAAGTAGATGGAATAGCTATGGATTTACCATTAGGGCAAATATTATCTGACTTCTCCCTGGCTAAACGTAAAAACAGGAGACTGGAAGACATCATCGGGGAGTTTGATATGCATAACTGTTATGTTGACGTTACACACATTTATCTTAGTGGATAGGAATGCAAACACAGGCGAAATGTTCAGGGAATTCAACAGCATCCACTCTTCGCTTACTTCTACTTGTGTGAAGAGGAGCAAGAAAATAGACTAAATTTTCTGGATGTCTTGCTAAGTAGGTGAGAAGACGGCTCACTTGGGAGAATAGCGTAGAGGGATAAAAAGCACATTCACAGGGCAGTACACACACTTCCTTAATTATGTGCCCATTAAGTATGAAAGAAATGTTGTTAAATGTCTAACGAGCAGAGCAAGAAAATATATTTCAAACAAGCAATAAAGGTTAATAAAGCGGGATTTGATGAATTCATTAAATCCTGCTTTATTAACCTTTATTGCTTGTTTTAAATTCGTATCGGGAAATAAATGTTTTCGAAAAGATATGTACGGATGACCACTTACAAAATGAATTTGAATATGTTCATGATTTCTTGACGGTGATGGACTGGCTATCTGAATAGTTTCATAAAGAAACACGTGAAAACATTGGAGAGAAAACCTGATAGTATTGTGGCGAGAGCTGGCTGTTAACCAAATTGGTAGACAGTAATTTACGTCAATGTGTACGCCCCCGATATTGGTCGTGAGAAAAATAAGAACAAAGGCAATCACAGCAGACTTTGCGTAGGCGAATATAGTTAGCATGTAGAGGATCTCACATTCAAGAAACATTCACAAAGAGATTCAAGGTTAACTTTCTGTGAGAAACAACCAATCAGAAGACTGTGTTTGCTTGCTTAAAATAATCTATAATAATGTGCATAGAAATCTATAAATAGGTGTTGATTTCCTTAATAAACGATCTGTTTCCTGGCCCTTGTCTTCTTTTGTTACAGTATGACTGGATAGAAAAGATCTCTGTTTATTAAGTTACAATTTAATGGTGACTTGTCAAGTAAGGTTTTATGCCAGAGACTTTCCAGGAGCTTACGAAGAACTGTTTACGCAGTAAAACTATGTTTGTCGTTCTCTAGTCAACAAATGATTGCTACGCAAACGAAGGATATGCTAGATAGATTTGCCACAAACGTGTGTATTTATCAACTCAACCCTTACCATCCAGCATTGCTTAATCGGTCCATTTACTTCTCTTAGTCATAATGGATTAATATGTCTACCTGAGCATTTGTTTGTTTAATCAAACTGTTTTTCGTTGTTCTTGTCATCACAGATCACCTCATCATTATTACGGCTAAGTGCACAACTAAAATGCCCAGTTTAATTATCCTATTGACAAAACACCGTGATTCGTTTATATTTGAATATTTATTTGTAAAGTTATGTAGGTATATTAGAGTTGAGCCTGGTAATGAGATCTAATTGGAAGCACAATATTCTTCGCCTAAATGTATTGATGTTTTCTAACAGTGCTGCTCATAGTCATCTTCAAGGGTAGCACGTCAAGTCATGGTCAACAAGATTACGTGTACTATCCAACCGCCAGCAAATGTGAAGTGTTCATAAAAAAAAAGAACTTGTTACATGGAGTTGTTTCGCTCTTATATTGTGTGCTAATTGTACTCGAACTTTGCTTTTTGTACTGTATCCCGTGTAACGTCTAAGCATGTTCATAGTGCCGGTATCGAACGTGTCACCACAGTGTTTTTTTTGTTGTGTGTTTTGTTATATTTCATAAATTTCAAAAAATTTCCACTGTCTTTGATTCTGGAGTTGTTGCGAATCTTTAAAATTTAAACTGTGATTGTGAGATAATCAAGCTGAAACTATCAAATGAGATTCAGTACGCTGGGGACGCTTATATCAAGGTGGACTTGAACTGATTGTGGGAAGTTATATAGAAGGACAAGCAATTAATAAAGATGTGGGCAAGATTTGTACTTATATGGTTATCGGTAGAGTCAAGATGTTCCCTACAAGGTCTGGGATCTCTTACGCTAGGGAGTTAGAGGTTTACTTATATGCAGCACTATTATTCCAACGTAGGTAGAGTTAGTGACAAGAGGTGACAGGGATTGCTGGTACTGGACACACAAGAGGCTGTCGTGTAGATAATTAGAAGCCATTTCGTTATGGAAGTCACGCTAATATCTGCAGAAGTTGTCGAAATAATCGGCTTTTGTACTGCAAAGTGTCAAGAATACTTCAGAGTTGAAGAGTTAATCCAATGACTTGAGATAGGAGTGAATCCCACTTTTTGCCGAGGAGTGTCATTGGGGGTGAAAATTGAATGAACGTTCAATGGACTTGTTTATCCGAACCACTTTCCTGTTCGTTGTAGGCAACAATACCTGTCGTGGCTTAGAGGTTTGTGCTGGTTGACAGAAGACAGTAGCAATATGACCAGAAGTATTAATGTATATGATATTGAAGTTATTTGTACACTTTTATTAGTGTGTTGATAGTAACCAACTGTATATCACATGGTCAAGCTGCTGTGTAATTAACTTGCTACATTGATTTGTACCTTATAGATAAAATTTTATTTTGATAAATCACATAGTGTTATACAGTAATATTGACTAATGGCGTTTTGAGCACAAACTATTACCACTCATAATCATATCAAGTCACTCACCCACACCACTTTTTTCCTTCATTTGTATACATGAGTGAAATTGATGATTAGACATCTGAATAAATTCAGTAATATAGGATACTGTGCATTCAGAAATAATACTAATATGAGTGTTATTGATCAATTACAATCAGATGGGAAATCAAACGAGTTTTTTTACAGTCATAATAAATAACTTGTTAGAATGTTTTGATGTGCTTGAATTGAGATTATTTGTTATCCTGGTCTGATCTGACTGACTGGCGGTAATAACATGTTCCATATTTATGGTATTTGCATTGAGTCATTTCTGGTGCATGTGTTGTGTTGAGTGTAGACTTAGTGAACCAGCCAGGATTCAATAATCAACCTCTCTCTCTCTCTTTCCCCACCTACACGGGTTACTCTTTAGAATCTTAACCCTTTCCCACCCTATAGTGTGGTTGTGTGTTAATGCATGTAGTGCAATGTAGTGCTGAGCTTTTTTCTAAATTATTCATTCAGAGACAAGCTCTGTAGGCTAAAAGACCCGGTCGACCCAATTAAACAAAATAATGTAATTTACAAAATGCCCTGCAATGACTGTGAGTTAGGTCAACTATATGGGTCAAACTAGCAGATCGGGGGTAGTCAGATTGTCGGAACATAAGAATTTAGCTAAGGTGAGAATGGGTGATCCCGAGAAGATGAGTAATTTAGAAAAAAGCTCAGCACTACATTGCACTACATGCATCAACACACAACCATACAATATGGTGGGAGAGCGTTGAGATTCTAAGAAGTAATCTGTGTAGGTGGAGAGAGAGAGAGAGATTACTGAACTCTGACTGGTTCATCGAGTCTACACCCAACACAACACATGCAACAGAAATGACTCAATGCAAATACCAGAAATATGTATGGAAGATATTATTACCACCAGTAAGTCAGTCAAATCAGAGGAGGATAATAAATTATCTTGAATTGTATTCTAATTCACTTCAAGCACATCACAGCAATCTAACAAGTTACTTTTTAAGACTATAAAAACACTTGTCTTATCTCCCATCTGATTGTACTTGATTGATAACATTCATATTATTATTATTTCTGAATGTACATTATCCCATATTGATTTTTATTCAAATGTGTAATCATGAATTCCACTCATGTACATAAATGAAGGGAAGACGTTGTGTGAGTAACTTGATATGATTATGAGCAATAGTTTGTGCTCGAAACGTGGTCATCAGTTAATATTACTGTATAACACTACACTGTGTGACAGTTTATCAAAATAAAAAATATAATCCATGATGGAGTTATACTCTACAACCACAGTGCCCAAGTTTTATACTTATATCACTAATGACTTATACTTTGGTGATCAATAAATTTTCGACTTGCCATCCGTCTTCTGATACTGCTTGAGTTGAAATCGAGTTGGTTACTGTATACATACAGCAGGGAGTTGTCTGCTGACTACAGTAAACTATCCCGATAGCACAACCGACAGTCCGCAATAGTTTGAGTTAGCCAGGCTTCTTTCGATATTCTTATTTTGAAGTCCAGGTGTCATTGTTGCGGGTTTCTGAGTTCACCTACTTTTCCTGTCAGCTTTGTCACATTGCTATGTAGGCGACTGATAGTTAGTCCCACCACCACGTCGCCTTGTGATTTCAAACGTCAAAATGTTAGCGGAAACATTCAAAAAAGATTGAAGCAACAAGGCTTCAGCTCACAGAGTCAGTACATATCACTTAAACCCACTGGAACGTTCACACCAAGACTATATGGCCTGCCTAAAGTCCACAAAAATGGTGTACCGCTTCGACCAGTATTAGATATGGTAAATTCACCACACCATCCCCTAGCAAAATGGTTACTCGAACTCTTACAGCCTCTTTATAACGAGTTGGTGAAACACAGTGTTGTAAAGGATACTTTTTGATTTGTTGAAAGGATAAAAGATTTAAACGTTGACAATAAATTCATGATATCCTTATTCATCAATGTATCACTTATGGAAACAGTGGATTTTGTATGCGAAGAACTCGTAAGATGAAACATCGATGTTGGTATTTCTATATCTTTTATGAAAGAGCTTCTCTTGAAATGTGCAATGAATGTCCACTTTTTATTTAATAAGGAACTATATAGACAGATCGATAGTGTGGCAATGAGGTCACCACCAGGACCACCATTCTAGCCGACATTTTCCTTGCGAAACTAGAAAACGGGCCTCTGAAGGATGTTATTATTGAACTCGAATTCTATATTTGATACATCGATGATACATTTTTGATTATGAAAAACGAGAAGGAAGCAAAGAGCATCCTGGATAAATCTAATGAGGTTCCGCCTGCAATAAATTTTACTATTGAGAAAGAAGAAGACTCTAGGATTTCATTTTTAGACGTCCTTGTGACCAGAATAGAGGATGGCACAATATGAAGAAGTGTATTTAGAAAACCTACATCAACTGACTATCAGTATACTCATTTTTCTCAGCTTTGTGCCCTTGAGATACAAACGCAACTTGATAAAGTGCTTGGTTCAGAGAGCAAGGGAGATTTGCTCGGACGAATGTCTTGACGAGAAATTTAAAAATATTAAAAGGTTGCTAAGTGAAAATGGTTATCCAGAAAAGTTTATTCATAAGATTATGAATCTAAAATCAAGGCAGCTCAAGTTATTAACGGTTCCAAAGAAGGCTTTATTCTTACAGATACAGTTCCTTAGGGACAACACCAGCGAGATACTAACACAGAGCCTTAGAAATGCGGTGAAACGAGCATTCAGTACTGCTGCTGAATTACGCTGTGTCTTCAAAATCACTCCTCTTTTGCGTTCGTTTAGGAGTAAAAGACAAACTACATAATTTCGACTCTTCCATGTGTATCTACCAATTTAACTGCTCCTGTAGAGTGAGCCAGGTACTTACTTGCATAGGCCGTACAATCAGGCGTGTTTCTCGTGAAATTTCCGAACATCACCCTGCACAGCGGTTGGTTAGGCAAAGGATAAAGAAAATCCATTCACAGCGCTATTCTATCTCACTCATCTTGTGGATGCACAACACAAGATTAACGTTAACCATGCTTTCACGGTCATTTACTGCATACTAACAAATCTCAATTTCGCCTTAAGAGTTCGACTACTAAATATTTCTGAGGCTGTCTGACCATTGCGATCCATATTAACAAGCCTAATTAGTTCAGACATTATTTTTGCCCACTTGGCCATCAAGGTTTGAATAATCATGAATTTTTGTGGAATTTTCCTAATTTTTTTTGATATTCTATTGGCTATTATATCTTGATTACTATTGTAATTTAAGAATCTTTAATGAACTCTAGTCATTCCATTGTGATCTTACTTTACATTTCAATATTATTTAAAAAAACACTAATATTGATATTGAATGCTTTTGTAGAAAATTCCAGGTATATAAACATAGGAATGGATAATTGTAGAGCGGAGAAGAGGAGAAATTTATCGAAAAGGATATTCTTCGCTCAATTATTTTGATTTTTAAATGTGTCTGAGTGAATATTCTTCCTTTGTGTTTAAACTTATACTACTTACGTCTAGTAAGTAGTGTAAGTTGTATTGGTTAATTCTTATCCATCTGTTTATTTGCTTTTGAAGGTCATCTCACTCGATGTATGAATAATCTTGATTTGGTTGTATTCTCTGAGCTGCATGATTGATTTGCGAAGCTTTCATCACCCTACTGGGTGACATCTTCCTTCAGCGCATACTTCAATTTCAGTTGAAGTGAGCTTTTAGATTTCTCTAAGAGTTTATTAATCATCTCTCCTGGTCGGTGACCTTGGATGTGATGCTTTGTTTTTGTGTGTTTTCACACCCTCTAGGCTACTTGTATTGGAACTGATTGTTTCTTTGACTTGAACTTTGACTCTCTGTGTGTGAGGTTTGTTTCTTATCGGTTGATAAATTTTGTCTATCTCGATGTGTCTATTGATTGATGATTCACTGGAATGCCAAGCTATCCGGATAATTCTCTAGCATTCTTGTTGTTTCCTCCGTCCAATATTTGAACGTTGTCCTAGCCGAATTGATGTCCGTGGTTGTCTGTGTGTAGTGATATGAGGGAGTGGATATCATGTCTTTTGACGGCTAGCTTGTGTTCGTGGATACGAAGACGAAGGGGACGTCCACTTTGACCAATATAGTGTTTTTCGCAGTTGTTACAATTTATTTTGTAGATGATGTTGGTTTTATCTTCGTTCGCTGTTGAGTCTTTTGGTTGACATAGAATTGAGTGAAGTGACTTTGTTGGTTTGTGTACGATGTCAATTCCTTAAGGTTTGAAGAGTCTTGTAGTGATTTCTGAGAAATCCTTTATATATGGTAAGGCGATTTTCTTTGTGCTTTCCTTGGAGGCTTTTGGATTGATAGGTTGACTTAAGGGTATATGTCTTTTAATGAAGTTACGTGGATATCCATTCTTTTGGAAGACGTCCATGAGATACTTTTCTTCAATTTTCCTTAAGGTGGGAGTGCTGCAATGAGTCCTTGCCCTCTTGAATAGTGTTTGTATGCAATTCCTTTTGTGTGTCATTGGGTTGTTGCTGTTGTAATTCAGGATTTGGTCTGTGTGAGTTGATTTCCTATAAACTTGAGTTTCTAATTCCCCTGTGGTTGTTCGCTTGACTAAGACGTCCAAAAATGTGATTTGATTCTCAGATTCGTCTTCTTTTGTGAATTTGATGTCGTTGAAGATGTTGTTTATTAAGTTGTGAGTTTTATCTAACTCGTTTCTTTTGATTATCACGAATGTGTCGTCAACGTAGCGTATCCAAATCTTGGGTTTGATCTTTGGTAGGATTATGTTTTCGAGTCTTTGCATCACTGCTTCTGCAATCAAACCTGATATTGGCGATCCCATGGGTGTTCCTTTGATTTGTTCATATATTTGGCCGTTGAATTGGAAGTATGTTGTTAAGCATAGATTTGAGCATTCCATCCAGCTTGTGTGTTGCATTTTTGATTGTTGTGGAAGCTGTTCGTCGTTGCTAAGTAATTGTTCCATGGTTTCTTTTGCTAGTTTTGTCCGATTGAGGTATATAGTGCTGTGACGTCGAAGGATACCATTATTTCTTGTTCATCTATTTGGATGCCTCTGATTTTCTCTAGGAATTGGATAGCAAAGTTGATGGAGTGTTCACAAGATTCCGTTAGGTGTTTAAGTTTTCCGTATAATTCTTTGGATAAATTATATGTTGGAGTTCCTAGGAGTGATACAATTGGTCGTAATGGGATATTTGACTTGTGTATTTTGGGTCTGCCGTAGAATCGAGGTAGGACTGGTCCATTGAACTTCATTCACCATTGGTCTTGTTTTGTTATCTGTCCAGTTTTGGTGAGCTTGTTTAAGGTCCTTTGGATGCGGTTGTCCAATGTTTGTATGGGATTTGTTGGGAGTTGTTGATATACATCCTCGTCTTTGAGTAGTTATTCAGCTTTCTTGGTGTGAAATGGTCAACAAGCTCTACGACTTCACTCCCTATTTCTAATCTGGGAGTCACTGTAGTCCAGTCAGTCCTATAACATCATCTTACATTAGACACCCGCATATTCTAAGTCGACGAGATTACACAACAGGATAAGGGAGATAAAAGATTCACAAAAACAGCTCATCTTCAGTCACCTCGGTGAATACATGTATGGAAACTAGTCTAACTTAGCGATTGATACTCCTCCTTACAACAGGGACGTATTTTAAGTCGTCAGAGAACGATACCGCCTAATGTGTTTTATGCATTTTCTTGTAAATATACCTCATTTTTGTGCAGAAACTCCTCATTTTTATGATTGGTCGGCTAACAGTCACTCATGCGTTCGCACCCCTTGGGACGCTACTGTTGAATTTTGCCAAAACTGATTGGTGCTTTCAAGGTTACTGTTGCCACCGCATTCCATCTGTATTCACTGATGCTTAAAGTTTAACTTGACCGGTGACTCTAAACTATAAAAGCCGAAAACAAGGCTACCTAATGAACGGATTAATGACCTTGAGGAACTAGTCAGACGAGTACGCAGTATGCAGACGTAATTATGTTTGCTGTGCACGAATTACATGGCAGATTTCGTCCAAATCAAGTATTTAAGTACTGCTTGGAAAGGAGGCAACTGCCATCCCTGGGTCAATCTTCATAATGGCATCAATAATACCGGCATTTTCATTCATCCTTTCGATTGAGACTCATATAAATTCCATCGAAAGTTTCTAAAGTCACCTAAAAAATAGAGGATCCGGAGCGGTGAATAATAAGTCAAGAAACACAATGATTCACAGTTATCTCAACGAATATGTATGTGCTCAGAAATTTGGTTCAAAACCAGGTTTGAGAACTCCTATGAGAAATTGGGAGGTTTTTTCCGAAATATATATATATATATATATATATATATATATATACAAGGAAGTTATTTTACGCAGCTACTTTTTAAATTTGCATTACTTAGATATCACATATATTAATGTCTTTTTTCAAATTACGCACTCTCACATCAGAAGCATCTGATTGGTCGATAGGCATTCGTCAAAGTCTTTACCACACAGTGTTTCGTTTCTGGGCGGCTACGCTGTGTGTGTGTGTGTGTGTTCATAGTTATCTTAAACAAAACAAACAACAAACAATGAAAGTATAATCAAATAAGCTAATTTGTTACTATGTACAAGTATACTTTGTTCAACACTCCCCTTTTAGGTAACATCAAATTAGATTTGTTTTTCCTGTTTTGGTTGGATGGATGGTGGACACAACACACAGGAAGTTGTTGATTGTATGGGTGTGTGTGTGTGTGTGTGGCAGTGTGCCTGTTCACCTCAGCTTCATACACACACTTTCATTTGTAATATCACAACTCAACTGTACAAAATGAGGCAGTAGACAATGAAGGTTAGTCAACCAAGAACAAATAACAACAACAACAACAACAACATCAATAGTAATAAGAAGAACAATGGAAAAAAACAAACATAAAGACCAATAGTAGAGAGAGATAAACAGATAGAATGAGGTCGTTGAATTTTGGTAACGAACACAGTATTCCCCCCTCCCCACCCCTATCCACATCATAAATAGCAGAAATAATCGACATACTAGTGGTAGTAATAGTTGTACAGTTGACACAAGGATTCGTTATAATAAGAGAGAGAATATGTAAATAGTGTTCATTCATCACTCGACGAACTCTTCTTTCAATCACAAACATGTATGGCATATATATATATATGTATATGTTAAATGGATTTAGTGCAATACTCAATTGAAAACTGTTCAAAACAAGACGCATAACAGTAGTCAGTAGTGAGAAGGTAGACGAGGAGGCAGAGAGATAGATAGATAGACAGACAACAGACAGACAGGCAGGCAGATAGACAGAGAGACAAAAGGAAATCTTTACAGGCGCTCAGTACACACATATTTTCTAATTAAAAAATAAGAATCACTTTCATAGCACCCATAATAATAATAATAACAATGATAATAATTATTATTGCGTAATCCATATGAACACCTAGTAACCACCATATTTGTAATCAGTATTAAAAACAGGTAATATGTGATAATAATAACAATAATAATAGTAATAATAGTAGTAATGTGTTTAACAGGCAAATATCTACATGTGTGCAATACGTCCGCTGTAGGTTTGCTGAAATACTCAGTAACACGCACGCACACACACACACACACACTCCGGGCTACAACAGAAGAGACAGGATAAATAGACTGATAATCCCATGGACAAATAAATGGGAAATCACACACACACACACACACACACAATAAAAAAGGTTGTTAGGGGGTATGTCAACTGAAAAAAAAGAAAGAAAGAAAGAAATTAAAAGTAGGTTGAATTGTAGTCAGTGGTGGCTGGAAACAGAGTGGTGCCAAAGGGAAGGGGGGTGGCGGGGAAAGATCCAAGTTACTTGGAAACAAAATAAAAATTAAAAAAAAAATTAGACTAAAGTTCACGGATGAATGGAAGAACTCTGAATGTATGTATATTTATTCATAGAAGAATGTTAACCCTATTGTAATCAATCAGACAACCAGTGCCTTGGTACAATCAATATTAAGCATATATCTCAGTAATTAAGCAACAACAAAAAATCGTCCAATGCGTACAGTACAATGTTTGCAATGTGAACACTGAACCGGGAAATGAGTTTGTGAGAAGGAATCACCCACTTGTTTGTTTGTTTGTGTGTGTGTAAATGTGGTGCTCGCATCGTTTACTGCTGCTTGTTAAAGTATCCAAACAAAGTACCAGTGGAGGGTGGCGTCAGGGTGGCCAAAAACGGGGATGGGAAGCAGGGTGGGAGGGAGGGAGGGAGGGAGGTTAAGAAGCACATGAGACAGTGGTGGGAGAAAGAACAACATAGAAGAATTTATAACTGGTAAGACAACAGAAATGCAACGATAGTCAGATAAACAGATGGTGATAATAATAATAACAATAATAATAATAGTAGTAAGGTTTTGAAGACAAAACGAATCTGTACGCAGCGTGGTAAACAATAACATGATTATTACTGAAAGAAAATGAAATAGGCTGGAACTTTAAAATGCTGTGGTATTCAGCATCACAAAGCAGATTTTTCAACACTTTCATGTATATATATATATATATATATATATATATATATATATATATATATATATATATATATATATATGTATATTCTCCACCACCCAGTTCTCCAAATACACAACCACAGTGGGTAGGTGGATTGCAGAATTTGGAAGCAAAAAAAGAAAATTTAAAAATTCAACTCTCTGTGTGATTAGTTAGATTGAATAGTGATCGAATGAGGAGAGATATTCGAGAACAGCATTATAACAAAACTGATACTGATCTTCTGTTTGAACCATACCAGGTCGTTGTGTTCTAAGCATTCTAATTGTCTGGAACATGTCAACAACGCCTTCATGTCGCATTCTTTCAAGGACAATAGATAGGGCTAGGAATACACCAGTTCTGCCAACTCCAGCGCTACAATAAAAATAAAATAATATATTCACAGTAATAATGGATACTTAGTCTTTCTTTTTTTTGCATAATCAAGGTTTATGTAATAATAAGTCAAAGCATAAGTCGACACAAAAATGAAAATACTTGTGCTCTGGTGTTTATCAAAAAATGAAACTAGTGGAAACATTTGTTAATACTGAAAAATATTCTCAAAAGAATGCATCCTGAACAAAGAGTACTCTTGTTGGTAACTTCATTATCAGGCTCTACAGTTATATACCTATACATTATAGTGAATGAATGAGTGAATTAGTGTTATGAACAACAACATTAATGTTGCTGTTTAAATAACATCGAATCAATAATAATAATAATACCAGTGGATTACAGTTCAGTTGCATCAACATAAAATAAGCTGAATATCAGAAAAATTAGGAAAAATAATATTACAAATTCATGAATTTATAGTCTCTACTGAAGGTCGGCCAGCCATGGCAGTAGTAGGGGCTGACTGGACGTGCCTTTTTTGGACATAGAGCACTGGTTGTTTGAGGTGAATGACCATAGACTCTGGTGTTTGGCGCATGCGGTGCTTCGATGATTTCGCCAGTTTATTAGGCACCCGGTGGATGATGATAGAGAAGGATTCTTCCACGTTGGCTGGCTGGTTGGCTGGCTTTGTGGCCAGCCGGCCGGTTTGCACCAGATGGGCAAATATCGAACTGTTAATGATGGTTTTCACTACACCTTTACTTAGTCATACTGGGAGATGTTCTCGAGCGACCACGAAAAATCAAGTTCCTAGAGCAACAACGGCCAATATAACTCGCTCCAAAAGCACACTTGCAGTTGAATTGGTAGATACGGTTTGAAGTGGCCAGCTAATCTGGTCTAGGTACTTTATCTTTCAGTCGAGGTAGCACCATCAATGGTGTAGAGAATAAAATGTGTAGTTTGCCAGCATTAAAAGTTCTTTCAACTGATTTTCTTAATTTCCTCGTAATTATCTCACTTGGTATATCGATCGCCCTTGAATTGCAGTCGTATGTAAGGTGGCTTATTGTTTACAGATAGTGAGTAGTCCTTTTCCACCGATTTCTTTGACATGTGTTCCTTAATACATTTTTCGTCATAGCTATTTTCGATCGATCAAAGTATCATATAAAATGCTCAATTCATCTTCAATTACTTCTTCTGAGCATTATTTGAATATCCAAAGTTACTTGCATTCATGATATGTGGGTACAAGCGAATATCGACTCAGTGTTAATTTCAATATGTATTCTGAGAAGAAATCTGTTTTCATAAAGTTAAACCTCAATCAGACTGTCAGATAAATGAATTTCAGATAAATTTCAGAAAAATTATAGATTTTCACTGCAATTTCTCTGAGCATAGAGAAAATGGAAGTCATGAAGATAACCAACCAATCAGCAACTAACGACAGCAACAACAGTAACCAGCACCACCGTTGATTATGAAAGGGAAAGATTTAAAAGAAGTTATTTCCTTCTTTCATTTCTCTTGTCTAGCACCTAGGCTGCAGTGTCCTTTCAACCACAGGTAGTCTTCGGAATGGATGAAGATGTCGAAACCAGGGAGTCGGCTAACCAGAATGAGGAAGGCGAGATACGCATGCCTTCATCAACCTGAAAACCTGCTTGGAAATCTTCTCCAGTAACTCAGCATAAACAACAAGATTTGCATTTTCAACACAAATGTCAGTGAAGTGCTTCTACATTGGTCAGAAACTCGCACTGCGCGTGCATCATGAAAAACATTTCCAACAGGTCACTTCACACTTCTATCAACAGGTTCCCCCCCCCCCACCACCGTCGCTGGTTGGCTGGCTCTCCATACTGAAGATTAAATGGCCAAGTGGCCAGCCATCTGGCCAGAAACAATTAGTAGCAAGAAACTCCGGCTGACAATATTGCTGCTAATATACTAGGTAGAACAATAGCCTCGAGGATCGACTAGTATTAACGTTCATATCAACATCAGAAAATTAAAAACTAACTATTGGTGGGGTGTCTTGATTTCCACAGAGAAGAATGCGTTACTCTTGGTGTATTTTCCTTTCTAGCCGGAAAAAGCCCCATTAACCGCTTGAAAAACTTGGCCTTACATACCAAGGAATTTAATTCTAACATTACTTACACAGTGAAACTTTATGTGGCAAGTTTTAGCTGTCATTCACTACTGCCAAAGCATCAGGTGCTAATTTTGTAGATGCATCTTACTCATTCAGTCAAATAAACAGGACTTGTTAGCTTACTATGTGAATTCTGTGAATGTGAATAACATGTAGTTTGTAGGTCAGGTCGAAAACCCTATCGCCAGTGCATTAATGAAACTGCACTGATCAAACCAAGTAGGCAAGACACCGCACCTATCTCTATAGGAAGCCAGTTTGTCACATATATAACAAGACTAGAAATAAACACTGAAGACATCTTAAAATTTCGAAGGCGTTTTCTAGGTAAAGAGACAACTGCTAGGCAGGCAAGTCTGTTATCCACCAAAGCAGCTTGTCATTTGAAGGCCATGTTTGCGAGAGATGTGTAAGCTGCCGTTGCGACAAAGGAGTATGGAAGCCATATTATGAGTTAATGACAAAAAATCCATGTCCGCGGTTCTGGTGCTTCGGGTAGTGACAATTCATCTCGTACCCGATAGATGATAGGAAAAGACTCGTAAGTGCTGGCTTTATTCTGTGTAGAGACGAGGTAAGAAAGATCTAATCTCGAACCACTGATGGTTTAAACAACACTTTTATTTAACCATACGGATAGCAAGACATGGCTAGGAAACTCAAGATGACTAGCAAATGCAGGTGCAGTTAAAACCACAAACGGTTTGATATTCAGCCAAAGCCAGTATTGAAGAATCCTATATTGAATCCTATCATCTAAATAAATTGCCAAAGTTCTCTAGATACGGAAGACTCCAAAACGGTAGAGGAAGTTGGAATTTGCTTAAGACAAGCTGAGCTTTGCGTGCAAAAGAAACAGGTCACGGTGCTATTGTGACCGCGATTCTTTGTGGAATCTGTAAATTCCTAAATTCTGTATTATTGTTATTGTCAGTTTATCTGATAATCAGTTTAGTATTATAATATTCATATATATCACGACATAAACTAATATTTTGGTGAGAGCTGGATGCTAGCCGACTTGGTAAACCGTAATTTACGTCAATGTTTACCTCCCCAATATTGTTCGTGAGAAAAATAAGGACAAAAAGATTGATTCACCAACCAATGACAGGAGACTTTGCGTAGGCGGGTACAACTTGCAGATAGACGACCTGAGCTTCAAGAAACAGTCACAAAGAGATGAAAGATTAACCTTCAACGAGAAACTCCCAATTAGAAGACTGAGTTTGTTTGCTAACAATAATCTATAATAATGTACATGAAAATCTGTAAATATCTTTTGATTTCCTAAATAAACAATCTGTTGCCTGGCCCTTGTCTTCTGTGATTAAAATATGACTGGCTGACTAGTTGCAACATAGAATTTCTCACAGGTGTGCACCATTTCCTGTTGCCAAACTCCCTCCATGTACCACACAAACCAACAGGAGACAGTAAATAGGAGTTCAAAACAGAGAGGGATAATAAACACAAGTGTAAGTGAGGCAAAAGGAATAGTAATACCGAAGAGCAATAGAGTTTTACTGGATGTGATCAATCATCCCAAAGAGTGAATGCATCTGCGCCAGCCAGCCAGCCATTACCGAGAACGATTTTTAGCCAGTCATATCACTGATCGTCTTCAATTTTCAGTGATTTTCGCTATCTAGAGGGCCCTAACTAGTCAGGAAGTCTAAACCTCCCTACATGGTTGGCTGGTAGGCTAGATTAAATTAACTGTTGTGGATTTCGCTGAAGCCATGTTTTCTTCTAACCACCAACACCATCATCAACAGCTAACTCTTCTCCAGCTTCATCCATCCTATATCAGTCAGCTAACATCACTCAACCCGTCAGTCGATGAAAGCGACGGATGGCATTCAAGAAAGAAAAAAAAATTAATTAACCAACATTAATTAATCTTACCTGCAGTGTACAGTTATTGGTCCATCTTGTCCAAACTGTTCTTTAGTTTTGTGTACTTGTCCAAGAAAATCTATAAATGCCTCACAACTTTCAGGTACACCATGCTCAGGCCATTCTGTGAACTGGAATTGGCGAAGTGTACGCGCTTGACCGTCTCGCGCATCTGTTAGCTTGAATTCTCTTAAAGTATAATTTGGCATGTTGTATTCAACCATAGGATCAACAACGTAATATTGGTAGCGTGAAGATCGTTCAGTCGGCCAGTATGGATAACAACATTCCTGTATAAGTAAATATGTATGCAAAAAACAAAGGCTTTATTTCATTTTAATTAATGCCATCACATGACTATTTGTTACAGAAGAATTTAGACTTGTTCTGTAATTATCACTACCAGAATGAATAATCTTAGTATACCAATGTAATGCTTGCGTTGGCGGTCCAGTGGTAGAATGCTGGCCGGCTATTCACCTCTGGCTAGATAGTTTTGCCAAATCTGTGTACATCTGTCAACTCAACTGCACCTACGATGACAGTTATGTTGGGCATACCACTACTAGACAGCTTAGCCAATGTGTTAGTGGACATCTCCCATAGTCGTTTGGCAAAGGATAGAAAAACAAAACAACAATCCATAGCTCCATTTTGTCACATGTGGTTGACAGTGGTCATGTAGTGGAGAAAAAGAAGGCGCTCAAGGTGACTGTTCATCCTATCCCACCGAATCTTTCCAATAGGCTTCGTATTCGTCTACTGCACACACACAGCTGAGGCGATAGGCATTCGAACTATTAAACCTAAACTATGCCTTCATTCAAAAGAAGTTCTTACAGCCCTTATCCCTCCCGTGTTGGCCTATTAAGACATAACCAACTAGTGACTTCTACACCACCCCTTGTTTTTATTTTCAACGCCTTTCTTATCATCCCTTAATCTTATTGCATCTTCATTGAAAACGTGTTTCATTTACTTCCCTTCCAATGTAGCATTAATTGAACGTTTCATTTATTTCTCATAGCCTTAATGGATTAATATGTCTACCTGAGCATTCGTTTGTTTAATCATGCTGTTTTTCGTCATTATTGTTATAGAAAGATTCATTATTATTATGACCAAGTGCACAACTGAAATGCCCAATTTAATTATCCTGCTGAAATAATAGAGAAGATCTGTAGCTCAGGTGGATGATTTGCAATTACTAGTTATCTCTGAGCTGGTTAGTTTAGTTGAGGAGCTTTCATCGTCCCCCTCCCACCCCCACCTCTCCTGGACAACATCCCCCATCAGCGAAATACTTAGCATAAAGTGAAATGATTGAAATTTCTTCATGACTGATGCAATTGCGTCTCCCGGTAACCATCTTTGCATATGTATTGATGACCACTTTCTACTGACTTGGATTTTAAACTTTCTCGTCACATGGTTTACTTTTTATTAGTTGGTATATGTCGTCTATATTAATGTGTTTGTTAATCGCTGGCTGATTCGTTTGAGTACCAGGCTTCTAGGAGTTCCCTGACTACACTTTTGGTGTTTCTTCTATCTAAGATTTCGACATTATCCCAATCAAATTGGTGTCCATAATTGTCTATGTGCATTGATACTAAAGAATATATATATGTATATATATCGTGTCTTTTCACGGTTGATTTGTGTTCTCAGATTCTGATTCGACACCCTGGGGACGCCCACTTTGGCCGATGTAATGCCTGTTACAGTTCATACAATTTATTGTATAAATGGTATTAATTTTGTCTCCTTTTTGTCTTGGATGAGTCTTTCGGTTTGCACGATATCGAATAAAGTGAATAGACTGGTTTGTGCGCTGTACCTATCTATATCAAACGGTTTCAGTATTCTAGCTGTTATTTCAGAGATAATTTTCTTGTATGGTAGGATGAATTTCCTTCTGATTTTTGATGATGGTTCCTTGTTGGTGTTGTGATTCGACTTTAAACACTTTTTGATGAAATTTTGTGGATAACCATTCCTCTTGAAGACCGTTTGTAGGTATTTTTTCTTCCATTCTTTTCAACTCTGGAGTGCAGTGCTCCAATGTGTTAGAACTCTCTTGTGAACAATGTCTGCACACAGTTTCTTTTGTGAGTGAGTAATTGGATTATTGCTGGTATAGTTGAGTATTTGATCTGAGTGTGTGTGCGTTGATTTCCTACATACTTGTGTTTCTAAATTTCCTGTGTTGATTCTCCTGATTAAGACATCTAAAAATAGGATTTTGTTATCTAATTCTTCTTCTCTTGTGAATTTGATGTCTTCAAATATGTTGTTTATTAATTTATGGGTATATTCTAAATCATTTCTCTTAATTATTACAAATGTATCAGCAACGTAACGTAACTGTCCAGATTTTCCATTTAATTATAGGCAGAGCTATTAATTCTAATCTTTGCACGACAGCTTCAGCTATTAATCTTGATATGGGCGACGACCACATTGATGTTCCCTTTATGTGTTCGGATATTTGAGTATTGAATTGGAAGTGCATGTTGTAAGGCATAATTTTATGAGTTTCATCCAAGTTGAACATTGCGTTTTTATGTTTTCATCATTATAGAGTATTGGTTGCATAGTTTCTGTTGCTAATTTTTGACTAATTGAAGTCTATAATGCTGTGACATCATGAAACGACACCATTATTTCTTCTTCTTATTATTATTCTATTGATAAAACCCCGTGACTGGTTTATATATTCGAATATTTATTTGTAAAGTTATATAGATACACTAAAGTTAAGCCTGATGATCAGATCTAATCAAGAGCACAATATTCTTCGCTTAAATGTCTGTTGTTCTAAATTCTACTATGAGAATACTCATTATTTGTTTAAATGTGCTAATCGATTATCGTCGAAAAACACTTTCTACATTTGAATGCAAAAACCACAAAATACAAAAAAATTTAAAAAAAAAAAACAGCAACAATAACAGACAAACAGCAAAATCACTTACCCGACCACGTTCATTCAGATTTGTTAACATTACAACAATATTTGAATTCAACTCCCATATCATTCTCCAAAAATCTTCAACTGTTTTTGCCATTGGTCCTTGAGTTGCAATATACGCCTTACGATCACGATAACTATCAATAAAATTAGCGTTGATATAATCTGATCCTTCAACACCCCGTATCGGTTGTAAGGGGACTCGAGTTGATTCATACGGTAGGATATTTAATAAACGATTTTTATTTTTATTACAACTTAATTGTGCTGATGTGTATTTAGCATGTGGTAATCGAAATTGAGCTAATTTCTAGAAGAAAGTTATCAAATTAATAATATTATATATATATATATATATATATATATATGCATCAGTGGTCTTTATTAAAGCAAGCAACTAAACGTGGTGTTAGCCGGCGGGCTGGCTATTTCATCTTCAACATGGAGCCAGCCAGCCAGCCACTACTCCTCTTACAAGGATATGTGGAAATATAAGAGTGATAAGCAAATTAACTCTATTGAAGTATTCATGCAAAACGACAGATGTGAATGTTTCCCAGATAGGGGAGGAAAGGAGTCACATCATTTAAATAAACAAGCAATTCATAGAGGATTTCATCATTAGTTGACATTAGTTACAGAACCACTGGAAAACCAGCTGGGAGTACTGGACAGCTGTTTTCTCCTATCTTGGAACTCTTCAGTAGTACGCACTCCACCCATTCTCCATGCAATCAAACAGAAATTCATGCGAAACCAATACTTGAAAATTAATCTGATGCTCACTAGTAACTGGCCCTATTCAGGCAGTTAACCTGGGGTTCTAGTGGGAAGCCGTGACCAGTACGGTACAGCGGGTTGAAGGTGAGGCAGTAACTCATCGAAGAAGACATTGAGAAATGGTCGCGCTATGCCATAAATTGGCAGAAGTTAGAATTCCTGAACTTGCTGGCCATTGCGTTGGGTTCCAGTGGCTCAGTGGTCTACCAGCTCACTAGTCTTGTAACCAGAAGGTCCTGTGTTCGAACCGCGGTGGTGGGTACGTACTGCTGAAAAGTCCAAAACTAGGACGAAACAGCTGTCCAGTACTCCCAGCTGGTTTTCCAGTGGTTCTCTAAGTGATGTCAGCTCATGATGAAATCCTCCATGCAATCAAACAAAATTCCCTACAAAACGAATACTTAAAAAACAAATATTTATCAAAAAGGGAACTTCAATATATATATCAAAACTCTCAAAGTGAATAAGTGACAATAATAGTAACGGTTGTATCAACATTAATAATATTCATTTGAATTTTAGATTTTCCCGTCGATTGATTTGACCAAAAAGCTCAGTTTGAAACTATGGGCACTGACTTCAAGCCTCCATGGTGGGAACATCATCCCTCACTGGGGAATGCGGGTACATCCAGATGACGAGTCCCAAATGGGGCGAAATGCGATTTATCCTGGATTCCACTGCTAGTCACTATCCACCAATAATAATATTTAAACAAGTTAAGATAATGGTATTACAAAAGGGTAGTTTGAAATGAATCAAGAATAATAATAATAGCTTTACTCCAAACAGTATTTTTCGTACGTGCATCGGTGGCACAGTGGTTAGGACTCTCGCCGACCATGCGCACGGTCCGGGGTTCGAGCCCACACCGGCGCACATCTGATATCTATGGTCGGCCTGCAAGATTTGGGCTACCGATATCCATGCTGAAAATTCCATACTTGTACCAAAAATACAGTGTGGAATCAAGCTGTAAATCAAAAATCAAAAAAAAAATCAAAGACGGACTTTTCAACACGTAACACAATACAATGTTGCAACTAATTTTCTCATTTCAGGGGTAATAGTTCAAATAGTGCAAATGCATCCATAATATTGTTCAAAAAGAAATGAATATAAAGTTAAATCAAGTGAAAATATAAATGACAATGTAACAATGAGAAGACAAAGTGAGGCAGTTTAATTAGTATTTCTCAGTAAGTTGCCAACTTCCTGTCTTATACTTTTTTCATAACGTAAAATGTATGCCTCCTGAATAAGGTATTGTAGAGTGTTTGTACTTATTCGTCCGTGCATACAGTCTCCTATGGTTGCTTCTAGTTCCCCTATCATCAAATGAGATAGATGCAAGGAGAGAATTGTGCATAAAGAGCATGTTCAGAGTCTCATGACTGCCAACATGTTGATCTTGACATGTAAATAATTGAATTTATGTGATCTAAGACAAATGCCGTCTGTGAGATGCGAGTAAATTTTCTTTAGATTTTGTGCTACTTAATTAAATTAAGTAGTTAAAATGTATAAGTGAAAATTCAACATTATGCTCCTGGGTCTGTTGTATTTTTAATCCTAATTTCCAGAGTCAGTTTTTCAAATAGTTTCCATTTTCCTATTTATCACATCGCCACCACAACAACCCTCCCACCCTGACACCATATACTTTTCTCAAAGGAAAATAAATTTCAAAATTTCGTGCTTGTCTTCTATTAAAACAAAAAAGAAAGTAAAACGATGAAAATTGATGAGCGAATTGTGTGAAGGATGAAATTTAGGTTAAATCTTGAGAGGGAAGCAGGTGGATGGGGGTTTATGGTGAAATGTTGGTTAAAATTATTATTTTCCCTTTGTTCCTTCATTTTTCGATGAAATACAGATAAATTTAAATTAAACATACACAGGCTTATATATATGAAATGACATTTTGTGAATTTCTTCCCTACTTCGTCTTTTCCCAGTTAACTATAGAAAGATTAATCCTCCGATGGATATGATTGCACGTCATATGGTCGGATCATGATATAACTACTGATTATGACTGATAGTTGGTAGTTGGCTACCGAACACATCAACTTGTAGTATTTTTGACTATTGGTACGCACCTATTTATATAAGTATAAAACTTTGGTACTGTGGTGGTAGAGTATAACTATTTCATTATGGATAAGATTTTATTTTGATAAATCACACAGTGTGGTGTTATACAGTAATATTAACTGATGCGACCACACACTTCGAGTACAATTTATTATTCCCACTCATAATCATATCAAGTTACTCACTCACTCGCACAACTTTCTTGTTTCCTTCATTTATATACATGAGTGGAATTGATGATTAGATATTTGAATACACATCAGTAATATAGGATAATGTATATTCAGAAATAATAATAATAATATGAATGTTATTGAACAAATACAACAATCAGATGGGAGATAAGATGAGTGTTTTTGTAGTCATAATGAGTAACTTGTTAGACTGTTATGATGATGTACGTGAAGTGAAATAGAATTTTGAGATTATTTATTATCCTGCTATGATTTGACTGACTGGCGGTAATAATGTCTCATATATTTCTGGTATTTGCATTGAGTCATTTCTGTTGCATGCATTGTGTTGGGTGAAGACTCGATAAACCAGTCAGGATTAAGTAATCAATCTCTCTCTCTCTCTCCACCTACACAGATTACTTCTTAGAATCTTAACCCTCTTTCACCACGCTATTGTGTGCTTGTGTGTTAATGCATGTAGTGCAATGTAGTGCTGAGCTTTTTTCTAAATTACTCATCTTCTCAGGATCAACCATTCTTACCTTAGCTAAATTCTTATGTTCCGACAATCTGACTACCCGCGATCTACTAGTCTGACCTATATAGTTGACCTAACTCACAGTCATTGCAGGGTATTTTGTAAATTATATTATTTCGTTTAATTGAATCCACCGGGTACGCATCTACTTGTATGAATCAATTGATCCATTAGTCAGTAGTGTACAGCGTCGTGTATAAAGTCTTACGTCCCTGATCATCGTTGATTGAAACAATTATTATCATTTTAATTGAACTTGAGATTTTCCCATCGATTGATTGAACTGAAGTGCTCGGTCTCAGGTTGACATATCGGTATCGGTGGGAACATCATCACTCACTTAGAAATGCAGGTACATCCAGATGGCGAGTCCTGAATAGGACGAAATGCGTTTTATCCTGGGTTCCACTACTAGTCACCATCCACCAGTTAAATACTAATTATTATTATTATTGCTCATAGCACAGAAGCACAGACCACTCACTCGTCGTCTCCCATTCACCTACCACTCAAGCGATGAATGGCCTGGATTTCGCAACATGTCATTCGATGGCCTCCTTCCTCTGGGTGTCGCCCTATCATCTCCATCCATCTCCGCCTTCTCCTACATATTTGTTGAGCGATCGGCCATTCGTTTGTTTGTTAGTTGCCGGCCAGATTTTCTTGCTACTGATTCCTTCTGTCCGGCTGGCTATTTTGATCTTCAGTGTGGAGCCAGCCAGCCAGCGAAGTTGTCAGCTGTTGATAAAAGCCAGACTCTAAGCTGTTGGAAATGCCTTTCGTGAGTTACATTCAGTGCAAGTGACTGACTAACTTTAATGACACTTGTGTGTTGAAGATCCGAATCTTCTTGTTGATAAAGGTATGCGTATCTTGTCTTTCCGATTCTGGCTGGCTGGCTGACTGGTGATTCTCACATCTTCATCCGTTCCGACTGCCTGCAGTTTAAACGATGCTGTAGTCTAAACTAGAATAGTTATGCGAAGGGAGGCAGGAAGTGACCTCTTTCAACCTCTTTCTCCCGTTGATGGTGATTGGTGGTGTTTCTTGTTGTTGTTGTTGCTTCTGTTTCTGTTGGTAGTGGTTGGTTGGTAATCTTGTTATCTTCACCAATATTTCCGTCTGCACCTTCTCTATGTTCATCACCTGGATAGAGTTAGTCTTGTCTTCGATAGCAGCGTCTTCAGCCAGTTTTCGCCAGCCTGCCTGCCTGCCTGCAAGTTTTCGAGACTGTTTTTGTGTGACATTTAACTGCATAAATCATCTACACGTGAAATCCAGATCTTCTGGAGTCTTGGTATATATATATATTGGTCAGTGCAGCGTATTCCTGGTTTCTCCATAGTCTTCTGCATGATCCCGATGAACTACAATTAGGAGTATAATCGTTGGCGATAATGGGGGAAGCTAGGGGAGCCAGCCAGCTTGCCTTACTCCAGAATTCTATTCACCTCAAAGGTAGGATTCTCTGAGTTTTCCATTGTGGATCACCTGTTGCTATGGTAACGAGTAAATCATGATCTGAATCAGTCTGCAGCGGTTTACTTCATTGGACACTGAACTCTGTTTAGATAAATTGATTATCTTTTTATTCAAGTATTACTCGAATACGGCAGACGAAAAAAAATACGAAACTTAGCTAGTCTGTTATCCAAATGAGTCCTTTGCTTTCTGAATAATGATTTAGCAAGAAACACACATGATTTATAGCTACACATCACGAAACTGTCAGCCAACTCCAACAGACAAGTGTAACATGCTTTTGGCTTGGAACAAATGTATGAACATCGCGCTTCAGGGATACTGATTAAAGTGTTTAAAGTCGAATCACAACACCAACAAGGAACCATCATCAAAAATCAGAAGGAAATTCATCCTACCATACAAGAAAATTATCTCTGAAATAACAGCTAGAATACTGAAACCGTTTGATATAGATAGATATAGCGCACAAACCAGTTTATTCACTTTATTCGATATCGTGCAAACCGAAAGACTCATCCAAGACTATAAGGAGACAAAATTAATACCATTTATACAATAAATTGTATGAACTGTAACAGGCATTACATCGGCCAAAGTGGGCGTCCCCAGGGTGTCGAATCAGAATCTGAGAACACAAATCAACCGTGAAAAGACACGATATATATACATATATATATTCTTTAGTATCAATGCACATAGACAATTATGGACACCAATTTGATTGGGATAATGTCGAAATCTTAGATAGAAGAAACACCAAAAGTGTAGTCAGGGAACTCCTAGAAGCCTGGTACTCAAACGAATCAGCCAGCGATTAACAAACACATTAATATAGACGACATATACCAACTAATAAAAAGTAAACCATGTGACGAGAAAGTTTAAAATCCAAGTCAGTAGAAAGTGGTCATCAATACATATGCAAAGATGGTTACCGGGAGACGCAATTGCATCAGTCATGAAGAAATTTCAATCATTTCACTTTATGCTAAGTATTTCGCTGATGGGGGATGTTGTCCAGGAGAGGTGGGGGTGGGAGGGGGACGATGAAAGCTCCTCAACTAAACCAACCAGCTATTCAGAGAACACTATTAATTGCAAATACTGACTAAACCTTCAGTAAAATAGTGACTCACTCAAGGCCTCATAATCTAATCAACAAGAAACCATGTTTAAGCGAAGTTATTGAAAGATTCATTTTGGTAATTTCCAAATTAATCAGTAATCTGGATTCAGACCGTTTGAGGAGATAAATTTTGCATTACACAGTTTCGTTTGGAAGCGAAAAAATTTTTACCATTTAACTCGTATCACCGCGTGGTGTTTGCCTGCTAGACAGGTCGAGGTAATCAAAACACCATACAGCCATTTTGCTTGCTTGAGTCCGACCTTATCAACGGCATGCTTTGTCAATGTGACTCAACACTCAGAAAGCCAAATCATGCCAAACTACACGATTGATGGCTGTCTAGCTAGTCCTGTCTAGTTTTACGGTTTGTCTAGTCTGAAAAATAAGTGTGGTTACGGTGCTTCCATGATTAGCCTACCCAGGTCCGTTAGGAAGGAATATTCAGCTAACCATAAGTATAGCAGAAAACTCCCCAATCGGGCTGGAAAAAGAACCCTCAGCTGCAGAAGTGCGTTAGTTGGAGGATCGATCCCTCCTGGGCTATGCACGTCAGTCAAACCTTAGGCGGTCCATGATTTAACTCCCTGGACTATGCACTGTTAAACCTCAGTCAGCTGACAGTAAGCCCAAGAAAGAAGGAAGGTTGGATGTACTGAATACTGGTTCCGTCTTAGTGCTTGGGACTCTTCATAGCACGCACCCACTGCCGAGGTTTTCGAACCTAGGACCTTGTGGTTACAAGGCGAGTGATCTTATAGACCATTAAGCCACTGGGACACGATCCAGGTCGTGTGTAAGGACAAATCACCAATGGCATTCGCTAGTGCCAGTCGCGCCATGCCATGAACTGGCAGAGGTTGGAACTCATAGACCAGTGGATCGGATCCCAGCGGCTGCTCAGTAGTCTACAAGCTCACTGGACTTTTACCCAGAATATGTCCTGGGTTCGAACTCCCTGAAGAGTCCCAAACTTGGCGGGACGAAAGGGCACTGTTCAGTACTTGAGTGCTGGTTTTTCAATGGTCCTGTAACCTATATCAGTTCATGATCAAATCCTGAAACAAATATCCGTAAACCTCAAACTTTTATTATTCCAGTCAAGTGTTATTTGGGAGCTGAGTACTTATCGGACGATTTTCATATTAAGATATGATAGAGAAGATTTGTAGCTCAGGTTGATGATTTTGAGGTGGTTGTGTTCTCTGAGCTGGCTGGATAGTTAATTTGCAAAGGCGACATCTTCCTACAGCGCATACTTCAATTTCAATTGAAGTGAGCTTTTAGATTTCTCTAAGAGTTTATTAATCATCTCTCCTGGTCGGTGACCTTGGATGTGATGCTTTGTTTTTGTGTGTTTTCACACCCTCTAGGCGGCTACTTGTATTGGAACTGATTGTTTCTTTGACTTGAACTTTGACTCTCTGTGTGTGAGGTTTGTTTCTTATCGGTTGATAAATTTTGTCTATCTTGATGTGTCTATTGATTGATGATTCACTGGAATGCCAAGCTTCCAAAAATTCCCTAGCATTCTTGTTGTTTCCTCTGTCCAATATTTGAATGTTAGTTGTCCCAGCCGAATTGATGTCCGTGGTTATCCGTGTGTAGTGATATGAGGGAGTGGATATCATGTCTTTTGACGGCTAGCTTATGTTCGTGGATACGAAGACGAAGGGGACGTCCACTTTGACCAATGTAGTGTTTTTCGCAGTTGTTACAATTTATTTTGTAGATACTGATGTTGGTTTTATCTTCGTTCGCTGTTGAGTCTTTTGGTTGACGTAGAATTGAGTGAAGTGACTTTGTAGGTTTGTGTACGATGTCAATTCCTTAAGGTTTGAAGAGTCTTGTAGTGATTTCTGAGATATCCTTTATGTATCGTATATGGCCTTATCTTAGTAGGGCGATGAAAGCTTCATAAATTAACTATCCAGTTCAGAGAGCACAACCATATCAAAAGATTTTCATATCACACCATCACCAACCACCACAGCTCCACTTGAACTTTTTCATTCGTTCAGTAACGAATTGTTTATGCATATTATTCTCCCTTGAGACAAAGAATTTCTCAGCTTGACCTTAAAATATAGTAGAGATAGTATCAGTTGAATTCAACTCACTCAATCCTTATTTTCGACTATTGACAATACGCATACCTCTACATGTTCAAGGACATATTTGTAAACTTATCGATTGATTCCAGTGACCTTAATTTATCAAATTTCAACTGATTCACTCCTGATAAAACGGTGAAGTGAAAAGACAACAAGAACAACAAGGACACTGTTTACATACTTATTTTTTTATGTCGAAGATAAAACTTTGAACAATCCTATTTTTAGTATACGATTGGTGGATGGCGGTCCAATCAACCGACGGGAAAATCAAAAATTCAATTCAATAATCCTATTTTTATACTATGTGTATGATCAACTCGTAAAAACAAAACTAACTTTTACAAACCAAACTATAGAAAATGAATTAAAAGTGACTGCCTTATTTCAAAACAAAGCGATCGTCCGTAGAACCTATTATGCAGCCCAGCTTGTAATTGTGGAAAAAAGCTAAAAATATGCTTCACCTCAAACCTCAAAAGTGCACAAGTGATTATATCACATCCCACACTATTTACCAATTTTTGTATGTGTAGTCACACATACATAGGGAGGAGTAATCGTGCTTTGCACATGAGGGTGCGAGAGCATATCCCGAAATGGTTAGAAAGACAAATGAAATGTGAACAACCAATAGATGCAGGTGTCAGACTGCCAACTTCGTCTATAACTAAACATCTAATCGAGATGATCCATAAGGTTGGTGTTGACTAAGCCTTTAAGGTCATCTATAAAAACGGTCAAGGGCGCTTATTGAAATACGCCGAAGCTGTAGCTATTCATAAACTCAAGCCCCCCTTGTGTATTCAAAAACAGTTTGTTATTACTCTTAACCTACCTTGATAATCCTTATTTGATTGGATTACCAAACGTTTGTGTTAATTTTTCCCAATTCTTTTTTTTGTCACTTTGTTTAATTTAACTTTTCCATATATATATTGACTTGACCAGTAAATGTGTGAGGGAACAGATTGTTCGAAATGTATAGCTCCAATACATCACACTGCTTTTCAGATAATCTCCGTCTTCCAGTAATACTATCAGAATGACTGCCTTATTGCTCAGCCAATAAAAATACAAGAAGAAATAGAAATCAACCGGATACACGCACACACACACACACACAAACTGAGGAGACCGTTGAGTCACACTACGTTCTAGGCTATCCCTCTACTGAATCCCCAGTGGGTGAAGCAATCAGTTAGGTATGCGTTCAAGAGTGATATGGACTTGGGGGGGGGGAGGGAATGAGAATTGCTTATGGACAGTCTCAGGGGCATCAGTTAACGACAACTGAAAGAACAGCGTGAAATGGCGATGAGTTGTTGAAGCTTCATGTCCCACTTATAATCCAATGGGGCATATATATTAATAATGGTAAAAGGGACAAGCTTAGATGACTAGCCTCCACATAGACACGCACACACACACACACACACACAAAATGAGTAGACTTCAAGCATGTTTGATAACAACACAGCCCACCAACAATTTCTGATAACCATACCCGACGCATTATACATAGGATAAATCAATATTTCAAGATGTTGTATTCAAGTAATTTTTACTCAATGTAAATATAACCAGATTAATATTTTTTCTCTTGCCCATCGTCAATATTTTCTTCCTTTTAACTAAATAACAAACCCAACTATCCATTTGTCTACTGATCGATCCATCGATCGATCCATGTATGTATGCTATTCACAGTTATTGATTATTCTTATACTTATTATTATCATTGTTCGCTGATGGGAAAAGTCGATTGATGCATGGAGTTACCATGGTGACTATAGATTATCATTATTATTTTTGGGTTATTTTTTGCCAAAAATATAATAAAAACTTGAAGGATCTAATCAATAAACATACAAGCAGACAAACAAACTGGCAACATAAAAAAACAGAATAGAAGAGGAGAATTTTTCTCATTTTTATTTCCTCTCTTATCTGCAAAGTTATTGCTATTCTTATTATTAATAGTAGTAGTAGTACTCCGAAACGTGACTATGTACTCAGTCAGGATGATTAAAAATTCTGGTGGGACAGGGGGAGAGAGGAGAGAGAGAGAGAAGAGCAGTATATGGGTGTGGGAACTATCTTACAGTCGACCTTGACGACTCTCCTATCGATTATTGATCAAGAAGAAGAAGAAGAAGAAGTAAGGCAGACATTAATTAAAATTGAGTCTTATAAATCAATCAATCAATCAAATCTTCAGATGAGTACATCACTGCTGGTTCTCCGGTTGTCCAATGCTCACCACCCACCACACACATGGCCGATCCTCTGATTTCGCTTAGCTAGGGATAAGCCTGGTTACGACAGAAACTTCCACGTGTGTGTGTGTGTGTGGTCGTCCATCTCTCCTTAGTGCCTTCCAGGCTTTTGTATACACCAAAGATATCACCCATATCATCCAGTTATCCTGCCGACCACTTGTCAGCTGGCTTATCTGCAGTCAGTCACTGTCAATCAAGAGTCTGTTCAAAGTCGGTCAACAGCGCCACAATCTGTTTCTCCGTGTGTGTTTGTGTGTGTAGGTAATTTATTGATCTTAGTTTATTTATTCAACTTCATGAAGAAAGTAAAAGACAAGTGACTGACGAAAATGCTTCCTTATCTACGAAATCATCCTCACAGGCTTTACAGTAATCATGTGAAAAAGAGAAGATGTTCAGCGAAGAGACTCTTTTCGATGGCGAATTCATCCACTTAGCTGTACAATCACATTTATATATAATTATTTCTAATTCAAGGTTATTGAAGGTGATGGAAGCACTTTGGATTAATCACATACAGCCTAAACTGTGTGTATACAAAAATCAATAGACTTCAATCTTCGCCTACCATGGACAACATGATCTATCTAAATATGATTGGTCATTAGTATGTACTTTTGTTTTTAATTTAACTGAGTAGTTGTCATGATCTTTATTTTATCATTGTTAACCATGTTAGTTGTAAAGCAGTTGTAAAGAAACTACGAAATGACGATATCATCTCGCGAAATTTATCTTCTTAATGCCTTGTTCAAATTTATCAAAGGGACTAATTGTTTTAATAATTATTTGTGTCTGTCAAGTTTAAATAATTGATCAGGTAATACAAGAGTGATCTAATGTAGAAAAAAGGTTAATTAGACAGCAGCCAAAGTAAGATTGTAATTCCATTATGGCTAAATTTTGTTTTGATAAAGTCTCACACCTTGATGTGATTATGAGCAATAAATTGTGCTCGAAACGTCATCAGTAAACATTACTGTATAACACTGTCAGACCTTAACGAAACAAAATTTACCCATAATGGAATTACACTCTACCACCACAATGCACAAGTTTTATTCTTATATCAATGATAAGGCAAGAGTGAGTTAGCAAGTTAGATGACGCAATATATAACTGACTAAAATGTTTCAACTTAGGTCAGGGTAGAAACAGAGGTAATTACAGGTAGAGAGTAAGTAGAAGCGGGGTAGAGAATAATGCCACTTAAATTAGAACTAAAATTGAGCAAATAAGTTGGATAATGTATCATAAATGATTAGAAATTGAGCGTTGGTCAAGTCAGTAACAGTGGTAGTGAGGTGTAGGAATTAAATCAGGTAGGGGTAGAGAACAAGAAGGTTGAAAATGTAAAATATTACAATTGAGTTGACTCAGACAAAATAAGATTAGGTAGAATTTACTTGTCGGGTAATAAGATAGACTACGTCCATTGCAAGTGTAGTGATTGAACGAACTTCTTCTGTATGAGGAGTTCAAGACTTAGCAAGTGAATCACCATCGCTTCTGCAGTTCGAAGAAGTCTGATTCGTACACCTTTAGGAAGACTACTTCTTCCTCTGAAGACGACTTTGAAGTTTGTTTGGGGTGTAGCTTGGTGTCTGGAATCTGTCAGATGTTCTAAGATGAAGCTGCGGGGCATCGTTTTTCTCCTCTGTAAAACCATGTTGGTTGGCGTTTGGGGATGTGTTTGGAAAGCGAAAGCTGGATGGGTACGGCCGACATACCTGGCTCCACACGAGCAGGTGAATCAATGAGGCCAACAGTGGTAGCTTATCCTTCACGTTCACATGAATCATAGGTTTTATGGAGAAGGTTAGTCGTAGTTCAGCTACGAAGAAGGTCTTCTTAAGTGAGCACGACAGTCGATTTTTCAGTGTTTCCGCAGATATGTCTCCATCGAATTGAAGATTCATGTAAAGTAGTCTTTTGGGACGCTAAACATGCGCGGCTTTTGTGGTCTAGGAGTGATGGATTTTGCAGTAAACTAATTTATATATTTATATTTACCAAAAATGTCAAGCAGTCTGTTATTGAGTAATAGCGGTGTGAGTGTGTGTGTGTGTGTGGGTGTGACATAATCAATATCATTAATCAGAAGTAGCTTCATAAGTAAAAGTTAAAGTTGTAAATTGCATCAGTGACACATCGGTTAAGACTCTAGCAGGCTACGCACAGGGTCCGTGGTTCGATCCCCTGCCTATGCATACCTGATAACAATGGTCGGACTGATAAATTTGGCCTACTAATTAATATCAAATGCTGAAAATTCCACACTTGTACGAAAAATACGATGTGGAATCAAGTTATAATAATAATGATACTTAATGGTGGCACAAAGGAAGAAAAAGTTAGAAAGTTGATGGGATTAAAATTGTTATTAAGTGAGAAGAAGGGTGGTAGTTGAGTGCCCACTTCACAAGCGTGAGGAGAATGAGAAAATGGACACGAAGAACATGTAAGAGTGATAATAGTGAATTAATTATTCATAAAAGTGAAAACAAATTAATCACTGAAAATAAAAGAATAAAAATTTAGGGGGAACGACTAATGAAAAGATTAAGACGATGGTAGAATAAGAGGGTGGACGCATGCTTTCTGTGTACAGAGTTCGGAGATGTATTGACGAATCGCCTGCCAATGCCTCCGATAAACACAAAAACCGGAACCTGACTCCTTTTGTATCACTTGTTCTCACCTTGCAGATAATCTTTAAAAGACGACTGCGGTGGGGCTGAGTGGCTTGAGTTCACTGAGTGGTTGAGAAGTGAGCTAGCTAGTATCTGTCTTGCATTGTCCCATTGCTGACGGCGCCGAGTAATGTTCAGAGATGCGTTTGGAAACTGTGTGTGGTTTATGCAGACGGCCAATATAACCAGCTCGACACGAGCAGGTGAATTTATGAACATTGATATAAGTACAAAACTTGATCACTGTGGTGGTACAGTATAACTCCATTATGGATAGGATTTCATTTTGATAAATCATACAGTGTAATGTTATACAGTAATATTAACTGATATTACTAACTAATATTACTTACTGCATGACACTGTGTGAAATGAAATCTTATCCATAATAGAATTCATAAGCACACATTGAAGTGGCTCGATCGTGCAAGGAGGCAGTTTAACCTTCACACATCCACTGATCATTTGTTGGCTGAAGAAACTGATCCGTAGCTCAGCCAAAAAGAAGGCATTCCTTAGTGAGCCTTAAAGGCAGTGGTTCTTCAAAATCTCAGCTACAGTATCACTTTTAAATTCAACGTTCATGAACAGTAGTTTCTTCGGAACCGTTTCGATTCTCTCAGGGTTTTAATTGACTTTCATGTTTCTCTCGATGAATCTTGAAGGATATCCACTCCTCACTTTTATAGCGGTAATTTCCACTTGTGAAACCGCTTCTGAGTAGTGATATCAGTTACGTTCCACCCTGTTAATCAATGTTGGACTCCGATAGATTTTTGGTAAAAAGAAAATACTACTGTACGACAGCCCGTGAAGATGATTTCGTTGATAAATAACATTCCCTTCCAATACAGGACTCCAAGTGAACACAGATATGGCGGAGGTGATGAAGATAACCAACCAACCAACCGACAAACAACCTGTAACCAATTAAACCACGTAGTTAAGGAACGCAACCACGCACACATACACGCCAGTAGTGTTGTGAACCAGTCAGTATTGCACATTTAACCTACCTTGAATTCTAATTCCATACCAGATCCACCGGTTGCATCAAGCATACGTAGCTTTTTAATATGTGCGGAGAGATTTCTCGCCAGAACTTCAGTGTTCCCAGCATCGATAACCTCCAGTAGGGCTGAATGGATAAATATGTATTGGTCTTCTGTCTGCACCATAAAGTTACGTTGTCTGCGTAAGGCTTTGACGCATCCATAAATATCCACAGTTTTTTCATATTTCAATCGTTCCAGCATTATGTCGATTACAATGAATGCTCCTGATAATGAACGAGAGAGAGGGGGGATGGTATAACTTGAAATTAATCGATAACAGATGGATTGTTGGGTAATATAACATAACAATCAAATTAAATTGTAAAAGTTGACATTAAAAGTTCACCAGATTAACCTGTTAGGGTGGGGGGGAAACGTGAATTCTCTGAGTTATTTTCGGTACTCTCTGAGTGCTATTCAACGACTTAAGAATTTACTTGTTACCAAGGTTGAGTAGTCTTGTCGACTCATATAACGCAGAGGATATAGCCCTGTCAACCAGGTGAAGAATGAAGAAATGTGGAGTCTTTTGAACAACTTGAGCTTGAGTAGCATTCTTTGAATTTTTGGTATGCGAGCGGTTCACTCCTGACTACTCCTAGCTTAAACATAGGGAAAGAAGTAGTAGTAGAGTGCGTTGATCACTTCACTTATTTGGGAGGTTGCATCAACACAGCCAATCCCAACGGGTCGATCTCATCGCTGAGGAAATCTCAGCCAGATACGGATACAGAAGGCTGGTTTGGTATTTGTCAGACAACTTATACCACTCCGATCTCTGGCGGACTTAGCCGATGTGATATCCGGGCGTGTAAACTGCTCAGCCGACTGCTCCGTCCTCTTATATGGCTGGCCGGCTGACTGACTGTGGGACATGTCACAGAGAATGGAAGACATGCAAAGCTTTTGATCATAGGTGCCTGCCTTCTATCCCCCATAATATTGAAGTTAGGTGCTGAGCCTTAGTTAGGGAGAGAAAGTCAGTCCGTGGGATTGTGAAGTCACGTTGATTAAGACGGTTGGAACATGATTTACGCGTACAAGTCCATCACTTTCTCCAATGAGAAAATTTAGCTGAAATAGGATGGATCACATTGTAAAAGAGCTAGTGATGGTCCAGCCAAATGTGGAATCAGTTGAAAAAACCTCTGATGGTTAGTTTAAGCCATGATTTAGGCCGTTGGGATTCTAAGGACCGATGGCTGGCGAATATTGGTGATATGGCTAGACGTCAATGTCAATGGTGAAGATGTATTTAATTTTTAAGGTCTCCGAAATCCATTTTTCCGTGTTACTACACTTCCCCCTATATTTCTGCAAATAACAGGACGATCGAAAATCCAGGAACCAAATGTCCTCTTTATTGTCCTAGCGCTTGGGACTCTTTAGCAGTACGCACCTGACATAGGTAGAACCGAAGACGTTCCGGTAATGGGAACAATCTTGTAGACCGATGGCTAGACCATGAATTCCAACTTTTGACAATTCCTGATGTATATATATATAGCGCGACGTCCAGCCAGTGTTATAGCATGTAGCTCTTCCTTAACCAGACTTGGTGGACCCCACTAGTCATCAATATCTTCTCACTAAAAACCCAGGTAACTTCCTGTATAGAATCTCAGACGCCAGTGAGCTTCAAACCAACAATTGACGCAGTTTTTTTTTTTATTATACTCTGATTCGTTTCTGTTGAGTTTTTGTTGGATTTCTAATCCCTCTCTCCCTCCTTACATACACACATAAACAAACTCAAGTCTAAGCAAATAAATCATCCTATGGTCTTCGTCAGCCTCATTCAATAGCTAGCTATATGACAGTATCATGTGACGAGTGATCCACAATAGAAAACTCAGCAACGCCTTTGAAGTGAAGACAGGCACAAGACGAGGCTGCCTACTATCACCAATGATGTTCACAAATGTCTGGTTGACTAAATCATGCGTCAAACTTTGCGTTGGCAG
Organism: Trichobilharzia regenti; assembly: GCA_944472135.2. Taxonomy (NCBI): domain Eukaryota; kingdom Metazoa; phylum Platyhelminthes; class Trematoda; order Strigeidida; family Schistosomatidae; genus Trichobilharzia; species Trichobilharzia regenti. Next base: position 10,440,730 of record OX235270.1, read on the forward strand.
TGAGTGAGTGGGGAGACAGGAATACGCTTCACTGACCGAGGAAAAGACTCGGGAAGATGTGGATTTTGTGTGTGGATGATTTATACCGTTGAATGTCACACAAACTGGAAGACTTACAGGCAGGCAGGAAGGAGACAACTGGCAACAAACTGGCTGTACAGACAGCGAAGGAAGGAAAAACTCCATCCAGGTGATGAACATAGAGGAGGTGGGGACGGTGGTGATGAAAATAACCAACCAATCACCGTCAACAGGAGAAGGAGGTTGAAAGAGGTGATTACTTGCGTTCCCTTATCTGATCTAGCTTAGGCTGCAGCATAATTTCAACCACAGGTAATCAGAATGCATGAAGGCATGAAAGCCACCAGCTAACCAGCCAGAATCGGAAAAACAAGATACACATGCCTTCATCCACCTCAGCAGCATAGAGAACAAGATTCGGATTTCCAGCACAAATGTCAGTGAAGTCAGTCAGTCATTTAGTGCTTCTGTATGAGTGAGAAACTTGCACTGCACGTGCCTAACGAGAAGCATTTCTAACAGGTGACTGCGGACTTTCATCAACCAACAGCTGCCACCTTCACTGACTGGCTGGCTGGCTGGCTCCATACTGAAGATGAAATGGCCAGGTGGGCGGCCAGGCAGAATTAGCAACAAACGATTGTGGGAAGAAACCAAGCAAGGGTTGATTGCTCAACATATCAGTAGGAGGAAATTGAGATGGACTGATCGAGCATACACTGAGGCAAGCGGCCGTCGAATGACACAGTGTAGATTTGTCATTGTAGGTTAGTCAATAGCCAGCAGAATTAGCCATCAATCGATATTTCATTCATTCGCTTAAACTTTTGATTCCTCTTTGCCTTATTATTTCTATTATTATTATTATTATTATTACCAATATATTATCACCATCCGGTGAGTAGAAGTAACTAGATCATCTTTGTTGTTTGGTTTTAATTTGAAACTTATACGGACATACAATATGTATGTACACACACATGCAACATACAAACACATACACATACATACACAGACACACACACACACACGAAGTTTGTTGTTATAACTGATGTGCATTCATCCATTCATTTTTATCTCTTCCCATCTATCTGCTGTCCAATTCTCTCCTTCTCTCTTTGCAATATCAGTCAGTGGAATCGGACACATAAAAGTGTCTACTCAGAGACAAACACATACATACACACACAAAATGTGCTGTAGTATTGCAAAGTGTCAGTAATTCAGAATTAAAGTCGAATGCGGATGAAAAATTTGAGAGATTGGCAGGTTTTATCTGGTATGAAATGACTTGACTGCTACGCACTCAATAAGTATCACCAACACCATCACCTGAAACACACCACTAGTACTACTGTTTCTGATCTGATCACGAATAAATGAAATTTTAGGTTCAATCACTAAATTAACATGAACTGGAGAACCATTGAAAAACTAGGTCCAGTGTGATACTAAGCCATCTTTAGGTTATGAAGTGAGCATAGCAATAGTTCAAAGACTGGTGAGAAGACGAGTTAAATAGCCCATGAATTCCAAATTCTGCTGGATTCCACCCCCGGTAGGGGTCTCAAGCACTCACGACTCATTTTCCAGTGGTCCTCTAACTGACATCCTGGAGAGAATAAAGGAAGCACTGGAAACAGAATTCCGACCAGAACAAGATGCATTCAGTAAAGACAAGTAATCTTCTGAACAAACTGCAACTCTACGTATCATCATCACAGAACAAAGCATGGAATGGTAATCAAGTCTCTACCTCAACTTCATAGACTTCGAGAAGCCCTTCGAAAGACAGCGTTGACCGCGAAGTAATTTAGAAACTACTCGAGTACTACGGTGTACCCCAAATATTCACCAACCTTATTCAACAGATGGACGACAACGGCACATGTCAAGTCATCCACAACGGAAAACTCAGCGAGGCGTTTGGAGTAACCACAAGAGTCAGACGAGGGTGCTCGCTTAATTATCACCAATGAATGATATTCCTAATTGTGGTCGACTGACTGGGTTATGCGTCAGACAGTGACAGGGAAACGAGAAGACAGGGAGGGATATCCTGGGCCGACTGACGTGAAGAACCTAGAAGACGTGGATTTCGAGCGTGGATGATTTATTTTTGATGTCACACACACAAACTCGAAGACTTCACCTATCAAGCGAAAACCGGTAAACTGGTCGAAGAAGAGGCCGGCGAAGACAGGACTCCAGGTGAACATAGGTGAACAAGATGCAGGTTATGAAAATAACCAACCAACCAATCAACCAACAACAACAACAACAGCAACAGAAACATCCGGCGTCAGTCACCATCAACGGGAGGGATTTGAAAGAGGTTACTTCACTTCATTCAATTATCGAGGGAGGGAGCATTGTCTGAACTACAGGAAGTCGGAAAGGACAAGGATGTGAAGTCGAGCGAGAATCGGGGAGGGCGGCGAGAAACACATTCACTCATCAACCTGAAACAACCAACCTGGAAACCAATCTTCGTCACTCAGCCAACATCAACAACGAAATTCCGTCGGTCGGATTTTCAATACAAACACGTCAAGTCAGTCAGTCCTTCTGTGTAGAAGGGATCAGAAGGTTGGCGGGTGGGTCACAAAGAATATTTCCACCAACAGCCTGTTTCGGACGTTGCCTTTATCAACAACTACCTACCTGTCTTCGCTGGATCTATACTGGGGGCCGGGAAGAATCACCAACAACAAGAAACTATGGGAACAAACAATCAAACAAACAAAACAAGAAGCAATCGCCCAACAACAGCAAATATGCAGTAGGAAGTGGATTGAGATGGATTGGACACTCGCTTGCTGATGAGGCCGCCGCTGGGTGACATCGCGCGCGCGCGCGCGTCAGGCCATCGCTCGAGTGGAACCCAACCGAAAGAGAAGCAGGCGGCGAGTGGGTCGTCAGTGCAGGGGTGAGATGGAGGAGATGGTGTGAAGAGGAGTTGAAAGAGTATGGACTAAGATGGATGCAGGTGAAGAGTACAGGAGAAGACGGAAGCAGGTGGAGACGTGCAGTTGAATCTCTATATTCCACTAGGAACCCAAGGGAACAATAATAATAATACCGAACTGACAATAAATCTCTGATTAGACTAGTAACGTGGAATTGTGTTAAAAAAACAAATCTGAATTTTTTCCCATTATCCTAAAGCTTATGAGATGAATAACCTGCCAAAATATGTTTGGTAGTCGGTATTAGGTCCACAATTCTGTTTTACAATTTTCAGTTTAAATCTGTAGATGCATTGTGCTTAATATCTGAGTTGTTGTATCCCACTCAGGGTATCTAGGTTACGAGTTGAGAGTTCAACGTTTCTATAAAGAAAGGAAGACGAAATTTGCAGTATAAAATGACATCATCATTCTATTTCACGGGTTTTCATCAGTTCCAGACTATTACCTGAAATTACAATGGTTATATAAGTGATGATAATAACATACTTTAATGTTTGAGTGGTAGTAGAGAAGAGATACTATAAAATTGACGACGCACCCGAAATTGTAAGTATTACAATATTTAGTTTAAGTTTGCATCATCAATTTATACGCTTTCAAAGTTGAAAGGAGAGAAGGGGGAGGGGTAAGATAGAAAACAGAAAAATTGATTAACAGAACAGTGTCAGCTTGTAGCTTGTTCACATAGCAACTCCAAAAAAAAACAAAACAAAAGCGATTACAGTTTATGAGAATTAAGCTTTGTTCAGTGAGTTGAGATCACTGAATTAGATGACTAATTAATGTAATCAAAATCAAAATTCTGTTACCAAGGGAGTGAGAGATTGATCACACTCTCTTTTTTTAGGTATATGTTTGTTTTGAATTGTTTGATTGCGATTGCTTCGGCGAATCTTTTCACCTTTAAAAACGTATAAATTGTTGATGAAACCTTAAACTAAAAACATTGTAATGCTTTCATTTAGATGCGTCAATTTTATAGTATCTCTTCTCTACCACCACTCAAACATTAAAGTATGCTGTTATAATCTATAAAACCATTGTAATTTCAGGTAGTCTCCAGTTAGCTGATGAAAACCTGTGAAATAGAATGACGATATCATTTTATACTGCAAATTTCGTCTTCCTTTCTTTACAGAAATTTATCAAGGGGACCAATTGCATGAAGTTCAAGGTTTGTTATTATTATTCCCTTGGGTTCCGAGTGGAACGTACGGCTTCAACAACATATCCACACGTCCTTCTATTTTCCGCCATCCTCTTCACCTGGCTAGCAGAACGATTTCCCATAATCTCGCATCTTGTCTTCTCTCCAACTCACACCATCTCCTTCATATCACAATAGCACTGACCATGTGCATGGTCGGCGAGAGTCCTAAACACTGTGCCACCGACGCACTTTGACTACCTGTCCACTTCACCTACCTTTAGCATTAAGTAACTTTTAAGATTTGACCTAATTTGTTTATTTATTGAATTGTCTACGTGTACACACACATACATATACTACCTTTGTTATTCTTATCGCCACCTGCATAAACCTTATTATCAATATTTTATTATCATTATAATCACCGTTATTAACTACGTTCAAAACATTTACCACATTATTATTATTACTATTAATATTATTTGATCCACAAAATCACCGTCATTGGTTAAAAATTATTTTATATATAAATCTATGTAAATTAGAGTGAAGCCTGAAGAAGATCTAATTGAAAACAACAATATTTTTCCGTTATATGTCTTGTTCTAATATTAGAAATGGGAATATTTAAAGATATATATATTTATATAATTACATTATTGATCGCATTAAACTAACCTGTTCTTCCTACACCAGCAGAACAATGTACAACAATCGGTGTTTGTTCCATATTATGATTCGACTGACACATACTACTTGTATTCGCTGCTAAAGTGGCTCGAACTCGACGAATAAACAGTAACAATGGGATTGGATATTCAGGTACACCGTGATCAGGCCAACCTGTAAACTGGAAGTGTTTCACCTGTCGGCATTCATCTTCAATACCACGAGCGGTTAAATGAAATGTCCGTATTGTATAGTAGGCTAATTCAATAGTGTCGATAGGTTTAACTAGAAGAAGACCACCGGCAAATGATTCTGGTCCACGTGATGGCCAGTATTGATCACATTTGACACGGGAACGTTCTTCCAACTTTGTCATCATGACTATTATCGATACGCGTTGTTCCCATATCATACGCCAAAAATCTGAAAATGTTTCTGGTGTTGGACCCTGTTTAGTGAAAATAAAAATGAAAATCAACAAATAGTGGATTATAGTAAAATCACTGGAAAGAACAAAATTATGCTTAGTAATATATTTATAAGAGCGTTGCCATCACTATCATTCTACTTTAAATTGTTGTGAACTAGGAGTTAGTTAACTGCCTAATTTCGCCTCTGCTTCTTTGTGTATCTACCGATTTAACTGCTCTTGCTGTGGAGCGAGCCAGTTATAGTTGCATAGGCCGTACAATTAGGCGTGTCTGTCATTGGGTTTCCCAACGCCATCCTGCACGTTGGTTAAGTAAGGGAGAAATAAAAGTTCATTCATAGTTCTGTACTCTGTCATCTCGTGAATACAGAACACTGGATTGATGTTAATAAGGGTGGCTTTCAGAGTCATCTACCGTTTACCAACTAGTCTTAATTTTACCTTTACATACTGCTGAGGCGGTTGGAATCCACATTAAGAAGTCATATCTATGTATCCGAACGGAGAAGTTAGTTCACACGCTTTCCTTACCTTGGCCATTAATGAAGGTTTTAATGATCCTTAATTTTGTTATTGTTGTTATAGAATTTTCTTTAATTTTATGATATTCTATTTGCCATTGGACTTTTATACTTATTATTGTAATTTAAGCGTCTTTCTTGAACTGTAATTCCACTGATCTTAACAAATCGACATTATTTGAAATACCGCAATATCCCCAGTGACGACAATTCTGGAGTATATATATATATATATATATATATATATATATATATATAATTAAGTCAGAAATTAAGTATCTTTGACTTATTCTCTCTTCTGATCTCTCCTAGTCTTTCCATGTCTTAGCGATCTCCAGTAAAATATCCCACCTGACATTTTACATTAAGAAGTTTAGACAAGGCACTCGGGTATAACTCAACCCACCCTCCCTCTTACAGTTCATAAACTCTTGCGTCCCACCTATTCTTCTTTATTGTTCACCCCTGCTTATTCTTTCCTGGTTTGCTTAAAAAAGGACTATGTCACAATTCGTAGAATGCTGAAGACTGTCAGTAGGGTGAGTGGTGTCCCAGTGGACCGCATAGTTAGTGTTGTTATCGATAGGCGCTTGACTTCGTGCAACAAAATTTGTTAGAGGGATTTTGTCTGACTAGGAGCATCCACTTCACCCTCAGCTTTCTTTCATGTTGCATCTCCTCAGGTAAAACAAGAATTAACTTCAGAAAACTGTATGCTCGCACGTCTAAGTGTAAAAATTCTATGATGCCATACTTGGCACGTATTTTATGTGATGAAAATAGTGTAAGGCGAGAATTAACCAACCTTCTTTCATCTAGTAAATAAACAATTTCCTCCATCCATCCTTATATACCTTCAAGTTTCACTTTTATTACTTCTATTATATTTATGGTCCTGTTACTTCTTTGTTTGTTTTACTCTCATAATTGCAAACACCAACTTATCTCTATGACTGCTGTAATCTTTGTTTTTCCCCTCACTATCATCATCATGTTAAAGAGAACATTATATTCAATATTTTTAAACATGTTAGGATTTCTATATCGCATCAACAATACCGTGTGAAACAAGCCCACGGCAGTTCTCATCACTTATATTATTATTACCTTAGGTGTTATCATTATTATTATTTCCATTTTACATGCTGCATGTTTTTGACATTACCCCTATTGTAAATGTGGAAGGTTTTCTGTGTGAATAATTTTATATATAATTTGAGGAAATTAGATGCAATATTGAGCTTATCGCTGAAAATTCCATTCTGTATCACAAGTGCTGTTTTTGGAATAAAGTAAATTATTATTATTATTATTGTTATCTACTTTACCCCAAAACAGACAGTACTTATAATACAGAATGGAATTCTCAGCATTTGTCACAACACCTTGCATCTGATTTACTCAAAATATAAATAAAATTAAAAATTCAAACAAAAGCAACCAGAGGGATTTTCCCCAGTTTACGATATAAAGTCAAAAATATTCTAAGCACGAATTAAGAGTATTAAATATAATAACAATAATAATAGCAGTGAGTTTGTTTGAAATAGTATTGGCGATTCTGTTTGAAAACACTGGTAAAACAGCTTAAATGATGTTCACACTTATGGAAAATAAATAAATAAATAAAAACAAAAATAGAGAGGATTATAAATATAAGAAATACAATAACAATAAAGTTTGGTACTGTAAGGGTGGAAGAAATGGTTTATTTAGTGATGCATAGAAGGTTAGTTAGTTAGTTCATGCCTAACATCACTTTCATCACATAAAGTACGTGCAGGAGAAAATTATCGAAAAGGATATCGTTTCCTCGATGTTTTTCAGAAATTTCTGAATGAATATTCTCCCTATATTGAAAAGATAGTTCAGCGAAGAAAATGTTTCTTTATGGACGAAATCATCCTCACAGGCTGGCTGTACAATGGTATATATATTTACCAAATATATAGGGTAGTCCATTATTGAGTAATAGGGATGTGTGTGTGTGTGTGTGGTTTAGTTACTCACAAATGGCTTCACGAGTAAAAATTAAAATTGTAAGTTACGTAATACTCAACAACGGCACAAAGGAAGAAACAGTTAGAAATTTTATTGAGTAATGAGAAGAAAGGTGATAGTTGACTGTTCATTCAACAGGTGTGAAGATGGTGAGAAAATGTACAAAAAAGAACATATGAGAGTGATAATAGTGAATTATTTATTATAGTAAAAAGCAGGCTAATCATTAGAAATAAAGATGAAAAATTACAGGGAACGTTTAATGAAGAGGTTGGGATCATGGAAGAATAAGGCGCTGGACAAACCTCCTCTGTATACAGATTTCGCGGTTATACTGACAAACTGCTAACGCCTCTGCCATAAACAAATGTCGAAAACTAATTCCCTTCGCACCATATGTTCTCACCTTGCAGATAATCTTTAAAAGACGACTGCGGTGGGGCTGAGTGGCCTGAGTTCACTGAGTGGTTGAGAAGTGAGCTAGCTAGTATCTGTCTTGCATTGTCCCATTGCTGACGGCGCCGAGTAATGTTCAGAGATGCGTTTGGAAACTGTGTGTGGTTTATGCAGACGGTCAATATAACCAGCTCGACACGAGCAGGTGAATTTATGAACATTGATATAAGTACAAAACTTGATCACTGTGGTGGTAGAGTATAACTCCATTATGGATAGGATTTCATCTTGATAAATCATACAGTGTAGTGTTATACAGTAATATTAACTGATATTACTAACTAATATTACTTACTGTATGACACTGTGTGAAATGAAATCTTATCCATAATAGAATTCATAAGCACACATTGAAGTGGCTCGATCGTCCAAGGAGGCAGTTTAACCTTCACACATCCACTGATCATTTGTTGGCTGAATAAACTGATCCGTAGCTCAGCCAAAAAGAAGGCATTCCTTAGTGAGCCTTAAAGGCAGTGGTTCTTCAAAATCTCAGCTACAGTATCACTTTTAAATTCAACGTTCATGAACAGTAGTTTCTTCGGAACCGTTTCGATTCTCTCAGGGTTTTAACTGACTTTCATGTTTCTCTGGATGAATCTTGAAGGATATCCACTCCTCACTTTTATAGCGTTAATTTCCACTTGTGAAACCGCTTCTGAGTAGTGATATCAGTTACATTCCACCCTGTTAATCAATGTTGGACTCCGATAGATTTTTGGTAAAAAGAAAATACTACTGTACGACAACAGCCCGTGAAGATGATTTCGTTGATAAATAACATTCCCTTCCAATACAGGACTCCAAGTGAACACAAATATGGCGGTGGTGATGAAGATAACCAACCAACACTCACAAGTAACAACAACCGGCACTGATCACCATGAACGGGAAAAAGACGCTTATCTCATCTAGCCTAAGCAGCAGCATAGTTCCAATAACAGGCAGTTGAAATGGATGAAGATGTGAAAACTATCAGTCAGCCAGCCAGAATCGGACAGACAAGATACTCATGCCTTCATCCACCTAAAACCAGTTTGGAATCCTTCTACATTCCACCTCAGTATCATAGAGAACAAAATTCGGATTTTCAACACAGCTGTCAGCGAAGTCAGTCAATTAGTGAATGCTTCTTTATAGGTGAGAAACTTACATTGCACGTGCGTCAGGAAAAGCATTTCCAACATTCGATTGCAGACTTTCACCAACAGCTGCCACCTACTCTAGCTGGCTGGATAGATTATTTACTATTATCATTGCTCCCTGGGGTTCCTAGTGGAATATAGAGCTTCAACTGCACGTCTCCACCTGCTTCCGTCTTCTCATGTACTCTTCACCTGCATCCATCTTAGTCCATACTCTTTCAACTCCCCTTCACACCATCTCCTCCATGTCACCCTTGCACTGACGACCCACTCGCCGCTTCCCATTCTGTCGGGTTCCACTCGAGCGATGGCCTGACGAGCGCGCGCGCGCGATGTCACCCAGCGGCGGCCTCATCAGCAAGCGAGTGTCCAATCCATCTCAATCCACTTCCTACTGTATATTTGCTGTTGTTGGGCGATTGCTTCTTGTTTTGTTTGTTTGTTTGATTTTTTGTTCCCATAGTTTCTTGTTGTTGGTGATTCTTCCCGGCCCCCAGTATAGATCCAGCGAAGACAGGTAGGTAGTTGTTGATAAAGGCAACGTCTACAACAGGCTGTTGGTGGAAATAGTCATTGTGACCCACCCACCAACCTTCTGATCCCTTCTATGCAGAAGAACTGACTGACTTGACGTGTTTGTATTGAAAATCCGACCGATGGAATTTCGTTGTTGATGTTGGCTGAGTGACGAAGATTGGTTTCCAGGTTGGTTGTTTCAGGTTGATGAGTGAATGTGTTTCTCGCCGCCCTCCCCGATTCTCGCTCGATTTCACATCGTCGTCCGTTCCGACTTCCTGTAGTTAAGACAATGCTCCCTCCCTAGATAAGTGAATGAAGTGAAGTAACCTCTTTCAAATCCCTCCCGTTGATGGTGATTCGCGCCGGATGTTTCTGTTGCTGTTGTTGTTGTTGTTGGTTGATTGGTTGGTTGGTTATTTTCATAACCTGCATCTTGTCCACCTATGTTCACCTGGAGTCCTGTCTTCGCCGGCCGCTTCTTCGACCAGTTTGTCGGTTTTCGCTTGATAGGTGAAGTCTTCGATTTTATGTGTGTGACATCAAACATAAATCATCCACGCTCGAAATCCACGTCTTCTAGGTTCTTCACGTTGGTCGGTCCAGGATATCCCTCCCTGTCTTCTCGTTTCCCTGTCACTGTCTGACGCATAACCCAGTCAGTCGACCACAATTAGGAACATCATTCATTGGTGATAATAAGCGAGCACCCTTGTCTGACTCTTGTGGTTACTCCAAACACCTCGCTGAGTTTTCCGTTGTGGATGACTTGACATGTTCCGTTGTCGTCCAGCTGTTGAATAAGGTTGGTGAATATTTGGGTTACACCGTAGTACTCGAGTAGTTTCTAAATTACTTCGCGGTCAACGCTGTCTGTCGAAGGGCTTCTCGAAGTCTATGAAGTTGAGGTAGAGACTTGATTACCATTCCATGCTTTGTTCTGTGATGATGATACGTAGAGTTGCAGTTTGTTCAGAAGATTACTTGTCTTTACTGAATGCATGTTGTTCTCGTCAGAATTCTGTATCCAGTACATCCTGGCTGGGTCGATGCTGAAAATGAAATGGACGGGTGGCGGGCTGTTCAGAAAGAATGGGGACCAGGAATCTCTGGCTGGCAATGAACGAACCAACCATGAACCTACTGTTCAACAAATATTTCCGATGAAATGCAGATGGATTGATGGGACATACGCTGGGGCCATTGAATTACATCGCGTGCAATCCAGACCATCCATCGTTTGAGTGGGAGGTAAATGGAAAGTGACGAGTGTTTGGTTAGTGCTATTGTCCCAGTAAGGAGATTTTGTGAGTTAAATGGGGGGGGGTGGAGGAAGAGGCTAGCCAGGTAAAGAATACATCGGAAAACAGAAGGAAGTGTAGATATGGTGCTGAAGGCGTATGTTCCACCCGGAACCCCTGGGGAATAATAATAATAATTACAAAATTATTGTGAGATGATAAAGCCATTTTAGACTGATCACGTCAATTTTGAATGACGCAGAATTTACTTCTTGTGTGGTTGAATATCTCTCAGTGATGATCGGCCTAAATTAGTCACATTTTTTTGGCAATGTGGTCATCATTACCTACATGTCTCTGATGGTGTTTGTAGGTGTGGTGGTGGTGGTGGTGCATTTTCACCGTACTAATACCATCCGTGTATCTATCTATATATCTGGAGGCAATTCATATTACCAGTGAAAGCAGTGCTTTTTCGTTTAAATATGATGAACAATCGGTTTATCTTAGTGTTATTGGTATTCAACTATTATAATATACACAAATAAACAGTGAATAGGTTAGAGGATGTGGTATTCACCTTAGACAAATCGTTTATCGCAGCGTTTATACAATCAAGCTGAGACCTGCACACTGTCAATCATTGGTAGATATTTGATACTGGAAAGAGAACTGTACATTTTAAGAGGGGAACACAGATTGGTATTTTCAAACAACAGTTATCGCTGAAATGACTAATTTGTTTATTTGTGTGTGTGTTCGTGTGCGTAGCTTTATCTTTGATTCTTCCATTGAAGATAAATCAAACATAACAACCAGATGTATTAACTGGAAAAGTATTCTAATGTTTAGTTAGTATATAAAGGTGACAAATCGTCATTGATTCAATTATGTGGTCTGGATTCCGCACCGAGGAACTCCTAGAAACCCACTGCCCAACCAGCTAGTAGTAAGTTGGGGAAAAAGGGTGAGTTGGATAGGAGACTATCATCTGTAATGACTTACGGTGATGAGTGGCTTCAACTACGGCTACACTTCTGTCTGTAACTATAACGGTGTTCTGACGAGCATGTATCAAAGAATGGGCGGGGCGGGGGTTCGGTGGCTAGTTGTTTCACACTACAGGTCATTGTCAACAATAAAATATTGATATTCAAGTATTGATTTGGCAAGTATTTGTCCTCATATCCGACCTGCTTCACCCTACTGGTTACAACTTCTCACTAGAATCACCCCATTTAACTGCCTACCTGAATAGGGCCAATCGCCAGTGAGCATCTAATTAATATCCAAATATTGATTTGTGGGGGACAGCAGGTTGAAGATGAAACAGTAGCTCATCGAAGAAAACATTGCTATATGGTCGCGCTATGTCGTGAATCGGCAGAAGTTAGAATCGATAGGCCAGTGGATTGGGTCCCAGTGGCTCAATGGTCTACGAGGTCGCTGGCCTTGTAAACAGAAGGTCCTGGGTTCGAGCCCCAGTGGGTGTGTACTGCTGAATAGTCCCAAACAAGACTGACGAAACAGCTGTCCAATACTTACAGGTTCTCCAATGGCTCTATAAATGATGTCAGCTGATGAAGAAATCCGTCATGCAATCACAGTAATATAAGCGTTGAAGTCTTCCTGTGTCGACTACCTCCAACAATCTAATAATAACACATCAGAGTGCACTGTAATGGCTAGCCACCTAGTGGTATGGGTGGTCATATTGCAAACTTGACTCTGAAATTAAGTAGCCTTAATTCTTCTTCAGTCAACACAGTTAGTCACCTAATTTTTTACTCTGCACTCTACCTGAAAAGTATCATATTACACACACAAAGGAAGGTTATTGGATACTATTGATTACAAAATAATGAAATATAAAGTATAATAATAATAATCGAGCAAAGAATATCCTTTTCCATAAATTCCTCCTCTTCTCGCTCTACAATTATATCTATATATACATGTTTATATACATAGAATATTCTAGATTAGTAGTCAATAACAATATTAGTGTGCTTTTTAAATAATATCGATTTGTAAAGTAAGATAACAATGGAATTACCACAGTTCATTAAAGATGCTTAAATTATAAGAACAATAATAATAAAGATATAGTAGCAAATAGAATATCAACTAAAATTAGGAAAATTCCACAAAATTCATGATTATTCAAAACCTAGATGGCTAAGCTGGTAAGCATAATATCCGGACTAATTAACTTCTTTTGGATGCACAAATTAGGCTTGTTAATATGGATCCCAACAGCCAGCCAGCCAGCCAGCCTCAGCAATATTTAGTAGTCGAATTCTTAATGCGAAATCGAGATTTGTTGGTATGCAGTAAATGCCTGTGAAAGCATGGTTAACGTCAATCTTGTGTTGTGCATCCACAAGATGAGTGAGATAGAATAGCGCTGTGAATGGATTTTGTTTGTTCTTTGCTTAACCACGCAGGGTGAGCTTCTCTTTAAATGCACAATGAATGTCCACTTTTTATTTAACAAGGAACTATAGAGACAAATCAACGGCTTGACAATGTGGTCGCCACTAGGACCCATTGTAGCTGACATTTTCCTTGGGAAACTAGAAAACGGGCCTCTGAAGGATGTTATTATTGAACTCGAATTCTATATTTGGTACATCGATGATATATTTTTGACTATGAAAAACGAGAAGGAAGCAAAGAGCACCCTGGATAAATTTAATAAGGTTCCTCCTGCAATAAATTTTATTATTGAGAAAGAGGAAGACTCTAGCATTTCATTTTTAGACGTCCTTGTGATCAGAATAGAGGATGGCACAATAAGAAGAGAAAGTGTATGTAGAAAACCTACATCAACTGACTATCAGTATACTCATTTTCTCAGCTTCGTGACCTTGAAATACAAATATGAAGCTCTTATAAATACGACTGAAGTTCAAGACTGATTGATGTTCTGAGTGAAATAATTACTAACAAGTTGAGAAACTCACTTCAAAGAACTTTCAATGCTGACAAACTACAAGTCTTTTATCCTACACGACCGATTGATCCCCTAGTTGAAACATGAAGTTACTAGACTAGTGATCTCTAAATGTATCTACCAGTTCAACTGCACTTGTAGTGGAGGGAGTCATATTCGCCGTTGCTCTAGTAACCTGATCTTTTCTGCGCGTTCGGGAACACCTACCAGTGTGGTTAAATACAGGTATAGGGAGAAGCATCAATAGCTCTATATTAGAACACCTGACCAAAACCGGCCAGGCTACAAAGCTAGCATTGAAGAGTCCTTCTCCACCATCATCTACTGAGTATCAAATAAATTGTCAAAAGCGTCCAGGCGGCGGAGACTCCAATCATCCTGAAACAACTGATGCTCTATGCATGTGTGCAAAAGAAACAGGTCCAACCAGCCACTACTACTAGCTGACTGGCTTTCTGTGCAGCGTAGAATTTGTCTGACATTCAGTGTGTGGTGTCATGTTGATGCATATTGTGACAATCACAGATGGTTTTGAACTCTAATCTGTTCATATTATTGATTCGATGTTTCTCTTAAAAATCACTAATGTTGTTTACAACTCTTATTCTATCACTAATATGGATGGATGCATATAACTGTAGAACCTGATGAGGAAGAGCAAGTTATCGAAACTGAATATTCTTTGTTCTTTGGACAATATCTTAATTACCACAGTTTCTCGCCTGTTCTGTACAAAAGAGCCTTAGTAAGGGGCCTCTTCAGTAGAATCCGACGAATATGCACTGAAGACACGCTTGATGAAGAAGAAAGAATATTGACACAAACTTTGGCTGATAACAATTATCCAGACAAGTTGATCAGGAGATATAAAGTAGTCAGAACACCAAGACCCACTCTCCAACTCGCCCCTAAGAAAGACATGTACATCAAGCTACCCTATATGGGGCATCAAAGCAGCTTGATAACTAGACAAAGAATGAACACTGCTGTTAAAAAGACTTTTTATGCCGCTAATATCATAATAATAGAGAATGTGAAGCCAATTTATCCATCCATCTGAGCCCTTCGAACTTAAGAAAAATGACGTCACATTCAACTGTATTTACCAATTTGAATGTACGTGTGGACACACATACATACATAGGGAGGACTCATCGATCTCTGCAAGTAAGGGCTTCAGAGCATATTCCAAAATGGCTCCAGAAACAAATGGAATCATCAGAACCTATTAACGGTGAGAACAGGAGACCTAGCTCTTCTATTGCGAAACATATTATAGAGACAGGACATAAAATTGATGTTGACAGATCTTTTAAACCTATCTGTAAAACGTGTTTGGAGGAGGGTGTATCCTAAAGTTTGTGGAAGCCCTAGTTGGTGGTTAGGAAGTTTAAACCATCTTTATACGTTTAAAAACAGTTCGTCATCACAGTAAACCTTCCTTGGTAAATTTTGTTTTGACACCATAGCGGATGTACCATTACCTCTGCTGTTTGGTTTAGTGGTCTTCATTGTAATTTTGACCTTGAATATGTCCTTTTAACTTGACCCAAGTAGCTTATCTTCTCACCTTTTGCCTCTTTATTAATTTCATATATATTCCTATGAGAAGTGTTTGTGTGTGATCAGATTGTTCGAAATGTGTTGCGCAAATGTAACATTACACGATGCAGACAAATTACGTCTTCTTATTACTTTATCTAAACCCAGTCTTTTATAATGAAATATATTATTTATCACCCACGAAATGCTTACCTGAGTAGCGATGTAGGCATTCATTCTTCTATAACCATCAATGTAATTAGCATTAATATAGTCAGAACCTGGAACACAATCAATCGATTGGAGTACAACTCTGGAATGATCATAGGCAATCACATTGGCATAACGATTTTTCGATTTATTCACTTCAAGATTGGAATTCTCCCAGGTGAATTGTTGTTCCGTTTCAATTGATTCATATTCTTGGGAAAATAAAAGATTGTCAGCGGCTGAAAGTCGCGCCACATGATCTGGTAGAATATTAACTGGAATTGGATGGTGCATTGAATGACCTGTGTGCATATAAAGCGCCGTAACAGTTCCAGTTGAAGTGGTGTTGATGTTTTGAGAAGGCAAAAAATCGAAATATTTAATAATTAGCCTAATTTTTCAAAAATGAGCTAAAACATAAAGAGATATTTCTTAAAGATTAAAATTGTTTTATTGAACGAATAGTCAGTTGAACATTGATCATATCAAACAGTAGTTATGACTACCAAGATCAACGGCGGTCTAAACAATTGGCGGCTATTTAAACGATTTCGAGTAACACTCATCACTTGGTTAAACTTAGTTCAGACAGCCCAGTAAGAGTCGTTGAATGCATTTTCAGAGAACTGCTGCTAATTCTCCCCGTCCCAACAGTGGAGATCAGATGGTCGGCCAGACGGGTGGATAGGATAGGCACTAAGGAGTACTGGACAACTAACTGTTCCAGGCGTCCTAGTTTGGGATTCTTCAGCAATACGCCCCCAATGCCGCGGTTCGAATCAAGAACCTTGTGGTTGCTGCGCAACCACCGGAAAATAATGACATCAACGATTATTTGTCCTTACACCCGCCCGGCCGATCTTCTGAACCCCATTCGTCACGACTTCTTACTGGAACTGTCCTGTAGCCAATCAGTCACTGGGAGGCATCAAATTAATTTTGAAACCCAAGTGGGTGCCTACTGCCTATGAGTCTTGAAAGTCAGGACAACAAAAAAAAAACAAATACCCTGTTCTCTCCAGTGTTTTTCAGTAGTTCTTTGAGTGGCAACAATCCGTGGTCAAACCTGAAAACAGATCAGATCCTGACAAACCAACCCTTGAAAATTTAAATTGAATTGTTTTAAAATCGTGGAAAATACCCATCAGGACATTAGAGAAAAAAGAACAAGAGGTTCACCAAAAAGATATCTTTTCAGTGATTTCGTTCTCACAAGCTGTACAATCGCATTTATGAACACATAAGTTTAAATAGACCTATGTGACTAGCTCCATACGAGCAGGTGAGCTGCAAATTCTTCTGATATGATAGACCAACCAGCGAGATGATGAGAGCTCTTTTTCGATTAACAGGAATCCAACTGTAGAAATTTTTCAGTTGGCAACTCCATGATGGTTTTCTGTGGATAGATCTTTTCAGAGTCCCATCATCTCTTCTTGTCAATTCGACGTCCTATAGTGGAATCTTTGATTCATTTTCAACTTCCATTGTGAATTTAATTCAAGGGATGGCAGTTGTGAAACTCCTTTAAGATACGGTTTTAACCACCAAAATCATGATGACAAACTATGAAAGTGTCATCGATGAACTTCTTGCACGGCAGAAATTTGTCCATTGTTGATTTTAAGATTCCATTTTCTAATTTTGGTCATAAAGCAGTCTACCAAAAGTAGGGTCAAAAGGAGAGCCCATGGCAATCCCGTCTTTCTGTCTGTAGATACTGTCGTTGAATGCAAATTGTACATTAAATGTGCACCTCAGTAAGAAATCTTTCAGATATAATGTTGGTTATTCAGTGCTCAGATTCTCGTCCTCCATATGTTTACAAAGGAAACAAATTGTTTCTGTGGGCTGCACGTTGATTGGTAAATAGATATTATACGTCAGTGATAACATTCGTTTGCCATTTACATTCAAATCTTCTATGGATTCAGTAAATTCAAAATTATCTCGGAGAGAGTACTTACACAGTTGTTGTCTTATAGGCTCTGGCATTTCAGACAGCCATGATATGATGTCTTCGCTGATGATATATGTGTCTGATTTCCACAAACTGGAAGATATGCAAGTGAAAAGCAAGGAGTTGACAGAAGAAGCATCCAGAGAAGATAGGACTTCCTTTAGTGAACATAGAGAAAACAGAAGTGATGAAGATTCCTGGCTAACACCAATAGCAACAATAACAACAGGGAGCATTCAACATAAACGGGGGCGGGACCTGAAATAAACAACCTCCTTCACCTACTTTCCCACTTATCTGGGAAGCATCATTTCAACTACTGGCGGACGGAACTGGAGAGGATATCAAAGCAGCGAGGATCGGGAAAGCAAGGCAAGCTTTCATTACTCTCAAGTCTGTGTGGAGGTCAACAGCACTCATCATGAAAATGAAAATAAGATCCGGATTTTCAACTCCAGTGTGAAGTCAGTCAGTGCTACTCACCATACGGATCAGAGACTTGGCCAACGCATCATAAAGAGCACCTCAAACAAACTACAGACCTTCATCACTGGCTTGCTGTCTTCACTCAATGCTCAAGATCAGATGGCTGGCCAGAAAAGATCAGCAACAGGGATCTCTGTCAATGAGCGAACCAACCCAGAAGGAACTGATTGTGAAACAAATAAGCAGGAAGAAACGGAGGTGGATTGGCCATACTCTGAGGAAACCATCAGGTGAGTGACATCACTAGACAAGCCATTGCTCGAGTGGAACCCGGAAGGGAAGCGGCGAGTTGGTCATCCAAGTCTCAGGGTGACTTGGATGAGGTCATGTGAGGAGGAGCTAGGTGAAAACGTTAGCAGAGAAGTGAACGCAATGGAAACGTTTGGCTGAAGCCCTATGTTCCTCTAGGAATTAAAGGAATAGTAATAAATAATAGCAACAAATCTTCCACACTCACCTTTCATTTCAAACGGCAATTGTTGAATGTCGAACGCTGATTCTGGTCCACTTTCAGATCCTGGAAGTCCATTTCTTGAAATGACTAAACCATCACACATTGTATTATTATTGCTACTATTATTATTTTCATTCATATAATTGTTGCTTATACCTAACACATTGTGTACAGCTCCTGTACCACTCCCAGTCAGTGAACTTGGATGACTACCAGTATGACTACTGGATGTTCCTCGATGAGATAAAAACGGATTTATAGGCTGTTGAATAGTCGGTGGGGTCGAGACATTAGTTAGTCCAAGAGGCTGGCCATGATGTACAGACATATCAATCAATGGTGGTGAGACTAATGACATTTGATGATGATGGTGAGGATGTCTTGGATCCAGTTGGCCTGTAATACCTGTAAGTGGACTTGATGTAGCTGATGTGATTAGATTTGGTCGACCTGTTGTAGCCGATATCGATGAGATTAGCGAAGAGTGAGGGGGACCTGGTGATGAAGCAGCTAACAGTGTTGCACTCTGTAGACTATCATTCCCTGTCAGTGAACTGCCACGTTTATCAATCGATGAGACTAGATTACTATTCATTGCTGCTTCTATGCCACTTGATATCAAGGGGAAACTATTCCCGTTGGCTGTAGGACCACAATCATTCATTCGCATTAATGGTTGTTTCATTGTTGAATCATTTGGAGTTAAATGATTCATAAGTTTAGGACGACGTTTACGCCTAGAAAGTGAATGAAAGCCAAAATGTATCGTGCAGTTAACATTATAAAATTCTAATGTCCCTTTTCTTAATAAAAAACAAACGAATCTATATCTGCTGCACCCTACTGGTCACGACTTCTCACTAGAACCCCAGGTAACTATCTACCTGAATAGGGCAAGTTGCCAGTGAGCATCTCATTGATATTCAAGTATTGGTTTGTAGGGATTTTGTTGATTGGTTACAAGATTTCAACATGAGCTGACATTGGTTAGAGAACCATTGGAAAGCCTGGGAGTACTGGACAGCTGTTTCAGTTGTCCTAGTTTTGGACTATTCAGCAGTACGCCACCACCGGGATTTGAACCGAGGACTTTCTGGTTACAAGGTGAGCTAGCTCGTGTACCATTAAGCCACTGGGACCCGATCCAATGGCCAGTCCATGAATTATAACTTCTGCCAATTCACGACTTAATGATATACAAGCTCGCCTTGTAACCAGAAAGTCCTGAGTTCAAACCCCAGTGGTGTGGGTGTGTACTGATGAAGAGTCCCAAACTAGGACAACTGAAACAGCTGTCCAGTACTCCCAGCTGGTTTTCCAATAGTTCTCTAACTATTGTCAGCTCATGATGAAATCCTGTAACCAATCAGCAAAATCCCTACAAACCAACACTTGAATCTATATCTATTATTACATCTCAATAAAACTTAAACACTGTGGTGGTGGTAGTAGTATGCAAATCCATATTAATTTGTTTATTAGAGATATGACACACACACACACACAGAGAGTGAAGCAGTATTACTGATTACTGGATGATGAAGTTTCGAACACTATTTATTTATTCATTGTTCATAATCATAATAATAACTGACAGCTTCGAAACTTTCGTTTCATAGTTTTCCTCAGTCTATTCTATCTATCAAATGGGTGATATAATTTTCCAGATGTCTGGTTGGAAAGATGTTCAATCATTCCTGTTACACATATTTCCTCTCAGTTGATTTGATAAACAAAGCCTCAGTCAGTTATCAGGCTCTCCATCCATCCCTGCCCCCCACCCTATTATATAAGAGCTTAAAACTGTCATCCTATTGGATGGTTGCGTGTAACTGCATATAGTGAGTGCTGTAGCTGAACCATATTCCAGATTTCTTATTATATCTTTGGGTCTGTCTGTCTGTTTTCGACATAGAACTTTGCACAAATGTGCGGAAGTTCAAGTCGCCACACTCCGTGTAGCACGCGAAGCAAGAGAAGAAAGTACAAGAAAAGCATAATAGAGACAGTGAGCAAAGGTGTGAGACAAAGGAAGAGTAATAACGAAGAACAAAACAGTTTCATTGGAGATCATAAGTCACAAGGAGTGGATGCATCTGCACCAGCCATTGAGAAGGATTTTGAGCCATGCCACCAATTGTTTCCAACCATAGATTTTTACCGTCCCGAGGACCCCAGCCTGGAAGTCTACACCTTCCTACGTAGCTTAGACCAACTGTTGTGGATTTCATTGACTGGTGAGGCCAAGTTTTTGTTTGACCGCCGCTAGCTTTTTTCCAGCCTGACCCTATATCTGCTAACATTGCTCGTCGAGGGAGGCGATGGCTTGGCATACGTAACACATGTCCTAACCATCTCAGTCTTTGTGGATTCACGACTTCGTCGATTGATTTCCCCTGTTTACCTAGCACTCGACGCCTAACCTCAATATTGCTCACCTTATTATACCACTTTACACGGGAAATAGAGCGCAGGCACCTATGATCAAAGACAGCTAGCCAGCCTTTTCATGTCTTCCACTCTCAGTGGCCAGGTCTCACAACCATAAAGGAGGACGGAGCGGACTGACGAGCAGTACACCCGCCCTTTGGTCGATAGTCGAACATCTCGTCTACGCCAGAGTCGGCGTAAGTTAACAAATGCGCAACGAGCTCCTTGTATTCGTGCTGAGATTTCGTCAGAGATCAACCCGTCGGCACTGGCTGATGGTACTTCCCAAATAAGTGAAGTGGTCAACGTGCTCTACCACTTCACTTCCTATTTTTAAACTAGGCGTCGATGTAGTCCAGTCAGTCCTGTAACATCATCTTGCATTTGGCGGGAGCGAATCGCTCGCATGCCAAACATTCGTAGATTGCGGCTCAAGGTGTTTAGAAGACTCTGCATTTTGTCAGCGTCTTCGCCTAGAAGGACTATATCGTCTGCATATTCTAAGTCAACGAGATTATTCCCTGGTAGCAAGTCAATCCCTGAGTCGCTGAAGTCACTTAGGGTTGAGTCCATTAGCACATCTATGATGAAGTTGAATAGAAAAGGAGATAATGGGCATCCTTGACGGACACCACTGGTCGTCACCAGTTCAGATGATAACTCGCCGTAAGCCCTCACTTGGCTGTATGAGCACGAGTAGAGTGCCTTAATCAGTGCAATATATTTTGGGTCAATTAATCTAAATTATGCTGAGCTCTTGTACTGCTCCACTAGTCTGAATGACTGACTCAACCCCGTCTACTACTTCCACCATGAATTATTTCGCCTGACACACAATCATTACAGCAAAGTTTTAGATAAACTAAATTGTTTTGTTAAATTGGCTCCACAGACAGAATCCTTCACCCGACGAAACTGGTTTCTTAATGAGTTTGTGGGGTTCTTTGATTGCCAACCACTTTTATTCCTGTATGCATTGTTAAGAAATCTCCGTATGGTTTCCGAGGTTGAATGTTAAAAATTGGAATTATTACCCAATTCAGAGGCTTTTTCAACCTGTTATGGGCTTTTACAGTGTAGGTCTAATTCTATACACTGTTACCTTAATTCTGCATAAGTATTCGCCATTTCGGTGTTAGGTATGCAATAAAACTGAAGGGAACAGAAATACAACTGGCTGTGTAGAATTTTATCTCGACTGACTTATTGACTGACTGACTCACAAGTATCTTTATTCAGCGTAAGCACCTAATTTTGATTATGACACTAGTCACTGACCAGTGACAATAGGAGGTGAATCGCGAGACCGAATACTTCAGTGGTAACGTCTCTGCCTACAGCACTGGGTGACATGGGTTCGAATCTCAGAAGGGATATGAGTTCCTTCACGAGAGTGCAGATACGCTTTGCTGACTGACTGGTGAGTGCCGATTAGCACGAAACCTAGGTCTAGGCCAAGCTTCCTGGGACCGATTGCCCCCAGCCATCTAATCTAAGCACGTAAATCCTACAGGTTGTTAGGTGTGTGGTACACCTTTCACACCACCAGACACATATATTTTCTTCTTTATCCTTTCCATTCCCAGTGGAAGAGAGAGAGAGAGCTTTAAAGTTATACTAGCGGTGGTTTTGTTCTCACGGGGTGAGGTTGCTAGTCTCACCTCCAACCTTCTCTCTTTTCTAGGCTTATTACCAGCTAAGCGACGAGGTTTAGGAGTGATTCCACCAGGGATCGAAGCCCGGACCACATGCGGCGTGGATGGAAAGCATTCTATCTCTGCACCATCGACGCACCATATCGTCAGAAAAACACCAGACGCACACACACAAAACACATACACTTACTTCATAAAGCATCCAAAGGCAATACAAATAACCGCTATCAATGCTAAGCCAACCACTGCAGCCACTATCGTGATAATAAATATATCATTTCCTGATCCTGTGAACCCGCGGGCAAGATTAAATCCAAATGAAGTGCTACTTCTGCCATCATCAGTATCCATCGAGTTCTTACCGGCCAATTCACTATTCATTAGATGTTTACTCATCATTTCACTCCATGGAGGAAGTTGACGATCAGGTCCGAAACCATGTGACCAAGCAGATGATGTACACGCTTCTGGTCCATCAGAAGTTGACTGATCTTCTTGAAATACACATGCTCTGACAAATGCCTAGATTATTAACACAGAGAAATAATAGGCAATATTTGAATTTCATTTGTTCCATGTGCAGGTATCGTGTTACTCAAAAAAAATGATGATGACAGCTCAATACGACCTCGTGTTATAAATTATTAGAGAAATAATAACACTTGGAGAAATTGCTTTCATGCTCATTAGCGACTGACTCTATACAGGAAGTACCTGGAGTTTTACTTAGAATTCACGTAACCAGCGGAGTCCACAAGGTTGGGCAACTAAACAGTTACTCGCTGGCCACATTGGCTAGCGGTTGCACCACATAGATCTATACACATCAGTTGGCAAAAGTTGGAATTCATAGATTGGCATAATCGTCTACTGGCTCGCTAGCCTTGTAACCGGAATGTCCTGGGTTCGAACTCTAGTGGGGTAGGTGTGCGTACTGCTGAAGCAGAGTTCCAAACTAGAACCACAGAGACAGTTGTCTGGCAGTGCTTCCAGGTGGTTGCAAAAGGCGAAATTCTGAAAGCTGCTAATCATTATAACACCTATTGAAAACCGATACCGAGTGCAAATAAAATACTACTGTTACAGAGCTAATCATGTCTACTGCTTTTCAAAACATTTTCATTGTAAGCGTCTTCTTTTTCAGAATCACAAAGAAGTAGATTTTGAAAGTATAATTTGCATACCCCAAGTGAACTAATCTGTACCAGTAAGTTTGTAGGGGGTCGGATTCGTTCTAGGTTTGATCAGGGATTGATATCAGTTAGAGAAACATTGACCATTGGTTAAAATCTTGAGGCGAATCAAATGCCTATGAAGTAACTAATTAAAATCAATGCGATGCTCGTTGGTGAGTGACTGGCTACAGAACTAGGTTGCCTGGAAGGTGCTTGATCAGTGAGTGACGTCCACACCTGTCGGGAGTGAGGGCAAATACTCGCGGATGGTAGTATAATTGTCTGTTGGTCACGCCAAAATCACAAACTGGTAGAAGTTAGAATTCATAAGCTGCTGAATCGATTCCCTGTGACTGAGTTGTATACGAGCTCAAGTTGTAACTTGAAGGTGCTTGGTTTGGGCCATGGCGAGTGAGTACTGCTGATGAATCTCAAACTAGGACAACGGAAACTGCTGCCCAGCACTCTCTCTCTCGCGCGCGCTTTTTTCTCTGGTTCTCTAACTGATATCAATTCGTAGTCAAAATTAGATTTACTTCACCAACCAGGAGGACAGAACTTCCGTTCCTCATTATTTAGCACTGTAGGCGTCATTGTGAATACAATGATGTGTGTGCATTCTAACTTCTGTCAGTTTGTGATACGGATCTATTGCAAGTCGTCAATGCCATCGATGAGAATATATTATACTTCACTATGAAATGATGAGGGCCACTGGGATGTCTGGTAAAGTTGTAAGTGTGCATTGCAGAAGATTCAAATGCTTTATGGATTCCAGTGATTCTCTAAATAATTTTGGTTCATGATGATATCTAAATTGATCGAGAGTCATCTGTTTGCCTACAAAAGTTATAATCTAAATGTCATATCTATAACCCGTGCAGTTATGCAAGCATGGTAATGACGTTATTATTATTATTATAACGACTGAAGGGCTTCTTCTTACTTACTACCTGAGAAAAACCAGAAGGATATTGAATTATCCCTTCTATATGATTGACAAATACAATACAAGTCAAATAAAATTTTTTATTTTTTAAGGATGGGACTTGAAAGTTATTCATACTTACTTTGTACTCCTGTCCAAGAACTAAAGCTTTATTATCAAACACTATATCTGAATCTATTTCATCGGTGAATCCATCCTCTGTTCCTGGTGCCTGACGTCTAGCGCGACTTGAATTCGCCTGTCTTACTGGTCGATTCAACTTGACATTGTAGCTGCCCAGAGTAAAATTTCTAGAGTGTCTAGGTGGAGGGTCAAAGAAATCCTGTAGATATCTAGCGGCAACATAACGCGTCTCAGAGCTTGGAAGACCTCGTGACGCTGTAATTGTCTGATTAGGTAGGGAAAAATAAAAAGAAGGCGAAATATATTATGAATATGGCAAATGATTAAAACGGCATGCGTTTCACGCCGAAAAAGTTTGTTACAAGACAATCAGAGCGGCAGGTGCTGCTGATAAGATTTTGTGAGTAATGTACTTAGCATGTAATGTAAAGGATTTTTGGTATATCACAGTACCTTTCTGCCAATCCTTCTAGTCATATTAATATATGTGTAAAACTTGGGCACTGTGTTGGTAGTTTGTTTATTAGATGTATCCACAGTGGACCTTATACGCCGAGTGAAGCTGTTTTAACGTGGAGTCTATATTATTTAATTTAATGCCCAAAACTAATAATGTGTGGTGTTGTTAAAGTTCATAAATCAGGATACCCTATTAGACCTATAGTTAATTTTAGAAATTCACCTACTTATGAATTATCTAAACATTTAGCCATGATATTAAATCCCCTTAAAAGCCACTCAAAATCTAGACTAACTAATTCTTATGAACTAAAACACAGATTAGATCATTTAAAATTAGATAATGAAGAAAAAATGGTTAGTTTTGACAATGCCAGTTTATATACACGTATACCAATAAATATGACTGTACAGGCAGTCAGAAACGAACTCATTTCTGACCAAGAACTCGAACTTAGGACGAAAGTGACACTTGAGGACATAATGCTGAGAGTACAGCTATACCTGACTTTCACAGTATTTAAATTCCAGAGGAAAATATACAAACAAATTGAGGGGGTTGCCGTCGGGTCACCAATATCCCCGGTTGTAGCAGATATATTCATGGATAGGTAGGAAAACATAGCAATTGAAACGTTCAGTCCCACTCCAGAATTATGGCTGAGGTATGTAGATGACACATTCACTGTACTTAGAACACAGAATACAGATAGATTTTTCAAACACATTAACTGAAAGAAGGAAACAATTCATCAATTCACTTATGAATGATATATATATCATGAGTTGGTAGAAGTGGGAATCCATGGAGTGGCCAGTGGATTGCATCCTAGTGGGCTAATTAATGGTCAACGAGCTTGCTGGCCTTGTAACTGGCAGGTTCTAGGCTCGAGTCCCATTGGGTTGGGTGCGTACTGTTGAAGCAGAGTTCTAAACTAGGACACCTGAAACAGCTGTCGAGCACTCTTCTTTTCTGATTTTCAAATGGTTCCCCAATTGATGGATCCTGTAACCAATCACATCCCTCCAAAGCAACACCTGATATTAAATTTCACTTTCTCTTCTGTCTCATACCAATATTCTACTTAACAGCAGAGGTTATCTAGAGAAACCATTTCAAAAAATAAAACACTCACAGATAACTATAAAAAAAACAATGCTTAGTCAACACAGTGTTGACAATATGTATATATCCGAAATTCTGTCATTTATTGTAATATTGTAATGTGTTACAAGCTACTGAATACCACCTGTCAACCATGCATCTCTCATAGTCCGTGTTGTTAATGTGTTTAAATGACATTCACATAAACTGCTTAAATGAGTAAAACTGCAGCGGGTACATTTTTTTTTGCTTACGTAGAATAACAGATTTATTTATCACAGGATGACAAGACGTCAAATAGTTTTTGTATGACAAGCCTACTAGAATAAAAATGCGTGTTGATATAAGTATAAAACTTGGGCACTGTGGTAGAGTATAATTCCATTATAGATAAGATTTTTATTTTGATAAATCGCACAGTGTTTACAGTTATATGAACTGATGACGTTTCGAGCACAATTTATTGCTCATAATCATATCAAGGTAATCACACGACTTCCTAAATTCATTTATATAGTTCCATTGTTTTTCTCTTGATTTTCACTTGATTTGATTGGTAATAGTATTTTCCATATTTCAGGTATGAGTGACGAGTCATTCCTATTGCATGTGTTGGGTGTAGACTCGATGAACAAGGATTCAGTAATCAACCTCTCTCTCCACCTACCTAGATTACTTTTTAGAATTTTAACCCTCTCCCACCCTATTGTGTGGTTGTGTGTTAGCGCATGCATTGCAATTGCTGAGCTTTTTTCTAAATTATTTATCTTCTCGGGGTCAACCATTCTTACCTTAGCTAAATTTTTATGCTCTGACAATCTGACTACCCCTGACCTACTAGTTTGACCTATGTAGTTGACCTCACAGTCATTGCATGGTATTTTGTAAATAATATTATTTTGTCTAATTGGGTCAACTGGGTCCTTTAACCTACAGAGCTTGTCCCTGAGTGAGTTTGTAGGTTTAAATGCCACCCTAATTCCTATTTTATTCAGAATCCTACGTAGTGTCTCAGATGTCCCCTCTTTATATGGTATAACTGTGGATGACTTATATTCTTTCTTATTTATGTTATTATTACTAGTTTCACAATTATTTTTATTTTGTTTTTGGCCTTTAATGATCTTCCTAATGAATTTTATAGGATAGTTATTCAACACCAACGCTTCTTCTATCTGTTTTAATTCATCATTTAGATCTTTTTTTGTGCTACTTAGTGCCACTGCTCGGTTTGTTAAACATTTAACTAAGCCTGCCTTAACAGTTAAAGGATGAGACGAATTAAAGTCTAAATATCTATTAGAATGCGTTGGTTTTCTATAAACACTAGTGTGTAGTTTGCCTTCTTCTATTCTTTTTATCTTACAATCTAACATAGCTAATTCTCCTTGTTCATTTTCTGATTCAAATGTGAATTTTATTCCCTCAACTTGTGAGTTTATATGTGTCAAGAAGCTAGAGATGTGTTCTGTTTTTAACACTGTGAAAGTGTCATCCACATATCTCCACCATATTTTCGGAGTAGGGTTAAATGTATTGAGGGCACTATTTTCCCAACTCACTCAGGGACAAGCTCTGTAGGTTAAAGGACCCAGTTGACCCAATTAGACAAAATAATATTATTTACAAAATACCATGCAATGACTGTGAGGTCAACTACATAGGTCAAACTAGTAGGTCAGGGGTGGTCAGATTGTCAGAGCATAAAAATTTAGCTAAGGTAAGAATGGTTGACCCCGAGAAGATAAATAATTTAGAAAAAAGCTCAGCAATTGCAATGCATGCGCTAACACACAACCACACAATAGGGTGGGAGAGGGTTAAAATTCTAAAAAGTAATCTAGGTAGGTGGAGAGAGAGGTTGATTACTGAGTCCTTGTTCATCGAGTCTACACCCAACACATGCAATAGGAATGACTCGTCACTCATACCTGAAATATGGAAAATACTATTACCAATCAAATCAAGTGAAAATCAAGAGAAAAACAATGGAACTATATAAATGAATTTAGGAAGTCGTGTGATTACCTTGATATGATTATGAGCAATAAATTGTGCTCGAAACGTCATCAGTTCATATAACTGTAAACACTGTGCGATTTATCAAAATAAAAATCTTATCTATAATGGAGTAAAAATGCGTGTGACTGACGATAAAGACGGTGATTAGTCATAATAGATTGATTCATACTTTGTGCGGTTGAATGAGAATTGACAAGTCAGGACAAGACTGAAATGGACAGACAATAAAACTGTGCTGAATACTTCATCGTGAAATAACCAATATGTGAAATGAAACAGGCGGAGCCATAAATATTGAGAAACAGGTAATATCACTAATCATATATACACGAGAATAGTAAAATTTGGGAATTTGATAGTATTGAAAGAATGTTAGAATGAAGCGAAATTAAAGTTTAGGAAAGACGCTTAAGTTAAAATGATAAGCATAAAAATGTAGTAGTGAATAGAATAGAATAATAATGGAACGATTCAGCGATCTATTTTTCGTGAACAGACATGGAGTGAACAATATCTTCATTTTACCAGTTTTGTTCCTATCCAGTCGTATAAACGTTCCCTAGTGAAATGTTTGTTCTCAAGGGCCCGAAAAATATGCACGAGTGACACATTGATGGATGAGTTTCAACATATACATTTACTTTTATTAGCTAATGGTTATCCGGAGAACTTTGTCACTTGTCACAGTAAAGAATGACCACATCCAGAAAAGACAGCTTCTGAACCAAAGAAAGCTATCTTTATCAACCTACCATTCAAGGGCGACCAGTTGACAACTAGCTCAAAGACTTCGGTCAGCCATCAAACGTACATCCTACGCCGCATCTCTTTTTCTCACTTACCGAACATTTTCGATTCCTGTACCTACGATTAAAGGATAAAATTCTGTGGACTCTACTTCAAAGTGTATATTAAAGTTCATCTTCAGTTGCAGTGACACTTATATAGGTATAACCAATAGTGTTCCAACGTCGTCAAAAAGAACGTGTTCCAAAATAGCTACTAAATCATATAGAAAATCCCAATGCGATTAATTGGAACAGAAATCCAGCATCATCATCCATTGCAAAACACTTATTAATATGATAGAGAAGATTTGTAGCTCAGGTGAATAATTTTGATGTGGTTTTTTTCTCTGAGCTTGATGGTTAGTTTGCGAAGCTTTCATCGCCCTACTGGGTGACATCTTCTGCGCATACTTCAATTTGAAGTGAGCTTTTAGGTTTCTCCACGAGTTTGTTAATCATTCCTCCTGGTGACCTTGGACGTGATTGGTTGTTTATGTGTGTTTTCACACCTTCTAGGTTACTTGTGTTGGAACTGATTGTTTCTGTGACTTGAACTTTGACCCTTTGTGTGTGAAGTTTCTTTCTTATCGGTTGATAAATTTTGTCTATCTCGATGTGTCTATTGATTGATGATTCACTGGAATGCCAAGCTTCTAAAAATTCTCTAGCATTCTTGTTGTTTCCTCTGTCCAATATTTGAATGTTAGTTGTCCCAGCCGAATTGATGTCCGTGGTTATCCGTGTGTAGTGATATGAGGGAGTGGATATCATGTCTTTTGACGGCTAGCTTGTGTTCGTGGATACGAAGACGAAGGGGACGTCCACTTTGACCAATGTAGTGTTTTTCGCAGTTGTTACAATTTATTTTGTAGATACTGATGTTGGTTTTATCTTCGTTCGCTGTTGAGTCTTTTGGTTGACATAGAATTGAGTGAAGCGACTTTGTAGGTTTGTGTACGACGTCAATTCCTTAAGGTTTGAAGAGTCTTGTAGTGGTTTCTGAGATATCCTTTATATATGGTAAGGCGATTTTCTTTGTGTTTTCCTTGGTGGCTTTTGTTTTGGTAGGTTGGCTTGGGGGTATATGTCTCTTGATGAAATTCCGTGGATATCCATTCTTTCGGAAGACGTCCATGAGATACTTTTCTTCAATTTTCCTTAAGGTGGGAGTGCTGCAGTGAGTCCTTGCTCTCTTGAATAATGTTTGTATGCAATTCCTTTTGTGTGTTATTGGGTTGTTGCTGTTGTAATTCAGTATTTGGTCTGTCTGGTCACAAAATCCACATTAATGACTGTTTCACAATTATTTCATCACACAACTCTAATTCAGGGTTGGTTATTGAAGCTGATGGAAGCACTTTGGATTAATCACATACAGCCTAAACTGTGTGTACAAAAATCAATAGACTTCAATCTTCGCCTACCATGGACAACATGATCTATCTAAATATGATTGGTCATTAGTATGTACTTTTGTTTTTAATTTAACTGAGTAGTTGTCATGATCTTTATTTTATTATTGTTAACCATGTTAGTTGTAAAGCGGTTGTAAAGAAACTGCTAAATGATATCATCTCGCAAAATTTATCTTCTAAATGCCTTATTCAAATTTATCAAAGGGACTAATTGTTTTAAATAATATTAAGGAGATCTCTATAACAAAAAATTAAGGATCATTAAAAACTTCATTTAATGGCCAAGATAATGGATGTGTCTGAACCATCTTCTTTTGGATACATAGATTAGGCTTCTTAATGTGGATTCCCTCTGCCTCGGCGTTATATGTAATAACCAAACTCTTGAGATCAGTTAGTATACATGGTAGATGACTTTGAAAGTTTCTTTTGTTTACATCAATTTTGTGTTCTGTATCTAAGAGATGAGATAGAAGAAAGCTATGGATGAATTTTGTTTGTCCCTCACTTAACCACTGGGCAAGATGATGTTCGGAAATCCATTGACCTGTCTTGACTTTTGACTCATATGCTTATCGATGAATTTTTCTGGGTAAGCATCCTCACTCACCAACTGTTTAATAATATCAATCTCTTAATAATATGTGTTGGGCGTCGATGGCACAGCGGTTAGGACGCTCGCCGACCATGCACATGGCCTGGGGTTCGATCCCCGGCCACCGACGTACTCCTTTACCTCCCTAAGCAAGAAATGATGCTGGTGAAGAGGAAAGGTTGGGCATGAGGCTAGCAACCTCATCCTGTAAAAATAAACACTGCTACAAAAACTTCATGCCACTAGTTGAAGCCCTATGTTCCACTGGGGAACGTGAAGGAAAAGTTATTATAAAAATTATTATTATTAACGATATATGTGTAAAACTTAGGCACTGTGGTGGTAAGTAATTCCATATTAGTTTGTTTATTAGATATATCACTCAGTCAGTGAAACAGTACTAGTATTTACTGGATGACACACTTTCGAACAAAATTTATTGCAGTTCATAATCATATCAATTGTAATCACACGACTTCGAAACTTGAGTTTTATAGTTTTCTTTATCATCCTCTATTTGTCGTCGTCATTGGGGAAGTAAAACATTCCAGATATCTGGGTGGACAGGTGTTGAATCATTCCTATTACAGGTATTCACTCTCAGTTGATTCGATAAACAAAGCTTCCGTTGTTATCAATCTCTCCCTCCCTCCACTCAGCTGTGAAATTAGATTTTAAAACTGTCATCCTATCCCATCCAGCCTATTGTATGGTTGTGTGTAACTGCATGTCATGTGGTGTTATAGCTGAACTATTCTCTAGATTTCTTATCTTATTCGGGTCAACCAATCTAGATTTCGCCTCTGGGTTTTTGTGTTCGGTTAGTCTGACTGACTGACCCTGTTCTACTAGTTTGACCTATGTATTTGACCTGACAATCATCTCAGTTAGGGTATTAGATAAACTAAATTATTTTGTTTTAAAGGCTCCACTGTCAGGATTTATCGTTTAACCGACAAAGCTTGTTTCTAATTGATTTTGTCGGGATTGGTTGAATTCCTGCCTGCTTGTTAGGAATTCTGCGTGAGGTGGTTTCCGAGGTTCCTTCCTTGTATGGAATTACTACTGGTGATTTAGATTCTTTATTGTTGGTGTTGTCTTGAGCATGTTTGACATGCATGTCGTCATTCATATTACTATTATTATTACTATTATTGTTACTATTATCACTATCCCTGCTATAATTGTTTATTTTATTTCTATTTTAACAATTTCCCTACACACTTTCTGACAAATTTATCCGGATAATTATTAAGTTTCAAAGCTTCTCTTATATGCTTCACTTCCTGTCTTAGATTTTCTTTGGTACTGCTTTGTTTTTGTGCCCTATTGTCACTTAAACATTTCACCAATCTTATTTTGATTGACATAGGATGGGGTGATGGGAAGTCCAAATATCTGTTTGAATGTGTGGGTTTCCTCTAAACACTAATTTTAATCTCTTCATTGAAACATTCGTCAGACAGCAAATTACCCTTGCTCTGATAATCAAGCAAAGGAAGAGAGGATAAGAGAAAGACGCGCTCTTGAAGACAGGAAGAAACTTTAATCCAAGTTTGTTTACGCTGGATGTATCATTCTTAAGTATAAAGTCCCGATTTAATCTATCTTATTGGAATAATTGAAGCTATATGCAAGATATGTAGAGGAACTCTGCATTACAATGACTTTGGAATGAGGTATATAGCTATAAGGGCTATGTTAGCGTCAATGCGATGTCCTGTATCCATCAAGTGTCACAGAAAAATGAACTTTGATTTCACCCTTTCTTAACCAACCATATGTTACATAACTTCATTCAGCCCAAGGCGTTGTTTACACAAATACCATTGGAGACATGGATTTAATGGCCAGGGGACGATGAGAGATGATTGGGTATAATACTTCAGCCACTACGCCATGAGATGATACAAGAATGTCACCAGCTAGCGCATACAGGGGAAGTCAGAACAACCGACCTGTTGAGACAAAGCATGTGCTGGTCAGGTGTGAGAGATGCTATAAAATATGTACTGGGCTGTCTGCAGTCGATCCCACTTACGGCAGTAGATGACTACCGATCCATAGATGAAATCAGACGCTTTGCATTAACATCCACTGGTGACAGCAGAGCATGATCTCGGATCAACATGTAAAGACTGTGACTAATGCAGTAGTTTGACACAACGTTGCACACCACTGTATACCAAAGATAATACTAAAATATCAGTGTCTTTCTACCAAAAATGAAGAATTTATATCCCGTCGATACCAGCTAGGTATCAAGACAACTGGAACAATGCAATATCATTCACGAACGAGTGGTTTGACAGAGAGAAATAACCGTACACTGAAGGAGAAGATGCTCTCAAAGTCAGGTCACTGAGGCACAAAGCTTCCAATGATTCCACTAGCACATCGTGCCACCATTGCAGTTGATCTATGGGAAGAAATCACGTCTATTAGTACCCAAATAAGACCTGAACCCTTCACAAAGAGTTTAGTATGGTGAGAGTGCGAGCAGAAACAAAAGAAGCAGTGTGTGTATTATAAGGCACAGGAAGAAGATGAACGTTGGGAAATTCGAACAGACAGAAGACAAACAAAAAAAAATGGAATAATATTTTGAAGTTGGTGATCACGGTAAAATTAGAGAAAGAAAGTACACAGTTGGATGCGCCAATAAGGTTCACAAAAACGCCTTCCAAAGTAGGAAGGAGCATAAATTGTCACCGAGAAACATCACAAAACGACACAAACAGAAACTGATTAATGTCACTGTGGGTAAAAAAAGCCAATCTGCATTAAACTTGATTATAAAGGTGAAAACATTGCAGCAATGGTCAACAGAAGGCTGATTACATCACTAGCCATAGCCTATCCTGCAACTAAGCTCGTCCCCGTCTATCGAACAACTTGGTCACCTTTAGTACAATCAAAATTCGATAGATATCCTTCTCATGTTAACTCCAACTATATATACAAATTTACATTTATCTTGGGGAGCAGTTACATTGGAAGGACAGAAAGAAGGCGATATCTACGATTTTCTGAACATGTACCAAAAAGCCTACGTCTAAAACTGGGGAGAAATGCTCTAAACAATGCCGTCGCCAGGAATCTCGTCGACACGGGTCGGTCATGAGGTGGACGTCGGAATCAAAAAATCGTCCAAAATAATCAATAGGCAAAAGAGTTCAGTTCTCCTCCAGTTTGGTGAAGCCATCTCCATCAAGCGCCTGAAACCTGATTTGTGCATTCAGAAAGAAGCAGTTATTAGTCTTTCTTTACCAACCTGGTAACTGGAAACTTTCCTCTCGCTTTCATCTGAATGCGAAATGCTGAAAAGTATCGATAGTATATGCTTATTATTGTTCGGAATAGTGTTTAATATTACATATATATATATATATATATATATATATATATATTTAATGTATGCATATGTATGATCAACTGATTTTTGTTTAAAATGAAATCTCCGCAAGTAGGTTAAAATTGCTTTCGTAGGTATATCTAAAAGTGACTTTGGCCAATAAGTAGCTGATGAGAAGGCAACGAAATAAAAGATGGTACCACCTTATTCTACTAAACAAGTAGTTCATTATGAAAAAGATTTTTGTATTTCCCAATGAATGGAAAACAAATCGATATTGTTGCTCTTACTGACGTTTCGCTATTTAATGCTGCTGCTAATAGCTTTATCAAAGCTATTATTATTAAACCGGAATTTACAAAATCCACTCGGCTTATATATAACAAAGAGTTAAGGGGTGAGAAAACATAGAATTAGTTGACCTGAGTTAAAGGGACATATTGAAAGTCAAAATAACAATGAAGATCACTAAACGAAATAACAGATGTAATAGTACGTCTGTTATGATATCAAAACAAAGCTTACTAACTTGATCATCGTTCTTTAGTCTAAGGTCGTATTTTTGTTGTCAAGTGGGTCATCTGGTAAAGATAACAAGATCAAGTGTAGATTGTTGAATTTGATCAGTGAGTAACATTATAAAGGCAGTGTGTGTTTACATAGTGAACTTGCTCATCGCGTTCGTGTCGATTTTGTCACTTCATGGGGGAGGAGAGGGGAGGGAGGTGTTGTAACCAGGTCAGATTCTGTTTCAGTCCATCATTCGTATTCAGTTCAGACAATTTGGATTCCACTTGATGCTATGAAGTGCTTCTGACGATGTGAGACGTTCTTTGTGATTTCTGAAATGCTTTTTCTGGATGACAATTTCAATATTGTCAAAATCAATTTTGTGACCTGATTCTGTGTCATAGCGTGTAGACGACCTATGGCTGGCTGATGATTTTTCAAGCTTTTCTAGTTCATTAACTGGATTTATTTCTCGGTGGTCTCAGAGATGCTCTACGGTGTTCATTTCTTCTGATTACCTTGATTTCTCTCTGAAGATGTTTGTCCGATGTAGATCGCATCACATTCCAAGCATTTGATTTTATTTTATAGACACAATTAGATAGAGAATCTCTAGGGATTTTGTCATTTATATGGACAAGGTTGATTTGAAGTGTGTTTGATGTTTTGAAGAAAACTGTAATGTCGAGCTGGTTGAGTACTCTTCTGATATCATCTGACGTCTCTGTTCTATGTAGAGTGATTACTGTTGATCTCCATGTTTTCGGAATGCTTTTCAGGCGATACAAATTGACCAACTTGAAAAGAAAAGACGACCCCAGACTGACGAACGATGATCAAGTTAGTAGGCTTTGTTTTGATATCATAACAGACGTACTATTACATCTGTTATTTCGTTTAGTGATCTTCATTGTTATTTTGACTTTCAATATGTCCCTTTAACTCAGGTCAACTAATTCTATGTTTTCTCACCCCTTAACTCTTTGTTATATATAAGCCGAGTGGATTTTGTAAATTCCGGTTTAATAATAATAGCTTTGATAAAGCTATTAGCAGCAGCATTAAATAGCGAAACGTCAGTAAGAGCAACAATATCGTTTTGATTTTTATTGATTGGGAAATACAAAAATAACCTTTATTATAATGTATATCATATACCACCCAATGCCTGAATCTTTTCAAACCTTTAAAAGTGAACTTGGTTTGGATGGACATATATATAAAACTGTAGTTCTTGCTTTTGTTCAAAAGGCTGTTCACTGTCGACAACTATTCACCTGACAGGCATTGTTAACTTGGTGCAGTTCACAGTCATTTCCCTCCCGGTAATTTCTACTGACTACTATTGCTACTGTTTTGGGGTAAAATAATATCCCCCGTTTTGTTATTTCTTAACGGTTCTCCTCCTCCCCTGCTCCTACCTCCTAATTTCACTGATTACCATTCTACAGGGTTCTGAATTCTCTTCTACCATTATTTTGTTAGACGATTGATTGCATAATTGAGATTTGTGGTTAGAAAATTATGCAAATTTAATTTTTAGGATGGAAGGCAAGAGTAGTAATGAAAAATGGAGAAAATAAGATAAAGTAGGCATATATAGGTATATGTCTGTTGAAGAAAAAAGAATGGAAACCAGCAGCTGCAGCAGCAGAGAACAACAACAAGTCAACAATGATGTAACGGAATTGTTGAACTTGAACAAGCAGTCGGTAGAAAAGTAATTGAATGAAGTTGATTTTTTCTTTCTTTTTTTTCTTTTTACGAAGTCAATCTGTTCCTGACTGACACGAATTTTGGAGGAAACGTAGGCAAGCATAGATAGCCAGGCACGCATATACACACACATATATATACATATATATATATATATATATATATATATATGTACAAAGATACAGAGTCTACTAATCAATGTTGAGAGTGTAGCAGAATAGCAACTGTCTAGACACGAACACCTACGTACAAACATACACACACACATGCATACATACATAAAAATCCATCGACTCAGAGACAAGGCATGTAAGCAAAGAACAGAAATAAAATCTTTGAAGAAATCAGGGAAGTTCCCCGCGTCTCCTCGCCCATCCACCCCCAACCCTGCTAACCGCAAAAGTCTAAAAACAAGTTGGTTTGAGACACGTTTTTTGTGGATTGACTCAAAAACACATGATTCCATAAAATGTAGTCTGTACTGTGACAGGAAATTAGTCGTATATTACCTATTATTATAATTCTATGTAGATGATACTTTTGTAGTACTAAAATGAGATCTACACAATTTATTCCTGAAGAAAATAAACTGTGTATCTCCGAGTATCCAGTTCATTTCGGAAGTAGGCAGAATCAGACGTCGGTGAACTACCATTTCTAGACTACCTCGCTAGTTAGGAGGGGAGAAAACGGACATTTTAGCATATCCATATATTCAGGAAGAAAACCCACTCCAATAAATATTTAGACTTCTAATCATCACACCCCATCAGCGCAGAAAGATTTCAATTGTTTCAAGTTTTCTTAAACGAGCACACTCTCTGATGTTAACGGATGAGCAAGAAAAAGAAGAAGAAATATCAAACATTACTGAGAATCTCCTCAAGCAAAAGAAGTACCCAAGGAAATTCATCAACAAAATCAACACTGTCATTAGGTTTGGCCGAAAACGCATTCCGAAAACATGGAGATCAACAGTAATCACTCTATATAGAACAGAGACGTCAGATGATATCAGAAGAGTACTCAACCAGCTCGACATTACAGTTTTCTTCAAAACATCAAACACACTTCAAATCAACCTTGTCCATATAAATGACAAAATCCCTAGAGATTCTCTATCTAATTGTGTCTATAAAATAAAATCAAATGCTTGGAATGTGATGCGATCTACATCGGACAAACATCTTCAGAGAGAAATCAAGGTAATCAGAAGAAATGAACACCGTAGAGCATCTCTGAGACCACCGAGAAATAAATCCAGTTAATGAACTAGAAAAGCTTGAAAAATCATCAGCCAGCCATAGGTCGTCTACACGCTATGACACAGAATCAGGTCACAAAATTGATTTTGACAATATTGAAATTGTCATCCAGAAAAAGCATTTCAGAAATCACAAAGAACGTCTCACATCGTCAGAAGCACTTCATAGCATCAAGTGGAATCCAAATTGTCTGAACTGAATACGAATGATGGACTGAAACAGAATCTGACCTGGTTACAACACCTCCCTCCCCTCTCCTCCCCCATGAAGTGACAAAATCGACACGAACGCGATGAGCAAGTTCACTATGTAAACACACACTGCCTTTATAATGTTACTCACTGATCAAATTCAACAATCTACACTTGATCTTGTTATCTTTACCAGATGACCCACTTGACAACAAAAATACGACCTTAGACTAAAGAACGATGATCAAGTTAGTAAGCTTTGTTTTGATATCATAACAGACGTACTATTACATCTGTTATTTCGTTTAGTGATCTTCATTGTTATTTTGACTTTCGATATGTCCCTTTAACTCAGGTCAACTAATTCTATGTTTTCTCACCCCTGAATTCTTTGTTATATATATATCCTGAGTGGATTTTGTAAATTCCGGTTTAATAATACTGCTTTGATATAGCTATTAGCAGTAGCATTAAATAGCGAAACGTCAGTAAGAGCAACAATATCGATTTGTTTTCCATTCATTGGGAAATACAAATCCTTTATTATAAGATTTCTACTTGTATCAGAATGGAACATATGGTTTGAACAACACACCTACAATTTTCTTTATTTTCCTTTGGAGGTGTTGAGCCGAACGTCTTGCTCGTGATGTGAAAGGTGACTGGGAAACGAGAAGTTAGGCGTGCCTAAGTGACGTGGAGGGACAAAGTACTTTATAGAGAACAAGGCAATTTGAGACGAGATGTTTAAGGTATAGGAGAAACGCTTTAGAGGCGCTCACACTGTCCACTTACTCTACTGGTGCAGGACAATTGTTTCACGAGAACAGTCTGCCTTATTTAAAAAAAGACTAGACTTTCCTGAATAAATTATTCAATTATACATGTGGGTCGAGTTCAGCTTCCAGCCGAGGAACTCTTCGACGGATAGACAGTAAATCATTAACGAAACTTCTGGGCATAAAGCCTGAAGCCTTCCTCATTGTCCTAACTGGAGCATGCAAAACGAGTGAAAAACAGATACACGAAATATTCGAGCAAAGAATATCCTTTTCGATAAATTCCTCCTCTTCTCGCTCTACAATTATATCTATATATACATGTTTATATACATAGAATATTCTAGATTAGTAGTCAATAACAATATTAGTATGCTTTTTAAATAATATCGATTTGTAAAGTAAGATAACAATGGAATTACCACAGTCCATTAAAGATGCTTCAATTATAATAATATTAATAAAGATATAGTAGCAAATAGAATATCAACTAAAATTAGGAAAATTCCACACAAATTCATGATTATTCAAACCTAGATGGCTAAGCTGGTAAGCATAATGTCCGGACTAACTAACATCTTTTGGATGCACAAATTAGGCTTGTTAATATGGATCCCAACAGCCAGCCAGCCAGCCAGCCTCAGCAATATTTAGTAGTCGAACTCTTAATGCAAAATCGAGATTTGTTGGTATGCGGTAAATGACCGTGAAAGCATGGTTAACGTTAATCTTGTGTTGTGCATCCACAAGATGGGTGAGATAGAATAGCGCTCCGAATAGATTTTCTTTGTCCTTTGCCTAACCAACCGCTGTGCAGGGTGATGTTCGGAAGTTTCACGAGAAACACGCCTGATTGTACGGCCTATGCAAGTAAGTAACTGGCTCACTCTACAGGAGCAGTTAAATTGGTAGATACACATGGAAGAGTCGAAATTATGTAGTTTGTCTTTTACTCCTAAACGAACGCAAAAGAGGAGTGATTTTGAAGACACAGCGTAATTCAGCAGCAGTACTGAATGCTCGTTTCACCGCATTTCTAAGGCTCTGTGTTAGTATCTCGCTGGTGTTGTCCCTAAGGAACTGTATTTGTAAGAATAAAGCCTTCTTTGGAACTGCTGGCAACTTGAGCTGCTTTAGTTTCCGATTCATAATCTTATGAATAAACTTTTCTGGATAACCATTTTCACTTAGCAACCGTTTAATATTTTTAAATTTCTCGTCAAGACATTCGTCCGAGCAAATCTCCCTTGCTCTCTGAACCAAGCACTTTATCAAGTTGCGTTTGTATCTCAAGGGCACAAAGCTGAGAAAAATGAGTATACTGACCCGTTGATGTAGGTTTTCTAACTACACTTCTTCTTATTGTGCCATCCTCTATTCTGGTCACAAGGACGTCTAAAAATGAAATCCTAGAGTCTTCTTCTTTCTCAATAGTAAAATTTATTGCAGGCGGAACCTCATTAAATTTATCCAGGATGCTCTTTCTCCATTCTCGTTTTTCATAATCAAAAATTTATCTTCGATGTACCAAATATAGAATTCGAGTTCAATAATAACATCCTTCAGAGGCTCATTTTCTAGTTGCGCAAGGAAAATGTCGGCTAGAATGGTGGTCCTGGTGGTGACCTCATTGCCACACCGTCGATTTGTCTATACAGTTCCTTATTAAATCAAAAGTGGACATTCATTGCACATTTCAAGAGAAGCTCTTTCATAAAAGATATAGGAATGCCAACATCGATGTTTCATCTTACGAGTTCTTCGCATACAAAATCCACTGTTTCCATAAGTGATACATTGATGAATAAGGATATCATGAATTTGTTGTCAACGTTTAAATCTTTTATCCTTTCAACAAATCCAAAAGTATCCTTTAC
The DNA here is from genome assembly GCA_944472135.2 of Trichobilharzia regenti. Classification (NCBI taxonomy): domain Eukaryota; kingdom Metazoa; phylum Platyhelminthes; class Trematoda; order Strigeidida; family Schistosomatidae; genus Trichobilharzia; species Trichobilharzia regenti. Next base: position 10,481,869 of record OX235270.1, read on the forward strand.
ACTGTGTTTTACCAACTCGTTATAAAGAGGCTGTAAGCGTTCGACTAACCATTTGGCAAGGCGATGGTGTGGTGAATTTAATAATAATAATAATAATTTTTCCTTCACGTTCCCAGTGGAACATAGGGCTTCAAGCTAGTGGCTTGAAGTTTCTGTAGCAGTGTTTAATTTTTACAGGATGGGGTTGCTAGCCTCATGCCCAACCTTTCCTCTTTACCAGCATTATTCCTGGCTCAGTGAGGTAAAGGAGTGCGCCGGCTGGGGATCGAACCCCGGACCATATGCATGGTCGGCGAGCGTCCAAACCGCTATGCCACCGACGCACAAAGCGTGTGTCGGAGGTGGGATGCGAACCCACGCCCACATCGTGGACCAGAACTTGAGTCTGGTGAATTTACCATATCTAATACTGGTCGAAGCGGTACATCATTTTTGTGGACTTTAGGCAAGCCATATAGTCTTGGTGTGAACATTCCGGTGGGCTTAAGTGATGCATCTTGACTCTGTGAGATGAAGCCTTGTTTCTTCAGTCTCCTGAATGTTTCCGCTAACTGTTTCTCTATCTTTTCAATCGGATCCAGAGAAGAGAAGATTTTCGGGATTTTAGATTATCACTAAGAATAGTATTCATCTTCTCAAAGTAATCCGCTTTGTTCATGATAACCACTCATGAGTCCTTGTCCGGCGGTCTTGTTATTATTATGTTATCATTTTTACGGAGAATAATCAGAACTTCCCTATGTTTTTTGGTTAAAATACTATCCGAATTGAGTCTGCTATTCATGTAATAATAGCAACAATCGACCAGCACTGATTTAAGTCTTTCAACAACTTCAGTTGATGAGGGTGTTAGGCCTTCCGTTTGAGTGTAGAGACTTTCGAACTGAATTTGTGCATCTATTTTGTTAACTTTTACATGGCTATCACAAAATTTACGGTCAAGCGATAAAACCTGTAGATCCACTTCACTAAGTATTACATCCAAAAAATTAAACACAAAACGATTTGAGTTCGAAGGAGGAAATCTTGTTTTGTTTTTTTTCGAGGGCCTTGTTTTCCAAACTATGTACCAGTTTCCTGCTTTTCTTCTCTTTCCTACTACTCACAATTACAACCACATAATCTAAAAATAGTTTCTATAAGTTTTCTAGTAATTCGTCGACAGCATAGAACCTTTCTGTTACGTTCTTTGATAACTCAGTAATACGCGATTGAATTGAGTCAATTTGATTACGTGCATTGCGTTTGAGTGTCTTATCATTAGGCCGGACTTTATTACGGGATATATGTATGCATATAAACATATATATATATATATATTTGTAGAGCCACAACAGGAATTTATCGAAAAGGATATCCTTTGCTCGATTATTCTGTGTTTTATAGATAGATGTCTGAATGAACACTTTTGCTATATCGAAAAACATAAAAACAATTTGAAGCTGTATTCAGTCAACTGGTCGATTGAGTTTTCTGACCGTCTATAATACACACAATAAGAGAAACTATTTATGAATTCTTCGAAAAAAAGTGTTATTCTGACTCAGAGACGGAGAGAGATAGGGACAGAGAGAAAAGAGAAGAGTAGGTTGACTGACTACTCTTCAAAACTAAAAACACTGATGAGAATGTTGTTGACGATGATGATGATGATGACTCATTGAAGGGGCTGCATTATTTTTTTATGTTCATGTTTTTCTTTTTGGGTTGGTTGTGTGTGTGTGTGTGTCTGTGTTTGGGAAAGAAGAAGCATTTCTAATAATCAGTTCGCCGCTCCGTCAAATATGAGAAAGTAGTATGTGTATAAATATTATTGAATTTCGCTTCTACTGGTTTGTCTCTGACTTCATCTTACTTCCTGTGTGTGTGTGGGTGGGTGGGTGGTTCGTCGAGTGATGATGCGCATTTAAGATTCGTCAACAATTTCAGTCATTTGAAACGATATTGTATTGCATGTCAGTTTTATATATTGTATGTGTGCATATAAGCGTATCAAACACATAAATCATTGTGACAAACAACATCATGTTGCTTATGCTTGATGCATATTTTCTGAATGACTAAGCATGCCTGTGTTATTTGTTTGTTATTTGAATCGAGCATACCAGACAGTTCTCGGTAGTAGTAGTAGTAGTAGTCGTTTAACTTTGGGAAACTGCTGGTGTCGAGTATTCGGCATTTATGCCTCCCAGCACAGTTTTTTATTTAACGGATGACGCGATATATGTTACTGATAGTTGATTGGCATGAGTAATTCAACATTACAGACATCATACCAGTAGCGCTTCTGGTCAAGCTCATCCATGGCGTACACGAGACTGAAATCAGCTCTTAGCCCAAAATCATTTCAGAGTAACCCACCCACCCTTAGATTTTTGGCTAGGTGCCTTTGTGAACTGGCAATACATTACGTGAAATCTACAATTTGTGATTTATACCCTTTGGGAGTGTATTTTGTCTTCTTTTCTGGCTTGAGATTGATTAGCCATGCGCCCAATCTTTCCTTTTTTCTGGACAAGTAAACTGGGTGAGGTATAAAGAGAGGACTAATGATTATGCTATGATTTAAACCACCGACCCACACATTACACGCAGCTTATTTTACTGATCATAGATTTTACTCCTTTACGTCTATTGAACATATTTTCTGAATGCTAGGTTACTGATTGATTCTCTTGTGGAGTGGAGTTCCTTATTGCTTATTCTTCCTGGTGAGCCATTTGATCTTCAGTATGGATCCAGAGATGTTAACTGTTGATGAAGCCTGCAACAGGCTATTGGAAACGCTCTATGCGTGATACACACATGCTCAGTGATTCTAACCTATACAGAACCACTGAATCAGAATCGTGTTCCTTATTCTGTGGAGTGCAGAAAACTCACAAACTGATTTCAGAGTGGTGAAGGTCCGCCTTGCCTTTCTGGCTGACTGGTTTTGACATCTCCATCTGAGCCTCCACCTGCTCGTGTGGAGCCACGTATGTCGGCCGTACCCATCCAGCTTTCGCTTTCCAAACACATCCCCGAACGCCAACCAACATGGTTTTACAAAGGAGAAAAACGATGCTCCAATGCAGCTCTATCTGAGAACATCTGACAGATTCCGGACACCAAGGTACATCCCAGACAAACTTCTAAGTCGTCTACAGAATATGAAGTAATCTTCCTATATGTGCATGAATCAGACTTCTTCAAACTGCAGAAGCGATGGTGATTCACTTGCTAAGTCCTGAACTCTGCATACAGAAGAAGTTCGTTCATTCATTACACTTGCAATGGACGTAATCTATCTTATTACCGGACAAGTAAATTCTAACTTATCTCTTTTTTTTCTGTCTCTTCATTAGTATTATTTTGTCTTCTCAATTGTAATATTTTACATTTTCAACTTTCTTGTTCTCTACCCCTACCCGATTTAATTCCTACACCTCACTACCACTGTTACTGGCTTGACCAACGCTCAATTTCTAGTCATTTATATTACGTCATCCAACTTATTCGCTCACTTTCAGTTCTAATTTAAATGGCATTATTCTCTACCCCACTTCTACTTAGTCTCTCTCTCTCTACCTGTAATTACCTCTGTTGCTATCCTGACCTAAGTTGAAAAATTTTAGTCAATTATATATTACGTCATCTAACTTACTAACTAAATCTTACTTCAGTTGCTGTCTAATTAACCTTGTTTCTATATTAGATTATTCTTTTATTACCTGATCAATTATCTAAACTTGAAGTATGAAATGACATTATCATTTATATAACCATTGTAATTTCAGGTAGTGGTTTGGAGTTAGCTGATGAGGAGAACCTGCGAAGTAGAATGATAATGGCATCATTTTATACTGCATATCTGGTTTCACTTTCTCTATCGAAACATTAATGGTGTTAATAATAACACTAATTCACTCACTATTATAGATGGATAAATAGCTGCAGAACCTGATAATGAAGAACAGGTTATCGAAAATGTGACCACATTCTATTTTTGGAAAAAAAATTTTAATGGACATTTTAATCAGTTGGCACTGATGAGTCTATACATTTTATACATTTGAGTAGAAGTTCAGATTCCTCAAAATAATAATAATAATCCGACAAATAACGAAACATGACATACTGTGATATATATATATATATATATTGCATGGAGGATATATTCATGAGCTGACATCATCGACCTGCTGTACCCTACTGGTCACGGCTTCCCACTAGAACCCCAGGTTAACTGCCTCAATAGGGCCAGTCACGAGCTCGCCTTGTAACCAGAAGGTCCTGGGTTCGAATCCCGGTGGGTACGTACTGCTGAAGAGTCCAAAACTAGGACGAAACAGCTGTCCAGTACTCCCAGGTTTTCCAGTGGTTCTCTAACTGATATCAGCTCATGATTAAAACCTCCATGCAATCAAACAAAATCCCTACAAAACCAATACTTGAAAATATATATATATATATTGATCAAAATTACTTACTGTATCGATGCTGATCTGTTCAGTCAAACTATCCGCTAAGTGAACAGGTGCTACTACAAGAAAGTATTGACGTATTTTACCATACTGTTCACTGACACGACTCAATTGAAGCATAACTTGCAGTCGACTCGGTGATACAGCCACAGGTATCGGAGTTGGTACAAACGGAGGCCCTTTAAAAAAAAAAGAAGAAAAGAAAATGGATATTTTAACAATATAAATGTTAACATTTTTAGATTAAAATAACCAAAATAATCTATCTACTGACACTACAAAGTGTGTATTGAATGTGTTGCTTTTGATTGCTTTTGATTGACTTCATGTCTTCATGTCTTGTCTTCATGAAGGGAGATGTGGGTAAGGTGGTTAAAGTGTCACGTCCCAGGAGTGACCCTGAGCAGACCAATCATAAAAATAAGTGATTTTTACACGCACACACACACACACTATTGAGGTTTATTTAAAAGAAAATGCATGAAACACATTTAATTATTGTTAATATTGCCTTCGGTTCCGAGTGGAACACACTGCTGTCCTCTTCATCTGGCTAGCTCCGCAACTCCTCATAGACTACCATCTCTTCCTCCTCCTCTGTGTCATGCTCAGACCCACCACAAACTCGTCACTTCCCATTTGCATTCCGCTCAAGTGACTGATGCCCTGCATTGTTCGCGATGTCATTCGACGGCCTCAGACTTTCAGGGTTTCATCATAAGCTGACATTAGTTTGAGAACCATTGGAAAACCTGGGAGTACTGGACAGCTGTTTCAGCTGTCCTAGTTCGGGACTCTTCAACAGTACGCATCCACCGGGATCGGAACCCAGGACTTACTGGTTCCCTACAAAACCAATACCTGAAAATTCATCTGATGCTCACCAGCGACTGGCCTTATTCAGGCAGTTAACCTGGGGTTCTAGTGGGAAGCCGTGACCAGTAGGGTACAGTAGGTTGAAGATGAGGCAGTAACTCATTGAAGAAGACATTTGAAAATGGTCGCGCTATGTCGTGGATTAGCAGAAGTTAGAATTCATGGACCTGCTGGCCATTTGATCGGGTCCCAGTGGCTGAATGGTATATGAGTTCGCCTTGTAACCAGAAGGTACTGGATTCGAACCCCGTTGGGTGAGTACTGCTGATAGGATAGCTGAAACAGCTGTCCAGTACTCTCAGTTGATTTTCCAACGGTTCTCTAACTGATGTCAGCTTATGATGAAATCCTCCATGCAATCGAACATAAAACCGGCTTATTAGAAGTACTCAATGTACTAAAGTGTTTGCACCAATTTGAAGGTGTAATACGAATACTGAATAAAGTACACTGGAACTTACTTTGCATTTGTGTAAAGCAACTGGTAGTCTCCCAATTACTCTGCATATTCAATGTTAAATCATAATAAGCACTCAATTGGACATCGTAAACACTGTTCGGCTCTAAGTCGCTAACTGTATATGTATAACCTGAATGCAAGGCTGCATATGTTACACTGACACTACGTGCTGGAAATTCCAGCCGTTTAATTACACCAGCATCATCAGCAAATTTCTTTGAACCTCCAATCCGTAACTAAAATAAAGGTATTTTTAAAAAGAGAAAAGGCAGTTATAAGTCAGAGTAAAAAATTATTAAAAGAATACTTACATATAGATGAGGTGGTAATTCAGTGGTATTACGCTTTTCCAGCCATGTATTTGAACTGGGGATCGATGCCTCGTTTGCTGACACATTCTTATTAACGATAGCTAGCCCACACACAGTACGCCGGGAAACCTTGGAAGGGGTCTGAGGTGTGAGGCTAGCATCCATGCCGCATCGCTGGTGAAACTTCAAAGCTTACAGGGCTCAGGGACTTGAGTTCCACTGGGAATCCAAACAGAAAGTTTATTAAAACCAAGTGCGAGATTCCGTTCGGCTCATTACTAATTAACGGTGAGAATGCCACTTATGCGTCTGAAGTGATTAGAGAAGCTAGCGGTCTGTTTAACTAATTTTCCCTAGAGTAGAATGCATCAAGTCTACTCAGTTCAACTTTTCTCAAACCATTTCATTACGGAATTGCAGAACAAAGGAAATTTATGTACGTACGCCATTAAATAGCGTTCACTAAACTGATATAGGAATGTTTTGAAAGGATAAAACCCACTGGGGGTTGAGGCGTGTTTCAGATGCCAATTCACATTATCTCCTCCCTGTCACTCTCACACCCACCACCCAATCGTCACTTCCAATTGGAATTCCATCCCAGCAATGACCTGCACTGCATGCTGGATTATTATTCGACAGCTTCAGCATTCCTCAGCTAATGCCCAACCGATTCGTCTCCATTTTGCTAGGACATATTTGTTGGGTGATCGGCTCTTTGTTGGTTGGTTAATCGCAAGACAGGGTTTCGTGTTGCTAATTCTTTCCAGACAGAGGGCCAGCTGGCCACCTGGTTAATTGATCTTTAGTATGGAGCCAGTCAGCCAGTGAAGTCGACGACTGTTGGTGAAAGCCTGCAACAAGCTGTCAGGAATGCTTTTCGTGAGGCACGCGCAGTGCAAGTTCCTCACCCACATAGAAGCACTAGTCGAATGACTGACCAACTGACTTCACTGACATTTGTGTTGAAAATCCTGATCTCTTCGTTTATGCTGGCTGAAGCGGAGTGCGGAAGGTTTCCAAATTGGTTTCAGATTGATCAAGCCGTGCGTATCCCGCCTTTCTGGTTCTAGCCGGGTGGCTGGCCACTTTTTCACACCTTTATCCGATCCGACTGCTTGTGGTTGAAACGATGCTGCAGCTTAGGCTAAATAAGTGAAGGCAGAAAGTGAACTGTCCCAACCTCTTCCTCCCCTTCATGGTGACTGGTGCTGCTAGCTGTTGTTGTTGATGGTGGTGGTGTTTGGTTATCTTCATCACCCCCGTCTCCATCTTCTCCATGTTCATCACCTGGATGGAGTCAGTCCTGCCTGTCTTCGCTGACAGCCAGTTCGTTGGCAGTTTTCGCCTGCCTTTCAAGTCTTCCAGTTTGTATTTCTGATTGTGTGACGTTCAACGGCATAAATCATCTACACGAGAAATCTAGGTCTTCCCGATTCTTCATCGGTGAGTGTCTTCTCACTAACTCCCAACCCACAGTCTCATCCGCGTGATCCAGTCTACCACGATTAGGAGTACCATTGTTGGCGATAAGCGGCCGGTAACCTTGTCCTACTCCTGAATTCCCTCACTTCAAAGGCAGGCTTCATTGATTTTTCCATTGTGGATCACCTGACACGTAGCATTATCATATAGACAGCTTTTGACTGAGGTTGATAGAAGACCTGGTGCATTGCCCGCCATAGTTTGAAGCAGTTTTCAAATTACTTCTTGGTCAACCCTGTCTGTCTAAGGCCTTTCCGAAGTTGATGAAGTTAAATTAACAGGTTTGACGCAATAAAGACAATATTTTACCCTGATGTAACTTAAAAATATACTTTCCAATTACGATGAAGGGGATCACTTTCTAAGTTTCCTAACCACATTAAAATCGTTTCATATGTATAAACGAATGGTTGAAACCAACCGACCACAGGAAGTCCTAGACCTAAGATTCGTGCTAGTTGGCGTTTAACAATCAGTCAACCAGGAATTCTTATCCCTTATGAGTGTAGCATAAAGTTCTATTTTTTAATCACAGATATCAATGAATTTAAACGTGTCACTACTAACTTGTATTTATCACTGGACAAAAAAAGAGAATCTGATATCTTTCATTTGTACTCAGATTCAGTCTTTGAAATAACTTTGCTTCATTTTTTTTAAAATTTTTTGGTTTTTGAAAGACATTCAGTTTGTTGTTGTCGTGATAAATGTGTAGTCGGCATTATGTCGGGTTCAGTGCAAAAAACACTTTATGTCCTTATGATGAATAAACGCTCTCTTAAGAAAATTTCCTCAGACCAAAAACAGACCAATGCACACTTGTGACTGAGACAAGATGAGATGTATACAAGTTGAGCCTAACGATGAGTATAAATAAAGAGTTTGAAGTGTGCATTTTGGCTTCCTACCCTCTCTCCCTTCCTCTCTAACTCACTCACTCACTCACTCACTTATTTACTTTCTAAACATCAAAATATTCGAATACTGGAATGCACCATCAATCGAACATATAAATCATCGTTCTAGCCAGTGTTGTATTAAAATGAATTTATATCCCTTTGGTTATCAGAATTTTAGTATGATAATAATGGGGATGTAGCGTTTTAAACTTTCTGGAATGAGCACATGTGTGTGTATGTGTGTGCGTGTGTCTGTGTATGTGAATGTCTGCATGCATGCATGCACGCGGGCGTGCGTGCGTGCAGGTATCTATTTAATTTATGAGAAAGAATCGTGACAAATTTTCAGTTGCTTTTAGAGACATTTTGACTTTGTCATTTTTTGGTTGTTGTTGTTGGAAATAATTTTTGAAGAGAAAACGACTTCGAGAGAGTAGTAGCATTATTATTATTATTATTAGTAGTAGTAGTAATAGTAGTAGTAGTAGTGAGGGCTGAGTTAAACTGATATGAAATTGAAAATTTGAATTAATTATGTGAACTGAAACAGGTGTATGCTGTCTAAAAACGAAAGGATAATTTGTGTTTTCATTTCACTCCTATCCATTTTATGTCCCCTAGTATTGAATATCAGTAATATTTTCTCTAGTTATCCCACTAAGAACTGGGACAACATATATGCTAATGTTTTCACTGTAGTGACCAAGACTTTGAGGCTTAGTATAAGTTTCTTTTAGACTGCAGCTTTACTGTTATGTTTTTTTTTCTCTCTAAATCTTGGAAGATATCTATTCTCCTTGAGGGCTTGTCCGAGTCGTTTCAGTTCCATGTCTTAAGGATAAGGAGTGGAACAGTTTTGTCTTTCTTCTCAAAGGGAGCTAACTATGCGAATTCGTGTACTGACTGGCTATACCATGTTGGTTTCCTGTAGATCGACCTTTGAAAATAATCGTCAGATTTCTTTTGTTTTTAGAAAAAAATCTGCATAAAATGGAATTCCAGAGTTCATCTCTGATTCCAATTTGAACTGGACAACAGGGTGGTAGTTGTTGAGCTTTTAAGTTAACATTTTAATGGAAGTACCATCCATGTATCTTTGGTACATATGGAAACTATCTGACCAGCTCCTTATCATCAAGAATAAGGACGATATGTACCAGTGATACAATCGACAGGAAATTGGAGCGACTCAGGTAAGTCCTCATAGCAAAATGGATATCCTTCAAGATTTATTGAGAAAAACGTGAAGGTAAAGTAAAAGCACGAAAGAACCCAGACGGTACGAAGAAACTGCTATTTATGAACGGTGAATTTAAAGATGACACCGCTGCCAAGATTAAAGTACGCATAGAATTTGAACATTTTGGTGGAATGTAATTCTACATTAATTTGTGTATTAGATATACCCCACACACACAGTGAAACAGTATTCTTAATTACTGGATGACGAAGTTTCGAACACAATTTATCAATTGTTCATAATCATGTCGGCAATTACAATCACTTAACCTCGAAACTTTCCTTGTGTAATTCTCGTTATTACTTCCTATTGGTCATAGGTTGGCGGCAGTAGAAAAATTTTCTAAATATCTGGGAGGATGAGTGTTGAATCATTTCTATTACACGTGTCTGCATATGATTCGATATATATATATAAAGCTTCAGTCAGTTATCAATCTCTCCCACCTCACACCCCGTTATAATGGGTTTTAAAACTGTCATCTCATCCCATCAACTTACATTGTGTGGTTGTGTGTAGTTGCATGCAGTTGCATGCATGCAGCTGAACAGTTCTCCACATCTCTTATGTCATAAGGGTCAACAGCCAACTAATCTACATTTTACTAGGTTCTTGTACTGCTCCACCAGTCTGACAGGCTGACTGACTGACTGACTGACTGATTGTCTCACCCCGTTCTACTACTCTCACCTATGCATTATTCTGTCCGACACACAATCATTCCAGCAGGGTATCAGATAAACTAGATTGTTTTGTTTAATTGGCTTCATAGGAATGATCCTTTAATTGATAAGGCGTGTTTCTAATTGAGTTTGAGGGTGGTGTGAATTCCAGCCACTTTTATTCCTTCTTGCGTTGTTAAGAATTCCGCATTGTAAATTCTCCAAGGTCCCTCCTTTGTATGGAAGCAAGCACCACCGGTGTTTTATCTTCCTTATTGTTTGTGTTATTCTGTGCATGTTTGACATGCATGTAGTCATTACTATTACTATTATTATTATTATCACTATCACTACCATTATTAATAATTTTAGTTTTACATTTTTCTGCATACTTCTTGATTAATTTATCAGGCTAATTGCTAATTAAGTTTGAAAGCTTCTCTCTTATACCTCACCTCCTGTATTAGATTTTCCGTCGTACTATTCAGTTTTTGTGCCCTATTTTCAATTAAACATTTCACCAATCCAAATTTTACTGACATAGGATGTGATGATCCGGTATCGAAATATCGGTTTGAATGTACGGGTTTCCCGTAAACACCAGTGTTTAATTTCCCATTTTCTCTTCATTTTACGCTGAATTCAAACACTAAAAGCTCCTCTTCCTGACTTCCCAATTCATAAGCGAATTTAATTACCTACACCTTCAAGTTTACATGTTCTAAAAATCTTCTTATGCCTTGTGTTTTAAATGAAATGAATGCGTCATCCACATACCTCCAATCATATTTTGAAGGCAATTTCGATCGCGTTTGCAAATAGTCAGTTGTTTTGTATAACTGTGTTTTGTTAATAGCTGAATACTAACTAGCCACATGGGAAGTCTGGGCTGGACTTCTGATCAACTTACTCTGAATACTCATCTAACTGATAACAAATCCAAGGGAAAAGGTGTGATTGGACGTCAGGCTAGCAATCCCACAACTTAAATCACCACAGCCAACCAGACCTTGAAATCTTGAAGCGATATATATATATATTCATTCCATTGCAAACGCAAGGAATGGGGAAAACACTTATTGATATTCATGAACAAATCAATTATCGATCGACTAGTAAATTGACAACGGCTCAACTATAAAGTAAATAATATTGATTGTCTCAATGTAGATTTTCCTCTGAAATCTGAACATGAGTTACAGGACTATTGAAAAGCAGTGACAGGTCAACAGCACTCATCATCAAAAATAAGATCCGAATCCTCAACTCCAATGTGAAGTCAGTCAGTGCTACTCACCATACGGATCAGAGACTTGGCCAGTGCGTCATAAAGGGCATCTCAAACAAACTCCTGATCTTCACGAACAGCTAGCTGTCTTTGTTCAATACTCAAGATCAAATGGCCGGTCAGAAAAGATCAGCAACAGGGTGGGATCTCTAGCAATGAGCGAACCAACACAGCAGGAACCGATTGTGCAACAAATAGGCAGGAAGAAATGGAGGTAGATTGGCTGACCATACTCTGAGGAAACCATCAAGTGAGTGACATCACTAGACAAGCCATTGCTTGAGCGGAACTTGAAAGGGAAGTGGCGAGTCGGTCGTCAGTGCGAGGCTGGGGTGACTAGGAGGAGATCATGTGAAGAGGAGATGAAAGCATGTGGGCAGTCTTGGAGCGGGGTGAAAAAGTTGGCAGAAAACCGTAAGCAATGGAGACGCGCAGCTGAATCCCTATGTTCCTCTAGGAATTAAAGCATATAATGATGGTAATAATAATAGTCTTTTCATCATTTTACTCCAGTGACTAGCTTTCAACGTAGTAGGTGCAGCTCTGTTAAACAGGGCTGTGTTTTTTTGTCATCCTATTAATTTACCTACTTTTAGTTGACATAGTAATGCATATGAGATGTCTTGATCAGGCGACAAAAAAGATCACGACACCAGGTATCTATGCTATTTGTTAATTGTATTCAGTGTACTTAATTTGGTAGGACAGATAGTTAACTTTTATGCGATGAACAATAAAACTCAGTCTAATAAAGTGCATTAATGCATATAAATTAGTAGCGTCTATTCACTTGACAAAGGAGAGAAAAATCCATCTGACTTGTCTAGGCACAGATTAATAAATTACAACCATTATCACATTTGCAGCACCCTAATTTCTTTGTGTGCGTGCATATTGTCTGTGTCTGTGAGTGCAAGGTTCAAGTTGTGGAATATGGTTGTTAACTGCTCTAATTTGATGTATTCCCAGTGACAAAGACAGCTGTTAATAATATGCACTTTTCTTTATCCACATTAGACATTTTAAAAAACTGATTAGACTAACTGAGAGTCTTCATCTCATTATGTTGAAGTGATCCGTTCTGAGTTAAGTGATAATGAATAGAACTGCTGCTTTATTCAGATTAGTGGCTTCAAATATGCAAGTGTGCTTTCATATATAATTATTTTTATCTCGGACATTTATTCCCTCCCCTCCCCCCCTGCTGTATTTGAATAAGGTAAGAACAACAGTGGAGGTTTGTGCAGAATAAGAAGATGGTACAGCATCGTTGTTTATTTCTTTCGTTGAATTCGCATCAACTCAGCTGAGCATAGCCTAAATAAATTACTATTATTAATAATTTTATGTACAGAATAGTTTCATCATACTTGCAAATTTTACATAATGTCAGTTAGTGACAGGAGAATTGAGCTATCGAGAGAAATGCTGTTTGGTGCCACCATCAACCGAGAGATATCCACCTCTCTAATGTTAGCAACTCCAATTGTGTATACAAATTTGTGGGCATGTGTCCGTGGGAGAAGTTACATTGTGTGAACAGAGAGAAGGAGGGCACACCTCCGATTTTCTGAACTTGTACCAAAAAGCCTACGTCTCCAGTGGCGACGAACGCTTACAGTGGCGCCATTACCAGGCATCTCCTTGATATGGGTCAGGAGGAAACCAAGAAATCCTTTTTTTCTTTCCTTCATGTTCCCAGTGGAACACAGGGCACCTTCAAGCTACTGACTTGAAATTTCAGTAGCAGTGGTGTTTGTTTTTATCAGATGTAGTTGCTGGCCTCATGTCCAACCTTCCCTCTTTACCAATCTTACTACTGGCTTAGCGAGGTAAAGGAGTGTGTCGGTCGGCGATCGAACGTCGGACCATGTGCATGGTCGACGAGTGTCCTAACCACTATGACACCGACACACAAAGTCGCCTGCTTGAAGTGGGGTTCGTACCCGCGCAGGGATACACCCCAGGGGATCCTAAGTCCACCGTCTTAACCACTCGGCCATTCCAGCCCACGAAATCCTTTAAAATTATCAATAGACAAAAGGGTTCATTTCTCCTCAAGTTTGCGTAAACGATGACCATCAAACGCCTGAAACCTAATTTGTGTGTTCAGAAAGAAGCAGTTATCATCAGTATTTCCTTGATCTGTTCCATGGTAACTGGATTTCTTCACTGTCTCTTTCTCTAATTTGATTACATAATCCTTCGCTTTAATCTAACCCCACCCCCTTGATGTAATTTTGCTTGTCTCTTGTTTCTGTGACTTGAGTTGAACTCAGTGAATTGTCACACAGTTTATCATTTACCCATCCATCATCTCACGCACCTCTCGTCTTTATCAAGTAACTCCTTAACCATTGTATGCATGCATTGACTTTGTTTGTCTGAACTTGAACTCCCTGTGTAAAAACTATACAAGTGTAATTTTCTGAGCAGTGTTCACTAAGTCTGGAACCTCCTGCCACTAACTGACATCCTGTAAAATTTTCAAGTATGTTGAAACTTTTCTGTACATAAACTTAATAATAATAATTTATTTAGGCTGTGCTCAGCTAAGTTGATGAGAATTCAACGAACGAAATAAACCTCGATGCCATACCATCTTCTTATTCTGTACAAACCTCCACCGTTGTTCCTGCTTTATTCAAATTATTTATTTATCATTATTATTATTCTCTTGGGTTCCGAGTGGATCACTTGATTTCAAAAGAACATGATTTCTTTCTGTTCTCGGTGGCACAGCGGCTAGGACTCTCGACGACCATGCACATGGTCCGGGGTTCGACCCCCCCCCCCGGCCTGTAAAATTTGATCTACCGATATCACATGTTGAAAATTTCATACTTGTACCAAAAATACGGTGTGGAATCAAGCTGTGATCAAAAAATTTCTTTCTAGCTGACCCCACGACTTCCAATATGCTGTTATCTCCACCAGCTCCTAACGTGACCTCTGCTATACGCACAACTTTCTGATGAACAGAGCTGACTGTATCAAAAAGAAAATATGGAATCCATTCCAAACGACACCTTGGAATTCAAGATTGATAACTAAACGAAGGATATGACAAACTTGACAGCAAAAAAAGTCACAAAAGCACTTAGAGTGCTGCTAAAAAATTTAAAAAATGATTGATAACCACACACATACAGATGAAGTAAAGCCTTAGGGGTCTCGTCTGCCATACATGTATGGTCCACCCAAAATGTATCAAAAGAATCGCCCAATGAGACCTATACTGTCAGTGATGAATTCATCGTTTACACGAAGTTGCTCGTTGGTTAGCCGACAATTTGGAACCCGTTAAATTCATTCCATTTCGTTGAAGAATTGAGTCGACTTAACGTATATGCTGAACTGATGGTTTCATTCTATGTGAATTCTTTATTCACATAGATTCCAATGCATGAGATATTAGACATTATCTGTCACTATGTGCTTATATTTTGCTTCCTCTGTCAAGACTAGAATTTAAGCAGCTTCTCATATTAATGTACCAAGGATATACATTTTGCGGTTCGATGATAAAATGTATCGTCAGGTTGATGGAGTGGCGATGAGAAGTCCACTTGGTCCTGTATTAGCTGAATATTTTTATGGCCAATCTAGAACAGGCGAAACTCAAGTGTACAAGTGATGAAACAACAGCCTACCACAGATGCATAGATAACAAATTGATTGTATGTCATGATATGAGTCATGCTTCGTCTCTGTTGGGCTTATTCGACAATTGTACATAAGAGTATCAATTTCATAATGAAGCTTGTAGACGTTGTTAAGTTCTACTTTCTGGATATCACCTTGGAGAGGAAAACAGATGGAACACTGGAGAAATTGATATATATATAGTAAAGAAAAAATGGACAACAGTCTCCGTCTAAACTGCAACAGCTTCTATCCAGTCAGTTACGAACGAACGCTGGTGAAAATGGTTTTCTCCAGAGAGGAAAGACTATGTTCACCTGACAAATTAGACAGTGAGTTATTACTGCTTGAGAATTGTTTGAAAGAAAATGATTTTATCCACAAAGCTAGCTTCATTGACAGATGTGTCAAGAGTGAACGTAAGAAACCTGAGATGCGGCTACGGTGAGCAAGAAGCCGTTCTTCATCAAACTTGACTTCAAAAGACATGATACTATGAGAACCTTAATCGTCAGTGTAATCAGAGATCGGCAAGTACTCCTCATATATTACCTCCAACAGTGTACACCAATTCACATGCACCTGTTAGAGCAGTTACATTGGAAGAACAGAAAGAGGGACCTACATCAGATTCTTTGAGCACCAAGCAACTTCTGGTTGAAGGAAGCAAGCAGTTTACACTCTTCAAATACCAAATACCCGATATTTACTGGACACCAAGTAGACGCGCAGATATCTTGCACAGTAATTAACAGACAAAATAGCTCATATCTGCTTCGGTTTGCCGAGGCTGTCTCAATAAAAAGTCTGAAACTTGACCTATGCGTCCTAAAAAAATCTGTCGTTGGACCCCAATTACCCTGGCGACTCGTCCGTGAATAAATCTTGATCTTCTAACTTCATTGAATTATCTTTCAACGCTGCAGGCACCCTCACCTTTTTTTCTGTTTGAATTCCATAAGAGATAATTAATCTTCACCTTTTGAGTTCTACTCACCATATTGCACCATCATCATTATCATCTTTTCATCTGACCTCTTGCACACTAAATTTTGTTCTTCTCTTATCTAACTTTGAAACTGTTACTAATCTTTGTTACCAGCCCACTTCAGCTACGATGTCGTCCTGATGTTCTACCTCACCATGACAATCTTATAATATGCTTGTTGATGACAAGTAGTATGTTAAATTTTACTCTGACGTTTATTTATCGAAGGTTATAGACTTACAAGCGAAAACCGACAAACTGGTCGAAGAAGCAGCCGGCGAAGACAGGACTCCAGGTGAACATAGGTGAACAAGATGCAGGTTATGAAAATAACCAACCAACCAACCAATCAACCAACAACAACAACAACAACAACAGCAACAGAAACATCCGGCGCCAATCACCATCAACGGGAGGGATTTGAAAGAGGTTACTTCATTCATTCACTTATCTAGGGAAGGAGCATTGTCTCAACTACAGGAATTCGGAACGGACGACGATGTCAAATCGAGCGAGAATCGAGGAGGGCGGCGAGAAACACATTCACTCATCAACCTGAAACAACCAATCTGGAAACCCATCTTCGTCATTCAGCCAACATCAACAACAAAATTCCGTCGGTCGGATTTTCAATACAAACACGTCAAGTCAGTCAGTTCTTCTGCATAGAAGGGATCAGAAGGTTGGCGGGTAGGTCACAAAGAATATTTCCACCAGCAGCCTGTTTCAGACGTTACCTTTATCAACAACTACCTACCTGTCTTCGCTGGATCTATACTGGGGGCGGGGAAGAATCACCAACAACAAGAAACTGTGGGAACAAACAATCAAACAAACAAAACAAGAAGCAATCGCCCAACAACAGCAAATATGCAGTAGGAAGTGGATTGAGATGGATTGGACACTGGCTCGCTGATGAGGCCGCCGCTGGGTGACATCGCGCGCGCGCCTCAGGCCATCGCTTGAGTGGAACCCGACAGAATGGGAAGCACGCGGCAAGTGGGTCGTCAGTGCAAGGGTGAGATGGAGGAGATGGTGTGAAGGGGAGTTGAAAGAGTATGGACTAAGATGGATGCAGGCGAAGAGTACAGGAGAAGACAGAAGCAGGTGGAGACGTGCAGTTGAAGCCCTATGTTCCACTAGAAATCCAAGGGAACAATAATAATAGTAATAGATTGTGTGCAGATGATGAGAAGCAACGAAACATAAAATGGATCCATGTTATTCTCCACCAGTGTTTGTTCTTTCTCCGCTAAAACTTCACCTTTTTGTCCTGCACGGATTTTGAAAGTAAGAGGAATCGCACTTCTGAAATCACAGTCAATTAGTCAGTCACTTACTATTATTTAGTGAACAAATTGCTTGACCAGATTTAACACATTGACTTAAACAAAATTAAAAACAGAAAAAAAACGTGAATGCAAATAACTTTCACTCTTACCTTAAATCCTTCTAATTTTTCCGTTCTTTTCGGTTGTTGCCAGGTAACTTTAACACTTGTATCATCACCAGAACAGAACAGACCACGTACTGAAAAGTCACTTTCACTATTACCAGTCGCTAAACGACTTATCACTGGTTGACTACAATCCCCGTAACGTCCATCTGGGCCACGAGATTTAATGCATATCACATAACTTGTTTTACTCTCCAAATGACTGATGATAGCCATGTTAACTGGGCCAACATCAAACGATGTCCATTGACCAGCTTCATATGGATTATTATTTGCTGAGTACAATAATCGAAAGCCTTGAATAGACATTTGTTTACCACCTGTGCCTGAGTGATCTTCACGTGTTGGTATTCGCCAAGTGACTTTTATTTGATGTTGATTAATTCGTGAAGCTTGAATATCCAAGGGTGGTGGTGGCACTGACGACACGAGAGGATTGTGGCGTGGAAGAAGGAGAGAAGCAGAAAATTGTATAAAAAGTGATTCACTGAAAGACATGATAGAATAAAAATCAGGTGTACTGCTTCATTGAATAGGTGAATAACTGAAATATAATAATAGTGTGGTTTACAGAATAAACACCTAAAGGCGAAAACTAAAAAAAGAACAGTCCATATTTAATTTGTTTATTAGAGATATCACACACAATGAGTGAAATAGTATTACTGAGCACTGGATGACAAAGTTTCGAACACAACTCATTTATTGTTTTATACTCATATCAGCAATTATCGTTTTTTTATCGTTTTCTTTATTCTCTCCTATTCGTTGTCATGTTGTAGGTTGGGGGTGGTAGTAGAATTTTTTAAATATCTGGAAGGATGAGTGTTGAATCATTCCTATTACACGTGTCTGCACATGATTCGATTCAGTCAGTTATCAATCTCTCCCACCTCATACCCCGTTATAATGGGTTTTAAAACTGTCATCTCATCCCATCAACTTACATTGTGTGGTTGAGTGTAGTTGCATGCAGTTGCATGCATGCAGCTGAACAGTTCTCCACATCTCTTATGTCATAAGGGTCAACAGCCAACTAATCTACATTTTACTAGGTTCTTGTACTGCTCCACTAGTCTGACAGGCTGACTGACTGACTGACTGACTGATTGTCTCACCCCGTTCTACTACTCTCACCTATGCATTATTCGGTCCGACACACAATCATTCCAGCAGGGTATCAGATAAACTAGATTGTTTTGTTTGATTGGCTTCATAGGAATGATCCTTTAATTGGCAAGGCTTGTTTCTAATTGAGTTTGAGGGTGGTCTGAATTCCAGCCACTTTTATTCCTTCTTGCATTGTTAAGAATTCTCCACTGTAAAATTTCCGAGGTTCCTTCTTTGTATAAAAGGACTACTGAGTATCTTACGATGACGATTATCAAAGAATTTGAGTGGTTACAATTGACGATGTAATTATGAACAATAATAAATTGTGTTCTAAACTTTGTCATCCATTTATTAATTAATAATACTGTTTCACTCTGTGTGTGTGTGTGGCGTTCCTAATAAACTAGTTTCTATGGAATTACGTACTACCACGACCACAACCACCACAGTGCCTATGTTTTCTACATCCCGAAGAAGATACTATGCGCGTTCATAGGCGACCTTCTGGTCGATATCTTCTTAAAGAAGAAAATATCCAATCCCTTGAAAAAGAAGTTCTCTGCTGTCACATAATGACTGGTATTCTCATGCCTAATAATGTTCTTCAGCGACTGTAAACATAAACTATAGCATTTGATCACTTCTCTGTGTGTATCTACCAATTCACATAATGTCGTCAGTCGATGTGTATGGGTCATTCGATGCGTGTTTCATTTAAAAAAGTCAGAGAACATTATTGAGCTTGGCTACGAAAATGCTTCAGTGGATCAATAAGGAGTGCTATAAACGAACATACATATATAGCGCTAACCCCTCAGTAGGTGAGGAGAATTCATCTGAACTTATATATATATATATAAAGTCATAGGAAGCCTCTCGAAAACTGTAAGGTGCATTGCTAAGTTAGATCTTGGGGATTCGGGTGGAATATATTCATGATTCCTCGATGGAGAATGGCTGGCTATTTGATTAGTTTCATAAAGAAACATATGAAAACATTGTAGAGGGGACCATTCTGAGACTATGATTGCAGGGGAAAAATTTATGTTTGTTTAATTACAATTTAATGATGACTTGTTAAGTGAGGTTTTGTTCCAGAGACTTCCAGGGAGCATACGAAGAACTGTTTACGCAGTAAACCTATGCTCGTCATTCTCTAGTCGACAAATGTTTGGGACATGAAGGAAGAATGAGCTAGATAGTTTTGCCACATCTGTGTACACCTGTCAACTCAACTGCACCTACGGTGGCAGTTATGTTGGGTGTACTACTAGACAGCTTAGCCAACGTGTTAGTGGCGATCTCCCACTGTGGTTTGGCAAAGGACAGAAAAAAAAACGATCCATAGCTCCATTTTGTCACATGTGGTTGACAGTGGTCATTGTAGTGGAGAAAACGAAGGCGCTCAAGGTGACCGTTCATCCTATCCGACCAAATCTCTCCAATAGACCTCGTATTCGTCTAACTCTATCGTGGATAAGATTTTGATAAATCACACAATGTTGTTATTTAGTAATATTAACTGATGACCACGTTTCAAGAAGAAACTACTGCCATTCATAATCATATCAAGGTACTTACTCACTCACACAACTTTTTGCGTCATTTATATACATGTGTGGAACTGACTAGATATCTGAATAAAAATCAATATGGCATAATGTACATTCAGAAATAATACTAATATGGGTGTTATTGATCAAATACAATCAGATGAGAAATTAGACGAGTGTCTTTTTAATAGTCATAATAAGTAACTTGTTAGAATGTTGTGACGTGCTTGAATTGAAATAGAATTTTGAGATTATTTGTTATTCTCTTCTCATTTGACTGACTGACTGGTGGTGATAATATCTTCCATATTTCTGGTATCCGCATCCAGCCATTTCTCTTGCATGTGTTTCGTTTAGAGTCAATGAACCAGGACTCAGTAATCAACCTCTCTCGCTCTCCACCTATCTAGATTACTTTTTAGAATTTTAACCCTCTCCCACCATGCTATTGTGTGGTTGTGTGTTAATGCATGCATTGCAATTGCTGAGCTTTTTTCTAAATTACTTATCTTCATGGTGTCAACCATTCTTACCTTAGCTAAATTCTTATGTACCGACAATCGAATTGCTCCCGATCTACTAGTTTGACGTATATAGTTGACCTCACAGTCATCGCAGGGTAATTTGTAAATTATATTATTTTGTTTCATTGGGTCGTATAGTGCACATAGCTAAGGTGATAGGCAGTCCAACTATTAAGCCTAAACTTTGCTCATTCAAAAGAAGTTTGTACAGACATTATCCCTCATGTGTTGGCCTATTAAGACCTAATCGACTTATGACATCACCACCACTACCACCCCTTACCTTATATTTCCAACCCCTCTCTTATCATCCCTTTATCTAATGACATCTTCATTAAGACCTATTTTATTAATTTCCTTTACAATATAGCATTGCTTAATCGGTTCATTTATTTCTCTTGGCCTTAATGGATTCATATGTCTACCTGAACATTTGTTTGACTAGTCAGACTGTTTTTCGTTATTCTTGTTATCACAGATCGCCTCACTTTTTTCATTCTTGTCATTATGACTAATTGCACAACCGATATCCTCAATCTTAGCTTATCCTATTTACAAAACACCGTGATTGGTTTATATTTGAATATTTGTTTGTAAAGTTATGTAGGTATAATATTAGAGTTGTGCCTGAAGATGAGATTTAATTGAAAGCACAATATTCTTCACTTGAGCGTGTTGTACGTTTCACTAATATTCAGTTTTTCTGAACGTTTTTCCATATTACTGAAGCTTCAGTAATGAACTTATTAATCTTCATCTCCACCACCACCACCACCACCACCACCGTGATTACAATTTTGATTATTCAGCGCATATTCTGAAATATTCTGATGAGGTAAACAATACCCAGTGTATACACACGCATACATACAAAATAAGTGGATGAATTCACCGCCCAAAAGAAACCCTCCACCGTACTGTCTCTTCTTACTTTTGTTCGATATTCGACCAGTTAGTTACCTTTTAAATCACCGCTGAAGTTCTTTTTTATACAAAAATTGATAGCTTGGCTAATCCTTAAAATGAGTGTGTTGTAAAGCCTGATTGCCACAGTAGACTGAAATATTTGCATTACACTCAGGTAGGTGGAGTAAGTCGTCTACGCTTTTCACTTACAAAAAACACCTAATTTCGTATTCTGCAACTTTTTTTTTGGTTTTTACAACCTTCCTGTAAGTTGTGGATGACTTTTCTAAAAGACGGATTGAGCCATAAGTCAGCCTAATTTCAGTTATTCAAATACTTCTTACTGACATTCGTTATTATAGAAAAAATATATACCGATGTCATGAAAACAGTGGAACTGAAGATAAGCGTGTTGAGTCACTTGGTGGTGATGGTGACTAGCAGTGGAACGCACCAGGATGCGCATTTCGTCCTGTTTAGGACTCGTCATCTGGACATGTCTGCATTCTTCTTTCTCCAAGCAACTGAGTAAGTGATGGTGTTCCCACTGAGTTTCGAACTCAGTGACCACAGTTTCCAATGCCAGACAAAGTGTTATCCACTAGACCACTTGGGCTACGACAGCCCCCTTTTTCTTGTGCAACAGGTCTTCTATTAATTATTTAATTCAATTTTGGATTTTTCCGTCGACTGATTGGACTGAAGTGCTCGGTCTCAGTACACTGATCAGACATCGTCGAAGCATCCGAAATGTCAACCTAAGACCGAGCACTTCGGTTCAGTCAACTGACGGGTAAATCTAAAATTGAATTAAATAGGCATGTTGAATTCCGGATCCCATTAACCGCTCAGTAAATGAAGAAAAATAATTGATTTATAATTCAAAATTTTGAACAAAATAACAAGATGTTGTTCGCTTATTTATATAATGCAAATATTCTTACATTCTACACTTGTACGTATATTACTGGCACCAGACCAAGGACCGGGACCAGCAGACGTGAAAGCACGGACCATAAATGTGTAGAATGTCTTCTCTTTCAATCCTCTTGCTGTATATTGTCGTTGACCAGGCACTGTGACTTTGATATTCGTCTCAGTCTGTGTCTCAGCACCCACCTCGAAAAACCTGACCTCATATCCTGTCAATTTTCCATTACGATATTGTAGAGGCGGTGGTGCCCAGCTGACTTCAACTGAACTGGATGATAAACCGCTCAGACGAACGTGTAACGGACTACTGGATGGAGCTGAAAAAGAAGAATAAAACAAGACTGGTGTTAAGCATGGCTCCAAAAGAAAAAAATCTTTTAGTAACTAAATCAGAAATTAGTACTGTGCTAACTTCTGGAAGCTTAGGAATCTGCAACAAATGGCGAAAAGTCATGCTCCTGTCGACGCCAAGTAAAATTCTGAGTCGCGTTATCCTGAGGAGAATAAAAGACGCACTGGATACAGAACCCCAACCACAACAAGCTGGAGTCAGGAAAGACAAATCATGTTCTGGCCAAATTGCAACTCCACGCACCATCGTCACAGAATAAAGCATGACATGGTAATCAAACCTCTACCTCAACTTCATAGACTTTGAGAAGCCCTTCGACAGACACCGTTGACCGCGAAGTAATTTAGAAACTACTCGAGTACTACGGTGTACCCCAAATATTCACAAAACCTTATTCAACAGATGGACGACAACGGAACATGTCAAGTAATCCAGAACGGAAAACTCAGCGAGGCGTTTGGAGGAAACACAGGAGTCAGACAAGGGTGCTCGCTTATTATCACCAATGAATGATATTCCTAATTGTGGTCGACTGACTGGGTTATGCGTCAGACAGTGACAGGGAAACGAGAAGACAGGGAGGGATATCCTGGACCGACCGACGTGAAGAACCTAGAAGACGTGGATTTCGCGCGTGGATGATTCATTTTTGATGTCACACACACAAAATCGAAGACTTCACCTATCAAGCGAAAACCGACAAAATGGTCGATGAAGAAGCCGGCGAAAACAGGACTCCAGGTGAACATAGGTGAACAAGATGCAGTTTATGAAAATAACCAACCAACCAATCAACCAACAACAACAACAGCAACAGAAACATCCGGCGCCAATCACCATCAACGGGAGGGATTTGAAAGAGGTTACTTCATTCATTCACTTATCTAGGGAAGGAGCATTGTCTCAACTACAGGAAGTCGGAACGGACGACGATGTCAAATCGAGCGAGAATCGGGGAGGGCGGCGGGAAACACATTCACTCATCAACCTGAAACAACCAATCTGGAAACCAATCTTCGTCATTCAGCCAACATCAACAAGAAAATTCCGTCGGTCGGATTTTCAATACAAACACGTCAAGTCAGTCAGTTCTTCTGCATAGAAGGGATCAGAAGGTTGGCGGGTAGGTCACAACGACTATTTCCACCAACAGCCTGTTTCAGACGTTACCTTTATCAACAACTACCTACCTGTCTTCGCTGGATCTATACTGAAGATGAGATGGCCGGGTGAGGTGGGGTGGGGGGCGGAAAGAATCACCAACAACAAGAAACTGTGGGAACAAACAATCAAACAAACAAACAAAACAAGAAGCAATCGCCCAACAACAGCAAGTATGCAGGAGGAAGTGGATTGAGATGGATTGGACACTGGCTCGCTGATGAGGCCGCCGCTGGGTGACATCGCGCTCGCGCGCGCGTCAGGCCATCGCTCGAGTGGAACCCAACCGAAAGGGAAGCAGGCGGCGAGTGGGTCGTCAGTGCAAGGGTGACATAGAGGAGATCTTGTGTAAGGGAGTTGGAATGGTGTGGACTAAGATGGATGCAGGTGAAGAGTACAGGAGAAGACGGAAGCAGGTGGAGACGTGCAGTTGAAACTCTATGTTCTACTAGCATTCCAAGGGAACAACAGTAATGTAATCACTTCGGATCTTCTTTCCTATCCAAAATGGAGGTTTGTAACATTGAAAATGAGGGAATTGTATTCCTAAGCAGTTAAAATTCTATGAGTATGCAGTAGAACCAACTTTTCGTTGTTTGTTTAATGTCCGGTCCTAAGAAAATGGAAAAGGGGAGGGTTGGCCGTTGGACTAAGCCTGTGAATAGGGTTATTCTTTGACGGAAACGGAGACAAAGAGACTAATGAAAGACGTCGGGAAGTCAGTCAGCCAATGTGTCTTTTTCCAATGTAAGCAAAAGTGAGCATGGCGACATCCCTTGTCCCTATACAATATTTCGAAGGTGGCTGGATAGCTGCCTGGGAAAGCTGATCAGCTTACGAAAGAAAATACAATAAAACTGCGAATAAATGAAATCAAATTTTCAGGTCTTTCTATTTAGTTGCATACACAGCACTGGTCTAGTAAGTGATGTCAGAAACACAGTTTGGGACAAATATTCACCACACATTACTCTATAAACAGACAGGCAAAAACTGCATAGAATTCATATTCAGGTGTTCGTTTGTAGAGCTTTGACTTACTTCAGGGTTGATCGCGGATCGATGTCATTTTAGGAACCATTGGAAACCGGTGGGGTTGTACTGGATAGCTATTTTAATCGTCTTAGTTTGGTTAACTACAGCAGTACGCCCCTCATCACTCCAACACACCCTAGGATCGAACTTAAGACCTTCAGGTTTACGAAGTGGGCATGAATATTCTGCCTAGCAGTGCAAAGGATCAACGCAAACTAGAAATGATGAAAAGTAGTGAGGGTAACCTAATTACTTTGGGGAGTGAGGAACAAAGGAAATTCCGGGTTGTCCATTTCAAAGAACTCTTTAATCGACGCGCAACAACAGACATAAAACACGGATGAGGAATATTAGTAATCCAACGAAAGTAGAAGTCTTGAATCCGATAAATATAGTTACTAAAAACCAGTCAGGAGAGCAGCAAGTCAAGTCGTAATTTTCACGCAGAAGCACAGAAAACGAATCCAGAGACGTTAGTAAGTATACTGTTCACACCATTATGGCAGAAAGTTTGAAAGGAAGGTACCCGCTGACTGGAAGAAAAGCTGCCTTGTCAAACTTTCAAAGAAGAGAGACTTAGGCCTTGGGAAACACCAGCATGGAATCATGCTCTTGTCCATACCGAGCAAAACATCATACTTATTTATTATTCCTTTAGGTTCCCAGTGGAACACATGGCTTCAAAAACACATCTCCACTCCCTTCTATTTTCTACTGTCCCCTTCACCTGGCTAGCCCCCACGATTCCTCATAATCTGTCATCTCTTTCTCCCTCCAACCCACACCATCTTCTTCATGTCACCTCTTACTCGACCGATGGCATGAATTGTGTGCGATGTTGTCTGATAGCCTAAGTCTTCATCAACGTATCTCCAATCAGTCTATTTCCATTTTCTCCTACATATTTGTTAGGCGACCGACTCTGTTGGTTCGCTCATCGCCAGCTAGAGTTCCATGTGTTGCTAATTCTTTCTGGCCGGCTAGCTGGTCGCCTGGCCATTTAATCCTCAGTATGGAGACAGTCATCGAAGTTGGCAGCTATTGATAACAATCTGCAAGTGGCTTTTGGAAATGCTTTTCGTGAGGCATACAAAGTGCAATTTTCTGACCCATATAGAAACACTCGCTAACTGACTGACTCCACTAACATTTGCACTGGATATCTTAAAATTGTTCTTCATACTGAGGTAGAGCGCAGACGATTTTCAAACTGATTTTAGGTTGGTGAGGGAGTGCGTATCTTGCCTTTAGTATTTTGACTGGTTGGTTCTCACAACTGCATCCGATCCGACTGCGTATGTGTGCTGCTGCCTAGGCTGGATAATAAAAAGGAAGGAAGTGACCTCTTTCAACCTCGTTCTCCCACTAATGGCGATTTCTGATCGTTGATTTTGTTGGTAGTGGTGGTTTTCTGTTTCTGTTGGTGTTTGGTTGGTTATCTCGTTATCTTCATGACCTGAATGGAGTAAGTTCTGTATTCGCTGACAACTACGCAGCCAGCCAGGCTCTTCAACCGGTTTGTTGCCAGTTATCGCCTGCCTGCCTGAAATTCTTCCATTTTGTGTTTCTGTTTATATGAAATTCATCGGTATAAACCATTCACACGCCAAGTATAGATCTCTTACAGTCTTCTCATTGGTCGGTGCAGCGTATTCCTGTCTTCTCATTTACTCACTGACAACGCACAGTCTGACGCGCGTGACCTGGTGCACCAGACAATTAGGAATATCGTCGTTGGTGATAACAGGCAACTGACCAGACATCTTGTCTTACTGCTGTATTCACAGACTCCAATGCCAGGCTTTGCTGAGGCTCTCATGATGGATCACCTGACACGTGCCATTGTCAAGTGGCCAGCTGTGAGTGAATGAGTTTGATAGATATTTTTGGGCACGGCACTCCATAGTATTGAAGAAGCTTTTAAATAACTTCTCAGACAAAGCTGTCTGTCAAAGGCCTATTCGAAGTCTATAAAATTGAGATAGAGTGAGATTTGACTGCCATTCTATGATTGGTAAATTTCAGCAATAGCGTCCCAGGTGTGCGAACGCACGAGTGACCTTCAGCTGACCAATCGTAAAAATGAGGAATGTTTGCTCAAAAAATTATGTATACTGACAAGAAAACGCTTAAAGAGTGCATCAAACAGGTTATCTTTCTCTGACATAGCTTAAAAATACGTCCTGGTTATAACGAGGAGTATCAGTTGCTAAGTTAGACCAGTCTCTGTACATGTATTCACCGAGATGACTACAGATAAACTGCCTGCAGTTTTTCAGAAAAGCCCTCGGTTGAACTGTTATGGTTTCCAGCAAGAGGATAGACGCGACTACTTACCAGGAAAACGTGGATAATAAAAACAAATTAAAATAAATGACATCAACTATAAATCTATCCCTAATCTTAACCATAAGCTTAATCCTGACCCTAACACTGACCCTAATGATAACCCTTATCCAAACCGTAATTCCAACTCTAATGCTAATTATAACCCTGATCCTAACCCTGACCCCAATACCTACCTTAGCTCTAATCCTAACCCTAATGAGCTAATAACACATTGTCCAAACAGTACTTAAAAACGTGATCTGGATGAAATTTACTCCAAAGTTGGTGAATAGCATTGCTATTTCAGCTATGATAATGACAGATGCCTTTAGCCAACGACTAGCATGCGTTCACACTCCTGGAACGCTATCGTTGAACTTCACCCTACCGGCGAAGTGATGACGATGTGCAGATTTGCAATTTGATCAGCAAATGATTTGCCTTTCCTGATTTGAGCCAGCGTGTTTCGGTTGGGCTGTGCAGTGCATCGTTTATGCATGCTCCCTCCAGGATGATGCGACCTAGTATTTTACTTGGCGTGGACTGACTGGCGTTATTCCACGCCAGTCACTTCTTGCACAGAGAATTATTAACCTGTGCTAAATATTCAGGTTTATTACAATACCCCAACCAGACTAAATTAGGAAAAACAATAGAGATTTGACCAAAAAGAAAAAAACCATATCTATAACAAATCAATTGGCGTCACAACTTCTATCCAGCCTTAATTTACTAATATACACGAAAAGAAACAACATAGACATCTTGCCTATTAAAACATAATTTAGCTATTTAAATTATTTCTTGGGCGGTGGGGTGTAGTGGACGCGCGGAAGGAGTACGTGAGACATGCATATAGGATGAAGTTAATTGCTAAGGCAGACAAAAAAAAAAGTAATAATGGGGAAAATATCCATTCTAGGTATACTGTTTTCATCACCATGGTAACTCTATGCTACAGACTGAATATTCACAGTGTATATAGTTATGTTATGTAAGCAAAATTAGTACTTGGTAACTGACGAGACTTCCTACTGCTTGTCGTTTTAATTAACTCTTTCAGAACAATGCACACATGCACTTATGCATTGAGCATATGTAGTTGGTTGCTAGTTAATACTAGGCAGTTGAAGGATAAATTTTAATGCTATTTGATTACTTATTATGATTTTAAGTGGTTTTCTTTTTTGTTTTAGGTAATTTGTAAAAAAGGATTTCAGAATGTTTTCTCTCACAACTGACTCTTATTGCGAGAGAGAGAGAGAGGGAGAGAGAGGAAAGGGTCTATGAAACTCCCTTATTACTTCATCCGTATTATAAAATCTAGAGAAAGGCTGCTATATCAATTATTTAGCTAGGTGGCATCTCGTTAGGACTACAGACAGGCTGCGGAGAAAGGGTCAGTGTTTTTAATCAAACCATGATCTCACTAGGTGTGGTATCTCATTGATATAAGGATGAAACTTGTGCACTCTGGTGGTAGAGTATAATTCCATTATGCGTAAAATTTGTTTTTATAAAGTCTCACAGTGTTATGCAGTAATGTTTACTGATAACGTTTCGAGCACAATTTATTACTGCTCATAATCATATCAAGGCAATACACGCACAACTTTCTAACTTCGTTTATATAATTCCACTATTTTCCATCGTTTGATTTGATTGGTAGTAGTATTTTCCAAATTTTGCGGTATGAGTGATGAGTTATTCCTAGACTCAATGAACAAAGATTCAGCGGTTAGCCTCTCTCTCTCTACCTACATAGATTACATTTTAGAATTTTAACCCTCTCCCACCATGCTGTTGTGTGATTGCGTGTAAATGCATGCAGTGCAATTCCTGGGCTTTTCTCTAAATTACTGATCTT
The DNA here is from genome assembly GCA_944472135.2 of Trichobilharzia regenti. NCBI lineage: Eukaryota > Metazoa > Platyhelminthes > Trematoda > Strigeidida > Schistosomatidae > Trichobilharzia > Trichobilharzia regenti. The sequence continues at coordinate 10,511,417 of OX235270.1, forward strand.
CATGGGATCAACCATTCTGTTATTATTATTGTTCCCTTGGGTTGCTAGTGGAACATAGAGCTTCAACTGCACGTCTCCACCTACTTCTGTCTTCTCCTGCACTCTTCACCTGCATCCATCTTAGTCCACACCGTTTCAACTCCTTTTCACACGATCTCCTCTATGTCACCCTTGCACTAACGACCCACTCGCCACCTGCTTCCCTTTCGGTCCGGTCCCACTGGAGCAATGGCCTGACGCGCGCGCGAGCGAGCGCGCCTCATCAGCGAGCCAGTGTCCAATCCATCTCAATCCACTTCCTACTGCATATTTGCTGTTGTTGGGCGATTGCTTCTTGTTTTGTTCGCTTCTTTGTTTGTTCCCATAGTTTCTTGTTGTTGGGGATTCTTTCCGCCCCCCACCCCACCTCACCCGGCCATCTCATCTTCAGTATAGATCCAGCGAAGACAGGTAGGTAGTTGTTGATAAAGGTAACGTCTGAAACAGGCTGTTGGTGGAAATAGTCATTGTGACCCACCCGCCAACCTTCTGATCCCTTCTATGCAGAAGAACTGACTGACTAACTTGACGTGTTTGTATTGAAAATCCGACCGACGGAATTTTCTTGTTGATGTTGGCTGAGTGACGAAGACTGGTTTCCAGATTGGTTGTTTCAGGTTGATGAGTGAATGTGTTTCTCGCCGCCCTCCTCGATTCTCGCTCGATTTGACATCGCCGTCCGTTCCGACTTCCTGTAGTTGAGACAATGCTCCCTCCCTAGATAAGTGAATGAATGAAGTAACCTCTTTCAAATCCCTCCCGTTGGTCAGTCCAGGATATCCCTCCCTGTCTTCTCGTTTCCCTGTCACTGTCTGACGCATAATCCAGTCAGTCAACCACAATTAGGAATATCATTCATTGGTGATAATAAGCGAGCACCCTTGTCTGACTCCTGTGTTTACTCGTCATTCTAACCTTAGCCAAATTCTTATCTTCTCCCTGGCAACCTTTCTAACCCTTATCTACTAGTCTGACTGAGCTATGTAGCTGGCTTTACTCACAGTCACTGCAAGGTATTTTGTAAATTATATTATTTTTTCTAATTTGGTCAATGCAAAGGGTCTTTCAACCTACCTACAGATCCTATCCTATCTGAGTGAGTTTGTAGGTTTACATGCCACCACCCTAATTCCTGCTTTATTAAGAATTATACGTATGGAGGGTCTCAGATGTCCCCTCCCTCCTTATATGGTATAACTACTGTAGATAACTTGTATTCTCTCTTTTTTATGTTATCATTACTAGTTTCACAAGTATTTTTATTTTTATTTTGGCCTTTTCCGATCTTTCTAATGAATTTGCCAGGGTAGTTATTTGAAACGTCATCGGTAAACATTACTGTGTAATAAACACTGTGAGAATTTATCAAAACAAATTTTAACCATAATGGAATGGGGTGTCATTGTTTACGAACCTCCCACTAACTAAAATAATATGCTATATATGTGAAAATATTGACTCAAAGGGGATGAAAATTGGTATACCCACTGAATTTTTAAAGGAACCCCCGCTGAAATGTACCCTCAACGTCCGATTCTCTTTCAGTAACGAAATATATCAACAAAAGGGTGATGTAGCTATGGGCTAACTGTTTGGCCCGTTGCTTACAGATTTTTTCATGTCAAGACTAGAAAACATACATCTAAAGAAAATGATTGACAACTTTGGGTTTTACGAGAGATACGTCGACAGCACTCTGATTATCTCCAACTTTGAGGAGAATTTGGAGAACATCTTGAACTTCTTCAGCAGTTGACTTCTAGCAGTTCACTTCACACTAGAGAAGGAATCCGACACAAAAAATATCTTTTTTCGACATCCAGTTAACAAGGCATGAACAACACAGAACAACAAAAGGATTCATCTACAGAAAGCCGAAATGGAACAGACAACTTACAAACTTTCATAGTTGGGTGCCAAACTAAACCTGATCCGTTCAGTGAACCACACAATCCCCAGAATTTGCAGCCCTGATACTATCTAGGAAGAGGTAAACAGTCTGAAGAGAAACCTCCTTGACAATGGCTACCGAGAACGTTTCACCACAAAATTTAAGGAAACCTTAATCAGTTATAAACCACCCACACTTTCTGCTCTCAAAAATCGTCTCTACTTGAGTCTACAATTCAACAAAGACTCATTGGCAGGAATAATGAGAAACTTCCTGTCACACTTACTGAAGAAAATATTCTTCCGAGGTGAACTTTGAATAACTTTCTCTATAAAATTTAGGATTCTCACGAAAGTGAAGGATAAGCGAACACCGTTGGCCGGTCTCAACTACCGATTCACCTGTGGAGCTAGATAGGTACGTTGACCGTACACAGCGTTTGCTATCCAAACGTATCATTAGACACTTACCCATAGTCCCCCCGAAGCTCCATTTTGGAACACATGATCGAATCAAGACATTTAGCAAACCCACCGACAAAACAACTTCAAAGTAATCTACAGAATACACTGGTATCTTGCTAAGGGAGTAAGAGTGAAATTCCTTCAAAATCAGTAGAAGCAATGGGAATTCATCGCATGTTAAATCATGAACTCTGCACGCGAAGAAGAAGTCTCTTTAGTCATTAAAATGTCTACAGTGAAACTGATCTATCGTAACATCAGATACATAATTTAAAACAATTAGCTCCCTTTATGAGTCTAGATAAAGCAATAAGAAGACGTAATTTGTCTGGATCGTGTGATGTTGTATTTGCGCAACACATTTCAAACAATCTAATCACACACACACACACACACACACACGGACTTTTCATAGGAATAAATTAGAAATTAATAAAGAGTTAAGGTCAAGTTTAAAGGACATATTCAAGGTCAGAATAACAATGATAACCACTAAACCAAATAACAGGGGTAATAGTACAAATTGGTCAATACAGTGGAATGTGACATCATTTTTCTTAAGTTCGAAGGGCTTAGATGGATGGATATATTGGCTTCACATTCTCAATTTTTATGATACTAGCTGCATAAAAGTTTTTTTAACAGCAGTGTCCAATCTTTGTCTAGTTATCAAGCTGCTGTGATGCCCCGTATAGAGTAGCCTAATGTACATGTCCTTCTTAGGAGCGAGTTGGAGAGTGGGTCTTGGTGTTCTGACTACTTTATATCTCCTGATCAACTTGTCTGGATAATTGTTATCAACCAGAGTTTGTGTCAATATTCTTTCTTCTTCATCAAGTGTGTCTTCAATGCATATTCATTGGATTCCACTGAAGAGGCATATCCGTCATTAAAGTTATTTTGTACTGAACAGGGCAGAAACTGTGGTAATTAAGATACTGTCCTGCCCATATATATTTTCTATAAATAGATCTTTTTATCGACCCACCAAGCCGTCGACTAAACAGTATGTCTAGGAAAGATAAACAATTATCTTCCTCTTCTACAGATGTAAGTGATATGCTATTCTGAACTTCATTCATTCGATTTAAAATTGAGGTGACAAACAAGGCTTATCACTGATGACTACGATGTCATCTGCATACCTTCTATAAAGTGGCACATTTTCGATTAAATCCTCCAATAAATTCTCGATGTACGACATCTGCTAAAAGTGGCGCTAACGGACTTCCCATAGCAACACCATCAATTTGGCGGAAACAATCGTCTTCAAACGTAAACAAACCTAACATTGTTAGTACATAGAAGTGATAAATTCCTTAAATAAGATACAGGGAATGGCAATGAAAAATATTGTTTGTGGAAATGTATTCACACAAAATGTCAACTGTTTTGAGCAAAGGCATATTAGTAAATAACGAGTTTACATCAAAAGAGTACATATTCTTACATAATTCTTGTGACAGTGGTAATAACAGTAATTATAATAGTTAATAGACACCTACTGACTAGCTATTTGGCTTTATAATGTAGCGAAATGCCTACAAAACTAATACAAATACTTGATTTAATGCTCACTAGTGACTGGCCCTATTCAGGCAGTTAACGTGGGGTTGTAGTGGGAAGTCGTGACCAGTAGGGCGTAGCAGCTTGAGAGTGAGGCATTAACTCCTCGAAAAAGACATTACGAATCGGTCGCGCTAGATCATTAATTAGCAGAAGTGAGAATTTATAGACTGGCTGGCCATTGGATAGAGCAGGTCCCAGTGGCTGGTTAATGGTTTACGAGCTCGCTCGCTGGCCTTGTAACCAGAAGGTCCTGGGTTCGAACCTCAATGGAGTGGGCGAGTAGTGATGAAGAGTTCCAGTACTCCCTGGTGGGTGGTTTTCCAATGGTTCTCTAAATGATGTCAGCTCATGATGAAATCCTCCAACCAATCAAACAGTGATCTCTACACTGCCGATAATTGAAGATATGAAGCTATTTATTCTCATCATCCAACCACACTGTTCCTTGTTAATTCATCTAATGATTTAAAGCGTTTCTTTTTCTCATGTTCCTTCGCGTTACGAGTTGAGCATATGGCTTACAGTTGCAAGGTTTGAGGTTGTCCTTCCTCCCGGTTTGAGAAGTTGTCAGTCAGCAAAGCACATCCAACCTCCCCTTATTCTTAGGATAAGTGGGTGTTCGTCAGCCATTGACTCACTGACACCCACATCCTAGTAAATTGTAAAAGGTATTGGGTTAGTTAATGACTTACGTGCATCGGGTGTTGTCACTTCTAGCTGAGCTGTAAGACCTGTAGAACTTGTGTTCATTAGTACAACTTCAAACAGATAAGTCAATCCGTAACCTACAGATTTAAAAATAATGTAAAAACAAAAATAGTGAGCATATATGTGTATATATTACATTACAAAATGTGTATGGTGGTTCAAATCATAAGAAGATAGGCGCTAGTTCCAAAAACTGGGGCCGGTGAACAGTAACAGTCAGACTAGCTAATTTTCTTCTTCATATGAACTTTAGTGTCTCCCTTGTGCTAAGAATGCTATTATTGATAGGATAATTTTAAAGGACATCTGTATTCTGCTTCTCAGTTATAGTTTGTCCCAGTGCGCTTTATACCTATTATTATTATTCCATTGGTTTCCGAGTGGAACATACGGCTTCAACGGGACATTTTCTCTTGTCCTCTGCAGCTGACTGACCCCACGGTCGCCAATAAGCTATCATCTTACCCTCCTCCAACTGGCACGATGTCCTACATGTCACCCTCACATCGACCACTCGCTCGTCACTTCCCATCCATCCCCCTCTTGAAAGAGATGGGTGACCTCCATCACACGCGATGTCATTCAATGGCCTCAGTGTTGCTCAGCGTATTCTCAATCAATCCATTTACATTCTCTTCTGCATATTTTTTAAGCAGTCAGCTCTTCGTTGGTTCGTTCGCTCATCGCCAGCCAGAGTTCCATGTTGCTAATTCTTTCTGGCGGGCCAGCTGGCAACCTGGCCATTTGACCTTCAGTATGGAGACAACTGTTGCTAAGTGTCTGCAGTAGTCTGTTGGAAATTCTTTCTGTCAGGCATGTGCAGTGCAAATTTGTGACCTATACAGAAGCACTTGCCAACTGACTGATTGACTTCACTGACATTCGTGTTGAGAATACAAATCATGTTCCTCATGCTGAGGTGGAGTGCAGACGATTTCCAAACTGGTTTCAGGCTGATAAAGGTGTATCTTACCTTTCACATTCCTGCTTGTTTCGATGTCTTTATCCATACCCCCACCTGTGGTTGAAACAATTCGCCAACATGGGCTAGATAAGTAAAGGCAGGAAGTGACCGCTTTCAACCTCTTTCTCCCGTTGATGGTAATTTCTGATGGTTGTTGTTGTTGGTGGTGATGGTGTTGCTGTTTCTTTGGGTGGTTATCGTGTTATCTTCATCATCTCAGACTTCACATTCGCTGTGTGCATCTGGATTCATGTGCTTGATACTTAATTGGCTGTATTGTCTATTACAGAATATGGCGAGTCTGGGAACCTTGTTTCAGTCGAGTCGAAATGTCAAGAATTTAAAGTCTGCCGATGATCATTGCCCATCTACACAGCTGGTAGAGAAGAAACCTCCATCAACAGAGCAGTTGTCAAGCTCATTCATGCTGCCAACCTCTACGCCTCAGATAGATTTAGGGAATCAGAAGTCAAGGCAGGCAAACAAAAGTACCAACCAACATTTCCGAAAAAGACCTCGATGATCACATCAGTGAGACATTAACACAACGCCTAAGGAATACAGAGTTAAAGGCGAACTGTATAATTGCTCCTCTTCCATGTGTTCTTGTGAAGCCAGTTAGTTTCATAGACGTGTTTATCGTCTGATTTCCGTAAACCACCCTGTACAGTAGTTAATTAATAGTGAAACAAAGTCCATTCATAGTTCTATACTCTCTCATCTTTTGGATACAGAACAAAAAAAATTGATCTAAACAAGGAGACTTTCAAAGTCATCTACTGCATACCAACTAATCTTAACTTTACCTTAAGAGTACATGTACTACATATTGTTGAGGCTGTTGGAATCTACATCAGGAAGCCTGACTTACATATCCAGATGAAGAAGAAGAAGAAGTTGGTTCAGACACTCTCCTCACAGTAGCCATCAAAATTTTAATGACCCTAAATTTGTTGTTGTAGAGATTCCCTTAATTTTATTTGATAATATATCCACCATTACATTTTTATGGTAATTATTATAACTTAAAATTTTTCCTTGAGCTGTGATTTCGTTGATAGCGTTTGTGCGTCGGTGGTATAGCGGTTAGGAGGCTTGCCGACCATTCACATGGTCTGGGGTTTGATCCTCGGCCGGGCGAAGGACAAGAATAGCGTCCCAAAACCTTGAACGATCAAATGACCTTGAACGCATGCTAGTCATTGGTTGAGAAACCTTTCCATTATTCTAGCGCAAAAATGATGCCTGTTCATCTGCTCAGATGCTAATTTCAGCCAGAGCACGCTTTTCAGTACTGCCTAGACAATGGATTAATAGGACGTACTCGGATATGTAGTTGTGGTGCTTCTATGAACCTGCAGCCGTATACCCAGGTGATTGATGGATATATATTTAGATGTACACAGTGTAGGAAGCGAACAAGTGTTCGTACTGGTAAGTGACACTCTCAGTTGATTATCTTTTAGGAACTTTCTTTGAAAAATCGAAACTTCCGTTGACGAATATGCTGTTTCTATGCCATTACTGGATTTTGAAGACCGGGGTGAGAGCAACTGCAGCTCAGACAGACAATATGTTAACGTCTACTGTGCAATGGTTCCAGTTTTGTAGAGATTTGGCGTCATGGAAAATAAATAGCATCACGCAAGTGCTGGGCGGAGTGGGTGTCGTAGTTAACATCGATGAAACTGTGCCTATAAAAAAATAAGTATAATCGGGGACGTGCTAGGGCTAATAACGTTTGGGTTCTTGGTATTTACGACACCCAGATTCGCAAAAGTTTCATCGAACTTATTCCGGATAGGAGTGCTGATACACTACTACCTATTATTCAAAGACTGGTCTTGCCAGGCACAACCATTCATACGGATGAATGGGCAAGATATAATCGTCTATCTACTTTGGGATATATACATCATCGAGTAAACCATTCAGATGACTTCGTGGACCCTAGAACCGGTACCCATACTAATTCAATCTAAAGTTTCTGGGAAAGACTAAAAAATAGAATCAGAGCTATAAACGACTCTCAAAACGAAGTTATATTTAGTCATCTGGACGAATATATGTATAGAAATTGGTTTAATTTAAAAACTGATACTCCTCAATATAACTGGGAGACTTTTTTATCTCATATCAGATGGAAATATCATGTATAATGTTTTTTTCATGCTTTTTTGTGTAAATATACGTAAAATTTTATGCAAATTCCTCCTATTTTCTGATTGGTCGACTCAAGGTCACTTGTGCATTCGCATCTCTTGGGACGCTATTGTAGAACTTTGCCCTCGGCCGACGCACTCGTTTACCTCGCAAAGCCAGAAATAATGCTGGTAAGGAGGAAAGGTTGGGCATGAGGCTAGCGACCTCATCCTGTAAAATAAACACTGCTACAGAAGCTTCAAGTCACTAGCTTGAAGTCCTATGTTCCACTGGGTAACGTGAAGGAAAATAAATTTAAAAAACATCATTATTGTTAATGACGATTATTATTCTAGAATAGCCAGAAAAGGAAATTATTCTTTGCTCCATTTTTTCTGGTTTTCTCTAAATACTTTCTTTAAATTCTGGAGTGCTTTTTTAATTAAATTAGAGGTAAACTGATTGAAAACAGCAATTTTTCATTATAGGTGAAATTTGCATTAATAAAGTCTTATAGTGTTATACATTGATTTTCCTGATTGCGGTAGATTGGATAATGTGACAGACAGCAGGCCGGGCAATGGGGAAACAGGCATAAAATGGACCCACACAAAAAAGAACTTGAAGGATCTGGACTTCACCAATAATATATGTCTGATTTCCCACAAACTGGAAGATATGCAAGTGAAAAGCAACAAGTTGGCAGAACAAGCATCAAAGATAGGACTTCAGGCGAACAGAGAAAACAGAGGTGATGAAGACTCCTGGCCAACACCAACAGCAGCAACAACAACAACAGACAACAATCAGCCGGTATAAATGGGAGGAACCTGAAAGAAACAACCCCCTTTACCTTCCCACCTACCTGGGAAGCATCGTTTCAACTACAGGTGGACGGAACTGACGAGGATATCAAAGCAGCGAGGATAGGGAAAGCAAGGCAAGCTTTCATTACTCTCAAGTCTGTGTGGAAGTCAACAGCACTCAGCACCCAGCATGAAAATGAAAATAAGATCCGGATTTTCAACTCCGATGGGAAGTCAGTCAGTGCTACTCACCATACGGATCAGAGACTTGGCCAGCGCGTCATAAAGGGTATATCGAACAAACTCCTGATCTTCACGAACAGCTAGCTGTCTTTGTTCAATACTCAAGATCAAATGGCCGGTCAGAAAAGATCAGCAACAGGGTGGGATCTCTGGCAATGAGCGAACCAACACAGCAGGAACCGATTGTGCAACAAATAGGCAGGAAGAAATGGAGGTAGATTGGCTGGCCATACTCTGAGGAAACCATCAAGTGAGTGACATCACTAGACAAGCCATTGCTTGAGTGGAACCCGAAAGGGAAGTGGCGAGTTGGTCGTCAGTGCGAGGGTGGGGTGACTAGGAGGAGATCATGTGAAGAGGAGATGAAAGCATGTGGGCAGACCTGGAGCCAGGTAAAAACTATAACAGAGAACCGAACGCAACGGAGACGTTCGGGGGAATCCCTATGTTCCTCTAGGAATTAAAGGAAATAATAATAAATAATAGGGTGTTATACAGTAATATTTACTGATGACCACGTTTCGAACACAATTTATTGCTCAGAAATAAATAAACAGTGCTCGAAACACGGTCATCAGTAAATATTACTTACTGTATAACACTGTGAAACTTTACCAAAATAAATTTTAACCATAATGGGATTATACTCCACCACAGTAATTTTTCAAGTTGTATATCATTTCACTCACCAATATTATCACTTTCTGATGACCTGAATGTATTCCCAGTAACATTGGCCAATAGTCTTCTCTGTAACAATGGATGACCAGTAGTATCACGATCTAAACTTGCTCCGTATGGTTCACTTGAACCCAGTGTAGTATCGGTTAATTCATTCACTAATTCTTGTGGACCAATTAGTCGTGCAAACACTTGATAGCTAACCTGTCGAGTTGTATGCAATCCTTCAGGTGGATCCCAGGCTAATTCAACACACAGATAGGGTAGATCAATGATTCCACGTGCCAGAGACTGATCTGGACGGGATGCTGACGCTGCTGATGATGATGATGTTAGTCGTGATCTTTTATGTATGCCGACAAGGTGTAATTTCCTAGGTTTCATTGGAACTGTAACGAGAAGAAGAAAAGGATAAGTGAAGATTTTTACGTAACATGAATGTTATAAGATTTAAAAAAATTGATCATAATTTGAAGAGTATCATCTGTGATCCAGAGATATAGCCTGGAAAAACTTAGCACTATTGTTATAGTCAGTTTGTCTACGGTTCAGCAGTAGAACACTCCCCAAGTACTCTTGGTTCCTTTTCCAACCAACCTATTCAGCCGGTAATAAGCCTGGTTAGGAGGGAAGATTAGGGGATGAGGCTAACAAACTCACCCTCACTGTTACTGAAGGTGCCTCAAAGTTTAGAGCTTGAAGACGTCCTATATTCCAAATGGAACTTCGAGTTCAGATGGCACAACTATAGTGATATCATCATCCTCAGCTGAGCTAAACGTCTTCCCCCATCATTTCTTAACTTAGCGCATACAACTTGGGCTGGTACCAACGAGCAAAAATTCTAGGTCTAAGAGAGGTTTCTTGCTAGTTGTCTCTAACCATCTAACATCATTTTAGAGTGGACTGTCTTGGCGAGTCCAACCTACCTTACTTTGACCTCATTACAAACTTTAGTGATAGAATGCAGTTTGCAGTAGCATAAATGACTTGATGCTTGACGATGCCTAATTATTAGTAACCCGTCTTCTTTTATCTCAAGTTGTTGTGTTTCTCTGAGTCAGATTGTTTAATTGCGAAAGTTTTATTGTCCTCCTGGATAAGATCTCTAATGTTTACTTCAGTGTGAGATTTGTGATTAACTGACTGAGTCTTTACACAAAGTCGTTGGATTTAAGTTATCAGGAGAGAAAAAAATGACGCTATGTTTGTTTGTTTGTGTTACGCGGTTTACTGGTATCGTTTTAAGAGTCTGCATTTTCAAAAATGGCGCGTGAAGCTTTCTTTTACTAAAACAATACATTCGTTCAAGCTGTTCACTGAGGGAATCAACGTAACCGTTTTTCGTTCAGATTTTTACCAACAGTTGCCGCCTTTGCCGGCTGACTGGCTCCATACTGAAGAATTAGCAACATGGAACTCGGGCCGGCGATGAACGAACCAATCAACTAAGAGCCGATTGTTCAATAAATATGCAGAATAGAATGCAGATGAATTGGTTGAGCATACTCTGAGCAAGGCTATCGAATGACATCGCGCTCAGTGCAGGCCATTGTTCGAGTGAGAGTTGAGTGGTAAGTGACGAGTGAGTGGTCGTTGTGAGGGTGATATGGAGAAGTGTGTTGTTGAAGAAGCCGTGTGTGTTCCACTCGGAACCCAAGGGAATAATAACAGTAATAGAACAAAGAGAATTCAAGACAGAAAATTCAGAAACGAATTTTGGTGGTAACATCCTATTGCACAAAATTTAATTTATTCTGACTGGTCACTCGCGCGTTCGTATTCCATAGATCGCTATAGTTTAATTTTGCCGGAAAAGTCTTCAGGAGAGTACAGTAAACATTCACTACACCACAATGAGTCAGATTTAAGATAGTTGGATTATGAAACTGGTGGTCTAACATTCATCCAGCGATTTGGAGAACATGCTGTTCAGCTTGTGGATTAAGGTCAGTCTCCATACAAACACTCGACTTGATAAAGTCGCCTAAATTTCTACGAAGTTGATCTATGATGTTATGAAATAATTTTATTGAAACAGAGTTACCGAATACATCTTGGAAGGCTGTGAGTTATATTAAATGCCTGAAGATAACCGACACTGGATAAATCTTGATGAACACAGGAAAAGATGGACTAATTTTCAAGCGTTGGTTTTGTAAAGATTGTGTTTGATTGGTTGGAGGGTTCCATCGTGAAAACCTGGGAGTACTGGGCAGTTGTTCCGTCATCCCAGTTTGGGACTCTTCATCAGTATGCACCCACATCACCATCAGAGTTCGGACCCATGACCTTCTGGTTACAAGGCCAGCGAGCGAGTTCGTAGACCATTAACCAGCTACTGGGACCCGCCCTATCCAATGGCCAGCCAGTCCATGAATTTTGACTTCTGTCATTTCATGACATAGCGCGACCACTTCACAATGTCTTCTTCGGTGAGTTACTGCCTCACCTTTAACCTACTCTACCCAACAGGTCCAGTACTCCCAGGTTTTCCATTGTTTCTCTAAATGATATCAGTTCATCATAAAATCCTCGAACCAATCAAAAGATAGATTAGTTAAGTAATACCCGAATTCGATAAAACGGAATATTATCAACAATATTGAAATGGAGATAATTTATTGGTGTGGTTGTGTTCTCTGAGCTGAGCGGTTTAAATGCGAAGATTTCATCGCCATTCTAGACAACATCTTCAGCGTAAAACTTCAATATCATAGACACACACGTCCTGCTTAAATTTTCCATTGAAGATGTTGTTTAGAAGGGAGAAAATCAATGCATCGCAACACTGAATTATCCAACTCAGACAGATACAAGAAAGTCGAAAATATCCACCCAGTTGAGCTGCATACCTTTTCTGTTATTTCAAAGATTAATAAATGAAAAAGATTGAAGGGATCAGGAGTGGTGTAACAGAAATAGCCAAGCACACTGTAGGGTTATAGTGTGGTGAAAGAGAGCTGGCTGTTAGTCAAAGTTGGTGGACAGTAATTTACGTCAATGTGTATGTCCCAACCAAATATTGGTCGTGAGAAAAATGAGAACAGAGGCTTTGCGTAGGCGGATACAGTTAGCAAATGGGTGATCTGACATTCAAGAAACAGTCACAAAGAGATTCAAGGTTAACTTTCTGTGAGAAACAACCACCAATCAGAAGACTTTGTTTTCATGCGAACAATAATCTATAATAATGTACATGAAAATCTATAAATATGTGTTGATTTCCTTAATAAAGGATTTGTTGCCTGACCCTTGTCTTCTGTTGTTACAAGGGAAATGAAAAGATTTAATCGATTTGAATTTTGATCTGCTTCGGTTTGATATTATACAGAGAACTAGTGTAAATCACAGAGTACTTACTAGACGACCATTTCTTTTGGCTTAGTTTAGGCTGACACACCAGACAACCGACAACCGCGTCTTCAGTTGTCGAACCAAGGAATTTCAAGTGAAGAGACGAGTTCATTTAATTGAGATGGTTGGGATTCAATGAGCCAAGAATACTAAGTTTTCTAATGGGAAGCCATGGCCACGTCGAGTGCGACGACAAACACTCGCCAATGCCATCACTCAGCTAGTGATGGAGCTAAAAATCGAGAATTAGCCGAAGTTAGAATTCATGACCTGGCCAATGGATTCCATCTCTGTGGCTGAATGGCCGACAAGTTTGCTCTCTCTAGCACTCCATACTAGTTATAAATGATTCTCCTCTAACTGACATCAATCGCTAATTAAAGCTGAAACATTAATCAACTTTCTGCTAGAGGTTTTCATTCACTGAGGTTAAAATAATCAAAGCCCCCCCCCCAAATAAATTTTCATTTACTTTTACAGTCTGACTTAATTTCTACCCATCTGAAACTGCAAGTGGTCACTGCAACCAGAAACACTTAACCCGCTTTTGTAACAATATTCTAGACATGTCTAACATCAATGATATGATTTTTACTTATAGGCACTGAAATGATTATATAAGCAGAAACAGCCTGGCAACTAATTTTCCCTAAAAATTAAAAAGCATTCGTGTAAATCACAAACACTCTTCGCATGTTAGTGAACCAACTATTGCACAGGCGTATTAATCGAACGTTTGCCTTCCTGTCCTACTGATAAAAATCAGACAGCCACTCTTGAAAGAAGCTTCTTCAGAGATAAGGAAAACAAAAATGAAATTATGACGTTATCTAAGTTCAGTTTCATTTTAGCAAAAACATGTAGAAGCACAACAACTAGATGGTGGTAGACTGTTAGCCTTAGCATGAATTATAAATAGAAACTCAGCATGAAGAGATAATCACACTGCTAGACAGCTAGAATCTAATAGAAGGTCAAAGGTCAGTAATTCCCGGTCGAAAAATCTGATAAAACATATAACTACTTGCAGTTAGTGTGAAAAAATTGTTTGTACATGAAAAACACGCACATATGCACACGCAAACGCACTTCTAGATTTTATCGCCCCATTTTTAAGCAAAGCAATCCCCCTCGTACCCTCTACATGTAGGATTTTAAAAATAGTAAATATGGAGACTGTTTCATATGTCCGAACCAAGTACACTTTTAACAGTTTGAAAAAAAATTGGGCATTGGGTATATGATGTTAATAATCATCAGTGTATTTCCCAAAAAAGGATATTGTCGCTATTAATGACGTTTCGCTATTTAATGCTGCTGATAACAGCGTGATAAAAGGAATAATACTAAACCAGAAGAATTTACAAAAATCCACTCAGCTTACATTATGCAACAACTTAATCATCGTTCGTCAGTCTGTGGTTGTTAGACGACACCCGTCTTTAATGTTGACCGATGAGAAGGAAAGAGAAGAAGAAATGTCAAAGAATACTACGTCGGTGGCACAGCGGTTATGACTCTCGCCGACCATGCACATGATCTGGGGTTCGATCCCCTGCCAACGCACATCGGATATCTATGGTGGTCGGCCTGCAAAATTTGGGCTACGGATATCACATGCTGAAAATTCCATACCTGTAGCAAAAATACGGTGTAGAATCAAGCTGTAATCAAAAAAAATATAATGTGTGGTTGTAAACATATTCTGAAGATATTCACTTCGGTCGTTGTCATTCCATAATGGATCAGAGATGTCGGACAAAATCAGAAGAGTACTCAATAAGCACAAAATCACACTTTTCTTCAAAACATCAGATTCACAAACATACACTACAAAGCAACCTAAGGATTTTCAATCTAATTGTGTCTACAAGATTCAAATGTTTGCAGTGTCATGGGCTGATACACATCGGACAGACATCTCCAGAGAGAAATCAAGGTAATCAGAAGAAATGAACAGCGTGGAGCATCTGTTCAACCATCCAGAGATAAATCCAGTTGACAAACTAGAAAAGCTGGGAGAATCATCAGCCATAGGTCGTCTCTACGCTATGACATAGAATCAGGTCACAAAATGGATATTGAAATCATCATCCAGAAAATTTTCAGAAATCACAGAGAACGTCTCATATCATCAGAAGCACTTCATAGCATCAAGTCGAATCCAAATTGTCTGAAATGAATACGAATGATGGACTAAAACAGAATCTTACCTGGTTACAACACAACACCCCCGATTTCTCGCACGAAGTGACGAAATCAACGCGAATGTGACAGTCTATTTTCATTATGTAAAACACATGCTGTTTTTGCATAATTTTAATACACTTATCAAATCCAACAATCTACATTTGGTTATGTTGTCTTTACCAATTGGCGAGCTTGACTACGTGAAAAGAATTACCCTGCATGCTGATGAATGGTGAATGAAGTTTTTATTGCACAGATAAGCTGAGATTTTGTAAAATCTTTCGGTTTAATATTACCAATTTGATAAAGTTGTTAGCAGCAACATTGAATAGTGAAACATCAGTAAAAACGACAATTATTATTATTGAATTGAATTTTTGATTTTCCCGTCGATTGATTAGACCAAAGTGCTCGGTCTCAGGTTGACATCCACCAACTGTATACTAATTAAATACCCAGACATCGTCGAAGCATGTGCACAAGAAGCCGACATGTCAACCTGAGACTGAGCACTTCGCTCCAATCAATAGACGGGAAAATCAAAAATTTAATTTAATAATTAATATGACCCGTTGCACAAGAGGTGGCTCTCGTGGCCCAAGTAGTCTAGTGGATAAGGCTTTGGCGTTTGAAACTATGGGTACTGGGTTCGGGCCTCGGTGGGAACATCATCACTCACTGAGAAATACAGGTACATCCAGCTGACGAGTCCCAAATAGGACGAAATGCGCATCCTGGATTCCACTGCTAGCCGCCATCCACCAATTGTATACTAATTATTATTATTATTTATTATATCCTTTAGTTCCTAGAGGAACATAGGGCTAAAAACGACACTATCGTTTTGTTTTTCATCATTCATTGGGAAATGCAAAAAAATGAGCTCTTATAATAGTGAATGGAGATTGTCTGAATTTGTAGTCTAGCTGCAAAGCCAACTCATATCGATTTCTAGATGCTGCTGATTCGTTAGTTGGAATTCAGTTCAGTATTCTGAAGAAAATTGAATCAGAACACGACTCAGATTCACACAATTCGATGAATTAATTTCCAAAATGTGTACACAGTTGAAGAAGGGAAGGTGAAATTTAACAGCACATTTTCTTTTGGAGACCAAAACCCTTCAGACCGCACACACACACACACACACAGTATGCGATCTATTTGATACCAAACATGTTAACCTAGAGAGTAGTTGAATGCCATTCATATAAGACGATCAAACTTGCCAGCTAGCCAGATTATCTAGGTGATCTAAACACCTGGACAGTTGTCTCATTCGTTTTGGGTTTGATCTCATCAACTGTGTGCACCAGGTTTGACCGAGCTCAGGCAACCGTATCACCCTATTTTTGGCTGATTAGATACTTGAGCGAACTGGTGAATTCGACTTGGAGAGAACGACTTAAATTCAAAAATATTTGCTAAACTGATTATTCTTTTAAACCTTTTTTTTCAAAAATAACGTTACATGAAATCAGATTTCTTTCATCCAAATCGAAACTACTTGTATCAAGGGTATGATTTGTGTATAGTACATTTAGTGAGAAAAAAAAGGAAACAATGTTGCACTCTGTGTGTAATCTGCATTTCAGTGGTTGTCCTGTTGACAAGATCTAATCTGAGGCATTGTTTCTGTACACTATTAAGAACTGTAATTATGACCATTTCAGTGTAGTGTAGTGTAGAGGGATGAACATTTGGATTTTAAAAAGAAATATACTAAGTGGACAAAATCAGGTCATCGATTTCTTAATAACTAAAAATAAATATTACACCCAAATAAGGACAAAAAGTGTGTGTGTGTTTGTTTTTAGAAAAGTTTACCATACCATACAAGTAATTAGTTGTTTTTGATAAGTGATTTGTACCTATATATGAATACATGCATATTGATGAAGAGTAGGGCATATCGCGGATTGGCAGAAGTTGGGATTCATGCTCTAACCATTGGTTGGTTTCGACCGACCCCAGTGATTGAAATGGTCTACAAGCTCACCTTGTAATTTAAATGTACTGGGTTCGAACCCTGGTGGTGGGTGCGTACTGATGAATAATCTCAAACTAAGCGAACGAAACAGTACTCGAGTGCTGATTTTCACATGGTTCTGTAACTGATATTAGCTTATGACCAAACATGTAACCAATATATATATATATATATATATTCAAGCAATAGTTTGCAAGGATTTGATTGGTCACGAGATTTCATCATCAACTTACATAGGTTAGAGAACCATTGGAAAGCCTTCTGGGAGTACTGTACAATAGTTTCTACTGTCCTAATTTCAAACTCTTCAGCGGTACGAATCCACTTGGGTTCGAACTGAGGATCTTCAGGTTGAAAAGCCAGAGTCCTTGTAGTCTATCAGTCAGTCACTGGGACCCACCAATCCAATGACTAGTCCATGAAATCCAACTTTTGCCAATTCACAATCTGGTACGGCCACTAACCAGTGTCATCGGTGGTGAGTATTCGTCCTCACGCCCGACCTCCTGTAGCACACTGGTGACGACTTCTCACTAGAATCCAGGTAACTACCTGTTTGGATAGGGCCAGGCACTGGTGAGCGTTAGACTGATATTATAATGTCGGTTTGTTCACGCTATATAAATTTATATATAATTACCATTTAGAAATTTAAAAGAAGAACAATACGGAATTGAGCTATCGGCAACATGCTGTTTGGTGCAATCAAAGGTCAGCATACACCCACCTTTCTCATGTTAACAACTCCAACAAGTGTGTACACAAACTGGCGAGCATATACCTGCAGGAGCAGTTACATTTGGAGAATAGAAACACGAAGAAGAGCATACCTTCGATTTCCTGAACAGGCACCAAAAGGCCTACATATCAAGAGAACAAATGTTTACAATAATGCTGTTATCAGTCATCTCCTTGACACGCGTCATGAGATGAAAATAACAAAATCCTGAAAAGCTGTCAATAGACAGCAGAATTTAATTCTCCTCACGTTTATCAAACGCCTGAAACCCAATTTATGTGTTCAGAGAGAAGTGGTTATCATCAGTCTTGCGTTGACCTGTCAGGCAGCTGGATATCTTCTTTTCATTAATCTCACTGTCACCCCCTTTTGACATAGTATAGTTTCACTTGTCTCTTGTTTCTATGATTTGATTTGCACTCAATACATTTGTTATTCAATATATTTAATTACTCATCATCCCAAGTACCTCTCATGTTTATTAGGCAACTGCTTAACCATTCTATGCATCCATTGATTTTGTTTAAACTTGAACTGCATGTGTCAAAACTACATAAGTGTAATAATTTTCCGAGCATTGTTCATTTAGTTTGGAACCTGACATCACGTAAAATTTACAAGTATGTTAAAATTGTCTGTGTACATAAACTTAATAATAATAATAATAATAAGATATTTAAGTGTTGGTTTGTAGGGACTTGGTTGGTTTCAGGATTTCGTCATGAGCTGACATCAGTTAGAGAACGATTGGAAAACCTGGGAGTACTGGACAGCTGTTTCGTCCTAGTTTGAGACTCTTCATCAGTACGCACCCACCGGGATTCGAACCCAGGACCTTCCGGTTACAAGGCGAGCTCGTATACCATTAAGCCACTGGGACCCGATCCGATGGTCCTTGAATTCTTACTTCTGCCAATTGGACCATTGGATCGGGTCCCAGTGGCTTAATGGTATACGAGCTCGCCTTGTAACCGGAAGGTCCTGGGTTTGAATCCCGGTGGGTGCGTACTGTGAAGAGTCCCAAACTAGGACGAAACATCTGTCCAGTACTTCCAGGTTTTTCAATCGTTCTCTAACTGATGTCAGCTCATGATGAAATCCTGAAATAAAAATAAGAGTAACGAATTAAACACAAAAGTTCAGTTTAAAAATCGCATGACTCAAACGCACGATTTGCTTCCAACGTCTAGCGAAGAGGTTGAACAGTTTAAATCTGCAATACTTCGTTGTTATTACCAGTACCAAAGAACGCAAGGCAGACAATGACAAATGTTATCATCAAAAGAACACAAAAGACAACTTAATGAATTGCTGAACAACAAAAGCATAATACTGATTCGTCCAGACAAAGGATCATGTAGTGTTATTCTTAATCGTGGTGAATATGTCAATAAATTATGTACTATACTGAGTGATGAAGAAAAATTTAAAAAAATCACCTGACCAAAAAGACAAGACGGAGAATATTGAAAAGGAATTATCAAAAATTTTGACAAAGCTGAAGCAAAAATGCATTATTACTCCATATATATATATATATATATATATATATATATATATATATATATATATATATATATATATATATATATATGAACAGCTTAAACCATCTGGTTTAACTATCTCCCGTTCACATGGTCTTTCAAAGGTGCGACCTGTATTGGATGTGCTGAACTCGCCATTCCACTCTACCGCTAAATGGCTTACGAAAATTCTGGAAACAGTTAGGTTAAATCTATGTTAACATAGTCTTTCCAACACTTTTGACTTTGTCAGTTGCGTTGATGAAATTAATGTGACCGGTAAGCATATGAATTCGTTATATGTTTGTTCATTGTTCACAAATGCATCACTAGTTGACATTATCTGCTATCTGTGTGTGTATATTGATTTAAATAGCATGAAGATTGGCTTACCAAATGAATACCTGAAACAACTATTATTGAGATGCACACTGAATGTGCAATTTAGATTTAATGAAATCATCTCAAATGAAAGGGATGGAGTCGCTATGAGGTCTCCTTTAGAACCGCTCTTGGCGGATGTCTTCATGGCAAGCTTAGAGAACAGTCCATTAAAGGAAACCATCGAGAGTTTGTTTATGTATAAAAGATATATATATATATAAATAGATGATACCTTCATTGTCTGTGAGGAAAACTCTTCAACTGCTGAACTACTTGGAATATTTACTGGTTCTCACCCAGTAATTTCTTTAGGCTATAAGCAGCAGATGATGAGAAGCCGTCCTATTCTGAACAAACCTCTACTGCTGTGTTGTTCTTGGGTTTATTCAAATTTACAAAAAGGGGAATAAATGTGTATGAAGTTTCTAAATTTTTTCCTAACCGATACACTTGTTAATGCTGAAATGAATTATAATACTTTCACAGCTTACTAGTAATAAGGGGATAAAACGATTTTTGTCTAATTTCTCCGCCTCCCCACCCACCTCCGCCTAGTTACCCACCAGTGGGACTGTGTAGTACAAAGAAAAAAAACCTGAGATATATATATATTTTTTTACAGAAAAATAGGTAACTATATATTTGTACTAGTAATAGAAAGGTGGTGGTGAAGCCAGTTTTTATAGTGAACTGACCAATTTATAAACTTTAGATGTGTATTCGCCTATCTGTGTGTTTATGTGTGTGTGTGTGAGTGCGAATGAAGGCATACGACTGCATTTGTCTATTGTTCAGAGCAGAGTACAGTCAGTGGGATGGGGTGAGGTGGAGTGAATGAGTAAGTGAGTTAGGGGCGAGGGGTAAATGAAGGCAGATTGATTATTATTATTATTATTATATTAGGTATGCTGTCTCAGGGGAACTAAAGAATTTCACTCTTATCGGTGGTTTACTGTGTACTTTTCTTGGTGAATAATTAGACTGTAACTGTGAAGAGTAATCAACTTTTCTGTCTCTCTCTCTCTCTCTGTCTTTCCACTTCTTATATATATTTATCAAAAATCAAAATATAAAGATAAAAGCAATCATAAGAGGAGTGTGTGTGTGTGTGTGAGCTTGTGCCTGTTGGATAGTATTATAGTATTAATATTATCCTGTTTGGTTATTTGGCCAACAAATTTTAGTGGTCATAGTACATTAAACCAAAGGGTTTTCAGTGGTTCTGTCTAACTGATGTCAAACCGTGCGTGATGATCAAACTCGTAAAAACAAAACTAACACCCTTATAAACACCAACTATAGAAAATTAATTTGATGTTCACTAGTAACAACTAGCTACAACCAGGACGGAGTTTCCTGGAGTCAGTTCTGGTGAGAAGTCATGTGACCAGTGAGGTTCATCCAGATGTCATATGTGAGTATGGATGGGCCACTGATGACATTGTTTGGTGCCTGTCGCGCTAAATCACGAATTGGTAGAAGTTAGAATTCATTCAACGGGAGGGATTTGAATGAGGTTACTTCATTCACTCATTTATCTAGCCAGCGTTGTCTCAACTACAGGAAGTCGGAACGGACGACGATGTCAAATCGAGCGAGAATCGAGGAGGGCAGCGAGAAACACATTCACTCATCAACCTGAAACAACCAATCTGGAAACCAATCTTCGTCACTAAGCCAACATCAACAAGAAAATTCCGTCGGTCGGATTTTCAATACAAACACGTCAAGTCAGTCAGTTCTTCTGCATAGAAGGGATCAGAAGGTTGGCGGGTGGGTCACAATGACTATTTCCACCAACGGCCTGTTGTAGACGTTACCTTTATCAACAACTACCTACCTGTCTTCGCTGGATCTATACTGAAGATGAGATGGCCGGGTGAGGTGGGGTGGGGGGCGGAAAGAATCACCAACAACAAGAAACTGTGGGAACAAACAATCAAACAAACAAACAAAACAAGAAGCAATCGCCCAACAGCAGCAAATATGCAGGAGGAAGTGGATTGAGATGGATTGGACACTGGCTCGCTGATGAGGCCGCCGCTGGGTGACATCGCGCGCGCGCGCGCGCGTCAGGCCATCGCTCGAGTGGAACCCAACCGAAGGGGAAGCAGGCGGCGAGTGGGACGTCAGTGCAAGGGTGAGATGGAGGAGATGGTGGGAAGAGGAGTTGAAACAGTATAAGCTGACATGGATGCAGGTGAAAAGTACAGGAGACGTGGAGTTGAAACCCTATGTTCCACTAGGAACCCAAGGGAACAATAATAATAATAATAATAGAATTCATGCACTGGCCTTTGAATCGGGTCCCAGTGGCTTAATGGTCTTGGGATTTAAAGGTTATCTCATCCAAATACTGTGTCCGTGTTCATCTTAGATACACGGGTATATATTCTGTCAACTAATCATGTATTTAACACTATGATAGGCTGCTGATTATGAAAGATACTTACACAATCTACTAATGATTAAGTAACATTACTTTCTTCTTCACTCCTTAGATTCCGAGAAGGATATATGGCTAAGAGTTCTGGAATTTCAGTAAAGGTGATTTTGTCTTCACAAAGGGTGAGGTCATGAATCTAATACCCAAAAACGTTATTCTTCCACCGAGCTTAATATATAAGCTAGTTGATAGCTCACTTAGAATCAAACCATGGCAGTCATCTACCCCGGAAGCCTCAGACGATAGTGGATTCCTGTGTGGATAAGTGGCATGAAATACCTGACTCACATTGTCACCTAAGTGTTTACTTTACTCTCAGAAGTGATGACTGATTTCAACGTGGAACTACTCTACACAGATGTGCTACACTTCGAGTTACCACACTCCCTCCATGTACCACACAAATCAACTGAACTGACAGTAAAGCGAGATACCAAACAGAAATGTGAGTGTGGTAACAAGAATAGTAATATCGAAAAACAACAGATTTTTATTGGGTATTATAGAGCACAAAGAGTGAATACGTCTTCACCAGCCAGCCAGCCAGCCATCATCATCAACAACAATTTTCAACCAGCCATATCACTAATTCCCTCCAGTCTTCATTGCTTCCTACCATCTCGATGACCCCAACTAGGCAGTCAATCAGGAAATCTACACCTCCCGACGTGGCTGGCTGGCCGGCTAGCGGGCTGTGAAACAAGGTCATTTAAAGTGGAAGAAATAAAAAGACAGGATAGCTAGCTACCTAACTAGCTAGCTATGTTTGATCACGTATATCTGCGTTCTATCTCCCATGTTAAATGGTATAACAAGGTGAGAAATACTGAAGTGAGGTATCGGTCGGTGGAATGTTATATAAGGAGGAGGAGGAGCAGGGGAATTCAACCGATGAGGTGGTTGTGGAGCAGTTACACCAATTGAGATGAATGGTTAGGACAGGTGTTGCTCATGCATGCCTGCCTGCCTACCTGCCCGCTTAGCCATCGCCCTCATCGATTCGCAGAAATGTTAGATGACTGACATATGATAGATCGATGAGGTTGGAGAAGTGTTAGCTAGTGGTGGTCAAAAGAAAGAATGGCTTCATCATCAGTCAATGAAATCCACCGGTCATCCAGCCAGCCACGTCGGGAGGTGTAGATTTCCTGATTGACTGCCTAGTTGGGGTCATCGAGATGGTAGGAAGCAATGAAGACTGGAGGGAATTAGTGATATGGCTGGTTGAAAATTGTTGTTGATGATGATGGCTGGCTGGCTGGCTGGTGAAGACGTATTCACTCTTTGTGCTCTATAATACCCAATAAAAATCTGTTGTTTTTCGATATTACTATTCTTGTTACCACACTCACATTTCTGTTTGGTATCTCGCTTTACTGTCAGTTCAGTTGATTTGTGTGGTACATGGAAGGAGTGTGCTTACTGGAACTGTAGCACATCTGTGTAGAGTAGTTCCACATTGAGACCAATTATATACATATGCATGTGTGCGTTGGCAGCACAGAATTTAAATGCTGGTCGACCATGCCTCATACGGTCCGGGGTTCGATTACCCGGTCACCGACACACTCCTTTATCCACTCCTTTAGCCAGTAATAAGACTGGTAATGAGCGATGGTTGGGGGCTTTAGGCTAGCAACGCCATCCCGTAAAAATAAATATCAGTGCTACCGAAACTTCAAACCTCTAGCTTCATGGTGCCCTATGCATCCGTTGAAATCTCTGATTCACATAACCGGTCTTGAATTCAAAACCTTGATAAACAAAGTCAAAGTATATCGGCAGTATGAGGGTGAAATCATGAAGAGAAATGACAAATATAAGATAAGATAGATAGAGATAGAGATAAATGCTCTCCTTTAATTAAGTCTCAGTGAAAAACACTGAAAGGAAAAGAGAAATGAAGAGAAAAATGAATCAATCAATATCCAACTTTCAACATTAAAATTAGGCTGTGTAGGAAGAAGGATGACTCTACCAGTCTGTCGCTCTCTCGTTCTCTCTCTCTCCCTTCACTTTGTATTTTTCAGTCGAAGATGCTCCCCTCTTAATCCAAATTAACAAGGAATATATATATATATATATATATATATATATATATATATATGAATTAAATTAATGAAGAGTAATAGAAACAAGTAAATGATTGAAGCTTTGAAAATAAACAAAACCCGAGTGTGCGAGGGGTGGGGTGGGTGTATGGAATGATTCATACTTTGAGACAGAAAATTTATCTCCTTAAGGGTAAATAATGTTTACCCTTTGTCGTGTATATACTGACTTACACACACACATAGACATATAGATAAGTAAACAATCCTAAAGATTTGTTGTTCTGTTTTTTTTTGTGAAATGCTGAATGATTGAATCACCTTCATCATTCATGGAAAAAAATATCCAATTTCAGAGTGTTTGAATGGGTTAAGTGTGTGGGATGAAATGACCAGAAAAAAGAAAAAGTGAGTTTTGAAAAAAACAACAACAACAGAGAAGTGAACCTGTGTTGATTGATTCTGAAAATTGATCATGAATTGATAACACTTAAAGTTAGAGAGAGGCGGAACATTCAAAGTTCAGTGAGGTGTACTCGACAACTGTTACTATCATTCGTGTTTGCGACTGACTGTTCAACTGGTTGAAAGTTGACGATAAATACTCACCACCATCAGTGACATTGGCTGGTCGTCGATCGATATCATCGCAAGTTGTCAAGGTCCAGCTGTCAATTCCTGAAGAGTCTTAAACCGGAATGACAGAAGCAGGTGTCCAGTACTCCTTGTTCATGCAATCTTAAGAATTTATGTATTTATTTATATGTTTGGTTAACCATTTGTTTCGCTAATGTAAAAACAAACCCTAGTTGTAAAGGCCTACTGATTACTGCGACAATGATTTTGGATTCTTTACACCTACAGCATATGGTCTTCGTCTAACGGCCTTAAACTAAATCCTTCTAAATGTCAGACTGTCAATTTCAGTTTCTGATGCAAACGAAAGTTAAATAAAGCTGTTGGTTCTTGTGATCCTTGCAAAATTGCTGATACTGATATAGAAATCAAGTCTGAAGTTAAGTATCTTGGATTAATTCTTTCTTCTGGCCTATCCTTGTCTTCCCATGTCTTAGCGATTTCTAAAAGAATATTTCGTCCGACTTTTTAAATTAAGAAGTTGAGGCACTCAGGCATAACCCAAGCACCTCTCCTTCTCTTACAGTTTGTCAACTCGTGAATTTTACCTATTCTTCTTTATTGTTCACCCTTATTCTTTCCTGGATTGCTTAAAAAAGACTATGTCATACTTCGCAGAACTCTGAAGACTGTCAATCAGTCAGTCAGTCGGGCGAGTGGTATCCCACTGGGCCATATCGTTGACATTGTCACTGATAGGCACTTGATATCATGTAGCAAATTTGCTAAAGGAATTTCGTCAGACTGTGAGCACCCACTCTACCCGCAGCTCCAACCTTGTGTCTCCTCCCCAGGTAAAACAAGAAGTCTTTTCAGAAGACTTTATGCACGTACGTCTAAGTATAAAAATTCCACTATACCATATTTGGCTGCACGTACTTTATGTGATGAAAGTGGTGTTAGGCATGAACTAACTAACTAACCTTCTATGCACCACTAAATAAACCATTTCTTCCACCCTTACAGTACCAAACTGTATTGATATTGTATTTCTTATATTTATAATCCTCTCTATTTTTGTTTTTATTTATTTATTTTTCATAAGTGTGAACATCATTTAAGCTGTTTTACCAGCGTTTCCAAACAGAATCGCCAATACTATTTCAAACAAACTCACTGCTATTATTATTGTTATTATATTTAATACTCTTAATTCGTGCTTAGAATATTTTTGACTTTATATCGTAAACTGGGGAAAATCCCTCTGGTTGCTTTTGTTTGAATTTTTAATTTTATTTATATTTTGAGTAAATCAGATGCAAGGTGTTGTGACAAATGCTGAGAATTCCATTCTGTATTATAAGTAGTGCTGTTTTTGGAATAAAGTAGATTATTATTATTGTAAAAAAAATGTCTACATTAGTAAACGGACTATAAAAGACTGCCTACTATCACTAACAATAATATTCCTAATTTTGGTGGACTGCATTATGCGAAAAACTGTGTACAGGAAGCGAGAAGACAGGAATATACTGGGCGAATAAGAAAACTCTATAAAAAATTTGGACTTCGTAAGCGATTTATGTCTTAATTGGTGGATGGTGACTAGCAGTGGAATCCACCAGGATATGCATTTCGTCCTATCTGGGACTCGTCAGCAGGACGTACCCACAGTAAATGATGATGTTCCCACGGAGGCTCGAACCCTGTGCAGAGCATCAATGCCTGGTACAATCAATCGACGCGGAAATCTAAAAATCTAAAAAAAAAAAATCTAAAATCAATTAGATTTATGTCTAATTCCACATGAATTCAAAGAATGCTAGGCAGAAGAGGCAGCAAAGACAGGACTTCAAGTGAACATAGGGAAGACGATGAACAACAAGAAGCACCAGTTACTTCCTTCACTTATATAGGTAGGATTCTTTCAACTTTACCAAAAAATCGTACGGACGAGGGTGTTAAAACCAGTGGAGATTGTTAGAGAAAGTCAGACCTTCATCTCTCTGAAATCAGTTTGGAAATCTTCACAGCACTCCACTGCATAAAGAACGAAATTCAAATTTTCAGCTCTAGTGTTGTTGAGTCATTTTAGCGTACTCACCGTCAGAAGTATTTCGGACAGACCACTTCAGACTTTTATTAACAGCTACCACCTTCTGTGGTTCCGTAATGAAGGTCGACTGGCCAGTGGAAAGAGTTGACAACAAAGAATTAATTCTCTGGACGAGTCAATCGAGAATCATGCTTGTATACCATGAATTTGGGTCCCAGTGGCTGAATGGTATACGAGCCAGTTAGCCTGCGTTGTAACTGAAAGGTCCTGGGTTCCAATCCCGGTGGGTGGGTGTACTGCCGATGATTCCCAAACTAGTAGGATGAAACAGTTGGCTGTCCATAACTCCCTGGTTTTCAATGGTTCTCTAACTGATATCAATCCGTGGTCAAACTCGTAAAAAACATAACTAACCCTTACAAACCAAACTATAGAAAACAGTTTTATAAATAGAGAAGTCAGCTTAATTGCAATAATAAACACAGACATGCACGCACACAAACACATACGCGTATGCGTACACACACACACACATGAACTAAAACAAAGGATAACTACTTAAATGTATGCATTATCTGTAAGTGAAAATAAGAGTATGACTTTGGAAACAATGAGAACGCGTTTTTATTCGCTCTAGTTACTAGATTCACCACCTTATTCACCAGTCATCCACAACATCACCATCAACAACAACAACAACAACAACAACAACGACAACATAATTATTACCCAGAGAAAAATAATTAGTGAGATTGTTCTACTGACTTCCTTATCTCTATGTAAACATTATCTATTGTTAAACGTTCCATTGTGTTGTCAGCATCATTATTCTTGTTCTGCATAACTGACAGATGTGTACGCGCTCTCACGGAAAAAGATAATAACCGGTTAAAAGCTATTTTTTTTATTAAAACTAAACGACTTATTACGCCAGTGATTCGGCTGTAACAGAAGGCTAGCCAGCTGTGCATATATGTGGTTCAGGCTCAGCCACTGACAGACACGCGCTTGATTCACTAGCCAATAGTGTAAGTCGGGGGACACTAGCTTCAGTGAGCAGGTTTCATCACACACTAGATTTCACCTCAACAGAACTAGGGTCACTTCTTTTTAGTGGCAATCTATTTAATGTCTTTTGAATGAAGCGAAAGGCTTTTGTAACCTCAAAATGATGAGTACACTTCAAACTGGAGCCTCTGAAATTCATCCTGGACGATTAACAACTTCCAAAAGCAATTTTAAATCAGTCAAGAATACAAATTCCGCTTCCTTGGAGCACATTCCTCTACTGAGAATTTTCTATGGCTAGCTGGGGACTACTAAAGCTGGTATAAGCACCCGCGAGAGGAATACTACTACCTGTATCAAACTTATAACCAGTTGGCGTGAAACTTTGCTTTTTGATTGCATGACACACAATCCTGTGTCAAGCATGATGGTGGTTATTTAGCTCTAGTGGGTGGGGGGGGCGGTTGTAGATCTTTGGTTTAGATGCTTGACTTCCGACCAGTAGATTGTAGGTTCGAACTGTGCTTCATCTAACTACATTTCGGCAGTGTCAGGTGTTACCGCTAGCCCTCATCCATAATGTGTGTGGCTCATTATCAACTGAATCAGTGGTCCTTTCACCTATTTAGCCAATGTCTCTAGAAGACCTGGAGGTCGCAGACGATTTATGTCCAATTTTATACAGACTCGAAGACCTACAGGCTAAAACCAACAGATTCGCAGAAGAGGTAGTGAGGAACGGTGGGAAGCTGGAGGTGATAAAGATAACTAACCAACAACCGGCACCAGTCACCGTCAGTGGGAGAAATTCGACAGAGGTTACTCGCTTCGCTTATCTAGGAACCATTGTTTCAACCACAGGTAGTCAGAGCGGATGAAGATGTCAAGCCAGTGATGAACGGAAAGACAAGTCACACACATTCATCACCCTGTAATCAGTTTGGGAATATTCTGTACCCAGAAAAAACCGACGAAATTCGGGTTTTCAACAGCAATGTAAAGTAAGTAAGTCAGTCATTTCTTCTATGTGGGCCAGAGACTTGGAGTGCATGTCACGAAAAGCATCTCCAATAGCAGCTACCTACAGACTTTTATCAACAGATGTCCACTACGCTCCATACCGAAGGTCAGATGGCGAAAACCGTTGGGTAATGTCACGCTGCAAGCCAATGCTCCAGTGGAACCCGGAGAAGAAACGCTGAATTTGGCTTCCGAGAGTGACAGAGAGAAGATCATGTGAAAAGGAGGAGGCAGGATACTATGGGCAGTCGTGCGACCAATTGCAGAAAGCGGGAAAAAGCATAGATGTTCCATTGAATCCCTATGCTCCAATCAGAACCCCAGGGAATAGTAATAATAATAATAATATTATAATCTTTGTAGGAATACTAGTTGTTTTTAGCATTTCAGTCTTGGAGAAGTCCACGACTCATATGATAAGCTTTGAACTCGTCAGGTGGATTAATATGCATCCTCCAGGAATTGTTGATGTTCCGAGTGAAAGCCATTTCAAACGCCACAACTAAGGAGTCCCAAATAAGACGACCAGAGTCAAAGATTCCATGCTTGGAGTTGACATATCACTGCAGAGATCGACTGTTTCGACCCAACATTATCAATCAGCAGGAAATGGTTCTAAACAGACACACACACACACACATACACGCACGCTCCAACGAAGTACTTTACACTATTATACATTAGTGACACAAAAGTCTATTTTCGCATCGCATAGTTCCCTCCTCCTGTCCCCCACGCCCTGATATTTTGTTTTTCCTCCCGTGATTTGCATCTTTTCACACGAAAAATGTATTTTTAATTTAAGTGGACTAAGGTGAGCGGTGTGTGTGGGGGGGGGCGGTGTGGTTCACCTTAATCGGTGGATAATGTGTCATAGTAACGTGAAGACAAAACAACAGTAAATGGTAGTTTGGAATTTTTTTTCCCAGCCGATAAGAGATAAACTCTTATCCGCTACTTCCTTAGGCGTTACATTTACATTTTTTACAGTTTACAAAAACAAGAAAAACACTGTTTTTCTTTCATTGTTATTGTCTAGTCCATGTATTTCTGTCTCTCTCTCTCTCTTCTTGGTTTGACTGTACAGGGAGATAAACAAACCAGTGGGAAAATAAAATGCCCTTGAAAATCAATAAATAACTTTGCTTGCAGGTCATTTAGTAATAATTATTATTATTCCTATAATAAGATGAAAGATAGTAGGTATTTGAATGAGTTGTGTTCTCAAGCTTTCGTCATCACCCATCTAGACAAAATCCCCTTTTTAGAGCAGGTTTTAGTATTTATATAAGAATAAAACTTGTGCACTCTGGTGGTAGAGTGTAATTCGATTATGGGTAAATTTTGTTTTGATAAAATCTCACAGTGTGTTATACAGTAATGTTTACTGATGACCAGGTTTCGAGCACAATTTATTACTGCTCATAATCATATCAAGGTAATCACACGACTTCCTAAATTCATTTATATAGTTCCATTGTTTTTCTCTTGATTTTCACTTGATTTGATTAGTAATAGTATTTTCCATATTTCAGGTATGAGTGACGAGTCATTCCTATTGCATGTGTTGGGTGTACACTCGATGAACCAGCCAGGATTCAGTAATCAACCTCTCTCGCTCTCCACCTACCTAGATTACTTTTTAGAATTTTAACCCTCTCCCACCACGCTATTTTGTGGTTGTGTGTTAATGCATGTAGTGCAATGTAGTGGTGAGGTTTTTTCTAAATTACTGTACTTCTCACGTGAGGTCAACAATTCTTACCTTAGCTAAATTCCTATGTTCTGACAGGAGATCTGACTACCCACGATCTACTAGTCTGACCTATGTAGTGGACCTAACTCAGACTCATTACAAGGTATTTTGTGAATCATATTATTTTGTCTAATTGGGTCAACTTCCAGGGTCCTTCAACCTGCCTTCAGAGCTACTTCTATCTGAGTGAGTGGGTTTGTAGGTTTGAATGGCGCCACCCTAATTCCTGCTTTATTGAGAATCCAACGTATGAAGGATATCAGATTTTCCCTCCCTCCTTATATGGTATAACAGTGGATGACTTGTATTCTCTCTTATTTATGTTATTATTACTAGTTTCACAATTATTTTAAATTTGCTTTTGGCCTTTATCGATCTTCCTAATGAGTTGAATAGGATAGTTATTGGATACCAACGCTTCTTCTATCTGTTTCATTTCATCACTTAGGTCGTTTTTCGTCCTACTTAGTGCCATTGCTCGGTTTGTTAAACACCTAACTAAGCCTGCCTTAACACTTAACGAATGAGATTAATTAAAGTCTAAATATCTACTAGAATGAGTTGTTTTTTTTGTACACACTAGTGTGCAGTTCACCTTCTTCTATCCGTTTTTTTTTTTACAATCTTACATAGCTAATTCTCCTTGCTCATTTTTCGATTCAAATGTGAACTTTATTCCGTCCACTAGTGAGTTTACGTGTGTCAAGAAGCTAGAGAGAGAGATATGTTCTGTTTTTAACACTGTGAGTGGAATGAACGCATTTAAAGTCACAGTGAATAATATAATTGTATCTACCTCTTGGCAACCACTGTTGTGTGTGCAGACATCGCTTCAATGAGTCGAAACGCACTGTAGCACTAGTGCGATGTTGAAGAGAATGCAGGAAAAATACCTACTAATTGTCTTCGAAAAGAACAGATACAAACACAAACAATTTTATCGAAAAGTGTTTAAACTCCAGTCATAAACAACACCAACAAGAAACCAATATCAACGACTACAAGAACATTCACCTTACCGTATATAAAGAATATCTCTCCGAAATAACAGCTAGAATATTAAGACCTTTTGAAATAGATATAGAAGACAAAGCCAGTCAACCAGTCAGCAAGGCAACCAATCAACACAGTCACTTCATTCGATAATGTGCGAACCGAAAGTCCCATCCAACCGAAGAAGAAGATTAGATTAATACCATTTACATAGTTTGGTTTGTACGGGTTGGTTTTGTTTTTACGAGTTGATCACTGATTGATATCAGTTAGAGAACAATTGAAAACCAGCCAGGGAGTACTGGACAGCTGTTTCATCAGCCTAGTTTGGGAATCTTCATCAGTACATACCCACCGCCGGGGTTCGAACCCAGGACCTCTCGGTTACAAGGCGAGCTGGCTCGTATTCCATTCAGCCACTGGGACCTGATCCAATGGCCAGTGTATGAATTCTACCCTACCAATTTGTGATTTAGCGTGACCCCAACCATTGTCGTCGGTGGGACATCCATTCACACACGTAATATCTAATTGGACCTCACTGGTCACGACTTCTGACTAGAACTTCTATAGTTTGTTTTGTGGAAAATTAACCTAATACTCGCTGGTGACTTGCTACAGGACGGAGTTTCCTAGGGTTCTAGTGAGAATTCGTGACCAGTGAGGTCCATGCAGAAGTCACGTGTGTGGATGGATGTCCCACCGACGACAATGGTTGGGGTCGCGGTAAATCACGAATTGGTAGGTTGGAACTCATTCACTGGCCATTGAATCGGGTCCCAGTGGCTTAATGGTATACGAGCCAGCCAGCTTGCTTTGTAACCGGAAGGTCCTGGGTTCGAATCCTGGTGGGTGGGTACTGCCGAAGATTGCCAAACTAGGATGAACCAGCAGCTGTCCAGTACTCCCAGCTGGTTTGCCAGTAGTTCTCTAACTGTTGTCAGCTCATAATGAAATCCTCCATGCAATCGAACAAAAATCCTTACTAAACCAATACTTGAAGATTAATAGAGATGTAAATTAACAACCAGTTAGGAGAATGGTTGTCACAAGGGAGACAATTACGTCATCATTCATGTGCAGAATTCAAATAAGTTCAGTTTATATTAATTAAGCCACTGCACTGTAGATGTCTGAATGAAGGACAAGGAAAGCTTTGCAATTGAACCATTAACCAGCGCTCAGAGAACACAACTGACTCAATATCATGCACCTGAGCTACAAATCTCCTGCATTATTTCAAAAGATAGTAGGTGTTAAAAATCCATGATTTACAACGCTTCGTATATATAATGCAATGAAATCGACCTGTGGATTATAACGAGTCATTTGATACCGGGTTATTATTAGAGGCAATCAGACACAGGAGGGAAGGAAGGAAGGAAGCTTTAGACCTATGTTTCGTGCTAGTTGGCACTCACTAGTCATTCAGTCAGTAAGGTGTATCTGCAATCTCTTAAAGGAACAGCTCACGTCTCTGCTGAGATTCAAACCCCTTTTGTGTGTGTGTGAACTTGACTGTTAGAATTCCTATAGGAAATCAAAACACGTGATTCAGTCAGCGAAGAGATTCTTTTCAGCAACGAATTTATTATCAAGCTGTACAATCGCACAAATATATATGAATTTTGCAGAAATCATATCTGGAGGAAGAGTTCAGTCTTTTGAGAAAAATTCTTGTAGACAATGCATTTCCACCACGTTTTGTAGACATGAATATACAGTCAAATTCTATGAAATGTGAGTTATCAGCAGTAACCAAGAAAATACTGTACATGAGCTTGGAATTCAGAGGTGAATTAGCTTCCCATATCAATGAAATAAGGATCTCACAGTCCCTGAGAAGGAGATACCCTGCTTCATCGTTGAGGTTAGCATTTTCCAGTCGACCATTACTGTTCAATAACCTGAAGGACGAGATCCCGCAGTAGACCAGGTCTGTGTACGTTTATCAATTTATTCTCTTGTGTGGAGGGAGCCAGGTATATAGGTCGAGTTTTATCCAAGGGGGTGAAAGAAAACCATCTTGCATGGTAGTTACAAAAAGGTGGAAATGGAGCAATGAAAAGCGGGATCATTGAACATCTGGTCGATACTCATCACCCTATCTCTTCAGCCTCCACTTTCAAAGTTATCAGTCTATAAGGCGAAAAGCGATTTGCCCAAATCACTGCGTGTCTGACTCATTTGTATTGCTAAAGCAGCTGTGGCCAATGAAATAGAAAAGCCAGATCTCTGTATACAGAAGAAGTTCGTTCAAACCATCTCTGCCAACTTACATGGTCTTAATCCCTCAGTGCTAAAGTATGGTAATCCTTGTTTCATATTTTGTCTTTACCTATTTTTCTTTTCGCTTTGTTTATTCAATTTGTATACTCTTCCTTTATTGCGTCAATTGTTGTGATTATTATTTCCACTTTGAATTGTTCCCGGCATTATTTCACTCGTTTCACTTGTCATTCTGAATCCAAAATTTTGTTTTGCGACGTTAAACTCTGTGTTATCGAAATTCACACACTGTTACGTACGTGGTGTTTTCACTTTTATTTTATTTGCCCATTAGTCCTAAAAAATTTCACACCCTTTCCAAGTTCTACACATCCTTTGAATTGGTCTGTATATGACATTAATTGCTTTTCCACCTGACATTGAACTATGATTATAATCACAAACGTATTAATTGCATTTCATACTTTTGTCACTTCATGTATTCACACCTGTGATTCAATTCCCTCATTGGTTATAATTTCTTATATATATATATATATATATATATATATATATATATATATAGTTGTATAGCTATAAAAATAAAAACCAATACTTGAAAATGAACGGACCAACAAAGTGCCGATTCAAGTGTTGGTTTGTAGGGATTTGATTGGCCATAGGATTTCATCATGAGCTGACAATAGTTAGAGAACCCCCGTCCTAGTTTGGGACTCTTCAGCAGTACGCACACACCGGGATTCGAACCCAGGACCTTCTGGTTACATGGCGAGTTCGTGCATCAATCAGCCACTGGGACCAGATCCAATGGTCAGTCCATGAATCCTAACTTCTGCCAATTCACGACATAGCGTGACCAGTAGGGTGCAGCAGGTCGGGTGTGAGGACAAATACTCGCCGAATACATTGGCTAGGGGTCGCACTATGTCATGGTTTGGTCGAAGTTGGATAGAGTCCCAGTGGCTTAATGGTCTACTACCTCGCCTTGTAACCAGAAGGTCCTGGGTTCGAACTCTGGAGGTGATGTGGGTGAGTGCCGAACTAAGCTGCTGGAACAGCTGTTCAGTACTCCACGGCTTTCCAGTGGTTCTCTAACTGATGTCAGCTTATGATAGAATCCTCCATCCAATAAAATTTGTAAATCTGAGGTGAAATTTCGATCATGGCTCGTACAATTTTTTTATGAACAAGAGATGTCATTTTTATATATACTACATAAACCTTTGTTATTTTAATTTCGATTAATTTTCCCAAAGTGGTTTGGACCAGTTTAGCGAAAGAAACACTGGAAGTGCTCATTTCAGTTTCTTTGAGATTTTACAAATATGTTTTTAAAAATTAATAATCATTGATTATACAAATTACAGGCACAATGTACTATTGTCACTATTATCGTCATTAATAACAGTATTGTATTTGCCTTCACTGCATGCTGTCATATACTGACTAGCATTCATAGTCACGCATGCTGTTTGCGTATGCGTGTGTGTATGCGCGCTAGTGTGTACTTTCAGTGTCAATTGAAGCTGATTCACTCACAATATTACTCCCTACCTTACTACCTTACTATTACTTACACTAATACTATCAACGATATTTAAGATGTTACCAGAGTTGATGATAATAGTAATAATAATGATAATAACGACAACACCAGAAATCAATACATTATCAGTACTTCTAATACCCTTTGTCCTGTCTCTTTTATTGATCTAAACAGAATAATACAAATTGTATTCCTAAAGTTGGACGTATGACATCCACACTCACACATACATAAACATACACACAAAAACCAAAAAGGGAGCAAAACGGGCAGTTGGGTATCGGGGTGACTGACAAGAAAAGTGTGTGTGTGTGCTCATTTTTGTAGGTGTGTATGGCTGTGTCGTGGAGTGGAGTGGGTTGGGCTGGAATTCCTATGCATGCATGAATACTAATGAACACAAACGGACGGACGGACGCACGCACGCACGCACACACAAGTACACACAGAAATTGAACATGAATTTCACAAACAAATTATACTGTGATTATCATTCAAATTTTCACATTAGACCAAAACATTTTTAAAAGATTACTACTGGCCTTCATCATCATCATCATCCTCGTTATGTGTTCTACTATCCAAATTATTTTGTATTTGAAAGGTGGCACAGTGGTTAGGACTCTCGCCGACGCACACCTGATATCTATGGTCAGCCTGCAAAATTTGGGCTACCGATACCCACGCTGAAAATTCCATACTTGTACCAAAAATACAGGGTGGAATCAAGCTGTAATCAAAAATTAAAAAAAATAAAATAAAAAAATATGCGCTGCCTTTCTCTCTCTCTCGCTCTGGGGTGAAGAAAGTCATCTCATTCAAGGCGAAGTTATTGCATGATTAGACATATATTGGCATTTTTTTCTTTTTAGATTTCATTTATTTGTGACAACTTATCGATGATGAAGACGAAAGTGTTGTGTTGACAACAGTAGATTCACATGATGGGCCACAATTAGATTTTCGAATGAAAATTTAAAAATTGTTGTGTGCTTTTTAATTGAATTTTAGATTCTCCCGTCGATTGATTGGACCGTGGTCGGTCAATTCAGGTTGACATGTCTGGGCATTTAATTTAGCGTTTGAAACTACGGATACTGGGTTCGAGACTTGGTGGAAACATCATCACTCACTGAGAAATGCAAGTACATCTAGCTGACGAGTCCCAAATAGAACGAAATGAGCATCCTGATTTGTCAATTTTCCTACCCCACACTCTAGAAATCTATTATGATTAACTACCTCCATTGTCTCCCGTTTTACAATATTTCTAATCGATTTTACCCTAGCACGTTTGTCACACAAATATGACTATTTATTTTGACACCCCATAACTAATCTGTTAGTCTACGTTAAAAAATGTATCTGCCGCATACCTGGCTATCTTTATTGTAACGACCATAAATATTATATTTTATAATTGTAAGAACCTGAAGAGAAGTTATTGAAAAGAATATTCTTCGTTCAGATTGACTTTTAATTACTAATTAAATGTTTGTATGTTTGCTTAACAATCATGAATATATGAATACACTCGCAGAACAAACACACACACACACACCCGCAGAAGAAGAAGAGTCTTTACACACACCAAAGTGCCAATCACTTCAGTAGAAATGACCTATGCAGATTGTTAAAACATTTTAGCCTGACTAGAGGACACGTGACATGGTCGATAGTTTGGAGGTTTCAATTGGAAGCCAGTTTATGAAGAGATTAGGAGATATGAGAAATAAAGTTTATCCTTTGATTGGACACTAGGTGAGTAACACTAGCGTGATGTGCGTAGTCATTTAATTGGTGCAGACTGAATTCTATCAGTCAGTCAGGTTTGCAATGCAATATCTTAGCTCGAAGCAGATACTCGGCACGTTTCGTGGAGAAGAACACGAAGGCGAAATCAAAAAGGGAAGAATGCATTTCAGTGCCAAAGAAAACACCACATTTGAATCTGGACTTCAAAGGAGACCCAGCAGCAGATATCCTTAAGAGGAGAATCTCTAGTCGCCTGAAGAAGACCTTTCCTGCAACGAGTCTCCAGCTGTCTACTGCTTCGAAGCAATGTAAAGGATAGTCTTTCGTATATGACCACTTCAATGTGCATATATCAGTTTACCTGGTCTTATGGAGCCAGATACATAGGTTGTTCTATGCAGGTCCTATCAAAACGTGTTAGAGAACATTACGCTGCATGGCTGCAAAAAGGAGGCACTGACTTAATCAGAAGCCCCATAACTGAACAACTCGTCAGTACACCTGTTACAGAATCTCGCCTGATTCATCATTCACAGTCATTTACAAATTAAATAGAAGTCTAACAAAGGTAGTGTGTTTCTTACTTCTTTGCACTGCAGAAGCCCTCATCGAATGTATCGAAAAGTCATAGCAAAGCATTCAAAAGAAACTAGTCCAATCTCTGTGTTTACCGTGGATCTAGTTCGGTCTGACTACTTAATTTCATATTCATTCAAAAAAAAAATAATTTTAGTTTGTTTCCATGCCCATCCTGTTCTCACCTATCTTCGTTTAAAAAAAAACTATTTTATATATTGTTCAACTATTTTTAAATCCTGTGTAACTTTTTGTTTCTAAATCCCTCGTGATATCTATTCACCCCTTCGAAATTTGACATCGAGTTGGAATTAAATAATAATTCCACCTAAGTAAGCGCATCAACGTCGCCTATCTTACTAGCCCTTCCCCGAGGTCTGGGTAAAGACGGAGGGTCAGGCGTGTGATTAGTGACTCTACTCACAAAAACAATGAAACGACTCCAGCAATCTGAAACTAGTTTGGAATTCTTCTGCAATAATTCAGCAGCATAAAAACAACAAGATTCGGATATTCAGAAAGAATGTCAGGAAATGGATTTCTAACAGCCAGTTGCAGACTTTTGTCAATAGCTGCGAACTTCGACGACTGTCTTCATTACCGAAGATCAAATAGTCGGGCGGCTACAAAAAGAATTAACAACAAGAAACTCTGGCCGGCGATGAATGAACCAACCAATGAAGAGCCGATTGCTCAACAGATATGTAGGAGAAACTGGAGATGAATTGATTGGATATAACACTGAGGAGGGCTGAGGCTGTCAAATGATATCGTGTGCAATGCAGGATATCCGTTGCTCAAGAGGGAGGTGACTGGGAAGTGACTAGTGAGTGGTTGGTGCTATTGTGACAAGGAAGAGGTTGTGTGTGAGTTGGAGAGAGGAGAAGACTACAGATTATGGGGAATCATACGGCCTAGTGGGTAGAATACTGGCCAACACTGGCAAGTGGTCCAGGATTCAATCTCCTGCCGACTTACACCTTTAATTCACTTAGTTGGCAATAAGCCCATTAAAGAAGAAATTTAAGCATGAGGCTAGCAACCGCCATCCCGGTAAAACAGCAAGAACACTGCTAGAAATTCGAGGCTCTAGCTTGAAGTCACATGTTCCTCTGGGGGCGAAAATCAATCAAATATAAATGGGATTGTACATCGCTGCTTGTCAGGATGAAATCGGAGAAAAAACGAATATTTCCTACACTTCTTGTCTATTTTCCTCCCTAGTATCAAATTAATGTGTTCAGTTTTTAAGAAGGATAATGTGGGCAATTTGAAAAAAAGCAGTATTCTTCGATAAATACTATAGACTATAATTTCATAATTTTAGTAAGTGAGAAGTAATGGGGTGTAGGATGAGTACCACTTGGTTGTAATGCTCGTAAGCCGGGTGTAACTGCACTCACAAAGATTCAACACCCATTGTTCTAAATGCCAAAAAGTTATCCCACTAGGTTGTTTAGGATAGATACTGAACAAAGACTACTCTTTTTTCGATAACTTCATCATCGGAAATGGCTATCCCGACAAATTTACCAAGAAACACATAACAAAGAAATCGGTGGAAAAGGACTACTCACTATCTGTAAAAAAGAAGCCACTTTATACACGACTACAATTCAAGGGCGATCGATATACCAAGTGAGATAATTACGAGGAAGTTAAAGAAAATCAGTTCAAAGAACTTTCAATGCTGGTGGTGGCGAACTACACGTCTTCTTCTCTACACGACCGATGGTGCTACCTAGACTGAAAGATGAAGTACCTAGACCAGACTAGCTGGCCATTTCAGATTGTATCCACTAATTCAACTGCAAGTGTGCTTTTGGAGCGAGTTATATTGGCCGTTGTTGCTCTAGGAACTTGATTTTTCGTGGTCGCTCGAGAACATCTCCCAGTGTGTCTAAATAAAGGTGTAGTGAAAACCATCATTAACAGTTCGATATTGGACCATCTGGTGCAAACCGGCCGGTCGGCTGACCACAAAGCCAGCCAGCCAGCCAGCCAACGTGGAAGAATCCTTCTCTATCATCATCTACCGTGTGCCTAATAAATTACCAAAATCATCAAAGCACCGCATGCTCCAACACACCAAAGGCTATTGCAGTTCGCCTCAACCAACCAGTGGTCTGTGTTCAAAAGAAGTAAGTCCAGCCAGCTAGCCACTACAGCTGCCCTAGCTGGCCTTCAGTAGAGACTATAAACTCACGAGTTTGTAGTATTATCCTTCCTAATTTTTCTGAAACTATTGAAGTGTAATCCATTGGTATTATCATTATTATTATTATTGATTCGATGTTATGTAAACAGCGACATTAATGTTGTTGTTTATAACACTAATTCATTCATTCATTCATTCACTATAATGGATGGATATATAATTGTAGAGACTGATGATGAAGGGGTTATCGAAAAAAGAGTACTCTTTGTTCAGTATACATTCTTTTGTCAATTTTAATAGGCATTTTTAATCAGTTATTTTGGGATAGTAAGATAAAATGAACATCTCCACAG
This sequence comes from Trichobilharzia regenti, assembly GCA_944472135.2. Classification (NCBI taxonomy): domain Eukaryota; kingdom Metazoa; phylum Platyhelminthes; class Trematoda; order Strigeidida; family Schistosomatidae; genus Trichobilharzia; species Trichobilharzia regenti. The sequence continues at coordinate 10,551,630 of OX235270.1, forward strand.
GATTCTACCGCTAGTCAACTTTAGATATTGTCAAAGCATCTGTAAACTTGGCGCTAACTTGTCAACACACATATGAGAATAGAAATTGTACACTCTGGTGGAGTATAATTCTATTGTGGATAAAAACTTTTATTTTGATAAAGTCTCATAGTGTGTTGTACAGTAGGTCATATTGACTGATGACAGTGTTTCGAGCACAATTTATTGTTCATTATCATATAAAGGCATTCACTCACTCACTCACACAGCTATCCTGCTTCTTTTATATACATGAGTAAAAGTTCAATATTAGACATTTGGTTGAATGAAATCAATATAACATGGTAAAGAACATTCGGAAATAAAATACAATGTGGTGGCAAGGAAAACAAGATACTTTTTATGCTAAAATAAATAAATAACTTGTTAGAGTGTTATAGGGCGAACTGAATACATTTTAACATTATTTATTGTCCTCCTGTGATTTAACCGACTGGTGGCGATAATATCTTCGATATTTCTGGTATTTGCATTGAGTCATTTCTGTTCCATGTGTTAGGTGTAGGTAGACTCGATGAACTAGCCAGGATTCAGTAATCAACCTCTCTCGCTCTCCACCTATCTAGATTACTTTCTAGAATTTTAACCCTCTCCCACCATGCTATTGTTTGGTTGTGTGTTCATGCATGCAGTGCAATGTAGTGCTGAGCTTTTTTCTAAATTACTCTTCATCTCGGGTGGGGTCAACCATTCTTACCTTAGCTAAATTCTTATGCTCTGACAGGAGATCTGACTACCCCCGATCTATTACTTTGACCCATGTAGTGGACCTAACTCAGACTCATTACAAGGTATTTTGTAAATCATATTATTTTGTCTAATTGGGTCAACCGACAGGGTCCTTCAACCTGGCTTCAGAGCTACTTCTATCTGAGTGAGTGGGTTTGTAGGTTTGAATGGCGCCACCCTAATTCCTGCTTTATTGAGAATCCAACGTATGGAGGATATCAGATTTTCCCTCCCTCCTTATATGGTATAACAGTGGATGACTTGTATTCTCTCTTATTTATGGTATTATTACTAGTTTCACAATTATTTTTAATTTGCTTTTGGCCTTTATCGATCTTCCTAATGAGTTGAATAGGATAGTTATTGGATACCAACGCTTCTTCTATCTGTTTTATTTCATCACTTAGGTCGTTTTTCGTCCTACTTAGTGCCACTGCTCGGTTCGTTAGACAACGAATGAGATGAATTAAATTCTAAATATCCATTAGCAGAATGTGTTGAGTTTTTATAAACGTTAGCGTGCATACAGTTTACCTTATTCTATTCGTTTTATTTAACAATCTAACATCACAGCTAATTCTCTTTGTTCATTTTTCGATTCAAATGTGAATTTTATTCCCTCTACTAGTGAGTTTATATATATATATATATATATATATATATATGAAGAAGCAATAGGAATCACTCATCCCTAGTACCAAAGATACGGAAAATATTACTATCACCAGTGATGAAATCTAGAGATGAGGAATAGTGGAATCATATAGACGAAGTCAGGAAATTGTGGAAATTAGCGCCTCGATACTGATGCTGACGATAAGCAGCAATAAATTGTGCTCAAAGCGTGTGGTCATCAGTGTAAGACTTTTTATCAAAATAAAAGTTTTGCCCATAATGGAATTACACTCTACTACAAAGGTCATAGGGCCTATAAACACAGGAGTCAAACAGGGGTGCTCGCTTATTATCACCAACGATATTCCTAATTGTGGTCGACTGACTGGATTATGCGTCAGACAGTGACAGGGAAACGAGAAGACAGGGAGGGATATCCTGGACCGACTGACGTGAAGAACCTAGAAGACGTGGATTTCGAGCGTGGATGATTTATGTTTGATGTCACACAAAATCGAAGACTTACAAGCGAAAACCGATAAAATGGTTGAAGAGGCAGCCGGCGAAGACAGGACTCCAGGTGAACATAGACAAGAAGGAGTTTATGAAAATAACCAACCAACCAATTACAACAACAGGAACATGCAGCGCCAATCACCATCAACGGGAGGGATTTGAAAGAGGTTACTTCATTCATTTATCTAGGGAGGGAGCATTGTCTCAAATACAGGAAGTCGGAAAGGACAAGGATGTGAAATCGAGAGAGAATCGGGTAGGGCAGCGAGAAACACATTCACTCATCAACCTGAAACAACCAACCTGGAAACCAATCTTCGTCACTCAGCCAACATCAACAACGAAATTCCGTCGGTCGGATTTTCAATACAAACACGTCAAGTCAGTCAGTTCTTCTGCATAGAAGGGATCAGAAGGTTGGCGGGTGGGTCACAATGACTATTTCCACCAACAGCCTGTTGTAGACGTTACCTTTATCAACAACTACCTACCTGTCTTCGTTGGATCTATACTGGGGGCCGGGAAGAATCACCAACAACAAGAAACTATGGGAACAAACAATCAAACAAACAAAACAAGAGGCAATCGCCCAACAACAGCAAATATGCAGTAGGAAGTGGATTGAGATGGATTGGACACTCGCTCGCTGATGAGGCCGCCGCTGGGTGACATCGCGCGCGCGCGCGTCAGGCCATCGCTCGGGTGGAACCCAACCGAAAGGGAAGCAGGCGGCGAGTGAGACGTCAGTGCAAGGGTGAGATGGAGGAGATGGTGTGAAGAGGAGTTGAAACAGTATAAGGTGACATGGATGCAGGTGAAAAGTACAGGAGACGTGGAGTTGAAGCCCTATGTTCCACTAGGAACCCAAGGGAACAATAACAATAATAATAATACATAGGTCAAATGTTTGTGTATAGAATCATCACCATAGTAACAATTAAATTTTTTTTAAAAACATACTCTACTGTACCTTTTGACGAGGAAATAGTCTGCCAGTAATCCTCTATCTGATCATCCGATCTATCTGACTGATTATGCCATTGATTGGCATAGTCATTGTTATTATTAGAAAGCATCGCTGGCATGCTTAAGGGTGTATACGACGAATGATAATTCATTGTTATACAACGTGTAAATACAATTATAGTATACAGACTGATCAAAATAGTGTTTCTGATCAAAGGTGTATAGATTCTGTTGACAAAATCAGACGGCATTTTCATCACTGTTAATTAGACTGTATGTAGTATTGCATTAAGCGTGTAAATTACGTGCATGTGTTTACATAATCGATGAGAGGCGGACAGTAAGAAGAGGTTAATAAATCAATAGGGATATTTAACTCCGCCTTTATGTAATGTGATGTATACACATGTATATCACAGTTCCGGTAATTTCTCATACATATTCTGCATTTATTTTCAAATATTTATTAAAACATAATTTTTCAATTAACATTTATCACATGCGATCAAGTTGAAATTTTTCAATTACATGGATGTTATGACTACTATATATATAAGCGATGCGAACTATGTGTTTTCAGCCTATGCTACTATAATTCTTAAACCATGGTTGGTTTCTCCTCACTCATTCATGCACTCACTTCCTCACTCACTCACTAACTCGCTCACACAGACGCACACGTGTACGTGTGCACGCACGCACGCACGCACGCACGCAGGCACACCAAGGAAACGAAACAACAGCAATAGCTGAAGAATGGAAATGTTGCATATAAATGTTTATCTTGTGTCTAACTTCTATGCACAGACACACATCACAATACACGACAACACACCTACGCCTGTAGACACACATAAAAGTCACTCAACCTCATTCACGATGTTTTACGCATGTTGTAAGTGGCTACAAACGCACTTAGACACACACACACACGCACATCCAGACACAGGAGGATAAAAGGATCTCTTCGAACGATACTCACGTACACACACACGTCGTTAGAGCTTTTCAAAAAAGAAAAAAGGAGTTGTTTGTTTTTTGTCTTTACAAGCTGTAGGATAACAACAAAGTAGAGATAATCGATATTGAGAATGTTCAAGTATGCGTACATTGCATCTGTGTTTACTAATGATGAAAAGGGGTAGGTAGGTGGGTAGACATGAGAGAGAAGGATGGTAATCCATTTCCCCTGTCTCGTCTCTGATTGGTCTACTTCGACTGACCAATCCTAAGAGATTAAAAAGTTATTTGGGGAGGGGATATCTTTTGACCCTTTTTTAAATTTCAAAAAAATTAAAAAATAAAGATGGTGTTTATAGCAATCCGACACACACACACACACTCGAATAAATACTTAGATTTTAATTCATCCCATTCATAATCGGTATAGGAAGATAGGTATAGTCGACAATGTCTGAATAATCGGACCGAGAGCCTATAATGAAATGCATACCCACCAGAATTTATTCAAAAATATATGAAGAACCATGGAAAAACTAAGACTAGCAATAAAAGTGACGCGAATAACGAAAGTGATATAGAATTGGGACCCGATCCAATGGGCCTTCAATTATAACTTCTGCCAGTTCACGACATAGCGCGACCACTTCGCAATGTCTTCTTCGACGAGTTACTTTCTCATCTTCGACCTGCTGTACCCTACTGGTCACAGCTTCCCATTAGAACCCCAGGTTAACTGCCTGAATAGGGCCAGTCGCTAGTGAGCATCAGATTAATTTTCAAGTGTTGGTTTTTGTAGGGATTTTGTTTGGTTGTATGGATGATTTCACCATGAGCTGACATCACTTAGAGAACCACTGGAAAACCTGGGAGTACTGGACAGCTGTTTCGTCCTAGTTTGGGACTCTTCATCAGTACGCACCCACAGGGGTTCGAACCCAGGACCTTCCGGTTAGGGTCGCGCTAGTGCTCGCGCTATTTCGTGAACTGGCAGAAGTTAGAATTCAAGGACCATTGGATCGGGTCCCAGTGGCTCAATGGTCTACGAGCTCGCCTTGTAATCAGAAGGTCCTGGGTTCGAACCCCGGCGGGTGCGTACTGCTGATATAGAATTCAAAGCCTCTGTAGTACTTCCGCATATAGAATGAACTTCAAAGTCCTTAAGTAGGATTCTTGGTTAGGCTGGAATTAGTTGGGGTTGCATTTAAACCAACCAACCAACCATCTTACTCTCTCAAAGATAAACTTTGTCTGTCGGCCAAAGGACCCAATAGATCCAATTACGAAAAATAGTATAATTTATCAAATACCATGTAATGCTGACTGAGGTCATTTACGTAGGTCAAACTAGAAGATCTGGATCAACTAGATTATTGGAAGATAAAATTTACCTAGGCTTAGACTGATTGACTCAGGCATTACACTGCATTCACTTGCACAAAGGGTGGTGTGGGACAGGGTGACACTTAAATTATTTAAATTTACTATAAAAATACATAAGCCAGGTTACCCCATAAGATCAATAGTAGATTTCAGGAATAACCCTACTTAAGAATTATCAAAATACTTAGCTCTAATACTGTGTCCCATTAGAAATCATTCAAATCCTGGGATAACTAACTAATTCATATGAAATGAAAAAGAAAATAAATGACATTCATTTAGAGAATAATGAAAAAAATTGGTTAGTTTTGATATAACTAGTCTGTACACTAACATACCAATAAATATGGCCTTAGAAGCGGTTAAAAAAGAACTAACTGCTGATCCTGAACTCAATCATAGGACAAAGCTGCCCATTGAAAAAATTATTTTAGGGATTCAATTATGCCTCACTCACATCTACTATCTTTAAATTCCAGGGCAAAATATGTAAACAAACAGATGGTGTAGTGATGGTGTCACCAATATCCCCTATCTTAGAAGACATCTTTATGAACAGCTGTGAAAATATTGCTCTTAATACATTCACCTAATCCTACTCCAAAAGTATGATGGAGATATGTGGATGACACTTTCACACACACAGTGTTAAAAATAGAATATATCTCTCTCTAGCTTCTTGACACAGATAAACATACAAGTAGAGGGAATAAAATTCACATTTGAACCAGAAAATGAACAAGGTGAGTTACCTATGTTAGATTGTAAAATAAAACGAATAGAAGAAGGTAAACTGCACACTAGTGTTTATAAAAAACCAACGCATTCTCCTAGTAAATATTTAGACTTTAATTCATCTCATCCGTTCGTTATCTGTAGATGTCAGGCCTACTTAAGTGTCTAACAAACCAAGCAGTAGCGCTAAGAAGCACAAGAAAAGACCTAAATGATGAAATGAAAGAGATAGAAGAGGCGTTGGTGTTAAATAACTATCCTATTCAATTCATCAGGGAGATAAGAAAAGGTCAAAAGCAAAATGCGAATAATGGTGAAACTAATAATGATAAGTAACATAAATAAGAGAGAATATAAGGCATCTACAGTAGTTCTTTTAGCATATAAGGAGGGAGGCGACATATGAGACCCTGCTTACGTGGGATTCTTAATAAAGCATTTAAACCTACAAACTCACTCACTCACTCAGATGAGAGTAGCTCTGTAGCTAGGCTGAAGGACCATATCGGTTGACCCATTTAGACGAAATAATGTAATTTACAAAATACTTTGCAATGACTGTGAGTTAGGCAGGAGTAGTGAGATTGCCTGAGAGAACATAAGAATTTAGCTAAGCTTAGAATGATTAATCCCAACAAGGTAGGTAATTAATGAAAGAACTCAACACTCTGTTGCACTGCATGCACTAACACACGACCACCCAATGGGGTGGGTGAGACGGAGTCAAAATTCTAAGAAGTAATATAGGTGGGTGGAGAGAGAGAGATTGATTACTGAATCCTGGCTGGTTCATTGAATCTACCTACACCTAACACATGCAACAGAAATGACTCAATGCAAATACCAGAGATATGGAAGATATTATTATCAGTAGTCTGTCAAATTAGAGGAAGGTAATAAGTAATCTTAAAATTCTATTTCAATTCAAGTGTATGGCAACATTCTAACAAGTTACTTATTATGACTATGAAAACACTCGTCTTATTTCCCATCTGATTATAATTGATCAATAACACTCATATTATTATTTCTCAATGTGCATTATTCAATTGTCTAATCAATTCCACACATGTATATAAAAGAGGAAAAAGGTTGTATGACTGACTTGATATGATTATGAGTGGCAATAGTTTGTACTCGAAACGTCGTCATCAGTTAATATTACTTATGTATAGCAAACACTGTGTGATTTAACAAAGTAAAATCTTATCTAAAATGGAGTTATTTAAATCCTGTTTTAGAAGTCTGTCAGAGTAGTGAACACATAGACTAACTACTATCGCGTGCACGTACAACAGTAAGGCGATGTATGCCAAGTCAAGCAAAGCAGATGTACAGAGACATTTTCTCTCCAACCTCCTGAAACGCTTCGTAGGTAACGACTCAAAATAAAACCGAAACTTCAATATCTAAATGGATAAAATAAAAATTTTTAAACATGTCGTCCCTATAATTAAAATTAGATAACACTACTATACGATGAAGTTAATTTAAAACACATGTTGTAGTGTGCTGAATGGTATTCGTACAGTACATTATTATGAACAACAATCTGATCACAGATTTATTTTTAAAAAGTTTGTAGGGAAGGATTTGATCTCTTTCAGGTTAGAGAATCATGGGAAACCAGTAGAGAGTATTGCGCTGCTGATTACAGGAGGGAATTGTAGTGAGGGGTTGTGACCAATGGGGTCCATCTAGTTGTGAGCGACGACAAATACGCGTCACCGATAACATTTACCGGCGGTCACGATTTAGTAGAAGTTGAAATTCATGGGATGACCACTGGATCGCGTCCCAGTAGCTGACTGGTATACGAGCTTGCCTTGTATCCGGAGGCTCCTGGCTTTGAACCCAATGGATGGGTACTGCCGACGAGTTACAGAGTAGGACAACTGCGACAGCTATCCAGTCCTCCCTACTGGTTTTTGACGGTTCTCGAATTGATATCAATCCGTGGTCAAATTTGAAAACAGTAGTGGTGATTTTAATACGGATAGTTAGATTTCGTCAATAACAGAGATCACTGAGGCATCAGGTACCACTAGACAGATGAATTTTCTAGTTCGGGAATATTTGTACATCCACATACCCCCCAGTTGCAGTGTTAGAACCTAGGAACTTCAGGTTATTACGAGACAAAGCCCACTGATCAGCATTCAGTCATTTCTGCTGGACGGAATTCAATAACCTGTGAATTCTAACCTCTGTATTAAGCATTTCATAATGAGCTGACATCAGTTAGAGAACCATTGGAAAACCTACCGGGAGTACTGGACAACTGTTTCGTCCCGGGTTCTGGGTTCGGACCCTGATGGATGCGTACTGATGAAGAGTCCCAAACTAGGACGAAACAGTTGTTCAGTACTCCCAGGTTTTCTAGTGGTTCTCTAACTAATGTCAAGTCATGATGAAATCCTCCATGCAATCAAACAAAAATCCCTACAAAACCAATACTTGAAAATTCCAACGTCTGTCAATTTTATGCTATACCATTACCCTCAAACAATGCCTTCCATTTATATCATAGGATATATGGGAACTATGCATCGGTGGCACAGAGGTTAAATGCTCTCCGATGCACCCCTCTACCTCGCTAAACCAATAATAAGATTGGTAAAGGGTGAAAGGTTGATGGCATGAGGCTGACAACTTCATCCCGTAAAAGTGAATACCACTGCCTCTGGCCTGAAGGCGCCCTATGTTCCACTGAGGACGTAAAAGAATAAGGGAAAAAATTTTTTTTTCAGGAGATTTGGATCAATTTCATTATCAACTGTTCGATTTTCATATGAACTAGCATTGGTTAAGGCGATCACCGAAAGTTGGAGGGCCCTAGACAAAGGAAGAGTTGCACACAGCAGCGCTCAAACAGCTGTCCAGTGTTCTCTGGTTTTCAATGAATGCTCTAACTGATTTTGTTGGTTCGTGACAATATCTAACGATCAAGATTAAAATCAAATCAAATGAAATCATAAATCTCATCATCTAGATAATAATAATAATAATGAGTTCATTTCGAACAGTACGTTTGTTACAATATGAAATCTCTTAGCATGAAACACCAGTTAAGATATAATCAAAATTATAAAGGATTTATGAATAAAAAGAATAATAATAATAATAACTAATACTGTAAGAGAAAAGAGACTTGATGAAGGAAAGTTTTACTTGGAATTTTGAATCGCTATATAGCGCCAATTTAATTACACCTTATCTTCAGATCATCATTACCACAGATCTTCCGTGTTGTATGCTACTTCTGTGCCCCTTTGTATTCTGTTTCCTTGTGTTCCTTTCACATCTCCCAGTAGCAGTGTGGTATTCACTTTTACGGGATGGGGTTGTTAGCCTCACACCCTAAACCTTCATTCTTTACTAGTCTTGTTACTGGCTTAGCGAGATTAAGGAGTGTTTCGGTGGCCGAGAATCGAACCCTGAACCGTGTGCATGCTCAGTGAGCGTTCTAACCGCTGTACCCCACTTGTACTCTTGGCAATATATATATATCATCACTTAAGGATTACGAAGATAGATTGAAGTCAACAATAAATAGTTTTTTGTGTGATTTCCCTGAACCATCGTCTCTCTGAATCGGGGTTGGGCGTGAGGTTAGCAACCACACCACGTGAAGCCGCCTTATGTTCCACTCGGAAAGTTAAGGGATTAAAAAAAAACAACTCATTAAACAACTTTTATCCCCAAACTTATTACATGTTAGAGTGTGTTACTGTGAGTATTATTCTAATCCTTTGCCGTCCGAGTGGAATATAGACGGGGGGGGTGGGGGTTCAGATTTTAGTGGTAGTGGTGTTCATTTTTCAAACAGGGTCTGGGACTGCTACTGCCTCGCTTGCAAACAACCTCCCCTCTTTTCCGAGCTTACAATAGAGGCCAGTCATCATTTAGGCAATGTTTTGCAACGCGTCAACTGAGAATTGAGCCCGGATCTCACCTGAGACAGCTGGAGGACATTTTATCCGAGAACCACAATAACATTCAATTCAACTGAATAATTACAAAACTAAGAGTCACTGGAATTTCAGTGAGTGGTCACAGAGTCAGATAAATTTATCAGTAAAACAAAAGGTAACTGACAAACTGGAAGTGATGTTCCAGGGAATCAATCAGTTTTGACAATATCTAAAAGTTTGAAATATTAAACAGTTAATATAAATATATAGACATCTTCATGCTTGATAAATTTTGTAAATCATGTGTGCACTACTTATAAGTAGCCAAAGATTTTACTTAAAAATATTTTCATTATTTTGGTAAAGGGTGGTCAGTCCGAAAAATAGACTCACTACCTGAAACAAAAACTCTGTGATTAATTCACCATAAGTGTAGGTGAGAAATTTTTGAAATCTTACGAGAAATAGAAGACGATAACACGTTCTTAACAACGATGTACCACAGTATCAGTAATGTTGAATATACCGAATATGAGAGCAATCACGAGTTTGATTACCTGTCTAATGTTAGATTTCAAGGGTTAGTTTTGATCACGGAATAATATGAGTTAGAGAATCATTGAGAAACCGGTAAGGATTACTGGACAGGTATTTCAGTCGTCCTATTTCGAGACTCTTCATCCGTACTCATCCATCGGGGTTAGAATCCAAAGCCTTCAGGTTACACGGTGAGTTCGTAGACCATTCACCCACCGCAACCTAACCATCAGCCGGTATCACTGAGATATTTATCCCTACACCCTCCCCCCACCTAGTTAACCTCACTTGTCACGACCAGTCACCAGAATTCCAGACAGCTTAGTAGTGCAAAAATCATGAATTCATAGAAGTTGGAATTTATGGGCTGGCCATTGGATCACCTCCCACCACTGGCTGAATGGAAGGGCCAGGGTTCCAACCCGTGTGTGTGTGTGTGTGTTTGCTTACTTCTGAAGGAAGTACTAAACTAAGGTAGGAACAGTTTAGATTTTAAATTAATGACCAGATAGTCAATCGAATAGCTCCATAACGCGAATTTCCTGGCTGCCTTGAATTGGATATCAGTGTGGTACATAACAAGGCAAGCCGCTTGAACATCATCATTGGCAAAGGTAGCAGATCAGAGTGTTGACGGATAATGTCCAACGTCTTATGCAATGTGGGAACTGTGTGGATAATATTGAACATCTCGAATGAAAACTACAGATTTAACTCTGCATACAATGTTTGATTCATTGACAATGTTTCTAAAAGAGTTAGCTGCCGTTTTCAGTTTCGTAATCATCAGCCTCTAACAAGATATATATATATATATATATATGTCCTTATATCTATCCTGTAATGCTTCACATAACTTATCATTCTGATGTCTTATCTCACTATAATCCTCTTATAAACAGCCCGTTGTACGCAGCTGACATGATGAACTGAACCAACGAAATAAAAGGGATCTATTTTATTCTGTAGTTATATGGTAATGCCAAGTGTCAGGTGATCCAAAAAGGGGAAATTCAGTGAAGTCTGCCTTTGAAGTGAGAGAATGGAGGAATAAGATAACCTGGCTGCCTGCCTAATTGTGGTAGACTGGATTATGCGCCAGACTGTGGATTTACTGTGAGTGAGTGAAGAATACATTGTACTGACCTATGAGAAGACTCCAATGTGAAGTCAGTGCTACTATACGGATCAGAGACTTGGAGAGTCATAAAGAGCATCTCAAACAAACTTCAAACCTTCATTAACAGCTGTCTCCGCTCAATACTCAAGATCAGATGGCCGGCCAGAAAAGATCAGCAACAGGGATCTCTGGGAGCGAACCAATCAGGAACCGATTGTGAAACAAATAGGCAGGAAGAAATGGAGATGGACTGGCCATACGCTGAGGAAACCATCAAGTGACATCACTAGACAAGCCCTCGAGTGGAACCCGAAAGGGAGGCGGCGAGTTGGTCGTCCAAGAGTGACTTAGGGGAGGTCATGCGAGGAGGAGATGAAAGCATGTGGACAGACCTGGAGCAGGGTGAAAAAGTTGTCAGAAAACCGAAGGCAATGGAGGTGCGCAGCTGAAGCCCTATGTTCCTCTAGGAACTAAAGGATACAATAATAATAATGAGAAGACTCTAGAAGGTATAGATTTGCGTGTGGATGATTTGTCTCTTTAATGCTAGAAAAACTCTGACTCAAAGACTCACAGACACTGTCGAAAACTGGCAACAAACTGGTTGAATTGTGGATGGCTGGCAGCGAAGACTCCACTAAGGTAATGGACATAGAGAAGACGGAGGCCGTGGTGATGAAGATAATCAGCCAACCAATGAATGAAGATGTGAAAACTAGCCAGTCAGAATTAGAAAGGCAAAATGCGCACACCTTTATCAAACTGAAACCAGTTTTGAAATCATCTGCAATAACTCAGTCAGCATACAGAAACAAGATTCGTATTTTCAACACAAAAAATGTTAGTGAAGTTGTGGTGAGAGCTAGCTGTTAGTCAAAATTGGTGGACAGTAATTTACGTCAGTGTGTATGTCCCACCCAAATATTGGTAGTGAGAAAAATGAGAACAGAGGCTTTGCGTAAGCGGATGCAGTTAACGTATAAATGATCTGACACTCAGGAAACAGCCACAAAGAGATGCACGGTTAACTATCTGTGAGGAACAACCACCAATCAGAAGACTTTGTTTGTCTGCTAACAATAACCTATAATAATATACATGAAAATCTATAAATATGTGTTGATTTCCTTAAATAAACGATCTGTTGCCTGACTCTTGTCTTCTTTTGCTACAAAGTCAGTTAATACTTCTATTTCGGTGAAAAGCTTGCACTGCGCATACATCACGAAAAGCGCTTCCAACAGCCAGTTACAAACTGTTGTCAACAGCTGCCATTTTCACTGGCTGTCTCAGTGTTGAAGACAAAATTGCCAGGCGGTCAACTGGCTAGAAAGAAAATAGCTCAACAAATATGTAGGACAAAATAGAAATGGTTTGATCAGGCATATCTGTCTGTCTGTCTGTTTTCGACATAGAACTATACACAAATGTGCGGAAGTTCAAGTCACCACACTCCGTGTAGCACGCGAAGCAAGAGAAGAAAGTACAAGAAAAGCATAATAGAAACAGTGAGCAGAGGTGTGAGACAAAGGAGTAATGAAGAAAAACAAAACAGTTTCATTGGAGATCATAAGTCAAAAGGAGTGGATGCATCTGCGCTAGCCACTGAGAACGATTTTGAGCCATGTCACCAATTGTTTCCAACCATAGATTTTTACCGTCCCGAGGACCCCAGCCTGGAAGTCTACACCCTCCTACGTGGCTTAGACCAACTGTTGTGGATTTCATTGACTGGTGCCAAGTTTTTGTTTGACCGCCGCTAGCTTTTTTCCAGCCTGACCCTATATCCGCTAATATTGCTCGTCAAGGGAGGCGATGGCTTGGCATACGTAACACATGTCCAAACCATCTCAGTCTTTGTAGCTTCACGACTTCGTCGATTGATGCTGAGGAAGGAGGCTATCGAATAATATCGTGCGCAATGTAGGCCATCGCTTGAGTAGAATTTGAAGGGGAAGCGAAAAATGAGTTGTTTGTGCGAGGGTTACATGGAGGAGAGAGATGGTAGCTTATAGGCGATCGTGGGGCTAGCCGGATGAAGAGGTAAATAACGTGTAGATGTGCTGTCGAAGCTCTATGTTCCAGTAGGAACCCAAGGGACTACTAATAAATATATAATAATTTTATTTGGCATTAATGTTTACTCCCTTTCCGATCAAACGTTTGGTACAGTGATCTTGAAGAACTCCGTGAATAGACAAAGTATACACAGTCTAACGTTATGTTGACAATGAGACTTACTTTTTTGCATAACTGTAACTGACACACATACAATATATGTATATATTTGAAAACAGACTGAAATGTTGTCATAAATATTATTATTATTATTATCAACAATGCATAAATCAGAAAAGCAGACACAACCAAAAATGCTACTGTGTGACAATGATGTATCCCCCAGAAAGCAGATAACAGCAAGCTGTCTCAAACGAAGACTAATTTGAACATTCTTCGGGGAGGGAGGCGGGAGGGCGGTACTGACATGCACATCACACATAACATTTTCAACCAATAATAACTTTAGAGCATTACTTCTTAGCCATCTCAATCATGGTTATTGCTTGATATAGATGATTGGTTAACTAATGAGATGGAAAAGCTTAACTACTTTTTTTTCACTACTTGTTTCTTTTTTTTCATGCATTTAGGTGCATAGAGGAAAGAAAAGTATTGGAAACCTCAGTAAAATTCTGCATTAGTTCTCTAAAATCAGTAATTATCATCTTATCTCACTTAGACTTTGAAAGCAGGATGATGCGATAGTGAAGTGTAACTAGAGTAATTAAAGATGAATCGTAAGATAAATAGGCGAGAGTTTTTAGGCTATTCAACTGTCACGACCTGAACCAACTGCCAGCTCATGAATCCAGTCAGTGTTATAAGCTGGTAAATGTTCCCTTACTTGTGACGGTGACCAATCGTTGCACTATATTATATAGTGGATTAGTAGAAATCGGGCTAACCTCTAGTGAGTGGTTGAATGATCTAATAGGTAGCCTTCTAATCGGAAGATCACAAATTTGTGCCCCGATGGATGAGTCTTACAGAAACAGCTGTCTACCACTCCCCCTGTTTTTCAGTGCTTCGCTAACCGACATCAGCTTGTAGTCACATTTACAACTAGTCGAATCCTCTGCGAACCAACTCCTAATAGGATAAGTAGATCAGGGAGTATACATCGCTGGGTACAACAATTATCACTGTTCCCAGTTGATGACAGAAAAAAAATCCCCCAACCTGACAGATATAGAAGGGAGAAGCAAAAGTTGAACAAACCATCACTTTTAAACAGAGTACTAAGTCGATAGGGTGAGCTGTCGATGGTCACCAGTAGTATATATTGGAATTCTTGAGAAAATTAGGCTATTCAAAAGAATTAAGTCCACATCATTCAGCTCCCTCCCTATTTCAGAGCTTTGAGACTCTTCAAGAGCTCGCATTTATCACTCTACAGGGCGACCAGTCCAAGACTTTCAGGTTACGAGGTGGCACATTCGCCAAACGCTCACATGATACGGTTTCAGTTCCCAGCTGACGTACTCATAAACCTCGCTTAGTTTACCAGTCAGCAGAAGCCTCTAGTAGAGAGAAAGAGGTGGATGTTAGGCTAGCAGTCCTGGCAACATAGCAGAAACAATATCATCAGCGATAATGAAAATTCAAGGCTGGAAGCTTGATCCACTGGGAAAGCGAAGGAATGATTTTATCCCTAAACTTCAATTATATGTCATTCAGGATTTCATCATGAACTGATATTTGTTAGAGAACCATTGGAAAACCATCTGGGATTACTGGAGACCTGTCTAGTTGACACTTGCTAGTGGTGGCGGCATATCGTCAGTTGGCAGAAGTTGGAATTGATGAACCTTTGGATTTGGGTCCCAGTGGCCTAATAGTCTATAGGCTCACCTTATGACTGAGCCGTCCTGGATTCGAGCTCCAGAGAGCGTGTACTATTGAAGAGTGCCAAGCTGAGCTGACGAAACAACTGCCTAGTACTCCCAGCTGGTTTTTCAATGGTTCTCTAACCGGTGTCAGTCAGCTAATGATGATATCCTCCAACCAATCAGACAAAATTCCTAAAAAAACATTTAGTTGAAAAAAAAGAAAGAAAGACCAAATACACAGTATCAAATGTTATCATTCTATTTCCCAGGTTGTCATCATCTGCTGCAATCTACCTGAAATTATAATGGTTATTATCGCCAGTGTGTTGATGAAACATTCCTTGTTTATAACGATATGTATCTGTATTATTTCACCGTCACAAAAAGTCAGTCTTTAGAGAAAAAAAACCTTGGCAGGACAACAAAAATACCTTCTGTCTTACAGGCCATCAGCGTGGATTAATAAAGACACTGTACGACATATAGCCAGGAAGTTATGCCCGCTTAAAAAAAAAGGTGGACGAAGAATTAAACCTTATTGAGATATAACCCACCGGAAAATAGGTAGGTATCTAAAGGGATTTATTTAAAAGTACAGCAAAGAAAAAGACGAACCAACGGAAGCATTCAACGATTGAAGAGAAGAAAGGGTTCATTTTTTCTTTTTTGATTACAGCTTGATTCCACACTGTATTTTTGGTACAAGTATGGAATTTTCAGCGTAGATATCGGTAGCCCAAAATTCGCAGGTCGACCATAGATATCAGGTGTGCGTCGGCGTGGGCTCGAACCTCGAACCAGGTGCATGGTCGGCGAGAGTCCTAACCACTGTGCCACCGACGCGCATCATTCACTCATACAAAGGAGAAACAGTATCATAAAAGATTGACAAGAGAATGAAAAGAGCAATAAAAAGATGCTTCCCTGAAGCTAAGCTTGTAACACTATATACAGCATCATATGCTTTATAAGTCAATGCCAATTAGATTAGTACCCTGTTGATGTCAACTCTAAATGTGTTTATAAATTTACTTGCACTTGAGGGAACAGATTCATTGGAAGGATAGAAAAAAAAGGGCCTCAGTCCTCTGTTTTCAGAACATATCTCAAGAAACTTACGTCTAAAAGAAAGTAAGTATTCGCAAAGGGCAGTTACCCGACCACCTGTGGATATGGGTCATTTCTTCGAGATTTATAATCCCTTCAAAATATTAGATATACACAGGACGGCAAATTGCTAAAGCAAATGCAGTCAAACATTTCAAACCAAACTTATGCATATATATATATATAAAGGGAGTATGATCAACCAGTCTCTCACTCCCGTGGTAACTGCACTTTGATTACATCACTAAAGAGAGTAGTACTGCTATGCGATGTTACAGTAGTGTTCCTAATACTGGTTGTGTCATCGCCAACCTTATTTCCCCCCTTATCTCTTTACTAGGGTTACAGTTTAGCTAGTAAGCTAAGCAAAAGATTGAAGATTGCATCATCCGGGAATCGAACCTGAAACATGTGGATAGTTTGCCATCTCTACAGTGAAAAATGGTAGCGTTTCATTGTCAGCGGCAAATTATATTGCATGTAGCGCATGCACTCCAAATGCCGAATCATGCCAATATTCAAACATGCAGTTCACGGAAACAAAATCAACAGAATGCATCTCGCATCCATCATAGTTTTGACATGCAAATAGCGTCAATCAGCAGAGGGCAAGCAGGGGTGGTTGGCGGGCGAAAGCATTTATAAATCTAAGGAAACAGTCAAACACACACCGTTAGTAAATAATGTACGGAAAGCTTGTGGTTCCGAGACTGGACCAGTAATCTTATTCTTGGAGTCAATTGATGACCAAGGTGAATTGGTTCTACTCGTGAATAATCCATTATTGTTGTTGTTGTTATTGTTATTATTATTGTTCTTGGTGTCGGTGTTTTTGCTAGCGATTGTATTCGGTAGAGTTCTATGACTAGCCAAACGTAACCATATCCGATAATCAGTACCGGGGCGTAAATGTAGCAGGGTGAAACAACAACAGATTGTCTGGGGCAACGGTATTATCCCGGTAGCATTCAATGGGCTGCTGGCTTCATTCGATAGACCGAATAACAATTCATAGGATATGATAGAGTACATTAATTCAGGCAGATTTGGTCGATCCCAGCATATTTTTGCACTGACATTTGTCAGTGTACGTAGGTGAACATTTTTTGGTCTAGGCAGATCGAAAGCTGATCACGGCGTCGGTGAATGAAGAAAGAAATGGGTTGAAAATATTTAATAATTATGCAAAAATCAATAATCTTGTAGACCAGCTTCTTTTTTTGAAAAAGTGTTTTGTTACACAGAGACTTTATGTCAATCAGAAAGTTGTTTCTACAGAAAATCGTATTCCAAAAAAAAACAACAACAACAACAAGCAACCACTTTGACGAATAAGAACGCGACGAGTGGGTAGTGGTCGGTGCTGTTGTGACATGGGGGAGGGGGAGGTGATATAGCAGTCGTCAACCCATCTGTAGAGGAGAGTAGTAAGTAGACTAGAGTGGAGGTGTGTTGCTGAAGCCCTATATTCCACTCTAGCTTAATTAGAACAGACCAGGGAATAGTCAGCCCTCAGGTTAATATTATTGGCGTAGTCAAATGATATTTCATGATCGGCTGGTCTGTGTCGAAATCAGTGTACCTATTTCAATCTCAGAAGAAATAGCTGAAGATGAATTAAGCATTGCATACGATAATTTGATCGAAAATAGCTATCCCGAAAAATTTATCAGGAAACACATGACAAAGAAATCGGTGGAAAAGGACTACTCACTACCTGTAAAAAAGAAGCCACTTTATACACGACTACAATTCAAGGGCAATCGATATACCAAGTGAGATAATTACGAGGAAGTTAAAAAAAATCAGTTCAAAGAACTTTCAATGCTGGTGGCGAACTACACGTCTTCTTCTCTACACGACCAATGGTGCTGCCTCGACTGAAAGATGAAGTACCTAGACCAGACTAGCTGGCCACTTCAGATTGTATCCACTAATTCAACTGCAAGTGTGCTTTTGGAGCGAGTTATATTGGCCGTTGTTGCTCTAGGAACTTGATTTTTCGTGTTCGCTCGAGAACATCTCCCAGTGTGTCTAAGTAAAGGTGTAGTGAAAACCATCATCAACAGTTCGATATTGGACCATCTGGTGCAAACCGGCCGGTCGGCTGATCACAAAGCCAGCCAGCCAGCCAGCCAACGTGGAAGAATCCTTCTCTATCATCATCTACCGTGTGCCTAATAAATTGACAAAATCATCAAAGCACCGCATGCTCCAACACACCAAAGGCTATTGCAGTTCGCCTCAACCAACCAGTGGTCTGTGTTCAAAAGAAGTAAGTCCAGCCAGCTAGCCACTACAGCTGCCCTAGCTGGCCTTCAGTAGAGACTATAAACTCACGAGTTTGTAGTATTATCCTTCCTAATTTTTCTGATACTATTGAAGTGTAATCCATTGGTATTATCATTATTATTATTGATTCGATGTTATTTAAACAGCAACATTAATGTTGTTGTTCATAACACTAATTCATTCATTCATTCATTCATTCATTCATTCATTCATTCATTCATTCATTCACTATAATGGATGGATATATAATTGTAGAGCGTGATGATGAAGGGGTTATCGAAAAAAGAGTACTCTTTGTTCAGTATACATTCTTTTGTCAATTTTAATAGGCATTTTTAGTCAGTTAAAGTATAAATATGTCAAAATCATGACAGGTCTCTATTTGATACCAGCTGATGACGAAATCTACACACTCCTAATCAGCTGAATCCTTACAATGCAACACTTGAATAGGGAACTGGTTTAACACTGGTAGAATTAACTTTCAGTCGTTTCAATTGTTGCTAACAAAACGATAGAAACTCATTTATTTTATTTTTATTCTACTGCTTTGCCTTCACTATGCAGCATATGGCTTCAAGCTAGAGCTTTGAAGCCTTGGCAACAGCGGTCTCATTTTTCACAGAGTGAAATCGCTAGTCTCACTCCCAACCTTACTCTCTTTGCCGGGTTTATTATCAGTTGAGAGATATTTGGAAGTAAGTCAGTGGGGGATCGAACCCTGAACCACCTGACTGACTGGTGAGCATCCCACCTTTGCATCACCGACGCTGTAAATGAACGTGAACATTGAACGTTGGTTCATTGGCCTTGGTCGCCTTGGGCGGGCAACTTGAAGGCGCGAATGATTCAATCGTGTAAAAGTTGGAAGAAGGCGAAAGAATACAAATAAAAGTACACTATATTTATTGATTTTGATTACCAAACAATGCAACTTCTTTCTTACAAGTACCGGTGTTTCGGAGTTAAAGTCAAGAAGCAGTCGTAGTAATTATCGATTCGGAGCGTCTTCGCAAATAATAGGAACTCAGGGTTAAGTTCCTTGACAGACGCACTATGGAAACTAAAGTTTCGTGTGTTTCAAACAACATTAAAATCTTAGACATAGGACTCATTTAACTGATAAGCTATGCGAAATCAGAAGAGAGCAGTAGACACTGAGAATAAAACAGAAACTTGTATGCATTTAACCAAAACTTACGATAGTCATTAGTTTGTACTTCAATTTGTGCCGCCACTCCATAACCGTGTACAGTTTGACCAGCCAAACTTAAATAATACCGTGTACTTGGTTCTAGATCGGTCATCAAGTATTGTGTGGCGTCTGCATCAATATCACGTGTTTCGGTGACTAATGCCTTTGTACTCTGTTGCTGTTGTTGTTGTTGTGTATAATCTAATGGTTTGATTAGACTATTTGTACTGGCTGGTCGAAATCTTAACTTGTAACCAAGTAGTTTCTGATCATTTGGCATATTTGGCGGTGTCCATGTTAAATGGATGTTTGTTGGTTTTATAGATACACCACGAAAATTGGTCGGTGCAGTTGGAACTGTTCGTTGTGTTGTTTTTTTTTGTGGGGAGGGGGAAGAGAAAAATAGAAAGAAAAACATGTATTTCTAGTTAAACAGTGCAGATAGGTTATAGATGGGACATGGGCAGTAGGCTTGGACAACAGAATAAAGCGAACATGTTATATATATATGTATATATATAATACTCAATACAATGAGTACAATGTTATATAGAAGATATACATGAATGTATAATAATATATATTGTTAACATGCTTAAACACATTGTGCAGCAAAAGTAGTAGTAGTTGTAGTAGTAGTAGATAAGAATGTGATTGAGATATTAGACAGAAATGAAGTTGAAAGATAAACACAGAAGTGGTTACACGTTGTGAGGCTACACGTATAAAGAAAAAGAAAAACGGAACACTTACTTCCAATACACATTTTCCCCTGATACATCGGTTATTTCAGCTAAATCACTTTATCTACTTATATTCTAAAAAGTAGTTTAATTCACTTAACAAAAATGTGCATGTGATTACTGTCTTTTTCTGCATTCAGTTAAAACAGGTGGTAAGCTTCCGAACTTATGAAAACGCTCACAAACACACACACACATAGAAGGGGTTTGGATTACTCATTTTATAATTTTTTTTAAAAAAATGACAAAGACAGTGTGTAATTTACGGGCCTATTTGTGCATGTTACTAATTGTTTATTCTAAATAATATAGATATATATGTATGTACATATTATTTAATGTTTGCATTATCAAACATATAAATACATGTAGTAATAATTAGGTAACTCTGATGAGTTAGGACTTAAAGTATATACACATATATTTATACTGGACCACACGGATATATTTGCTAAGTGTGTACTCATGAGATTATACGTGACTATCGACTTTTCGAATAGTGTAATTCACTTCATTTTGAACATTGATGTTGAGTATATTTTAAATGGTGAGGTGAGAGACAACTAACTGCACAGGATGGAATAGATAGGCTTCTGTGTGAATAGTGAGAGTGAGTGTTATATTACTTAAGTAAGAGGTATGAAACAAGAAAGCACTTACTGACAAAGAGTAGGTTGTATTGAGTAGAGATTATACAATATGATGATATATATATGTATATACAGGTGTCATCTAGGAAGTGGTGAGTTAAGGTTGAAGAAGACAGACAGACAGAGGGAGAGAGAGAGAGGGAGAGTAGTCAAGTGAGCTAGAGGAAGAGATATTATGAGTAGTATGAGTGTGAGGTAGAGTGATGAAAAATGCGCCAAAAATCAACAACTTACGAGCATCCATCTGAATGTCTACGATATCTGAAACAGTTTTTTTGGTGCACATTTTATTGACAATAATTACAATAAATATTACTAACGATAGTATTTTTCAGTAGTATAGTTGCCATAATCACATATGCAACTTACTTGAAAGGGGTGCTTTAGGCTTTTATCCAGAGACAAGTAAACTTCAAAACTTCAAGGGGACAAAGAATTTTCGTCCGTAATACAAGAGAAAAATGTCATTTGGACTTCAGCAAGTCTATTGACATACAATTATATTGTGGTGAAAGCTGGCTGTTAGTCAAAATTGGTGGACAGTAATTTACGTCAATGTTTATGTCCCCAATATTGGTCGTGAGAAAAATGAGAACAAAAACTTTGCGTAAGTGGATACAGTTAACATATAGATGATCTAATATTCAAGAAAGAGTCACAAAGAGATGCAAGGTTAACTTTCTGTGAGAAACAACCACCAATCAGAAGACTGTGTTTGTCTGTTAACAATAATCCATAATATGTACATAGAAATCTATAAATATGTGTTGATTTCCTTAATAAAGGATCTGTTGACTGGCCCTTGTCTTCTGTTGTAACATTATATCTTCCTTTCAGCACTGAGCATTTTTTTTCATGCTTTAGTAGTGGAGTACCGGACACAACGACTAGCTGCTGCCTTCATTATCCAGGAGGGTGGAATGTCAATCGTTTTACAAAAGTATACCAGGGCAAAATTTATCATACTTGCTTTGTGAAAAAACAGAATCTTGTTCCAGCATAGAGTTTTATTGTATTTCTTTACGTTCCGCCAGTGGAACATAGTAGGCTTCAAGCTAGAGTCTTGAAGTTTCGGTGGCAGCGATTTTCTTTTTCACACAGTGGGATTGTTCGCCTCATGCTAAGCCTTTCGTCTTTACCAGTCTTATCACTGGTGCGTTGGTGGCCGGGAAAATGAAACCAAAATCACATGAGACAGGTCGGTGAGCATTCTACTATTGTACCACCGACACCACCGATGCACTGATGCTCACCAACGTAGATTACGAATCAGATTTCACACATATACAGGCATGCATGCATAAATTCACTGTTTTTCAGCTTTGCAAAAGTTAGAAGGTATCCTACAAAACTTGGGGGAAGTATATTTGGAAAAAGTTACACCCTGACCAACCTTGCACCACTGACCATGTACCAATGAACTAATCAAAATTAAGGAAAGAAAAAAGTGATGAAATTGTCAAAAAGATGACCAATGGATAACAATTTTTTGGAGATCTGTTTAAATATTTCTCATCCTACCTCTTTTAATCTATTTCAACCATAAACTCCTAACTTCTTCCATGCAAAAGGCCAATTTAGTTATCTTGTCAAGCAAGCGTTTTCCGTTTCTCTGCAAGTTTTAGTTACTCAATCAGTTCATAATTATCCACATAGTAATTAAACACTTAATCTTTCTAGAGCTTGGTAAATAAGTCTGAGCGAAAGAGGTATAATCTAATTTGGTTATCTTATGCATAACTCTGTTAATAGAAGAGAAGATGACTCAGTGCGAAGATGGACAACAGGAAGAGAAGCTGCGTCCAGTGTACACTGCACTGAACAAAGTAGTGAATTAGAAGAGTGCTAGGAAAGACAGAAGACAATTCTGAGACACGCTGGCCGGCGGCAAGTGAAGCAGAACAGGCAGGTAAACTGCAGGTAAAAGAGACGTCCGAATATTATATTCGATAACCAGGTCTCTATCCGGGAAGAGACCGACGCAGATAAGGAAAGAAATAAAAGATGTTCAGGGGAACCTGATTACCAAGCAGAAGAAACAAGTACAACAATGGGGTGACCGCTTCAATAGACTCTTAAATCGGCCATCACCTGCAACTCACCCACAAATACCATCGACAGCACGCACACAACTGCATGACAGTGGACAACAATTCTCCGACGAAAGTACGAATCTTGAGTGCTATCAAGCTTTCGAACATGGGCCAAGAAGGCAGAATGACCAGACGGAATTCCCCCTACCCGAAGCACTGAAGACGTATTCACACCATTATTGCGAAAGGTTTGGAAGGAAGGAGAGCTGATTACCAATTAGAAGAGAGGCTGGTCACCTTGTCATTCTACCAAAGAAGGGCAACTTCCGCCTTACTTTGAAATAACTAGCTTGAATTCATGCTCTTGTCCACGCCAAATAAATTACTAGGTCGCCTTATCCTGGACAGAGAGAGAGCAAAATACACACTGGTTGCAGAACTCCATTAGCCCCACCGGAACAAGCCAGCTAGATTCAGGAAGGTAAAGTCATGTGCTGATAAAATTGCTAAGCTACGCATCATCATCATCATCATCACAGAACAAAGCATAGAATGGCAGTCAAACCGCTCTCTACTTCAATAGTTTCATCGACTGCAAAAAGACCTTCAACAGACAGCGCTGACGGAGAAGCTGTTCGGAAACTGATTCAACACTACGACGTGGAGTGCCCACGTCTTTATCGACCTAATTCAACAGGCAACAGCTATATGGCAATGCCACTTGTAAGGTGATGCACAATGGAAAACTCAGCCTCTGAAGTGAGGGAATACAGAAGTAAGACAAGCTGACTGTCCACCTACCTGCCTGCCTATTATCACCAACGGTGACATTCGTTACTGTGAGGGACTGGATCACAGGCGTCAGACTGTGCGTTGGCGGTGAGTAATTGAGAAGACACAAATACGCTGCACTCACCGATGAGAAGACTCGAGAAATTGTGGTTTTCGCGTGTAGATGATTTATGCCGTTGAATGTCAGACAAACAGAAACACAAAGTGGAAGACTTGAGAGTAGGTGGGCAAAAACTGGCAACAAACTGACTGAAGAGGCTGGTTGGCTGCGTGGCTGGTTGGTTGGCAGTGAAGACAGGACTGACTCCATCCAGGTGATGAAGATAGAGAAGGTGGAGACAGAGGTGATGAAGGTAACTAACCACCAACAACAGCGACAGCAACAACAATAACCAGCAGCATCAGTTACCATGAACAGGAGAAGGGGGTTGAAAGAGATTACTTCTTGCCTTTCTTACTTATGTAGCCTAGACACCAGCGTCGTTTCAACCACAGGCAGTCGTCTGAACGGATGAAGATGCCGAAACGAGCTAGCCATTCAGTGACAATCGGGAAGGCGAGATACTACGCCTTCATCAACCTAAAACCAGTTTGCAGATCTTCTACTTCACTCCACCTCAGCATGAACAATAAGATTTGGATTTTTAACACAAATGTGAGTGAAGTCAATCAGTCAGCCAGTTAGTGCTGCTGCATAGGTCAGAAACTTGAACTGTGTGTGCCTCACGAAAAGCATTTCCGACAGCCATTTGCAGACATTTATCAAGTGGTTAGTTCACATGGTTCGACTATCGGAGATGCCACTAAAGTTGAAACTAAATCGAATGTTGTTAAATACCTTAGGCTGTGCATTTCCTGTGGACACCTTTCATCGCCTTCCTACATTATGTTAGTTTCCAGAAAGATATTTCATTTTACGTTCTATGTGAGGAAGTTAAGACGACCTGGTATCATTCCGTCTCTACCGTTACACTTTGTTAATTCTCGGGTCACTCGAGAAGGACTTTTTCTGTTACACTGCGAAGGGTACTAAAAGCCGTCAGTAGGGAGAGTGAGTGGAGTGTTGCCATTCAAACTTGTCGATGCTATTATAGATAGACAAATGGATTCCTGCAAGAAATTAGCAAATATTAGCAAACTCTTGTCAGACTGTCAACGTGCTTTCTATACACACACAACTCTCTCCTTGCATCTATCTCATCTGATGATAAGGAAACTAGAAGCAAGTATGGAAGACTTACTGCTCAGACGACTGGGTACAAAAGCTCTACAACACCTTATTTATCCAGGACAAAGTCTATGTGATGAGAAAGGTGTGTAAGACAGGAAATTACCAGCTTACTGAGGACCTCTAAGTGAACGTCCCATTTGGTTTTGTTCTCATAGTTACATTGTTGTCGACGGTATCACCTATCTTAATTTTATATTCATTTTCTTCTTTTTCTTATTATTATATCCTTTAATTCCTAGAGCAACATAAGGCTTCAGCTGCGCGTCTCCATTGCGTTCAGTTCTCTGCTAGAGTATTCACCCCGCTCCAAATCTGCCCACATGCTTTCATGTTACCTTCACATAACCTATTCCAAGTCACCCCACCCTCGCACTGACGAACAACTCGCCACTTCCCTTTCGCGTTCCACTCGAGCAATGGCTTGTCTAGTGATGTCACTCACATGATGGTTTCCTCAGAATATGGCCAGTCCATCTCCATTTCTTCCTGCCTATTTGCTGTTTAATCGGTTCCTACTGCTTTCGTTTGCCCCAGAGATCCCTGTTGCTGATCTCTTCTGACCGACCATCTGATCTTGAGTGGTATTGAGTGAAGACGACTAGCTGTTGATGAAGGTCTGCAGTTTGTTTGAGGTGTTATTTGTGACGCGCTGGCCAAGTCTCTGACCCGTACGGTGAGTAGCACTGACTGACTTCCCACTGAAGTTGAAAATTCGGATCTTATTTTCATTTTCATGCTGGGTGCTGAGTGATGTTGACCTCCACACAGACTTGAGAGTAATAAAAGCTTGTCTTGCTTTCCCGATCCTCGCTGCTTTGATATCCTCGTCAGTTCCGTCGGCCTGTAGTTGAGACGATGCTTCCTCAGTAGGCAGGTGAAGGAGATTGTTTCTTCCAGGTTCCTCGCATTTATGCCGGCTGATTGTTGTCCGTTGTTGTTGTTGTTGCTGTTGGTGTCGGCCAGGAATCTTCATCACCTCTGTTTACTCTATTTTCCCCTGAAGGAAGTCCTATCTTCTCTGGATGCTTGTTCTGCGAACTTGCTGATTTTCACTTGCATATCTTCCAGTTTGTCAGAAATCAGACATATATCATCGCGGGCGAAGTCCAGATTCTCCACGTTTTTCGTGAGGGTCCATTTTATGCCTGTTTCCTCGCTGCCCGTCGATGTCTGTCGCATTATCCAGTCTTCTGCAATCAGGAAAATTATTGGCGACAGTAGGCAGCCAGCCAGCTTGTCTTACTCCCGTCTTCACTTCGAAGGCTTCCGTAAGTTTCCCGTTGTGGATTACTTGGCATGCAGCATTGTCATACAGCTGTTGTTCTTACTGAACGATATTATTAATGTGAATGACCTACTTTAATTATTTGACCCCTGTAATGAGAAAATTAGATTCAATACTCATTGTACTACTTACTTCATATTGTAAATTCTATATTTATATGAAAGTACTGAGACATTTTAAATAGATCGCCTATTGCCTTTATCTGTGCTTCTCTCTCTCTCTCTCTCGGCCTCTCTGTTTCCGAGATGGTTGAGTTATTCTGCTTCAGCATATTGTTACATTTCAAACAAACTTAAAGCGTCTTTATTCTGTGAATCCATCAAAATAAAATCGATATTCTGTATACCAGGCAGTTATGAGTTATTCACCCGTAACAAACATTTTGCGCATTCAGTAACAAACAAAACACAACAGCAGAAACAATCATCCAATGTCATGTGACAAAAAGTAGACATTAATACTGTTAGTTAGTTAAATGGGTAATAAATTGATTTTTCTATTTTAATCTTTAAATATTCCCACTATTAGTATTAGAAGAAGACATATAAGTGAACGATAGTGTTGTTTTCAGGCTTTACTCTAATTTACACAGATTTATGTATGAAACGACCTTCTTGAGTTGCCATGTTGACACTGTTTATTAGATTTTTCAGTTTTCTGTCTTCCTCAAGGTGCTGTTCTTACTCCCTTTCTGTTTTCTTTTTCCTTTCTTACATAATTTTCCCCATTCTGATGTAGCTACTTTTGTCAAGTATGCTGATGACCTCTCTGTTTCTATGCCTGTCAACTCTCAGTCAGATTGTTCCAAATTAAATAGCTTTCTGTCGGAAATTAGTCAGTGGTCCTCTTCAAACGGTCTTAAGCTGAATCCGTCAAAATGTCAGGTAGTCAATTTCACTTTCAGACGAAAACGTGACCTACAACAACTAGCTAGCTCACATCGCCCCACTATCATTGATGGGAAACAGGTTGAAATTACATCTAATGTCAATTACCTTGGACTGAGTATTTCCTCCAGTCTTTCCTGGTCCTCCGACATCTTCCTAGTTACTAGAAAGATGTTTCGCTTAACGTTCTACGTTAGGAAGTTAAGGCATTCTGGTATAAAACAGTCTTTGCTTTCTCAGTTTGTCAATTCTTGTATTCTACCCATCCCTGTTTACTGCTCCCCATTAATCTTTCCTGGACTACTTAATGAAGAATTCGCCTTGCTGAGAAGGGCAGGCACTAAAAGCCGTTAGTAGGGAGGGCAAGTAGGATATCGTTAAACCAACTAACTAGTTAACACTATTGTGGATAGACATATAATGTCATGTAAGAAACTAGAGAATACAATATTGTCAGACCCCGAGGATCCTCTCTATACGCAGCTCTCTCCTTGCATTTCATCTGGTAGAACTAGAAGCAGCTATAGGAGGCTGGCTATATGCTAGGACTACCAAGTACAAAAACCCCACAATACCATATCTGGCACAGCTGTTATGTGATGAGAAATCCGCTAGGTATGACACAATCAACTTACTGCGGCACTCTAACAAATAGTCTCATTAGTTTTGTTTTCCTTTCCTCGTTACTACACTGTTACACTGTTGTTCTCATCTTCTATTACACACCAATTTTATATTTCATATCCTGTGGTGCATTGTTTAAAATGTAAACGCAACGCTGTTGTTTTTATTTTTTATTTATATTTTTTTGTGTTGCTTTATGATTTTAAAAATCTTATAAAATTTATGAGGTAATTAGATGTAATATACTGTAATGCACGCTGAAAATTCCATACCTGTAGTACAAATACTGTTTGGAATAAAGCTGTTATTATTATTATACAAAATCAGTCAAGAAAATTAGGTGTTAATAAAATTAGGGTAGTAATAAAGGTGATGAGTTGTCACAAACAGTTGTTAAGATGACGTTATGTCATACTATGAATAGTTTGATGAGTGCGTTTTATTCAGGATACACATAGGAACAAAGTTGGTGGGTGGCCTGGGCATGACACAGAGGAGGAGAAAGGGATGATAAATTATGACGAGTCACGGAGCTAGCCAGATGAAGAGGACAGCAGTGTGTTCCACTAAGAACCGAAGGCAATATTAACAATAATTCAATGTGTTTCATGCATTTTCTTTTAAATAAACCTCAATAGTGTGTGTGTGTGTGCGTGTAAAAATCACTTATTTTTATGATTGGTCTGCTCAGGGTCACTCCTGGGACGTGACACTTTAACCACCTTACCCACATCTCCCTTCATGAAGACAAACAAAAGCAACACATTCAATACACACTTTGTAGTGTCAGTAGATAGATTATTTTGGTTATTTTAATCTAAAAATGTTAACATTTATATTGTTAAAATATCCATTTTCTTTTCTTCTTTTTTTTAAAGGGCCTCCGTTTGTACCAACTCCGATACCTGTGGCTGTATCACCGAGTCGACTGCAAGTTATGCTTCAATTGAGTCGTGTCAGTGAACAGTATGGTAAAATACGTCAATACTTTCTTGTAGTAGCACCTGTTCACTTAGCGGATAGTTTGACTGAACAGATCAGCATCGATACAGTAAGTACTTTTGGTCAATATATATATATATATATTTTCAAGTATTGGTTTTGTAGGGATTTTGTTTGATTGCATGGAGGATTTAATCATGAGCTGACATCAGTTAGAGAACCACTGGAAAACCTGGGAGTACTGGACAGCTGTTTTGTCCTAGTTTTGGACTCTTCAGCAGTACATACCCACCGAGATTCGAACCCAGGACCTTCTGGTTACAAGGTGAGCTCGTGACTGGCCCTATTCAGGCAGTTAACCTGGGGTTCTAGTGGGAAGCCGTGACCAGTAGGGTACAGCAGGTTGAAGATGAGGCAGTAACTCATTGAAGAAGACATTGCGAAGTGGTCGCGCTATGTCGTGAATTGGCAGAAGTTAGAATTCAAGGACCATTGGATCGGGTCCCAGTGGCTCAATAGGGCCAGTCACGAGCTCGCCTTGTAACCAGAAGGTCCTGGGTTCGAATCCCGGTGGGTACGTACTGCTGAAGAGTCCAAAACTAGGACGAAACAGCTGTCCAGTACTCCCAGGTTTTCCAGTGGTTCTCTAACTGATGTCAGCTCATGATGAAATCCTCCATGCAATATATATATATATATATATCACAGTATGTCATGTTTCGTTATTTGTCGGATTATTATTATTATTTTGAGGAATCTGAACTTCTACTCAAATGTATAAAATGTATAGACTCATGAGTGCCAACTGATTAAAATGTCCATTAAAATTTTTTTTCCAAAAAAAGAATGTGGTCACATTTCGATAACCTGTTCTTCATTATCAGGTTCTGCAGCTATTTATCCATCTATAATAGTGAGTGAATTAGTGTTATTATTAACACCATTAATGTTTCGATAGAGAAAGTGAGACCAGATATGCAGTATAAAATGATGCCATCATCATTCTACTTCACAGGTTCTCCTCATCAGCTAACTGCAAACCACTACCTGAAATTACAATGGTTATATAAATGATAATAACATTTCATACTTCATTGCTTGAAAGGTAATAGAGAAGACATTATAAAGTGAACAACGCATATGGAATATAAGTATTACAATTATTTTAGTTTAAGTCACCATCAATTTATATACTGTCAAACTATGAAAAAAGAAAAAAAGGCGGGGGGATGGTGAGAGAAGACAGAAAACAGAAAAATTTAAAAAACGGTGTCAATATGGCAACTCAAGAAGGTCGAAGTTTATCAGTTTGAAAACTTGCTTCGTGAGTTGAGCCCATCAGTGTGTATGACTAATCAGTGTAATGAAAGTGATATGGTTACCAAGGGAGTGAGAGATTGACTACACTCTCTTTCTGTATGCATAAGTTCGGTCTGTGACGTTTGATTACTGTATTTGCTTCAGCAAATCTTAGTAGATTCGCTGTCCTTTATACGTTTAATATTTTTCAAAAATAGGATTTGGAAATCTCGACAAAATGACCCGTATCCACAAGGTGTGTCTGGTAACTGCACTTCGTAAATATCTGCTTCCTTTTAAGCATAAGGTTTTCGGAATATGTTCTGAAAACAGTGGATAGAAGCCCTTCTTTCTCTCCTTCCAACGTACTTGCTACCGCAGGTGCACTTAAATTTATAAATGCAGATGGTAGTAACATCAGCAGGATACTTATCCAGTTTCGATTGGCTTATAGAGCATGTAGTACTGTATAGTGTCACCAGATTGACTGCAGGGAAGCATATCCTTATTTCTCCTTTCATCCTCTAAACTATAAATGATAATCCTTATATTCCAGATGCGTTGTTCACCTTATAATGTCTTCTCTATTACCTTTCAAGCAATGGAGTATGAAATGTCATTATTTATACCTGGCATTGTAATTTCAGGTAGTGATTTGCAGTTAGCTGATGAGGAGAACCTGTGAAATGGAATGATGATGGGCATCATTTTATACTGCGAATCTGGTCTTTCTTTCTCGATCGAAATTTATCAAAGGAACCAAATGTGTTAAGTGTTTTAAACTTCGGTAAGGAGACGCATGACCACCAGGTATCATAAAGGGGAACTGACAACACAGTTAAGGAGAAACAACTGTTCCTAAAGTCTGAATTTAACGGGGACGTGGTTAGTGAAGTCCTATATCTAAGATTAGTGAGAACAATAAAACGGAGTTATACTGCTGCCCCCTCCTTTGACTCTGTTGTTTGTCATTTTCCAGCTGCCGACCAATTATGATTGCTCAAGCGAAAGAAAAGCTGACTAACTGTGCTTATAAATTTAGTCGCTCCTGTGGAGAAAGCTGGCTGTATATGGTGGGCACCTTCGGCAGCTCAACAAATGTATTAATTAGCATATGATCTGTAAGAAGTTCTTAGAATTTAACTGGTGGATGGTGACTAGAAGTGGAATCCAGGATGCGCATTTCGTCCTATTTGGGACTCGCCAGCTGGATGTACCTGCATTTCTCAGCGAGTGATGATGTTCCCACCGAGGCTCGAACCCAGTGCCTATAGTTTCAAACGCCAAAGCGTTATCGACTAGACCACTTGGGCCACGAGAGCCACCCCTTGTGCAACGGGTCATAATAATTTAATTGGATTTTTGATTTTCCCATTGATTGACTGGACTGAAGTGCGCATCCTGGATTCCACTGCTAGTCACCATCCACCAATTAAATATTAACTAAATGCCCAGACATCGTCAAAGCATCTGCACAAGAAGCCGACATGTCAACCTGTGGCTAAGCACTTCAGTCCAATCAATCGACGGGAAAATCAAAAATCCAATTAAATTATTATGACCCGTTGCACAAGGGGTGGCTCTCGTAGCCCAAGTGGTCTAGTCGATAACGCTTTGGCGTTTGAAACTATAGGCACTGGGTTCGAGCCTCGGTGGGAACATCATCACTCGCTGAGAAATGCAGGTACATCCAGCTGGCGAGTCCCAAATAGGACGAAATGCGCATCCTGGATCCCACTTCTAGTCACCATCCACCAATTGAATATTAACTAAATGCCCAGACATCCTCGAAGCATCTGCACAAGAAGTCGACATGTCTACCTGAGACCGAGCACTTCGGTCCATTCAACCGACAGGAAAATCTCAAATTCAGTTATATATAAGAAGTTCTGTTTTATCTTGTTTTATTAATGATAGTGGTCGCCCAGTGGACAGAAGATGAAGTGCCTTCAAAGTTAACTATCACATTCCATCGAGCCTTTCGAACGGAATTCGAACCCGCCTTTTACACATAGCCAAAGAAGCTATGGTAATTAATTCG
This sequence comes from Trichobilharzia regenti, assembly GCA_944472135.2. Taxonomy (NCBI): domain Eukaryota; kingdom Metazoa; phylum Platyhelminthes; class Trematoda; order Strigeidida; family Schistosomatidae; genus Trichobilharzia; species Trichobilharzia regenti. Next base: position 10,584,155 of record OX235270.1, read on the forward strand.
AGAGGACAAATCTAGTGTCTTCGCATACAACAAGAGAAGTCTGTTTTTTTACTTTTGTCTCTCCCTTGCTTTGCCTAGCTAAATTCTAAAATTAGAAAAAGCCTTCAACTCTTTCTTATTTTCCATTTCCTTCGTGTTTTAATGATACTTATTTAGACTCTGATTATCTGTCCACTTCATTATGTAACTTTTAGGATTTGACCCAATTTATTTATTTATTGCATTGTCTACATATACACACATTACTGCCTCAATCGTATAACATAATCTAACCCTACCCAATTGAACACTTGTACACTCTGATGTGAAGTCAACTAACTGTCAAGGTCACACTTCATATTCCGCGTAATACAAATTAAATGCAGAATTAAAAGCCTTTTTTAGTTTTTGTTTACGAGGCATCAGATGAAATCACCAGGTTTTCCGATGGTTCTCTAAATAATGTCAACTCGTGATAAAATCATCCAACCAATCAAACAAAAAATCCCTACAAAAACGCCAATACTTGAAAATTCATCTGATGCTCACTAGTGACTGGCCCTGTTCAGGAAGTCGTGACCAGGAGGGTGCAGCAGGTTGAAGGTGAGGCTGTTATTTATCGAAGGAGACATTGTGAAGTGATCGCTCTATGTCATGAACTGACAGAAGTTGGAATTTATGCACTGGCCATTGGATAGGGCGGGTCCTAGTGGCTGGTTAATGGTCTACGAGCTCTTGTTGGCTTTGTGACCAGTAGGTCCTGAGTTTGAATCCCTTGTAGTGGGTGCGTACTGATGAAGAGTCCCAAACTAGGACAGGGGAAACATCTGGCTGGGAGTACTCCCAGCTGGTTTTCCAATGGTTCTCTAGCTGACGTCAGCTCTTGATGAAATCCTTCAACCAAATAAATCAGCATTTGTTTGAAATGCATCAAATATAGTGTATTGATTGATACCGCGCTTTTCGGCTAGTGCGCTACAATTGCTTAGTTACATAAAACTCTCATTTCTCTGGTGTTTCTGACCACGAAGTTTTGGAAATTATTGCAATCCGTTTACTTTCGAACACTAAACCTGTGGATATAATCTTGTTGGCTGCTAATACCTATAACTAATTGTTTGGCATTTTGTGACTTTTTAACACTAACTCATATCTGTAATTGTATATATTGTTGGATTTATATGTTCAAGTTGGCCCAAGTCAGTGAGTCTATGGTTTTGGTATCACTTTAGTAAGTTGTGCTTACCTGTATTGTATGTTGTTGTATTGTATTGTTGTTGTAGCTTGTTGCCCTTTTTGCTGTGAATTATTTTCCTTTTGCTGGTGCTGTTCTGATTGTTTTATCCCTTGTTTTCCGATTTTAAGGGGAGCAACCCACAAGGTCGCTTCTCTCTAAACTTTATCTTAATGTAACAATTCCCTTCGCAGGCGTGAGGCTAGCAACCCCACCCTGTAAACAAAGCTGCTACAGAAACTTCAGTGTGTGTGGGGACATGGAACGTCCGCACCATGTACGAAACTGGAAAAGCTGCCCAGATCGCAAGCGAGATGAAAAGATACGGAATCCAAGTACTGGGAATATGTGAAAGCAGACGGAACGGGAACGGACTCACCAAATTGTCAACAGGTGAGTCAGTGATCCACTCCGGTCACCCAGAAGATAACCACACGCACACCGAGGGCGTGGCTATCATGATGTCACCCACGACAACAAAGGCCCTGATGCAATGGAAGGCGACCTCGTCCAGGATAATGACCGCCTTATTCAACTCCAAAGGAAGGAAGATGTCAGTTATACAATGCTATGCACCAATAAACAACGCAGACCCCGAAAAGAAAGAAGAATTCTACAGACAACTGCAGGCAGCAATGGACAATACTCCAGCTGGCGACATGAAAATACTAATGGGAGACATGAACGCCAAACTGGGACCAGACAACACAGGAAGGGAACTCATCATGAGTAGAGAGGCTCTCGGAGAAATGAATGAAAATGGAGAATTCTTCGCCGACTTCTGCGCCTTCAACGAACTAGTGATTGGTGGCAGTGTATACAAACACAAAGATATCCACAAGGCTACACGGGTGTCACCAGATGGGCAAACCAAAAACCAAATTGACTTCATCTCAATGCTGATCAAGGAAGTGCAGGCGCAGCCTACTGGACACAAAAGTAAGAAGACGAGCAGACGTTGGCTCGGACCACTATCTCGTACAAGGAAAAATCCAAATCAAATTAAAAGCTTTCAGGGAAGCAGAAGCTGCAGATAGACCACGAGCCAATTTCAACACTCAAAAACTGAAGGACCAGGAAACAAACGACATCTTCATTGCAAGCATAAGGGAAAAAGCCGAGACACAAATCAACACTAGCGAAGAGGTCGGCGTCGAAAAGCACTGGGACAACCTGAAAACGGTGTGGAGTCAAACCTGCATGGAAGTTCTAGGCAGAAAGAAGAGGCAGGACAAACAGTGGCTCACTGCAAACACTTGGAAACTAATAGAAGAGAGAAGGATGGCTAAGCAAAAGATTTCCCAGTGCACCAACGAGCAACAAAAACAGGAGTTGAATGCAAGCTAAAATACACTGAACAAAAGAGTGAAGAAGAGTGCCAGGGAAGACAAAAGAATATATTATGAAACCATGGCAAGTGAAGCAGAACAAGCTGCAGTGCAGGCAAAGGAGACCTCGCCACACTCTAGCAAAAAACTAGGCACCTATCGGGCAAAAGCTCGACACAGATTAGGCCAGTGAAGGATAACAAAAGAAAGTCTATAACTAAATAAGTAGAGTAAACGAAACATTTGGCTGAACACTTCAAAAGACTTTTAAGTCGTCCGCCACATAAAACGCGTCCAGCAATAACACCATCAGAAGAAGAATTACCAGGAAACATTGACACCCAAAGAAATCAGAAGTCCTGAATACAGTCAAGATGTTAAAAGCTGGAGAAGCAGCAGGACCAGATGGAATCCCAGCAGAAGCATTGAAAATGGACCTGGAGACAACAGTGGACTTGATGATGCCACTGCTGGAGAAGGTGTGGAAAGAGGGCAAGGTACCTGAGGATTGGAAGGAAGGCTACTTATTCAAATTGCCAAAGAAAGGAGACTTAAGTCAATGAAAAACTGGCGCGGAATTATGCTCCTGTCCATCCCAAACAAAATACTAAGCGGCATCATCCTGGAGAGAAACAAACAAGCCCTGGATGTAAAACTTCCACCGGAACAAGCTGGATTCAGGAGAAACAGGTCATGTATTGATCAAATCGCCACACTACGGATCATCATTGAACAAAGCTTGGAATGGCAGTCACCTCTCTAACTCAACTTCATTGACTTTCAAAAGGCATTCGACGGCGTCGATGGAGAGGTGATTTGGCAACTACTTCGCTACTAACAAAGTGGGGCCGCCGACGATTATACATCTCATCCAACAGTTATACGACAATGCTGCATGCCAAGTAATCCACAACGAGAAACTTACGGAAGCCTTCGAAGTGAAGACGGGAGTAAGACAAGCTGGCTGGCTGGCTGCCTACTGTCGCCAATAATTTTCCTGATTGCAGAAGACTGGATAGTGCGACAGACATCGACGGGCAGCGAGGAAACAGGCATAAAATGGACCCTCACGAAAAACGTGGAGGATCTGGACTTCGCCCGCGATGATATATGTCTGATTTCTGACAAACTGGAAGATATGCAAGTGAAAAGCAGCAAGTTCGCAGAACAAGCATCCAGAGAAGATAGGACTTCCTTCAGGTGAAAATAGAGCAAACAGAGGTGATGAAGATTCCTGGCCGACACCAACAGCAACAACAACAACAACAACGGACAACAATCAGCATTAATGATCTCTGGGAGCAGACCAACCAGAAACCGATTTTGAAACGAATAGCCAGGAAGAAATGGAGGTGGACTGGCCATATTCTGAGGAAACCATCATGCGAGTGACATCACTTGCTGATCCCTTCTGGTCGGCTATCTGATCTTGAGTGGTATTGAGCGAAGACGACTAGCTGTTGATGAAGGTCTGTAGTTTGTTTGAGGCGTTATTTGTGACGCGCTGGCCAAGTCTCTGATCCGTACTGTGAGTAGCACTGACTGACTTCCCACTGAAGTTGAAAATTCGGATCTTATTTTCATTTTCATGCTGGGTGCTGAGTGATGTTGACCTCCACACAGACTTGAGAGTAATGAAAGCTTGTCTTGCTTTCCCGATCCTCGCTGCTTTGATATCCTCGTCAGTTCCGTCGGCCTGTAGTTGAGACGATGCTTCCTCGGTAGGCAGATGAAGGAGATTGTTTCTTCCAGGTTCCTCGCATTTTTGCCGGCTGATTGTTGTCCGTTGTTGTTGTTGTTGCTGTTGGTGTCGGCCAGGAATCTTCATCACCTCTGTTTGCTCTATTTTCACCTGAAGGAAGTCCTATCTTCTCTGGATGCTTGTTCTGCGAACTTGCTGCTTTTCACTTGCATATCTTCCAGTTTGTCAGAAATCAGACATATATCATCGCGGGCGAAGTCCAGATCCTCCACGTTTTTCGTGAGGGTCCATTTTATGCCTGTTTCCTCGCTGCCCGTCGATGTCTGTCGCACTATCCAGTCTTCTGCAATCAGGAAAATTATTGGCGACAGTAGGCAGCCAGCCAGCCAGCTTGTCTTACTCCCGTCTTCACTTCGAAGGCTTCCGTAAGTTTCTCGTTGTGGATTACTTGGCATGCAGCATTGTCGTATAACTGTTGGATGAGATGTATAATCGTCGGCGGCCCCACTTTGTTAGTAGCGAAGTAGTTGCCAAATCACCTCTCCATCGACGCCGTCGAATGCCTTTTGAAAGTCAATGAAGTTGAGTTAGAGAGGTGACTGCCATTCCAAGCTTTGTTCAATGATGATCCGTAGTGTGGCGATTTGATCAATACATGACCTGTTTCTCCTGAATCCAGCTTGTTCCGGTGGAAGTTTTACATCCAGGGCTTGTTTGTTTCTCTCCAGGATGATGCCGCTTAGTATTTTGTTTGGGATGGACAGGAGCATAATTCCGCGCCAGTTTTTCATTGACTTAAGTCTCCTTTCTTTGGCAATTTGAATAAGTAGCCTTCCTTCCAATCCTCAGGTACCTTGCCCTCTTTCCACACCTTCTCCAGCAGTGGCATCATCAAGTCCACTGTTGTCTCCAGGTCCATTTTCAATGCTTCTGCTGGGATTCCATCTGGTCCTGCTGCTTCTCCAGCTTTTAACATCTTGACTGTATTCAGGACATCTTGTTTCATCGGGGGTTGATATTTCTGATATATGCAACACTTGTTTGCTTAATTGCCAGCCGCCTGAGATTTTAAATTAGTTGTTTCTCCCAGCGTTTATTTCTCTGTCTTAATATATATTGATTTTCAGGTTTTCAGATGTGTAATGAATTGGAAAATCATTTGACCAATCCAGCAGTCACTCCTTCGCTCATTGCAGACAGAAGTATATTTGTGCTCATGGCATGATTGGGAGAGCAAAGCAAAAATCAGTGGGAAAATCTGCTGCTATCAACTGTTGATACAGTCATTGAGTGCCTCTCTTTTAGTTCCAGGACTTAATGAGTTGTGCAAAGCGTTTTCAGTAGACTACTTTTGACCTTCAGGATTATCTGCCTTGTTCACTGCCATGAAAGCAAAGACCACATTAGGGCCGATCTGTTAGAAAGAACCAGTAGATTATGTGTCCAACCAGCAAATATGCAGAAACGATTGGAAACTGATTGGCTATACACTGAAGAGAGAGTTGGGCGACACTACACGCCAGGCCCTCGAGAAGGACTTAGACGAGGAACGAAGAGCTAGGCTTCAGAGAAGATCATGTGAAGGGGTGGGGAATGAGAGATTATGAAAGCAGGAAAGGAAGACGTTAAATGAAGTACAGAACGAGGAACATACCTAAATGGCGACTTCAGTATTTAAGGTTTAAAAAGACTGATTAATGAACAAAGGTTATTCATATTTTCGATAACCTGCTCTTCATCATTAGGTTCTACAGTTATATATCCATCCATCCAGCCATAATATTGACAGAATTAGGGATGTTAACAACATTCATGCTTAAATAACTTCGAATCAATAATATCAATAGACTACGGTTCAATAGCATCTCTAAGTGTGTTAATATGCGCCAAAATAACACTATACACTGAATATCAGAAAAATTAGGAAGAATAATAATGTAGAATTCATGAATTTGTAGACTCGACAGAAGGCCAGAGCAATAATAGAGCCTGGTTGCACCTGTTTCTTCTGCACACATACACACAAACACAGAGCACCGGTTGCTCAAGACGGATCGGTATAACATCTACTGTTTGGAGTAATCGGTACCTGGGTGCTTTTGGTATTTTATTTGGTATCTGATAGATATTGGCTTTGTGGCCAGCCAGTTTGGACCAGATGATCGAATATTGAACTATTGATGGTTTTCACTTTACCTTCATTTAGCCACAACGGTGAATATAACTCGCTCCATCACAGGTGATGCAGTTGAATTGATAGATACAATTAGAAATGGCTAGTCTAGTGTAGTCTAGGCACTTCAGGTTTCAGTCGATGAATCACAACAGGTCATGTAGAAAATAAGGCTAACCCTTAACACACACACACACATAGTCCTTTTCCGCTTTGTTTGTTATGTATTTCTTGTTGAGTTTGTCTGTATAGCTATTTTCGATCAAGGTATCATATAAAATCAACCAACCCTAAGTTCATCTTCACTTACCTCTTCTGAGCATATAGCCCTAACCACGTAGCTGAGACTGAGGGTCCTTACTAAATTTCTCTTTTACTGAAGAGGAATAAAGCTATGAAAAAATATGTGAGTATTGTCCTGTCCATTTGCTTTTCTTACGCAAGTTTCTTTTTATACTACCATATGATTTTCTTATTCGGAAGACATTTAGGAAGGCGATTAATTCTATTTTGGGATTCCGTTTCCCATGTGAAATTAATAGCGGAATGAACTTCACTGAAATGAGTTATTATTTTGTTCCTATCCGAATCATTATCACAAAGAATGTGAAGGTGTTATCCATATAGCGGCAATGAAATAAAGATTTTCTGATAAGTTGGTTGTTCAAAAGACCATTGTGGATTTAGCTTTGAAAGATGTCTGCCAGCAAGGGAACCAATGAAGAGCTGATCACCATGTTGTCAGCTTGTCTTTAAACTGTTCCATCAAATTTTAAATCTAAGTTTACTGTATACCTTTAATAACAGCATTTTTAGGAGTTCTGTTAAAATGCCAATATTTCATCATTTCATCATAACTGTAGCTTACATTTTTGCCAATTAAATTACTCACCTACCAAGTACTCTAGAGTTCTGCTGTTACAAAATAGTGTCCTGACAATAGGACAATGCATTTTGCGAAATATTTATCATACAGAGTACATGGGATTTCACTTGAATCAATATTGTTAGACACCTTTCTTTCTTTCTTTATCGATGATGATTTGTGCGCATTACACAATGATAGGTGTGAATTAAACTCAGGTAATTGAGAAATGTAAGCTTGTAGGCAGTTGTGGAAGTAGTCAAAAACAAAACGTCAAAGATTTAGAAAGCAGCAAGATTGAACGAAGAAATATTTACTTTTCAATTAGATCCTCCTCATCTCACTATGGCTCTACTCTAATATACACGTATACCATTTTTATTACAATACACAACAATTTACCAATCATCAAGTGGCACTGATATGTTTGTTAACAATACTTAGTCAGTGTCAAAATGCCAAATCTCATTCCTAGATGCCTTTATGGCAAGAAAAAAAAGATGGCACACTAAGAAGGAGTGTGTACAGGAAACCTACTACAACAGGCCAGTATACTCATTTTTTGAGTTTTTTACCTTCGAAATATAAACGTAACCTGGTAAAGTGTCTGGTTAATCTGTTCAGATGACTGCCTCAATGAGGAGTTTAAGATTATTAGAGAATTACTTAGAAAAAATGGTTATCCAGATAAATTCATTAAGAAAAGTGAAAAATTCAGCACCTAGAAGAGTCAGTATAGCAACAGTTCCGAAAAAATCACTGTTCATAAAACTGCAGTTCATCGGTGACAACATCAGCGCCTGAAGAGTGCAGTTAAAAGAGCTTACAATGCAGCAGAGGTGCGTTGTCTCTTCACAACCGCCCCTACTCTACATTCGAGAAATAAGGATAAACTACACAAATTTGCCTCTTCTATGGGTATCTACCAGTTTGACTGCAACTGCGGAGCCAGCTGCATTAGGCGTACAGTTGGACAGGTTCATCATCGTATTTCCGAACATTATCCTGCAGCATGGTTAAGCAAGGGACAAACAAGATCTATTCGTAGCTCTATTTTAGCCCACCTTGTAGATAGTGAGCATAAGGTTGACGTTAATACTGCATTTAAAATTATTTATCGGATTCCTACTAATCTTAATTTTGCTCTACGAGTTCGTCTTCTACAGACAGCTGAAGCAATAGGAATCCACCTGAAGAAGCCAAACCTGTGTGTGTGTGCGTTCAGAAGAAATTTGTACAGCCACTTTCCTTAGTTTGTCTGGCCATCATAACATGAATGTTTAAACCGGACTACTTCGACCCCCTGCCACTAAACTTTTAAAATTATAAAAATTATAATTGTCCAAATTATTTTATTATCTTTTCTGACCACTTCATCTTTAATTAGGTGTTGTCCTTGTAAAATTAATTTATTCTAGCCATTTCTACACGGGTCATGAGGTGGACGTCGAAAAGTCGTTCAAAATTATTAATGAGCAAAATAACTCAATTCTCCTTAAGTTTGCTGAAGCCATTTCCATCAAGCGCCTGAAACCTGATTTATGCGTCCAGAAAGAAGCGGTTATCAGCCTTTCTTTGCCCTGGTAACTGGATAATTTCACCTCTCTTTCATCCGAATGTGAAATGCTAAAAGTTTCCATTGCGTTTGATTATTATTGTTCGGAATAGTGGTTGATATTGCACATTTATATATGTATATATTTTTAGTGTATTAGTATATTGATCGATTGATTGATTTCTGTTTGAAAATGAACTCTGTGCAAGTATGTTAAAATTGTTGTTGTAGATATATTTAATAATGTCTTTGCCATGTAAGCAGCTGACGAGAAGGCAACGAAATAAAAGATGGTACCATTTTATTCTGCTAAAACTGTAGTTCTTGCTTCGTTCAAATTTTAAATTTGTATTGATTTTCTTCGTTAATTATCACCCCACTGCTTGACATTTTGACATTGACTAAGTATTGTTAACAAACATATCAGTGCCACTTGATGATTGGTAAATTGTTGTGTATTGTAATAAAAATGCTATACATGTATATTAGAGTAGAGCCATAGTGAGATGAGGATCTAATTGAAAAGTAAGTATTTCTTCGCTCAATCTTTCTGTTTTCGAAATGTCTAAATGGGGATTTTTTCTATATTGAAAACTTCGGAGAACAGAATATTCTGGAAATTTGTGGAAATTTGGAGTTTAGGGAACTAATAATACAAAATGTTATAATAGATGAACACACAAGACTTGAATATGATTCATACGTGGAGTGACGACTACTTATTTGATTACGGATCATTTTTAATTAGTAGTTTATCATCACAAGCCAATATCTCATTTAGACAAATCACTGAAAACCAGTAGGGTGCACCGGACAGCCGTTTCGTCCTAGTTTGGGTCTCTTCAACAAAAATGAGCACCTGCTCGAAGACTTTAAGCTTGTGAAACCAAGCTTGTTGACGGTTCAGACACTTCAGCCACGATTGCCTGGCCCCATGGATTCTAACTTTCTAAGTTCATGATATAGGGCTACCCCAACCAATGCCTTCGATCTACACCTAATTCACCTGGACAAAAATTTAACAAATGAAATCGATTCAGATCCCCAGTAACCAATCTTGCTAATAGATGGCTGCTGGATGAATGTTTCACAGCTGTAGTGATAAATCATGACCTGAAAATCTCGGTCTCGTAGGCTGAAAATCTCAGGTTTAGTACCTGATGGTAATGAAGAGTCCCATTGTAGGACGAAACAGTTGTTCGGTGCTCTCTAGTGGTCTTCAATGATTTCTCCAACTGATCTAACAATCGAAAAAAAATTAGTGTATATCACCAGGATTCGCATAATCTTCTTATCATTTTCACGAATTCTTATTTCATAATCTTTTTTTGTACTATTATTATTATTATTATTATCGCTGTATTATTGGAAGATATAATCGAAAACGAACCACTTTATAGGAGATATGTTGACGACATTGTAATAAGTGATAAGTCTTGTTCTACCACCTTAATTTTAAATCGAATGAATGAATGAAGCATATCACTTACATCTGTCAGTAGAGGTGAAAGATAAATGTTTATCTTTCCTAAACATATTGTTTAATCGACGGCTTGGTGGATCAATAAAATGATCTATTTATAGAAAACATACATACATGGATAGGACAGTATCTTATTTTATCACAGTTACTGCCCTGTTCAGTACAAAATAACCTTAGTGAGCGATTTGTCTCTTCACAGAAGAATCCAATGAATATGCACCGAAAACACACATGGTGAGGAAGAAAGAAACTTGACATGAATCCAGGTTGATATTATCTATCCAGACAAGTTCATAAGCAGATATAAAGTGTTCAGTGGAACACCAAGACCACCACTCTTCAACTCATCTCTAAGAAAAACGTAGATACCAAGCTATACCCTTTATGGGCTGGTGATCATAGCAATAAATGAATGCTGTTATAGCGCTAAAAAAGACTATTTATGCAGCTAAGATCAGAATAATTGGGAATGTGAAGCCAACATATCCATCTAAGCACTTAGAACATGCAAGAAATAATTTCACATCCCACTGTATTTACCAATTTGAATGTACGTGTGGCCACACATACATATGGAGGACTCATCGATCTCTGCAAAGAGGGGGCTGGTTCATGAGCATATTCCTAAATGGCTTCAGAATCTAATTGAATCTCCCCAATACAAATGCATATATATATATATATATATATATATATATATATATATATAATGTCGGTTAGAAACAGGTGTGAACGGAATAACTTGTTCTCTAAATATCAAATAACTCAGAATGTCGGTCATTAAAAATAACAAAAATACTTAAATTTTAAATCATATAACATTTTATCCGCCGTCAGTTCTTTTTTATCTTAGTATAACAAACGCTTTTCATAAGTGTAACTCCCTCTCTCTCCTCCCCCCTCCCTAATTCCACTGCCTTTCTATCTACACCTTCCTTCTATATATACGAGCGCCTTTGCACATACACCGATGCTGCGCATATACGGACAAAGGTGTATGCATTTCTGTGTGTGTGTGTGTGTGTGTACCGATTCAACTATGTTCAACGTTCTCTTTAACTTTAGGATTTTTTCGAACTACGTAGAACAAAATACAGGAAAATAAAAAAAAAAGAATAGACAATTGGCGGAAATGTTTTTAGAGACGAGAAGAATATTGCAGTATAAACGAAAAGCTTCTGCTTATATATATATATATCAGAAGTTACCAGTTCTGGTATTGATTTCTGAGCGACAGATTGGTTGGCTAAACAAAAACTGAACTGTTCAGACATAGTGATCAGTGCGGATCGGTCTACATTTGACTTTCAAATTCACTTGTAATCATTACTGGATGAATCTTAGGGTATCATTAGGTGGGGAGATCAGTACTCTGGATTCGGAATCCAGAGAAATCTAGGAGATCTGGACTTTCTGGATGATTTATGCTTAATGTCATATAAATTCGATGACTCAGAGGAGGAAACTAATGCACAGAAGATGGAGGGTGATGAAGATAACCAACCGACAATAGCAACCACACCAGCCAACAACAAGCACCAGTAATTATCAATGAAAGAAATCAGAAAGAGATCACCTCTTTCAATGACGTTGTCTCACCTACAAGGAGTTGGAATAGATGACAATGTCCAAGTTAGACAGGATTGAAAAGACATGGAACAACCTTGGGCACTGTGGCAGAGTATAATTCCATTCTAGATGTGAAACTAATAATGGTAACGTGAATTAGAAAGAATATAAGTCATCTACTGTTATACCATATAAGCAAAGGACATCTAGGACCCTCCTTACGTAGGATTCTTAATAAAGCAGGAATTAGGGTGGGATTCAAACCTACAAACTCACTCAGATAAGACAAGCTCTGTAGGCTAAAAGACCCGGTGGACCCAATTAGACAAGTAATATAATTTACAAAATACCTTGCAATGACTGTGGGTTAGGTCAACTATATAGGCCAAACTAGTCAGATTGTAGGAACATAAGAATTTAGCTAAGGTAAGAATGGTTGACCCCAAGAGGATGAGTAATTCAGAAAAAAGCTCAGCGCTACATTGCAGTACATGCATTAACACATAACCACACAATAGCATGGTGAGAGAGGGTTAAGATTCTAAAAATTAATCTAGGTAGGTGGAGTGAGAGGTAGATTACTGAATCCTTGTTTATCGAGTCTACACCCAACAGATGCAATAGGAATGACTCGATGCGAATACCAGAAATATGGAAGATATTAATACCACCAATCAGTCAGTCAGTGAAATCAGAGGAAGATAATAAATAATCTTGAATTGCATTCTATTTCGATTCAAGGACATCACAACATTCTAACAGGTTACTTATTATGACTACAAAAATCACTCGTCTTATTTCCCTTGTGATTGCAATTGATCAATAACACTCATATTATTATTATTTCTGAATGCACAGTATCCTATATTACTGAATTTATTCAGATGTCTAATCATCAATTCCACTCATGTATATAAATGAAGCAAAAAAGTTGTGTGAGTAACTTAATATGATTATAAGCAATAATTTGTGCTCAAAACATCAGTTAATATTACTGTATACCACCACACTGTGTGATTTATCAAAACAAAATCTTATCCATAATGGAATGGAACAACCTTATCACTTTAAAATCACTGTGGAATTCCACTGCACTCAAAAACATAGAGGACATAAATCGGAGTTTCAACAGCAATGTTAAGCCAGCAATCTTAGCCAGTGCTTCTATATGCGTCACCTGTCACGCGCGCCTGTCACCAATTCCGGGTAATATTATTCATATAGGAGAAAGGGGCAGGATATAATCGGTTATCAGAGTCGGGTTTCATAAAAACATTGTGACAATCTTTCAGAAGACTTTATCGACCTCATCAATAAAAAGCGTACTTATTCAATAGAAGGCTTTGGAGGGAGGTTGAAGAACAGGATTTGACAGATAAAAATGGCTTACAAAAAGTGTCACATTTTTAGTCATCTTCATGAGTTTATGTTCTCTTGTGGTACCTGGGAATTACTTTGGATTCATGTCAGGAAAAGTTATCCTCTTTAGTGTACTTTATTATTATTTGTACTTTTAAAAAATGGGTTACACCGAAGAAAATTTTCTTTTCACCTAGGTCAAAGGTTAGATTAATAAAATTACACGGTTTCCGTTCACCCAGTCAAGAATCTACAACCAAAGAAAACACCTGAAATGATCCAAATCGCTCCCAAAAGGATGCTGATACTTAACCTCGAGTTTAAAAGTGATACCGAAGCAGAACGTCTCCGTGGACAACTTTTGAAATCTCTCAGTAAAACAAACATCACCACGCGCCAGCCTATGACTAGCATTTTCTTTTACTCAACCGCCTGTGAAAGACAAGCTGTTGCATTGAGCCACTTCAGTATGCATACACCAGTTCATTTACTGGTGTGGAGCCCAGTACATTGTTCGTATCATGAGTCCTCTTGTAAAATACACTTAGGAACACTATCCAGCATGGTTAGCAAAGGGAGAATGAAAGGGTGTGTACAGTTCGGTAAAAGAACATCTTGTGAGTTGAGGACATTCAATTCCGTTTGGAAAGTTTTCCAAAGTCCTACACACAAGATCCGATCAAACCTCTCAAAGTGAGTGGAATCAAGGCATCTGGTTAGCAACAAGCTGAGGCACTGGCGATCCAAAACCTTAAGACCATACTATGTGTTCAAAAGAGATACATCCAACAGTTGTCCCTACTGTGGACATAGTGAAAAATAAGTTCCTTTAATAATGATTATCCTATTATCTGTCTTGTCCAACCTTCCTATTTATTTCTCTTATTTTTACGTTTTTAATTCCTCCCATCTGCATTACTCGATTTGGTTGCTGTTTTTTATTTTTATGTGTCCGAACATCATGCGAATTTTGTTATTACCACATCCGTGATTGTACAAACATTCAAGTATCTCAGTTATTACTATCTTATTATGTCTTCTCTATCTTGGACCGACGTGAAGAACCTAGAAGACGTGGATTTCGCGCGTGGATGATTTATGTTTGATGTCACAAAAAATCGAAGATTTAAAAGCGAAAATCGACAAACTGGTCGAAGAAGCAGCCGGCGAAGACAGGAATCCATGTGAACATAGACAAGACGGAGGTTATGAAAATAACCAACCAATACCAACAACAGGAACATGCAGCGCCAATCACCATCAACGGGAGGGATTTGAATGAGGTTACTTCATTCATTCACTTATCTAGGGAGCATTGTCTCAACTACAGGAGGAACGGACGAGGATGTCAAATCGAGCGAGAATCGGGAAGGCGAGAAACATATTCATCAACCTGAAACCAATGCGGAAACCCGTCTTCGTCACTCAGCCAGCATCAACAACAAAATTGCGTCGGATTTTCAATACAAACGTCAAGTCAGTCAGTTCTTCTGTATAGAACGGATCAGAAGGTTGGCGGGTGGGTCACAAAGAATATTTTCACCAACAGCCTGTTGCAGACGTTACCTTTATCAACAACTAACTGTCTTCGCTGGATCTATACTGAAGATGAGATGGCCGGGTGGGGTGGGGGGCGGAAAGAATCACCAACAACAAGAAACTATGGGAACAAACAAACAAACAAACAAAACAAGAAGCAATCGCCCAACAACAGCAAATATGCAGGAGGAAGTGGATTGAGATGGATTGAACACTGGCTCGCTGATGAGGCCGCCGCTGGGTGACATCGCGCGCGCGCGCGTCGGGCCATTGCTCGAGTGAAACCCGACAGAATGGGAAGTGGCGAGCGGGTCGTCATTGGAAGGGTGAAATGGAGGAGATGGTGTGAAGGGGAAGTTGAAAGAGTATGGACTAAGATGGGTGCAGGTGACGTGCAGTTGAAGCCCTATGTTCCACTAGGAACCCAAGGGAACAACAACGACATGCGAACTTCATGTTGATCACAATTTGTAATTTTATTGACTTAACCTTTGGTCGGAAATTATTCTGTGTCTCGATATGTGCATATTCCGTGATTTGTATCTGCCTTCTAAATAAACTTTTTTCATGCTGAAAACAAGGCTCTTTCTCCCTGGTCGACTTCCAGGTCACTCCGTGGTCTCTATTCTTTATGTTAGCAGGTCAAATAACTGGGGACTACTACAGGAAGTTGACCGGTGGACAACCTAATCCTCAACCGATAGATATTCAGAAGACAATCCAGCTAGACTGTCGATATTACTGAAGAAACAATTTAACTGGAACATCACAGGCCAGTCTGATGGTTTTTGAATGAAATCCGAATGTGGTGAATATCGGAAGCCAGCATGCAGGAGCTTACTTGAAGAAGAGGAGATGAAACATTACGATCAATGATACAGCCAACTGATAATGAGGCAGTAGAACGGAGGGGAATACACATGTGCCAGTGAAACCGTTCATTGTTCATTCCACTCAGAATTCAAGGATGAATAAAAGCTGATAATGGATCTTCGTGCATATGCATAATGAAACTGAATGTCAATATGAAGCGTTCCCGATTCATTGTTCATTTCACGAGTATCGTAGGTTATTTGACATGCATTAATATAGATGAGGAAAATGTGACTCATAATGTGAACACAATAGTGAATATTTGTGAGTGCATAAACCAAACGAATATATAAATATGTACTACTGAATGAGTAATTTGAGTAGTTGCATACTAGTGGTGTTTACTAAGGACACAGAAATAATCTAAACACCAGCTGGTTCGGAGCAGAACTCATCTGCAGACAGCTTAGCCCTAAAATAAAGAGAAACAACCCTCTAATTCTTGGATCACATCAGTCTGGACAACAAGAACTACTTATTGATGTGAATGTTATTCCAACTCTTCATCAATGTCAATCGGTAGTATATGGTTTCATGCAAATGATGCGTGTTTTGTCTGGATAGGAGAGGATGCAACTGACTACCATAAAACATGATCTACGCATTATTGATATAAGTATAAAACGTGGGCACTATGGTAGAGCATAACTTCATTATGGATAAGATTTTATTTTGATAAATCACACAGTGTGGTGGTATACAGTAATATTAACTGATGCGACCACACACTTCGAGTACAATTTATTATTGCCACTCATAATCATATCATGTCACTCACTCACACAACTTTCTTGTTTCCTTCATTTATATACATGAGTGGAATTGATGATTAGATATTTGAATACACATCAGTAGTATAGGATAATGTATATGCAGAAATAATAATAATATGAGTGTTATTGATCAATTACAATCACACAGGTTTGGTGTCTAACAAACCGAGCAATAGCACTAAGTAGCACAGCAAAAACCTAAATGATGAAATAAAATAGATAGAAGAAGAAGCGTTGGTATCAAATAACTAACCTATAAAATTCAATAGGAAGATCAAAAAAGGCCCAAAGCAAAGTGCAAATAATAGTGAAACTAGTAATGATAACATAAGTAAGAGAGAATATAAGGGAGAGGACATCTTAGACCCTCCATACGTGGGATTCTTAATAAAGCAGGAATTAGGGTGGTGTCATTTAGACCTACAAACTTATTCACTGAGATGGGAGTAGGTCTGTAGGTAGGCTGAAGGACGATGTAGGTTGACCCAACTAGACAAAATAATATAATTTACAAAATACATTGCAATGACTGTGAGGTAAGCTATATAGGTCAAACTAGTAGATCAGGGGTAATCAGATTGGCGGAACTTAAGAATTCGGCTAAGGTAAGAATGATTGACCCCAAGAGGATGAGTAATTTAGAAAAAAGTTCAGCAATTGCACTGCATGTATTAACACACAACCACACAACCGCACGGTGGGAGAGGGTTACAATTCTAAGAAGTAATATAGGTGGGTGGAGATAGAGCGAAATTGATTACTGAGTCCTTGTTCATCGAGTCTACACCCAACAGATGCAATAGGAACGACTCGGTGCGAATACCAGAAATATGGAAGATATTAATACCACCAATCAGTCAGTCAGTGAAATCAGAGGAAGATAATAAATAATCTTCAATTGTATTCTATTTCGATTCAAGGACATCACAACATTCTAACAGGTTACTTATTATGACTACAAAAATCACTCGTCTTATTTCCCTTGTGATTGCAATTGATCAATAACACTCATATTATTATTATTTCTGAATGCACAGTATCCTATATTACTGAATTTATTCAGATGTCTAATCATCAATTCCACTCATGTATATAAATGGAGGAAAAGAGTTGTGTGAGTGAGTGACATGATATGATTATGAGTGGCAATAATAAATTGTACTCGAAGTGTGTGGTCGCATCAGTTAATATTACTGTATACCACCACACTGTGTGATTTATCAAAATAAAATCTTATCCATAATGATCTACGCATCCATATGTGACAGATTTTCATATGTGTCCGTAAAACTTGGACACCGTCGCAGTATATAATCCCATAATATTCATACATTTATTTCTTGCCCCCCCCGCCGCTCGAACCCTGTTGAATTTCAATGAAGCAAGAACAACAGTGGAGGTTTGTGCCTAATACGAAGACGGTAACATCATTGTGCATTTCTTTCGTTGACTTCTCATCAGCTCAGCTCCCTACAACCTCAACAAATTACTATTATTATTACCATTAAGACTATACACACAAGAGTTTTAACATACTAGCAAATGTTACTCAGTGTCAGTTAGTGACAGACACTTCACTGTTTGTCTCTTTCATTCGATTACATAATCTTTCGCTTTAATTTCGCCTCCTTTGATATTGTGTGATTTTGCATGTCGTTTATTCCTTTGATTTTAGCTGAACTCAGTGAATTGTCACACAGTTTATTAGTTACCCATCCATCATCTCACGCACCTCTCATCTTTATCAAGTAACTCCTTAACCATTGTATGCATGCATTGACTTTGTTTGTCTGAACTTGAACTCCCTGTGTAAAAACTATAAAAGTGTAATTTTCTGAGCAGTGTTCATTACGTTCGGTGTCTGCTGTCACTAACTGACACTGAGTGACATTTGCAAGTATGTTAAAACTCTTGTGTATATAGTCTTAATAATAATAAAAATAATAATAATAGTAATTTGTTGAGGTTGTAGGGAGCTGAGCTGATGAGAAGTCAACGAAAGAAATGCACAATGATGTTACCGTCTTCGTATTCGACACAAACCTCCACTGTTTTTCTTGCTTTATTCAGATTCCATATATTTATTGGATTTATCATTATGCACTGAATCATGTTTCGAACACACAATTTTATTCTTCATAACCTTATCACATGTAATTGCGTAACTAAGAAACTTTGTTTTTAGAATTCCCGTCCTTGGCCATGTTTACTGGTAAATGCCAATATCGACAGATATAGTAAGACCAAAAGCGCATTCGAATTTAGAACATTAAGGAGAACTAGGAGGATATGATTGGTGGATGGTGGCCAATCGTATACTAATTAAATGCCCAGACATCGTTGAAGCATCTGCACAAGAAGCCGACATGTCAACCTGAGACCGAGCACTTCGGTCCAATCAATCGACGGGAAAATCAAAAATTCAATTCAACTAGGAGGATAGTACATCTGTTTGTGTGACTAAAATGAAGAGATAATTTGCCTCTGACTTTCTGATATCAGCGTATCCAACACTTGGACAAATTTTATTTATATTTCTGAAGATGAGGGTTCTTAACTTAATCAATCCTCAATGTGACAACTATGAAAAAACCATCCTTTTTCAACGTTAGTTAGTTTGTAGGGATTTGGTTGGCATCGAGATTGATCCGCATCAGATTGGTATCAATTAGGAAATTGTTGAAAGCCAGGTACAGGAGGAAGCTACTTAGCAAACCCTAGCAAGAAGTTTTAACCATTAAGGTCCACTTGATCGGGCAGATGTGCGGATTAATTAGTACTCGGTCGATGACATTTATTGGATGTGGCGCTAAAAATTGCGAATTAACAGAAGACAAATTTAGAGCGATGGTATCTTCACTTCATAGTTTCTCTACAATCGCTTTACAACTATTATGGTTGGTTCACAATAATAAAATAAAATACAATGTATGACAATTACTCAGTTATATAAAACAAAAGTATATACTAATGACCAATCATATTTAAATAGGTCAAGTAGTCCATGGTAGGCGAAGGCTGTAGTCTATTGTTTCGACTATACACATAGTTTAGGAGCTATGCGATTAATCCCCGAAGAATTATAGTTATGTGAAATAATGTTCTCAGTCAACACAGAATCTTTATTCACCGATGTTCCTCTTCATGAAACTGTTAATCTCACTTGTGTGATTACATCACAAGCAATGGGATAAACTTACTCAGTTCCTGTCACCTGCATTACAGAAATTATCTTAACATGAACAGAAAATATCAGATTCAATTCCCAAGAATAAGCATACAAACAAATCGATGGAGGGCCATTTTAGGCCCCTGTTAGCAGATATATTCATGTCGAAATCAGAGAAACAAACTCATGGTATGCTCGCAGAATTAACGCTACTTAAACGTTATGTTGATGATACACTCATTTTTGGTAATAATGGTAAATCTATTGAAAACTTCATTACCGTATTTAATCATATTCATCCAAATATCCGAGTGACCTCCGAATTCCAGTCGAATAACAAACTCGGTTTCTTGGATATTTCAAAGACTAGGAGAAATGATGGAACGATTAAGCGATGTATATTTCGTAAACAGACATGGAGTGAACAATATCTTCATTTCACCAGTTTTGTTCCTATCCAGTATAAACGTTCCCAAGTGAAATGTTTGTCCTCAAAGGCCGTGAAAATATGCACGAGTGACACATTGATGGATGAGCTTTGACAAATACATTCAGTTTTATTAGCCAATGGTTATCCAGAAAACTTTATGAATTGTCACAATAAGGAAAGACGACATGCAGAAAAGACAACTTCTGTACCGAAGAAAGCCATCTTTATAAACCTACCATTCAAGGGTAAACAGATTATGCAGTTGACAGCACAAAGATTTCGGTGAGCCATCAGGCGCACATTCTACGCCGCATCTCCTTCCCTCATATCTCAAACATTTTCCATCCCCATACCTACTATTAGAGGACGAAATTCTGTGGACTCTACTTAAAACTGTATCTGCAAGTTCACCTAGACTTGCGATGACACTTATATAGGTAGAAGCAATAGAATGTTCCAATGTCGTCGAAAGGAACATCTTCCAAAATGATTAATAAGACGCATATACCACGCATCAAGCTTACAATTACAATTTATTGAATTTCTTCGCCGATCGGGGAATGAACCAGAAAACTTCAGGTTATGAAACCAAGCCCACTGAGAATTTAACTACTTGTACCGGAATTCAATGACCCATGAATTATAGCTTTGTGCTACAGTGCTACAGTCAGCGATACCTTTGACGAATATCTACTTGACCTCCTCATGCATTCTGATATGGAACCTGCGATAAATGTAACTTGAAAGGAAGATCGGCTTCAGTTTTATTGTGTTTAAATCTTTGCAGTGAATAGAGTGCCAGCTAAGGTGCCTAAGATGGTTTTAACTATTCAAATCTTGGTAGTAGAAACATTTTATGCCCCCTGCACAACCACCACCTCTGATGATGGTTAACACATAATTTTTAATGAAAAAAAATCAATACCATATGACACAATGTTTGCACACAAACGTGTTATGCTAAATGATTTGTTATCAAATGAGAAGTGTTCCCCACTAACCATTCAGTAGGATGAGGCTGGTTAACATTCATGCACAGACGTATCAAACTGTTCTGATTGGTTGGATTAGTAAGGAATGAGTAGAATTAGGTGGAGGCGGCGAATAGTTAATAATATGTGGGTGGAGACTGGGAGGGGGCAGGAAAAGCGGACGATTAGTCAGTTAGTTAACTGGTTAGTTAGTTCATTAGTTAGTATAGTACTATTACAGTGGTAAGTATAAACTCACTCGCTACACACACGCACACCCATCAACAGAAAAAAAAACATAGGTTAAATAATAATAGTGACACAAAGAAACGGGATATTAAATAATGTGGGATAAATGAGAAGGTATTATATAATGCCGGCAACTCACCTCCAGGTGTTATTACAATGGGTAATTGTTCACTGACGGGTCCATCGCCTGCAGCATTGTATGCATTAACCTTTAGATAATAGGTAGCATTTGGGACGAGTTTTGTTAGCTGATATTTCTCTTGTGCTGTTCTAGCAATCAACCATGAATTAAGTGAATCTTCTGGTCTTGTAGTATAATACAATTTATAGCCCTATAAGGCGAAAGCAATAAACCCAAAAAAGAGAAGTCATTGGTAGGGGAAAGCTGCTGTAGAATAAACAGAGTTTTGTAGAATTTCCAAAAAGGAAAAAGGGTTGTTATTTTAGACGGCTGGAGGCTATCGGCCACAAGAAGCCTTGCCTAGTCCTAGGTTTCGTGTTAGTTGGCATTCACCAGTCAGTCAGCGAGGAGTATCTGCAATCTGTTGAAGGAACAGCTCATGGCCCTGCTGAGATTCGCACTGACATCACCCTGTGATTAACGCTGTGGGTTAGAGACGCTCCCGCTGAGCTGTCGATGCTCCCAGATACGCCTTGCTGACAACTGACTGGTGAGTGCTAACTAGCATGAAACGTAGGTCTAGGCAAGGCTTCTTGTGGCCCACTGCCTTCAACCATCCGATATCAATAGGGCTTTTTTCTGCTGATAAAAAGTTAACTTCGTAAAGTTTCACCCTCATATACGTTCAAGACTGTAAATCACCTATTGAGGTTAGCTGAATCCCACAAAAATACATAGTGTATAGTTTACCCTATATGACTTATACTTTTCTAGTTACCGTGACAGATAGAGAGAGAGAGAGAGAGGCGGACAGATTAGGCTCTTAATTTTAAAAGTATTTCAAGAGACACGGATTATTATTATTATTATTGTTGTGTTAAGTAATTCGCGGCCTGATTAAATCGCTAAGCAACCTACATTTTCAATCCACATCAAGGGCTCTTTTTTGTTCGCATTTTTTATTAATGCTTTGATCATTCCGTCATGTCATTGGGCGGCAAATGTTGTTTATTTAAAGTAGCCTGTTTTGCCGCCCAAAAAAGCCTACAGTTTGGAAATAGCCTATACAATGAACTGTCAGTTGGGTTGATATTGAATTTCGGAGATGTAATTTTTATTGGTAAACACGTAACAGCATCCTACCAGGCATAGTAATATCAATGTAATCTTAATCTTTTGTGTTTTAATGCGACAGTGAAATATTCTACAGCTGTAATTGCACTCCAAACCATCAACACTTGTTAAGTAAAATGCACTAGTGGCGACCTGCTTAGGTCAGCAGGCTAATGCAGTCTTCTACTTAGGAAGATGCAACATGTTCAGTTATAGGATTTTATCAGGAACTGAGATTGGTTAAAGAACCATTGGAAAACCTGGGAGTGCTGGACGTCTGTTTCGTCCTAGTTTGAGGCTCTTCAGCAGTCGATGAATATCGATGAGATGCTCACTAGCGACTTGCCCCATGCAGGTAGGTAGTTACCTGGGGTTCTGTGAGAAGTCGTGACCAGCAAGATGCAGCAGGTTGGGTGTGAGGACAAATGCTTGCCGAAGACATTGGCTAGTGGTCGCGCTATGTCGTGAATTGGCAGAAGTAAGAATTCATGGACTGGCAATTGGATAGGGCGGGTCCTAGTGGCTGGTCAATGGTCTACGAGCTCTCTGGCCTTGTAACCAGAAGGTCTTGGGTTCGAACCCCTTGTGATAGGTGCATACTAGTACTCCCAGGTTTTCCAATGGTTCTCTAACCAATATCATCTCATGATGAAATCCTGTAACCAATTAAATCCCTACAAACCAACACTTGAATGTAACATGTTCACTTCGATTCATGTTGTCTTAATGACCTAATCGCCACGATGGGTAACAATTTATACCCACGCTCTATTTCAAGCAAATTTCTACTTGCCGCTAAGAAATTTTTGAAGGAAATGAAGGAAGAGCATTTTAAAGCAGTGCTGGAGTAAACTTTGATGGTGAAACAATATTGATTCAGATAACAGATTATCGATTATTTATATTGCTTTGAGTTTCTGAAGGAAAGGCAAATACCTTGCAACGAAACTAGCCTAACAAAGTAGTCTCCGAGAAAAATGGCAAAATAATTAGCTTTCAGAACAGACAACTAGAATGTTGAAAAGAACACTTTGAGGAGCAGTTTAATTGGCCTACAGCCACTCTTAGCCTACCCGGCATCCAACACCTCCCGAATGGGATATAAATACAGGTTTCTTGCCCCCAACGGAAGTTGCAAAAGATGTCACTAGTCTGAAACGAGGCAAAGCAACGGAACCTAATGGAATGACTTCAGAGATGTTAAAGGATGATGGAGACAGTTTACTATCTGTGTTAACTAACGTATTAGACAGCGTTTGGGAATCAGAGATAGTCCCGTCGGGCTTATGTAAGTCACTGATTATCTCAATATAAAAGGAGGGAGATAAGTAGTCCAGTGATGATCACAGGGGGATTAGTGGGGCCGATATGTTATCTGAAGTTCTAGGCTCAATAATCATGCGTAGACTAAGCGGTGCTAGGTGGGAACAAACACGGGAGAACCAAGCAAACTTAAGAACAGGAAGAGGGTGTCTTGGTCGTACATTCACCCTTAGACGGATTCTGAAACATAGGCAAACTTCGTCATATTTGCCGACCTAAAGGGAGCATTGGATTCCGTCGACCGAGAGGTACTTTGACGGTGATTGGCTGTGAGGAGAGTATGGAGGAAATACATCGCACTGGTCCAAGCACTCACCCTACTCGAACTCATGCAGTCTGTCAGCCAGCCAAGTGAGAGTCTACGGAGAGTTGTCATGTGAAGTGGTGACAATTAGTGGAGTCCGTCAGGGATACCCATTGTCCCCATTCTTCTTTAATATCATTAAAGAAGTACTAATGAACTTAACTCTAATTAACTTCAGAGGCTCAAGGACTGACTTGTTGCCATCAGGGAATAATCTCGTTGACTTAGAATATGTGGATGACGATGTAGTCCTCCCTCCTAGATGTAGACGCTGACAAAATATAGCATGGTTTTCTCAACACCTTGAGCAGCAATCCTCGAATGTTTGGCATGGAGGAGATGGGCTCCTTCTGCTGTCAAATATACGATGATGTTACAGCACTAAACTACATTGACTACTAGCCTAAGGACAGGGGGTGAAGTGGTGTCTAGCTGGCTAGCTGAGAGTGTTAGTGAGTTGCATCGGCCAGTGGGCGGATTTGGTGGATGAAGAAATCTTAGCACAGATACAGAGGGCTCGTTTGGCATTTTTCAGCCAACTTAGCTTACACCATCTCTGGCTTAGTAGATGCGGCATCCGGCTGGCTGGCTCTCTGTCGACCAAAGGGTGTGTGTACTGCCCAGTACTTCACTCTGTCCTCTTTATGGAAGACTGGTTGGCCATTCACAAAGTGGAAGATATGAAAAGCCAGGCTAGCTGGCTGTCTTTGATCATACGTGTCTGCGTTCTGTCTCCCGTGTTAGGTGGTAGGTGTCACACAGTGAGCAAGCAATACTGATGTAAGGCATCGGTCGAGTGTAAGGTAAGGAAGGAAGAGGGGAAATCAATCGACGAGGCAGTGAAGTGGTTAAACCGACTGAGATAGTTAGGACGTGTGTTGCTCACGCATGCGTCCCTGCCCGGGCATCGCCATCCTGGACTGACTGGCGGTGTAAACTGACATAGGATGGATCAGGTTGGAAAACCATTAACTGCTGGTAGACAGACGAAAACTCGGCTCCATCAGCCAATGAAATCCTCAACAGGTGGTTTAAGCCAGCTAGCTAGCCAACCACGTGGGGAGGTGTAGACTGACTAACTGCATGGTTGGAGTCCTCGGGATGCTGAGAACCAATGAGGGCTGGAGACAGTAGGTGATATGGCTCATAATAGTCTTCAGTGATGGCTGGTTGGTGCAGATGAATTCACTCTTTGTGATTTTTCATATCCGATAAAACTCTACTATTGTTATTCCATATTACTTTTCTTTTCTCCTCACTCACATTTGTGTTTATTATCTCTCTCTGTGTTTTTTGAATATCTCTTGACTGCCTTCTGATGCTTTCTGTGGTAAATGCAAGGAGTGTGGCAAGCTGAACTGCTGCACACCTGTGCAAAGTTATACGTTGAGGCCAGTCAGTCAACCAGTCCTACCGTCAAGCAATTTACCCACAGGTCTCAAGAACCACATGGATAAGTTGGATAGGCTGCTAACTAACTAAGTCTGACGATAATGGCTGATTTCAGAAGAAAAGGTTAGTTAGTCTTCATCTAAATTCTTGGGACTGAATACCGAAAAACAGCAATTCGCAGTCACTGTGACTAATGTGATCACTTTTTCCTATCCCAGTGTTGAGTGTCTTCCAACTGGAATGTCGTCATAACTGCTTTTAATGGTTCCTCTTTTCAATGTAACTATAGTTACATAGTTCCTATAGTCGATGTGCTGATCAGCAGTTAACTTAACACCCTTTTTGAAGTGGTTAAATTTAAAGTTCCCAGGTTTCTAGAGTTCACGACAATGTTTCTTAAATACTTAGGTGTCTTTAGATTTGAAGTGGTTCTAGACAAGTGGTGGTTTACGAAGCTTACTGATCTTCACAACTTACGCAGATGATTTTGAATTAACCCACAGGATCTAAGTGGAAATGCTGAAGTAGATCAAACAATGATAACTAGAGTGTAATAACTGTGAGTAGAGGTTTATAGATATTTGATTTGCGTTGACATTCATAAATATGAGCAGCCATAAAATAGGCGAACTTTATAATTCCACTACTTACAGTTATACGACCGTTGGCTTCAATCGGTGGCTTCCAGGTGACAATCACAGAATCTGGAGAGTCAACATTCGCTTGCAAAACTTGTGGAGGTGTTCCAGGAGCTTGAATATATAAATAAATAAATAAAATAGAAGAGCAATCAATATTTGACTGGAAACACAGCAGTTGGTGAAATTACGTGTGATACTGTGAATAAGAAAAAAACTTTACTTAAGAGTACATTTCAAAGGTGATACATATGCAATAATACATTTAACCATAAGTTGATCAGATCAGTGGAAAGAACTTTCAGTGCTGCAGAACCATACATCAGTTTCTCGACCAGAATATTACTCACACAGTGTATCAAAGATGACCGCTTTAGTGTATGTGTATACAAGTTCAGCTGCTCATTTGGAGTTAGTTATATAGGTTGAACTGCCAGAACTTTTATCTTTACGCGCTCGTGACTTGGAAAAAGTGTAACCAAATCACCATAAATAGTGTCATTGTGCGTCTTCCAGTAGGTAGTGAACTCCACATCAAAATAGACGGTTTTTACGAGTTGATAACGGATTGATATCAGTTTGAGAACCATTGAAAACCAGGGAGTAATGGACAGCTGTCTCATTCTAGTTTGGGAATCATCGGTAGTACGCCTCCACTGGGATTCGAACCATAAAAAACTATTCTGATGCTTGCTAGTGACTTGCTACAGGATGGAGTTTCCTGGAGTCAGTTCTAGTGAGATGTCGTGACCAGAGAGTTCCAATTAGATGTAACGTGTGTGGTAGAATGTTGCACCAACGACAAAGGTTGGGGTCGCGGTAAATCACGAATCGGAAGAAGTTAGAATTCATGCACTGGCCATTGAATCCGGTCCCAGTGGCTGAATGATATACTAGTTAGCTTGCCTTGTAACTTGAAGGTCATGGGTTCGAAGCCCAGTGGGTGCGTACTGCCGACGATTTTCCAACTAGGATGCAACAGCTGTCCAGTACTCCCTGGATCTCAGTGGTTCTCTAGCTGATATCAATCCGTGATCAACTCGTAAAAATATAACTAACTCTTACAAACCAAACCATAGGAAGGCAAAATAGATGAGTCATTTATGGTTGTATATCGAGTGAGTACCGAACCCAGTTGATCTAAAAAACTTGAAAAATCATCAGCCCACCATAGGTCGTCTACACGCTATGACACAGAATCACGCCACAAAATTCATTTTGACAATATTGAAATCATCATACAGATAAAGCATTTCAGAAATCACAAAGAACGTCTCACATCGTCAGAAGCACTTCATAGCATCAAGTGGAATCCAAATTGTCTGAGCTGAATAGGAACGATGGATTAAACAGAATTTGACCTGGTTACAACACCTGCCTCCCCTCCCTCATGAAGTGACAAAATCAACACGAATATGATGAGCAAGTTCACTATGTAAACACACACACACATACACACACTGCTTTTATAATTCTACACACTGATCAAATCCAACAATCTACACCTGGTTTTGTTATCTATACCAATTGACGAACTTGTCAACGAAAAATCAGCCCAGACAGACGAACGATAATCAAGTTGGTAAACTTTGTTTTGATATCATAATAGATGTACTATTACCTTTGATATTTGGTTTAGTGATCTTCATTGTTATTTTACTTTGAATATGTCCTCCTTTTAACTTGACCTGAGTAGTCTATTTTCTCACCTCTTAACTCTTTGTTGTATATATGTATATATACTGAGTGGATTTTTGTAAATTCCGGTTTAATAATAGTGCTTTCATAAAGCTACTAGCAGCAGCATTAGATAGCGAAACGTCAGTAAGAGCAACAATATCGATTTGTTTTCCATTCATTGGGAAGTAAATACAAAATAAAACCCTCTTTATTATAATGAATATCATATATTACCCAATGGCCAAATTTTTTTCAAACTGTTAAATGTGAACTTGGTTTGGACATATATAAGCTTATTAAGTCATTATTATTATTATTTTATTACTGTTCACAGTTTAACCTCTTTATTGTTTCACTACACTTGATATATATCAGCCCTTGTTTGAACATACAATCAGTGTTCCTCATTTGGTACTGGTATTTGTTTGTATGCATTTTGTGGTAATCATTTTTCTCGCATACCATTGAATATAACTCACCCCACGCCACACACACACACCCCAATGAAACTTACATTCTGGATATTACCCATTTGTCCTACATATTCTCATTTTGTCTTATATTCTATTCTAAATTTATTTTATTTTTATTTTTTACTTTATTTTTGATTTACAGCTTGATTCCACACTGTATTTTTGGTACAAGTATGGAATTTTCAGCATGGATATCGGTAGCCCAAATTTTGCAGGCCGACCATAGATATCAGGTGTGCGCCGGCGTGGGCTCGAACCCCGGACCATGTGCATGGTCCTCGGCGACGTTTTTAATATGCGTTCCTTTGACAATACTAACTACCCCGAACTTTCACTTCAATACCAAACAGTTTTGGATATTGAAACCAATTGTTCGCTCTAAATTATCTAGTTTTGAAAACACAATGGAATGGAATACTCATGGTTGATTGGTTATCCTTAAGAGCACATAACAAGTTCCAAATGATAATTTTAATCAAATAATTAATCAAATGTACAGACAAACACAAGGACAGTATGCAACTTATCAGATAGAGAACTTAATGTACATGAAACAGCATTACTTGAGAAAGGATTAAACTTTAACATAACTCGAAAACCACTGACAGTGATAGAATTAGCTTCCTGTCATGGAACCTTTATTATTAACTCTTTTACCTGATGATGAAGCTAATGAATTACGCCAAAAGGTTGGATGTATCCATATCGAATCAAGAGCAGGGCATCCCAGATTTGTCGAAGAACGAACGTCATCCATTATAAACAAGCATTCAGATCAGATAAATCTATTGTTATAACTAAAGCTGACAAAGGGAGTATCACTGTAATTCTTAATAAAGACGACTATGACAAGAACGCTTTGAAATATATCGAAACAGGTCCATACGCATTAGTAGCAATAATCAAATTGTCTAGTACTAACTAGGAACAAAGTAAAAGCACAATTATGCAATCTACTTAGAGAAGTGAAACCAAAACTTGGGAATTCAGTTTGGTTTTCAATAGCTCCCAAAACAAACACGAACGCGAGATTTTATAGAAGGCTTTAAATCTTGTCAACAGAGCTAGAAACATTAAAACAGATAATAACGATATGGAAAACGAGGTATCCAATATAAAACAGATTTTAATTGGAAATGGTTATCCGGAAAAGCTACTAGATAATATTATCAATAAAAAGGAGCATAGGGGAAAACAAAAAATTGAAAAATTTTGGCTATCGACTATAGCCATTCCATATCGAAAGGACACACACAGCTGAACAACTTCAAAGACCATTTGCTTCACATAATATTGAAGTCTATGTCAAACCTTCTGATTCTCTGAAGAAAGCGTTGGCGCATGTCAAAGATATAGTTCCCAAAATGTCACAAAGTAATTGTGTCTACAGGATAAAGTGTTCAGAATGTGATGCACGCTATCTACATAGGGAAAGCAGTAGACAGGTGAAGGTCAGAGTGAATGAACATGGACTATGCACGAAACATTCACCTAGAAACGAAGTAGAATTAAAAAGTCTGGCAAAAAGATCGGCTATTGCAATGCATGCTATCTATAGACAGTGGACATAAGATAAATTTCGACAATGTCGAAATTCTTGGGAGAGGATTTCATTCACATAAAGAAAGATTGACCTGTGAAGCCTTGCACACTTTAACCACATCAAATGCAGTGAATAGGAAAGAAGGTATAGACTTATCACCCATATGGCAAACTCTTAGGAAGCAAGGCAGATGAAAAAAACAACGAACACTCTATGAGCCTCCATGACCTTTTAAAACACACACACTTATAGAAATCTAATCTTTACAAATCAACTTTAGAAGAGTGAACACAACAACAATTACAAATATATGTGATGACTGCTTACATATTTCTATTGGTGAAAAATGTCCATGGACAAATGACCTTCAAATAAACTGACTTCAATGTATGTCAAAATTTTTGACTATATATATTTTGATCATTAATAAAAATCCGAATAAATCTACTGAAGAAGCTGTGGCAGCTTACACGGCGAAACGTTCAGAAAAATCTTGTTTCGATTTTCTTAACACACTGGGATTAATTTAAATTTTTTATAATGAATCTTCTATCTGACTGGGCGCTCAAATTATTCCAGAAAGTTCGTAACACCTACTGTCTGGAAACTTATAATTTTAATCAAACTTTCATCACATAAACAGAAGAAAACACCACGAATTGTGTCCCAAAGTCTTAACTTTACCACTCATTGGACGACCTTCTTCCTCAACGTTGCTGATACTTTCTGATAGGCCGGCTGGCGGTTTCATTTTCACTATAGCAACGGCCAGTGAAGGTGGTAGCTATTGATAAAAAGCTGAAACTGGATGTTGGAAATGCTTTTCGTGACGACACGCAGTGCAAGTTTCAGACCAATATAAAAGCACTAACTGACTGACTCACTGACTTCACTGATATTTGTGTTGAATACAATCCGAATCTCGTTGTTTAGTGTGAGACGGAGTGAAGCAGAAGATTTCTGAAGTGATTTCAGGTTGATGAAGGCGTCGTATCTTGCCTTTCCGATCCTGATTGGTTTTGACGTATTCATCCGTTCCGACTGCGTTAGGTTTAATCGGTGCTGCTACCTAGGCTAGATAACTGAAGGCAGGAAGTAACTCCTTTGAACCTGTTTCTCCCATTGATAGTGATTGGTTTTGGTTGTTGCTATTGTTGCTGTTGCTGTTGATTATCCTATTGTCTCCACCACGTTCGTCTCCGCCTTCTCATTGTTCATCACCTGGATGCAGTCAGTTCTGTCTTCGCTACCAGCCAGCTAGCCTCTCCATCCAGTCCAGTTCTCACGACAATTCAGAGTTCCACACTTACCTAGGTCCAGATACTGGCAGGGACACCAATTATAACGGTAGGGGACGATAGACTTGGTAGGGAATGTTTAATAGGGATTTGGTATCTCTCTATAGCGACATTATGTGCGCCTTATCTTCAAATCGCCATTCGCACAGATCTCCCATATGTTGTGCTACTTCTGTTCCCCTTTGTATTGTGTTTATTCCTTTGTGTTCCTTTCACGTCTCCCATCTACCTCCTTAACGCTGTATCAAGCATTTCCCTCGGTTGTCTCGTGTCCTTTTGGCTGACTCTGCGACTGCCCAATACGCTTTCATTTCCCCTTCTCACCATCTCCTCCATGTCCTTCTGGTTGCCTAGTTGTGGTATCACTCAACAGTCTCGTCATCTCTATTTTCTCTGCGCATATTTATCGAGTGGCAAATTCTTGGCTTCATTCGCTGCCTATCCTATTTCCGCATTATTTCTCCTTTCTGACTGGCCATTCGGTCCTCAGTATGCAGCGAAGGCGGTTTATTAGTGACCTAGACTCATAACACTAATTATAGTATTTAACATTGAATCAGACGTGAGCTTGAATAACTCAGTGTTAGCATCTCTGATTGAAGTACTGGCTGACCCCAGGTTTGAAAATCTCAGTCGGGGGGTGGTGAGTGGGAGTATGAGTTTCTTCGCGACTGCATTTACGCCTTGATGACTGATGAAGCTGGTCTTCCTGCTGATTCCCCCATCTCCTCTCTAACAACAGTTGGAGTTATCTCATTCAATTTTAGGTCTTCTCGTCGACTGGTTGGACCGAAGTGCTTGGTCTCAGGTTGACATGTCGTCTTCTTGTGCAGATGCT
Source organism: Trichobilharzia regenti (assembly GCA_944472135.2). Lineage (NCBI taxonomy): Eukaryota > Metazoa > Platyhelminthes > Trematoda > Strigeidida > Schistosomatidae > Trichobilharzia > Trichobilharzia regenti. Next base: position 10,616,129 of record OX235270.1, read on the forward strand.
TCAACGATGTCTGGGCATGTAATTAGAAGTTAACTTGTGGATGGTGACTAACAGTGAGATCAATCAGCATGCTAATTTCGTCCCATTTGGGACTCGTTATCTGGGTGTACTTGCATTCCGCAGTGAGTGATGATGTTCCCACCGAAGCTTGAACCCGGAAAAATCTAAAATTGAATGAAATAATTAATGTGACGCGTTGCACAAAAGGTGGCCCAAGTGGATAACGCTTTGGCTGGTGTTTGAAACTATGGGCACTGGGTTCGAGCCATCGTGGTGGCAACACCATCACTGACTCACTGCGAAATTCAGGTAGATTCAGTTGACGAGCCCCCAAAAGGATGAAGTGCGCATCCTAGTGGATTCCAGTGCTAGTCACCACCCACCAGTTAACAGTTGAATATTTTCCCGCCTACCAAGTCTCTTCATTTGTTAAACAACACTAATCACATACATATCATGTTACTCCAAATGAACAGTGTCTACATAAACAATCCTGTCTATTATTATTTTTATTATTATTAATATTGTTGTTATTCAAAAATTCAATTAAACTGAAAATATCTTTCAACATAAATTGATTTTACGTGATGAAGAAGAAGAGGACTCGTTGAAAAGAGCAATTTTTCTAGGAGGGAGGGAGCGAGGGTGGGAGAGAGGTGAAGACGGGGGGAGGGCGACGACTCTATGCTTGGACAGTTATGTCGATCTTGAAAAGAAAAGAAAAGTAAACGTCCATGTCTATCAGTGCAGGTGTGCATGCATGCAGGCATGCGTGTGTCTGTGTGTGCGTGCGTATTTGTTGCTGGCATTTAGTCGAGTCGATCAAAACTCTTGTAATCACCTTCACTCACCACTCATGAATGAATGTGTTTCAAGTTTGTTAGATAGGGCAACAAAAAACAATCAACAAATTACACACACAAAGTATGAATAGCAAGAGTGTGAGTGTGTGTGTGTTTGTGCGTGTGTGTGCGTGTGCGTGTGATTTGTTGGTCAGGCGTTAATAAACAGGCAGTTGAGTTTATTCAAAAATGAATATGAGAAATCTATATTTTCTGAAGTTGATAACGTGTTATTAGTGCTAGAAATCTGTGTGTTTCACCCTAACCAGCCTTCTCCTTCCCACTCTCCATCTATCTATCTATCTCTCTTTTTCTCTCTGAGTACTATGTTCTCTCTTGTTCGCCAGTTCGTGAGCTCCGTGAATTTATGCTAGAATGAATCAAAAGCTATTACCTCAACAACAAAAAAAGAAATGAGAAAGAACACAAACATATGGTTGAATGAGCACATTTAACTGTTTACTAGCCTTTATGCATACATTTACTATTATTATTATTATTATTATTATTATTATTATTATTATTACTGTTACTACTATTGCCGTAATCATTCATTGACTGATTGACATGCATAGAAGTCTACTTACTGATAACAGTATATTAGTGTTGTGTGCTTATTTGTATGTGTGTGTGTGAGTAGGTGCGTGAGTGAACGAGTGAGTTAGTGGCTGTTCTTTTCACTATATCATTAGCAAAATTTCTCATGTGTAAGTTATTTAGTTTCTACTCAATGAACTCATGTGATTACAAGCAAAAAATGACCAAGGATTAAGCACTGTTTCCTAATACGTTATATATATATATATATATGAAATAATTGAGAGTGGATATTTCTTTTAGTAAAATGAGTGTATGAAAAATTTTGTCTGGTAGTCAACAGTTTCGTAGGCACCCATACTTACTTGGTTCTTTCCGGGTTTTTGGCTTTATTGAAATGATAACTAAGAATATACATGGGAAAAACATCGCCAAAGAGAAATCAAGGTAATCAGAAGAAATGAACACTGTAGAGCATCTCTGAGACCCCTGAGACATCCAGTTGAACTAGAAAAACTTGAAAAATCATCAGCCCACCATAGGTCGTCTACACGCTATGACACAGAATCACGCCACAAAATTCATTTTGACAACATTGAAATCATCATCCAGAAAAAGCATTTCAGAAATCACAAAGAACGTCTCACATCGTCAGAAGCACTTCATAGCATCAAGTGGAATCCAAATTGTCTGAACTGAATAGGAATGATGGACTAAAACAGAATTTGACCTGGTTACGACATCTGCCTCTCCTCCCTCATGAAGTGACAAAATCAACACGAATATGATAAGCAGGTTCACTATGTAAACACACACACGCACACTGCTTTTATAATTCTACACACTGATCAAATCCAACAATCTACACCTGGTTTTGTTATCTTTACCAATTGACGAACTTGTCAACGAAAATCAGCCCAGACAGATGAACGATAATCAAGTTGGTAAACTTTGTTTTGATATCGTAATAGATATACTGTTACCTTTGTTATTTGGTTTAGTGATCTTCATTGTTATTTTACTTTGAATATGTCTTCCTTTTAGCTTGACCTGAGTAGTCTATTTTCTCACCTCTTAACTCTTTGTTGTATATATATATACTGAGTGGATTTTTGTAAATTCCGGTTTAATAATACTACTTTCATGAAGCTACTAGCAGCAGCATTAGATAGCGAAACGTCAGTAAGAGCAACAATATCGATTTGTTTTTCATTCATTGAGAAATACAAAAGCCTTTATTACAATGATAGCTCAGGAGTTCACCAACCTCTATCGTGCTATTCAGTTCACGTGTGAATTAGGGGTAAAATCGGAATTCCATTTTTTTGTGGATGTTTTGTTAAAAGGGAGATCTAACGGTTCTCGTAAAATATTGACCTATATGGAAGTAACATGAAATGTTTTTACCAGTTTATCGCGGATTGTAGTCAGTTAGGGAACCATTGAGAACCAGGGACACTGAATCGGGTCCGAGCGGCTGAATGGTATACGAGCCAGCCTGCCTTGTAACCGGAAGGTCCTCTGTTCGGACCCCGGTGGGTGCGTATTGCCGGTGATTCCCAAACTAAGGTGAAACAGCTGTCCAGTACTCCCTGGTTTTCAATGGTTCTCTGATTGATATGAATCCGTCATCAACTCGTTAAAACCTAACTAACCCTCACACACCAAACTATAGACAACATGAAATGGTCATTACACAAATTTTCACACTTGCGTCTTTCCGTGGGAAGGAAGAGAAATTTGAAACACCCGTTATCCTCAAGAGTAAGAGGAATATGTAAGAATATGTGTACCAAAGATACAATCGAGGGTGAACAGGAGAGTCTTAGATGAGTCCTCGTGGAAAATGGACATTCTTCAAGATTTCTCGAGAAAAACATGAAAGTAAGGCAAAAACCTGAAGGAACCCAGACAATGTCGAAGAAACTGTTATTCGGGAACGTCGCATTTTCAGGTAATACCACTGATTATCCAGATCACTGAGAAAAGCCAACAAATGAAAAAATGGACGCTTGAAGGATGAACTGCCATTCTGCGCCACTTCTATAAGTGTTTATAAATTCACTCGTTTCTGTGAAGCTAGTTATATTCACAGCACAAATCAGCCACACACTTTTTAAACGCGTCTCTGAACATTATCCGGCATGGTAGGCAAAAGGACAATGCAAGACAATTACTAGCTCAATTCTCGAGCACTTGGTGAACTCAAGCTATGCAGCTCCACTAGAGTCGTCTTTCAAGACTATTTACAAGGTGATAATGAAGGGTTTAAAGGTTGTTAAATTTAGGCATTTGTGTATGGCGGAGGCGTTAGCACTTCTTCAGTACATCCACGAAAATTTTTGTCTAGTCTCTTATCCTACTATGCTCTCAATTCTTCATTAGTCAATCCCTGTAAAATTTTTACTATATATTTTTTTAATGATAGTTTGCTTTCACTTTTATGAATAATTAATTCATTATTATCACTCTCACATGTTCCTTTTGTACGTGTTCTCACCCTCTTCACACTTGTTAAATGCACATTCAACTATCACCCTTCTTCTCATTCAATCACAATTTTAACCTTATCAAATTTCTAACACTTTCTTCCTTTGTGCCATTGTTGAGTATTACGTGATTTCCAACTTTTATTTTTACTTGTGAAGACCCTTCTGAGTAATTATATAAATTATTTCACACCTCCCTATACATTTCGGCGATGGGCTCCCCATTGGGTCCAATTTTGGCTGATTTCTTCCTAAGTAAGTTAGAAAATGGACATTTGAACAACCTTATAAGTGAGTTCTCATTTTATTGCCGATATATGGATGACACCTTCATTCTTTGTGATAATGGTTCTCATAAGAGTACAATAATTACTGAATTCAATGAAGTATATTCAGCTATGAAATTCATATATGAAGAGGAATCCCAAGACAGAATTGCCTTCCTGGATGTCCTACTTACAAGAAAACCAGTTGGCAGCATCGAAAGAAATTTGCACAAAAAAAACTACTTGGACAGGACAATATACACACACACATTTTTACAGCTTCGTTCCTATCAAGTACAAAAGAAATTTAGTAAAGACCCTCAGCCACAGCGCTTGTTAGAGCTATATGCTCAAAAGAAGTAATCGAACATCAGTTAAGCAAGCATTGTATATGATACTTTGATCGAAAATAGTCATCCCGACAAATTTATCAAGAAACACACGACAAAGAAAGCTGAAAAGGACTGCTCACTGTCAGTAAACAAGAAGCCACTTTATATACGACTACAATTCAAGCGCGATATACCAAGTGAGATAATTACGAGGAAATTAAGAAAATCAGTTCAAAGAACTTTTACTGCTGGCGAACTACACGTATTATTCTCTACACGACCGATTGTGCTACCTCGACTGAAAGATGAAGTACCTAGACTAGCTGGCCACTTCAGATTGTATCCACTAATTCAACTGCAAGTGTGCTTTTGGAGCGAGTTATATTGGCCGTTGCCCTAGGAACCTGATTTTTCGTGCTCGAGAACATCTCCGACTATGGCTAAGTAAAGGTGTAGTTAAAACTATTAACAGTTCGATATTAGACCACCTGACCCGAACCGACCACAACGATAATATTGAACAATCCTTCTTCATCACCATCTGCTGGGTACCAAATAAATTCCGAAAAACATCGAAGCACCGCATGCTGCGAACACCAGAGGCTATTGCAATTCGCCTCAAACAACCAGTGCTCTGTGTTCAAAACAAGCAAGTCCAGCCAGCCCCTACTACTGCAGTGGCCTTCAGTAGAGACTATAAATTCATGAATTTGTAATATTATCTTTCCTAATTTTTCTGACATTCAGCTTATTTTATGTTGAAGCTATTGAGCTGTAATCCATTGATATTGTTGATTCGATGTTATTTAAACAGCATTAATGTTGTTCCTAACACTAACTCATTCATTCACTATAATGTATACATATATATCTATACAGCCTGATGATGAAATTATCGAAAAGAGTACTCTTTGTTCAGTATCCATTTTTTTGAAGATGATTTCATCACTAAAGAAGCATTTTCTTCATTGAATCGTCTTTTATTGCCTTCTTGACTCAATAGGTATTATCAGTGAGATCTGAAATAGTTGAGGGTGAATATTTCTCTCAATAAAATGAGTGTGTGTAAGAAGCTTCGGCTGGTGCTCACAAACTGAGTTGGGTCCCAGTGGCTGACTGGTCTACGAGCTCACTTGTTTTGTAACAAGAAGGTACTGAAGAAGAGTCCGGAACGAGGACCATAGAAACAACCGGCCAGCACTACCCTCATAGTTTGTTTTCAATGCTTTTCTGACTGTTATCGATCCGTGGTCAAACTAGAATGACAAACCAAATCCCTACAAGAGAATTCTTGAGGAAGTGTGTCTGGTCAACAACTAATGCAAGTTAGATAGGCGGGAGGAGGTAGTGGACAGCGGTTTTGGTTGTCTTAGTAGGTGGGACTCTTCAGCAATACGCACATCCAGTGCCGGGGTTCGACTTGAGAAGACTTTCCGCTTACAAGGCTAACTTGTAGACCACTCATCCACTAGGAACCGATCTAATTGCCAATGAATGATTCGAGCTTATACTAATTCGTGATTTTAGCGTGTCCACCAAGAAGTGTTTTCACGCACATACCAGGTGGATTGCAGTGGTCACAAATCACTAGAATTCACTCCTCCTGGACAACTTATTTCTCTACTCAGTCACTTGCAGGCATGAGACTAGTCTTCAGGGTTCGGAAGGTCTTTAGGTTTGAATTCTGGTGACACTTTAGTTCTAAAGAGTTGCAGCCTCTAAGACAACAGAAACAGATGTCCAGTACTCCCTACTGGTTTACAATGGTTCTGCAACTGATGTCAATCTCTGGCCAAGCTTGAGAAACAGATCAAATCCCTGAAAATCAATATGATGCCCACTAGCGACTGGCTACAGGACGGAGTTTCCTGGAGTTCTAGTGAGAAGCCATGACCAGTAGAGTCAGTCCTGTTGGGAGTGTGGATAAATACTCGTCACGGATCACAAATCGTTAGAAGCTGAAATCCTTGGGCTGGCCATTGAATCGGGTGCTAGTGACTGTAAGGTCTACGAGTCTGCCTTGTAAGTGGAAGGTCCTGGGTTCGAACCAGCTGTCAGTGGGTGCGCACTGCGAATATACTATTTTCTCAGTCTCACTAGCGTGTTCAGCATTCAGCGTTTCGAAGTTATTGTTGAATTCTTTTCGGTGGCGTTGACACACTACATCACTAGCTGTGAATACCTCATATCGCACTGTCTCAAATTTCAATATACTCGACTCCATATTCGTGTGCATCGTCCTTTATGACGATCTCTCCGCCTGCCTGCCTGCCGGCAGACTAAACTCGTGTGACATCTTTGCCAAGGTGAAAGTGTTTATGACGACATGAGGAGGGGAGGTGTGGCGAAGGGGCAAAAACTAAAGACCACAAATCAATGTTTCCTTGTTATCGCACACACATACACACATATACACAATATGTAGGCTTAATTAGATTAGTTTCACGTTTCTTTCGAAGACGCATGTTTCCAGAAAGAGAGAGAGAGAGAGAGAGGGAGACAGAAAAGGGGATTATGTAAATATTTTGTGATGTTACAGCAATGAGAATGAAAATTTGAAAAAAAACACAGAAACAAGGAGAAAGTTTGTCGGTAATTAAAACAAAACGAAGAGAGATTGTTGAAAAGGATACTGCACGTTTTCAAGGGGTAAAGATGAGAAGGAGGAAGAACATGTAAATTCAGATCACAGTGAGATAAAATAGTGATTCCTTTATTATTAGTGTTAAAATAATAAGCCTGAGTATTAGAAGGCATAACGTTATTCGGCTTGGTGTTTGAAAAATCTTTCAGGAAGGAAAAGATGCGTATACAGGCAGACAGACAGGTAGATAGATAGATAGACAGACCGGCGGATAGATAGATAATAGATAGATCAAGGATAGATAGATAGATAGATTAAATAAATAGATAAATAAGTGGACACATGAACACCATTACAGTTTCACTTCTGCTCACAAGACTGATACAAAATCCTTGCCTCTGGATCTACCGACAATAAGATATGGCATAATGCAGGAGATTATTCCTAAACACTTTTAGATACGATTCACATCAAGCGATCAATGTACCTAGCTCCACAGGAACATGTAGACTGACTGATATAGGGACAAAGAAGTGACTAGATGCAAGATCCTGTATTTCACGCTTCTAGTGATTAGTGAATAATTGGAGAACAGTATTCTTAGTGTTCCTGTGAAGAATGTTCTTCACCTCAAAATACTGGCGTTTAGTCTCCTTTGAAAACAAGGTTTGTGTAAAGTGTTTTTTTTTTAATTGAACTTATGGTTTGATGATATTCCTATGGCTGAATCTTGGCGAGTTTTCACTTTGAATGAAGATTTCTCTCTTAGAAGATCTAGTTCTTCTTCCTCTTCTTCTTTGTCTGTGGCATCAGGACAACAAAAGCTGTTGGATCCAAGTGTCAATGGATTTAAATGACTTTTACTTTTCAGTTCAACGGCCATCCAGCTGTAGAAACTCGTTAATAATTTGTGTATATATCTGTCTTACAGCGTGAAATATTAAAGAAGAATCTGTTACAAGTGATATTACACATAAAGACAGTTACGTAATTCCCTTTTATGAATAAAACTCAAATTATCTATTCCCAGTAGCTTTTTTTCTCAGTTTATCCATCTACTATTTATTATTATTATTTTCTTTTTGTTCCTAGAGGAACATAAGGCTTCAGCGGCCCATCTTCATTGCGTTCGGTTTTCTGATAGAGTTTTCACCTGGCTCCACACCTGCCTACATGCGTTCATCTCCTCTTCACATGATCTACTCCAAGTCACTCTCACACTGACGACCAACTCGCAGCTTTCCATTCGGTCGGGTTCCATTCGAGCAATGGCTTGTCTAGTGATGTCACTCACATGATGGTTTCCTCAGAGTATGGCCAATCCACCTCCATTTCTTCCAGCCTATTTGTTTCAAAATCGGTTTCTGGTTGGTCTGCTCCCAGAGATCCTTAATGCTGATCTTTTCTGGCCAGCCATCTGATCTTGAGTGGTATCGAGCAAAGACGACTAGCTGTTGATGAAGGTCTGCAGTTTGTTTGAGGTGTTATTTGTTACGCGCTGGCCAAGTCTCTGATCCGTAAGGTGAGTAGCACTGACTGACTTCCCATTGGAGTTGAAAATCCGGATCTTATTTTCATTTTCATGCTGGGTGCTGAGTGCTGTTGACCTCCACACAGACTTGAGAGTAATGAAAGCTTGTCTTGTTTTCCCGATCCTCGCTGCTTTGATATCCTCGTCAGTTCCGTAGGCCTGTAGTTGAGACGATGCTTCCTCAGTAGGCAGGTGAAGGAGGTTGTTTCTTCCAGGTTCCTCGCATTTGTGCCGGCTGATTGTTGTCCGTTGTTGTTGTTGTTGTTGCTGTTGGTGTCGGCCAGGAATCTTCATCACCTCTGTTTGCTCTATTTTCACATGAAGGGAGTCCTATCTTCTCTGGATGCTTGTTCTGCGAACTTGCTGCTTTTCACTTGCATATCTTCCAGTTTGTCAGAAATCAGACATATATCATCGCGGGCGAAGTCCAGATTCTCCACGTTTTTCGTGAGGGTCCATTTTATGCCTGTTTCCTCGCTGCCCGTCGATGTCTGTCGCATTATCCAGTCTACTGCAATCAGGAAAATTATTGGCGACAGTAGGCAGCCAGCCAGTTTGTCTTACTTCCGTCTTCACTTCGAAGGCTTCCGTAATTTTCCCGTTTCCATCTATTCATTGATATTTACTTTTTATTCAAGTTTTTGTTTGAGAGTGTCTGATTAGTTAAGGGATTACATCATAACTAGATGACATCGGTTAGAGAACCATTGGAAAACTACCTGGAAGTACTGCCAGACAGCTGTTTCAGTTGTCCTATTTTGGCACCCTGCTTCATCAGCACGCACCCACCACATAGAGGGTTAGAATCCAGGAACTTCTGGGCAGAGCGTGAGCTGGTAAGCCATCAAGCCACTGGAACCCTATCCAGTGACCAGCCCATGAATTCCAACTTCTGTCAGTTAGTCGATTTACAATCAATCTGATGCTCAACTAGCGATTGGCTACAGGAAGGAGTTTCCTGGAGTGCTAGTGAGACATCATGGCCAGTAGGATCAGTCCTGTTGAGAGCGAGGATAAGTGCTAGCGCTGGATGACATTGGTTGGTGTTAATCACGCTAAAATCACGAATCGGTAGAAGATGAAATTCATGGGATGTTAGCTGAGTTGGCTCCTAGTGGCTGTACTGTTTACCATCCTTTTTTTTAACCGGAAGTTACTGCCTGTACGTGCTGCTGAAGACTCCAAAGCATTAGGAAAGAAAAGCTGTCCAGCACTCCTCTCTGATAGTTGGTTTTCGACGCTTCTCTAACTTATATCGATCCGTGATCACACTTGAAAACCAAACATACATGTGTATGTGTATCCGTTCATCTGCATGCGCCAGTGTGCACGTGAGATAGAGAGAGATCTGACGGTTCTCTTCAAAGATCGGTCTACAGGAAACCAACATGGAATGGTCAGTACACAAATTTCCATAGCTGGCTCACTTTCAGAAGAAAGACAAATCTGATCTATTCCTTATCCTCAAGAATAAGGAGGATATGTTCCAGTGATACAATCGATGGAGAACTGGAGCGACTCAGATAACTTCTCATAGAGGGTGGATATCCTCCAAGATTTATCGAGAAAAACAAAAAAAAGTTAAGAGGAAAGCCTGGAAGAGTCCGGACGGGCCGAAGAAATTGTTATTTATGAGTGTTGAATTTAAAGGTGATACCGCAGCTGAGATCCTGAAGAATCGCTGGTTATGCAGACCAGTGAGGAAAGCCTTCTTTATGGCTGAGCTTTGGATCAATTTCTACAGCCGACAAATGATCAGTGGATGTGGGAAGGATAAACTACCACTTTGGATAGGCCACCTCAATGTGTGTTTATAAATTCACCTGCTCGTGTGGAGGTAGTTATATTGGCCCCCTCGAAACTCACACTTCCCAAGCGCATCTCTGAACATTATCCGGCATGGTTAGCAAAGGGACAATGCAAGACAATTACTAGCTCAATTCTCGAGCATTTGGTGAACTCAGGCCACGTAGCTCCACTAGAGTCGTCTTTCAACATCATCTACAAAGTGAAGCCAAATGGTACAAAGGGCGTCAGGTTCCGGCTTTTGTGTATATGGCGGAGGCGCTGGCAATCCATCAATACAACCCTGAACGCTGTATACAGACAAAAGGTTTGTCCAGTATCTTATTCTACCTTGGTCTTAACCTCTCTCTTCACTAATCGTTCCCTGTAAAATTTTTCTTTTCTCACTCGATAGCAATTTTAACCTCATCAAATTTCTGTACTTGTGCCGTTGAGTACCACGTAATTTACAACTTTTAAAGACACTTCTGAGTTATTTATATCAATTATGTCGCCCCCTCCCCTATTACTCAATAAGAGAGACAAGCGTTTATTTTTTCGAGTGTACGTGACATTTCATTCATAATGTCCAACATTTTATCACTAAATCATGTGAGGCCAAAAAAATTGTAATGTCGATTTTCTTCGCCTCAATCCTACTCAACTTCTGTGTTTACCTACTCGAGTGTGCATCCATACAAACATATATATATATATATATATGTATATATATATATATGCTCATGATAAGTTAACAGGGAGAGAGAGGGGACAAATAATCCAGAAGGTATAAAAGTGAACTGTCATATCGGATTGACGAATTACTGATAAAATGACTGAACTAATAATGATAGCGATAAGTTATTAAATAATTAAGCAATTGAAGCAAGAAGAAAAAATAAAGAATAGGGATATAGGATATATAAATAATAGCCATTACAGATAATAACAGTAATAATAATAATCGCATCAATAATAGTATTGATTAATAAATTCAATTACTGACAGTAAGTAAATACAGCCTACCTGCCTATCTACCTAAATACAAACATAGGCACTGATTGTTATTTTTTAAATCGTTACCTAATTAGCTAGTTATTGATTTTCCTCCTATTTGAATAATTCGTATAATATTATGAATTTATTGTCCTTTCTATTCATCAGTGCACATTAAGGAATGCCTTTGTTACTGTGTTAACAAAAAATAATTTTTTTTTGTTTTCTTTTAACAGTTAGATTCACTGAGGATTAATAGTGGATGAGAGAAATTAAAATTTATTCATTGTAAGATTTCTAACCAGATAAGTTGTTTAAAAGTGAACAACTTAACACAGAGAGAGACAGAGTGTCAGTGGCACCTCCATTTGGAGTGGAAAACAAGATTTGTCAGGTAAAGAAGGCTTAGAGACAATGAGGGGAACAATATTCACATCCTTTATAATTCAGTCTGCATCAAAATAAAAGTAAATAATATATGACACTAGTATTACTGTCCAGTCGAAGTATCCATTACAGTCCAGCGCATATAGCTCAGTACTGGATGACACGGATTCAAACTTCAGAAAGGATTTGATGTTAGTGTATGTGTAAAAAAGTTAGGCATTGTGGCGATATGCAGTTCCACATTTATTTGTTTATTAGCTATATCACACATACACACAGAGTGAAACAGTATTGCTAATTACTGGATGACGAAGTTTCCAACTCAATTTATTGTTCATAATTATATCATAAATTTTAACCACACAACTTCGAAACATTCATTTTATAATCTACTTTATTCTTTCCTATTCATCATCATGGAGTTGGGGCAGTAGTGGAATTTTCCAGATATCTGAGTGCAAAAATGTTCAACCATTCCTATTACACATATCCCCTCTCTCAGTTGATTCGATAAATAAAGCCTCAGTCAGTTATCAATCTCTCCCTCCCACCACCATGTTACATTGGAATTTAAAACTGTCATTTTATCCCACCATCCTATTGTATCACTGTGTTTGATTGCATCTAGTGAGTGGCATAGTTGACCTATTCTTCACACGGGGGGAGGGTTACTGAAGTCCAACCCTGATCACTCACTTCTTAGTAACTCTTTGTTAACTTATCTTTTTACTCCATTCCCTGCCTTTATTTTTTTCGTTTGACTCTCTTAAGAGATAATTTTTCTTGATCTTCTGAGTTCTGCTCACTGTGTTACATCATCAACTTCTCATCTGACCTCCTATGCACCAAAATTTTGATCTTCTCTTTTCTAATTACATAACTATTACTAATTTTCTTATGTTACCACCTCAACAACACAACTGTTAATTGATTTTTTCAGGGAACTTCTCTCTAACAAGATATATATATATATATCGTAACACTTTAGACACCTTAAAAATCGCAACGCCTTATTTCACTATGACGCTGTGACAATATGCTTGCTAATGGATAAAAGTTTGTTAAAATTGTACACTTTTTTATTTTTATTTTATTAAAAAATTCAGGTTGTACGCAGCTGCTGATGAGAACCAACGAAATAAAACGGATCCAGATTATTCTGCGCTCCAATGTTTCTTCTTTCTTTGTTCAAATTTATAAAAGGAAATCATTGTATGATATCAACAACAGTTAATTTAAGTTAGCCACTTACGCAGAGAGATGCAGACTGACTGCCTGGTTAGGGTCCTCAAGTTGGTAGTAACCATTGAAGGCCAGGGACAATCGGTGATTTGGCTGAAAATCGTTTTCGGCGACTGTTGCGCCAGTAGTGACATTAACTCTTTGTGATTTATCTTATCCAATAAAACTCTACTATTGTTCTTCCATATTACTATTCTTTTCGCCTCACTCACACTTCTGTTTATTATCTAAGTTTTCCATTGATGATACGTTTAAATTTGTTGATAGCATTAAAGATTTTAATATCTCAGACAAAGTCCTGTCCTGTGACGTCGGTATTTACCAATGTTCCTCTCATGGAAACTGTTTGCTACCGGAAAGGTACATAGAACGGACAACTAACTAATTTTTACAGTTGGGTGCCTATTTCCAGGAAAAGGAATTTAATTCATTCACTGTGCTTTTGGATGAGGAAAATTTGTAGTTCTGATTGCGTTGGCTCAGAACTTGACTTCTTAAAAGCCACACTCGCAGACAACGGTTACCCTAACCGATTTATTGACAGCAACATGAAAGATAAGCAGTCTAAACTGATCACCGACTCAGTTCCAAATAAAAAGCCTTATTCATGAGGATGGAATTCAAAGGTGATCAAGCTTTAGATATACTCAAAAATCGTCTCTAAATCAGTCAGTAAGACGTTCCCTGCAGCTAAATTACAAATGACGTTCACGAGCCGCAAATTGTTCTCTACCCTCCCCCCCGCCTGGCCGCTTCCATGTGCATCTATCAGTTCACCTGCTCTTGTGGAGCAAGGTACATTGGCCGTAGTCAGAGGACGCTTTCTACCGCAGGGATATGATAACATATTCCAGCTTGGTTTTACAAGGGAGAAAGGAAGTGTGTGCGAAGCTGTATTCTGGAACACCTGATCGGCTTCTGTCACTCGGTCAACCCTGACCAAGATTTCTTCGTTACAGACTTCTAAAGACAGCTGAGGCCTTGGCAATTCATGACTTTAAGTCAGACAGGTCTTTGTGTACAAAAGAAGTACGTACAATCTCTACTTCTACCTTGGTCATAGAGGGATAGACATTTATTTAATTTGTTTATTTAGTTATTCTATGTACTTTTCCCTTATTACTAAGTTTAGTATTATTATTATTATTACTATTCTCACTCTGAATTGTTTCCACTAGACCCACTTGTCATTTTAAACCCAAAATTATTAATTTTTATATTTTTTATTTTTACAACATTGAATTCTATCTTATGAAATTTAACACCATGTTATGTAACATTTTATATTTGTCTACTAATCTTATAATTATGTATACCTTTCCAAAATCTATACACCTTATGTATTATTCTATATATGACATTAATTATTTTGCCACTTGACATTAAACCATGATTATAATCACAAATATTTGAATTGCATTTCATACTACTACTACTACTACTACTATGATTTCATGTATTCACACCTCTGACCTAATTCCCTCACCAGATATAAAAAACCACATATATATACAATTGTACAGCTTGAAAATAAATTCTACATGTCCAAACCAAGTTCATCTTTAACAGTTTGAAAAAATTTGGCCATTGGGTGGTATATGATATTCATTATAATAAAGAGGGTTTTATTTTGTATTTATTTCCCAATGAATGAAAAACAAACGATATTATTGCTCTTACTGACGTCTCACTATTTAATTCTGCTGCTAATAGCTTTATCAAAGCAGTATTATTAAACCGGAATTTACAGAATCTCACCGAGAAATCCAGTAGAAGTAGAAAAACTTGAAAATCATCAGCCCACCATAGGTCGTCTACACGCTATGACACAGAATCACGCCACAAAATTCATTTTGACAACATTGAAATCATCATCCAGAAAAAGCATTTCAGAAATCACAAAGAACGTCTCACATCGTCAGAAGCACTTCATAGCATCAAGTGGAATCCAAATTGTCTGAGCTGAATAGGAATGATGGACTAAAACAGAATTTGACCTGGTTACAACACCTGCCTCCCCTCCCTCATGAAGTGACAAAATCAACACGAATATGATAAGCAGGTTCACTATGTAAACACACACACGCACACTGCTTTTATAATTCTACACACTGATCAAATCCAACAATCTACACCTGGTTTTGTTATCTTTACCAATTGACGAACTTGTCAACGAAAAATCAGCCCAGACAGACGAACGATAATCAAGTTGGTAAACTTTGTTTTGATATCATAACAGATGTATTATTACCTTTGATATTTGGTTTAGTGATCTTCATTGTTATTTTGACTTTGAATATGTCCTCCTTTTAACTTGACCTGAGTAGTCTATTTTCTCACCTCTTAACTCTTTGTTGTATATATGTATATATACTGAGTGGATTTTTGTAAATTCCGGTTTAATAATACTGCTTTGATAAAGCTATTAGCAGCAGCATTAAATAGCGAAACGTCAGTAAGAGCAACAATATCGATTTGTTTTTCATTCATTGAGAAATACAAAAGCCTTTATTATAATGATAATAAATTCGTTGAAATGTGTCTCTTCGCTGAATATTGTGTTTTATTATCTCTCTGTGTGTGTGTGTGTGTTTTGAACCTCTGTTTACTGTTGTCTGTTGGTTTGTGTTGTACATGGAGAGGGTGTGGCAAGTTGAACTGCTGCACAACTGTGCAAGGTAGTTCTACGTTGAAACCAGTCAGTCAGTCATTCTGTCATTCAACTGTATATGCATTAAATTCATCTAAGGCGATGAAATTCAGTCTACAGATATTACAAACTGACTAAAACTGGCATTTCACAATTAAAATTTCAATGATAATTAAAGGCGTTGAACTCACCTAATTCAGCAGTTCTAAATTTCACTGAATCACTAGGCAAAGATAAACCAGCCACTCTACTGACTGCATGCACTTGTGCTGTGTACAGTGTATATGGGCTTAATTCAGTTAGATTGTAAGTAATCATTGGACTTTCTTTAGAATAAGTCATGTCTAATAAACTAGGTGAGATTTCTGATTTCATTTCAGATGGATCAATGTTGGTGATTTGACGTCGGCCAAGTTCACCTAAATCACCATCATTCACTTGTAAACTGATTGTATACGAATCAACACCGGTGGAGATACTCGGTGGCCATCTGAGTACTGCGTATGTCCCACCGATTGGTCGAGCATCTAAACTTGACGGTGGAGCAGGGAGTTCTAGAAAAGATAAGAAAAAAAGAGTAGTAATCAGTCTTGTTAAATACTATGATTATGTGACCATAGTGCTACCAGTTACATCCGATTTAACTATTCTCTAGTTAATGGCCTTTTGTCGGACATCAGCTAGCTAGTGGTTGAAGTGAAAGAGTCTTACTTTTAATTTGTCTAAATGTTAGACAGTTTTAACTTTACCTTTAAGGCGTAAACGTGATCTACACGAACTGGCCCGTTCACATGATTTAAGTAGTATATAGGGCAGTAAAGTGGAGACTAAGTCAAGTATTAAATACCTTGAAATAGCTCTTTGGTGCAGCCTGAATTCTATCCGTCAGGCTGCAGATAAACCTTGCTGACGAGTGCCAATTAGCACGAAACTTAGGTCCAAGGCTGCCTCTGGCCGATTGCCTCCAACTATCTAATGTGGTTCTGTCATCTTCGTCAGTCATCCCATATCTTGTTGTTGATTTCTGAGAAAATGTTGTGACTAGTCTTCTACATTAAGAAGTTTAGACAATCAGGTGGGTCATATGAAAAGAGAAGACGTTCAGCAAAGAGACTCTTTTCGACGGCAAATTCATTCACATAGCTGCACAATCGCATTTATATATAATTATTGGTATGCGTGTGTGTACATGAGGTTTGTCAAGTTTAGATAAGTGATCAGGTACTAAAAGAATGATCTAACATAGAAACAAGGTTAATTAGACAGCAACTGAAGTAAGATTGAGTTAGTAAGTTAGATGACGCATTATATAATTGACTAAAATGGTTCAACTTAGGTCAGGGTAGCAACAGAGGTAATTACAGGTAGAGAGAGACTAAGTAGAAGCGGGGTAGAGAATAATGCCACTTAAATTAGAACTAAAATTGAGCAAATAAGTTGGATAATGTATCATAAATGATTAGAAATTGAGCGTTGATCAAGTCGGTAACAGTGGTAGTGAGGTGTAGGAATTAAATCAGGTAGGGTTAGAGAACAAGAAGGTTGAAAATGTAAAATATTATAATTGAGTTGACTCAGACAAAATAAGATTAGGTAGAATTTACTTGTCGGGTAGTAAGATAGATCACGTCCATTGCAAGTGTAGTGATTAAACGAAATTCTGTATGCAGAGTTCAGGACTTAGCAAGTGACCTAAGTTGAAACATTTTAGTCATTTGTATTACATCATCTAACTTACTAACTAACTCAATCTTACTTTAGTTGATGTTTGATTAACTTTGTTTCTATATTAGGTCATTCTTGTATTACCTGATCAATTATCTAAACTTGACAAACCTAATGTATACACACACCCACAAATAATTATATGTAAATGCGATTGTACAGCTATGTGAATGAATTCGCCGTCGAAAAGAGTCTCTTTGCTGAACGTCTTCTCTTTTCATATGACTCAATAGGGATTTTCAAGCTACTTTTACAATTTGTTAACTTTTGAAGCCTACTCATTGTTGTTTATCGCTCTCCACCTTTAGTCTTTCTTGGGCTACTCAAAATGACGATTCCATATTGCGAAGGATATTATAGAGGTTGTCAGTGGAGCATGTGGTTTGACACCACTAAGTCAGCTTGCTACTACCATAGCCGACAAATATCTGAACTCATGGATGAAGTCAAGTGAATCCATATTGTCTAATTCTGATTGCCCTCTTTATTCACAACTCTACTCGCCTTCCATTTTATCATATAGGACTAAAAGTCATTATAAAAGGATTATATGCTTGCTCGCACAACCAAGTACACAAACAAACTGAGCGATACTCTGTTTGGCCTACCCGTCTTCTATGTGATAGAGAAAGTGTTGTGTGTGAGACTTATAACCTACCTATGTAACTAACAAGGTAAATGGCTCTTTGATCTTCTCCCATTTGTAATTTATGGAGACACTATTTCAAATGTCTTATACATTTGGATAGCGTTATTAGAAGACGGAGTTTATCTGAAAAACAATGTGATGTATTGGCGCTATACATTTCGAACAATCTGGTCACTCACGCATTTACTTGTCCAGGCGATATAAATATATATATATATATATATATATGGAAAAGCTAGATTAAACAAAGTAAAGCGGACGTTTATATGTCTTGTGTTAAGAACTTGTCCTTTGATTTGATTTCTAAATTGCTTTTCTATAGGAGATATGTAGATGATATAATTTTGATAGGTGATGATGATGAAGATGTGAGTTGTCTATTAGATAGACTTAACTCTCTACAGAATCATATTAGTCTTAAATGCGAGGAAGAAAGTCGCAACCAGCTTGCATTTTTAGACATACTTCTGAGTCGAAGAGATGATGGCTCAATAAGACGATCAATTTACAGAAAGCCCACTTTGACAGGACAATACCTTAATTTTCACAGCCTCTGTCCATTACAGTATAAGAGAGGCTTGGCAAAATGTTTATTTAAGAGGATTCAACGTATTTGTACGGCTGATGTTATAGACAAAGAAAACGAATTATTGATGGATACTCTTGTTGAAAACGGATATCCTTTAAAATTTTTGGACAGGTGTAGAAGTCAGTTCATCTCTAAACCTACAATCCATACCGCCCCTAAGAAAAATGTTTTAATCAAACTACCATATAACGGGGAAATAAACAGTAGGATTTTGAGACAAAGGTTGAATTCCATCATCCGTAGAACTTGTCATGCCACCCAACTTGTAAGTGTCGAAAAGGCAAATAATATGCTCCACTGCAAAACCTCAAAAGTGCACAATTGATTATGTCACATCCCACACTATTTACCGATTTTCGTGTGTGTGTGGTCACACATACATAGGGAGGTTGCAAAAGCATATCTCAAAATGGTTAGAAAGGCAAATAAATCAATAGATGCAGATGGCAGACTCCCAACTTCTTCTATAACCAAACATCTAATCGAGATGAACCATAGGATTGATGTTAACACAGCCTTTAAGGTTATCTATAAAAATGGTCGAGGGGGCTTATTGAAATACGCTGGGGTTATAGCTATTCATAAACTTAAGCTTCCCCCTCTGTGTATTCAGAAACAGTTTATTATTACTCTTAACCTATCTTGGTAATCCTTATTTGATTGGTTTACCAAATGTTGTGCTAATCATTTTGCCACTTTGTTTAATTCAGCTTTTCCATATATATATATTATGTTCAGGGATTCAAAAAATCTCTTCGGAAGACACAGTAGAGAAGGATTTAAGTTCGTTACGTGAAACCAAGATTTATCGACAAAACCACGAAGGAAAAGCCTCCGTCTGGAAAAAATCACAACAGTTCCCAAGAACCTGGAATTCAAAGGTGACATAGAAAAACAGAAAAATTCTTATAAACCGCATTTCTAAATGTCTGAAGAAGAGAATTAAAGCAGCCACTTTACTCCAGCAGACTGCTCATCCAGTCAAATGTTAAGGATAAGAATGTACTTTTGGTCATCTCACTGGTGTATATTTGTTGTGAGAGCAGGCTGCTAGCCAATTGGTAGACATTAATCTACGTCAATGTATAGATCACTAATATTGGCCGTGAGAAAATATGAACAAGGCTGACTCAACAGCCAATCACAGCAGACTTAACGTGGGCAAATATGATTCGCAGATAGATGGCTTAACTTTCTGAGAAACCAGTCACAAGCAGTACAGAATAACCTTGAGCAAGAAACAACCGATCAGAAGGCTGTGTTTGTCTGCCTGAATAAGCTATAATAATGTACATGAAATATATATATATATATATATATAGAATATTCTAGATTAGTCGTCATTAATAATATTGGTGTCTTTTTAACAATATCAATTTGTTCATATCACAATGGAATTACAGTTCAAGAAAGATGCATAAATTCTAATAATAAGCGTAGAAATGTAATAGTGAATAGCATATCAAATAAAATTAAGGGAATCTCTGTGACAACAGTAAATTAATGGCCATTAAAAGGTTGAATGATGGATGTGGCCAGTGGGGTTATAAAAGTCTCTGAACCAACCAACTGCTTCTTCTTCTTCTTCTTCTGGATACATCAAGTTAGGCTTTTCAATGTAGATTCCAACAACTCCAGTCATGCATCTACCTGGTGGTAGACGAGCTCTTCAGGTAAAATTAGGCTTATTCAGTAAGCCGACTTGTTTACATCAATTTTGTGTTCTGTATGGACGAGATGAGACAATAGAGAACTAAGCATGGAGTTTGTTCCTTCCTTACTTAACCTCTGCAGACCTTCATCAACAACTGTCTTCGCTCTGTACTGAAGATCAGATGGCCAGGGGGCCGGATAGAATCACCAACAAGAAACTTTGGGAACAAACAAACAAAACAAGAAGCAATCGCCAAACAACAGCAAATATTCAGGAGGAAGTGGATTGAGATGGATTGGACACTCACTCCCTGAGGAGGCCGCCACTAGGTGACATCGCGAGTGGAACCCGACAGAATGGGAAGCGGCGATTGAGACGTCAGTGCAAGTATGAGATGGAGGAGATCGTATGAAGAGGAGTTGAAACAGTATGGACTAACATGGATGCAGGTGAAAAGTAAGTACAGGAGAAGACAGAAGCAAGTGGAGACGTGCATTTGAAGCCCTATGTTCCACTAGGAACCCAAGGGAACAATAATAATAATTATAATTACTTAATCTCTGTGCAGGATGGTGTTCGGAAATCCAGCGATAAACACGACTAATTGTAAGGCCTGTGTAACTGGCTCCACAGAAGCAGTCAGATTGGTAGATATGCATCAGGGTTTTAATGGTCCTTAATTTATTGTTGTAACAGAGATTTCCTTAATTTTATTTCATATTCTATTTGCTATTTCTTTTTTATGCTTATTATTATACCTTAAGCGTCTTTGTTGAACTGTCTGTTATTCCACTGATCCTAACAAATCGATAGTATTTAAAACACCAATATTGTTAATGTTGACTAATCTAGAATATTCCATGTATATATATATATATATATATATATATATATATATATGACTGTTGTTTTTTCGACTATTACGCTACATTTTGCTCATTAATAAAAACTCTTATTACTCTAAAATTTTATGCAAAGAGTTTGCGGAAATTATCACAATTATTAACCTTTCGAACACTGAATCCAAAAAATACAATCTTATTGACAGATAATACACATAACTCACTGTTTGGATTTGTGGAATTTTTAAACATAAACACATCTATAATTGTATATATTGTTGGATTTATATGTTCAAGTTGCTCCAAGTCAGTGAGTTTATGGTTAAGATATCATTTTAGTTAACTGTACTGAACTATATTGCATGTTGTCTTATTGTATAGTTGTCGTCGCTTTTTGCCCTTTTTTCTGTGAACTGTTTCCTTTGTTGATGTTGTTCTCATTGTTTGTCCGTTATTTTCTGATTTTGAGGGGAGCAACCCAAAAAGTTGCTTCTCTCTAAACTTTTACTTAATGTAATCATTCTTTTCTCAGGCGTGAGGCTAGCAACCCCACCCTGTAAACAAAAATTGCTAAAGAAACTTCAGTATGATGAACCTCCTTGCACCAAAAGAAAAAGTCTGTGTAGGAACATGGAACGTCCGAACTATGTACGAGACTGGAAAGCTGCCCAGATCGCCAACGAGATGAAAAGATACGGAATACAAGTGCTGGGAATATGTGAGAGCAGATGGAATGGGAGTGGACTCACCAAATTGTCAACAGGTGAGTCAGTGATCTACTCCGGTCACCCAGAAGATAACCACACGCACACCGAGGGCGTGGCTATCATGATGTCACCAACGGCAACGAAAGCCCTGATACAATGGGAGGCGATTTCGTCCAGGATAATGACCGCCAGGTTCAACTCCAAAGGAAGGAAAGTGTCAATCATACAATGTTATGCACCCACAAACAACGCAGACCTCGAGAAGAAAGAAGAATTCTACAGGCAACTACAGGCAACAATGGACAATACTCCAGCTGGCGACATGAAAATACTAATGGGAGACATGAACGCCAAACTGGGACCAGACAATACGGGAAGGGAACTCATCATGGGTAGAGAAGCTCTAGGAGAAATGAATGAAAACGGAGAACTCTTCGCCGACTTCTGCGCCTTCAACGAACTGGTGATTGGTGGCAGTGTATACAAGCACAAAGATATCCACAAGGCTACATGGGTGTCACCAGACGGGCAAACCAAAAACCAAATCGACTTCATCTCAATCTCAAGGAAGTGGAGGCGCAGCCTACTGGACACAAAAGCAAGAAGAGGAGCAGACGTTGGCTCAGACCACTATCTCGTACAAGGGACAATCCAAATCAAATTAAAAGCTTTCAGGGAATCAGGAGCTGCAGATAGACCACAAGCCAAGTTCAACACTCAAAAGCTGAAGGACCAGGCTACAAAGGACATCTTCATTGCAAGCATAAAGGACAAAGCCGAGACACAAATCAACACTAGCGAAAAGGTCGGCGTTGAAAAGCACTGGAACAACTTGAAAACGGTGTGGAGCCAAACCTGCATAGAAATTCTAGGCAGAAAAAAGAGACAGGACAAACAGTGGCTCACTACGGACACTTGGAAACTAATAGAAGAGAGAAGGACAGTGAAGCAAAAGATTATCCAGTGCACTGACGAGCAACAAAAACAGGAGCTGAATGCAAGCTACAATACACTGAACAAAAGAGTGAAGAAAAGTGCCAGGGAAGACAAAAGAAAATATTATGAAACCATGGCAAACGAAGCAGAACAAGCTGCAGGCAAAGGAGACCTCGCCACACTCTACCAAACAACTAGGAACCTTTCGGGCAAACGTTCGACACAGATTAAGCCAATAAAGGACGACAATGGAAAGTCAATCACCAAAGAGGTGGAACAGAGAAAGCACTGGGTTGAACACTTCAAAAGACTTCTAAATCGTCCGCCACCTACAACACGTCCAGCAATACCAACAACGGAAGCAGAACTACCAGTGAACACTGACCCCCCGACGAAATCAGAAGTCCTGAATGCAATCAAGATGCTTAAAGCTGGGAAAACACCGGGACCAGATGGAATCCCAGCAGAGGCTTTGAAAATAGACCCAGAGACAACAGCGGACTTGATGACACCACTACTGGAGAAGGTGTGGAAAGAGGGCAAAGTACCCGAGGATTGGAAGAACAGTTACTTATTCAAACTTCCAAAGAAAGGAGACTTAAGTCAATGTAAAAACTGGCGTGGAATTATGCTTCTGTCCATTCCAAGCAAGATACTAAGTCGCATCATCCTGGAGAGAATCAAACAAGCCCTAGATGAAAAACTTCGTCCGGAACAGGCTGGATTCAGGAGAAACAAATCATGTATTGATCAAATCGCCACTCTACGGATCATCATTGAACAAAGCTTGGAATGGCAGTCACCTCTCTATCTCAACTTCATCGACTTTGAAAAGGCCTTCGACAGCGTCGATCGAGAGGTCATTTGGAAACTACTTCGCTACTACGGGGTCCCATCGACAATTATACACCTCATCCAACAGTTATACGACAATGCTGCATGCCAAGTAATCCACAACGGGAAACTTACGGAAGCCTTCGAAGTGAGGACGGGAGTGAGGCAAGGCTGTCTACTATCACCAATGATCTTCCTGATTGCAATTGATTGGATAATGCGACAGACAACGGCAACCAACGAGGGAACAGGCATAAAATGGACTGACACAAAAGACTTGGAGGATCTGGATTTCGCCGATGATATATGTCTGATTTCCCATAAACTGGAAGATATGCAAGTGAAAAGTAACAAGTTGGCAGAAGAAGCATCAAAGATAGGACTTCACGTGAACATAGATAAAACAGAGATGATGAAGATTCCTAGCCAACATCAACAGCAACAACAACAACAGACAACAATAAGCATAAATGGGAAGAACCTGAAAGAAACAACCTCCTTCACCTACCTGGGAAGCATCGTCTCAACTACAGGCGGAACTGACGAGGACATCAAAGCCAGAATCGGAAAAGCAAGACAAGCTTTCATTACTCTCAAATCTGTGTGGAGGTCAACAGCACTCAGCATCAAAAATAAGATCCGGATTTTCAACTCCAATGTGAAGTCAGTGCTACTATACGGATCAGAGACTTGGCGAGTCATAAAGAGCATCTCAAACAAACTTCAAACCTTCATTAACAACTGTCTCCGCTCAATACTCAAGATCAGATGGCCAGAAAAGATCAGCAACAGGGATCTCTGGGAGCGAACCAATCAGGAACCGATTGTGAAACAAATAGGCAGAAAGAAATGGAGATGGATTGGCCATACGCTGAGGAAACCATCAAGTGACATCACTAGACAAGCCCTCGAGTGGAACCCGAAAGGGAGGCGGCGAGTTGGTCGTCCAAGGGTGACTTGGAGGAGGTCATGCGAGGAGGAGATGAAAGCATGTGGACAGACCTGGAGCAGGGTGAAAAAGTTGTCAGAAAACCGAAGTCAATGGAGGTGCGCAGCTGAAGCCCTATGTTCCTCTAGGAACTAAAGGATACAATAATAATAATAACAACCTTCCTGGTTTACCTCACAGCTAGTAAATTAAGAGTGCTTATGGGGTGCATCGTGCGTCCGTGGCATAGCCGTTAGGACGCTCGCCGACCATGCACATGGTCCGAGGTTCGGTCCAAGGCTGACGCACACCTTTACCTCGCTAAGCCAGAAATAATGCTGGTAAAGAGGAAAGGCTGGGCATGAGGCTAGCAACACCATCATGTAAAAATAGTCACCACTGCTACAGAAACTTCAAGCCTCTAGCCTGAAGCCTTATGTTCCAGTGGGGAACGTGAAGGAAAAAATAGGGTGCATTCATCTGAAATCCGGTGTGGCTAACAAGTACTCCACCAATGAAACAGCGGCGCATGACTACAATTCTAGTTCTTCGATTACTGAAAGCACTCTGTGGTATTGTAACAACAGAAGACAAAGGCCAGTAACAGATCGTTTTATTACGGAAATCAGCACGTATTTATATATATTTCCTGTACATTATTATAGCTTATTCAAGCAAACAAACACAGTCTTCTGATCGGTTGTTTCTGGTTTCTCGGAAAGTTAACCAGACAAACATACTCTTCTGATTGGTTGTTTTCGGGTTTCTCGGAAAGTGAGGCCCTCTATCTGCGAATCATATTTGCCCACGTTAAGTCTGCTGTGATTGGTTGTTGAATCAGCCTTGTTCATATTTTCTCACGGCCTATATTAGTGATTTACCAATTGGCTAGCAGCCTGCTCTCATTACAGTATCAGTTAGAGAACCATTTGAATACCACCTGGGAGTAATGTATAGCTGTTTCATTCTAGTTTGGGGCTCGTCATCAGTATGCATCGACCAGAGTCGCAAACGAAAACCCTCCGGTTAGGAGAGGAGCCCGTAGACCAGGGGGGTCCACCAAGTCGGCGAAGAGGACAGTTACTAACCCGTTAAATTGGCTGGCGGTTGCGCTCAATATATATAACGAATTAGCAGAAGTTGGTATTCATGGACCATTTGGTTGGGTCTCAGTGGCTTATTTGTCTCGGAGCCTGTCTCGTAACGGAAGGCCCTGCGTTCGAATCCTGGTGGTGCGTATGTGCTGCTGGAGCGTCAAAAAGTAGGACAAAGAGTTGTTTATTATTCCCGGCTGGTTTTCCAATGACTCTCTAGCCGATATTAGTCCACAGTGAAATGCTGCAATCAATCGGATTCCTGTAAACCAAAACTTCATACTATGATATGCATAAAATGAAGCTAGTCAAAAGACTGAATGAAAAAATGACCAACTTACGTCTAACAATAACACTAACATTTCGTCGCACTAAACCCAGACCATTTTTTGCAATACAATTATATCCAGATGACTCGGTAATATCTGTTAAACGCAAAGTAGCTTCATGTGGTTGAGGTTCTGTCAATGCACGTTCAGCTAGAATAATTGGTCCTGAATGACGTGGTCCAGCTGGTGTACCTAGCGTTGACCACCATACCATAGGTATCGGAAAACCACCAGCTCGGCAGGTGAGATTTGTTCCCTTCCCAGGTGATACTTCAACTTTCTCCGGCATTTCATTGATTGTCGGTGGAAACTGAATACCTGTAAACAAAAGGAGGACCACATTCTGTATTACAAAAAATATATTCCTGATTGATAAAAATAAACAACTCAATGAAAAACAAGACAGTGCTTTGTTAAATTGTCAAGAAGCAATAAATCGGTCAACAGGCAGCAGGCAGGCAAGCAAGCAATGCAAGATTTTTGATTCACCCTGAGTAAATTATTATGTTCTTTTGTGGCTAGGTCAGCTTAGTGGCCAAATGCTTCGATCAGGTGTTTCAAGATACAGCTAGGGGGGTGGGGAACATGAGCTATCTGTTTTCTCTTTTATGTAACCATGACTGGGGGTAAGTATTCAACTATACATTTGGATAAAAAACGGTGGTTACGCCTGACATACTTAGGTCCACAGGTGAAGCGGGTGAATTGGTAGATGCACACTGGTGAAGCTAGTCAACAGTGTTAGCTTATCTTCCACGATGGTTTCATAGAGAAAGTTAGTAAAAGTTCATCTGAGAAGCAGGTTTTTTCAGTGAGTGGACGTGAGTGAACAAGATGGAACAATAAAAAGTCGACATGGAAAGTCGACAAATCACTAGCTTTCATAGTCATGTGATCCTGTATACAAAAAGAAATCTGATCCGTTCAGTGGGGCATTGATTCCGCATAATTTACACCCCTACTACTATGGAAAAGGAGCTAAACACTTTGAAGAGAATCCTCCTCGTAAATGGCTACCCAGAACGTTTTATCACAAAATCCATGAAACGTGAACCCTTGTTAAACCGCCCACAATTTCTGTATCCAAAAACATCTCTACTTGAATCTACAATTCAATGGAGACTCATCAGCAGAAATACTGAGAAACCGCCAGTCTTGATCACTGAAAAAAGCCTACTAACTTTCTCTATGAAACCAACAATTCGTATGAACGTGGAGGATAAGCAAACATTGTTCACAAGCCTCATCAGTGTGCATCTAACAATTCACCCGATCCACCTGTGGACCTAGTTATGTCGCTGGTACCCACCGTTTGTTATCCGAACGTGTCATCAAACGCTTGCCACAATCTTGGCTTTTTGAAGGCGAAAAAATATCGCGCACGTCACCCTAGCTGTATCCTGAAACACATGACAGAAGCATCTTGACATCAAGCTGACCCATCCACAAAGAAACTTCAAAGTTATGCGCAGAATACGTGAGAATTTCGCTAAAGGAGTACGAATCAAATTAGTGTGTCTAAATTTGTATGCATGTCACCCGGCGAAAAAAACCAGTCAATATATAGATGCGTGCAAATAAGCATTCCGGCTTTTGTGTTGTTTGCATGTGTATGTGTGTGTATGCGTGTGTGGGTGTCTGCATTTACGTGTGCACCGAGCCATAATCACATGCAAAAAGAATGTCACACCGAATAAAAAAGTAGCAGTGCATTAAAAAATTGTTGAACATCGCCCTTAATTCATCATTTATAAGCAGGTAATCATTCAAGAGAGAGCTATGGAAAGGCATTTAACTGATTGGATGTCAAAGCTTTCAGTAGCTTTAACAATTCATCTCCACCCTTCTATGTTTCATCTTCGCCATTAGGAAGTCTTCGAAACTTTGTAGTGTCCTGAGGAACGCTAGTCATCTTACCAAGGTAGTCAGCTTTATCTAATAATACGATCCAAGCTCCTTAGCCGGCCTAGTTGTGAGAATGCTCCCGTTAGACCGGATTCTCTTTAAGGCTTCAATAAGAGCTTTCCTAGGAGGATACTTTTCTCAGTACACCTTCTTGATTGGCGCTGGCAACAATTTTTAACAAGAAAGGCTAGAGATGCTGACCTTAGAACCAAAGTTTTGTGATATTGAAAGGCGTTTAATTAGATTAGTAACTGAATCACAGTTTGTAAATCCTTTTAGTCAAACAAGTGATCTAATTCCATCACCTCAACTGCAGCTAGAACAATTAAAAGCCTATCTTGTTCAAAATTGCCACCAGCGTCAATCAAGAAGGTGTACTGAGAAAAGTATCATCACAGAAAAGCTCTTATTGAATACTTAAAGAGAATCCGATCGAACGGGAGCATTCTCACAACTAGGCCGGATAAGGTGCTGGTGTGGTGAGAGGTGGCTTCTAACCAAAAGTGGTAGATATTAATTTACGTCAATGTGTATGTCGCAAATATTGGTCGTGAGAAAATATGAACAAGACTGATTCAACAACCAATCACAGCAGACTTTGCGTAGGCAGATACGGTTAACATATAGATGACCTGACGTTCAAGAAACAGTCACAAAGAGATGCAAGTTCAACTTTCAGTGAGAAACAACCAATCAGAAGACTGTGTTCGTTTACTTGAATAAGCTATAATAATGTACATGAAAATATATAAATACGTGCTGATTTCCGTAATAAACGATCTGTTGCCTGGCCTTTGTCTTCTGTTGTTACACTGGGATCGTATTATTAGATAAAGCTGACTACCTTGGTAAGATGACTAGCGTTCCTCAGGACACTACAAAGTTTCGAAGACTTCCTAATGGCGAAGATGAAACATAGAAAGGCGGAGATGAATTGTTCAAGCTACTGAGAGATATGGAAAAAGCGGTTATATATATATATATATATATATATATATATGCATTAGTGAGTTTCAATGACTTGACGTTTTTGTAGTCTACGGAAAATAGACGATTCCTATTTTGATAATTCAACTTTACGGATGACTGGTTGTTTGAAGTTTTCTCAGCGATGTCCCGACAATTGCGATTTTCAAAACATTTTGGTCGGTTATATGGTCATTGTGCTCAAGGAACTATGTAGAGTGAAGCACTGCTAGAAATGCCAGTATACTCCATGCCTTCTAGTGCCAAATGTAAATACTATAGTCGATGAAGCCCTTAGAATTGTCTTGAAACATAGTGCATTTAGAACTAGACTCCTTCAGGAGACAAGTTAGCATCACTGGCTCGACTATACACAATCCACCAACTATCATTTTTCTAAAAGTTGAATTTTTTGAACTGAAAACTTCTCCATTAAACTTATTAGAGACAGTATGGAGTATAATTAGCGTCGGTGACAGCGGTTAGGACGCTCGCCGACCATGCACATGGTCCGGAGACTAGTCCCAAATAGGAACGAAATAACATTATTAATCGCGGAATGATAGAAGTTAGAATTCATAGATGATTGGATTCCAAACCAGTGATTGAATGATGTGTGGACCTGTCTCGGGACTTTGATGTGTTAGTTTCGTTATCCACCTTGGGCTATGAGTATATGCAGCTGATGGTTCTCTAAATAATTTCAAACTTTTTAACCAATCAAATACCTGAGAACCAACACTTAAAGAATGATGCGAATGGCTCTACACTAATATTAACCTGAAGTTCTATTGAGTAGTCGTGACTAATGGGATCTGAGAAGAGGATGGTTAGCCGCTCATGACCTTGGCTGGTGCTTACGCTACACATACATACCTTGGGAATTAGCATAGAATGCAACTGATAAGTCACTGGATCGAGTCTCACTCACTGTGTGATCTGCAAGCTCGCCTTCTAACCCGAAGTTTCTGATATCAACCCCAGGGGAGGGGGTTCATACTGGTGAAGAGTCCCAATCACAGCTCCCCAGTACTCCATGCTGGTTTTCCAACTGATTTCAGCTTGTGGTCAAACCTGTATCCAGTTTTTAATATTAATAGTAATTACAGAAAACGATTGCAGCAAATGCGCAGATATAATGCACACACACACGCAAGCACACACACAAACATACATCCGTACACATATATATTGAAACTGTACATATGCTGTTAACGTTAGAAGAAAACTTGCCTCTTTGTTGAAGAAAATGATAAGCAATTGTAAGATTATCTGTGTACAAAAAAGCGGAAATGGAGTTTTCTGTCATCATTGTGACTAGCCTTCATGAGAGTTATATTTGTGAAACTTTTCATAAGTTTATATATATGTATGCTTACATATAAAGTCTCCCGCTAAAGATAAAACTCGACCTACTGGCGCTTGTCTTTAGTTCTCAGTTGGTCATGTGCACCATCTGTTGCGCAAGGGGAACTAGGCTGAACGCTTGGTGTTGGAACCCCGTCTACTTGGTGGTCGTCATCAAGTACTTGGCCATTGAAATGCTTGAAATGGCAAGCAATGCCGCCCGTGGCAACAAGACGACCCGTATCAATCCTCGTCACTTGCAATTAGCAAACCAGCCAATTGTTCAGTGGTATGACCATCGCTAAGGGTGAGATATATATAACTCTGAACTTTTCAGTTTCTCGGATTTTCAAGTTTAGTACAACACTGGTTATAGCACACTTTGGCGACAGGGTAGACGCAATCATGAAGTAGCATTATGTAAAAGGAAATTAAAATACAAAATAATGGAAATTCTGATTTGGTTATTTTCTCTCAGCTGGTCTGTGACTGAATTGTGCCAACAATCAGACAACAAACTTCCTTCCTCAGTACGTCTAACCGACGCGCAACTGGAAGTCCTATTTCTGGGCCCTAAATTCTGCGATATAAATTTCAACGCCAACAAACTCCATACTCAAGTCCAGTTTGAAAATCTAACTAGCCAAACGAACGATATCAGACCAACTTCTTAAGACGAATTACACAGATTCAAGTCAACAATCATGGACTGCTGACACCGATACTTGAATACGAAATCAAAAGTCCGCAACCACCTAACGAAACGGCACCGAGAGGAATAAAAACAGTTGAAAGATAACAAAGATCTGCATATAACTCGGCCCGACAAGCGTGCTGGTGTAGTGCTTCTGAATCGAAGAGACTACATCGAGAAAATAAACAGTATACTGTCGAATAAAGATAAATTTTCCCAACCTTCCAATGAAAGAAACACAACGGAACAGACTGAGAAGCAGCTCACAGACGTTTTGAAGAGAATGAAGGTTAGTCAACTAATCAGTGGGGATATCTACGACCAGATCCGGCCAACAGGTTCAATAATACCAAGACTTTATGGTCTGTCATAGGTACACAAAGTTGGTCTCCTACTTCGTCCAATCCTGGATATATCAGGTTCCCCTTACCACTCTATTGCACAATGGCTAGCAGATATTCTGGAGCCTGTAAGGAAGCAACTATGTATGCACTCACTCCGTGACACCTTCCAGTTCATCGAGTGCATACAAGACATGAATGTATCTAACAAAATTATGCTGTCCTTCGACAATGAGTCACTTTTCCCCAGTGTCCTACTCACAGAAACGGTCTGCTTCATATGCAGATATATAGATGACAACCACCTCGATATTGGAATACCGACAACATACTTGAAAGAACTATTATTGAGATGCACTCTGAACGTCAAGTTCACATTCAACGACACCATCTACAGACAAAAGGATGGTATTGCAATGGGATCTCCGTTGGGTCCACTACTATCAGATTGCTTCATGGCAAGCCTCGAGAGAGGTTTACTAAAGCCAAGCATCGACAATTTGCGACTGTATAAAAGATACGTGGATGACATTTTCATTATTTGTGACAACAACAACCACCCCAATCTGCTGCTGAAGACATTTAACAATTGGCATCCAGCAATAAAATTCACTCTTGAAATGGAAAACGAGTCAAAAATTCCGTTTCTTGATGTGGAACTGACAAGAAGAGCTGATGGAAGCCTAAGAAGATCAATCCATAGAAGACCAACGTGGAATGGTCAACTAACAAGCTTCTATAGCTGGGTAGCTACTCAACAAAAGCGGAAGTTAATTAAATCACTTGCCACCCGAATCCCACGACGCATCTGTAGTCCCGACGTTTTGCAAACAGAATTAGATATTCTAAGAGAAATCTTCATCCAAAATGGATACCCAATAAGATTCATCGACAAAAATATCAAACTAATAATTCAGAGAAACGAAACTTTAATTACGCCTACAGGAACCTGGATTTTGAAGGGAGATTTAGCAAGCGATATTCTCAAGAGAAGGATCACATCAACTCTGAGAAGAACATTCTTTGCAGTAACGCTAAGAATAGTGTTCTCCAGTCGCCCACTGATCTGCAGAAGCCTCAAGGACAAGATCCTGAATCTGGCCACTTCTATGTGCATATATCAGTTCACCTGCTCCTGTGGAGCCAACCAGGTACATCGGTCGTTCGACGCGCATCCTGTCCAAGAGAATTCAAGAACATTATTCAGCATGGTTGCGAAAAGGCAATACTGGTGCAATAAGGAGTGCGATAATTGAACACTTGGTTAACACTGTTCATTGTATTTCAACAAGCGCCTCCTTCGAAGTGATCTACAGAGTCAAGAATAACCTGTCAAAGGCAATACGGTTTCGCCTCTTTTGTATCGCTGAAGCTCTGGCTATTCACATGGAAAAACCGGGGCTTTGCGTACAAAAGAAGATTACTCAACCACTTCTACTCTCATGGTAACAATGTTTTGATTTGTTTTGAGTTTTTATTTTTATTTTGATGACTTAATTTTGATTCTCTGCCTGTTCTTTAATTGCTTTTAATTCTTGTATTCACTTAGATCTCTTACATAGTTTCGTATTATCTCCTTTGTTTCTATGTGCATCCTGGGTAAAACTCACTCATCAAACTATTCATACTATTGTTACATAACTTCTTTTAACAACTGTTTGTGACAAATCATCACCTTTGCTACTACCCTAATTTCACTAACACCTAATTTTCTTGACCTGTATTACCAACCTTCACCTGTTTAGTTAAAAGTAACCTTATTATTATTATTGTATCCTTTAGTTCCTAGAGGAACATAGGGCTTCAGCTGCGCACCTCCATTGACTTCGGTTTTCTGACAACTTTTTCACCCTGCTCCAGGTCTGTCCACATGCTTTCATCTCCTCCTCGCATGACCTCCTCCAAGTCACCCTTGGACGACCAACTCGCCGCCTCCCTTTCGGGTTCCACTCGAGGGCTTGTCTAGTGATGTCACTTGATGGTTTCCTCAGCGTATGGCCAGCGTTTGGCAAACTTAATGTACACATACATACAAAACGATGCATATATATTTGCGATTTAACAGCTAAGAAAATGAATTCGCCGAAAAGGGTCTCTTCGCTGATCTACGTGTTTTGTCTTCCTGAGATACACACCCTTTTTCAAGAGAGAGAATACACAGCAAGATTTAGAAACACATATATACAGAAAATCACCACACACACACACAGACAAACTCACTGACAGGTCAGATACTCAGCTACACATAACAGATATAAGCCAATGACTGACATAAAAGAAAGTGTGCACTAGAATTGATTGAAGAAGTTCAAACACACTGTTGAAGCACTCCAGTGCTGAAGAGAATTAGGGGAGAAATATTTGCTAACTACCTTCAAGAATAAAGAATACGCCCACGATTTCATCAGCAAAAGTGTTTGACCTCAAATAGAATTACCGAGAAGAAACCATGCTCACTCAACCATACCTATATACATGAAGAATATCTCTGAAATAATTAATGGCCAGAATATTAAAAACATTTGAAATAGATGCCGCACATAAGCCACTCATGTGTAGAGGTCAACACCGCTCAGCATCAAAAATAAGATCGGGATTTGCAACTCCGATTCGAAGTCAGTGCTACTATACGGATCAGAGACTTGGTCAGCGTGTCATGAAGAGGATCTCAAACAAACTACAGACCTTCATCAACAGCTGTCTTCCCTCAATACTCAAGATCAAATGGCCAGCCAGAAAAGATCAGCAACAGGAATCTCTGGGAGCAAACTAACCTAGCAGGAAGCGATTGTGAAACAAATAAGCAGGAATAAATGGAGATGGTTGGCCATACTCTGAGGAAACCATCAAGTGACATCCCTAGACAAGACATTGCTCGAGTGGAACCCGAAAGAGAAGCGTCAAGTTGGTCGTCAGTGTGAGGGTGACATGGAGGAGAGGGTCATGTGAAGAGGAGATGAAAGCATGTGAGCAGACTTGAAGCGGGGTGAAAAAGTTGGCAGAAAACGGAGGGCAATGGAGACGTGCGGCTGAAGCCCTATGTTCCTCTATGAATAAAAGGAAATAATAATAAGCCAATCAACCAACCAACAAACACGCTCACTTCATTCAATATTGTGTACATTAAAAGACCCATCCAATAGCAAAAGAAGACAAGACATCAGTGCCATTCACCTTTCACTCGAGAAATCACCTGGCGCACAACATTAACCAAGTGTCTTCTCAACATGTCGGACACGTTCATCTCCATTTTCTTCGGCACTTTTGTTCAGTATTACCTTCTCGGTTGGTTCGTTCATCGCTACAGTCCCCTATCAATAATGTTTTCCGACAAGCTGGCCATCTCATATTCAACATGGATTTGGCGAAGGCAGCCGTTCACAGAAGTCTCCAGTCGCCTGTAACAAATGCTTCTCCTGAAACACTCACACACACACACACGCCAAGTGTATCACCCATACACAAGAACTGACCGACTTAAAATCAGTAATGAATATTCGAATTTCATTCTTCGTGATGTAGAGTGCAGAAGACTTTTGAACTGATTTTACAATGATGAAATCGTATATTGCCCTTCTGATACTGTCGTTTCGACATCCGCATCAATATTGTATGCCTCTAGTTCGAATTATGGTGCCCAGATAAGTGAATGAAGGAAGTGACCTCTTTCAACCACATTCTCACATTGATCGTGATTCGTGCTGGTCATTGTTGCTTTTGGCGGTGGTTGGTTGGTTGGTTGGGTTGTTGGTTGATTGGTTATTTCTATCACCTCCGTATTCTCTACGTTCACTTAAAGTGCCGTCATTTTTGCTTATTTTGTCAGTTGAATGGTTAACGCCTATAGATCTTTGAGTTTGTGTGTGAGACGTCGGACGTAAATCGTCCATAGAGTCCAGATCTTCTAGAGTCTTCTTTTCTGTCCAGTGGCACTCACAATGTGCCATACTATCCACTCAACCACAAACAGGAATGGTATTGGTGATAGTAGTCAGCCTTGTCTTATTCCTATATTCACTTCAAGTGGCTTTTCAGAGTTTCCAATTGTGGGTCACCTGACATTCAGCAGCTGTGGTGTTTGTTCTCGAAGTGTTGGAGTTCCAAAAGCCTGATCATCAATCTACCATCTTTTAAAGGTTTACAACCGCATGAGTGAGGTCTAGAATTACGTCGGCAGGGAGTTGAACCCTTGTACCATTGAACCAACGATCGCTTAGAACTATCGAAAAGTTTGTTAGTTCAGTTAGGCATTGATTCTCTCTGTCTAACAATTTGGCCATCAAACCCCCAAGTATAGATTACACCACTTAGGTGTGTAGGTGCACTGTCACCCTCAGTCTTCACTGTCCGCCCCTCCCGCAGCCCATCATTAGTTTCACATATTTCTATATACTGTGAAATCCCTATCGTATACTGTACAAAGCATGAAATCCAATATCTCAAAACAATTAAAAAACACTCACACTGACAGTGTATTGTTTTCATGCAATGGTGTCAACAAATAGCATTACTCTGAAGACTGATAACTCCCAATGGGAGATATCGTTCAGTCATTACATACACATTTAAATATATATGTACCCACATTATTCAAACAATAGTCTCATTGTCAACCAACCGACCAACAAACCAACCAACAGCTGGTTGCAAATGATGTAATCTCCTACTTATGTTTCCCTTTCTGCCTCTCTCTCTCTCTGCCTCTCGTAACACTATTGATGATTAAAAATATCAAATTACAATCGATGGAGGAGATAAAATAAGAAAAGCAAGAGTGTTTAGAACACACTGCTGATTGCCAAGAGAGTCAATAAGCCTTTTTCTTTTTTCTGATATGTGAGAATTACTCTTTTATTTGGCAGTCGAAAAACATTAGCTGTTTCACACACACACACACATACACACACATAAAACACATTTCCCCCATGTTGAAGGTTTTTATTTATATTTCACCGAAATTATTATTTTTCTTTCTTTTTTTGGAAACTAATCATTAAAAGAACTACAGAAGACTAGAAAATATTCATTTGTCCGTCAGTAACACTTAATGAAGAGGAAGGTGGATCAGAAGTTATTATTAGGATGAGTAGGTTTCATATTTCAGTGAACAGTTCTTTTAATAAAAAAATAATAATGATAATAATAGGTTTATTTCAAACAGTACTTTTGATACAGATGTGGAATTTCTAGTATGTAGAGTAGTACAGTACAGTATTGCATCTAATTTTGTCATTATAGGAGGGGGGGGTAATCATTAAAACAGGGAATTTACCTCCATAATATTGTCCAATAAAAAAAAATGAATATAAAACTAAATCAAGTGGAATTATTAACGACACAGTGTAACGATGAGAACAGACAAAGTGCTGTTTACTTGGAGTTCCGGTGTGAATTGATAATTTCCTGTCTTACACTACTCTTATCCCGACTGAATGACGTATTGTAGAGATTTTTCACTGAGTCTTCCGAGCACACGGTCTTCTTAAACTGCTGCTTCTAGTTCCCCTATGCGATGAGATACATGCAGGCAGAGACGATGCGTACAGTCTGATAGGATGATATTTGCTGATTTCTTTGTATGAGTCCATGTGTCTATCTACGATCGCATTAACAAGTTGATCTAGCAACACACCAATCACTCCCTCACCCTACTGACGGCTTTTATTGCCCTTCACAGTGTAAAAAACAAAGTCTTTCTTAAGTAGCCCAGGAACGATTAAGGTTGGGGAACGGTAAAGAAGTATAGGCAGAATACAAGAATTAACAGACTGAATGATACCAGGTCGTCTTAACTTCCTTACATAGAACGTCAAATGAAACATCTGTCTGGAAGTCACTTAACATGATGTGAGGAGACGAAGAAAGGTGATCAGAGGAAATACCCAATACAAGGTATTTAAAAACATTCGATTTGGTTTCAACTTCGATGGCATGTTTAATACTGGAACCAGTCCACGTAAGTCGTGCTTGCATCTGAAAGTGAAATTAACCACCTGACATTTGTTCAGGGATTAGGCTTAAGACCATTTGACGAGGACCACTGACTAATTTCTGATAAAATGTTATTCACTTTGGAACAGTCTAAGTGAGAATTAACCACCAGCATATTAACAGTCAGATGGGTTATGGCATACTGAATAAAATTGGCTTTGTGAGAGTGGGGCAAGTAGGTCATGTAAGAAGAAGGAAAACAGAAAAGGAGAAAGAGCAGCTCCTTGAGTTAGGAACATCAGCTAGGGTAGGTGAAGGAGGCTGTGAAGGACTTGTCATTGTAAACAGTTTGAAACACTGATAACATTCTGACTAAAATAGCTTTTGAAAATAGGATCGACCCGAAGATAATTCTCAGTTTGTATCCCTCCCTCCTTAGTATACATCTTGAAGCAGACAGACTTGGACTGATGTTTGCTACTCCCTACACTCGTGCATATTCACCGTAAGTTGATGATGGCTGGTGCTGAGCAGAGTACTGTATCATGGAAGAATTAGGAATCACATGGAATCTTCAGTTATCCACATGACGAATGACTTTAGATGGAATACTTAATAGTGATTCAGAGGTGTCAAGCACTCATGACAATGGTTCATTTGGATTAAACCTGCACTTTAGCTTCGTCCATTTAAATCAACAAAAAAATTATCTAACTTGAATGGTGCGCACAAAAACTATAGATTCTTCGAATCACACTGACTTACGTCGTACATGCAGATGACCTGAATTACTCAGTACAGTGCCGACTTCATTACGTGCCATACACTCATAAGCACCTGAATCAGTTTCTAACAGAGTTTCAATTACAAGCGATCCTGATCCTAAAATTTTGAAATTTGAAAACAACAATACGTTAACTAAAAGGTAAAAATATTGACATTGAAAACTTTGATTACGCCACAAAAACGAGAAAAGCATTTAAACAATAGAATATACAAGCAAGACTGATATAGTGGTCACGTCCAGGCTGGAAATTAACCAATCAGAATTTGGCCCATATAAGTGATCAATAGCTAGTTTGGAAATTAACCATTTAGAAGCGGCTTACGTAAAATGACGCCCACTACTTTGTCGATTATGATTACAGAATAATTGACGTAACCTTGATGATATTCTGGATCATACATTATTGCGTGAAATATACTTTCTGTCTAACATCGTTGTGTTCTCACTTAATATAGTGTGGACTGTGGAGAAACAGGTAGTTGTCGCATAATGTTTCCGGTGTAGTCAAGAGGCGGTCGTCATCAGCGCGTCTGTGTCCGGCTAACAGTTCCTATTTCAATCGCGGTGTATTGCGGAACATGACAGGAATATCTTTCATTTCTTACTAGAAGATACTGAGAAGTTCCTATGAAAATTAGGAAAAGGTCGGCAAATAGAATCATCTGTGGACATTTCCATCATATTTCACGGATTCCACTGATTCGACTTCGAAGTCGAAATAACAGAAGATAGTCACGTATAGTCAAAGGAAGATAATTTAGAGATGTAATTGTATCCTTTGAGCAGTTGTAGACGCCGTCTAGAAAGACATTGAAAGCTT
The DNA here is from genome assembly GCA_944472135.2 of Trichobilharzia regenti. NCBI lineage: Eukaryota > Metazoa > Platyhelminthes > Trematoda > Strigeidida > Schistosomatidae > Trichobilharzia > Trichobilharzia regenti. The sequence continues at coordinate 10,654,848 of OX235270.1, forward strand.
CACTATGAAATGACCGAGCTCAGAGAACACAACCACATTAAAATCATCCACTTGGGTTACAAATCTTCCCTGTTATAGAGACATTTCGTCAAATATTAAGACCTCATTAACGAAAGAGACTGTAAAAGTTGTTTATGTACGCTAAATGTTTTGGCATTATGTTAGGTATTGCCAAAGCTTCCGCTTCCAGACTTTGTAGACTGTGTTAAAAGAGGTATCGGAAGCTGCGTGGTCATATTTACCAAATGTCTTTACTCCCTCCTTCGCTTAGTCAGTCTGTGAGGTTCTCTCAAACGCTGTGGGATATGTTTCTCGACCAAGGTCCTATATACTAAGCTACACTAGAGTGGGTAAACATGTAACTTCACATGAAATTGTGCAATCGAGTTAACATTTCCTTGACCTTCAGTCACACCAGTGGACTGCTAGATAAACTTGCTCGTAAAGTGACCAGAAAAATTCTTTTCCTCGTGATCTTGTCAATGTGACTTTAGGAATTCACTCTCAATATCACCGCTAAATTCAATTCTCTCATACAATTTGCTATTGGATACATATTCTCTATCATATTTTATCTCATTTGCTTAAGTTTATCATCAACACAATTTTAACTAAAATTCTCCGGACAATTGTGGAGAGATAGAAGCGGTTACATTCCCTTTTCTCTCTACAGGAACAAAACTGTACAAATCAGTGAGTTGTCGATCTTTTTATCAACAAACCATCTGTTCGTCTTGTGAGTTGTTCCATTTTTATTTTGTCATGTCTCACTTTATATTATGTTACTCTAAGACTTTATTTATTTTATTTATTGACAATATTTCAAGAAAGTTATTTTTCCCATCTTATTGCGCATTTGAATATGACAGATTCACATATTCACATCTTCCTGTCATCTTTTTATACGCGTGTCAACTGAACAATGCGTTAACCATTCTTTATTCATTCATATATCTTGGATCATACAGACTATATAGATAAGATGTCATATATTCTTTCTAACAGCGCACAATTTCTAAACCTAATTAGAAAAAATAGGGATACGCTGAACCGATAAGAAAGCCCTAGAAGATCTGAACTCTGTGGACGATTTACGTTCAACGTCCCACACACAAACTCAAAGATCTACAGGCGTTAACCATTCAACTGGAAAAAGAAGCAACAAAGACGGCACTTCAAGTGAACTCAGAGAATACGGAGGTTGATTGGATCAGGTCCCAGTGGCTTATCGGTCTACGAGCTCGCCTTGTAACCAGAAGGTTCTAGGTTCGCACCCTGGTGGGATGGGTGCGCGCTAATGAAGAGTCCCAAACCGGGATGAAACAGCGTTCCAGTACTCCCAGGTTTTCCAGTGGTCATCTAAATAATGTCAGCTCATGATGAAATCCCCCAACCAGTCAAACAAAATCCCTACAAAAACCAATGCTTAAAAACCTTGATTCTGTTTATTATAATCGTGTGAGCTTATTGACAAGTCTTCGTACAGGAGGATCACAAGTATCATTAAGTGTGGAACTTGGGCACTGTGGAAGAAATGTGGAGACGAGAGAGTGGAACCGCCATGGATTCTACCTTAGGTCTTTGTTCTACAGACAGTCTGGAAAATCGTCAGATGAAATCAGTGGCTGTATAAAAGAGGTGTGTGGATGCCACTTTTACTACTTTTGATGTCCGTTGTAATTTAAGTCTGCTCAATAATCGCCTTCCGGCGGTAAAATACACACATGAAATGAAAAATTAGCTTAAAATTCACTTTTTTAATTATGAAGAAGGAGTGATAGATCTGTAAAATGATCGAATGGTTGGCTGGGGGACTTCTAGTGCTTGTTACTCATTGGTCAGAAAATGGAACCTAACGGTGGTGTCCCCACTGGGAATTCAGGTATAATTTTGTCTGTGATAAGTCCCTAAATGGACGAAACGTACACCCTAGATCTTATTGCCTGTCACCAAAACCCAGATTTATTTCATATTATTTCCTAGGAAGTCGTCGAAATGCCTATGGTAGGAGTTGTTACATACGTAGAGAACAAGGATATGCATTTCGTCCTAATTGGGACTCTTCAAATGCGGATGACACTTTCAGTAGGACTCGAACCCTTGCAATCATCACTTTCAAATAAATTAGGTTACTGAGTCACAGTAATTTTAACCTTTGTGTTATAAAGAAAAATGCTATTTCAGTAGTATATTTGGTTGAATTCCACTCATTTAATAATATTGGACAAATTGAACTTACTGACAATGCGAAATCTTGGAAGACTTGTATCGATCAGTTCGAATTGATCTTTAATCCAGTAGACTGTAGCCGGTGGTTCAGCTGAAACATCACATTGTAGATGTGTTGAATCACCAACTTGACTGATTGTAGCAGATGGATCTTGATGCACTTTAGGGAATCCTCTTGGTGGAGCTGAATGAACACAATGGGGGGGGTTTCAACGTTAAACATGTTATTAATAATACTAATTTTAAAAGTGTATATGTGAGTTTAGTGAATAACCTTATGATTTTTTATACGTTTATGAAATGAATAACACGCGAGAAGAATGTTAGTTTACTGGGATTCGTGCGAACTTCAAGTTTCATTATGAACAGAATTTAATTTAGAGAGCAACTGAAAGCCAGTAGAGAGAGAGAGTACTAAACACCTGTTTCATTTTATTTTTGACGATCTCAAAAGTTGATCTAGTGTTCATAAGTGACTGGCCAGGGGATAAATTACCAGATGTTAGATATCATGCGTTAGTGGACTTAGTCTCAGTAGTTAAATGGTCAACGAACTCTCCCTATAACCTGGAGGATGTGTATTCAACACCTGATGGGGTGATACATGAAGGATTCAAAACTTTATGAATTTTTCTCCATTAGTTACCGTTTCCATGTTTCTTTGGTAATAAACACTATATCATTTCGACTGACGGTGGTTAACAGTGGAATCGTTGTCAAACTCATTCCTCAATCAGTTATATGGAAGTGCCACATGTCAAATGATCCACAATGGAAAATTCATCGATTAATGTATAGTGAAGACAGAAGTAAAAGGAGGCTGATTACTATCAGCTACGATGGTATCCCTAATTGTGGTGACCTAGATTATATGTTGCACAATGCGTGGGGAACAAGACGACAGGAACAATACTGATATAAGTATAAAACTTGGGCACTGTGGTAGAGCATAACTCCATTATGCATAAGATTTTATTTTGATAAATCTGACAGTGTTACACAGTAATATTAATTGATGACGTTTCGAGCGCAAACTATTTCTGATAATCATACCAAGTTACTCACTCACACAACGTTTTTCCCTCATTTATATACATAAGTGGAATTGATGATCAGACATTTCAATAAAAATCAGTATGGGAGAGTGAATGAACATTCAGAAATAATAATATGAGTGTTATTTATCAATTACAGTCAGATGGGAAATACGACGAGTGTTTTTATAGTCAAAATAAATAATTAACTTGCTAGAATGTTGTGATGATGTACATGAAGTGAATTGAAATAGAATACAAGTTAAGATTATTTATCATCCTCCTCTGATTTGACTGGCGGTAATAATATCTTCCATATTTCTGGTATTTGTATTGAGTCATTTCTGTTGCATGTGTTGTGTGTAGACTCAATGAACCAGCCAGGATTCAGTAATCAATTTCTATCTTAGAAGCTTAACTCTCTCCCACCATGCTATTGTGTGGTTATGTGTTTATGCATGTATTGCAATGTAGCGCTGAGCTTTTTTCTGAATTACTTACCTTCTCGAAGTCAACTATTCTTGCATTAGCTAAATTCTTATATTCCGACAATCTGATTACCCTGATCTACTAGTTTGACCTATGTAGTTGATCTAACCCACAGTCATTGCAGGATATTTTGTAAATTATATTATTTTGTTTCATTGTATCCACTGGGTCTTTTAGCCTACAGAGCTTGTCTCTGAGTGAGTTTGTAGGTTTGAATGCCACCCTAATTACTTCTTTGTTAAGAATCCTACGTATGGTTGGTCTCAGGTGTCCCCTCCCTCCTTATATGGTATAACAGTAGATGACTTGTATTCTCTCTTATTCATGTTATCATTAGTAGTTTCACAATTATTTTTATTTTGCTCCTGGCCTTTTCCGATTTTTCTAGTGAATTTTATTGGATAGTTATTCCACAGATGTATATAAATGAAGGAAAAGTTGTGCGAGTGAGTAACTTGATATGATTATCAGCAATAGTTTGTGCTCGAAACTTCATGAGTTGATATTACTGAATAACCGCAGGAATATGTTGGGTCAATAAGAAAATTCTAGAAGATCTGAATTTTTTGGATGTGTTTTTCATATCAGACATAAATTTGAAGACCCACAGGCGAAAAGCAACAAATCGGTAGAGGAAGCAGAAACGATGAGACCCCAAGTGAACATAGAGTACACTGAGGTGATGCAGAGAAATAAACAACAGCGACAAATGACACCAACCTCGACCAACCAAAGATAATGAAAAGTTTTCACTTACTTCACTCGCTTATCTAGCCAACATCGTTTCAATTACACAAAGTCAACACAGGTAAGGATACCAAAACCAGAGTATCAGAAGGGCGAGACCTGGTTTTATCACTCACTGTGAAATTGTTCTGGAAATCTTCTTCACTCTGTAGCATGAAGAACAATATTTCAACGTTAATCTTAAATCACTTCTTTTGTATGCACCGGAAACTTGGTGCATGTGTCATGAAAAGCAATTCCAACAGCAATTTGCAGAATTTCACCAACTGGTGTCTTCACTGACTCTATACTGAGGGTCAGATACCCAGTCTAGGACAATTATCAGCAAGATAATCTGGGAACGAACCCATCAGACACCTACTGGCAAGGCACAACATATTCTGAAGAAAATTAATACTGATCGGATGTACGCTGAGGATACCGATGAGTGATATTTCACGCCAGACCATCGCTCAAGAGGAAGTTCAGTGGGAGACGACGAGTTAGGGTGTGTGTGATTGACAGGGAGATTGCGTGAGGAGTAGATGAGAGACTACTGGCTGTCGCCGTGCCAACTGAAGAGAGCTGGAGAGAAAGTGACAAAATGTATCTTTTTTTTGAAGCCCTATGTTTCATTCAGAACCCAGTTTCACAAGAAATGCTTGATCTACGCTTAGTGGTCTAGTGAATAAGGCTCTGTAATTCGAAACAAAAGGGGATGGATGTGTAGTTGGTTTCGCGTTTTAGTAGGAACACTGCCATTTACTGAGGATGCAGTGCAAACCCTCGATCATCTCGTCACCTCGTACTTTACAGATATCACAGTGGCTTTCACACTAGCAGTCGACATACTTCAACAACACCTGAGCGTTTCCTTTCAGCATAACCGATCAGGGAGGGAGATTTAGACGTGCAGAAACGATGATAAGCATTCCTATCCTACTTAAAATATAAAAATGCACACCAGCGATGCAGAACAGAATTGAATATTTCAGTCAGTGGATTGACGACAGGTGATAACGATACATTTGTGACAGTCATTTACTTTCCGAACAGCCTAATTACTTTTAATTTTTGTGTTTACAACTGTCAGTCAATATCTCTAGATTGACCGACCACTGTTCTTTCAGGCATGCAATTAAGTGCATCAAACTTTATTTTTCATGTCACATGTTCGATTTTCGTTTTTGTAATTTATTTTGTTGCGTTGCGTTATGTTTGATGAAACAAAATGCTACATTTTTGTTGTCCATTAATTGCCTCCTGAGGCATTATGATTTTTATCTAGTCTTATAATTAACGGGCTTCATTGAATAAAATCTAATTGACGAACTTGAATACACACTCACCGAATGATCGGGGTGTGTATGCATCTGTATGCGTGTGTGAGTGTATGCGTATGGATAGGGTTCTGGCTTGTCTAACACACGAATCAATTTACGGTACAGTTCACCTTTGAGAAGCAGGTGATGGACAATAGAGAACTTCGCAATTTAGCAGACATGCGTAGTACTTTTCCATTATGGGTAAAATTTATTCTGATAAAGTCTCACAATGTGTTATACAGTAATGTTTACTGATGACATTTCGAGCAAAATTTATTGCTCATAGTCATATCAAGGTAATCACACGACTTCCTAAATTCATTTATATAGTTCCATTATTTTTCACTTGATTTTCACTTGATTTGATTGGTAGTGGTATTTTCCATATTTCGGCTATGAGTGATGAATCATTCCTATTGGATGTGTTAGGTGTGGACTCAATGAACCAGCCAGGATTCAGTCATCAACCTCTCTCGCTCTCCACCTGCCTAGATTACTTTTTAGAATTTTAACTCTCTCTCTTTCTCCTACTCTATTGTGTGGTTGTGTGTTAGCGCGTGAAGTGCAATGCAGTGCTGAGCTTTTTTGTAAATTACTCATCTTCTCGGGGTCAACCATTCTTACCTTAGCTAAATTCTTATGTTCCGACAATCTGACTACTCCTGACCTACTAGTTTGACCTATATAGTTGACCTGACTCACAGTCATTGCAACGTATTTTGTAAATTATATTATTTAGATTAGTTGGGTCAACAGGCATCTGGCTGGAAATAGATGAACGACTGGCGATCTAATAGCTCAAGCCCATAGTATGTATTCAAATGAAAGATGTCCAGCCGTTGTCCCTACCAAAGCCAACACAAAAAATCACTCCCATCAATAATGATTATCCTATTCCCATTTATTCCTGTTGATTTTATGTCCTTAATCCGTAATTGTACAAAAAGTGAAATTTTTCGGTAATTACAATCGTATTGTGCCTTTTCTTTACGAACTTCCTGTAATTCTGGAGGTTTCTCATCCATTTACTCTATAAGTACGTGAATGACGTCATAGAAAAGAAAATTTTCCTCTCGGTAATTGTCTGTTTTATTGTAAGAATAAACCTGTCACAGGTCTTCGCATCTGTTGACGCAAAATAATGTTATTGTATTTATATAAAGCAATAAGAAGACGTAATTTGTCTGAATCGTGTAATGTATTTGCGCAACACATTTCGAACAATCTGATCACACACGAACTTGTCATAGGAATATACATATGAAATGAATAAAGAAGTAAGAGGTGAGAAAATAGACTACTTAGGTCAAGTTAAAAGGAGGACATATTGAAAGTCAAAATAACAATGAAGACCACTAAACCAAATAGAAGAGGTAATAGTACATCTGCTGTGGTATCAAAACAAAATTTACCAAGGAAGGTTTAATGTGATGACAAATTGTTTTTGAACGCATAAAGGTGGCTTGAACTTTCTAATTGCTAGGGCTTCTACAATCTTTAGGATACGCCCCAAACACGTTTTATAGATAGGTTTAAAAGATCTGTTAACATCAATTTTATGACCTGTTTCTATAATATGTTTGGCAATAGAAGAGCTAGGTCTCCTGTTCTCACCATTAATAGGTTCTGATGATTCCATTTGTATCTGGAGCCATTTTGGAATATGCTCTGAAGCCCTTACTTTATTAATTTTATATATATTTTCCTATGACAAGTCCATGTGTGATCAGACTGTTCGAAATGTGTTGCGCAAATACATTACACGATTCAGACAAATTATGTCTTCTTATTGCTTTATCTAAATTCATAAAGGGAACTAATTGTTTTAAATTTTTAATGTTATTGTGCTAACCACTAGACATAAATCAAAAATCATCGCCTCAATAGAAAAAGAAAAATAGGACCTGAGGGTTTGAAAGAAGATTGAATAGAAAGCCACTTTCATTCATACGATTGTTTAGCGAACTTATTATTATTGTTATTACTAATAACAATAATAATAATGATTAGTAATATATGTCCAAACCAAGTCCACTTTTAACAGTTTGAAAAAATTTGGGCATTGGGTGGTATATGATATTCATTATAATAAAGGTTACTTTTGTATTTCCCAATGAATGAGAAACAAAACGACACTGTTGTTTTTACTGACGTTTCGCTGTTTAATTCTGCTGCTAATAGCTTTGATTGCATGGAGGATTTGATCATGAGCTGACATCAGTTAGAGAACCACTGGAAAACCTGGGAGTACTGGACAGCTGTTTCGTCCTAGTTTGGGACTCCTCAGCAGTACGCACCCACCGGGATTCGAACCCAGGACCTTCAAACAAAATCCCTACAACAAACCAATAGCTAATAGCTTTATCAAAGCAGTATTAATAAACCGGAATTTACAAAATCCACTCAGCATATACATAACAAAGAGTTAAGAGGTGAGAAAATAGACTACTTAGGTCAAGTTAAAAGGAGGACATATTGAAAGTCAAAATAACAATGAAGATCACTAAACCAAATATTAAAGGTAATAGTACATCTACCCTGGCTGGTATCAAAACAAAGTTTACTAACTTGATCATCGTTCTTTAGTCTGGGGTCGTATTTTTGTTGTTAAGTTGGTCAATTGGTACAGATAACAAGATCAAGTGTAGATTGTTGGATTTAATCAGTGTATAGAATTATAAAAGCAGTGTGTGTTTACATAGTGAACTTGCATATCACATTCATGTTGATTTTGTCACTTCATGAGGGAGGGGAGGCAGATGTTGTAACCAGGTCAGATTCTGTTTTAGTCCATCATTCCTATTCAGTTCAGACAATTTGGATTCCACTTGATATGAAGTGCTTCTGACGATGTGAGACGTTCTTTGTGATTTCTGAAATGCTTTTTCTGGATGATGATTTCAATGTTGTCAAAATGAATTTTGTGGCCTGATTCTGTGTCATAGCGTGTAGACGACCTATGGTGGGCTGATGATTTTTCAAGTTTTTCTAGTTCAACTGGATTTCTCGGTGGTCGAACAGATGTTCTACGGTGTTGAATTTTTCTGATTTTGATTTCTTTCTGAAGACGTTTGTCCGATGTAGATCGCATCAGATTCCAAGCACTTTATTTTATTTGATAGACACAATTAGATAGAGAATCTTTAACGATTTGGTCTTTCATATGAACAATGTTGTTTCGTTGTGTGTCTGATGTTTTGAAGAAAACTCTTATGTCGAGCTGATTGAGTTTTCTTCTGACATCATCTGACGTCTCTGTTCTATATGGAATGACGACTGTTGATGTCCATGTTTTCGGAATGCGTTTTCGACCCTACCTAATGTCTTTGTTGATTTTGTTGATAAAGTTCCTTGGGTAGTTATTTTGCATGAGGAGAGTTTCAGTAATGTTTGATATTTCTTCTTATTTTTCTTGCTCATCCGATAACATCAGAGAGTGTGCTCGTCTAAGAAGACCTGAAACAACTGAAATCTTTGAGCTGATGGGGTGTGATGATATGAAGTCTAAATATTTATTGGTGTGGGTTTTCTTCCTGAATATGGATATACCAAAATGTCTGTTTTCATTTCTCCTAACTAGCCAGTCTAGAAATGGTAGTTCACCGACGTCTGATTCTGCTTCCGAAGTGAACTGGATTGTGGGAGATAAACGGTTTATTTTCTCCAGGAATGAATTGTGTAGATCTCGTGTTAGCACTACAAAAGTATCACCTACATATCAACCATATTTTAGGAGTGAGTACGCTTGAAAAGATGTTATTTTCGAATTTATTCATGTAAAGGTCTACGATTTTGTTATCTGTACCAATTGACCAAGTTGACCACGAAAAATGACCCCAGACTAAAGAACGATGATCAAGTTAGTAAACTTTGTTTTGATACCAGCCAGGGTAGATGTACTATTACCTTTAATATTTGGTTTAGTGATCTTCATTGTTATTTTGACTTTCAATATGTCCTCCTTTTAACTTGACCTAAGTAGTCTATTTTCTCACCTCTTAACTCTTTGTTATGTATATGCTGAGTGGATTTTGTAAATTCCGGTTTAATAATACTGCTTTGATAAAGCTATTAGCAGCAGAATTAAACAGCGAAACGTCAGTAAAAACAACAGTGTCGTTTTGTTTCTCATTCATTGGGAAATACAAAAGTAACTTTTATTATAATGAATGATTAGTAATGATAATAATATTTTTATTAAATCTAGGAAAATCATTCATGTTGAACTTTTAGGGGTTTTCTGAGAACAAGAATTCTACAGAAGAATAATAGGTGTGTTGTTAGGCAACTATGTATGCCTGCCTATTCTAATCATTAACGGACAATAATAGAAACGTTCTTCATGAATGGTGGTAATAGTAGTAATAATAATAGTAACAATTTATGACATACTGACCACCCACTCCTCAGCCTAGTTGTTTTTTTCTGGTTTTTCTGCCTCCTTGTAACCCGGTTTCAACTCTTTTTAGTTTGATTTAACAAAGTTCACTTCATGTGAAACTTTCCTTTCTCTGTATTTTTGTAACAAATATTATTGTGTTTTTGTTTTCAAGTAGGTATAGGCTAGTGAATTTTTGAGTTTCCGTTGACTTGTTCATCAAAAGTAGAAATGAGTCCAACATTTCAGTGGGTCTTTATGTGATTTAAAAAAAAGTATATTGCCAAGTCCTCTTAGATGAGCAAACTCTTTGATGAGATGTCAAACATTACCGAGATTATTTTTGATTGCGTACTAGTCAGTAGCTAGTGTAATGTGTCTAGTCCTATCTTTGGTGCCAAGTTTTCAATGAAGTCACCGTGGAACTAAGTGGCTGACTCACCACCATGGTGCACTGTGAATTGTTGGTATTAGATGGTTGAAGGCAATCAACCATAAGAAGCCTAGCCTAGACCTACTTTTCGTGTTAACTGGCTCTCACCAGTCAGTCAGCAGGACGTATCTGCAACCACATTGAAGGAACAGCTCATATTCGTCCTGAGATTCGAACCTGCGTCACCCGGTGTCTAATCAAAAATATCGAATACGGTCAGTTCTACAGGAGATCAGTCGCCGAATACGAGTAGCTCATTGGTAATGTATCTGACTCACTGAAGCACTGGGTGACCTAGATTCGAATCTCACAAGGGATATGAGCTGTCGCTTCAATGTGCTAATTGATGGTGGATGTCAACTTACACGAATCTTAGTTCGGCGCCTCCTGTCGACTGCATCCGACCACATAATATTACTGAGACTCATAAAAAGTTACCACCAAAGAACTTCATCAATAAATCAATCAATAGAAAATACATACTCCCAAGGCATACGCTCCAACTGTTGTCATTCCATATGGATCAGAAACATCAGACGATATTAGAAGAGTACTCAGTAAGCGGAACATCAGAGTTTTTTTGTAAAACATCAGACACATACATTACAAAGCAACTTCGTCCTTGCAAAAGATCAAATCCCAATGGATTTGCAATCGAATTCTCTTTACAAAATAAAATGCTTGGAAAATCATGGGATAATAAATATACACCGGACAAACATCGTTGAAGAGAAATCAAGGTAATCAAAAGAAATGAACATTGCAGTGCATCTGTTTGACCACCGAGAAATAAATCCAGTTGACGGATTAGAAAAGCTTGTGAAATCACCAGCCTCAGGTCGTTTACACGCTACGACATAGAATCAGGTCACAAAATTGATTTTGACAATATTGAAATCATCATCCAGAAAAATTTCGAAAATCACGGTGAAAGTCTCATATCATCAGAAGCGCTTCATATTAAATGGAATCCAAACTGTCTCGACTGAATAACAATGATTGACTAAAAGAGAATTTCACCTGATTACAACACAAAACCCCCTTGATTTCTCGCATGAAATGACAAAATCAACACTAATGTTACAAGCGATTTCATTATGTAAACACAAGCTGCTTTTGTATATTTGTATACGCTTATCGAATCCAACAGCATACACCTGGTATAACCCAATTCTTCTTACAGTTTGTCAACTCGTGAATCTTACCTATTCTTCTTTACTGCTCAACCTTATTCTTTCCTGGATTGCTTAAAAAAGACTAAGTTATACTTCGTAGAACTCTGAAGACTGTCAGTCAGCAAGACGAGTGGTATCCCATTGGGCCATACCGTTGACATTGTCATTGGTAGGCACTTGATGTCATGCAATAAATTTGTTAAAAGAATTTTGTCACACTGTGAGTATCCACTGCAGCACATGAAGCTCCAACGTTGTGTCGCCTCAGGTGAAATAAGAAATCTTTTCAGAAGACTTTATGCACGTACGTTTAAGTATAAAAATTCCACTATACCATATTTCGTGGCACGTACTTCATGTGATGAAAGTGGTGTTAGGCATGAACTAACTAACTAACCTTCTTTGCACTTCTAAATAAACCATTTCTTCCATTCTTAACGTACCAAACTTTATTGTTATTGTACTTCTTATATTTGTAATCCTCTAAGCTTTTTTGTTTTTTATTTTTATTTATTTTTTCATAAGTGTGAACATCATTTAAGCTGTGTTATAACTGTTAATTTTATATTTCCCTTCACCATGTTGCATGAAATTAAACATAAGTCATACACACACGAAATCCAGATCTTCTGGAGTCTTACTACTTGTCAGAGGTATTCCTGCCTTTTTGCTCTAGTCCCCGACAATTAAGATTGTCACTGGTAATAATAGGCAGGCAGGCAGCCAGCTTGTCTTATTCCTGTATTCCCTTCAAAGGCTTCACCTAGTATTCCGCTGTGGATCAATCTTTACAATTTGATATTATTTAAAATTCCGATGATATTGTAGATAAGTGTAGAAGGCGGTGAAGAAATTATCGAAAAGAATGTTATTAGATATAAGTATAAAACTTGAGCACTGTAGTGGTAGAGTATAACTCCTTTTTGAATGAGATTTTATTTTCATAAGTGAAACAGTGTGACACAGCACAAATTACTGCTCATGATCACATCAAGTTATTCACACAACTTTTTTCCTTCATTTGTACACATGACTGGTTGTATTAATATGCGAGTGTTATTGATCAATTACAGCAGATGGGAAATAAGTAACCTGTTAGAATGTTGTCATGTACGTGAAGTGAATTGAAATAGAATGCAATTTAAGATTATTTATTATCCTCCTCTGATTTCACTGACTGACTGATTGGTGGTATTAATATCTTCCATATTTCTGGTATTTGCATTGAGTCATTTCTGTTGCATGTGTAGGGTGTAGACTCAATGAACCAGGCAGGATTCAGTAATCAACCTCTCTCGTTCTCCACCTACCTAGATTACTTTTTAGAATTTTAACCCTCTCTCACCATGCTATTGTGTGGTTATGTGTTAATGCATGTACTGCAATGTAGCGCTGACCTTTTTTCTGAATTACTTATCTTCTTGGGGTCAACCATTCTTACCTAAGCTAAATTCTTATGTTCCGAAAATCTGACTAGTTTGGCCTATTTAGTTGACCTAACCCACAGTCATTGCAGGATATTTTGTAAATTATATTATTTTGTTTCATTGTATCCACTGGGTCTTTTAGCCTACAGAGCTTGTCTCTGAGTGAGTTTGTAGGTTTGAATGCCATCCTAATTCCTGCTTTGTTAAGAATCCTACGTAAGGGGGGTCTCAGATGTCCCCTCCATATATGGGTAGCAGTAGATGACTTATATTCTCTCTTATTTATGTTATCCTTACTAGTTTCACAATTATTTTTCGATTTTGCTCCTGATCTTTTTCAATCTTCCTAATGAATTTTACAGGGTAGTTATTTAACACCAAAGCCTCCTCTATCTGTTTTACTTCATCATTTAGGTCTTTTCTTGTGCTACTTGTTTCTGAATGTACGCTACCACATGTTGATTTTTATTCAGATATCTAATCAATTCCATACATGTATATAAATGAAGGGAAAAAGTTGTGTGAGCAATTTCATATGATCATGAGCAATAGTTTGTGCTAGCCAAGTGGTCATCAGTTAATATTACTGTATAACACTGTGTGACTTATCAAAATCAAATCTTATCCATAATGGAGAATCTTGCTTCACGTCCACATCAAAAGTATACCCTCCTGAGAATACACGTCACTGTAAGAAAGGCAATTTTGTAGAGTTTAAGTATGAAAATCCACACACACGCACACACAGATACATACAGAGTACTGTTCAGTTAATGGTACACTAACCACTGTCATTTTATCTTTAAACTCCCCTTAAATGTTCTTGAGGTATGTCAACTGGATTTTTGTGAGCTTATCAACCGATACAGTAAAAACAACAACACAAACGGGGGTAGTCATCATTTAAATGATGATGAATAGCCAGTGGTTGCTGGGTGGGTGGATGGATGGTTGCTGGCATGTGACTGGACTGTTGATTGATAGTCAGGCGATCATTACACTGGACAACACTAAATTAGCCAAACATTCTGCCTTGAGTTAATTCAGCCTGCCAATATTAATCACTCACACTATTTAATATAGAAATCTTTGCAAGTCACTGGACTGACAGCCTTTGTCTCTGTAGTTTCTTTATTTTTTTACTTCTTTCGTCAAAGGATGAACGTCTCATCTCATATGATACCTGATGTCTTTTTCTTTCTTGAAAGTGAGAGAAAGAGGGAGTGAAAGGTGAACGCGTGTACGTATGGTAGTGACACACACATGCACACACATAGATCATGCAGAGACAAACGAAGACGATACAACTGTCAGTTTATTGAACTTCAAACAAGATTGAGCAAGCAATATAATGCAGTGAATATATTGCATATTTTTGCTGCCTAGCATGAAATACATTGGAATGTGTTGTGTGAAATGCAATAGATTGAAGATGAATAATGACACAAATCAATGAATGAATGAGTGAGTGAGTGAATTGGTGAATTAATGAATGGATAAAGATGGATGGATAGATAAAATTGACTGAAGTCAGGAAAACAAAGAAAGAAAAGGATGAATACCATCAAATTAGACTTTAAAAATAGATAATCAGTCGAAAAAAAAAGAAGAAGGAGAGCTAAATAGGTATAAGAAAGTGAAAGAAACCCACCTGATAAGTGGATGTAGGAATGGGGGCTGGCGAAGGACGTGGTTGTCGATAAAGTTCTGCACCTGGCTGTTGCGAGTGCTTTTCGTAGCGCGTACACAGTGCAAGTTTCTGACCCATATAGAAGCACCAACTGACTGACTGACTTCACTGACATTTGTGTTGAATACAATCCGAATCTTGTTGTTTATGCTGAGGTGGAGTTCAGAAGCTTTGCAAAATGGTTTCAGGTTGATGAAAGCGTCGTATCTTGTCTTTCCGATTCTGACTGACTAGTTTTGACGTCTTCATCCGTTCTGTACGCTTGTGGTTGAAATGAGGTTTCCTAGATAAGGAAGGAGGGTGAAGGGAGCCATCCCACAAGTCTGTTCCTTCCGCTGATAGTGACTAGTGCTGCTTGTTGTTGCCGCTGTTGGTTGTTTTCACTATTCTTCATTACCTCCATTTTCTCTATGTTCGCCTGGATGGAGTCAGTCCTGTCTTCCCTGCCAACCATTCATCCATCAAGCCTCTTTAGATTGTTTGTTTCCAGTTTGTGTTTGCATGACACTAAACATAAATCATCCACATGCGAAATCGAGATTTTCTAGAATCTTCTTATGGGTGACTCATTCACTACCTACGCAGAGTCTGACTTATAATCTGGTCCATCACAGTTAGCAATATCTTCGTCTGTGATAATAGGCAGGCACGCCAGACAGCCAGCTTGTCTTACCCTTGTACTTACTGAGTCAAAGGCAGGCTTGCCTGATTTTCTCGTTATGGATCACATGATTCTGGGTCATTTCATATAAAACAATCATAAATGTTTAAAACCATACACTATTGATCGGTATGGATGGGCATTTGTATCCCCCTCATACCCACCAGTTGGGCTTGCTAGTCAGCGAAAATCTCATCCTTCCAAATGTGTAAAAATTGCAAATTTATAGTTTGATTTATGCCAATTTCCCAGTCCACTCAAGTGGTGAGCAAGTGAGAATTTAGCGGTTTCGGATGAGTCACAACCCGGTGACAGACCTCTGATGTACTACTAGCCCCAAAAAGTCGAAAACGGTCGTTGACAGTTAAAATCACCTTGATCTGGCTAGCTAGCAAGTAGTACGGGTTGATATGAGATGATCACTTACAACCAGAGGAACTTATGTGTGAGTCACACCCTTTGGTGCATCGCAAAAAGAATTTCAAACAGGCTCTAAACAGGCTCATCAACAGCTACCAACTGCAAAAGTGGATATCAGACAGCCAGAAAGAGTTAGAGACATTTTGAGAAGATTCGTGGGTAACATCGGGCGCGCCAGGCAAACGCTCCAGTGGAACCCGAATGGGAAACGATGAGTTTAGCGTTTGTCCTCGAGGATGACTTGAAAGAGATTGTATGAGCTGGAGGAGATGATAACTTGTGGGTAATTTTTGGGCCAGGTGAAGACGACCGCGAAGAACTAGACAAAATGAAGTTGTCCTGTTTAAGCTATGAGCACCGCTCGGAACCCTGGGGAATAATAATAGCAATAACCAGAAGATAGAAAAAGTTTTAGGTGGAGGAGTAATGTATTATTGGTCTACAAGTTTGCCTTGTAACCAGGAGTTCATGGGCTCGAAGCCTGGCGTACTGATGAAGAGTCATAACTACTAGGAAAACAGAAACAGCTGTCGAATACTTTTCGTACTGGTTGGTCTCCAATAGTTCTCCAGCTGATTTCAGCTCGACGACATTGAAGAAGAATTCCGTAGCAACGGAATCGTCAACTAGGCTGCACATGAGATTATTTATGTTAAGCGGCTCAGAAATTCCCACAACTATTTCCGGTCAAAGATCAAATTATTGAGACTGTAAATGTGAATGAAAATGTAGTTTGGCTTATACTACTGAAAAAAAGATTTATCACTAGTAGGATATGAAGAGACGTTAGTTGGCATAAGAAAAATATCAAGTAGCAGAGAAATAGATTTGACATGAGAGAACTGAAAAGATTCAGCGTTGAGGAGAATACATGAGAGACATAAAGGGTTGAAAACGGGACCTATTCAGGCGTTTTCTTTGGGCAACTACACTTAATAATAGTCCTGTTTTTCAAAATCTTTCAGCGCATGCCTATTCATATCTCCATTAGTAACAACCTAAAAGATGGGAAACCATATTTTTAAATTGCTCAATGTATGTGTCAACTCCAAAACACGCGTCTCGATATATCTGCGGGTGTGTGTGTGTGTGTGAGCAGTCTCTCTCTTACCCTCACATAAACGTTACACGTGCAGTTACGAGTTCACACATATGTTGTTTTCGCCTTATTACTTGAACAACACTCAGTTGTCACCTCTTTTAAATTTTAAGGTATTGGTTTTGTAGGGATTTTGTTTGATTGCATGGAGAATTTCATCACGAGCTGACATCAATTAGAGAACCAGTGGAAGACCTGCAGGGAGTACTGGACAGCTGTTTCGTCCTAGTTTGGGACTTTTCATCAGTACGCACCCACCCGTTGGGGTTCGAACCCAGGACCTTCTGGTTACAAGGCCAGAGAGCTCGTAGACCATTGAGCCACTGGGACCCGATCCAATGGTCCTTCAATTCACGACATAACGCGACCATTTCGCAATGTCTTCTTCGATGAGTTTCTGCCTCATCTTCAACCTGCTGTACTCTATTGGTCACGGCTTCTCACTAGAACCCCAGGATAACTGCCTAAATAGGGTCAGTCGCTAGTGAGCATCAGATTGATTTTCTTTTAAATTTTTTAAATTTGTAGGGGTAGTAATGTCATGGTAGAAGACGAGAGACTTGGCGAGGGAATATCTATTAGGACTCTGGTGTCTCTACATAGCAAATTATGCACACCTTATCTTTAAATCACCATTGCCACAGATCTTCCAAGTTGTGCAACCTCTGCCGCCACCCTTCATATTGTGTTTTTGTGTGTTCCACTCACTTCTCCCATTTACCTCTGCGACACTGAATCATTTGCTCTCTCTCTTTCTGACATAAAATCTACCTCCCTGCTATTTGATACTGTCATGCCAGTGAACATTTCTTCATATACATACTACTGGTAAATCATATCTGTAGCACAAGCCACAGTATAGTGAATTCTCCCTATAACAATTAACCATTCGGCTGAACCGTAGAATTATTGAACACAGAGCAGAGGAAAGAGTGAAAAAGAAGGGGGGGGTTAGGGTGTGATGACACATAAAAATTTAAGAGACTGCTCCTACCCACTTCATAGTCGTCTTTCCGGATAACCACTCAACAGCAAAATAACAGACAGAAAATTAATCAAAAGTAATATTCACACCTAAAGATTTAGATGGTTGAGAAGCTATACACATAACATACCCCATTGAAAATTAGGGAGGAATGATGGATAAAATAATAATAATATTAATGTTAATGCAAAAAGTGTTTGCGATTCAATGATTCTCAAACTTTTTAATTAAAACGAACTATATAGTGTGTGTGTGTAAGTGTATATGTCTGTGTGTTCGCGCTCAGTTAATTAAAACAAACGTACACTTAGTAAAACTATTGAATTGTTGAAAAGTTGCTGATGCTCACATTACAAAATAAGGAAAATGTGGGAAAGAGGAAAAGCTTGACTAAGTCGTAGATAAGCATCTGTACGATCTAATCAGAGTCCAGTGGGCGATTTCTGGGATGGCTATTTTAATTTAAACAAGGAAATAGTGAACATTTAAACCAACCAGAATTTCTGCTTCCATGAGGCGTTTCTACTTGAATCTACAGTTCAACAGAGACATATCAGTTTTAGCGAATGTGTTCCACGTGGGTGATATGAAGATCGTGCCAGATAGAGATGAAAATATATAGCCGTTTGTATAGTCACAGTTAAAGAGGAGGACAGAGAGCATAGGCTGAAATAGGAACGTGTCCTGGCTGAAGTCCTATGTTCTGTTTGGAACCCGAAGGAATAGTAAATAATTTTCTTTATTTATTTTTTTTGATTACAGCTTGATTCCACACCGTATTTTTGGTACAAGTATGGAATTTCAGCGTGAACATCGGTAGCCCAAAATTCGCAGGCCGACCGTAGATATTAGCTGTGCGTCGGCTTGGGCTCGAACCCTGGGCCATGTGCATGGTCGGCGAGAGTCCTAACCACTGTGCCATCGACGCAAATGACTGTGTCTTCAGAAATAACATGGCATTAGTTTCAGTGGGTCCACAAATCTGGATTTGTGAAGACGCTTTTCTTTGTATTTTTATAGTGAAGCGCAGGGCCTCAAGCCTAAAGAATTTTGTAGTTTCAGAACCAGTGATGTCACACTTTGTAGGTGGAGTCAATAGCCTTACTCACCACGTTCTATCCTCCCTCTTTACTGGACTGACTACCACCAGTCTGGAGAGGTTATGGGGTTTGTCAGCCTGGACCATGATAGTGATCGGTGAGCAGTCTACTGTGAGGATTAAAGAAGCATAAATCTTCTTTATTTTTGTCTACTCTGAGCATCATTCACATTGCCTTTGATATATATATATATATATATTTATTAAAAGCATAAATGAATTATATAACAATACTACTGTCAATCCTAATTTAAGAGGTCACTTCAAATATTCAGTGTACACATGAACAGATATACTGATGATGTCATCTGAAATAATCATCCTTTATTTTATAACGATGGCAATGATAACTTGGGGTAAATCATTGAGACGTCTATAAGCGAAAGAGCTAAAAGCGCAGAGGTAAAAAGGGATATGCATATAAATGGAGTGAGAGAGAGGGACAATAAGAATAAAACGATAAGATGAATCAAAGCTGGTGAACTAGCAGACACTTTCACACACGCACACACACAAAACGCAAACGAAGATAAGAGTGAGCATTATTACATGGACAAAGTAAGAGAAACAAAAAAGGTGAACACACAAAGAGACTACTATTACTACTACTAGTACATTCTAGAGATAACAGTAATTAATAATCAGGTCATTCTTCTCTGCGTTATTCGACGGTAAAAGTGTTCATATGCATACATACATATATGTCTTTATGTAGACTGAACAGTAGTCATCCGAATAAAAATAGACAGCTGAATAGTCAGCAGAAAGAGGATTATTTATCCAGTTATTATGGTGTGATTTTTCTTTTACCTAGGTAGAACTTCCTCTGGCCCCTCCCCTCGATTCTCTCGTTTCCCCTTTTTACCCCTCCCTATTTTACCTGAACAGAATATGAAACGAATATATGGAGAAAAACAGGCAAAAAATTGACCGTTTTCATTTGTCTTGTGCCTGTTTCACTCCCCACCCTGCCACCTATGTTTTTCTCATTTTCCCTTTAATAGAAGGAAGTAAGGAAAACAAAAAGAGAAAGGTCAAGAGGTCGAGATGATTATGCCAACAAGGCATGGGGGAGTAAGTAAGTCAGTAAGGATTCGTGCAATATGTATGCTTTCTTTCTGATTATTATATAGTTACTTACAGAGGACATAGGCTGGGGTACGGGTTAGGAGAATGATAAGTAGATTAAAGTCTCGTGTTTCACAAAAAGAAGGAGAATAATAAGAATTTAAGAGGAATGCATTGATTAGTGAATACTATACAAGTGAAGGGGATATTTGCTTATATCAAAAATAGAACGAATCATACGAGACATACGTGAAAATCTCAGCGAAATTGTAATGAGTAATTCCAATGTTTCTTGTGTTCAGCGAGCTGTGGGGATTTTACTAAATCATCAAACTGTAAACTCTCAAAATACAGTTTATCGAATGCCAAGAAGTCCATTTGAGATAAAAGTGGAATATGGGGTGGGGAATTTGCAAGAAATTTAGAACACGATGAAGTCATGGCAAGTTTTAAAGTTTATTCATTATTCGCCAACGTTCTGCGTTAAAAATTACTTATGTACTACTTCTAATTTTTTTTTGATTTATGCTCAGTTCCAGACCGAATTTATTGGTACAGGTATAGAATTTTCAGCATGCGATATCGGTAGCCCAAATTTTGCAGGCCGACCGTAGATATCAGGTGTGCGTCCGCAGGGGATCGGTCCCCGGACCATGTGGATAGTCGGCGACAGTCCTAACCACTTGTCACCGACACAGGGATTCCGACAATGAACTCATTCTTCATGATTCTTCAAATCCAGACGAAGTTATGAAGTTATTGCAGCTGTGTCTATGCCCCACATTATTTACATTTAAAGGGACTCTTTACTGTCAAACAGAAGGCAATGCTATGGGATCACCAGCATCTAGGGAGCATCAAATGCATATTCAAGTGATGATTTGAAGGATATGAAATTTCTGCTTGCCTGCCACGAAAAGCCTTTTCAAGCTACAGACTTTTACGCACAACTGAGCGGCAGATGACCAGCCAGAAAGGATTAGCAGTTCTGTCGAGAAGAACCTATTGTCAAACGAAAATGCAGAAGATAGTGAAAATGTATTTCGCACACTCTGAGGAGACTGTCCAGTGACATCGCACACCAGGCTAGCCATGAAGGGGAACCTGAATGGAAACCATTGGGTTGAGAACCTAAGGGTGATGTGAATGAGGTCATGTATGAGGAGGATATGAGAGCCAAAGTTAAAGCAAACTGCAGAGAACAGGAGGAAAAGGAGATTTGCCCTGGTTAAAGCCCCATTGTTCAAAAGACAATAATAATAACAATACCGGATATACTTACGTAAGGAGAAAATCTGGTAATAATTTATTGCATACTTAAGAACAAGTTTGTTGAGTCAATAAATCTACAGTGGACCTGATCTATCTTAACACTCACCAAGCAATTTTCGTTTTTTTTTTATTTATTTCTTAACTGTTTTATTATATACCATCAACCCACCCACCTCCCTATTCAATCTCTACCTCTTATTACTACCACAGTTGTTAACTCTCCTCTCCTCCGAATTCCAGTTGAATTCTAATCAACCCTGTCAATAATTATACTACGTCACTCAACTTACTAATTTAATTATACTTTTCAGTTTCTTCCCGATTAACGCTTTCTACACTACTCAATTTTTAATCTAAAACACTTTTGTGACTCTAATGTGAAACATCTTTGGAGATGTTTGTTATGTTGTGAAGACAATTTTCCCGTCTATAGATAAACGTGATTGTACAACTTGAGAATGATATCTCTGGAAAGAGGAGTAACTCTTCATAAGGAATGTTAATTAAGACCAAGGAAAAGGTTCTGTCAAGTATAGGCGGGAGAATCGTCGTCCTACACACATCCCATAGATTTCTGAACTACACTCTGAGCTGGTGAACATAGAGAAAAAAAAGAGGTGATTTGGATTTCTGGACAACAACTACACCAACAACAACAGACGACAATCAGTGCAAATGGGATAAATCTGAAATAGGCAACCTCCTTTATCTACCCATCTACCAGGGAAGCATCATTTCAACCACTGGTGAAACTGACAAGGATATCGAATCAGTGAGGATCGGAAAAGCAAGGCGAGCTCTCATTATTCTCAAGTCTGTGTGGAGATCAACAACAATTAGCATGAAAACGAAAATAAGATCCGGATTTTTAACTCCAATGTGAGGTCAGTGCTACTACATATGGATCAGAGACTTGGAGCCTTAGCACACCACGCCGCGTCACGGTGGCTGTATTCGTTCACTACCTCTCTTACTCAAGACCAGATGGCCGGTTAGAAAAGATCAGTAACAGGGATCTCTGGTAGCCAACCAACCCATAGGGAACCGATTGTGAAACAAATATGCAGGAAAAAATGGAAGTAGATTGCCTATACTCTAAGGAAACCATCAAGTGACATCCAATGCCAGGCTCTCGAGTGAACACCGAATAGGAAGCGGCGAGTTGGTTGTCAGTGCGAGGGTGACATGGAGGAGGATGTCGTGTGAGGAGGAGATGAAGGCATGTGAGCAGACGTGAAGCCAGGTGAAAAGGTTAGCAGTGAATCGGACGTAATGAAGACGTGTGGCTGTAAGCTTTTGCTCCTCTAGGAATTAAAGGAAACAATAATAGTAATGCTCTCAGCTGAAGCGAATACTTTACAAAATAGAGAACTTAAGAGAAATTTTCTAAGCGAGGAAAAAAAACCAATCCATGTTTCGAAAGAAGAAACGATGAAAAAGAAGAGAACTCACTAGAGAGAATAAGAAAGCAAAATAAGAGGAGATACTTTTTTGTTGTTGAAATAAATACGGTCAAGTTATCACGCGATTTGTATCAAATTTCTATTGTGGGTGAGCGAGGAATTAGGCGCTCTGGCTCATCTTTCTTTACTTTCTTATTCCTATGAGCTGAAAGTAATCGAAGTTACGAGAGCCGAGAAAAAAGAACACATTCACAGCCTAGTTTTCTCTAGTTCGAAGAGAGAAAATATACCTGATCAAGGTTGAATTAGATAAGTGAAACAGATTGAAAATGCTGCGGTGAAGCCTTTACACAAGGCTGGTACAGTTTCACACTGAGCAGAGCAAAGTGTAACGAGTTTAAATCTACTAAACACACATTTGTCTTTATTTATTTATTATTCAATGTTTTATAACTTCATTTATGTACAGGTGGGTTGAATACTTGTGGAACTTTGTATGGTGTAATGGTTAAGTTGATAAGTAAACGACCACATACATTTCGCCTATATTCGATGGCTAAACTTCTAGTATAAGGGTCTGGAGTATGTGTTCAACTCCCTCCCGTCGCATGTTGGGCGGTGGAACTGGTAATTGAGGCCTGTAAAAAGCTAATCAGCTACAAATTGCGTTCCTGCATTATGCGTCAGTGTGCGCGTCGGAAGTAAGTGAGAAGACAGGACCGATAACAAGACTCTAGAAGATCTGAATTTCGCATGTCGTTGATTTCTGTTTAATGTCATAAAAACTCGAAGAATCGCAGGTAAAAACCAACAAACCCGCCGAAAACGCAGTCACAGATAAGTGGACTAGAGGTTAAGATAGAGAAAGTGAAGACGGAAGGGATAATGACAACCAACCAACAGCAACAAAAAGCAGTACCAGTCACCATCAACGGGAGAAAGAGGTTGAAAGAGGCTACTTCCTTCATTCACTTATCTAGCCTAGGCTGCAGGATCGTTTCAACCACAAGCAATCGGAACGGATGAAGATGAAGATGAAGAGACAAGCAATATACTTACGCCTTCATCGACCTGAAATCAGTTTGTAAATCTTCTTCACTCCACCTCAGCATAAACAAGGAGACTCGGATTTTTTGACACAGATGTCAGTAAAGGCAGTTAGTTGGTCAATCGGTTGGTGCTTCTTTATGAGTCAGAAACCTTACCATCGTGTCATGAAAAAGACTTCCAAGACAGCCAGTTGCAGAATTCTGTCAACAACTGCCACCTTCGCTGGCTGGCTTCATACTGAAGATCAGCAGACCAGAAAGAATTAGCAGCAAGAAACTGTGGCAATGAGCTAACCAACCAAGAGATGATTATTCGGCAAATACTTCGTAGAAAATGGAGATGAAAGGCTGAAGCCGTCAAATGATATAGCACACAATGAAGGCCATCGCTCGAACGGAAGGTGAATGGGAAGCGCGATGAGTGGCTGTTCAACAGCTGGCCATTTCACCGGCTCACTACTGAAAATATCAGATAGCCAACCGGAAACAGTCCATTGAAAGAAACTCTGGCATTAGGGCAATGAAGAATCTATTGACCAATAAATATTTAGAAAGAAATGAAGATGACTCGAACGTACACTTAGTAGATAATTGAGTGAAATTTAACCTCAGGTCATCGTTTGAGTTGAAGGTGAATGCTCGCGTGTGCGTGTGTGTGTTTGTGTGTCTGAAATTAACGTTGAAAAGATGGTGTGAAGAGGAACTAAAGTTAAAGCGGACCACGGGGAAGAGAACAAAACGCAGACGTGTCCTGATTGAATCCCTATGTTCTACTTGAAACCCAAGGGAATAATCATAATGCGAGTAATAATCAATTTAGCCCTCCCCCTCACTTATCAGTTGTGTTTATTTTTACAAACATCCAACTAACATTATCCTTTTAGAAATTGATAGAGATGTGAAGTGGTTTGTTGTAAGTGTAGCGAGAGATATAGAGACATGGAGAAAGCCTTTATTGATGCACATTGGAATTAATTGAAGTTATACGTTTTGTAAAGCCTCATAGTGAGTGAGAGAATGAAAGAGAGAGAGAGAGAGAGAGAAAGACACAGTGAGTGAACAGAAAAGAGCATCTTAGTGCATGAGAAAAAAAGTTTAAGAAAAACTTCTTTCTTCTTGGTTCATTCTTCTAGAACTACTGGTGTAGCATAAAAACGTCATACCATTTCAATTTTGATGTATGAATAAGGTGGATTATGTTATCTGTAATTTGCAAAATGGGCTTTAAGTGAATAAAGTAGTTAGTTAGTTAGTGAGTGAGTGAGTGGCTGAGTGAGCTGGTTAGTTAGTCATTGGGAGTACACAACGAGAAACATTCTTTATATTCATTTAATTTCTGTCAAATAGTATTTTCAGCTTTATATATTTTGTTATTCTTCTTGTCTAGGTACACGAACGTCAGTGTGAGTGACATTAAGTATGATTGTACCAGTAATAACAATAATAATAGTAATAATGGTGGTTTGAAAAGCATATTCTCACCGACTGCCATTGGAATGAACAGTCGAAAGTGAAAAATCAGACAACCACGTTAAGTTAGAGTGATGCTAGGCCATTAGCCTTGCAGACCGGTTTTGAAATAACCTTCACAGAATATCTGCCTAATATGTGATGCGCAGATAAGCAGTTTTCTGTATTAATTATTGTGGTGCTGTGTTTTTACCCTGAATGATTTAATCACAGAGATTTCATTATTCTCTTCTGGACAACATCTTCAGTTTCAGATATAGAGCAGTGCTACACAGAGTCCCTCAATATCATACAAAAGGGCTTCAAATACGCCGTCTGTGCATAGCTGAAGCATTAGCTATTCGAGATCTGAAACTGAACCTCTGCATTCAAAAGCGGTACATAGATTCTCTCGCTCTACCATGGCCAGAGAGGAAAGTCCTTACTACAATTTCGCTTCCTTCTTTTATTATGTAAGTTCACTATTATTACTATTATTGTCAATACTTTTATTATTATTATTATTATTCTCATCACCCAGATTTTATTACCGCTCTATTACCGTTTATTAATAACATTTCTTTTTCATACAGATTTTATATAAAAACACTTTATCGCCTTTCTAATAGGTTCTGTTCATTCTACACGAGTCATTATCTCACACTTGTTACGTCATGCCTACTTCTGTCTCTTTTCTAACTTACAATTAATCATCCCTTCTTACACTTTTTTCCCCTTCACGTTCCCCAGTGGAACATAGGGCTTCAAGCTAGTGGCTTGAAGTTTCTGTAGCAGTGTTTGCTTTTACAGGATGGGGTTGCTAGCCACCTCATGCCCAACCTTTCCTCTTTACCAGCATTATTTATGGCTTAGAGAGCGAGGTAAAGGAGAGTGTCGGTGGCCAGGGATCGAACCCTTGACCATGTGCATGGTCGGCGAGCGTCCTAACCGCTGTGCCACCGACGCACCTTATACCTTACATTTTATAATACAATTTTTCAAAGACAAAGCTCACCAGTATCTGATTGGTCTAAAGATTTCTTTGTTCAGTATAACCACGACTGTACAGCTCATGAAAATGAATCGTCGAAAAGAAAATTTTCTTCTTCGCTGTTTGTGCCTTTTTCTTATGATTCAATATAGGAATATTTCGTCCACAATTTATTCATTTATTGTTTATAATCATATCGTCAATTTTGACTACACAACTTCGAAACTTACGTTTTATATTTTATTTAATTTTTCCCTATTCGTCGTCATGGGTTGGGGACAGTAGTAGAGTTTTCCAGATATCTGGTGGACAGTCATTACTGTAACTTGTATTCCCTCTCAATTGATTCGATAAATAAAGTCTCAGTCAGTTATCAACCTCTCCCTCCTTCCATCGTGTTATATTAAAGGGTATATTACAGAAAACCCACACATTCAAACCGACATTTGAATTTCGGGTCATTCCATCCTATGTCGGTAAAAATGGGATTAAAGAGATGTTTGAGTGGCAATTGGGTATAGAAACTAAGTAGTAACAAGTAACAAGGTAGAAAGTGAGGTGTATAAGAGAAGCTTTGAAAATTAATTTACAATTACCCCGATAAATTAATCACCAGCTATGTAGGAGGGGGGGAAGGGTAAAAATAGAATTGATATTCATAATAGTGATAGTGGTAATAATAATAATAATGACGACATGCATGTCAAACAATGCACAGAATGATGACAACACCAACAATAAGGAATGTAAGTCATCAGTAGTACTTTTGAGCAGAGGCGCAACCAAAGAAAACTTACAGAGGAGACTCTCAACTATTCGGACAGGAACTAAAGTGGCTAGCATTCAAACCGTCCAAAAGCTCACTTAGCAACAATCCCTGTTAGTTAAGAGATTCTAGCTATGGAGGCAGTTAAACAAAGCGGTCTATTATTTCTAAGACTCTGCTGGTATGATTGTGTGTCATGTCAAATAATGCATGGGTCAGAGTAGTAGAATAGGGTCTGTCAGATTATTTATGCACAAAGACGTAGTAAAATATGGATTACTCGGCGGTAATCAGATACGGAATCTGGAGAATAGTTCAACTTTCCTACTCACTACATGGAATTACTTTCATTATTCTCAAGTCTGTGTGGAGGTCAACAGCACTCATCATCAAAAATAAGATCCAGATCTTCAACTACAGTGTGAAGTCAGTCAAAGCTACTATACGGATCAGAGACTTGGCCAACGCGTCATGAAGAGCACCTCAAACAAACTACAGACCTTCATCAACAGCTGGCTTCGCTCAATGCTCAATATCAGATGGCCAGTCAGAAAAGATCAGCAACACGGATCTCTGGCAATGAGCAAACCAACCCAACAGGAACCGACTGTGCAACAAATAGGCAGGAAGAAATGGAGATGGATTGGCTGACCATACTCTGAGGAAACCATTAAGTGAGTGACATCACTAGACAAGCGATTGCTTGAGTGGAACCCGAAAGAGAAGCGGCGAGTTGGTCGTCAGTGTGAGGGTGACATGGAGGAGAGGGTCATGTGAAGAGGAGATGAAAGCATGTGGGCAGGTGTGAAGTGGGGTGAAAAACTTGGCAGAAAACCGAGTGCGATGGAGACGCGCGGCTGAAGCCTTATGTCCCTCTAGGAATTAAAGGATATAATAATGATAGTAGCTAGTATTATGGCCTGTTTGGATCAGTAATCTGCTGCCTAGCCGCCCCTCCCCCTCTTTAATTTTTCCAACCTCGAGAATTCTAATAAATCAATTAAACTTTACTGATGAATACAGAGGTCGCTACAAGTTGGGATTTATTAATTCCAAATGAAAGCAACACGAGGTCTATTTAAGGATAATATATTATCGCAATTTTGAAGACTATAATTCCATATGAAATAACTATGAGTAGCGAGGCGTGAAATAATAAAGATTTGTAGTTCAGCTGGACGGTGTCAGTGGCCCAGCAATAGAGTGCTCACCAATCACGCAGGTAATCCGGAGTTCGATCGCCGGCCACCGACACACTCATCTACCTCACTAAGCCGGTAATAAGACTGGTGAAGAGGGGAGGTTGGTTGGGCTGCTGCCAACCCCATCCTGTTAAACTAAACATCACTGCTACCGAAATCTCAAGCCTCTAGCCCTATGTTCCACTGGGAACTTAAAGGAAGAAAAAGAATTCAGTTGGATGATTTTAATTTGATTTTCTTCTCTGACTTTGTTGAATAGCTTTCATTATCCTTCACCTAAGCAACAATCTCTTCACCGAAATCTTTACTCTGGTGACATTGGTCAGTGGTCGCGCTGTTGTGAACTGGCAGAAGTTGGAATTCAAGGGTTGGTCATTGGATCGGCTGGTCCCAGAAGCTTGATGGCCTACGGGCTCGCTTGCCTTGTGACAGGAAGGTCCTCTGTTTGAATCACAGTGGGGTGGATGCGTACTGCTGAAGCAGAGTCCTAATCACTAGGACGAAATGGAAGTCTGGTCTTCCATTGGGTCTCTGACCGATGTCAACACGTGATGAAATCCTGAAACCAATCAAATCCTGGTGAACCAACGCTTGGAAAAAAGGAATTATTCTTAAATAGTAACACCTCTACGCTTATTAATTACACTTCAATAAATTTTAGACGTTTAAATGAATAATTATCAGATAGTTCGTGACAATTAACTCTTATCAATCAAGAAAATAGTACATAAAATTTACCAGTATAATAAGTTTTATTAGTGTATAAAGTTTCAGGCTTTCAGTGGAGGAGACTAATCCCCCTCCGGTGGATTTTGGTTTACTGTGAAAGTAATACTGTTTACCACTAATACCCGTCAGTAGAATTCGGCAGCTTTGCTAATTCTAGGCAAGCGTGCTCGTTTATTTTGATTACCATTTATGGTACCGATTTTCGCTGCTCTATCATTATTATTATATTCCTAAAGGAGCGAAGGGCTTCAGCCGCACGTCTTAATTACGTTCGGTTCCCTGCCAACGTTTTCTCCTGGCTCCAGGTCTGCTCACATACTTTCATCTCCTCTTCGCATGACCTCCTCCTCCATGTAACCCTCGCACTGACAATTAACTCGCCACTTTCAATTCAGGTTCCAGTCTAGAGCCTGATGTTGGATGTCTCTTGATAGTGTTTTCAGAATATGGCCAATCTACCTCCATTTCTTCCTGAATATTTGTTATACAATCGGTTCCTGCTAGGTTTTTTGGCTCTCAGAGATCCCTATTTTTGATCTTTTCTGGCCAGCTATCTGATCTTAAGTGAATGAGGTATTGAAGGAAGGGCAGCTGTTGATGAAGGTGTGTAGTTTGTTCGAAGTGGCTTTCATGACGCGCAATAACTTCAAATTGGAGTTGGAAATCCGAAACTTTTTTTAAATTCTGAGTGCTGTGGATCTCCACACAGACTTGAGAGAAATGAAAGCTTGCCTTGGTTTCCCAATTCTCACTTTGATATCCTTATCAGTTCTGCATGTAGTTTAAAGGATGCTTCACAGTTAGGTAGGTTGGTGAAGGAGGCTGTTTTTTCTCAGATTTCTCCCATTGATGCTGATTGTCATCTGTTATAATTGGTGTTGATGTCGGCCAGAAATCTTTATCACCTCTGTTTTCTCTGTGTTCATCTGAAGTGGTATCCATGATGCTTCTTCTGCCTAATTGTTGCTTTTCATTTGCATATCTTCCAGTTTATGGGAAATCAGACATACTTTGCCGAAATCCTTCTGCACCTGACCATTTATCCCCAGCGAAAATTATGTTTGATCAGAAAGTCAAAACTGCCATCGACTCACTTAAGCCTATGAACGCAAAGCAAGGCTTCAGAAGTACAAACATGGAAACCCAGTTGAATCATCATCATGAGCTTAGACTTCGAGTTTTTAAATTGTAACAGCACGTTTATGTACCTGATTTTCGCTATTCACCTCCAAGAAGGATTCGTGGACAAATAGTGGGACAGAAGGGAAAAGTTTTATACATAACGAATGTAGAGGGACAAATATGTGTCAAACACACACCTGATAACACGAAGTAAGATCTCACTTTAGAGGTAGTGTGGATATATTTAATCTTCCACAACCGGTAACTCGGAACGCAGATCACACCTTATCGATTACCACTCAAAGGTCGACTCAACAAAGAAGAATGCCAACACCATTCCAAATAGATCCAAAAATAAAGTCTTACACGGGCGGGCCAGGATAGTTAGATGATAGGCCTTAAAATCGTGCATAAAAGTCTTTAAAATAATGCCTATTGCAGCCAGTAACTCTCACGGTGATATTCTCTGTCTGTCGCTACACAATTTGCCTTGTTTGGATGAAATCGACTTCGTTAAATATGCTGATGATTTGACTGTTTCGCTGACATTTACCACCCGGTTGACTTTTAAACTGAAAGGATTTTTGTGAGATATCAACCAGCCAGCCAGCAATCTAAGTTAAATGGTCATAAGTTTAATTCTTTTCAAATGTCAGACAGCTAGCTTCGCCTCCAAGCATTAACGTGATCTACCCGAACTGGTCCCTTCACAGGATGCTTGTAGCATAAAGGGCAGTGGTGTGGAAACCAAGTCAAAAATTAGATAACTTGACATAGTTCTATCCTGTAAATCCCCTTGGTTGGTAAACTCATATATTGTTGTCAATTTCTAAGAAAGTGTTCTGACTAATCTTCTACATTAGGAAGTTAAGACAATTAGGTGGTTGTTACCCAACTACTACTTTTACAATTTGTTAACTTTTGAAGCCTACTCATTGTTGTTTATCGCTCCCCACCCTTAGTCCTCTCTTGGGCTACTAAAAAATGACGATTATATATTGCAAAGGGTATTATAGGGGTTGTCAGTAGAGCATGCGATATGACATCATTAGGTCAGTTGGTTACCATTCCAGTTGACAGACACGTGAACTCATTTACGAAATTGGTTAAATCCATATTGTCTGATTATCAATGCCCTCTTTATTCACAGCTCTCCCTGCCTTCCATATATATTCGCTGGCACAATCTAGTACACAAATAAACTCAACGATGCGCTGTTTGTCCTACCGGTGTTCCATACAAACTTATTGACAAGCTGATTTAGCTTTCATGAAAACCAGTTTTTAGACGTTGTTAGTTTTGCAGGAGGATTCCATCAGTTCCAATTTGGATCACAAACTAGTATCAGACAAAAAAATCATTGAAAATCAGTATAGAGTAATAGAGAGCTGTTTCTCTTGAGGATCGAACTAAGGACGAACTTGCCTGAAGCAATATGGTGGAGATATGCGGATGACACTTTCACAGTGTTAAAAACACAACATATCTCTAGCTTCTTGACACATATATAACCTCACTAGTGAAGGGAATAAAATTCACATTTCATTAGGAAAATGAACAAGGAGAATTAGCTGTGATGTTAGATTGTAAAATAAAACGAATAAAAGATAAACTTTACACTAGTGTGTACAGAAAACCAACTCATTCTAATAAATATTCAAACTACAATTCATCTCATCCGTTAATTGTTAAGGCAGGCTTAGTGGAGTGTCTAACAAGCCGAGCAATGGCACTAAGTAGCACAAGAAAAGACCTAAATGATGAAATAAAACAGATAGAAAAGGCGTTGATGTTAAATAGCTAACTATCCTATAAACTCCATAAGAAGATCGAAAAAGGCCAAAAGCAAAATAAAAATAATTGTAAACCTAGTAACGATAATATAAATAAGAGAGAATATAAGGCATCTACTGTTATACCATATAAGGAAGGAGGGGACGGACATCTGAGACCCTATGTAACATTCTTGTTGAAGCAGAAATTAAGGTGGTGGTATTTAAACCTACGAACTCACTCAAAGACAAGCTCTGTAGGCTAAAAGACCCGGTGGACCCAATGAAACAAAATAATATAATTTACAAAATATCCCGCAGTGACTGTATGTTAGGTCAACTGCCTACATAGGTCAAACTAGTAGGTCGGGGGTAATCAGATTGTCAAAACATAAGAATTTAGCTAAGGTAAGCAGTAATTTGGAAAAACGTTCAGCACTATATTGCACTGCATGTATTAACACACAACCACACAATAGCATGTTGGGAGAGGGTTAAAATTCTAAAAAGTAATCTATTTAGATGGAGAGAGAGCGATTGATTACTGAATCCTGGTTCATTGAGTCTACACGCAACACATGCAACACAAATAACTCAGTGCAAATACCAGTGATATCGAAGATATTATAACCACCAGTCAGTTAAATCAGAGGAGGATAATTAATCTTAAAATTCTATTTCAATTCACGTACATCACAACATTCTAACAAGTAACTTATTATGACTATAAAAACACTCATCTTATTTCCCATCTGATTCTACTTGATTGGTAACATTCATATTATTATTATTATTTCTAAAACGTACATTATCCCATATTGATTTTTATTCCAATATCTAATCATCAATTCCACTCGTGTATAGAAATGACGGGAAAAGTTTTGCGGGTAGTGGCTTGATGTGATTATGAGTGGTAATAGTTTGTGCTCGAAACGTGGTCATCAGTTAACACCACTGTGTGATTTATCAAAATAAAATCTTATCCATAATGGAATTATATTCTATCCCAGTGCCTAAGTTTTATACTTATATCGATGTGATTACTTCTCTGCACACCAAAATAAGGATATTGGTTGGTGGTGTCCTCTTATGTCATGAATTCTTAAACCCATTATCTCAATGGTTGATGTGTTCACCTCATGACTTAAAAGCCGTTGATTAGACTCCCAGTTAGACTGAATTAGTTCAAATCAGGGGCTGAAACAACTGTCTAGTATTGCCAACAAGTTTTCCAATGATTTTTTGACTGATTTAACGAGAAATCAAAGGAAATTGATGTATGTTTTTTTATTTCATAAAGGATATCAGACAAATTTATTGCTGTCAATTTAAGTATTTTAAGGTCAACGTTGAATCATCAGTGAGCAATTCAAGTTGGTATTCATTTTACAATCTGTTCCCCTTTCACTCCGTTACACACACACACAGACGAACACACACACAGTAGCTCTACTTTTATGATATATAAAAACGAAACTGATTTCATTTTCTCTTCTGCCTATCTCTACTAGTCTGCATGCACATACAATAAAGTAAAGCGGATATCCGGCAGTTAGCTATCAATCATCTCATTATTCTTGTTGTTATTTTTCCCCTACATTTTTGTCCACGAGGAGAACTCTGTTCCGTATAGCATTCCAAATTCCACAGTTTAGATAATTAGGAGTGAGTGTGTGTGTGCTTCTATGTGTGTGTGTATGCGTAAACGTGTGAGCGGGTGGATAGTCGAATGAGTGGAATGGCGAAAATCTAAAGTTTAAATAAGCTTCCTCCAAAAGTTTAGACTGTCGCCAGGGTATATATATATATATCTGCAATTATTCCAGAAAACTTTAGTGGGGAAAATTTATTTGCCTGTTACATCATTAGTCACTAAAGAATTCACTAACTAGTCCAGCCTTACAGTTTTAACGCAATTTTGAAGAAAAGGCATTAAGCGGAGAGTTACTCCAATGTGAAATCAGTCAAAGCTACTATACGGATAAGAGACTTGGCCAACGCGTCATGAAGAGCACCTCAAACAAACTACAGACCTTCATCAACAGCTAAATTCGCTCAATGCTCAATATCAGATGGTCAGCCAGAAAAGATCAGCAACACGGATCTCTGGCAATGATCAAATCAACCCAGCAGGAACCCACTGTGCAACAAATAGGCAGGAAGAAATGGAGATGGATTGGCTGACCATACTCTGAGGAAACCATCAAGTGAGTGACATCACTAGACAAGCGATTGCTCGAGTGGAACCCGAAAGGGAAGCGGCGAGTTGGTCGTCAGTGTGAGGGTGACATGGAGGAGAGGGTCATGTGAAGAGGAGATGAAAGCATGTGGGCAGGTGTGGAGCCTGGTGAAAACTTTGGCAGGAGACTGAACGCACTGGAGAAGTGCAGCTGAAGCCCTAAGTTTCTCTAGGAATTAAAGGAAATTATAATAATTCTTAAGCTGTACAATCGGGTATATATATATATATATATATAGGTAAGAAATTAAATAAGATTAAGTAAGCAAGTTGAGTGGCGTAATCTAACTGACAGATCGAGCATAGCTCAACTAAAATTAAAAATGAACGACAGTCAGGTCAACAGTAGTTGTAATAGGGAGTGGGGGGTAATAATACAGTCTTGAAACAAACAAGCAGGAAAAAGACGAAACAAAATTATGTATTTGGTGTTAAGATGTGAACAAGATCGAAAACTCAAAGATCCATCATCGATCTGTAGAAAGCCGGCATGGAATAGATAACTTACTAACTTTCACAGTTGGGTGCCCCTATATGCAAAACGAAAACTGATCCATCCACTGAGCTACTGAATCCGCAGACTTTGCAGTCCTGACAATATGGAAGAGAAGCTAATAAACGCTTTGAAGAGAATCCTCCTCGAAAATTTCTGCCAAGACCGTTTCATCACAAAAACCTCCCACACTTTCTGCTTCTGAAAACCTTCTCTAACTAAGTCTCCAATCCACTGCAGGCTCACTGGCAACAGTACAGAGAAATCGCATGTCCCGCTCACTGAAGAAAACCCTGTTCACGCGTGAACTTCGAATAACTTTCTCTACGAAACCAATGATTCGACAATGAACGTGAAGGATAAACTACCACTGTTGGTAAGCCGCATCGGTGCCGCACCAGTGTCACTAGGTGTGCCGACCGTACTCAGATTTTGCTACCCAAACGTATCACTGAATATTTACCCACAGTCGTAGTTACACAAAGGAGGAAACAGATCGCCCACGTTCCCTCCTCAGCTATCTCCTAGATCATCTGATCGAAGCATCTGGATAGTTAGTTAACTCACCCACAAGGAATGTGAGAGTTAGCTGCAAAATGCGTGAGAATCTTGCGGAAAGATTACGAACCAACTTTTCTCGAACCCCATGGCAGCAATGGCGATTCATCAAATGTTAACTCCTGAACTCTACATGCTGAAAAAGATTGTTTAGTTATTAGATCTACGATGGTTCTGATCCATCTTAACACTCACCAAGCAATTTTCGTTTGTTTTTTTATTTATTTCTTAACTGTATTATTATATTCCATCAACCCACCCACCTCCCTATTCAATCTCTACCTCTTATTACTACCACAGTTGTTAACTCGACTCTCCTCCGAATTCCAGTTGAATTCTAATCAACCCTGTCAATAATTATACTACGTCACTCAACTTACTAATTTAATTATACTTTTCAGTTTCTTCCCGATTAACGCTTTCTACATTACTCAATTTTTAATCTAAAACAATTTTGTGACTCTAATGTGAAACATCTTTGGAGATGTTTGTTATGTTGTGAAGACAATTTTCCCGTCTATAGATAAACGTGATTGTACAACTTGAGAATGATATCTCTGGAAGGAGGAGTTACTCTTTGCTGAACGCCTTTTCTTTTATATGAGTCGCTGGGAATTTTAAATGTTTTTCATCATTTGCTGTATAGAAAATTTGATTGGTGGATTTTCGCGCTTTAAAAACCATATCATAGTTTGCTATCTGCCAAAGTAAGTGGATCCCCGGCTGATAACTGCTACCTTGCAGTGGTGGTCGGGCTTGAATACCGCAGTGACCCAAGAAGCTGAATGACTGGGAATCTGTCCCTGCAGATCCTACCATATCAGGAAGGTTTTATGGGTAGCGGTTAAACTAAAAGCAGTTACCATGGGGTACATGGGCTCCAGTATCCAATCGGGTCGAATGGCGTATGAACCCATATGGGTCACTGGCAACCATGGGAATGCAGCTGCTATCGCTGCTCCGCTGCCTTGCGGATTAGACTTCAAGTCAAAGCCTCGGGGATGGTCCCTTAATAAAACCACCTGCTTTGTTCTGGACGCCCGGACAGTATTTCAGCCCTCGCACAATGAATGAAATAAAGCAACAAACTCCCATTGAAACTGATCGCGCGCTATTAACAATGATTTCAAGCAACATTGATACCTCAAGTAACTTATGTCCTTCCTACCTTGCTTTTATTTTTATGCATACTTCCTTGTATTTTACCTTTGTTAACCTTGACTTCTTAATCTTCAACAGCCTTTTGCCTCTGTCAAGATTCCCAGTCTATCTGTGTCGTTTCGAGATGTTAGTGAGTAGTCCTCAAAATGGTTGTTCCCAATGTGACATCTAACACAGATATCCTGAAACCGCGTGCTGCGTTCAAGCTGGCTACCTACAATGTTCGGACGCTGATGCAAATCGGACAACAGGCAGGGTTGGCAAGAACTTTGGAAAGCCTCGCTATCGATGTCTGCTGCATTTCGGAGACCCGCATTCAAGATCCCAGTGAAGTGCTTCGACTATCCTCTCCATCTGGAAGTTCTAGTAGTATGTACCACCTGCGCTTATCCGGGGACCCTGTGGCGTCGGCATCCGGCGTAGCTGGTGTCGGTGTCGCACTGAGCGCTAGAGCCGAAGCTGCACTGCTCGACTGGATTCCCATTAACAGTCGTTTATGTGCTGTGAGGCTGGAAGGTTACACGAAAGTAAGAGTAGTAGGCCAGATAGGCGGTGTCTATTTGTTGTCTCTGCCTATGCACCGACGGATTGCAGCCCGGATGCAATGAAGGATGAGTTTTACTACCAACTGAGCGATCTCTTGAAACAGGCGGGTCGGAGGGATATCGTAGTGCTGGCTGGGGACTTGAATGCACAGGTGGGGCGTCTAAGCTCAGAGGAGAATCGTCTAGGTGGTCAGTGGGGACTACATGGTCGCAGGTCAGATAATGGGGACCGTCTTCTGCAGCTTTGCGCGGATCACAACCTATTTCTAGCTAGCACCAACTTCCGGCACAGCCATCGCCGTAGCGCTACCTGGCGTCCTCCCTCTGCGAAGCAAGCTTGGACTCAGATTGATCATATCGCGGTCAGTTTCCGGTGGCGAGGATGCATACAAGACTGTCGCTCCTTCTGGAGCACATGCCTGGACTCCGATCATGCGTTAGTGTGTGCCAAGTTCGTCTTGCGATTTGGTGGGGTTCGTAAAAGCCGTCGTCTAAGCGTTGATGTGAGCAAACTAGTAGCACCTGCTACTTCTTTGAAATATCAGAATGAGTTAAAAACAATGCTTGCCAGCAACCCCAAGTAGTATAGATGAACATTGGCTTCATGTGCAAGGTGCCATGCAAAAGGCGAGTGTAGCCGCTTGCGGCTTGAAAGAATGCTCCGCTAACAACCACTGGGTTTCTGCGAGTTCCTTGCAACTCATGGATGAACGCCGGTCCATTCCGGCTGGCA
This sequence comes from Trichobilharzia regenti, assembly GCA_944472135.2. Lineage (NCBI taxonomy): Eukaryota > Metazoa > Platyhelminthes > Trematoda > Strigeidida > Schistosomatidae > Trichobilharzia > Trichobilharzia regenti. The sequence continues at coordinate 10,692,570 of OX235270.1, forward strand.
GCGAATACAACAATCAGCGAAAGGCGCTCACGCGCAAGATTAGACAGTGTTTACGTAAGGACCGCGAAGCCTGGTGGTCAGAACGTGCGTGTGAGATGGAGTCAGCTGCTGCATCTGGCAACAGTCGGAAGCTGTTCCAACTCATACGAGCCACCGGCAGCAAGAAACAAGGTGTCAGCGAGACGGTCTGTGAGGCAGATGGCACTCCAATTACCAGCCTGAAAAGACGCCTGGAACGCTGGGCAGAGCACTTCGGGAAGCAGTTCAGCTGGCCACCAGCTTCAGTGTCTACTATCATTAGCCCGAGTGCTCCTTGGTCGGTTAGTACCGACCCACCCACCGAAGCGGAGGTCCGTAAGGAACTCCAAGTTCTGAAACGCCATAAGGCGCCCGGCCCAGACAAATTACCCCCGGCTCTTTTTAAAGATGGTGGCGAGACTCTCACAATGGCTCTAACTGGGTTGTTCAGGAAGGTGTGGGAGACAGAGAGTGTACCATCAATGTGGAACGAAGCCATTATCGTCCCCATCTTTAAAAAGGGTCGACGTAATTCGTGTGACAATCATAGGGGTATCAGTCTGTTACCAGTCGCGTCTAAAATATTGGCTGCTGTCTTGCTTCGCAGACTGTGCAAAATACGTGAAGGATTGATTCGCGAAGAGCAGGCTGGGTTTCGTTCAGGTCGTGGATGCATTGATCATGTGTTCACCCTTCGTCAGTTGTTGGAACACCGCCACACGTATTGCAGGCCAACGATCGTTGTGTTTCTTGATATTAGGGCTGCCTTCGATTCGTTGGACAGAACTGTGCTCTGGAACTGTCTGTTAGAGAGAGGTGTACCTGAGAAATTTGTTAACATCTTGAAAGCCCTATACAGAAACACCTCAGGTAGAGTGAGGGCATACAACCAACTATCATCACTGTTCCCAACCAACAGTGGGGTTAGACAGGGTTGCCCAATCTCTCCATTTCTCTTTAACTTTGCCATTGCGAATATCATCCCAGAGGCTTCCGTACAGGTCTTTGTTCGCTGACCAGCCCTGGGACGAGAAGCAAAAGGCGGAGAGATGGTCAGTCCATGACATGGCGTCGTGGGATGAAGGATTTTTGTGCTAGACTAGCATCGGTTGGTGTGTCACGACTCCCTGGTTGGGGTCCGAGAGATAGCTCAAATCGTTGACTCGAAACGTTATCGGATATGGCCAAGAATCGTAATCAATGGTGAGCGTGTTGCAATTTCCTGCTTTCTTCCCTTCACGATGATAGTTAACGAATACTGTTTGAACTTGTTAAGCATGACTATCTTCCTTCCAGATGAAGTTCTTTATCCGTTCTCTGCTTATATTTTTTTACTTTTCATCTATGTTGTTTTATTATTATTGTGTGGTGCATCCTTCTTGGTGCCATATTGTAACAAGTTTTTATGCGTTTAAATAAATAAATAAATAAATAAAAGTAGTTGGATGGAAAATAGGTGGTTTGAGCTGATTTGGCTCTCTGGACAGAGTCAAACCGCTTACTCCATCCCACTCAATGTCAGTAAAAATAGGATGGGTGAAATGTTTGAGTGACAATAGGGCATAGAATCTAAGTAGTGACAGAGAACATCTAAGGCAGAAAGTGAGGTGTATAAGAGAAGCTTTGAAAATTAACTTACAATTACCCCGATGAATTAATCAGGAGGTGTGCAGGAGGAAGTGGACAAATAACACTGACAGTGGTAATAATAATGACGACATGCATGTCAAACACGCACAGATTGATGACACCACCAACAACAGGAAATATAAATCATCAGTAGTTCCTGCTTCCATACAAAGAAAGAACCTCAGAAATCTTACGGAGGGGAATTCTTAACAATGCAGGCAAGAATATTAGTGGTTGGCATTCAAACTCATAAAATGAATTTGAAATAAGCCTTGTTAGTTAAGGGATCCTACTTGTGGAGTCAATTAAACAAAACAGTTTAGTTTATCTAATACCCTGAGGGAATGATTGTGAGTCAGGTAAAATAATGCATAAACAAAGTAGTAGAAGGGGGTGAGTCAGTCCCACTGGCAGAGCACAAGATCTAGCAAAATGAAGATTACTTGACTCCAGTAATAAGATAAGAAATGTGGAGAATAGTTCAGCTATACCACTGACTATATGGAATGACACAAAACCATGCAATATAGGATGATGGGATAAGATGACAATTCTGAAATGTAAACTAAAAGTGTTTGGAGTGATGGAGATTTACTACTGACTAAGACTTTATTTATCGAATCATCATCAAACAGATGTAACACGAATAATTCGATGCCTGTCCTAGACATCTGGAAGATTCTGTTATCCTCCCCACCCTACGACAACGAATAGGATAGATTAACTATAACTGTAAAACAAAAGTTTTGAAGTTGTGTCATTATAATTGATGATATGATTATGAACAGTAAATGAATACTATTCAAAACCTCGTTATCTGTTAAACAATAACACTGTTTCACTTCCAGAGCTTTGTCCCACTGATCTGAAAGAGAAACCTGGTATGTACATTGTGTTCAAGGATTAGAAAACATCTGCTCAGAAGACAGGGTAGAGAATGAATTAAAGTTGTTAGGTGAAACCTTACTAGAGAATAGGTATCCACCAAGAATTATCAACAGAAACATGGAGGAGAAATCGCCGTTGTCAGACATCGCAATGGTTTCTAAGAAGATTCTCTTCACGAACCTAGAATTCATAGGTGATATCGCAGCAGAAATTCTAAGAAACCACCTTTCTAAATGTCTGAAGAAGACACTTACAACAGACACTCTACGTATCATATTTTCCTGCAGACAGTTAATCCAGTGGAACGCTAAGGACAAGATACCGCTTCTGGCCACTTCAATGTGTATTTATCAATTCACTTGCTCGTGTGGAGCAAAGTTTATCGGCCGTACGCAGCGTAAAGTCTACAAACGTGTTCCGGAACACTGTCCAGCTTGGCTAGCCAGAGGAGAAAAGAAGAATAACAGTAGCTCTGTTCTCTAACATCTTATCATCTCCGGACATCGAGCATCCCCACATGAATGCTTCACAGTGATACACAGAGTCCCCCAGTATCGTTCAAAGGCGCTTGGGATACGCCATCTGTGCATAGCTGAAGCATTAGCTATTCGAGATCTGAAACCGAGCCTCTGCATTCAAAAGCGGTACATAGATTCTCTCGCTCTACCATGGCCAGAGAGGAAAGTCCTTACTACAATTTCGCTTCCTTCTTTTATTATGTAAGTTCACTATTATTACTATTATTGTCAATACTTTTATTATTATTATTATTATTCTCATCACCCAGATTTTATTACCGCTCTATTACTGTTCATTAATAACATTTCTTTTTCATACAGATTTTATATAAAAACACTTTATCGCCTTTCTAATAGGTTCTGTTCATTCTACACGAGTCATTATCTCACACTTGTTACGTCATGCCTACTTCTGTCTCTTTTCTAACTTACAATTAATCATCCCTTCTTACACCTTATATTATGTAATACAATTTTTCAAGGACAAAGCTCACCAGTATCTGACTGGTCTAAACATTTCTTTGTTAAATACAATTACGACTGTACAGCTCAGATAAAGGAATCGTAGAAAAGAAACTTTTCTTTGCTGTTTGTGCTTTTTTTTACTTATGACTCTATAAGCAATCGCCTAACAGATATTCACAAAAACACGCAGATGAATCAGGCACACACAGAGAAGACACACGTTGAGGCGGCCGCTGGATGATAAATATCACACAGCAGGCTAATCCTCAAGTGGAACTCAAATAAGAGAATGGAAAAAAAAGTTTAGCATGGGTTTACAGGGTAACATGAAGGCGATCTCGTGAGGAAGACATGAAAGTTGACTGTAAATCGTGTAACCAGTTAAGAAGCATTACAGAGAACAAGTCTAATTATAGATGCGCTCTAGCTGAAGTCATGTTTTCCACTCGGCAGCTAAGGGAATATTTTTCATAGAGAATATGTCCTCTTTACCTCAGAAATAAAAAAAATTAGTAAAAAAAATGAAGGAAAAGGTAGGATAGGGGACTATTAGGAGAAGAGAAAAAGAAGAAGAAGAAGAATAGGGTAATACTTATGTCAATCCTAATAACCTTGTCCCTTTTTTCTTTTTGTGCTTACTCCTGTTTATGTTTGTCTGTGCGTGTGCATCTACATGCACTTATTGAACCCACCTAACTTAGCCTTGTTCTTTATTCATTTTTCCCCTAGATAGCGTGACTATTATTATTATCATTCTTTCACATACTTTAATAAACAACAGAACATGGGAGAATGAACAAGTCTACAAAGCAAATGACTTTATTACATCTTTATAAACAATTTTCTTATGTGATTAGACTTGGACTTTTCTAATTACAAAGAGAAAGAGACAGTTAGGGAAACAGACAGGAAAGTTCAGGTACTCCTATGACTACTTATTATTAATATTATAATTCTTGTTTGTTTAATGGAAGAGATATTTCTTAAACGGATATTATTTTGTAATGTAATTTGAATGTTCCGCTTTTATTTTTGAGCAAAACAAAAATAACAAAAAACAAAAGAACTTTTAACCCTTAGAGGTCAATTGATCGTTCACTTATTGTAAGAATTTATCCTAGAATTATAGAAAATCAAAACAAGTGGTTCAGCGAAGAGACTCTTTTCAAAAACACCTAACACCCTCATCAACTGAAGATGTTGAAAGACTTAAATCAACACTGGTCGATTGATGCTATGATTACATGAATAGTAAACGCAATTCTGACAGTATTTTAACCAAAAAACATAGAGAAGTTCTGGTTGTTCTCCGTAAAAATGATAAAATAATAATAACACGATCGCTGGATAAGGGCTCAGGAGTGGTTATCATGAACAAAGCGGGTTACTTTGAGAAGATGAATACTATTCTTAATGATAATCTAAAATCCCAAAAATCTTCTCTTCTCTGGATCCGATTGAAAAGATAGAGAAACAGTTAGCGGAAACATTCAGGAGACTGAAGAAACAAGGCTTCATCTCACAGAGTCAGAATGCAACCCTTAAGCCCAGCCGAACGTTCACACCAAGACTATATGGCTTGCCTAAAGTCCACAAAAATGATGTACCGCTTCGACCAGTATTAGATATGGTGAATTCACCATACCATCCCCTAGCCAAATGGTTAGTCGAACTCTTACAGCCTCTTCATACGGACTTAGTGAAACACAGTGTTGTAAAGGATACTTTTTGATTTGTTGAAAGGATAAAAGATTTAAACGTCGACAATAAATTCATGATACCATTTGACGTATTCTTCTTATTCACCACTGTACCACTTATGGAAACAGTGGACTTGGTATGCGAAGAACTCATAAGATGAAACATCGATGTTGGTATTCCTATATCTTTTATGAAAGAGCTTCTCTTGAAATGTGCAATGAATGTCCACTTTTTATTTAATAAGGAACTATATAGACAGATCGATGGTGTGGCAATGAGGTCACCACCAGGACCACCATTCTAGCCGACATTTTCCTTGCGCAACTAGAAAATGGGCCTCTGAAGGATGTTATTATTGAACTCGAATTCTATATTCGGTACATCGATGATATATTTTTGATTATGAAAAACGAGAAGGAAGCAAAGAGTACCCTGGATAAATCTAATGAGGTACATCCTGCAATAAATTTTACTATTGAGAAAGAAAAACACTCTAGGATTTCATTTTTAGACGTCCTTGTGACCAGACTAGAGGATGGCACAATAAGAAGAAGTGTATATAGACAACCTACATCAACTGACTATCAGTATACTCATTTTTCTCAGCTTTGTGCCCTTGAGATACAAACGCAATTTGATAAAGTGCTTGGTTCAGACAGCAAGGGAGATTTGCTCGGACAAATGTGCTGACGAGGAACTTAACAATGTTAAACGGTTGCTAAGTGAAAATGGTTATCCAGAAAAGTTTATTCATAAGAATATGAATCTAAAATCAAAGCAGCCCATGGTACCAACAGTTCCAAAGAAGGCCTTATTCTTACAGTTGCAGTTGCTTGGAGACAACACCAGCGAGATACTAACACAACGCCTTAGAAATGCGGTAAAAAGAGCATTCACTGCTGCTTCTGAATTACTCTATTTCTTCAAAATCACTCCTCTTTTGCGTTTGTTCGACAGAAAAAGACAAACTGCCTAATTTCGCCTCTTCCATGTGTATCTACCAATTTAAATGATCCTGTGAAGTGAGCTGCAGTTACTTGTATAGGCTGTACAATTAGGCCCTTTTTTCTCGTCTAATTTCGGAACATCACCCTACGTGGTTAAGAAAAGGGCAAACAAAATCTATTCGCAGCGCTATTCTGTCTAATCTTGTGGATACACAACACAAGATTGACGTTAACCTTGCCTTCAGGGTCATTTACCGCATACCTACGAATCTCAATTTTGCCTAAAGAGTTCGACTACTAAATATTGCTGAGGATGGCTGTTGGAATCCATATTACCAAGTCTAATTTATGCATCCAAAAGAAGCTTGTTCAGACATTAACATTACCTTGGCCATCCAGGTTTGAATAATCCTGAATTTTTGTGGAATTTCCTTAATTTTAGTTGATATCTTTATTATTATTATTATAATTTTAGCATCTTTAATGAACTGTAATTGCATTGATCATACGTTACAAATCGATATTATTTTAAAAAACACTAATATTGTTTTTAGCTACTTAAAGTGATTTGCTCAAATAACTACGTGTCCTACTCATCTGTATTGCTGAAGCAGCTTCGGCTAGTGTAATAGGAAAGCAAGATCTTTGTATGCAGAAAAAAAGCCCATTCAACCTCTCTATCCTTCACAGTCGTAATCCCTCTATGCTGAAATTTGATAATCTCAATTCCATATTTCGGCTTTACCTATTTTTCCTTTCGTTTTTTCTATTCAATTTGTATAATCTCCCTATATTACGTCAATTGTTGGTTACTATTAATACCCCGCCCCCTTTGAATTGTCTCCGGCATTATTTCGCTTGTTTCACTGTTTATTCTAAATCGAAAATTTTGTTTTGCAACGTTAAATTCTATGTTACCAAAAATTTCATACAATGTTGCCTGTCGTTTTTATTTTTATTCTGTTTGCCTACTGAGCCAAAAATTTTCACAACCCCTCAAACTCCTATACATCCTATAAATTGTTCTTTAAATTACAAAATTAAAAATGACGTTCACCAGCAGCAGGTTAATCTCCATCTCTGTTAAAGATAAACTTCCTCATCTGACCGCCTTCATGTGCATCTCTCAGTTCACCTGCTCTTCTGGAGCAGCATAAACTGACGTTAGCCAGAGAACGCCACTTTCCACACGGATACGAGAGTATATTCCAGCAGCATGGCTTTACTACGGAGACAGTAAAGGTGTACAAAGGTTCATTCTAGAACACTTGATCGACTGCTATCACTCTTCCAACCCTGGAGATGATTTTAGGGATCATCATCTATCGAATCCATGCCAACTTCCTGATCGCGTTTTCTTCGTTATAAACTGTTAAAGACAGTGAAGGCTTTGGCTATGAATTTAAGCCAATCCTTTGTGTATAAAAGAAGTATGCACAATCGCTACTTTTGCCTTGGCCGTAGACGGATGGGCATTTATTTATATCTATATAACTTTCCCTCTTCACAACGATTATTATCATTACTTTTCTCGCTGTGAATTGCTTCCACTTGTCCCAGCTGTCATTCTTAGTCGAAATATCTTTTTACAATGTTGAATTCAAATTTCAAACCATGTTATGTAACAATTTATATTAGCCTACTAACCGTATAATTATAAACCCCTTTCCAACATCAATACATTTTATGAATATTTCTATTATTTTTTAATTTTTGATTACAGCTGGATTTCACACTGTATTTTTGGTACAAGTATGGAATTGCCAGCATGTGATATCGGTAGACCAAATTTTGCAGGCTGACCATAGATATAAGGTGTGCGTCGGCAGGGGATTGAACCTCGGACCATATGCATGGTCGGCGAGAGTCCTAACCACTGTGCCACCGATTATAATTTAAAGCAATTAGTTCCCTTTATGAATTTAGATAAAGCAGGACATTATTTGTCTGAATCATGTGATGTTGTATTTGCGCAACACATTTCAAACAATCTAACCACGCACACGGACTTGCCATACGAAAATATGTGAAAAGGTGGGTGAGAAAATAGACTTATGTCAAGTTAAAAGGACATATTCAAGGTCAAAATTACAATGAAGACTACTGAACCAAACAGCAGAGGTAATAGTACATCTGCTATGGTGTCAAAACAAAATTTACCAAGGAAGGTTTAATGTGATGACAAATTGTTTTTGAACGCATAAAGGTGGCTTAAACTTTCTAACTGCCAGCTAGGGCTTCCACAGACTTTGGGATACGCCCTCACCCAAACATGTTTTGTACATAGGTTTAAAAGATCTGTTAACGTCAATTTTATGTCTTCTCTCCTCTGTAATATGTTTCGCAATAGAGGAGCTAGGTCTCCTGTTCTCACCATTAATGGGTTCTGATGATTCCATTTGTTTCTGTAGCCATTTAGGAATATGCTCTGAAGCCAGGCCTTACTTGCAGAGATCGATGAGTCCTCCCTATATATGTATGTGTGTCCACACGTACATTCAAATTGGTAAATACAGTGGGATGTGACGTCATTTTTCTCATGTTCGAAGGGCTTAGATGGATGGATATATTGGCTTCACATTCTCAATTATTATGATACTAGCTGCATAAAAAGTCTTTTTAACAGGGGTGTTCAATCTTTGTGTAGTTATCCAGCTGCTATGATGCCCCATATAGAATAGCTTGATGTATACGTCTTTCTTAGGAGCGAGTTGTAGAGTGGATCTTGGTGTTCTGACTACTTTATATCTCCTCATGAACTTGTCTGGACAATTATTATCAACCAAAGTTTGTGTCAACTTTCTTTCTTCTATGTCATCAAGTGTGTCTGTCTTCAGTGAATATTGGTTGGATTCTACTGAAGAGGCACCTTACTAGGGCTCTTTTGTACTGAAAAGGGCAGAAACTGTGGTAATTAATATACTGTCCTGTACAAGTAAGTTTTCTATAAATAGACCTTTTTATTGACTAATCAAGCCGTCGACTAAACAGTATGTCTAGGAAAGATAAACAGTTTTCTTCCTCTTCTACAGACAGGTGTAAGTGATATGCTATTCTGAACTTCGTTCATTCTATTTAAAATTGATGTGGTGGAACAAGACGTATCACTGATGATTACAATATCATCTACATAATACACATTTTCGATTCAATCCTCCGATAAATTAACCTGACCTAAGTCTATTTTCTCACCCCTTACCTCTTTATTAATTTCATACATATTCCTTTAACATGTCCGTGTGTGATCAGATTGTTTGAAATGTGTTGTGCAAATACAACATCACACGATTCAGACAAATTACGTCTTATTACTTTATCTATGATTATAATCACAAATATTTCAAATGCATTTCATACTACTGTTATTATTATTATTTCATGTATTCACACCTTTGATCCGATATCCTCACCGGATGTAATTTCCTAAAAGCCATATATATATATATATGATTGCACAGCTTGATAATAAATTCGTTGAAAAGAGCCCCTTCGCTTATTAGTGTGTTCTTAATCATTTTTTGACAGTGTTTGTTAATTTGGTGGGGGAGGGGCGGGGTGATAACCGAAAATGTAGTGGGAATTTGGTCCGTGATAAAAAAAACATAGGCCTTCAACAGCATATCTGCATTTCACACTGTTTTCTAAAATCCACGGTTGCTCATAGACTTTCATTCATTTCCTTGTCGCTGCAGTCTTCTCCATGTTATTCTTGGCCCCGTGCCCAACTGCTCTTTTCACATTCACCTTCATATCAAGGGCCAGTCTATTAGGGGTGTGAAGTCACTTAACAGTCCCCTAAGTATATTTCCAATCGACCTCCACTGGCTCCTGCATATTTGCTGGTTTGTTGTCAGACAGACTTCCAAGTTGCTAATCCTTTCCGGCTACCAGTCGGTCATCTGGTCGTTATCATAGAGACAATGGAGGCAGCTGTAGACAAAAGTCTGCAGCAGCTTATTTCAAATGCCTCTCATGTTGTGTACGCTAAGCCTCTAAACCAAAAAGAAGCGAGTGGGAGTGATTTGATTGTGGTGTTGAAACTTCGGATCCCGTTCTCTGAATTGACTTCAGCAGACTTCCACACCAAGGATTTCACAGCAATGAATCTGTGTCTAGTTTTCTCAATCCTGATTGTCTTCGACATCCTCATGCGTGTCAGCGACTTAAGGTGGGGGAAATAACGCAATCAGACTATCCTTTGTCAACTTCCCCTTCGACATGACAGTTATGATAATAACCACTTAAATATTCAATATAAACTACATTACTGTGACAATCAAATCTTAACAACATCCTCACGCTCAGTTGTTGAATGAGCACTGAACAGAAATTCAAAGACAAAGCTTCATTGGCACACTGAAATATCACTACTATTTGCCTAAGTCAGTCTGTCTGAGAAGTCCGCTGGGTCCCTACCTGGTGGACATTTTATGATCAACCTGAAGCAAATAAGCATGCAGTACTCAAATGGTTTGACGAACTTCTGTGCCAGTTATGCCGATGGCATATTCATCATTTTTGATTGTTTGAATAATCCATCATGAAAATATAATAAGCATCCTGAACAATGCTCATTCTGGTAGAAAGTTTACAATAGAGTGTGAAATGTGAGGACAAGTTTCATTTTCTTTGCCTTGATATCCCAAGTGACATGTACAGACAGTAAAACCGTAAGGTGTGTCCACTAAAAAGTGACCCAGAGGACAAATACTTCTGCCTTATAACTTTCAAAAGTGATCTAGTAAGAATATTGCGTGATCGTGTAATAAAAAAGCCGAGGAAGAACTATCCGTTGTGGAAAAATGCCTGAGAGATAAGGGTTGCTCACAGGGGTTCATCGATAAACATGAGCAGCGTAGTAGCGGTAGTAGTAGTAGAAGGAAAGACTGTGTGTGTAAACCTAGGTTGAACTCTGCCCTGAAAAGAACCCATCCAGATACCAGGCTGTGTAAATGTTTTTCAAACGATGAGTGGTTCAAGGCAATCCAGTGTGGACAGACTCCCGTCTCAGGTTAGCTCTGGCTGTCTCTACTAGTTAACATGTGTGCACCAAAGTACATACATATTAGAAGAACAGAGAGAAGAAATTTTGTCCTCAGTTATGAATACATACCAAAGAACTTGAAAATAAAAGTCTCACTGGTATTAAAATGTGCAGTTCTGCGCAGTCCATTTGACACTGATTATGTTATGGACAGTTTAAAGGCGGTGAAAATAATCAACAGGCAAATGAAACCTTACTTGATACGTTTTTCTATGTCAATTTCCATCAAAATAAAATGTATATATGTGCCGAAAGACACAGTGGTGAGTCTTGATAAAAACGTATACGGCTTCACTGTGTCATCTTCTGTCCTTTTTAGCATATGCTATATTTTTTATATTAAACATGACTCATCCTACTTTCCCTCTCTTTGCCAATTCATCACAGTATACATCCTGGGGTTGAGTAACCCGTTTCTATCCAAAATGTTCGAACTCTCTTCTCAAGAGTACTGCTCAACTGGGTTCGAACCTCATGTAGTGGGTACGTACTGCCAATGAGTCCAAAACTAAAACGAAACAGCTGCCTAGTACTCCCTTATGGTTTTCTATTGTTCCCTAACTGATTTCAGACTTGAAAAACAACTCAAATCAGTACAAATTAACCGTTTAAAAAATTAATCTAATGCTGTCTAGTGACTGCCTACAGGACGGATTTTTCCTGAGTTATAGTGAGAAGTTGTGACCATTGAGGCCGATCCTGTCAAGAGTTAAGACAGCACCGCTTACCAGTGATGACACTGGCTGGCGCAGTCCGCACCAAAATCACGAAATGAATGGTAGAAGTTGGAATTCATGGGCCGGCAATTGAGTCGGGTCCCAGTGGCTGAATGGTATACGAGTGTATCATATATATTTAATAACTTACGGTGTTGTTCTCAGTTCCTATGGAATGCTCCTTATTATGTTCAAATCTTTAATGTAATTTATATTTCAGTTGTACTCTTCAGGTTGTGTGTAGTCATTTGAAAAGAATCTTCGGAATAATAAAGTGAATGAGCTCAAATTATCTATCATGCATTACATTTGTAGTTCTTGCTTTGTTCAAGTTTGTTAATCGACAGAATCATATAAAGTCTGTTGTATTTCACTACAGATGAGTAAAACAGCTATCGTTCACGTAAGCGAAAAGTGTTCAGCATATAACGCCCAGTAGAAATGTCTGATGCTTACTATTTGATAACAGACGTGGTTCTCAACAGTTGTCATTCCATGTAGATCAGAAACATTACAAGATATCAGAAGAGTACTTAATAACCACAAAATGAGAGTGCTCTTCCAAAAACCAGACACATAAACATACACTATGAAGCAATTTCGTTCAGATTTGTCCAGATTTTCGGTTTAATTATAGGTAGATATGATAGAGAAGATTTGTAGCTCAGGTGGATGATTTTGAGGTGGTCGTGTTATCTAAGCTGGCTGGATAGTTAATTTGTGAAGCTTTCATCGTCCTACTAGGCGACATCCTCCTTCAGCGCATACTTCAATTTGAATTGAAGTGAGCTTTTAGATTTCTCCACGAGTTTATTAATCATCTCTTCTGGTCAGTGACCTTGGGCGTGATTGGTTGTTTTTGTGCGTGTGTGTTTAACACTTTCTAGGCTACTTGTATTGCAACTGATTGTTTCTTTGACTTGAACTTTGAACCTTTGTGTACGTGTGTGTGTGTGTGTGTGTGCGTGTGAGAGGTTTCTTTCCTATCAGTTGATAAATTTTGTCTGTCCCGATGATTCATTGGAATGCGAAGCTTCTAAACATTCTCTAGCATTCTTGTTCTTTCCTCTGTCTAATATTTGAACGCTGGTTGTCTCAGTCGAATTGATGTCCGTGGTTGTCTGTATGTAGTGATATGAGCGAGCGAGTGGATATCATGTCTTTTGACGGCTAGCTTATGTTCGTGTATACGAGAACGAAGAGCAGGGACGTCCACTTTGGCCGATGTAGTGTTTTTCGCAGTTGTTACAATTTATTTTGTAGATGACGTTGGTTTTATCTTCTTTCTCTATTGAGTCTTTTGGTTGACATAGAATTGAGTGAAGTGAATTTGTTGGTTTGTTTACGATGTCAGTTCCTAAAGGTTTGAAGAGTCTTGTAGTGATCTTTGAGACATTTTTTATATATGGTAAGGAGATTTTCTTGGTGCTTTTCTTGTTGGCTTTTACTTTGGTAGGTTGGCTTTTGATGAAATTCCGTGGATATCCATTCTTTTGGAAGACGTCCATGAGATATTTTCTTCAATTTTCCTTAAGGTGGGAGTGCCGCAATGAGTCCTTGATCTCTTGAATAGTATTTGTATGCAATTCCTTCTGTGTGTTATTGGATTGTTTCTGTTGTAATTCAGGATTTGGTCTGTGTGAGTTGATTTCCTATAGACTTGAGTTTCTAATTCTCCTGACGAAGACGTCCAAAGATGGTATTTTGTTCTCGGATTCCTCTTCTCTTGTGAATTTGATGTCGTTGAAGACGTTGTTTATTAAGTTGTGAGTCTTATCTAACTCGTTTCTTTTGATTATTACAAATGTGTCGTCGACGTAGATGTTCCCTTTATTTGCTCATTTATTTGAGTATTGAATTGGAAGTATGTTGTAAGGCATAATTTTATGAATTCTATCCAAGTTGAGTATTGCGTTTTTATGTTTTCATCACTATAGAGTAATTGTTGCATGGCTTCTGTTGCTAGTATTAGACTAATTGAAGTATATAATGCTGTGACATCAAAGGACACCATTATTTCATTGTCTTTTACCTGAATGTTTTTGATTTTCTCTAAAAATTTGATTGACGAATTGATAGAATGGTCGCGTGATTCTGTTAGGAAATTTAACTTCCTGAAAAGTTCTTTAGATAGATTATATGTCGGTGTTCCTGGGAGCGAAACGATTGGTCGTAAAGGGATGTTTGGTTTGTGTAGTTTTGGTCTACCATAGAATCGAGGTAAGATAGGTCCGTTAGATGTCATTCACCATTGATCTTGTTCTGTAATTTGTCCTGATTTCGTTAGTTTATTTAACGTTGTTCTGATTTTGTTATCGAATGTTTGTAAAGGGTTTTTGTCAACTGTTGATATGCATTATTATCTTTGAGTAAATCCTCTGCTTTCTTTATGTAGTCTTCTGTGTCCAGGATTACTGTTGTTCTTCCTTTATCAGGCGGTAGAATAACTTCATCTTTTCTATTCTTTAGTTTCTTCAATGCATTTTGCTCTTCAGTGCTAAGATGGGAATTATGTCTTTTCTGTTTGAGTATAGGTATGATACATTGACGTATTTCTTGTTGTACTTCCTCATTTAATTTTGATAATTTGAACGATGATTCTAATGAAGCAAAAAATCTGTTACTGAAGCGGTATTCATTCTCCACGATTCTCTATCTCTGCAGTGGTGGCACCATTTTCTACACGTGCAACTCGTGATCTCAGCTCAGTCTTCGAAACTCGTTAATGGCAAATAAAAAGCATATTTTTCAGAGACGGGTTCGAATTAGAAAAGAAAATTCTTAGAAATAAATGAATAGCCCTAGAGACTGAGGCAGATGTCCTCACACCATTATAAAAAACGGTTTTGAAGGAAGGAAAGGCATCAACCGACTGGAAGAAAGCCTGGCTATCTCGTCAAGCTTCCAAAGAAGGGCTACTTATGTCTCACTCTGAAAGAACTGACGTGGAATAATGCTCCTGGAGAGAATAAAAGATGCACTTGATACCTAAATCTGCCCGAGACAAGCTGTCTGGATTCAGGAAAGGCAAATCATGTGCTGACCAAATTGCAACTTTACGCAGCGTCATCACTGAATAAAGCGTAGAATGGCAGTCAAACCTCTCTCCACTTCAACTTTGAAAATTCCTTCGACAGACAGAAGTGACCGAGAAGTAATTTGAAAACTACTTCAACACTACAGCGTGCAGTGCCTAAGCCTACATCAAGCTCATTCGACAACTGGCTAAATGAAAATTTCGCATGTCAAGTGATTCACAACAGAAAACTCAATGAGGCGTTCGAAGTGAACACAAGAGCAAGACAGACCTGTCTATTATCACCCATGATGATATTCATAATTGTGGTTGAATGGATTATGCGACAGACTGTAGGAAGTGAAGAGACAGAAATAGGCTGGATCACCGATGAGGGGACTCTAGAAGATCTGGATTTCACGTGTGGATGATATATTTCTAACTTCACACAAACTTGAAGACTTGCAAGCGCAAACCAATAAAATGGCAGAAAAGGCTGGCAGCAAAGACAAGACTACAGGTGAACATACAGAAGATGGAGGTGATGAAGATAACCGGCCAACAACAACCAGCACTAATCAGCATCAACGAGAGATATTGAACAGAGGTTACCTCTTTCACTTATCTACCTAGGAAACATCGTTTCAACTACAGTCAGGCGGATGGCACGGATGAAGATGTCAAAACCAGTCAGAACCGGAAAGGTAAGATACGCCTTCATCAACCTGAAATCAGTTTGAAAATCTTCCACACTCAACATATGGAACAAGATTCAGATTTTGTACACCAATGTGAAGTTGGTCCTTCGATACAGGTCAGAAACGTGCACTGCGTGTCACGAAAAAGGATTTCCAACAGGTTCTTGCAGGCGTTTATCAACAGGTGTCTTCGTTGGCTCTACACTGAAGAGATCGAATGGTCAGAAAGAATAAGTGACAAGAAAAACTGTGGGAACCAACCAACCAAGAGCCGACCACTCAACAAAGATATTGGAGAAAATGGAGACGAATGAGGCATACATTGAAGAGGCCATCGAATGACATAGCACATCAGGCCGTCGAATGGAATCCAGGTGGGAAACGACAAGTGGGTCTTCGATGCGATGTTTACATACCGGGGACCGTGTGAGGAGGACATATGTTGTTGTTGTTGAAGCCCTATGCTCCACTTGGGGGTCAAGGGAATAATAATAAGTGTGTAACTTATTATCATTTAAATTACTAACACCTTACCTACGCCTTGTACGCCTCAATACATGTCAATCAATTACTTCTAAACACCACTGGATTTGCACTTCCCCTCATGAATAGCATTCACACTGGCTCTATAATATAATGCTAAGTCGCGTTATCCACACAGAGTATATTGCTATTTGGCCACACAATTCAGCCAAACAATTCTACCAAAGTAGAATAAAGTTTACTGCATTTATCTAGTGAAACCTAGTCCTTGTTTTAAGACGGTGCATAGCTAATGTCTATAATGGTGAGTGATTCCAATGGATGGAGAGGTTTTCACTTTTGCCTTATACGCACACACACACACACACACACACACGAACAAACACGCAAAGACAGTTGTATATGTAAACTGTTCATAGGACGATACAAATGAAACACATTGAAAATAATAAAAATAAAACAAAATAAAGCTACAAAACCTGAAATACTGTAAAAACAAAAATAAACTTCACATCTGATTACTTCTCATTTCTCTTCAGAACTTCTTATTAATTTTCTTTTATGTATTCAAGCGTACTGTGGAATTTTATACGTATATATATATACATCTGTAAATGAGGCAAAAGATGCTTTCGTCAATTTGTCCCCCTCCCCGGTATCTCTCGCTGTCTCTCTGCCACAATGATTAGTGAGTCTATGCACACATACATACATACACACATACAAGCACATAATATTCCTTAAAAGCAGAAAGTTAATTTTATGCCTATCCAAATTCGTTATCATTTATGAGGAAAATTTAATCATGCCCCCTACATTGCAAGTCATTTTTTCACTAGCAGCACCCTGTGCTTATCATCACTATGATTATCATCATCGTTATTCTTATTCTAATGTATCTATCCTGTTTGTTACTACTGCTAACAAACATTTCAATTCTTCGTCTAATTTGTTTTGTCGTCAACATTGGGAACAGTGAGTCTAGTTGTTTTCTGTAGCCACTCTTATCTCACTTCACAAACTCCATCAATAATAATGATAAATAATAATAATAATAACGTAGAATAGAGATGAAACATTCTCAATTTATGAATCGATGGTTCAGTGGTAAAACCCTCGCCAATCATAACACACACACACACGCTCGCCGTCCAAGGTTTGTTCTCACACTGATGTACTCCTTTGTTGCCCGTCTCACTTAGCTGACAGTCCATCCAAATAAAAAGGTGAATGTTGGGCATAAGGCTAGCAACCTCCAAACACTTGAACAGTAGGGTACGGCAAGTTAAAGATGAGGCAGTAACTCATCGAGGAAGACATTGCGAAATGGTCGCGTTATGTGGTGAATTGACAGAAGTAATAATTCAAGAAACATTGGATCGGGTCCCAATGGCTCAATGGTCTACCAGCTCGTTAGCCTTGTAACTAGATGGTCCTGGGTTTGAACCCTTGTGGTGGGTGTGTACTGATGAAGAGTTCCTAACTAGGATGAAACAGCTGTCCAGTACTCCTTGCACGTTTTCTACTGGTTCTCTAACTGATGTCAGCTCATGATGAAATCCTCCATGCAACCAAACAAAATCCCTAAAATTTGATGCATTTTTTTGAGATGATCTATCTTATAAGATAGAAAATCCCTACGAAACCAGTACTTGAAAAAGGGAAGTAATACCACCTCTACTAGAAACTTTATGCTTCCGCTTGGGACTCATTGACATTATTAAATAGATTTAATTTATCGGTTCAGTATACGGACTGAAGAGCTACTGGTTTTGAGTAGATTACTGAGAGAACAGTTCTGTTTCAGATAGGATAAGGGAGAGACATTGATGTATAAGCTTGTCGTTTATGCTGACTTTTCGTTATTCAATGCTGCTGCTAATTGCTTTATCAAAGTAGTAATAACAAACCAGAAGAATTTACAAACTCCACTCAGCTTACATTATGTAACAACTTAATCATCGTTCATCATCATCATGGTGGGTAATTCTGTTCACGCTGTTGTCGAGTTGACCGATTAATAGAGATACCAAAATCAGGTTTAGATTATTGGACCTGATAAGCGTATACAAATATACATATACATATATATATATACATAATGAAATCACTTATCACATTCGTGTCAATTTTGTCATTTCGTGTGAGAAACCGGTGGTCCGTCATTCATATTCAGTCGAGACAATTTGGATTCCTTTTGATAAGAAAGACTTCTGCTGACATGAGAAATTCTTTGTGACTTTTGAAACTATTTCACAATCTCGATTTCAATATTGTCAGAATCAATTTTACGACCTGATTCTATGTCGTAGAATGTAGACAACCTATGGCTGATGATTCTCGCAGCTTTTCTAGTTCATCGAATTGATTTATTTCCCGATGGTCAAACAGATGCACTGTGATGTCTATTTCTTCTGATTACCTTCAGCGATGTTTGTCCGGTGTATATTATCTGATGTTGTTGCAAGCATTCTATTTTGTAGACAGAATTCGATTGTGAGTCCATTGGGATTTGATGTTTTGCAAGAACGAAATTGCTTCATAGTGTATGTTTGTATATCCGATATTTTCTAGAAACATCCAATTTCGGGCTTATTAAGTCCTCTTCTTATATTGCCTGACATTTCTGATGTATATTGAATGACATTTGTTTTCAACCGTATTCTGTGTCGGTGTTGATTTCATTGATGATTTTCTTTGGGTAATTTGACATTTTTTTGTTCTTTTTTTTTTCTTTGCATCCGTGAAAATCAAGGAGTATGCTCGCCTTATGAGACTTCAAACAACTGATACCTTTGTGCTGAGATAGCGTAAGAAAATCCGAAGTCTAAATATTTGTTGGAGCGTGTTCCTTTCCCTCCTTCTAACTAGGCAGGCAGTCAAGAAATAGCAGTTCACCGAAATCTGGTTCTGCCTGCTTCCGAAGCAAACTGGATACTGAGAGAAATAGATTGTGCACCGTTTCTCCGAGAACAATTTGTATAGATCTTGTTTTAGCATATTACAAAAGTATCATCGACCACCTATATCTCAGGCATATTTTAGCTGTGAGTATGCTTGAAAAGATATTATCTTCGAATCTATTCAAAGTTTTAAAAGTGAACTTCGTTTGGTAACATTGTAATTTAAAACAAAAAAAAAACTATCATTTTGATAACGCAGTGAGCAAGTGAGTACATTTCAGACAAAGCTTTTAGATATTTATTTTTAGTTACTCCTATGAGATGTGTGTTTTGTTTTAGTCACTTGTTGTCAGACAGAGTAAAATAGGTTACTACTACTACTACTACTCCTGTTGCTGATCAAACATTATATTTTATTGAGTAAGGGGAGGGGGTCTGTGTGCAGGGTGGGAAAAGAACAGTCTTCCTCATAACATCCATCCACTTGGTCCCGTTTTTCCTTCATTTCTTTCCCTCTAAAACTTTTAAAGTTTTGCATAAAAGTTAACGCATATAACTTTAGAAAAAAGGGGAAAATATTTTTGAAGCAATTTAATAACAGACAAGTAGATAGATACAGTGTGATCAGATTTCTCCTCGTACAAAAACGTCGTAAAAGCATTGTGTAAAATATATGCCTCATGTATCAGTTTCACTCTACTGTCGCCTAATCATCAGAAATGTTTTCTGGGGACTTTCACTAGCCTATTTTTTTGTTGTTTTCCTTTGTCTAAATATTGCTCCACTTTTCTGCCATTCAATTAATTTTGTTTTACTACAAATATATGCATACATATATATATACATATATCAATTTCATTAAAATATCTTTCTTGTCTCTGAGATCGTATTTATCTAACCCTCATTATCCAACCACCCACCCACCCAGCTACCCTTTTCTTAGTTAGTGAAAGGAAAAGCCTGAGATTTAGTTAGATTTATTAGTGAACGAAATATTCCCATATTGAGTCATAAGACAGTGAGGAAAATTTCCTTTTGCAACGAATTCAATGTCATTTTATAAGCTGCACTGTACAATAATCGTAATTATACTACATTTCACAAAGACGATCAATCACTTTCTGTTAGAATAGCAATTCTCCTCGAAAACGTGATACTTTGTGTCAGGCTTGACTAATTAGGAATTACAAGATAATCGGCCAAAGTTGAGAGGAAGTAGTAAGTGTGAGAAAATGACACAATCAATATGATTGTGTAGTGTGGCCGTGAACTAGTGGAAAGGCGATGGAGTTTTTTTTTTATAGAATCTGTATGAAAACGCAGTGTTAATAATAAACATTTGTAGAGTGATAATAAAATAAGGATGATGAGAACAACAATAATAGTAGTAATAATAGTAAATTTAAATAATAAAAAGCAAAGTTTTAGCCAACGTAGGGCGGCAAGCGAGTGCATGCGATGCTTTTAAATGCTCAGTTTCGTTTGCCGACTTCATGTTGCATGTGGACAATATACTTTAGATATGATAGAGAAGATTTGTAGCTCAGGTGGATGATTTCGAGGTGGTCGTGTTATCTAAGCTGGCTGGATAGTTAATTTGTGAAGCTTTCATCGTCCTACTAGACGACATCTTCCTTCAGCGCATACTTCAATTTGAATTGAAGTGAGCTTTTAGATTTCTCCACGAGTTTATTAATCATCTCTTCTGGTCAGTGACCTTGGGCGTGATTGGTTGTTTTTGTGCGTGTGTGTTTAACACTTTCTAGGCTACTTGTATTGCAACTGATTGTTTCTTTGACTTGAACTTTGAACCTTTGTGTACGTGTGTGTGTGTGTGTGCGTGTGAGAGGTTTCTTTCCTATCAGTTGATAAATTTTGTCTGTCCCGATGTGTCTATTGATTGATGATTTACTGGAATACCAGGTGGGCTTCTAGACGTTCCCTTGCATTCTTGTTCTTTCCTCTGTCTAATATTTGAACGCTGGTTGTCTCAGTCGAATTGATGTCCGTAGTTGTCTGTATGTAGTGATATGAGCAAGCGAGTGGATATCATGTCTTTTGACGGCTAGCTTATATTCGTGTATACGAGGACGAAGAGCAGGGACGTCCACTTTGACCAATGTAGTGTTTTTCGCAGTTGTTACAATTTATTTTGTAGATAAAACCAATGATTTTAAGATCACCTGTTGAATTCATGCTGACTTATCGGTCACTTTTTTTCTTCGTTATAGACAGTGGAGACCTTAGTCATTCGGGAATTCAAGCTGGACTTTTGTGTACAATCCCTGTGTCTACTTTGGCTGTTGAGGAATAAAGGTTTATTTATTTTATTGTTCATTTTGTTTATTTAGTTCATCTATGTACATTTCCATCACTACTACACCTATTACTATTATTTTCACTTTGAACTGTTTCCCGTTTTATTTCAATTCGAGAGGATCACTAGAAAACCTAGAAGTACTAACTACACAGCTGTTTCGTCCGCCTACTTTGTGACTCTTCAGAAGTAATCAGGGATAATGATATAAATATATACCTAGTAAAACTGACAATCAGTCTCTGTTTCAAACTGATACCAACGTATGAGCCACTTTATTTCTTTGGTTAAATTATCCAAGATAATAAATTCATCTGAAATCTCTCCACCTCCTCAAAAATTGAAGCCTGTAATCCCCAGTCTGAATTTTACTGTACATATATACATATACATATATATATATATATATGCATTCAATTAACAGAAATCCACCACACCTACCCACAAATTTCTGATTTCAGAATATCCCTCCTCCTCTAAAACAAAACAACCCCTCAAAAATTAAAAATCAACTTGTGTAATTTTGAAAACGATCTATTCACAATTTTTTAAATTTTTCCTTGAACGTGTCTAGAAAGTGTCTGTCTACAGAGATAAACATACCAGTCTGTGAGATCTACTCAGTTAGTATCAATATCAACTCTCATGAGATTAAACTATATATATATATATAGTATTTCGCCCACTTTATTTTAACGCACTTCTCCCTCGCTCCTCTCACCCTTTCTCGCTCGTTACCTAACTCTTCTTATACTACTACTACTACCACTATTACTACTTTACAAGTGGATTTAGTCGAACTACAACCACAGAAAGTGATTAGATTAGACAATACACAAGTTGAAAATTACAACTTTGGAATTTCGGTGAGGTACAGTTAGCATGCATAACAAGTTAGCTAACAAGTAAGCGAGTAAAGCCCATTAAAAGAAAAAAACCAGAACCGTAGAGGAAAGTAAGATGGCGGCTTTTTTCATGCCTCTCACCTTTCCACTTTCTCATGTAAAAATACATTTTCTTTTTACTGATTTTAATCTTCACCGCCCTCTACCACCCCCCGGATTTTTCTGTTTTCGCTCCTAAAACTTGATGATAAGTGAGAAGATATGACATAAAACAGGTAGAAAGGAGAGAGATTTTTTTTGAGGTGGACTTGTTTTATCTCAAAATGAAAACAAGTCAAATGTAGAATTCCCCCCTCCCCCCCGGCAAAAAAGAGAGAATTAAAGAGTGGAGTACTTTTCAGGTTTGTTATTTTTTCGTGTGAAGTCGTTTACTACTTTCCTAGTCGATCGAAATTCCAACTTTCAATGGAGATATGAGGAGGTTTATTATCTAAGGTGTTATAAGCATATCCCATCTAATTGGTTCAAAGGTCATAAAGATGGCATAAGTATAAAACTTGGGCACTCTGGTAGAGTATAATTTTATTATGGATAAGATTTTATTTTGATAAATCACGCAGTGTCATACAGTAGTATTAACTGATGACGTTTCGAGCACAAACTATTGCCACGCATAATCATATCAAGTTACTCACATGACTTTTTTCCCTCATTTATACACATGTGTGAAATTGAGTAGATATTTGAAGAAAAATCAATATGTGAGAAAGATGGATTGACAAAGAGAGGTTTGCTGTGACATTTTTTTCCCTCACGTTCCCAGTGGACCTTAGGGCCTCAAGCTAATGGCTTGCAGTTTCTGTAGCAGTGTTGAATTTTTACAGGATGGCATTGCTAGCCTCATGCCCAACCTTTCCTCTTTACCAGTATTATTTCTGGTTTAGCTAGGTAAAGGAGTGCGTCGGTGGCCGGGGATCGAACCCCGGACCGTGTGCATGGTCAGCGGGCGTCCTAAACTCTATGCCACCGACGCGTGGTGTGACATCTTGTGATTCATTTGACTCGTCAGTTGCCGCCTCTACACGGGTGAGAAACTTCTACTGCGCACGTGTCACAAAAAGCATTTCCAATAGCCAGCTTCAGACTCTAATCAATAGCTACCACCTTCGGTGGCTGGCTGGATGACTGGCTCAATACTGAAGATCAGATAACCAGAGGGGCAGCCGACCGACCAGAAAGAATTAGCTACAAGAAACTCTGGTAATGAATGAACGAACCAACTGACAGGTGACTGCTCAACAAATACGTGGTATAAAATGGAAATGGATTGGGCATGCATCACAGAAGGCTGAGGCGGTGGAGTGGCATGGTGTGCAATGTGGGTCATCAACTGAGTCCAAGGTAAATGGGAAGAGACTAGTGCATGGTCGGCGCGAAGGTGGCATGAAGGAGACGGTATCAACTGGGGGAGGGCATGAGAGATTTCGTGGAATTGTGGGGCTATTTGGATGAAGATGACAAGAGAAAATAGAAGAGAGTGCAGGTTTGTTTTTAAAGAACCATGTTCCACTCGGAATCAAAGGAATAGTAATAATGATGATTTTATGATACTTTGAGGAGATTTATGAGGCATGCCTGCGAATTTATTTCCAATTTCTAAATTGTTGACATTTTCTGAGTAATTCATAACTAAATTTATAGGGAACAAGTTCTTTCATCGCTGCCAGCAAATTTAATGATTAGTGTGATACATATTAAGACTCATCCAGTTGTGAAATAGGATCAGGAAGTAAGATTTACAAAAACGTCTTTTAGTCCTACATACTACTGACCGATTTAATGTGGGTGCTGTTTGCCAGTCAAGTTGAAGTCCCTAAATACTGGGCCTCGGTTTCAGCGTTTAGGGAAAGAAATTCATCAGCAGTGTCTCTATGTGAGACACGTTAAACCATCCGAATTCAGATTTATGTGTTTTGCAAATTACACACCCTGAGATAATTATTTTGCACTTGAAGAACAAAAGTATTTACGTTAAACTGATTAGTCTATATCGATGCCGTAAACAGCAGTCAAAAATGCGATTTCAATGGCGTTATGCCGTATATTACTACTGATTAACCAATATCAGTAGATAGAAGTCATTCATGTTCCACTAAGCGCATTTCAAACAGACCTAGTAGAGATTTTAATCAAAAGTTGCCTGCTTCGGTTCATTACTAAAGATTAGACGGCTGGTGAGCAGGAATAAGCTGTAAAGAACTCCGAAATTGTGCGTCGGAGTGGTGAAACGGTAGAATGCTCGCCGACGCACTCCTCTACTTCGCTAAGCCAGTAATACGACTGGTGAAGACGGATGGTTGGGCATGAGGCTAGCGACCCCATCCTGTAAAAATGAACACCACTGCTACTGAAACTTCAAGCCTTTAGCTTGAAGGCACCCTATGTTCCACTAGGAACGTGAAGGAATGCAAAAAAATCTCTGACATTCAGGGAATCAGTTACATTACACAAAAGATAGAATAGGAGACAACATACACTTCACTAGGAAGTCAAGGAAATTATAATATTAGTAGTAATCATGTTCAGGTCATAATTCTGTGTGGAGGGGGAACAAGAAACACAATCAAGCAAGCAAGCAACTTATACTACTAAAAATAAAAATTCCTGCTTATAGCAAGACAGAATTAATTATTTATGAGTAAATCAGAATACTTAATGGTTTTATGTTTGCTTTGAATTTGAAATGCAGCTATTACTGACTAAATTATGTAAGAGATTGTGTTATCGTTTATTGTAATAGATAATTCATAAGTACTTATTGCTGGACACACCAACAGATACATCAGTGGTCAGGATGGGGGTGACAAGAAAGGGAATATATACAATGGGTGATTTAGTTGAACGTTTTTTCATGGGAAGTGAAACTATTAAACCTATCCTAATGCCAAGAGATAGTAAATGTTTTTTGGTATTATCATTGCTGATGAATAGAGTTATTGAGGATTGTAAGAAGTGCACGACATGGGAATTAATAAGTGAATGTCGATTTTCGACACAGTTAGTGTCAGTCGGCATCAACTCCTTCTCAAAAAGCTTTTATTGACTTTTGTTATCAGCAAGATGAACAAGGAGGAAATTATTCTGTTCGGAACAATTTCGTGTGTAAAGAAGACAAGCACTATCTCTGAACTGTGTCTGACACCCATCAAAGTCGTCTTCTTTGATGGGTACACCCTAATGAGCAGAAAATCATTCATTACAAAGTAGGCGTGCACAGTTTTGGGTATCAAACAAAACTTTAGATTTGTAAGGGCGATCGACAGAAACCCTGCTACTCGTTGGTAAAGCTTGTCTATGGGCCTAAAGGAGTCGAAATCACTCAGTAATGCTTTTCAAAGAAATGAGTTAAGCTGGATTGGAGGAAATGAACTGACTTTCACCAGTCTACCCAGGGGTCGTCGACCTTTTCATGAATAAATTCGAAAATAAGATCTTTTCAAGCGTACTCACTCCTAAAATATGGTTAAGACATGTAGGTGATACTTTTGTAGTACTAAAACGAGATCTACACAATTCATTCCTGGAGAAATTAAACTGTTTATCTCCCACAATCCAGTTCACTTCGGAAGCAGAATCAGACGTCGGTGAACTACCATTTCTAGACTGGCTAGTTAGGAGAAATGAAAACAGACATTTTGGTATATCCATATTCAGGAAGAAAACCCACACCAATAAATATTTAGACTTCAAATCATCACACCCCATCAGCTCAAAGATTTCAGTTGTTTCAAGTCTTCTTAGACGAACACACTCTCTGATGTTAACGGATGAGCAAGAAAAATAAGAAGAAATGTCAAACATTACTGAAACTCTCCTCATGCAAAATAACTACCCAAGGAACTTTATCAACAAAATCAACAAAGACATTAGGTAGGGCCGAAAACGCATTCCGAAAACATGGACATCAACAGTCGTCATTCCATAAAGAACAGAGACGTCAGATGATGTCAGAAGAAAACTCAATCAGCTCGACATTAGAGTTTTCTTCAAAACATCAGACACACAACGAAACAGCATTGTTCATATGAAAGACCAAATCGTTAAAGATTCTCTATCTAATTGTGTCTATCAAATAAAATAAAATGCTTATAATCTGATGCGATATACATCGGACAGACATCTCGAGAAATCAAAATCAGAAAAAATGAACACCGTAGAGCATCTGTTCGACCACCGAGAAATCCAGTTGAACTAGAAAAACCTGAAAAATCTTCAGCCAGCCATAGGTCGTCTACACGCTATGACACAGAATCACGCCACAAAATTCATTTTGACAACATTGAAATCATCATCCAGAACAAGCATTTCAGAAATCACAAAGAACGTCTCACATCGTCAGAAGCACTTCATAGCATCAAGTGGAATCCAAATTGTCTGAACTGAATAGGAATGATGGACTAAAACAGAATTTGACCTGCTTACAACACCTGCCTCTCCTCCCTCATGAAGTGACAAAATCAACATGAATGTGATATGCAAGTTCACTATGTAAACACACACACACACACTGCTTTTATAATTCTACACACTGGTCAAATTCAACAATCTACACTTGATCTTGTTATCTTTACCAGATGACCAACTTGACAACAAAAATACGACCTTAGACTAAAGAACGATGATCAAGTTAGTAAACTTTATTTTGATATCATAACAGATGTACTGTTACCTTTGTTATTTGGTTTAGTGATCTTCATTACTATTCTGACTTTCTATACGTCCCTTTAATTTGATCTAAGTCTATTTTTTCACCCCTTAACTCTTTGTTATATATATGCTGAGTGGATTTAGTAAATTCCGGTTTAATAATACTGCTTTGATAAAGCTATTAGCAGCAGAATTAAATAGCGAAACGTCAGTAAAAACAACAGTGTCGTTTTGTTTCTCATTCATTGGGAAATACAAAAGTAACCTTTATTATAATGAATGACTTTCTAGAAGATAGTTTATATTATGGGTCATACAAATTTCGGTCCCTGAACCATTCAAGTCTCGATAAACATGAACAAAGTTAAACAAAATAAAAGTAGAATTAAAGAGAATATTGTTCAAAAAAATATCATTGAGTGTGATTTAATTTAAACAGAAATCTCAACTCACTTTCATTTGCATTGTATACTGATATCTGGGCTGTAGCTGAATCGGAACCGACATGATTCTGAGCAAAACATGTTACAGTATTTCCGTTATGATTCAATTCTAGCTTGGCGCGTAAAGCAACACTATCTGCAGACAATTCTTTAAATTGTAGCCCGGGTCTATTCTGTGTTATTTCAACATCATTCCAACGGAAGACAACTCTTGGCGTAGGATTACCTTCAGCTTGACAGAAAAATAAAATCGATTCTCCGGCGATAGCTTTTGTATCCAAAGGTGGATGGACAATTTTAGCTGGACCTAAAGTTGATAACGCGGGAGAAAGACAAAAGAGGAGAAATATTAACGATTTAATGAGTTTTGTTTCTAATGAAAACAAAATATGTAGTTCAGTGAAGAGTCGCATTTCCGTGGCAAATTCATTCACTTAGCTGTACCATTTAAATTATATATATATTTTTTGCATGTGTGTAATGTACATTATGTTTGTGCAGTAAGAATAACAGTTAGTTAGGATTGTTGTTGTCAAGACATTCCAAAACTGTCATGGTGGGAGGTTAAGGTTGATGAGAGAGTAGTGGTGATGAGTTGTCAAAAAATCATATTAATGTCAATCAGCACATAAAAAAAAGTTGAATAAGCGTAATACAGTTGTGGTGAGAGCTGACTGCTAGCCAAATTGGTAGACAGTAATTTACGTCAATGTTTGTGTCCCCAATATTGGTCGTGAGAAAAATAAGAACAAAGACTGATTCAACAATCAACTACAGCAGACTTAGTTTGCGTAGATGGATACAGTTAGCCTATAGGTGATCTGAATAAAGCATTTAGAAGACAAATTTCGCCGCAAGATGATATCGACATTTCTTAGTTTCTTTCCAACATGGTTAACAATAATAAAATAAAGATCATGATAATTACTCAGTTACTTGTATAGCGGTTGTAAAGAAACTACAAAATGATACCATCTCATGAAATTTGTCTTCTTAATGACTTATACAAATTTATCGAAGATACTGACTGCTCTAATATAGATGATGTGACATTCAAGAAACAGTCACAAAGAGATGAAAGATTACCTTTCAGTGAGAAACAACCAATCAGACGACTGTGTTTTTCTGCTAACAACAATCTATAATAATGTACATGAAAATCTATAAATATGTGTTGATTTCCTTAATAAACTATCTGTTGCCTGGCCCTTGTCTTCATTCGTTATACAGTCACGTAACAAGATGAATAGTTTAATAAGCGAGTGAGTTGTGATTAGGATGAACATAGAAACGCAGGAAATTTATGGAACTATGCAAGACTTCTAAGAACACAGATGTCTCCTTTGTATTTCCAAAAGCTTAGCAATTCATTCAAAGTCGGGAAAATCAGAGTTATGCATGCAGAAGAAAATCATCCAACCACTTTTACTAACGCGGTTAAAAACATGCTTGTTTATCTGCTAGCTCCTAATAACATGGTGATATTACCATCAACATTACTGAAATTTTTTTAACAGTGGAAGGTTATAGTTCTCCAGTATTACACACATTCATACAAAGAAGAGAAACCAATGGAAGAAGCAAAACTCCTACAGACAACTACAACGATTTATTAATGAGCAGGATCCCAGATAGTGACATTAAAATTCCAAGACAAGAAGGATATAGAACTGTCTACCATTGTTCTACTGCCTACTATCACCAATGATGACTCTGAGTGTAGTGGAATGAGTCATGAAATAGATCGTGGGAAATAAGTGACTGACTGTTTTCAGCGTAGGGCTCATAGCACAGATGTGCACCAGTTTCAGTTGCCATACCTTCCAACATGCACCGACTGTCTCCAGCTTTCATTGGATTTTACCATTATCTTGAGGACCCCAACCAGCCAGTCAGTCATTCAGTCAGGCTGTCTACACCTCTTTAAGTGGCTGGCTGACTGGGTGGCTAAAACTAACTGTTGTGGATTTCACTGACTGATAGTGAAGCCAAGGTTTCCGTTTGACCACCACCACCACCACTGGTTAGCTATTTTCCAACCTAATCCATCCTATGTCAGTCAGTTAATATCGTCCCACCAGTCTGTCGGTCGAGTAAGGTTGACGATGACCAGGCAGGCGGGCATGCGTAACACACATCCATCTCAATCGGTTTGACTGCTTCCAAACCTCATGATCGATTGATTTCCCCTCCCCCTCCTCCTCCTTATTTACCTATCACTCGATCAACCGATGCTAACCTCAACATTGCTCACCGTATTTACTCCACCTACCACCAAACAACACAGGAGATAGAATGCAGACACCTGCGATCAAAGAAAGCTAGTCGTCTAGCCAGCAAGGCTTTCAGTGTCTTCCACTGTGTGAATGGCCGTGTGCCACAGTCAACCTAGCCAGTCATAAAGGAGGACGGAGAGGACCGCTAAGCTGTATCGACAATACTGTTGGTACATCCTTATTCCCCAGCAGTACTACTTCGCTCACAGACACGCGGGACAGTGTGAGAAAAAACTTACGTTATGCCGGTAACTGCTCTTAGTCTAATAGCTATCCTTACAATCTTTCCGGCATAGTAGCATCAGCAGGAACATTATCCCCAGTCAGTGTAGCTAGTTGTTCACTTGCGAAATGCAAGCACGGTCACCATGTCAAGGTAGTGGCTATCGGTCAGGGAAATGAGAGGTCGGGCATGCACTGGACTGACAAGAAGACTTTAGAAAATCTGAATTTTGAGGACAATTTATGTCCAGTGTCAGGCATACCTCCAAAATCCACAGATGAGAATCGATAATAATGATTCGCTGTAAAGAGGATTGATACGGAAGATTTGAGCAGCTGCTAAAATAGATTCGTTCATTGAGAGGAAGAAATTAGTTTCCATTTATTAAGGGCTTGAGGGCTTGTAGTTATTATATATACATTTATATGTGTGTATATGTATATAACATCACTGATACAATGAGGTCAGACATCCTAGGAGCATAAATAAAAATCTTATTTAATATTTCGACCGGTAGGGCGTAAAAGTTCCGAGTGATTATCCTCCCATAAGGATATCCGTCCTTAATATTAATATTAATCATATTTTAAGTTGGAAAAAACTCTCTCTCCCATAACAGTAAGTTTAAAACAAGCAACAACTGTGAAAGAAACGGAGTATTTTTTGAATTCAGCTGAATACTTCTCTGCAGACATTTGTTATTTATACAGTCTCCGCTAAAAGTACAATACATACAAAAAAAATAAGGAACAATGTCAATAGCTGGAAGTACCGCACAGATGTTTCTGTCGTTCTAATTGGGGACTCTTCATCAGTAGGCACCCGCCACAACGAGGGGGTTTAAAACCCAGTACCGTCCGGCTATGAGACTAGTGAGCCTGAAGACCATACAGCCGGTGGGACCCAATCCAGCGAGCAGCTCACAAATTTTACCTCCTGCGAATTCGTGATGTGTATATTTGTCACCACCGCCAGCCAGCGTCACGGGCCAGTGACTGTTCACTTGCCTAACTTCGTGGACCCCACCTGGTTACGACTTCTTACTAGAACCCGAGGTGACTAACTATTTGGGATCAGTCGCTAGTGACCAGCAGACTAATTGTCAAGTGTTAGTTTGAAGAGATTTGATCAACTACAGGATGGATCTATCAGTGATGGGTGGATGGATGGATGAGTGATAATCTGTTAGCATCATTATTAACTGAATAAGTGAATACTCGCTAAAGTACTACAATATTAACATTCAAAATCCAGTGATTGAGGTAGAATGAATAAAATTAAAAACATCTAGATTGGATGATGATAATAATATTGAACTACAAGGAAACTTCGTCAAAAATTTAACAAGTAAATTTAGCACAGGTAAGCCAAAGAGGACTAAATTGCAAGATTCTAACATGTCTAATCTAAACTCGTATAAGATAAATTTGAACGCTTCTCATCAATTTACACATATCCTAGGAAAACAAATAATATTTCGGATAAAATGATGATAACATTAATGGAGGAAACATTGTGAAGAGAAGAAGGAAGGCGGGTCAGTGTATAATATCGAGGTAGATGTGAGCTGACTACTACTACTACTACTACCACTACTACTGTTTCCTTTTGTTAACACAGATTGGGCTTCTTTAATCTGATCGATTGCACAAGCTTCAGCAAAATCAAGAGCTTTCTTGGTATCACCTTGCTTTATTATTAATCATAAAGTTTCTACGCAGGGTTATCATATAACCACAGTCCAGCAATAAAGGTTAATAAGGCAGGATTCGATGAATTCATCAAATTTCGGTAGAACTCGTAAGGTGAATACTTTACATACCCGGATAAATATATACTTATGAAATTACATTGGGAGATATAAGACTGATAAGTAAACAAATTAAATTGAATTAGTCATGCAGAAAGACAAGTGAGAATGTTTTCCAGTTCGTGTTCAAATAGATAAGGGAAAAGAGAGAGAGTATAAGAGATAAATATTAAGAAAGATTAGCGAGTGCTTCAGCAATCTTGGAAGGACTAGTCGTCAGTCTTGGACACTTCAAACTAAGCATATCAATTTGAGTGTGCTTGTGGAAGCAAATACACAGGGTCGTACAGAAAGGCAATTTTCTACTCGCATGATGGAGCATTTGCCAAAATGGTTGAAAACAGCTGAGTGCAAAGTGCTAAAATCCTCAACAACAAAACATCTTGTGGACTACGGACATGATGTCGACGCTGTGAATTCATTCACTATTGTCAGCAGACAAACAAACAAGAAGATGCTTGCAACTGCCAGGGAGGCTTGCGCAATTCAAGTTTATAAACCAGGTTTCTGTGTACGAAAAGAAATGGTCGTGACTCTGAATCTACCATGGTAATACGTTTTACTTATTGTTCTACCTCTTATTATTATTATTCTTGATTTATTTGAAACTATCCTTTATCAGTAGGATTATCTTAACTCACTTCAACACTATTATGATTGTTATGATAACTTTTACTATTGATGCTACTCGGTATGCAATTCTTGTTATATTCTCGAATGACTAATTGTTTATCTAAAGTGATGCAATTTATCTTAATTTTGATCTTTCATTCTCTCTCTCTCCCCTTATGTATTTGAACATGAACTGTAAAACATTCTCACCTGTCTTTCTGCATGACTAATTCAATGTAGTTTGTTTACTTATCAGTCTTATATCTCCCAATGTAATTTCAAAAGTATATATATCCGTGTATGTAGAGTATTCAGCTGACGAGTTCTACCGAAATTTGATGAATTCATTGAATCCTACTTTATTCACCTTTATTACTTGTTTTAAATACCGTGTAATTGAGAGCACTCTTTAGGCCGCCCTATATCATGAGTACTAGAATGTCGTCTTTAAGGCTATGACGAGTTCTTCTATCGAAACTCAAGAATTCAAAAACACTGTCTTAAATCTACCCAATCGAAGGCTGAAAATGTCATTGCCTTGAAAATAAGTAAAAACGAATAAAGATCACTTGCAACAACTGACTGTTTTCGCCGCATCTAGATAGTGTACATTTTCTGTTGTTACGCTGAAAAGTAGGTGAATCCACTGATTCATTCATCAATTAGCGCTTAAATAATAATAATAATAGTAACATTACTAGTTGGATACATTTTACAGTTAACATTTTGCAGTCTTTGTTTCCTAGTAATAACAACATTTGCAGGTTAGGCAGGCGTTGTGCATAAGAGACAGGTGTTCTGATGCATAAACAGGTAAGCATATGCAATATATAGATATACACCAGCTGTTAAAATCATCAGTGCAGTTTAACAGGTGAGCAGTTGTGTCCATGATTCGTTTTAGAAAAAATCTGATTTTGTTTTATTAGGTAGGTAGGTACGCAGGCAGGAAGGAAGTATTATATACTCAGATATTTTTTTATGCGCTAAAAACGCTTAAAACAGAACAAAAAACATTTTTCCCCAGAAATAATAATTTAAATTTTTTAAAATACTTCATTTTCACTTTTAATGTCATTCGTATGTTCTATTTAATAACTCATTTAATTTATAACTGTTGATTTAATAGAAATAATAATGACTAAACTACAAGACGAAGTTGTCTGGATGGAGTCTTGGTGAGCGTTATTGACCAATGCGGTTTACCCTATTTTTTATTATTATTATTTTGGATTATAGCTTGATTCCACACCACATCTTTGGTACATATGATATCGGTAGCCCAAATTTTGCAGGCCGACCAGTGATATCAGGTGTGCGTCTGCACGGGATCGAACCTCGGCCCATGTGCATGGTTGGCGAGAGTTCAAACCACTGTGCCACTGACGCACCACAGCTACCTCTTCAGAGATGACACAATGGCTCGCAGCCGCACTAAAATCACATCCTCTAGTCAGTATACTCATTTGTTCAGCTTCGTGTATTGAAAATACAAACAATCTAATAAAGTGCTTGGTCCGCCACAGAGTAACTTCACTCTGTTGTCATAAATGTCATGATGAAGGGCTCAGTACCATTAAACAGTTGCTGAGTGAGAACGGTTACCCAGAAAGGGCAGGCCAGAGTACCAACCATCACTTCCGGGAAAGGAAGGCCTTGTTTTTACATTTTCACTTCCTCCGTGATGGCGACATCAGTGCGGTATTAATGCAATGCCTAAGGAATGCAGATTTAAAGATAAACTGCCTAAAATTGCCTCTTCTATGTGTATCTATCACAATTTGACTACTCTGGATGTGAAATGAGCTGTACAATTAGGCGTGTTAATCATCGGATTTCTGAACACTATTCTGCACAGTTGTTAAGTAAGGTAGCGACAAAATCCATTCATAGTTCTATTCTATCTCATCTCGTGGATACAGAACACAAGATTGATGTTGATGAGGCCTTTGAATTCTTCCAATGTAGGCTAAATAAACTTAATTTCACCTTAAGAGTTCCTCTACTACATATTGCTGAGGCTGTTTCAATCTACACTAAGAAGCCTAACTTATATTTCCAGCAGAAGAAGTTGATTGGTTCAGACACTTTCCTTACTTTTGGCCGTCAATCAAAGTTTTAATGGTCATTAATTTGTTATAGAGATTTCCTTCATTTTATTTGCTATTCTATTAACTATTACATTTTTATACTTCTTATTCTAATTTATGCATCTTTCGTGAGCTAAAATTCTATTGTGATATTAACAAATCGATATCATTTAAAAACACTAATACTGACGATTATCCCAGAATAATATTCTATGTTCATAAATTTGTTTTATTTTCTAAAAGTCCTAATGGATTGGTAAGATTTGCAATTCGTCGTGGTCTACTGATTTAGGTAATAGTGGATGAGTGGTCTATGAGTTCCCCTTGTACCTGGAAAGTCCTGGCTTCGAACTCCAGAAACTGGTGCGTACTAATGAAGAGTCCCAAACTAGGGCGACGAGATAGCTGTCCAGTACTACATCCTAGTTTTCAATGGCTGTCTAACTGATGTAAGTCTGTAGTCAAACATGAAAGAGATAAAGATCTTTTCGTGCAGTCTAGAACCATTTATCTCACATATATCAATAGTTTGTAAGTATGATTGGATGGAGGATTCCATCATGTGCTGACATCAGTTAGAGAACCACTGGAAAACCTACAAGAAGTACTGGACAGCTGTTTCGTCGCCCCATTTTGTGACTCTCCAGTAGTATGTACCCACCAAGGTTCGAACCTAGGACCTTCTGGTTATAAGGCGAGCTCGTAGACCATTGAGTCACTGGGATCCTATCAAACCCAGACCCCGATGGATGCGTACTAGGACGCAACAGCTGTACAGTACTCCCAGCTGGTTTTCCAATGGTTCTCTAACTGATGTCAGCTCATGATGAAATCCTCCATTCAATCAAACAAAATACCTACAAAACTAATACCTGAAGGATATCAAATCGAGCGAGAATCGGGAAGGCGAGAAACACATTCAATCATCAACCTGTAACCAATCTTGAAACCAAACTTCGTCACTCAGTATCAACAACGAAATTCGGTCGGATTTTCAATACAAATGTCAAGTCAGTCACTTCTTCTATATGGATTAGAAACTTGGCGGGTCACAAAAATATTTCCAAAAGGTTGCAGACCTTTATTAACAACTGTCCTTGCTCTATACTGAAGATCAGATAGCCGGGCCGGAAAGAATCACCAACAACAAACTATGGGAACAAACAAAACAAGAACCAAATCCCCCAACAAATATGCACGAGAAAGTGGAGATGAATCGGGCACTCGCTGAGGAGGCTGTCGCTGGGTGACATCGCACGTCAAGCCCTCCAGTGGAACCCAAAAGGGAAGCGGCGAATGGAACGTCCAAGGGTGACATGGAGGAGATCGTGTGAAGAGGAGTTGAAAGAGTATAGACTAACATGGATGCAGGTAAAAAGTACAGCAAAAGGAAGACAGAATCAAGTGGAGACGTGGAGTTGAAGCTCTGTGCTCCACTAGGAACCCAAAGGAACAATAATAACAATAGTAATACTAAGACCTGCGCTGAAGGAAGATGTTGATTATATGGGCGACGACGAAAGCTTCTCAAATACACCACCCATCAGCTAAGAGAACACAACAGTAGTTAAATTGTTGCACTGTGTATAGAAAAGCTAAAACTTCCATACTGTATTTTTCACTGCTATTATTATTATCTCGCTTGTCTTCGTCAGTGCGCAGCTGCAAACCCACCAGGGGGCAAACCCCAAACCTTCTGTTTAAGAAACCAAAGTCACTTCCTCCACTTGGGCTGAAATTCACTGACTTTTGTACTGTTAGTCTGTCAACTGGTGATATAGCACTTCTCTTAACCAGTGTCCTCCATGAGTATCCGATACCCCTTGACATTGTGAACCTCATTAGTCACAACTTCTCATTACAGACAATATCTAGTAGTCGTAGTGGTAGTGTGATGAAAGCTGGCTGCTAGTCGAATCGGTAGGCAGTAGTTTTCATCAATGTTTACGTCCCCATAATTGGTCATGTGGAAACAAGAACAAAGACTGATTCAACAACCAACCACAGTAGACTTTGTTCGCGTAGGTGGATACAATTAGCAGACAGATGATCTGACATTCAAGAAACAGTTACAAAGAGATGAAAGATTAGCTTTCAGTGAGAAACAACCAGTCAGAAGACTGTGTTTGTCCGCTAACAATAATCTATAATAATATCCATGAAAATATATAAAAACGTGTTAATTTCCTTAATAAAGTGTCTGTTGTCTGGCCCTTGTCTTCTGTTGTTACAGTAATAGTAGCCATCATTGGGCTGATGATTGACTCACTGACGGCTCTCTAACTGATGTTGGTTCTATAACGGAAATCTAACAACTGCAATTGCCTGAAATCCACACTAATCCTGTAATCTAAAGAACTGAGTTTATTTTACAGAATGCTACATACGAATACGTACATATTTCAGCATTTTTATTGAGGGTGTGTAGGTGGCACATTCAAGGTGTAGTGATAATATCTCACTTTTCACAGATAGCTACTCTACACTAATATACACATATATAAATTGGCAGAAGTTGTTATTAACGGACTATTGGGATGGGTCCCAGTGGCTTAATGGTCTACGGGCTCACCTCGTGACCAGAAGGTTCTGGGTTCGAACCACAGTTGGTTGGGTGGGTGAGTTTTGCATTAGAATCCCAAACTACGCGGGGGAGGGGGCTGAAATATCTGTGCAGTACTCCCAGGTGGTTTTCCAGAGGTTCACTAGCCAATCAAATCCCTGCAAAGCAACACTTGAAAATCTTAGAATGCCTCGAAAATTATTGGAAATACTTTTTAGAGTTCACATGCTAATAATAGTTCCGAGCGAAAAAACGTTTCAGAAGTATTTACTGCTTTTAGGATCGCTAATTAGATGTAACCAGTTAGCTAGCTAGCTAGCTTTCCGTCACACACTATCCACCTCCTCATATCTACTTGAGCGGAAAATTAGGTTTGAAGTCTGTTTGTGACTTGTTCAGTGTATTTGTTTGCTAATATTGAACGAGAAAAAAGCAGTTATTGAGATCATTTCCAATCTACACCTCAAAATGGAGATATTTTATTTTAAACTCGCTTTTGCTTCGAGTGGAATGTAGGTTTTTTTAGCTTTAAGCTTTTTAAAGTTATAATAGCTGTGTGATGGGTATCTGGCGTCATAGACAACCTTCATGCTTTTTATTTCCTAACTCACTGGTGACTAGTAAACTAATCGAGACCTAAGAATGTGTTGGCCGGTGGTCAATTCCAAAGAGTATGTGTGATTGGCGAGCACTGAATCACAGAAAAAACTGACATATACTTGAGAACAGCTTATATGTATATATTTATGCATATACATCGAGTAGATTGCAGAATTGATCACAGGCTGAAATCAATAAGAGAGCCACTGGAAAACCTGTGGGGTCTGTACAGAAGTCTCGTCCCTCTAGTTTTAGACTCTTTATTAGTACACACTCGCTGGGGTTCGAACTGAGGACCTCCCAGTTACGAGGCCAGCTAGCGCCAACCAACGCCACGGACGAGTGACTGTCCTCTTGCCCAACTTGGTGGAACCCGCTGATTGCAACTTCTTACTAGAACCCGGGTGACTTACTGTGTGTGATCAGTGTTGCTAGTAACCATCAGATCAATAGTCAAGTGTTTATTTTCACGGATTTCACTGGTTACAGGATTGATCACGAGCTGTAACTTATCAAATCATCCTTGATCTATGTTGCTGCCAATTCGTGAAATTCGCCAGCTAACCAGAATTTGGCTGTGATTTGAAATGACTGAATGAAACAGGGTACACAGTGTTGACTCACTCGATCCCGAAATAAGGCTAGATCACTCCGTAGATATGAATGAGCAGTAATCACTACTGATTTTGATATCAGTAGTATCTAACTACTCTTCTCAATCAATCAGTAGTATAAAGCATGCACTGAGGTTATGTATGGACGAGAAGGCAAGCTTTGTCCAGAAAATGAGACTTTTGCAAT
The DNA here is from genome assembly GCA_944472135.2 of Trichobilharzia regenti. Lineage (NCBI taxonomy): Eukaryota > Metazoa > Platyhelminthes > Trematoda > Strigeidida > Schistosomatidae > Trichobilharzia > Trichobilharzia regenti. The sequence continues at coordinate 10,730,883 of OX235270.1, forward strand.
GAGCAGTGCTCAAAGTTAACCTGCAAACATATCTCTCTTCAACTAGATACACGAGTGAGCGTGTAGAGAGTCACATACATGAACTATGCATAAATTAATTACTTATTCATAAAGCTGAAACATACTCATTCATGTTCATTATCATTGTTTATTCAATTTTTCTAATATTCTTTTGTACTAATTATTTTCCCCCTAGTGTGTACGTGTTTGACACGCTCGCGCGCGCACACACACACACACACTCATTAATGCCTTGAAGTACGCAGTTAGTGGAAATAGTTTTCACAGCCTGTTTAATTAATTAGTAATTATTCATGTAACTGTCCTCGTGACAAAAAGATAAGGAAGGACGAGAGTGGAAAAAAAACACTCGACACGTTCACCAAATCCTTCCTCTTAAGATATCCCATCTTTCTGTCTATCCGTTACTGAGATTAGTTCGATTGTTTTTTGTTTTTGTTCCAAACTAGTTAACATTTTTCACTCGTTCTAATATATTAGAATTGCTGGGTTTAATGCATTGCTCATTGAAGTCGGTGTCCTTCTCACTCTCTTTCTCTCTCCTTTATCTTCTTCTCTCTTCTCACACGCTTTGTCTCATTCGGACGAAGTCGACTTCGTTGAGTATGCTGGTGATTTGACTACCTCGTTGCCAGTTACTTTGTAATCTGATTCTTCCAAGGTGAATAGCTTTTTATCGGACGTAGGCCAGCCAGTGGTCTTAGCTAATTCCTTCCCAATGTCAGACAGTTTCAACTTCACCGCCAAGCATAAACGTGATCTACATGAACTGATTCGTTCATATGATGGTGCTTGTAGCATAAAGGGCAGTGAAGGGAAAACTAAGTCAAACATTAAATAACTTGAAATGGTTCTTTCCTTTAAATCCCTTTAGTCAGTCATACCATATCTTGTTGTCGATTTCTAAGAAAATGTTCTGACTGATCTTCTGCATTAAAATGTTTAGACAATCAGGTGGGTGTCACATCAAACTCTACCTTCACAGTTTATTAATTCTTGAAGCTCGCCCATTTTTGTCTATTGCTCCCCACCCTTAGTCCTTCTTGGGCTACTCAAAAATGATTGTTTCATACCGAGAAGGGTATTAGAGGTTGTCAGTAGAGCATGTGGTGTGTCACCACAAAGTCAAGTGGTTACCATTTCAGTTGATAAACATCTGAACTCATGCAGGAAATGCACTGGATATATACTGTACTGTCTGACACACAACACTCTCTTTATTCACAATATTCTCCTTCGTGAATCTCATCACGCAGAAGTAGAAGTCATTATGAAAGATTGTGTGCTCACACAACTGAGTACAAAACTGGCTCATAGGTATCCTGTTTGATCCATACGTGTTCTATGTGATAGAGAAAGTGTTATGCGTGGAACTTATATAACCTACTATGTAACTAGGAAAATAAATGACTCTTTAATCTCCTCCTTTTTGTAATTTTTGGAGAGACTGTTTCAATTACCTTATAATTTAAGTTATTAACATTATTATCATCATCATTGTGCACATTTTGTACATTTTCGAATTTATTGTCACCGTTAATGTGAAAATTTTGCTGTTATCAGCTTTGGCTATCACTAGCCTGTAATGTTACTTTCAGTTTTTTTGGTCGGCCGTTGCTGAGTAAATTAGATGCAGCATTGTCTGTACCAAATATTGCGAAATCTATGCTGTCTCTTAAGCAGTGTATCAATAATAAATGTCTTATTACCCTTCACATTCAAAATTTCTGTTTACTTCTGTTATTTTATCCTTTTTTTCATTCCCTATTTCCATTATTGCAGAAGTTTCGGGAGGAAGGAAAGGTGCCTACCGATCCCAAGAAAGACTGGCTACCTCGTCAAGCTACCAAGGAAAGGTGACTTGAGCGTCACTCTGCGAGAACTGGCTTCGAATAATCCTATTGTCCATCCACCCTAAGTAGAATATTGAGTCACGTCATCCTGTACAGAGAGAGAGGGAGTAAAAGGTACACCGGATGCAGAACTCCGTCAGACCAACCAAAATAAGGTGATTGGATTCAGGAAAGGCCAATCATGTGCTCATCAAATTGCATCTCTACACGGAACAAAGCATCGAATGGTAGTCAAACCTCTCTCCCCTTCAACTTCATTGACTTCGTAAGGGCCTCCGATAGACAGAGTTGACCGAGAAGTAATTTGGACACCGCTTTAACACTATGGACTTCAGAGTCCAAGTATTTATCAACTTAATTAAACAGCTAGCTACATGGCAGTGCCACGTGTCAAGCAATACACAATGGGTAACTCAGTGAGGCCTGCCTTTGGAGTGAGGTAATACAAGAAGGGGACAACCTGGCTGTCTACTGTCATCGAGTATGATGTGTCTAATTGTGGTGGACTGGGTCACACGTCAAACTGCGGGTTGGGAGTACACTGCATTGACCGATCGGAAGATTCTAAAAGATCTGGATTTTGCAAAATACTTATGCTTACTATCATATGAATTCGAAGACCTGCAAGCTGAAACCAACAAACTGGCTGAAAAGGCTGGCTAGCTGGCTCTCAGCGGAGACAAGGCTCCATAGAGGTTAACGTAGACAGGGTGGAGACAGAGTTAATGACGACAACAAAACAACCAATTGACCAACAGGAACAACTACCAACAACAATCACAATGACAGGGAGACATCCGATAGAGGTTACTTCTTGCCTTCACTTATCTATCCTAGGATGCAGCACTGCTCCGACCATAGGTAGTCGAAAAGGATGAAGATGACAAATCAGTCAGTTAGCCAGCCAGAATTGGAAAGCCATTATACGCCTTCATCATTCTGAAGTAAGTTTGGAAGTCTTCTACACTCCGCCTCAGCTAGCATAAACAGGAAGATTTGGATTTTCAACACAAATTTCAACGAAGTTAGTCAGTTAGTCAGTCAGTTAGTGCTTCTATATGGTTTAGACACCTGGCTATCGTCTCATGAAAAGGATTTTCGACAGCCAGTTGCAGACTTACATCAACAGTTGCCAACTTCGCTGGCTGGCTCCATAGTGAAGACCAAATGGTCAGCCAGCAAGTCGACCAGAAAGAAACAGCCACAAGAAACAGTGGAAATGAACGAACCAACAAAGAGCTGACTACTCAACGATTATGTAGAAGGAAATGGAGATTGATTGGAGATGGAGATTGATTAGGCATACGTTGAGGAAGGCTGAGGCCGTCGAATGACATTGTGCTCAATATAGGTCACTGATCGAGTGGAATCCCGTTTGGAAACAACGAGTGGGTGCCCGGTACAAATGTGACATGGAGGAGTTGTAGGAGCAGATGACAGATTATGACCAGTCATAGGTAGGGCTATCCACCTGAAGAGGACAGTAGAGAATAGAATAAAGTGGAGATGTGTGTTGTTGAAGCCAACCCTATTTTCCACTCGGGATATAAGGGAATAATAATAACAATTTCCACTACTGTGCCTTCATCCAGTCTTGTTTATTTTGTTATGATAAATTTTCAATCCCTGTATACAATCTAACTCATCTGATCCTTGACCGGAAACAGTTCTCGCCCAACTACTCTACAAATACACGAATGTACAACCAATTTGATGTTGACTGTTTTGAAAACAGAACAACTTTTCTTCACTGCAACTGTCTTTTTTTTTTAAATGAGAAAGTATGACATCAAAAATATTTATGTCTTATCCTTCACCCGCCAATGCCCTCTCCCCTCACCCCCCCACACGGTGCTCTCTCTATCTCTCTAAGTGTTGGTATGACTTGAACTGTATCTCGGATGACCACTTTACTCAGTATCTTCATATTAGGTTGCTTACTGTGTGTTCAGTTTCGACGATACACGCACACACACACACACACACAACAAAACACATACACGCATGAATATACAAACAAACGTAGTGACCAAATAATGGTTGTTTACAAATAAAACACTCGTATAGCTCAATAAGTGAGTGAGTAGGTAGGTGAGTGAATGAGTTAGTGAGTGAATACTCAGAAGGCATAACTCTTCAGTAATTTATTGACTCAATAAGCAACTGAGATGACAGAAAACAATATTCTCTTCGTTGTTACTTTTATTGCTGTTCTTGTTATTATTATTATTATTGATATTAATTTGCCGAATTGATAGATCTGGCGCAGAGGGAAGTAAGCGTATATATATGTACATAAGCACATACATACAAGCATAAAAACGAACGAATGCATGAACGGATATTCTCATTTCCTAATCAGATCTCCTAATTATAATTAAACTTGATTTGTAACAGGGATACATACATACGACTTGTTGTAAGGCAGGGAATCAGTAAAGTAATAACTGATTGGTGAGCATTAAAAATTTAACCAGGTATCATGATCACTATCTCCAACAAGGACTGAGTCATCGGCCATTGATGGAGTCAGGAGGGGTGATGAAGAAAGAAAAAAAAGTAAATATTTTTGATGTGTTATACTTCTCTGTTAAACACAAGATGTTTTGGTGAGTGGTGATGAAGAAAAAGACGTGAAGAGAAAACAAAAATCAATCCTGTAGCTTATTGCTGATTGGACACTAGTCAGTTACTAGTGTAATTTTTTGTCTAGTCCTATCTTTGGTGCAGAATGAATTCTATTAGCCAGTCAAGTTTGCAGCTAGTTGACTCACCATCACGCTGCACTGTGAATTGGTGGTATTAGATGGTCGGAGGCAATCGGCCACAGGAAGCCTTGCTTGACCCAGGTTTCGTGCTAGTTGGCTCTCACTGGTCAGTCAGCAAGGCGTATCTGCAACCTTGAAGCAATTCACATTTTAGAAGCGTGGAACTCAAATGAATCAGCCCACGATTAAAAAAATTCATATTAATATAGACTAAATTTACCAGCTAATAAAACGTAAATCATCACACGACAAGTTCAAATTTAAAGTCAATAAAAATGGTCCATAGAGATTATGTAAATTATGAACCAGTCACAACGGTGGTTGTCAGGAAATACTATTACACGATTCATGTAGAATTTCAATAAGCCCACTGTATACTAAAAGGCGCGATGAAAGGCGGCGTTTGCTAGATACGGGGACCACGAAAACTTCGCAGCTAGCTCAGAAAACTAAACTAATTCAGCACCTGTCAGTGTCGGCTAATAAGTGTGTTGTTACACCATCAACAGTTCTACTATATAAGATCTCCTCATCCAAACACGCCACACAATGAAAGTTTCTCAATTAACTACCTCAGAGAATACAATTAAACCAAAAATGGACATACAAATTATCAATGCAAAGTACTGTGTTTCAGTGAAAATCGAAATCACTGAAGCTTCTTCCTCATTATTTGAACAACAGTCAATCAATCAATAGCCATCAAACACATTTTCTCCTCTATTATTAAGTCGAAATTCATTATCTTAGCTGATTTTCATATTTCACTATCACATTGGCAGTTATCTATAATAGTCCCTTCTGCTATTTTGCACAAAATTTTCCCTGAATATCTCTAGTCTACTTATCAAGTTTTATCGATTGAAATGCACTGACAGTGACTATATGCATACAAGACATATTCTGATTGCCTGTCACCGTTTCTCGTCACTATTAAACTAAATACGAGTGTAAATTTTTCACTAATTGCTGCTGTATTTTGAATTCTTGCCAATAGAACTAGACAGTTAATGAAAAGAATATATAAAATGCCACGGACAGGACAAATATAACTAACTAACTAACTAACTAACTAACTAACTAACTAACTAACTAACTAACTAACTAACTAACTAACTAACTAACTAACTAACTAACTAACTAACTAACTAACTAACTAACTAACTAACTAACTAACTAACTAACTAACTAACTAACTAACTAACTAACTAACTAACTAACTAACTAACTAACTAACTAACTAACTAACTAACTAACTAACTAACTAACTAACTAACTTACTAACTAACTAACTAACTAACTAACTAACCTGTGACTAACTAACTAACTAACTAACTAACTAACTAACTAACTAACTAACTAACTAACTAACTAACTAACTAACTAACTAACTAACTAACTAACTAACTAACTAACTAACTAACTAACTAACTAACTAACTAACTAACTAACTAACTAACTAACTAACTAACTAACTAACTAACTAACTAACTAACTTACTAACTAACTAACTAACTAACTAACTAACTAACTAACTAACTAACTAACTAACTAACTAACTAACTAACTAACTAACTAACTAACTAACTAACTAACTAACTAACTAACTTACTAACTAACTAACTAACTAACTAACCTGTGACTAACTAACTAACTAACTAACCTGTGACTAACTAACTAACTAACTAACCTGTGACTAACTAACTAACTAACTAACCATGAACTAACTCTGTTGTTTGCTCTCCGTCTATTAAAATTCAGTATTGTTTTTTACAAATCAGTTGCCATGTTCCTCTTTGTCTGTCTTTGGTGAGAAGTATATTTTGTTCAGTCAGGCTTTATTTAAATTGTCATCGACATGTGTAAACACCTTCGTCATATTCCCATAATGAAACAAAGATAAACACAGGTACAGACACAGACATACATTGCGCTTAATTATCATGTTTTGTGCACATGAATGAGTTTATTTACCTTTTTTACGTCTGAAACACCTTATCTAAAATACTCAAATATTAGTCAACTGTAATATCAGAGTGTAGAAAAAGACAGGCTGGGTAGTCAGATGACTGTAAAACTAACAAATCTGTTTTTTTCAAGTTTTCATCACAGAATGATATCATTTAGAAGAGGATCATTCTAAAACCGGAAGGAGGAACTGGACAGCTATTTCTGTTGTCTTAGCACCAAGGACTCCTCAACAGTAAGCATTCACGCTCCACCTTCAGGGGTCGAACCCGAAGCTTTCAGGTTATCAGGTCAAGCTCACTGACTGCTAGTTCACCCAGTTGGGCAGGAATTCCACTGCCTATGAATTCTAACTTCTATCAGCTAGCGATTTCTTGATGTCTCACTGGAACTCATGGAAACTTCGTCCTCTTGCTATCCAGTCACTAGTCGACATTCGATTAGTTGGCAGCATAGATAAACCTACGAGCTGACAGAAGTTGGAATTAACAGGCCATTGAATTTTAGGCCAACAAGGCTAGATAGACAAAGATGCCTGGTCTTGTAGGTTGAAGGTTTGGTCCCTGATGTGGTTATGGCTGCTTATACTACTGAAGTGTCCTGGAAGCTAAGAAGACAAAAACTTCTATCCAGTACTCTCCACTAGTATCTAATGGCTAGCTTAGACCAACTGCTGTGGATTTCATTGACTGATGATGAAGCCATGTTTTGGTCTGACCACCGCCACCACTGGCTAACTCTTTTCCAACTTCATCCATCATATATCAGTCAGCCAACACTGCCCATCGGCTGTACAATTAGGCGTGTTAATCATCCGATTTCCAAACACCGACCTACACAGTGGTCAAGTAAGAGACAAACAAAATCCATTCACGGTTATATTCTATCTCGATGTAAACAAGGCAACTTCCAAAGTCATCTAACGCATACCAATTAATCTTAACTGTACCTTAAGAGTTCGTCTACTATGAATTGCTGAGGCTAATGAAATCTGCATTAAGAAACCCAACTTATGTATTGAAAAGAAGTTGGTTGGGTCAGCCACTTTCATTACCTCACTGGCTGTTGGCGGCCTGCTTAAATCTTGGGCTACCAATTACCTTAAACATTACAAATCATATTGCATCTAATTTCTCATTTCTAATTGATATTTTAATCAATAAATCTTATTCAAATATGACCTCAAATCGGATTATTTATTCTCGTGAATATCTAATATCTTTAAAACCTACTGATCTGCAACTCCATAAAAAAGACAAGAAAAAGCATCATGCCGGCTGGCAGAGAGCATTAAAAAATACCCCTATTCAATTCATGACTGTTCCCGCAATTATGAGTACCAATTGTCGCTCCCTGCCGGCTAAAATTAACTGTCTTCAATCGCTGGTGTCTTCCATTATATATCATAATACTGGGATCATATCACTTCAAGAAACATGGCTTCATGATCTATATGATGACAATCTAGTGTATCTAAATAATTTCAAACTATTCAGACAAGATCGGTGTAGTTCCAGGAAGAAACGCGGTGGCGGTGTCGCCATCTTCATCAATTCACAATGGTGTACGTCTAATAATGTATGTTTCAAATTCTCTAGTGACAATATTGACTGTCTCACCGTTAAGTGTCGACCTAAACATTTGTCAAAATACAACTACATTTACATCTCGAACATGTATATTGCTCCTGGATGCAACTCCACAGAATTATCTTTATTTGCGGATGAATTTACTTCCCTTGCTGCCACCTCCTTCGGAAATTCCTTGTCTATAGTTACTGGTGATTTTAATTCTAGTGACCACAGCTTCCTAATTTCACTTGGACACGATAATATTGTCAACTTCCCGACTAGAATGGACAACACTCTTGACCTTGTTTTCACAAACGATGCAGGAATATTTGAAGCTCGAAAAAGAGCCCCACTACTAAATTCAGATCACTGTATCATAAGAATATTGCCCAAAGTATATGGAAAGCAGCACAAAAGGGTCTTCTCATACCTTGGAAAGAAAACACAACACAGATGTTATTCCCATGACAACATACTGAACCTAAGGTCCATGTTAAAAGACACAAACTGGGATCTATTTACTGAACAAGCTCTTGATAACACAATTGCCAACATAACACATTATCTTAATTTCTGTCTTGATGTTTGTTGTCCAAAAGAGACAATCTTCTTAAAATTCGATCGCTTCTCCTCTTCTCAACTCAAAAAGCTCCGCCGTGAAAAAGAAAGGTTGTTCAAAATGAAAAACAAATCTGGTGTTAAGAGAATGAACACTTTGATTAAGCTTGAATTACAAAGATTGAATGCTCTCTATAACCAGAAGTTTCTTTCATGTAAATCCCCATCAAATATGTGGAAGTTATTAAAGGAAATCACAGGTGGTAAGCAAATGTTGAATGATATTTCTGTAGATGTTAATACGCTTAATGAATCCTTCATATGTATTCCAGCAAATGTTATGATTCCTAACTCAAATAGTGTAAACAATGACTGCTTCTCATGCTTAAACACGAATGATGTCCTCAAGTGTCTTCAATCTCTCAAGCCTACTCAGTCCCTCGGTCCTGATGGTGTTCCTGCTGTTATCCTTAAGAGTGTGCCGACATCTTGTGTTCCCCGCTAACTGACATTTTCAACGAATCGTTTTCCAAAAGTATTATACCTGAATCATGGAAAAACATCAAGATCGTTCCAGTGCCTAAATCTACAAGTGGACCTAATGTTAAGTTTAGACCCATTTCAATTACCTCACCCTTTTTGAAAGTTATGGAAAGACTTATTTTACTTAATCTTGATCCCTCTTTAAAACCTTTCAACGACCCCAACCAGTTTGCTTATAAACATAGTAGGAGTACGTTAGATGCCGCTGTCGTCCTCCACCATAGCATAGTCTCTAGTTTAGATAAAGGAGCTAAATACGTTCGCTGTGCCTTCCTTGATTACACATCTGCATTTGACTCTGTTCCCAGGTCTCTCTTGCTAAGTAAGCTTGCTGCAACACAGGCTGAAAGCTGGACAAATAAGTGGTTGCATTCCTATTTTTCTGAAAGGAAGCAGTACACCGTCTACAATGGAAAATCCTCCACTACCTCACTTACTTTAGCTGGTGTTCCTCAAGGTGCTGTTCTTTCTCCCTTTCTGTTCTCGTTTTTCTTACATGACTTGCCTCATTCTGATGTAGCCACTTTTGTTAAATATGCCGATGACCTCTCGGTTTCTATGCCTGTCAACTCTCAGTCAGATTGTTCCAAATTAAATAGCTTTCTGTCGGAAATTAGTCAGTGGTCCTCTTCAAACGGACTTAAGCTTAATCCGTCTAAATGTCAGGTAGTCAATTTCACTTTCAGACGTAAATGTGACCTACAGCAACTAGTTAGCTCACATGGCCCCACTCTCATTGACGGCACAGAGGTTGAAAATACATCTTATGTCAAGTACCTTGGGCTGAGTTTTTCCACCGATCTTTCCTGGTCTTCCCACATCTTGCTAGTTACTAGAAAGATGTTTCGCTTAACGTTCTACATTAGGAAATTTAGGCAGTCTGGCATAAACCAGTCTTTACTTTCTCAGTTTGTAAATTCTTGTATTCTACCCATCCTCCTTTACTGCTCCCCATTAGTCTTTCCTGGACTACTTAAGAAAGACTTTGCTTCGCTGAGAAGGGCACTAAAAGCTGTTAGTAGGGCAAGTGGGATATCGTTAAACCAACTGGTGAACACTATTGTAGATAGACATATTATATCATGTAAGAAACTAGCGAATACAATATTGTCGGACCCCAAGCATCCTCTCTATACGCATCTATCTCCTTGCATTTCATCTGGTAGAACTAGAAGCAGCTATAGGAGGCTATATGCTAGGACTACCAAATACAAAAAGTCCACAATACCATATCTGGCACAGCTGTTATGTGATGAGAAATCCGTTAGGTATGACACGATAAACTTACTGCGGCACTCTAACAAATAGTCCCATTAGTTTTTGTTTTCCTTTCCTCGTTACATTTACACTGTTGTTCTCATCTTCTACCACACATCAACTTTATATTTCAAATCCTGTGTTGCATTGTTTGAAATGAAATACTCTACGTTGTTTTTTTTCTTAATTTTAATATTTATTTATTTTATTTATTTATAACTTATTTATTTTATTTTTATTTATTTATCTTTGATTTTTAAAAATCTTATATAATTTATGAGGTAATTAGATGCAATATACTGTAATGCACGCTGAAAATTCCATACCTGTACCACAAATACTGTTTGGAATAAAGCTATTATTATTATTATTATTATTATCAATGTTCCAGTGATCCTCATTTTAATGTAGAAATTTCCTTAATTTTATTTGCTTTTCTATTTACTATTATACTTTTATGCTTATTATTATTATTACTTTCACTTATGCATCTTTAGTAAACTGTATTTCGTGATCGGGCACTAGTCAGTAACTAGTGTAATGTGTCTAGTCATATCTTTGGTGACACGGGTTCATATCTCAGCAGGGACATGAGTTCCTTCTCAGGTTGCAGAAACGCCTTGCTGATGAGTATCGACTAGCGCGAAACCAAGGCCAAGCAGAGAGGGCTTCCTGTGGCGGATTGCCTCCAACCATCTAAAATGTAATTCTATTGTGATCTTACTTAACAAATCAATAGTATTTAAAAAGCACACCTGTATTGTTAATGACGATTATTCTAGAGTATTCTATGTATTATAAATATACAAATAATTGTAGAGCCAGAAGAGGAGGAAATTATCGAAAAGGATATTCCTTACTGCTCAATTCCTTATCTTTTGGAGAAATCACTCGTATGTAGTCCAGTGTTTGGTTCACTTAAGATATCTTCTAAGCCTCTTAAGTTTAAACAATTCTGTTCACACAATTATATATACCGAGAAATAGTCAATTGTGAAATTTGATAATAATGAAATGTTTAAAATCTGAGAACTGAGAATTTTATCATCAGACAAAATTATCGCTAAATGAGTAATTTTTTGAAAAACCGATAGATTTTCTGAGCAAAATAAAGTGACAAATGATCAGAAGAGAATGAATAACTTTAGTTAAGCTTTTTTTTATTGTCAACACTCTTCCCGTCAGCAATGCACTCTTCCTAGACTGTGATGTATAGAAAAGCATTTTATCCCTGGAGAACTTACACTTACTTCTAATGAGGAGATAAATAATTAGACCTGACAATTAGACTGACAACTGAACCGCATGTACAAAGCATTGTCATGTCTGGAATTCAAGCTTAACATTTGTGATTCTAAGATTTCTATGAATGTTAATCATATCCATAGGAATAATGTTGGAAATTATAGAGGCTAATCCAACTTATTTCATCAATAATTCTCCCCTGAAGACTCAAGGAGTATCAGTGAATTAATGAGGGAGCAGGATTCTATGTATTTTATTATTCCTTTGAGATCTGAACGGAACATTGAGCATCGACAACACATTTCCACTTTGTCCTATCTTCTGTGACCCTCTTCAGCTTGGACTATGATTGCCTCTCATCTCCTCATCGCACGGTCTCCCCCATGTCAACAGCGTACCGATGACACACTCCTCCTTTCCCATTGGGATTCCATTCGACGGCCTGGTGTGCTATGTTATTCGATGGCCTCTTCAATGTAGGCTTGATCGAAGTCCGTTTTCTCCAATATCTTTGTTGAGTGGCCAGCTCCTGGTTGGTTTGTTCCCACAGTTTTTCTTGTCACCTATTCTTTCTGACCATTCGATCTCTTCAGTATAGAGCCAACGAAGACAGCTGTTGATAAACGCCTGCAAGAACCTGTTGGAAATCCTTTTTTCGTGACACACAGTGCAAGTTTCTGACCTGTATCGAAGGACCAACTTCACATTGGTGTACAAAATTCGAATCTTGTTCCATGTGCTGAGTTCAGAAGATTTTCAAACTGAGATTTCAGGTTGATGAAGGCGTATCTTACCTTTCCGCTTCTGAATGGCTTTGACATCTTCATCCGTGCCATCCGCCTGACTGTAGTTGAAACGATGCTTCTTAGGTAGATAAGTGAAAGAGGTAGTCTCTGTTCAATATCTCTCGTTGATGCTGATTAGTGCTGGTTGTTGTTGTTGGCTGATTATCTTCATCACCTCCATCTTCTGTATGTTCACCTGTATTCTTGTCTTCGTTGAACTGCTTCTTCAGCCAATCTGTTGGTTTTCGAGTTTTTTTTTTTTTGATTTTTTTGATTTATTCCACAATGTATTTTTGGTACAAGTATGGAATTTTCAGCATGGATATCGGTAGCCCAAATTTTGCAGGCCGACCATAGATATCAGGTGTGCGCCGGCGTGGGCTCGAACCCCTGAACATGTGCATGGTCGGCGAGAGTCCTAACCACTGTGCCACCGACGCACACTAGACATATATATTATCCAGTTGCGAAGTCCAAATCTTCTAAAGTCTTCTTATCGATGGTCCAGCGTACTCGCTCCTCACAGTCTTATGCATAATCCATTTCACCACAATTCAGAAGATCATCGATGATGTGTTCACTTCGAGCGACTCACTAAGTTTGCTGTTGTGGACTACTTGACAGTTGGCATTATCATATAACTGTTGAATGAGGTTGATAAAGACTTCAGTCACAACTCAGTGGTGAACATTACAGATGCGTGTAATGCAGCATGAGTATTAAACCTACTGTAGCTCTGTCAACTTTCATAAATTGGGTCTTTTTTTGGGCAAAAACAGATCGACTTATAGTTGTTGTTCAGCGGCTTACACCCTAAAGGGGTTACATAATTACGGTAATAAGACACTTAAAATGTATTTCAATGCCTGTGTTAAGTCACCTCAAATACTTGGAGCGTTATTAAAAGCAAACTAACATTAACAGCTGCCTTCTCTGGTTGTGTACTCAGGATTGACGACAGGGAACTCTATCAGGTAATGAGCTAATCGAGAACCTATTGCTCAAAAAATACTCCAAAGAAAATGTTTATTCATTGAACACCATCGCATGCCAGGCCATCACTCGCGTGGAACCTGAATGGGCAACGACGCGTTGGATATTTTCATCCATGGTTGAAATGCAGTAGATCGTATCAGGTGGAAATATGAAATTATGAGCAATAGGAGGGCCAGATAAAGAGGACTATAGAATAGAGGAGGATAAAATTGAGATGTTTTAGTTTTAGTTTGCAGGGATTTGATTAGTTTCACAATGATTTCATAATGAACTGACATCGGTTAAAGAACTACTGTAAAACCGGCTGGGAGTGTTGTTCAGTTGTTTCGTCCGCTATTTTAGGACTTTTTGTCAGTATGCACCCACCACTACGGTTCAAACCCAAGACCTTCCGGTCACAAAGAGATGACGTAGACAATCCGGTCACTGTGACCCGCCTATCTAGGGAGGGGGGAAGCCCATTAATTCCACCTTATGCTAATTCACGATAACAGTGCGACTGGCACCAGCAATAGTCATCGCTGGAGAATACTTATCCTCACACCGGATAAGATGGACCCCACTGACGACGACTTCTCACTAGTACCTAGGCAACCACCTACCAACCTGAATAGGGCGAGTGGCTAGTGACCATCAGACTGATATCCAAATGTTGGTTTGTCGGCATTTGATTGGTTTCAGTATTTCACTATGAGCTTAAATCTGATCAGAGACTTGCCGCATCATAAAGAGCACATCAAACAAACTACAGATTTTCATTAACAGTTGTCTTCACTCAATACCACTCAAGTTCACATAATCAGAAAAGATCAACAACAGGGATCTCTGGGAGCGAACCAACCAGGACCCGATTGTGCAACAAATAGGCAGGAAGAAATGGAGATGGATTGGCCATACTCTGATGCAACCATCAAGTGACATCACTAGACAAGCCATTGAGTGGAACCTGAAAGGGAAGCGGCGAGTTGGTGGTCAGTGTGAGGGTGACTTGGAGCAGGTCAAGTGAAGAAGAGATGAAAACTTGTGGTCAGACTTGAAGCCAGGTGAAAACTCTAGCGAAGAAGCGAACGCAATGGAGAAGTTTGGTTGAAGCCCTATGTTCCTCTAGGAATTAAAGGAAATAATAATAATAAAATCGGCTAAAGAAGTTGGAAGCTGGAATTCATGGACTGTCCATTGAACTGGCGGGTCCCAGTGGGTAAACGATCTATGAGCTTGTCTTGTAATCAGAAAGACACAGAAAGAGAGAGAGAATAGAGGTATAAGACAAACCGTGAAAACGTGTGACTAAAATTGTTAGGTGATTATGAGTGGCATTAATTTACGCTGGGGACCTTGTACGTCATCCAGTTGTTAACACTGCATCATTATTGTGTGTGTGTGTGAGTGATATTTAAAATAGACTTATCCAATATGAAAAAAACGAAGCGAAGTTTAACAATCAAAACCCAGCTACCTTCATAGCTTTCAAAGAGCATTCTTCCACTCTGACCTAAAATCATTCAACAATCATTCAAAGAAATAGTTAACAAACAACTGAATAATCTTTTGTTCTGTCTTATCGTTGAACTGTTCTGTCTTTTCTATATCTAACTAACTAAGTCAGCTAGTTTAGTTCATTAATCCGCGTGTGTGTATGTATGTGTCTGTGCGCTATCGCTTGCTGGGGCGGGGAGTGATGGGTACGTGTCCACTTGAAGATGTGAACACATTTCATGACAATTATTTTTCAGCATGAATAAAACTGAAGTAAGCTCAGGTCAAGTGGGAAATCTATAGGCCTATACTACTACTATTATTATTAAAGGTGAGTAAAGAAAATATGTTTTCTCTATATCCTTTCTCTCTCTCTCTCTCTCTCTTTCCGTCTATTCTCTTTAAAGCGTAAATCACGTATAGCCTTTTTGAAACTTTTATATGTAGGTTAACCATTCGCTTTGTTTGAATAGATTTACAATAAACCATAAAAAAGATGATATATAATAGTAATAACAATAACGGTAGTATACAGCAAAAAACACAAACTTTTTTCTATTTAAAAAATAGTTTTACAAGTGAATAACTTTCATTATGTGTTGTTATGATAACTTGAAATCACTGGATGGATATATGTTCGGTGGAAATATTACCTAACACACCGTATAATTCACCTACCTATTTATTTTGGTGTTCTTCTCTTCCTTATTGAAGTAGGCTCATTTTTTTTTCTCCTCTACTTAGCTTAGTCGAAAAAAAGCAACATATTTATGCCTTTTTTCATGAGTTATGAGTGAATGATAAGGACAATTCTATTGCTGCTATGCTTTTGACTAAAGTTATCGCCTTTATTTAATACAACATATCTGTATATAAGCACGAAGAGAGGGTTAATGATTCTACTAATAGTTAAATAGCTTTATATTTTTGTCCCTAGAAGTGAACAGGTGATTTCTTGGTTTGTATGGATTTGATTGGCTACAGGACTTCATCGTGAGCTGACATTGCTTAGAGAACCATTGGAAAACCAGCTGGGAGTACTGGACAACTGTTTCGTCAGTATACAACCACCCTGCTTGGGGTTCGAACACAGGAACTTCTGCTTAAAAGGCCATCCCAGGTTCCTTGGATGTTTTGTATTTTAAGGAGGTAACAGGTTTGTGTTGTCGATTCTCTCTGTGCCCTGTATATACATCATTGCCTCAACACGAAGATTTACAGGCGGAGAAGAACGAGATGACAGGAAAGGTTAGCCGCAAAGACAGGATTTCAGGGAAATGTTGAGAAGACAGGGGGCGGGGGATGGGATGACGATTACCGACCAATCACCCATTCAAAGAGGTCACTTCCTTTATTTTTAACTAGCTAGGCACCATAGCATGTCAACTACAGACATTGTAGAGGATGAGTATGCCAAAGGAAGCCGAAATGCGAAGGCCATTCTGAAATCAGTTCAGACAGTCGGTGCACTCTGCAGAAACACTGACTGTATGACTGATTGGTTTCAGCATAGAATTGGAAAAAATATGCACTGATCCCAGTTATCACACTCCCTCAGTGTACCACACAAACCAACAGAAGACAGTAAACAGAGATTCAAAACAGAGAGAGATACTAAAGAGAAGTGTGAGTGAGGCAAAATGAATTGTAATATGAGAGGAAGACAGTAGCGTTTCATTGGTTATGATAGATCAAAGAGGGTGAATACATCTTCTCCAGCGCCGGCTATCACCTACAACGATTTTGAACCAGGCAGCCATGTCACCAATTATCTCCAGTCTTTGCTGGTGTTTAGCATGTCAAGGACCCCAACCAGGCAGTTTGCAACTCTCTACGTCACTGACTACCTAAATGGCTGGCTGGCTTAAACTAACTATTGTGGATATGATGGACTGATGAAACCATGTTTTGGTCTGACCACCGCCACCAGTGACTACTTCTTTTCCAACCCTATCCATCCTATGTCAGCTAACAACGCCTCCCATCCATCGGTCAAGTAGGGAGGGTGATGACTAGACAGTCAGGCAAACAGACAGTGGGCAAGCATCAATCCCAATCTGTGCAACTGCTTCAAGACCTTACCATCGATTGATTTCCCACCTCCTCCTTCCTAACCTGGACCCCCACCGATGCTTTATGTCAATATTGATCACGCTTTGACACCTTCCACCTACCTAACACGGAGGAAAGCACGCAGGCACCTACGATCAAAGGTATCTAGCTAGGTAACCTTTTCATATCTTCCAATTTCAGTGGATATGTCTCACAGCCAATCAGCTAACCAGCGATAAAGGAGGACGGAGAGAACTCCTGCTGATCAGTACACATGTCGTTCGGTCGACAGACAGACAGCCAACCGGATATCACATTTACTAAACAGGAGATGGTGTAAGTTGAGTTGGCTTAAAAATGCCAAACCAGCCATCTGTATCCATATCCAGCTAAGATTTCGTCAGCGATAAGAGCAACCCTCTGGCTTTAGGTGGGTTGATGCAACTCCCTAGATAAGTGAAGTGGTCAACGCACTCAGCTACCAATTCACTCGTATCTACCTTGAAGCTAAGAGTATTCGATATAGTCCAGTCCAATCAAATTGAGTCCTGCAGCATAATCTTACATTTGAAAACAGCAGGAGCCAGTTGCTCCTATGCCAGACTCTTGAAGATCGCTACTCAGTCACAAGGTGTTCATAAGACTCTGCTCTATTTTGTCAGCAGGTCTAGGATGGAGAACTATATCATCCTCAGCATATTCTAAGTCAACGAGACTATTGTTCCCTGGTGGTAATAAGTCTGTCCCTGAGTTGCTGAAGTCAATTAGTGTAAAGTCCATTAGCACGCACATCTCTGATGAAATTAAAGAGAAATGGGGACAGTGGGCATCTGTCAGACAAATACCAAGGGTCGTCATAACAGCTTCCGATGACAACTGACTGATTGACTGCATGAGTTCCAGCAGAGTGAGTGCCTCAGTAAGTGCGATGTATACTCCGGGAATTCTCTTCATAGCCAAATTTCGCTATAGTACCTCCCGGTCTACGGCATCAAGTGTCACCTTCAGGTCTAGAAATACAACATTTGTCGGACGCCGATAAGTAGGTAACCCTATGTTTCAGAATCTGATAAAGAGTGACGACATGATCAATACACCCTCTTCTCGAGTGTATTGATCACAGCAGGAAGAACAAAATTCTGATTTTCGATCTCAGTGTTGTCAATCAGTCAGTCAGTCAGTTAGCTCTTCAATATGAGTCATAAACTTGTCACATCCATCATCGAAAGCATGTTCAACATACTGTTTCAGACTTTCACCGACAGCTCTGTACTGAAGATGAGATAATCAAGAAGAACCAGCTATAAGAAACTCTGTCTGGGAACGGACCAATCAATAACCTGCCACCGAACCAACAAATATTCCGAAGGAAATAGAGATAGATAAGACACAGGCAGACGAAAAGACCATTGGCTAACATCTCATGTCATGCAAATTGGAAACAACTAGTTGGGCGTTGGTGTCTGACGGTAGCATGGCTGACATTGTGTTAGAGAGGAGGTGACGGTTAACGATTGGTCGTTGAGCAAAATAAAGAGGAGTGCAGAAAACAGGGGAGTTGCTGTTGAAGCGCTATATTCCAGTTGGTCACTTAAACTGTTTAACACAAGGACAGAAAATCAAATAAACCAACAACCTTAGGTGATTCTAACAAAACTTACACTTATTATTCGTGAATACGACACATATAGATGTATAAACTTTGTGAATTTTAGAAAAAAAAGACTTGTATTTTGTCTTGTAGAGAAATTCAGTTGCTATGGTTTTAGTGAGACAACATTCATGCACGTCATTTTGTCTTCTTTCTTTTTTCTTATTTCCACCAAATCCGAATGAATAAATAAATGAAGAGATGTTCTTCTCTCGGCAGTTGATTTATTGCATAATTATTTTCAAAACATGTGCATATTTGGACATATTGATTACTCAACACACGCACACACAAACACACACACAAAGTTGATTCAGACATGAAGCGATTTCTACACAATAATGTGGATTAATGTTCACTTTGAAACCGATTAATCAATTCATGAAATTTTACTTTTGAAATCTTTTGTGTATTTCAAAGGTTACTTATTAATATAGTAAACCTTGGGTAAGAAAGAGTAAAGAATAGGTACCAAAGTCAAGTGACCTTCAGTTGACCAATCAGATTGCTCATTATTTTCGTTGTGAATTTCGCTATGATTTAGAGGTAAGATGGTGTTAAGGTAAGGTTACAGTTATAGTTAGGGTGAAACTTGCAGCAAAGACTATGGACAGCATCCATTGGAAACGTTGAATGACGGGAACATCATCATCATTAAGTCAACCATTCTTCAGAATTACTGGATCCTATAACTTGTATTCATACAGATTCTGTTAATGGATTTTCGGCATATCGCAATGTAGAAATGAGACCTGTTTCTGTAGCATGATAGAGACATATACCCTATACTATTCATTTTCATCATATATACATATATATTTGTATTTTTTCATATTTTTATTGTGTGTTGGCGTTTCTGTAGCAGCCTGATTGGTTTTCTGATGTAAGATCACCAGCCCCACGCCCAAGGCTCCCCCTTTACCCGGGCTTAAGACTGGCTAGAAAAAAAATTAGCGAGATAGTAAACCAGGAGAGTTTTATGTCTATGTGATTTATGTTTAATGTCACACAAACTACAAGATTTTCAGGCAGGTGAAAACTGGCAACGAACCGGCTGAAGACGCTATCTGGCAGCAAGGACAAGACTGACTGCATCCAGGTGGTGGATATAGAGAAGGTGGAGACGGAGGTGATGAAGGTTATCAACCACTACCACCAGCAATGCCAACAGCAGCAGCAACAACAACAACAACCAGCAGCGATCACCAGCAATGGGAGAAAGAGGTTGAAAGAGGTGACTTCCTGCCTTCACTTATCTAGCCTAGGCTGCAGCATTATCTCAACCATAGGTAATAGCAACGCATGAAGATGTCAAAACCAGCCAGCTAAATTCCAAAAGTCAACCTGAAGTCAGTTTGGAAGTCTTCTCCACTCCACCTCAGCAAGCACAAACAATAAGAAGATTTAGATTTTCAACACATATATCAGTGAAGTCAGTCAGTCAGTAATTTAGTGCTTCTATATGGGTTAGAAACCTGGTCATCGCGTCGTGAAAAGGATTTCCAACAGCCAGTTGCAGACTTATATCAACAGCTGCAACGTTCGCTAACTGGCTCCACACTGAAAATCAGATGGCCAGCGAAACAGCCAGTGGACCAGAAAAATTAGCAACCACAAACTCTGGCAATGAAAGAACCAGCCAACCGAGAGCCGGTCTCTCAACAAATATGTAGGAGAGAATGGAGATGGATTGATTAAGCTTACATTGAGAAAGGCTGAGACAGTCGGATGACACCGCATTCAGTGCAGGTCATTGGTTGAGTGAAATCCAGATTAGAAGTGATGAGTGGGTGCTATTGTGAAATAGAGTAGTTTGTTTGTGCAGGAGAAGATGAGAGATGATAGCAAATAAAGGGGGTATGGGGAAGAGTACTGCAGAGAATAGAGCGGCTTGAATGTAGCATGAACAGTGCGGTAGAATCGGATACCATCGTTAAGCATATCTGTCCTCACACCCACTACAGCCTACTAGACCCCATTGATCACAGCGTTCCACTGAAACTTCAGACACCCTCATCCTGCCGTCACTTAATAGTGAGTACTAGATTTATTTAGCGATGTTGGATTTTTTTTTTTTGCAAAAATCTGATGTTGATTTCAATTCTGATCACTGGTTGACTTTAGTCAAGTACTTATGAAGAGTCCCTGAAAAATCAGGACGAAATAGCTATTCAGTAGATCTCAGTTCATGATCACACACACAATTGACATAAACCAACATCATGTGTGTATTTACGCGTATAAGTCTGAAATTTTCTAAGTCTTGTTTGTTCTTCTCCAACGCTTTATTGATGCGATTCAGCTGAGCAGACAGACTTTGAAATTCACGTCATTAAGACTTTCTTTCAACTAATAAACGAAGCATGCTATAGTTGGGATGTTATTGTTTGTCGAGTGGATTTTCACGCGTCACTTGGAGGGAATAAATAGCGTTGTGAGTTATCACTTTAATAAGCTGACGCACGCGCACACACGCACACAAACAAGCATAAACATGCCTTGTGTATTCAGCATAAAGTCAGAAATAATAACCATCACCAATTTATGTTTTTGTGTGTTATCAGAACAAGTCATCTGTGAATAGCACAGGGGGGAGACATCATTATACTAAAAACTACAAACTGAACACAATAATATATATATATATATATATATATATATATATATGTATAAGTTTTGAGGCGAGAAGCCATTTCATGCTTATTTGAAAGTTTGGTAAGAATGAAAAAAACGCAAAACAACAGTTGAACGTTGAACACACTGAATTTTTGTTTTACTCTCAAGAATCATTTCGCTAAATCACTTGAAATTTATCTGTCACCATCTGATTTAATCCCACACACATACACACACACACACACACACACTAGATATCTGGTTAGACTGATAACATTGATGCACTCTTCTTTGCAGTATTACGTTAGTCTTAATTACGGTTATTTTATTAATTTTTAGTGTTTTACCACCCACTGACATCCATTAGAGGGTGAAGTTCAAGAATAGCGTCCCAGAAATGCGAACGCTCAAATGACCTTGAATGCTTACTAGTCGTTGGTTGAGGAAACTTACCACTATTCTAGCGCGAAAATGAACAGTGTTCATCTGCTCATATGCAAACTTCACCCAAATCACATATTTCAATACTGTCTAGATAATGGAGTGGTTTGACGTTCTCGTATGTGTAGCTGTGGTGCTTCAATGAACCTGAAGCCATATTCCCAGGTCATTGATGGATATATATTTAGATGTACAGGTTGTAGGAAACGAATAAGTGTTCGTACTGGTAAGTGACACTCTCAGTTAATTGTCTTCTAGGAACTTTCTTTGAAAAATTGAAACTTTCGTTGGCGAATATACTGTTTCTGTGCCATTACTGGATTTCGAAGTCCGGCGTGAGATCAACTGCTGCTCAAACAGACAATACATTGATGTCTACTGTGCAATGGTTCCAATTTTGTCGAGATTTGACTTCATGGAAAATGAACAGTATTACACAAGTTTTGAGAGGAGTCGGCGTTGTGGTTCACATCGACGAAACGGACCTCATTAAGAAGAAATATAGTCGGGGACGTGGTAGAGCGAATAACGTTTGGGTGTTAGGATTACGACAGCCAAATTCGAAAAGGATTTATTGAACTTATTCCAGAGAGGAGTGCTGACGCTCTTCTCGCTATTATCCAGAGACTCGTCTTGCCAGGCACTACCATTCACACGGATGAATGGGCAGCAGATAACCGATTATCCGATTTGGCACATATAACTATTCGGACGACTTCGTCGATCCCAGAACTGGCACTCATACTAATTCAATAGAAGGTTTCTGGGGAAGACTAAAAATTAGAGAAAGAGCTATAAACGGATCTCAAAATCATGTTATTTTTAGTCACCTGGATGTATAGGAATTGGTTTATGTAAATATTCGTAAATTTTTATGTAAAAATCCTCCATTTTTCTTTTGGTCGACTCAAGGTCACTCATGCGTTCGCATCCTCTGGGACGCTATTGTAAAACTTTGCCGATTAGAATGCTATCGAAAGTTAAACAGGTAGTGTTGGACAGCTGTTGCGTCTCTAGTCCGAAACTCTTTGTCAATACTCACCCATCATTTTGATGATAGTCGACCACTATAGGGTATTCAAGTATCGTATTAACATTCAAGTCAGTGATTCCCACACACCTGTCACAGCCTAATACAGAATTGCGTCAACAGGAGCTTTTGCCTCATTATCGAAGGTGAAATTGCTAGTCTCTTCTGAGATTCTGAGAACCCTTGCACTATGACTGAGAGCCAGCCACCTAGTAGTGGCATGGTGACCACATTGCAAACTTGACTGATACAACTCAGTCTACACCAAATATATGTCTAGATATATTACACAAGTTACTGACTAAGTGTTTTAATAAAGGTGGATTCATTTGTATCAAACTGTGCTCTCGTTTATTGTGTAAGCACCCAGTTTGAAACAACTGAAATTTACCGTAGCTATCATATATTTTAACCTATTAAAGTGAGTCCTTATGATAGGTGAGCATTCGGACTGACTAAGAAGAACTTTTATGGTTTCTTATTTTTATCGAGTGAACAGTTGTACTGAGTAATATTCATGTGAAACATCGGTCGGTCGAGTGCTGTTAGGTAAGGAATGAGGAGGAGGAGGGGGGGGCGAAATCAATCGATGATGAGGTTGTGAAGCAGTTACACCGATTAAGATGGACGGTTAGGACATGTGTTAGGCATGACGTTACGCCTAGACATCCCCTTCCCTACTCAACCGACAGACGGGCGGGGCGATGTTACCTGACAGACACAGGATGGGTGAGGTTGGAAAATAACTACCAACTGGTGGTGGTCAAACGTAAACATTGCTTCATTATGAGTTAGTAAAATCCACAACAGTTAGTTTAAGCCACTCAGTCAACCAGCCAGTCACATATGGAGGTGTAGACTGCCTGCCTGACTGACTGACACGAGTCGTCGGGAAACTAAAAACCAGCGAAGGCTGAAGACAGTTGTTGGTATATCTGGCTGGCTCAAAATCACTGTCAGTGACGGCTGCCGTTGGTGTAGATGCATCCATTCTTTTTGATTTATCATGTCCAATAAAACTACTATTCATTTTGCCTCACTCATACTTCTGTTTATTATCTTCCTCTATTTCTGTTTAAAACCTCTGTTTACTGTCTTCTGTTGGTATGTGTGGCAGCTACAGGTAGTGTGGCAACTGGAATTGGTGCACATCTGTGAGAATGTCTACACTGAAACCAGGCAGTCAGTTTTTTGGTGACCAGCACATCAGGTCTCAGAACCATAATAAATGCACTAAATTACTTGGGATTCGTGTCAAAAATTTGAATTTTGTTCCTTATGCTCAGTTTAGCAGATTTGCCTATACAGTTCAAAAGAAATGAAGGTCTATCTTACTTTTTTGACTCTGACTAACTTCGAAATTTTCATTCGTTATGGCTGTCATTTGTCAGTACAATTCTGGAAAGCAGAGTTATTGGAAGAGGTAATATCCGTTGTTCAAGTGCTAGTTTGTAGGGATTTGATTGGTCTACAGGATTTCATCATGAGCTGACATGGCTGAGAGAACCATTGGAAAACCTGAGAGTACTGCCAGACAGCTGTTTCATTCTAGTTTGGGACTCTTCACAGTGCGCACTCGCTGAGGTTCGAGCCCAGGACCTTTCGGTTACAAGGCAGGCTCGTAGACCATCAAGCCACTGGAACCCGATCCAATGGCCCGTGCATTCTTACTTCTGCCTATTCACGACATAGAGCGACCCCTAACGAGGGTAGAATAGCAGAACCAAAAGTTGGCAGGATCAAATCAAGCGGTTTCTGTTCGAAATCATGTACCAGGTGCATAGTCATACTTGTCGTGTAAGGGTGTATAATACTCAGGCTGAAGTTATTAGGTGCTGAAGCCGCCAAGTTGACTGGCTTTTTCTACAAGGCATCTCGACTTTCTAATCATCACTTAAATTAATGATGATCAGGGTGTGGTAAGGTTCTTACGACAATGTTTCATCATCAATAGGGGTATGAATTATTCAATATATATAGATTATGTGGATGCCAAGCATATGATATTTTCTAAAATTAGAGTCAAGTCATGTCTTTTGTTGATGCTAAAAAGTTTATTGTAACCAGAATTCAGGTTTTACCTGAAATTTAGGTTTGTCCGCGCCATTTACACACACATACACACACGTACAAACATACATACACCCCATAGACGTAGAGAAACGTATACACCGTTACACAGGGATGATGTCATCATGCAACAAGCTATTCTATGTGAATACTTGGTTCTTTTTAAAATTTATTTTTTATTTTTATTTTAATGAAAACAATGTAATGTCTCATGGGAAGAAGTAAGCAACGCCTAAGCGAAGTCACGCTATTTGCTTCTTACACGTCAAGTAACATGCTTTTTTCCCAATTCTTAAGAAAGAAATCTTTAAGTTAAGCAAAGTGTATACAGATGGAACTATATGTTGGTTAGTATATATTTAGGCTGTGCTTTTGATCGGACAATACCTAGTACCTGACCACCATACATACCACTGAGTGGCTCACCATTACGGTGCACTGTGAATTGTTGTCGTTCATATCAGATGGTTGGCAGATGTTCCGTTCCACTGGGAATATTAACAATAATAAAACTATAGCTCCGTGTGTTACAGTGGGGTCAGAGATAAGCGTACAACAACAACAACAACAAACAAAAACGAGTTGTACTCAATTATGCCGACTTATTGCCTATTATCATCATCATCATAATCAACATCACCATTGTTATATACAATCACAGGATATCCAAATTCGGCCTGGTAAAACAAGAAATTATCATGACCTACAATTAATTAATTAACTAATGAATTAATGAGACACCTAGAGAATTTTTATGACCTAAAAAAACCAAATAAAAAGGTTAGTCACATTTTTAAAGGCAAGAAATAGGTAGAGAATGGCGTTGGCGTTGGCGGCTGGTGGAGGTGGGGTATACTGAAGAGGTAGGTGGTCATGAGTAAAGTTGTTTTATTTTTAGAGAAAACAAAAATGGATAAAGGTGTCCTTTGTGTCTCTTTTTTCTTTTTTCTTGTTGTCATCAGGCGAGAAACACAAATCTCACTAAGTGAACAGAAAAAAAGGAAAATCAGCTTTGTCCTCAAATATATAACTAAAACAGATACATACGTGTTAAAAATAGCCATACATATCTACGAAGGGTGATTTACTCATTACAGACACATTAATGAACTTATGGATAATTAAAAGTGAATTATATTGTCTACTGCTATATACTACTACTATTACTACTTATATACTACTAATAATAATCATATACACAAACATATATGTTATCCCAAGTAATCCTACATCTAATGAAAGAGAATATTTTCTTGACCTCAAGAGAGAAAAACGAAATAAATAAAAAAAACAACTAAAAATCTGTGAACGATTAGAGGAAAGAAAATCCCACTGAGACGAAATTTCTTTTACTAGTAGTCTTGTAAAAAATGTGTATATTTATTTCGTATATTTACTCCCCTTTATAAATTTGAATAAAGCTAGAACAACAAGCAGAATTACACTATAGCAAAGGCGGGCGGGTGGGTGGGTGGTAGTGAGGTTAAAGCCAAAAGGTTACGTAATCAGAATAAAACAGAGTGACAGGGAAGACATTCAGTTACGAGGAAGCTGAGCAAAGAAAAGCTGTTGATAACCACTTCTTTCTGAACACATAAATCGGGTTTCACGCGTTTGATAGAGATTGCTTCGGTAAACTTGGGATGAATTGAACTTTATTGACTGTTGATAATTTTATAGGATTTTGAGATGTATTATGTACTCGTCGACAAATTATTGTTATGGACTGACTGATTGATTGATTGATCGATCGACTTCTGGTGTGTGTGTGTGAGTGCGTGTTAACACACCACCACCAATAACAACAACAACAGCCTGTTAAAAGCGGTCACCGCATTTTCTACACGACACGGAGAGACACAATTATTATTCTTATACTAGGGCATACACACACATATAATATAAGGGGAATATACATTGTTAAAGGAGACAGGTTCATCAAAGTGAATTGGTTGCAGACTAAGAGAGCAACAGAAAGAGAGACCACCATACATATACATATATATATATATATATATATATATATATATATATATATATGGATACATATCAAGATGTCCATCTCATGAGTCATATCAAGGAGATTCCTGGTATTGGCACTATTGTAAGCGTTTGTTTTCCCCTTCGGAGACGTAGGCTTTTGGGTGCATGTTCAGAAAATTGGAGGTATGCCCTTTTTCTTTCTCTTCTCCCAAGGAAACTGCTCCCTCAGGTACATGCTGAAAAATTTGTGTACGCAGTACTCAATCATCTGTTGTCAATTGCTGCAGTATTTTCGCCTTTAAAATCGAGCTGAATGAAGACAGGCTTTGTTACCATTGTGATTTGTTTGATATTTGAGCCTTCACATCTGTATTTGTTATTGAACCTTTCAGGGTAACCATCCCCTTTCAACATCTTTTCGAGAAACATCGATTCTTTCTGTAATTTCACTGCAGAACATATTATATTATATTACGGAGTCTTGACTGATCCTTGTTTACCACTGGTTATTTGGATAAAAACGGTTAAAATGTAGATATTGTCCATTCCATGTAGGATTTCTGTAAATTGATCTCTGGAGACTAGCGTCTTCCAGGTGTTGTATGGTAATGTTGAAGTAATGGCACTTTCCATC
This sequence comes from Trichobilharzia regenti, assembly GCA_944472135.2. Taxonomy (NCBI): domain Eukaryota; kingdom Metazoa; phylum Platyhelminthes; class Trematoda; order Strigeidida; family Schistosomatidae; genus Trichobilharzia; species Trichobilharzia regenti. Next base: position 10,758,401 of record OX235270.1, read on the forward strand.
ATTTTCATGTTCTATGGTAAATTCAATATTTGCGTCGTTGAATAATCTGAGTAGGTAGGAAGCATGGCATTCATTGTCACACACTACAAATGTATCATTGACATATCGGTAGTGGGTTGTTTCGTCGATTGCACGCATCATCTTTGTTTTTTCAAGCATGGTCATGAGGGTAGATGCTTTCTGAAACAGGGCTGAGTAGAATGCCCATAGTTACAGCATCTATTATTCTTGTTGACAAAGTTGAATTTACTATTATTATTATTATTCCCTCGGGCACCTAGTGGAACATAGCCTATCTCCATTTTGTCCTGCTTTTTTAAAAAAGTTGTCTTTAGCTGACTCTACGACTAACTATAAGGTGTCATCCATGTCAGAGATAACCATACACCCAACTCATTGTTGCACATACGAGTTCCACTCCAGGGTTAGTCTGGCGTACGATGTCTTTTAAATTTTGTGTCAAAACCGTCTACGTTTCTTTTGGATTGTTTGTGGGTTGTCCAATAGCTTGGTTGTCTGGTTCGTTGGTTCGTTGTCTGTCAGAGTTCGTTGAAGTCAGTCAACTAATCTTTAGTATGGATCCGGTGAAGGGAGCTGTTGCTTTTTTAATAAAAGAGCCTGGAATGGCCTGTTTCAAATGCTTCTGGAGTCACTGGTCTTCAAAATCTGAATCTTGTTCTTTATGTTTACTGCAGACGATTTCTAAACTGATTTTAGTCAGATTATTGAAGTAGATCTGTCTTGATTTTCTTTTCGATCCCGGCTAACTGTGACATTTTCGATCCATTTCTGCTGTCTACAGTTAAGACGATAGTGTCTAGATAATTAGAGTAAATGAGACAGCCTCATTTATATTTCTCCTGTAGATAGTGACTGGGGCCTGTTGATATTGTTGCTGATTAAACAACTTCTTCTGGACTGTCTGTTACCATTGACACCGGGAAGATACACACCCAACTAGTTGTTTCTAATTCACCTTCCATTTGAGTAAGAGGTATGACATGAGATGCTAGCCAACGGTCTCCTCCTCTTCCTGTGTCCTATCCACCTCTGTTTTCTTCGGAATATTTTTTGGTTAGGCGGTCGGTACTTGACTGGTTTTTTCCACGACAGAGTTTCCTGTTGCAGGTATTTCCTCGTCATGTAATCTTCAGTATAGGGCCGGTACGGGCAGCCGTTGATGAAATTCTGCAGTAGGCTGTTGGAAACGCTGTCAATGATGGATGTGACAAGTTTATGACTCATACTGAAGAGCTGACTGACTGACTGACTGATTGACAACACTGAGATCGAAAATCCAAATTTTGTTCTTCCTGCTGTGATCAATACACTCGAGAAGAGGGTGTATTGATCATGTCGTCACTCTTTATCAGATTCTGAAACACAGGGATACCTACTTATCGGCGTCCGACAATTGTTGTATTTCTAGACCTGAAGGTGACACTTGATGCCGTAGACCGGGAGGTACTATAGCGAAATTTGGCTATGAAGAGAATTCCCGGAGTATACATCGCACTGATCGAGACACCTACTCTTATCGAACTCATGTATTCAGCCACGTGAAAGCCTATTGAGAATTTTAATCTGAAGCTGTGATGACAACCAGTGGTGTCCGTCAGTGATTCCCACCGTCATAACTATTTCTCTTAGATTTTATCACAGATGTACTAGTGAACACTTTGGGCTTGAGCAGCAATCTTTGAATGTTTGCCGTGAGAGCGATTTGCTCCTGCTGCTGTAAAATGTAGGGAAATGATGCTACAGGAATAGACTGAACTTAATCACACTGACTGATTCCTAGATAAAAGAGAGAGAATTATGTGGTTCGTGTAGCGTGTTGACCACTTCCCTTATGCATCAGCGAGTCCCAGAGGGTTGATCGCTGATGAAATCTCAGCATAGATACAGAAAGGTCGTTTGATATATGTCAACTTACGCCACCTGCGGAATGCTTAGTAGACGTGATGTCCGGCTGGCTGTGAATCGAAAAACGTGTTTACTGCACAGCAGCAGTTCGGTCCATCTTCCTTCATGGCTGGGTGTGAGACGTGGCCACTGAAATTGATAGGCATGAAAAACCAGGCTAGCTAGCCAATTAGCTATGTTTGGTCATAGGTGTCTACGTTCTATCTCCTGTTTTAGGTAGGTGGTAGGTGTAAAATTGAAGGTGAGCGCGCAATACTGAGGTAAGGCATCGGTTGGTCAGGTGCTGTGTGGGGAAGTAGGAGGGAAATCAACCGATGATGAGGTTGTGAAGCAGTTAAACCGTTTGATATGGATGGTCAGGACATGTGTTACGCATGTCTACCTGCCCAGTCATTGCCTTCCTTTACCGGTGGTCAATGTTACCTGACATCGGATGGATGAGGTTGGAAAACAGATAGCTAGTGGTGGCGGGAATCAAACCAAAACAGTCAATAAAATCCACAACAGTTAGTCTAAGCCAGCCAGTTACTCAGGGAGGTTTAGAACACCTGACTGCCTGACTGGCTAGTTAGGGTCCTCGGGATACTAGAAACCAACGGAGACTGCAGACAACTGGTGATAAGTCTCTAAGTCGTTCCCAATGCCCAGAGCAGATGGATTCACTCTTTTTGAATTGTCATTTCCAATAAAACTCTGAAGTTATTCTTCCGCTTCGTTCACACTTCTCTTTATTATCTCTGTTTACCGTCTTCTGTTGGTTAGTGTGCTAGACGGAGTTAGTGTGGCAACTGGAATTGGCAGATGTCTCTGCGAACTTCTACGTTGAAACCTGCCAGTTCGTCAGTCAGTCAGTCTATGTGTGCATGGCATTACATTACACATTAATCATCCAAAGACTCCAAAATCTCTTTAAAATCTTCTTGCAGACACAATGTCTGTTCTTCATGTCTTCTAATTCAATATAGCTTTTGCTGCAAGTTAACCCAAAATAATGTTCAATTTCTGTCGAATAAGTTTTGAGTAGCTCTCAATCCCTGTGTATTTTTTCATCCGGGTTAAATTCATCTACTTATCTGTCAGATGAATTACATTTCTAGGCAGTACTGGGGGGAAGGTAGCGAAACGGAATGTTTGTGTGAGGGAAGATTGAACCCCCTCCCAGAAATATAAACATTTATCACTGTTAATTTGAGGCGAACTAACGCTTTTGTGGGAAGAAAACGGAACATATTAGATCTAAACAATGGATGCATAGATTTCTACTTTTGTCTTGTGAAGTAAACGGGAACAAAAGGCCGAATGAAGGAGGAGCAATAAGGAGATGTATATAACAAATTATTATGGTTATTATTATTCTTATTCTTCAGCCAATCGAGAGATATTCACATGAAGGAAATGACGAATACCATTCGCAAGCTGAGAAAAAAATAAAAGGAGGTAGTTTTAAAGAAAGAATCTAATTCGAAATTTGTTAATTGAATTACGTGCCTACTTTTTTTGTTGTTTTAATTTGTTCAATTCACTATGCATTCATAATTAAGATTTATTCTGGTTTAGGAAATTATAATTTGGTGGGATTCATTATTATTATTATTATTTTTCTATTACGTATAGACAGAAACTTGGAGGCTTTTTCCGGGGCTGCCTTTTCCTCTCTGTAATCGACAATTAGTGAATTTATTAAGGTTGGAATTTAAATATCGCGCCATATTCCTGCGCAATCTACGAAATATATATGTTTATGTATATATATTCGGGTATTTAAGGTGGCAGAAACTTTTTCAAAGGTTTGTTGATGAATTCAAAAAATTGTATTCTTCCACAGCTTCATCCCACTGGTCTAAAAGCAAAACCTAGTAAATAAATTATGTTCAAGGAATCGGAAAATCTCTTCGAAAGACATCCTAGAGAAGGAGTTAAATTCATCACGTGAAACTCTAATAGATGATGGGCACCCACGAAAATTCATCAACGAAAACATAAAGCAAAAGCCTCCACCGACAAAAATCACAACTGTTCTTAAGAAACCTCTCATTATGAACCTGGAATTCAAAGGTGACATCAAAGCAGAAATTCTTATAAACCGCCCTAGCCAGAGGAGAAAAGAAGAATGCCAGAAGCTTCATCCTCGAACACCTTGTCAAATCTGGATATCAACTATCCCCAGTAGCATGAATGCTTCACATTGCTACACAGAGTCCCTCAATAGCGTATTAAAGGACTTACTCCGAACACACCATCTATACATAGGTGAATCATTGGCTATTCAGGATCTGAAACCGGACCTCTGCATTCAAAAGCGCCACATGCATTCCCTCGTGACGTTCTCACCATAATTTTGCTTCTTTTAATTGTGTAAGCTTACCACTATTATTATCATTCATTCTTTATTAATAACATTGCGTTTTCATATGGATTTTATAAGAACACTTTATTGCCTTTGAACTAGTTCTTGTCCACTCTACACAATCATACTGATTAATCATTTCTTCATACTTATTACGTCATACCAACTTCTGCCCCATTTTCTAATTCCCAATTAGTCATCGCGTCTAGACTACACCTTACATTACATAAAATACGCTTTCGAGGGGAAATATTACCAGTATCTGATCGATCGTCTTATGAATTCTTTGTTCAATGGAGTATAATTACGATTATTGTACAGCATTTTATGCATGAAAATGAATCGTTGAAAAGAAAATTTTATTCGTTTTTCACGCCTTTTCTTCTTATTCTTATGTGCGTGTGTGTATCTACCGTTTCACTTGCTGTTGTGAGGCAAAACATACAAGTCGTTCAGTGAGTGTTTTTCTTCTAAAAGAATCCATGAACACAATCCCAACTGGCTACACAGAAGTTATAATGGCTTAATAGGGAGTGTTATAATTGAACATCTATTCAAACTAGCCACTCAGTATGTAAAGGGAAATCATGCAAAAGAAGCCTCCTAAAACGGCTCAATTTCTCATACTTTGCGTTGCTGAGTGAGGCCTCAGCGATTCGGATGGAAAATCCTGCTGATTGACGTACACAGAAGATACTTTTCCATCGCTAACTTCTCCCTTGGGTGTAATTCCACGTTGAACTGTTATCAAGATTTTCTTCTCAATACTATTTTACAGGATTTCATTATGAACTGACATTAGCTAGAGAACCACTGGAAAACTTACAAGGAGTACTGGACAGCTGTTTTGTCCCCATTTGGGACTCTTCATCAGTGCGGACCCACCCTACTCGGATTCGAACCTAGGAGTTTCTGGTTACAAGGCAAGCTCGTATACCAATAAGCCACTGGGACCCAATCCATTGGCCCATGAATTCTAACTTCTACCAATTCACGACATAGTGCGACCCCTAGCCAATGTCTTTGGCGAGTATTTGTCCTCACACTCAACCTGCTGCACCCTACTTGTCACGACTTTTCACTACACTATTTTGTTTGCATTTTTCGTATGGCATTTAGTATATTCATTTCCCTAACTAACCTTGTATTTCCTCTTTTCAGTTACTGCATAATTCATTTTGAGGCTTATCTTCACGCTCTTTTTTTATATTTACCTCCAGCTTTTGTTAACACTCTTCATATTTCACGGTTGATTAATGTCTAATGTCACATAAATTCGAGAAGTTGTCAGATGAAGTGGGCACCAAAGACAGGACTTCAGGTGAACCCAGAGAAGACACGGTAGTGATGAAGATAACCAACCTACCAACAACCAGCACCAGTCATTTTCAGCAAATAAATCTGGAAGAGATTACTTCGTTCACACTTACCTAGCTAAGCCCCATCGTTTCCACTTCAGTCACATGACACGGCCGAAGATATCAAAGTCAGAATCGGAATCAGTATGCAAATCTCCTACACTTATCAATAATGAAAAATTCAGGATTGTCAACACAAATAATAAGTCACAGAATTCCATCATGAGCTGACACTGGTTAGAGAACCATCAGAAAACCAGCGAAGAGCACTGGACAGCTGCTTCGTCTTAGTTTGGGACTCTTCATCAGTAAGCACATACCTGGGTTCGAACCCAGGACCTTCTGGCTACATGGCGAGCTCGTAGACCATTAGCCAGCTACTGGGACCCAATCCAGTGGCCCATGAATTCTAACTCCAGCTAATTCACAACATAGTGCGACCACTAGGCAATGTCTTCGGCAAGTATTTATCCTCACACCTGACTTGCTGTACCCCACTGGTCATGACACCGGCGGATGCGTACCGTTGAAGAGTCCCAAACTAGGACGAAACAGTTGTCCAGTACTCCCCGCTGGTTTTTCAATGGTTCTCTAACCAATGTTAGCTCATGATGAAATCCTGTAACCAATCAACCAAATCCCTACAAACCAATGCTTGAATATTAAGTCAGTCAGCTCTTCTCTTTATAGGTTCGCCCATCACCTGAAACATTTCCATTGGACTGCCGCAGACTTTCATTAACAGATGTATTCACTAGCTCATCAGTGAAGATCAAACTGCCGATGGAAAGAATTAGGAAAAATGAATTGTACTAACGAACCAATCAAGAACCTATTACCCGACAAATATAGTGAAGAGGATGCAAATGAATCGAACACACTTTGAGGCGACCGCTCAAGTGGGCATGTAAGGTCGAGAGTGGCGTGGGAGTGATCTTGTGATTAGGATATGAAAGTCTCTGGTTTATCCTACAGTCAGATGAAAAGGACCACGGGAAATAACGGAAAATGCAGACATGCTGATGAAGCCCTACATTCCAATTGGAATCCCAAGAAATTATCACGCACACACACAATTGAAGGTAGGATCATAGATACATATATAAACAAAGGCGTGAAATTAGGCGATTATTTCTTTAAATATTACATTATAACAATTATTGTTTTGTTTTTTTCTCTCTTACTCCAGAAACTACCACCTTAAACAATTACAGAGAGAGAGAGAGAGAATGTTTCATATGATAAAACACGTTCTCATGGTGAATGTAGCTGTAGCTATTGGAGAAGCAAAATAATAAACATAAACAGAAGTGGTGTTATTTCGCCTGTTGAGTATGTTTCAAAAGTGTATAGTGGACCGAGAGAGGGAGAGAGAGAGAGGGAGATGAGAGAGACTACATTATAGATATAGGTTACTATAAAAACAGGTAACAAGTGTGGTAAACAAACAAACAAACAGAGGACAATAACTTCATAAAATGTTTCATAAAATGCCTGAAAACGTGCAAAGAGAAAAGTATTAAACGCCATTTATTTACCTTATGTATATAAGAACTAGCATTGTTGCGACTTATCTCTACCTATTCTGTTTTGTTTAAGGCATAATAATAATAATAACTGTGATAAAACAAGAGACATTCTTCACTTTCCAACTATAATCCCATGGATATACACTTACTCTACACATTCCCTGAGTGTGTTCTGTTCACTTTTCCTGTGGAGAACGAATAACCTAATGAATGAATGAATGAATGAATTATTGAGTGAGTGACAACTCCGGATGGAAGGGAGGGAGAGACAGAGAGGTAAACTGAGTTACTAATACTCTAAAAACATAACCGAAAACACACACACACTCATATACAGAGGGATGAAGAGATGTGTTTCTCCCAACCATGGCCTCTCAGGTTTATGTCTTCGTAGTTAATCGATGAGAAATGAATGACAGCACAATGGTCATTTTTGTTGTGTTTTTTGTTTTTACGTAGACAAACAAATTGGTGTACAGAGAGTGAGAGAGTACTCAAATAGAGTTAATGAGAGTACTCAAATAGACTTGCTTACTTCCGATAGTGTTGCTTCCCAAATAACATATTCAATATTCACTTAATGTTTAGTTAACTAAAAGTCATCATTGATTAATTAGGGAAGAAATGAGATAGAATTACAATGAATGAGGTATTAACTATGTAACTAACTAATTAAATAACCAGCTAAATAACTAACTAAATAAATAAATAAACTTGAACTAGTAAACTAAATTAATGAAATCTTATTTTCATTGAGAGTAAGCCAAGTATTGATTTGCAGGGATTTGATTGATTGGTTACAAGATTTCATCATGATCTGACATCGGTTAGAGAACTATTGGAAAGCCAGCTGGTAGTACTATCAGACATCTGTTTCTGTTGTCCGAATCTGACATTCTTCACCACCTGCATTCGAACCCGCTGCCTTCTGGTTACTAGGCGAGATCGTAGACCATTTAGGACCCGTTCTAATTGCCAGTCTATGAATTCCAACTTATGCCAATTCATGACATAGCCAGCGTCTTGGGTGGGTGTTTATCCTCACGCTCAACCTGATTTACCCTTCTGGTAATGACTTCCCACTAGGCAAGTTTTTTATGGTAGTAAGCAAGAGGAATGTCAGTTTGTTGTTTTTTCTTGTGTGAATGAGAATTGCTAGTTAATCCATGTGCAGTCATACTTCATGTGAGCGGAGTGTTATATATTTGTACGGTTTTAGGCACTAGGAATATGATTAACTCTAGAACATATCAAATAGACCTGAATGACTCCATATACAGATTTCTGAGTACTTTATATTGTGGTGAGAGCTGACTGCAAGCCAAAATTGTAGACAGCAATTTACTTCAATGTTACGTCCTTAATCGGGGTCATGGAAAAACAGTAACAAAACTTAACCTTGAGGAACTCAACAATCAATCACAGAAGATTCGCAGGTATATGGCTTAACTTTCTGAGAAACGGTCACAAGTATTACAAAATAACCTTCTACAAGAAAGCAACCAATCAGAAGATGTTCCTTCACCACTGACAATAATGCACACAAAAATCCATAAATATCTCTTGATTGTCTGAATGAACTATCTGTTGCCTGGCTGTTGTCTTCTGTCGTTACACGATGAATTATGAAGAGTGACGTAGGAATTCATCACCACGCTTCTCTTATATTTCTTACCTATTCTTGTAAGTGTAGCACTTTGTTAGAACCTCATTCCACATTTCTGATGAGTTTAACACACCCACACATTCAGTGAATGACACAGTATTGGTGACTGAATAAAAACTTCTCGAGAAGAACTCTACTGTTCATAATCACATCAATATATACTCTTATGATTTCCTAACTAACATTAGACAGATTTTCTCAAAATCCCTTTCGGTTCTTTAAATGATCAGATTTCAGAGGTGATAAACCAAGTAATAAAACAATAACTAACATGTTCAGAAAGTTGATTCAATGAAGATTCAGCTGCAACTTATATTTTCCATACAACCAATTGTCATTCCGAAATTGATAGATTGGTGATACAGCGAGACTAGATAGCCACATGTAACTATCTCGGTAAGAGTAAAGAATAGACATTAAAGTAAAATGACCTTGAAACAACCAATCAGATCGTTCACTATTCAAAATGGATGCGGTTCATGAACTTCGTTGCAAGTTTCACCCAGATTTAGTTTTTGACTTCTGTGTGGAAAATGGGTTGATAGGGAGGTCTAAAACCTGCATACATGGAAGGATAATGACTCTACAAAAGTATTGCCGGGCTATTGACGGCTACGCATTTAGATGCAACCACCGTTAGATGAGGAAATCTGTGCGAGTTTCCAACTCGTGAATTATGGTAACATTTTAGACATTTTCTTCTCTAAATCGAAATTGTCTCTTAGTAAAACACTGCGTATATGCCACAACTGGCTACTAAAGCGACCAGTATCTATTACAGCTGCAGAAACGGAGAATACAAAGATTTCAACAAAACAGTGGTATCAGTACTGCCGTGATGTTGCCTCACAAAAGATGAATGGGATCACCTCTGTACTTGGGGTCGCGCATATTGACGAAGCTGTACTTACTAAGCGACAAATGAATCGAGGGAGGAGTAGAGAAAATCATGCTTGGGTGCTGGGACTTTACGATACAAATCTTGGTAAAGGCTTTGTGTAATGCATCCCGAACAGAAGTGCTCATGTGGTAATACCAATTATACAATGACTAGTCCTCCCAGAAACTACTATTCACACAGACAAGTGGAGAGGTTATTCTTAATTGTCCTCACTAGCCTATATTCACCACAAAGTCAATCATTCTTCTGAACTGGTAGATCCTGTAAAAGGAGCACATACAAATTCCATTGAAGGATTTTGGGCTCACCTCAAAAACGTGTCAGAATGGTAAATGTTTCCCGAAGTGATATGGTATGTAGCCATTTAGATGAGTTTTTGTATCAGCATTGGTTTAATATGTCTATAACCACTCTTATGAGAAACTTGGACCAGATTTCGCAGCACATTAGAGCCATTTATCCTGTATAGTTCATTTTTATTACACATATATGTTGTAAATATAGTTTTTTTAAAATTAATTTTATACCACTTTTTAACTGAAAGAATCTGATTGATTGTTTCAAGGTCGTTTGACTTTAGTGTCTATTCTTTTCTGTTGCCGTTATCTCTATCCATTCACTTACTTCTACTGAGCTAGTTATATTGGCAGTCATCCTAGGAAACTAATTTCTTGTTCTCGGAGATGCCTAAACTGTGTTGGTGAATAAGGGTATTGTTAAGAGCATCAGCGGTTTCACTACATAAGACCACCATGTCCAAACAGACCGCATAGCTGGCTACCATTGTAGAATCTTTCACTATCATCTATTGTGTATCGAATAAATTACCAAAGATCTCTAGATACCGAATACTCTAAATAGAAGAGGTCATTCCGATTCGTTCAGATGAACTAGGGCACTCACTATCGCTACCCTCTTGACCTACTGTCCGACCTATAAATTCATAAATTTTGCGTGTGACTTCGCTTAATCTGTCAGATCTGATGTTCAGTCAGTTTAGTGCTATGGTGGTACACATTATCTCACTTTGTCTCTCTTACTTAGGGTGCTTTAGTGAACTGTAAACATCTATCGATACTATTAATTGATTCAGTGTGATCTCAGAGAGCACTGATGTTGTTAATGATAATATTTCTTCAATTATTAATGGTCATACAAATGTGGAACCTGATGAAAGCGGGAGTTAGCGAAAAAGGCTTTAAAAATTTTTTGTGGATGTCTCCAGTCGTTTTAGCTGAATGTATCTAGTCATGTTGTGACGCACAACGAATATCTCCAGCTAACTATATTACCATTGTGTGATTAAGTCCGAATGCGCACATAGCAGTCACTAAATTGTATTCTAGAATATTAATTTTCGTGTGGAAATTAATTATCGATGTGTTCCATGTCCTAATGACCTACTTGACAGCTATTCACCTAGTTCGACATATGAAAGTATCCAATACAGTAAGTCCTACAGGAGGTCAATCGCGAGCCCAAATAGTTCAGTGGTAACGTCTCTGACTACAATACTGGGTGATACAGGTAAGAATCTGAGAAGGGTCGTGAGCTGTTGCTTCAGTGCTCTTGTAGATACGCCTTGTTGACTGATGGTAAGTGCCGGCTAGCATGAAAACAGTGATCGATTGCCTTCAACCATCTAACATCAACAATTTAAAATGCACCGTGATGGTAAGCTGCCTAGTAGCATGGTGGCCACATTGCAAACCTAACTGACTGATAGAATTCAGTTTACACCAATGAAATGACTAGACACACCACACTAGTTACTAGTGTCCATTAAAGTGTCCCATCGATTTACTTAGGATACATGCAGTTGAAGAGAATTTTTCCGTATTCACATGATTATTATTATTATTATTTCAGTATAATCGATTTCTTTGGGTTTTACAGTCAACAAAGTCTGCCGCCTATTTTAATCCCATTCTTTAGACTTCTCTTTCAATTGCAAAGACATTTTCATTTCTAGAAAATGATCCAAGGTTGATTAGGGATTAATGTTAATTAGAAAAGTATTGGACAACCAGAATTTACTGGATAGTTGTTCCTATTATCCTAGTTGGAGACAATGCAGCAGCACTCACCCCCCCACACACAGGGGGTTTGAATACAGAACCTTCTGTTTTCTAGGCAAGCTGGTATACCATCCAGCGGCTGGTACCGGATCAAATGGTACATGCATTCCAACTTCTAGTCTATGAAGACTACTGTCCAATACTGTCTCCTGGCTCTCATTGCTTCCCTTAACTGATATCACAACGTAATCAAAGTTGAAACAAACAAATCGAATCCCTTAGCAAACTAACATCTGAAGATTTGTCTGATGTTTGCTAGTGACGATAGGGCACAGTAAAATGTTTTCTGAAGTTCTAATGGTACCTACCAACTTGGGTGTGAGGAAAACTTCTCGTCATCATTATTTTAAGTCATTGCTTGGTGGGCAGAGTTAAAGAATACAGTCTAAGGGGGTGTGAACGCCCCAGTGATCTTGAACGCATGCTAGTCACTGGCTAACAACACCTGCCATTATTCTAGTACAGATATGAACTCTGTTCAATAACTAAAGAGTAAATTTCATCTGGATCACTTTTCTCAATTACTGTCTGGATTATGGATTGATTGTCCATGGTCGTAGATGTAGTTGTGGTGTTTCAATGAACCTGTAACCGTATTCACAAGTTATTGATAGATATATATTAAGATGCTCAGGGTGTGTGAAACGAATGAGTGTTTATACTGGTATGTTGCACACTCAGTTCATTGTTTTCTGCTAACTTTCTATGCTAAGTTGAAACTTCCTTCCACGAATATACTGTGTCACTACTACTGAGTACTGAAGTTCGAAGTGAGATCAACAGCTGATCAAACAGAAAACAGCTTGATGTCAACTGTGCAGTGGTTTCAGTTTTGCTGAGATTTAGCCTCCTGGAAGTCTATCAATGTTAGGCAAGTGTTGGGAGGAGTTGGTGTGATCGTTCACATCGACGAAACAGTGCTCATAAAGAAGAAATATAGTCGTGGTCGCGCTAGAGCTCTTCTCATATGTTCCCACAGTTCTGTTTGTCATTAACGACAGAATACTATATATGTCTGAACATTTTATTTCACGTCGTTTAAGGTAAACCAAAATCACATGCTTAGTGATTGGTTGGAGAATATAAACCGTAGATATATAAAGAGCGGTTTGATTAATTAAAAATGTATCCTGGCTCCCCTGTCTCACCTTCTGTTGTTACAATACTCCTCATTATAATTCCGAGAGACCTACTTTTAAGTCATGTTAGAGAAATATACCCTGTTTAATGCGTTTTCATGCATTTTCGTGTAAATAAACGTCACTTTGTGCGTGTGAGTGTGTGTGTAAAAGCCAATTATTTTTATGATTGGTTGGCTGAAGGTCACTCGTGCGTTCGTATCCCTTGCAGTGCTACAGTTTAACTTTGCCTGTCGGTAGAAGTTAGAATTTATCGGCTACTAGATAAAGTTCCAGTGGGTTTATCTTGGAACAGAAAAGTCCTAGGTTCGAAACCTGATGGTTGTGTACCAGTGAAGAGGGGATTCTCTAACCGATATCAATCTGTGAGTATACTTTGAACCAATTAAATCCCTACAAATTAATTCTTGAAATAAATTGGCGACAGACATTCATTTCTTCGCTTGTCGTGATAAACAGACAAACTGATGCAGCTCATATAGAGGCATAGAGCGGACTGAAAAAGAAAACGTCACGCATGAATGCTCTTCTTGTTAAAGAAAACAAAAGTTATAAGGTATTCAGCGCATGGCGAAATCGCCGCCAAAAAAGGAAAAAAAACGTGACGTCACTTCATGATTAACATGACATGAAAAAAACAGTTGAATTCAATTCTGTGTGTATGTGTGCGTGCATCACTAACAAAATCACTTCACCCAGCTGGCTCTATGTCAACTGAAAGACAGACTCAAAAGTGAAAGAAGATAAAACCAACATCATCATCTACAAAATTAGTCGCAACAACTGTGAAAAACACTAAACTGGCCAAAGTGTGCCCCCCCCTTCTCTTCGTTTTCGTATCCATGATAATAAGTTGGCGTCAAAACACATGACATCCACTCCCTGACTCATATCACCTCACTGCATACAGACAACCACGGACATCAGATCAACTGGGACAGCGTTCAGATGTCAGACAGAGAATTTTTAGAAGCCTAATATTCCAGTGATGAATCGTCAACTAACAGACACATTGACGTAGACAAAGTTTATCAATTGATAAGAAAGGGAATCTGAAACACAAAAGGTCAAACTTCAGGTCAGGGGAGCAATCAACACCAATACCAATGCGAGTAATAGCCTAGAGGGTGTGAAAACACACAAAAACAATCAATCACATTCAAGGTCACCATCTGTTAGGAGAGATTCAATCCAAACTGAAGCGAATTATGCGCTGAAGATGTTACCTAGTGGAGTAATAATGAAAGCTTCAAAAGCAATTCATTCTGCAATACATCCGACGTAAGAAAACAGGAAAAAAAGAAAACACACAGCGCATATAACGAATATAAGTTTTTGTTTTTTAACAAAGAGAGTGACATTTAAAATAACTTACTTTTAATAAAAGGTACATACTCATAAGTGGTGTATGATGTGTTGTTAAAAAGCGCGCGTTTTGTGTTTTTAATAAGCCTTTCTGACTTTTGTGTATTTAAAAGAGGTTTGCGTTGGCGCTGGCGCTGGCGCTGCTGATCATAATGCTTCTGTCTACACTCTGAACAAACAGACTGTCTTTTACTCCGTTTTACTTCTAATGGTAACTTTGACAGACGAGTAAATGTTGTGTGCTGAGTATCAATCAGTCTGTTGTCTCCATTTTTATCATCATTATTATTACTATTATCACTCAATTTATGGTTACTATTGTGTGTTAAATATAACACCTCTTTAGCTTTGTTGACATTTTCATTAAACGAAATGAGCTCATGTGAATTTATGCATTTTGTTTTCGTCGACTTGGTGATTGCATTTTCTTGAAGAAAAACTGCGCCTGAATTGTTATGAATGAGAAGTGTGTGCGTGTGTATAAACATTTATATATATATATATGTATATATATATATTCAACATGCAGAGAAAAACCGGCAGGTGAAACTGAAATGTTTTATTTTCCTAGCAAAATAGACAACACAAACAGTCATGCGTTTTCCTCAGGGGTTGACAACCTCTACTGTCTAGCGAATTAGTGACCTTTAAAAAAAATGGCTCAGTTCTCTCTGGTAACACAAAAAAGACGCATTTAATCTGTCCATATTACTGTTAATTTTAGACTGTGTGTAGGATAAAATGGCGGTGGGAATACCTAGCATATATATAACCTTAGAGATCTCCTGAATCCTCGGGAGTCCAGGTTTCGATTTCCGCTTCTTCTCGCTGGTGAGCTCAGTGATGAAGAGGGGCGGGGGGCTTGGGCGTGGGGTTGGCAACCTCCTCGCTACTGTGGGGGGCTTCACAGTTCAAATCTGAAGCTCTGCCTATGTTTTCCCACTTGGAAGAACAAAATGGTTATTGAAGTATTTGATTTGTATAGAGTTGTACAGAAAGTATCTCCATAGAAACAGTAAGCGAGATTGCGAAACAAATCTCTGATTCTTTTGTTTCTTTACAGCTTGATTCCACACTGTATTTTTGGTACAAGTATGGAATTTTCAGCATGGATATTGGTGGCCCGAATTCTGCAGGCCGACCATAGATATCAGGTGTGCGTTGGCAGGGGATCGAACCTTGGACCATGCGCATGGTCGGCGAGAGTCCTAACCACTGTGCCACCGACGCACTGATAACGAGATCTCTCCCTACAAAGCTTACTAGGTGGTAAACAGCTCTTTAGTGCCAAGAAGAAAAACAGAAATCACAGCTGCCCACATTTTCCTTCTTTCTTTCTTATACATTTTTAGATGTACGTAGACCTCAAAGCTTGATCTCTGAAGTTTCACTAGCAGCAGTGCTTAAAATTTACGGGGTGGCTTGCTGACCTCATATCCAACCATCTGTTTATATTGGGGGTAACAACGAGCTAAGCGAGGTGAAAGTGAATGTCGCCTGGGAATCGAGCGGAAATCCTTCTACTGAACCAGCGACAAACCCTCCCCAGACACACACACAAAAGGTCTCATATGATCATAACGAACATTATCAGTTGCTTGAACTAACAGTTATATAATAAGATAACAACACTCTCAGGGCTGGTGAAGAAATGTAAACATTTTGATAGAGAAAGAAAGACCAGATTTGCAAAAGTTAGTAGGAAACACCTGAAACACCTGAACAACTACTATTGCTGAGATCAGTTTATTGTTTAACGATAAGTTTAGTTTTAAAAATGAAAGTGAAATACTACAACGCTGGCAAGCAGTTGTGGCCAACCAAAAGACTTCGGGTGGATTGACGTTAAACGTCTACCAGAGGTTGTGTGAAAAGCATAACTTGATGCCAGCTTCACAAGAAGGTGAGGTTGCTGGCCTCACCTGCCCAACCATTCGACTTTTCCCGGACTGGCTACCAGCTAGTAAACTAGATATGAGGGTCAGGAGTCACATCGTCAATCGGGAGTCGAAAGCAGACAGTAAAGGCTCCTGTCGAGCAAGCATTCTATAATTGCACTACTTTACGCACCTAAAGGTAATTATAGTACTTTCTTCAGCATTGTAAAAGTAAATTTTTTTAGCTTAATGTCTCATTTTGTTCCAACGAAATTTCCAGAACTCTGTTTACCGCACACTAAATCTTTTGTCAGTTATCATACATCTAAGTGTGGACCTTTCAAGCCAGTTTTACGAAACAAAAAAGATAAATATTTAGATAGTATTAGGTCATAAAAAGATGTTAACATGAGGATAAATAGGAAAAAGGTGCAAATCTGTAATTTAGGTGGAAAACGGTATGCGTATGTGTGTGTGAGCGTACTGTCGCGCGTTCGCCTCTCCTGCAACAAACAGTTAGACACCTATAGGAACTTCTGAAACACTGGTGTAATCCGTAAAAAATCAATTTCTAATGATTATTTTATAACTAAAATGAGTGTTCAACTGTGTGAGTGAGTGTCCAAAACTAATCATCCCAGTAGGGTGTATGGTGTCGTAAAAGTTCATAAGTCAGGATACCCTATTAGACAGATCTATAGCTGATTTTAGGAATTCACCTACTTATGAATTATCTAAATATTTAGCCATGGTAATAAATCCCCTTAAAAGTCACTCAAAATCTAGACTAATTAATTCTTATGAACTAAAACACAGATTAAATAATTTAAAATTAGATAGAAAAGCAAAAATGGTTAGTTTTGACATTGTCAGTTTATATACACGTATACCAATAAATATGGTTATAGAAGCAATCAGAAACGAACTCATTTCTGACCAATAACTCGAACTCAGGACAAAATTGCCACTTGAGGACATAATGCTAGGAGTGCAGTTATACCTAACTTCCACAGTATTTAAATTCCAAGGAAAAACATGCAAACAAACTGAGGAAGTTTCCATGGATTCACCAATATCCACAAGTGTAGCAGATATATTCATGGATAGGTGGGAAAAGATAGCGATTTAAACGTTCAGCGCCGCCTCAGAAATATGTTGGAGGTATGTAGATGACACATTCACTGTACTTAGAACACAAGATATAGATAGATTTTTCAAACACATTAACTCAAAGGAGGAGACAATTCATCAATTCACTTATGAATGGGAAAGTCAGGAAGGGGTGCTCCCAATGTTAGACTGTAGCGTAAAAAGAAAAGAAGATGGAAAGTCAAACACTAGTGTTTAGAGGAAACCCACACATTCAAACAGATATTTGAACTTCCCATCACCCCATCCTATGTCAATCCAAATAAGATTGGTGAAATGTTTAAGTGACAATAGGGCACAAAAACAAAGCAGTACCAAGGAAAATCTAAGACAGGAAGTGAAGCATATAAGAGAAGCTTTGAAACTTAATAATTACCCTGATAAATTAGTCAGAAAGTGTGTAGGGAAATTGTTAAAATAAAATAAATCATGATAGTAGCGACAGTGATAATAATAAAAATGATAACAATAATGATAATAATATTAGTGATAATAATAATATTAATGACAACATCAACAATAAGAAATCTAAATCATCAGTAGTAGTTTCATACAAGCAGGGAACCTCGGAGACCTTACGAAGAATTCTTAACAAGGCAGGAATAAAAGTGGCATTCAAACCCTCAAACTCAATTAGAAACAAGCCTTGTCGGTTAAAGGATCAATCCTGTGGAGCCTTTAAAACAAAACAATTTAGTTTATCTAATCCCCTGCTGGAATGATTGTCAGGTCAAATACATAGGTCAAAGTAGTAGAACAGGGGCAGTCAGACTAGCCGAACATAAAAACCTAGCAAAATGTAGATTGGTTGACCTAAATAAGATAAGAAATCTAGAGAATAGTTCAGCTATAGCATTACATACAGTTACACACAGCCATCAAATAGGATGGGATAGGATGACAGTTTTAAAATCTAATATCACAGGGTGTAGCGAGGGAGAGATCGATAACAGAAGCTTTGTTTATCGAATCAACTGCAGATAGGTAATAATAGGAATGATTCAACACTTGTCCAGCCAGAAATCTGGAAAGTTCTACTACCCCAACGACAAATAGGAGAGAACAAAGGAAACTATAAAACTCAAGTTTTGAAGTCGTGTGTTTATAATGGAAATGATTATGAACAATAAAATTTTGTTGGACACTGTCTCATCCAGTAAGTAATTCTGTTACTGTGTGATACATCAAATAAACAAACTAAAATGGAATTACTTACTACCACAGTGCCCAAGTTTTACACATATATTAAGTGTTCAAGTGCTGGTTTAACAGGGATTTGATTGATTACAAGCTTTCATGATGATCTGATATTAGCCATAGAACCGTTGGGAAACCACCTGAGAGTACCAGACAGCTGTCTTGTCCCCCTTCAGTAGTACTCCCCACCACAAGGGGTTAAAACCTTGCCGGTCGGTGAGGATTGATGAAGTGTTCCAGACAAGGGCGACAGGAATGGCCATCGAGTGCTCCCCAGTTGGGTTTCTCAATAGTTCTGCCACCAGTGTCAGCTCATGATGGGATCCTGTAAAATGAGTATGCCAAGCCACAAAATTCGATAAAAGTAGATGTAATTCTGTAAGAACAGTTGCGGACCAACCATAGTCTTACTCAGAAAAGAGTATATTTAAAACACCAGATTAGTCTGACAGTAAGCAAACATTGAATAGTTAGGTAGAGAGACAGAGATAGGGGTAGGTGGGCGATGGATGGAATCATTACTAATTGATTTATTGAATTAAACATCATGGATTTTAGGCAGAAACCTATTTTCAAGTTTCGGCTTACTAGGATTCGCTGGGTCACAGGTCTGTAAACAAGCTGACATCAGTTAATGTATCAGGAAGTACTGGTTTTCCATTTATTCCTTAACTAATGTCAGCTCATAATCGAAATCAGTCATCAATTTGTTGAAATGTCACACCAGTTCGTCAGACATTTTTCAAATAGTACAAGGCTTTAAACGACTATTTATAGATTGTAGGGAAACATACAAACGGTGGTGAAGTACATACGTCTCAGTAATGGAACTTCGTTGTCGTCTAATTCTTCTTCTTCTCTCGTGGTGAATTTCTCAGAGAACACATAAAAACTCATTATGATCCACCTAAGCCACAATTCACTTTATTCTAAGCAACACATTTTCCGCACAGAATGGAATTTCCACTGGTCTAAAAAGTGTAATAATTTATGTTATTTTACAAATATGTAACCATCACTTAAATATGTAAATATATGAAATGGTAGAAATAATGAAACCAGATAGAACTGAAATTTTGGTGGAAAGAAGTATAGTTAATATATATGTAATTATAATAATATTGATAATGATAACAATTCTGGTGATTATTTGCCGCTCATTTACCGGTTTAAAAAAAGTGTATAACCTCTTCGCTGACATTCATCGCCTCACATGACTCCCGTGGTGATATCTTTGAACTTTTGTGTTTTTTGCTGTACGGGAGTAAATTCTTATGAGATTTTTTCTGCTTCTAAGCTTGAAGGGGTAGAAAGCAAAACAAGTTGGGAATAAGTGGAGAGGATGTTTCATGTCGAACAAGATGATGTTAACTAACTGCTTACAAGAAGTAAAATGCCTATCAACAACAATTGGTAAGTTGGTTGAGTCAAAGACGCGCACCATTCACCCTACCTACTTACAGTCCTCAATGTTCTACGTGATATGACAGGGCGTTTTTTATATGAAGGTGATGGAAGAATCAGAGGGAAGGGCAATAATGACGAATGGGTAGAATACATGAATTCATAAATTGAAAGGGAAGGCGTTGAGTTATGCCTGCACAAAGTCCTAACGTCCTTACGTAATAAGTCTGAAAAAAGGAATTTTCTCTTGAAGTCAACAAGATATTATGCAACCCACAAAGATTTGAAGAGAAACTGATGGGAAGATAGGTAATATTCAACTTAGTTCCTACCACGCAGTATCGTTGATAATACGGGAACCATTGGACTGATAAATAATCCTAAACAAGTCTTATTCACGTCTGAAATTAAAATTAAGTGTGACTGAAAGATTCAATTTAAGACCATTTGTTAACCTCAAATAAGAAACTGTTCATATCAGAACAGTGTAATGAAGAAGAGACTGGGATAGAAACTGCCGTACTATCAGTATATTTATTTAAAAAGCAACTCATAATTAATGCGTTATATAAGTTTATCTAATATGGAGTCATAAGGTATTTTATAATTTTTTCTAGGCCTACCTAATGAGATGTCTCAAGTTAAAAGTTTAAACTTTTTTCATACACATACAGGAATATACATGAAATTAAAAAATTCGTAGCATAGTGACCGCATGCTTCGAAAAGGCCTTCAACAGACACCGTTGACCGACAAGTAATTTGGAAACTGCTACAAAAATACGACGTGCAATGCCTCAAGTGTTTTTTCAACCTTATTCAAAACCTGTCTAGGTGACAGTGCCATGTGTCGTGTGGTAAAAAAAAACACCAAGAAGCCTTCGGAGTAGTGAAAAAAGGCGTAAGAAAAGCTGGCTGCCTACCTATTATTACCAATGATGATATCCCTAATTGTGGCGGACTGGATTATGCCGAGGACTGTGCGTTTGGAGTGATGAAAAGACTCTGGAACATCTCGATTCCTCGTCAGGATGATTTATGCTGTTGAATATCACACCAACAAGCTGGTAGAGAAGGCAGGCAACAAAGACAGGACTCCATCCAGTTGATGAACACGCAGAAGGTGTAGGTGGAAGTGATGAAGAATAGCAACAACAACCAGCAGTATCAATCACCATCAAGGGGGAGAAATTTTACAGAGGCTACATCCCGCCTTCACTTATCTAGACTAGGCAGCAGCTTCGTTTCAACCACAGGCAGTCAGTCAGAACGGATGAAAATGTCAATACCATTCAGCCAGCCAGACAGCCAGAATTAGGAAGGCGAGATATGCCTTCGTCAGATAGAAATTAGTTTGGAAATCTCCTGCAACAACTTTGTAGCATAAAGAAAAGATTCGAATTATCAACATAATATCAGTGAAGTCAGTCAGTCAGTTGGTTCTTCTATATAGGTCGGAATCTTCCACTGCGCGTGTTTTACGAAAAGCGTTTCCGACAGCCAGTTCCAAAGTTTTATCATTAGCTACGCTCCCTCTCTACTGACGATGGAATCGCCAACTAGCTATCCAGCGAGAAAGAATTTAGCAACTAGACACTCTGACAATGGATGAAACAATGAAGAGCCGAATAGTCAACTACCTTAGTTACGTGCCCATTAAATATAAAAGAAATGTTGTTTAATGTCTTACAAGCAGAGCAGGGAAGATATTTACGGATAACCTCTTACAAAAGGAATTTGAATATAATCATGATTCCTTGATGAAGACGGGCTATGCGAGTAGTTTCACAAATAAACATATGAAAACAACAGAGCGAAAACCTGAGACTCTGATTGTAAATAAAAAACCTCTATTTATTAAGTTAGAATTTAATGGTGACTTATCAAGTGAGATTTTATTCCAGAGAATTTCCAGGAGTATACGAAGAACATTTTATGCAACATATCTTTGTTTGTCAGTCTCTTTCCGATGAATGACTGGGGCGCGAACGAAGCATAAGCTAGATAGTTTCACCACATCTATGTGCATTCATCAAGTGAACTGCATCTGCGGTGACAGTTATGTTGGGCACACTACTGCTAGACAGCTTAGCCAACGTGTTAGTGAACATCTCCCATCATCGTGGTTTGGCAAAGGACAGACAAAAGCAATCCGTAGCTCAATTTTGTCACATTTAACTGAAAGCTGTCATGTATTGGAGAAAACGAGAGCCTTCAAAGTAATTCATCGTATCCCACCGAATCTTTCCAATAGGCTTCGTATTCGTCTACTGCACACACACAGCTGAGGCGATAGGCATTCGAACTATTAAACCTAGACTATGCCTTCACTCAAAAGAAGTTCGTACAGCCCTTATCCCTCCCTTGTTGGCCTATTAAGACATAACCAACTAATGACTTCTACACCACCCCTTGTTTATATTTTCAACGCCTTCACTTATCATCCCTTAATTTTATCACATCTTCATTATAATCGTGTCTCATTTACTTCCCTTACAACCAGTCTAGCATTACTTGATCGGTTCATTTGTTTTTATCAGCCTTTATCGACTACTTCCACGTGAACAATTGTTTGTTTAGTCATGCTGTTTTTTTCATTATTCGTGTTATCACAGATTGCCTCACTTTCTTCATCCTTATTATTGATAAAACCATTATTATTACCATTATCATTACTAATATTATGACTGATTACACAATTTATATTCACCATCTTATTATCCTATAGACAAAACACTATGATTGGTTTATATTTGAATTTTTTATTTGTAAACATGTATATAAGAGTTAAGCCTGATGAGATCTAACTGAAAACAATATTATCCGCTTAAATGTGTTATTCTAAATATGTAGGAGAAAATGCAGATGGATTGACTGAGCATACTCTGAGTAAGGCTTAGGCCGTCGAATGACATCGAGCTCAATGCAGGCCATCGCTAGATTGGCAGGTGAATGGGAAGTAACAAGTGGGTATTGGGGACTATTGTAACATGGAAGATATAAGTATAAAACTTGGGAACTGTGGTAGAGTATAAGTCTATTATAGATAAGATTTTATTTTGATAAGTCACACAGTATTTGTTACAGTAATATTAACTGCTAACCGCGTTTCGAGCACAAATTATTGCCGCTCATAATCATATCAAGTCACTCACTCACACAACATTTTTACTTCATTTATATACATGAATGGAATCGATTAGATATTGGAATAAAAATCAATATGGGATAATGTGCATTCAGAAATAATAATAATAATATTAGTGTTATTGATCAGTTACAATCAGATGAGAAATTAGACGAGTGTCTTTTTAATAGTCATAATAAGTAACTTGTTAGAATGTTGTGATGTGCTTGAATTGAAGTAGAATTTTGAGATTATATATTATCCTCTAATAATATCTTCCATGCATATTTCTGGTATTTGCATTGAGTCATTTCTGTTCCATGTGTTGGGTGTAGACTCGATGAACCAGTCAGGATTCAGTAAACAACCTATCTCACCACCTACATAGATTACTTTGTAGAATTTTAACCCTCTCCCACAATGCTATTGTGTGTTTGTGTGTTAATGCATGCAGGGCAATGTAGTGGTGAGCTTTTTTCTAAATTACTTATCTTCACGGGTGGGGTCAACCGTTGTTACCTTAGCTAAATTCTTATGTTCCGACAATCTGATTACCCTGATCTACTAGTTTGACCTATGTAGTTGATCTAACCCACAGTCACTGCAGGATATTTTGTAAATTATATTATTTTGTTTCATTGTATCCACTGGGTCTTTTAGCCTACAGAGCTTGTCCTACCTGAGTGAGTTTGTAGGTTTGAATGCCACCCTAATTCCTGCTTTGTTAAGAATCCTACGTAAGGAGGGTCTCAGATGTCTCCTCTTTATATGGTATAACAGTAGATGACTTGTATTCTCTCTTATTCATGTTATCATTACTAGTTTCACAATTATTTTTATTTTGCTCCTGGCCTTTTCCGATCTTCCTGATGAATTTTTTAGGATTTTTAGTTATTTGATACCATCGCCTCAGCCGTCGGTTTTATTTCATCATTTAGGTGTGCTTTTTTTGTGCTACTTAGTCCTACTGCTCGGTTTGTTAAACACTCAATTAAGCCTGCCTTAACAGTTAATGGATGAGATGAATTAAAGTCTAAGTGTCTATTAGGAGAATGTTTTGGTTTTTTTTATAACCGCTAGTGTGCAATTTACCTTCTTATTTCCCATCTGATTGTAATTGATCACTGATAACACTCATATTATTATTATTTCTCAATATAGATTATCCCATATTGATTTTTAATCAAATATCTAGTCAATTCCACATATGTATATGAATGAAGGAAAAAAAAAGTTGTGCGATTAATTTGATATGAATGAATATGAGTGGCAATAATAAATTGTGCTCGAAAGGTAGTTATCAGTTAGTATTACTGTGTAACACTGTGTGACTTATCAAAATAAACAAAATAAAATCTCATCTATAATTAAGTAATATCTAGGAGGAGATTGTGTGTTAGGTAGTTGGAGGGTGGAGGGGATGAGAAATTATGGAGGATCGTCTGGTTAGCAAGGTGTAGGAGAGAGTGAAGAATAGAAGAAAGGGTAGATGCGTTGTTGTAGCCAGCCCTATGTTGCACTTGGAATCCAAGGGACGAATAATGATAATAATAATAATGATTACATATACATATATATATATATATATATATATATATATATATATATAGTCAGAGCACTTTTAGAAATTAATCACATAAACTATAAACTAGCGTTACTCACTTGCAACATCAAGATACTCTTTCACAGCTTGTAAACTAAACCAAGGTTGAGCTAACACGCACAAATTAAAATTACAAAGTAACATAACATTCAATAGAAATAGTCTAATAATCCAATATTGACAAATTTGAGTCGAAGGATAACAGTAATAATAGCAGCAATAATAATGATCCTGATCATGGTGATGATGATGATGGCAACAGTAATGAAAACACTCCGTTGAACTGTTTAAATCAACTTTGACTAAAGAACATTTCCTAGACGATAGACTGCATGATAATGATGGTGATAATGACGGTGATAATGATGGTGACGATGATAATTTCATGATTTCATTAGATTTTGATAAATCGGACAAGTTTTTAAGTTTTTTTTCAAATAATCTTTATTTAACATTGAGGAAAAAATCCGAAACAGAGAGTTACATGTACACCATGAGCGAGTGAGAGAGAGATAGAGAGGGAGACGGCGAGC